>OY757318.1:25457257-26919568 GCA_963583905.1 Stenurella melanura | reverse complement strand
TCACCAGTATTTATCCGATGCTGGACTATATCTGTTTTTGTAAGGGCCTCCGTACTTTTGGCAAATACTGAACTTTCTTTTTCCAGGAACTTGAGCGCCTCCTCTCGTTCATCCTCAGATAAATGCTCCAACTGGGAGCTCAGCAAGGTCAAAACTTCCTGGTCTATATTTGTAGATGAATTTCCCTCCGTTTGTTCTTCGCACCTTGCTACCCATGTGACCGGTTCATAGGAGCCAATCGGTTTGCCTTCTTTGATTGTTACTGCATGGGAATTTAAATTGACGACTCTAATTGGGATTTTATCTTTAGTCCGGGTTAAAGTTCTTGCCACAACAATATTGGTTAGGGACTTAATCGATTCGTCACCTTCCACCAGGCCAACACGGTAGCCTCCAGGATTTCCTTCCAAGGCAGCATCGATGATCTGTTCCGAATGAGCAGGAATCTTAATCGTCTTTGTTGTCAATAGCCTTGCTTTACGGAATTGGTCATCTGCGGTTGCCAGGATAAATTCCTCATTCCCAATTTTCAAGACTCGCTCCCCTACGTCAACAATAAACCTCTTCTCTTCCATGATGTCCAGTCCCAAAATGAAATCATCTGTAATGTCAGCCACAATGACCTTGTAATCGAATCTCAATTGTCCAACCTGCAGTTCCAAATTGACCTCTCCATGGACCGCAGCCCTGTCTCCCGTGGCTGTCCGAATAATTACTTCATTTTGCTTCTTCTTAATCTGCAAGCCTGATATAAACCCTGGCCGCACTATTGATGACGTAGCGCCGGTGTCAACAGTAAACACACACTTTCTTCCATTCACATATCCTTGCAACAGCAGACTACTTGGAATTCTTCGCAGCTGGGAAATCTTTATTTCTCTGGGGGCACCGTGTTCCCTAGCCAGCACAGCCCCCTTGGTGCTGGCTATCTTTAGTTTTCCTGCTGCTCTTCTACATTTACAGCATTTACTCGTCTGTCCGAGTTCTGCTGTCGACAGTCTCGTTTCATATGTCCCATCCTGCCGCAGTTGTAGCATTTAATACCTCCACTTGGCCTTTCTCTGTTTTGTTGGTTTTCCTGTCTTCTTGGAGGATTCGATTGAGCCAGTAATTGACCGATCATTTTATTCGTTTTGAGAATCGCGTTCAAGATAGGGTTTTGGTCTCTCTCTTCTGGCTGCGATTCTTCAAGCGTCATAGCCCGCACTCTTGACTTTGGAGTATCCCTATAGACGGCTTCTACCTCTAATGCATGCACCAAGGCTTCACTACTACTTTTATGTCGGGATAGCCTGAGGACTCGCCTGATCTCCTCGTCCCTTATCCCGTCTAGGAATGCCCCCACTGCCAATTGCTCTTTAAATTCTTTTGGCGCATTAGGATAAGCTAAGTGTGCCAGTCTTTCCACCGCAGCTTCAAATTCTTGTAGACTCTCTCCAGCTTTCTGAACGCGCACTTTCAGCTGGGTCTGGTATACTTGAGCAAGGTGTTGATCTCCATATCGTAGATCTAAGGCAGCTTCTAAAACTCTAAAATTACGTTGTTGGTCCGCCGGAATTGTCTGGAGCAACTCCAACGCTTGGCCTCTTAAAGCCACGATTAATGCCTTAGCCTTCTCTTCGTCATTCCAGTTGTTTGCACTTGCTGCTGCCTCAAACTGTGTCTTGTAAGTCATCCAGGAACTTTGACCATCAAAGGAGGGAATTTTTAATCGCTGGCCTGACGATACCAGTTGCTGGTTTCCTCTATCCCTCAACTGTTGTTTAAGCTGGTCAATTTCTCCTTCTACCTGGTGCATTTTCTCTTCAACCTTGTCTACTTTTTCTTTCACTTCGCTTACTTCTTGCTCGACTTTATCTTTAAGTTCTTCAGTGACGGCAAATATGGCATTCTGTTGGCTTTCTATAATTTTCCTTAGTTCGTCTCTCTCATTTTGTTGTTTAATGTCCAAGTCTTGCATGATTTTTCTCAATTCTTCCTGACGTCGTTTCTCTTCGTCTTGATGTCGTTTCTCCTCTTCTTGTTTTTCCTCTTGACGTCTTCTCTCTTGATCCTCAAAAATTTTTCTTAATTCTTCTTGACGTTTTTGTTCTTGTTCTTGGCGCTTTCTTTCCTGATCCATCATCATCTTTTGCATTTGGGCCATAAAGTCCTGCATTTGTTGTTCGGATGCCATGCTTCTGGTCGTTACCGGCATACAATTACGTTGAAATCAAATAAGTTTAATATAATTACGTCACTATCGGTAATGGGACTGTCCAGAAAACCCTCAAAACGGCACGAAAAAGTCTTATCTAGAGTCTTTGTCACTTAACCTCTAATGTCCAACAAAATGTTCCAAAAATGTCTCAAAAATGCACTTAAACACTATTTTTCCTGTTCGAAAATAAACCTCGAACAATGTCCAGTAAATTAGTCCTTCCTGTGTTAGCACTAACTCCGAGAATACTGTCCCAGTCTTCTCAACACTCCCGAAAAAATCCTCTTGTCAAAATTCCGCTTCCGACACCAAAATGTTACGGATTTCCACCTTTTAGGAAACACCCTGTATGAATCCTTGGGTTCTAAATAATTTTAACAAGAGATTAAACACTACTAACACTTTTTTTAACAATTTACTGACTATACAATACTTCAAAATACACTTTGTTTACTTTAACCTCACTTTTTCCCGAACGTGTCACTTCTCAAATAAACTTCCTCCTCCGCGCTGGTAATCGCGCCTTATATACTCCGAAATTAGCTCTAGATCAATCCAGAATCTTCTCCAACCATAAGCTAGAAAAGTCCTTGGCTCTTTCTAGAGCCTTTCCAGTCACCATCAGAGGCATAGGCGTACGATCTCCTTTTCCAAGGGGGTGTAATTCATAACACTATGTAATTTTGATCTATTTAGCCTTGATATGTATGTTGTTCTCTGACAATATGTTAAGTTCTAAGGGGCCATCCAAAAATACGTAAGCATAAAGGGGGGGGGGGGGGACGGCAATTGACTAGCGCGATGATATGTGACGAGGAGGAGGGTGAGGGTCCGCATAGACGTGACGTAACACTACGTTTGAAATACCTACATCAATTATATTCCTCTTTTCCTTATAAAATTCTATGAAAACATTTTAAAAATGTGCACACAAGACGAAAAGAAGGAGGTAACATAGTCCATCGTATACAGACTAACAATAATTTTGTATTATTAAAAATGTTGTGAGCAAATGAGATTGTTTAGACATAATTTTTGTATGTTACCAATAATCATAAAAATAATCATTCATTTGGGTGGGGGGGTCTAGGTTTTGTGACGTGTTATTAGGTGGGGGGTTGAAAGAAATGTGATGCAGCGTGACAAAGGGGGAGGGAGGGGTAAAAATGAGTAAATGTTGCATGGCGTATTATATGGATGGCCCCTAAGTAAATAAATTTATAAATACGGAGACTATAAAGATGCGAGAATGATTTCAGATTAAATAATATACAAAACAGATGAAATGAAAGCGAGCGGTAGGGATGTGTGATACGTTTGTGCCTACTTAAGATTGCATATCCTAATCAGCGTTTGTATAATGAATAGCATCTAAAAAAGTCCACGTTAAGGATTTGGTCAAGATAAAGAATCTATAATATAAATGATGGCTAGTTACTAATTATCACCATCAGCCCTTCATTTTCCAAACACTTGTCTTTTATTTTGAACACATGGTCACTACGTTTCTTCTATATCAATTTCTTCGGGAGTTATTTGGCTAAATTCATATTCAGCTAACTTACGTGTATCTTGTAATTTAAATGCGATGTTCTTGTATTAACATTATTGTAGCCCACATCAAATCAATAGAATTTAAATCCTGGTGCTATATGTAAAACAGGATGTTCATGGCTTTGCAATAAGATAACAATTTTATTATGTCTACATTCTTAGAATTCATTCACGGTGCTGAATCTGTCTATACATTATGGTAGAGTGCAATGTACAATGCTTGAACCACTTTCTACAGATTTCAGAATTCATTTCTGTATAACTCCCAGATTTAGATTCCACATTTACGCATTAGTAAGCATCCAGGTAAGGATATGATTTTCCCACCATCATGCACGATAATTAGTCTTTTACCTCTGAATATATTTATGAACAGTTTTTTCGTTGAGTCATTCATCCTATTCTTCGAAGACGGGTGTCCACTGTGCCAATAGGTTTAAGTAAACAATCGCCCTATTTTGACTTCGAAAATGCTTCATTATCTTTAAGAATAAAATCTGAAGGCATCTTATGTTGGGTTTTTTAATTAAGACTTTCTGACTATTTAGTGTTCTTCTCCACCTGAGTTATACGTTATATAAGAAAACTCTCAATGTCTAATTGGTACCATCCTATTTCAAATAGTCCATATTTCTGGTTCAGTTGTGTATATCGGCTATATATTTCAATAAATCAATCCTTTTCACTAATCAGTATGCCTAAGAGAGCCATGTGGTGGATATGTGGGAGCTAAGTTTAGGATACGATCTGTCTGGACCCAAAAAATTTGTGCCGTCCAAGGACGGCAGTTACAACAAGGACGTTTAAATCATCTTCCAGCTGCAGGTTCTGGTAACATGATTGTGACCACTGTAAAGAAGGATAAATAAGAACTTCCTAAGAAGGTAATGCTTGCAGCAGCTATCAGCAGCGCAATACCAAAAGGTTTGAGTGGAAGGATGGTGTTCTCATATATACTGAGGACAATTCTGGAGTCATTGTCAATAACAAAGGTGCTGTTACAGAACCTATTGCACAATGTGTGCAACAGAGAGAGTTACTGCTCTATGGCCTAGGATAGCATCAAATACCAGCAATATAGTTTAATATGTTATAAAGCTAAAGAACTCTTTCTTGAATGCTTTTTTCCTGGAGCTGTAAGTATCGGTACATCAACAGCTTCTAAGATATACTAATGTCATCTTCGTCACTTTCCTTGACTGTCTTTTTGATACCTTTAACAGACATGCCGTAGCATCTAATGTCTTATTATTCATAATTACTGAAGTATCTGATTGGCACCTTTCATTCTTAAAAGACTTAAAACGTGCGATACACTATTTCCGTGGTTGGTTATTTAAAATACTTTTCCGTTCACTCCCTGATACTTTGACATACAAAATTAAATGTATATATAATTTTATTATTTACAGTTGGCACAACAAAAATAAGGTACTTAATGGATTCAGAGTATCAGTAGCATGTCATTAGTCTGTTTTTGTACCTAATATAGCAGAAATGGTATAGTAATATGTCCATGAATGTCATTATCGCGGCAAAACTAGTCTCCCCAAAACTAATCAAATACATTTAACTGGCTCAATGGGTCAGTACCTACGTATTAGACTTGAGACCATGGAGTCCCGGGTTCGAATCGTGGCTAGGGCATGTCACAGGGACTGGTTGTTGAGTTATTATCTATATGTCCATGTTCTGGTTGAGTGGCTAAACTCCACAAAGATGTTAATACCAATGAGGGATAAAAGAGAAGCCTTACCGCTATAGGAATTTTATGGCACACACTAAATGAGTGTAGGTGCAAGCCCTACCGCTCTAAATTATTCGTCTGTTTGGCAATATTTAAAAACTGAAGCATGGATTATTTCATCTGAAATATTTAAAACAATGTTTAGTAGTTGAATTTTATTAACCAAAATAAAAATTAAAGTGCTTACGTGCATGTATTGGGCCAAATCCATTACAACTCCATATAACGGCATAGTTGTCATAATCAGTATCCAAAATGATTAAAGTAGATTCTGTAGAGATTGGCGTAGTGGAATATTTTACATTCAATTTTCCTTCATTGGCTTTCCCTGCAAGTTCTACTTGTCCTCCTATTACTCGCTTTATTCCAGTTCTGTTAAAGAAAAGATAAAATTAGAAAATATACATACTAAGTGACAGAGTGGTGTTTTAAGGGCGTTGCACATCAGGCATCGGACAAAAAAAACAAACAGGCATGGAAAACTGATGATAGAACATGCTCTCATGTTCCAATGGGTGATCTTTAAGAGCTTCATGATTATTATTGTAAATAAAAATATTTCTTATTATTCACAATATCTCGGCAGACGCTTTGTGATATATCGTCAATCCTATACCAAAACTGCGAATGTGCAAATTTGGTAGTTTTGACTTTTCTGTCTAAAAATATTAATTTTCTACCAAATAAATCAATATGCCAAACATACGAACGTTCTATAAATGTTGGGTTGCCTCCTGCAGAGGCCTGTGAAGTTTGAAAACTTGTCGTAATTTTCAAAGCCAGAAGCACGAATGTAGTACATTATCATGGTTTTGGATTTTTAAATACTGTAAATAGTTTAGTTTATGCGTTACATTCGTGGTTGAAATTGTATGCATACAAAAATAGTGTTTCACATTGAAGTTAATGATGGATAGTATGATAATCAAAATGAATTGTATACAAAGAATAATGAAGCTTTGTGCCAATCTATTAGAGGATGGATAATGGATGAAGGATGGAAATATTTTTTGAGGTTTCTATTATAAGAAAAAGAGGTCGTCAGAAAGAAGTTAGTGTAGAAAAAACTTATAAAAATGTCCCTTCAATTTCAGAGAAAAGGTACCTAAATTTGCAATAAATGAGCAAAGATAATGAAATTAAAAAGACTTATCACCATTTTAATAATTACCTAAAAACAGATGGAAATGCGAGTGTCGCACTTCCTATACCTAGGAATCTAAGAATCGCAGCCTGATACTACTTTAACTTGTTTTTCTCTTAAGCAGTTTAAAAAATATTTTTGTATATTTATGATTTTTAAAAAATAAATGTTCCTCATTAATAGTTTGTGGTATTTGTATTTTGGTAAATAAATACTTACACGAATTTAAATAAATGTAATTTTTCCAATGGCAAAACAACGAATGTGACTTCTTTTTTGAGGAGGCTTAGTATAATTACATTATTTGTACTGTGGTAATATTTGCCAACATCCAAGAAAAATATTAATTATGTTTTTAGGAGATTTATATTAACTAATAATAATTTTCAAACTCATCTCATTTAAAATGATAAAAATGCACATTTGTTATTTTAGTAAGGAACCGACAATATGTCTTACAGCATGACTCCATCTGAATGTGATAATCGAGTTGTTGGTATTAGCATATGTTGGGAAAAAAATTATAGTCAACGTTTCCAAACCCACATTTTGAAAGCAACAATATGCCGTCTGTCTATCTCTCTAATGGTTTAGATCTCAGAGGTATAAAGAAAGATGGAGAGAATTAGGACATTAGCAAGTCTTTATCATCAAATGTTGTTTCAACTGGCAATCTTGTCATCTGTATTCTTCGATCGTTAGATATCATATTCACAGTTAACGATATTGTTCACTAGCGCTCCAAGGTTTACCATCTTGTTTACCACCTGACAACCTACTATCCTTAACAAAGCATGCTTGCTAGGAGGTATTTCCTAAGACAGATAATGCTGAAGTTTGAAGCACAGCATTATTTTACTGGCATGCAATTTTAATGCCAACAACTCTAGTTATCACAAATATCTATCGATATACCTTCTTATGTATAGTGATACAAAAATTGAAGTACTTCCAGTCATCAGGTCAGACCCTGGTCCCGCATATTTTTTAATATGGTCTGTAAAGAATTCTTACTACATCTTCACCGGCTAATTTAAGTGCCTTCGCTGTGATTTAGTTTATGTATGGATGCCTCCGTTTCATCGTTTCTGTATTTAAAGTTCGTGTTTGTAGGCATGCTGTTAGTCATCATTTGCTTTATGAAAGTCACGTTCATGAAATCTCAGTAATTTGTTTCCTGTCAGTTCTCAGAGTACGGGTGTAGTCCTTACCTGGTCACATCTTGGGTTCAAAATTATATGTAATCATTTTTACTGTCCGAAAAGGTTTTTGCTATTATTGTGATCAGCATTCAGTATATGACTCTAAACGTCTTTATAGACATTTTGTAGATAAGAATTCTTATCTTCTTGATAAAGACACTGAATTCTCGTGTCAGTTAGTTATGTTATATTCATCTGATGCGAGGTTTGATGGTAAAGCAGTCAATTATATATTTGTTTGAATAATATTGTAATTGTTAAAATGCGATATAAAGATTAATGAAGACATTTATTATTATTATGAAATTTCACACTCTTCGTTGAGGAGGAAATTTCACTGATCCCCTGGCATTACATCAAGGGATGTAGCTCTGTTGGAACCCGTTTCAGGTTATTGCGTCCTTATGGCGACGTTGGGCATGTCCCCTCCGACAAGGGATCACAGAGACTCCAACTCCAGGATTTGCTCTAGAATGTGTGCCGTACTGCACTACACTACTACAATTACTGGCACAGCTGTGGTCTTTGCATTCCACATCCTGCTCACTTCTATTGGGAGATCTTTGTACTTGTTCAACTTCTCAGTTTCTTCAAGCATCACGTTGATGCCATTTGGGATTGATATGTCAATCAGTAAACGGGATTTCTCTTTTTTTGTACAACAATGTCCGGTCGATTCACACGAATTTTCCTGTAGGATATTGTAGGCAAGTCCCACATTAGTGTGATATCATATTATTATTATTATTATTATTGTCAGAATTTCAGCAGCAGCAGCATTTCTGAGTAACTTGATCCCAATGCTGCTCGTGTGATACTCTCTTTTAGGGATTTTCACAACGTATTTGGATCTTTGACATGTAGTGGGTTGATTTCTCTTATATATTCCCTGAATTTATTTTGCAAAGC
This sequence comes from Stenurella melanura, assembly GCA_963583905.1. NCBI lineage: Eukaryota > Metazoa > Arthropoda > Insecta > Coleoptera > Cerambycidae > Stenurella > Stenurella melanura. The sequence continues at coordinate 26,910,812 of OY757318.1, read as the reverse complement.
TGGACATGCAGTTATGATGGGCCGACCATTTTGTAATTGTATTAAATAATTTTCAGATTCAACAAGAAAATATATATGAGAAACTGTCAATGCCAGGTGGTGTTTACAGAGCTTTATCTATAAGTAGGTATGATAATAATAATATAAGGGGTCCGAAGGGGGTAGTGAAGCGTCTCTTACAGCCTCTCCTACTCAATTTCCACTCGCTTCTCCAAGTTGGTGGGCCCCGGGAACCTGGGAGGGATCCAGAGGTAACCAACCCTGGTGGATGGTAACGACCCAGGGCTAATGCGAGAGGGAGGAATACCGTGATTCAGGGCAGCATCCTGGATAACGTGAAGAACCAAGCTCCAAAAACATGAAACCAAACCCAGGGCGGTGAGGGGCATAGGGCTGGCTCCTCTCGGAAACGTCCAGATGTAACAGCCCGCAGAAGGAAATAGTGAAGCAAGTGGCACCACCCTTAGAACTGGAACCACAAGAACGAGAAGAAACACGGACAATCCCTAAAATCGATCTTCCGAGACAGCAGATCTTGAAGGCGACAGTGAGGAGGATACTCAACAGCAAGATCCTCGCCCTGCTAGACGTAATGTACAGCAACTAGCTGTTGCCACCACAGCAGGACAGAAACCGGTAAAACACAGAAAATGAAGTAATGGAGATAACAAACATATCATGCGTGCCTACTGTAGAGCCACTGTACTAGGAACCGACCTAACAATGTACCGTAAAAGAATACACGATGACTTCATTCGTCATGCACACCACCGGAGCCACCTATCTGAATAAAGAATAGTAGACCAACGAGCAGCAATATGCGAAAATGAGAAGAAATCTGCTCCCGCAACCAACAATACACTAAATCAAGGCCTAAATTCAGGTGGAACTATAAGCAAATGAACCAGGGAATGACGAAAAAATAGAATATAGAGAACCCATCCCAGTAACTAATAATCTCCACGTGGGAATGAACAATAATCCGGCAGGAGCCAATGGTACTAATGAGGAGTCAAGCTGGTTGCAAAAGTTTAAGCGGCATCTGGCTGAATACAGAGGAACTGACCCATGCTCAAGGTCTAGAATTTAGAAATTGCACTTCAAACCCAATTTATGAACCCAAATCGAACATAAAATGTTAGAGTTACAAAAAAATGAATATATCGAAAATGTCAGACATTATAATTACAATTGCATGATAAGAAAATTCTGTATATCTCATATATTTTACAGATTATTGCTTCGTTTTATATTTCTCCTACCAATTCGGCTTTCTATGCTTTAGCAGAATCAAAACTGCTTATTATTGCTTTCAAAGGCCCTGAGACATGGGCACCTCTAAAAATTCAGGCCCGGGGAGAATCCTACGTCCCCCCTCTCCCGCTGGGCCTATTTCTAACAATTAATGATTGTACATTATCTTATCTCCATGCATCATAATAAAATATAAGACATACATGAACAACCAACTTCATTAGAGATCTCCCTGCTGTGCTTATCACGTATCGATAAGGTCAACCAATATGTGATGATGTTTATGTAGGTATGTAACATTATGATATGGATATGAAAGAGCTCATATGCGTTATACACAAAGCACAGAGTAATTATAGCACTAAAGAAACTTGATTTGTTCAGACAGTGCTATACACACCCGAGACCGCTCTAATGCAACACTCTTTCAGGGAAATACAAGCTTTAAACATAATACTAATACTTTTGAGCTCCAGATAAAACATAGTAATTCCTAATGAGTCCTACTAATTTTCGGACACACCATATGTTTTTAACCCACGAGCAGAAGATGTATGGAATTTATTGATTAACATTTTTTGCGGAAGCGATGGACGTTTGTATAACCACAACTTTGGTCAGCTAGCATGAGGCTGTCTAACCTGCTATACTGCAAAAGCAGGTCAACTAGAACATATATGTCAAGACGTTGTGAATATAGAGAGATTTAATCACTGATATTAATAAAATCCTAGTAACAACCCAAATGTATTTACTCTTCGAATTCCCCATAAACACAGCTTTGACGCTTTGAGTCCGGTTTTGCTTTCAGCCACATGTAAGGGCCCGTTTATCAATGCGAGGATAAAGTTATTCTATAGAAGTGTCTAGTTGGTCGAGTCAGTCGGGCGCTACAAACGATTTTGTATGCGCGCCCGTCATCATCGCCCATGTAGGTGGTATCCGAGAAGGGCAAGGAGCACTCGACGTTTTTACAATTTATTTTCAATTGCCAAAACGGCGCAAATGTTCTCCTTGCCCTTCTCTCATACCATCTACTGACTAAAAGGACGACTTTGACCTATATGCCTCAACATTTTGCAAACAATACGTTCCGCTGCTCAAAATTACTCTTAAATACAATAAATAAGCCTCTTACTGCGCGCGCATACAAGGTCGTTTGTAGAACCCGATCGACTAGACTCTAGTTTATCCTATGGTTACTATTGGTTACACAGTTTAAAAATACAGTAGGGTCACTTCTGACTACTGAGTCTAGTCCACGCGTCAGTAGTCTTACTCCTGCTCTCGACGCGTGGACTACACTCGGTAGGGGAAGTGACCCTACTGTATTATTAAACTGTGACTTATAATAACCATACAACTTTCATTCTCGCATTGATAAACCGTCCCTAAGCAAGCGGCTTATTTGTGACTTGATTATTACTCAGCTGTAACTTAGAACGATTAACGTTGCGATTGTAGAATCACGATATAGCCCATCACTATAGCTGCTTTCGTTTGCAGTGAATATATTAAACAGGACTTCAATGAACAATGATCATGTAATACAAAATTGCATGGTAGGGACAGAGACAACACATGAAACATGTTCCTTATGATTACGAATCACTCTGCCGAACGAAAGCAGCTTATGTAATGGAGGAAGACGATAGAATAAATATACTCTTCTTCTTTATAGTGGCGGCATAACATTTCTATTTATCAAACTGCTAATTTATACGCTCTTCTTCCTCTTCACGCGAATTTGCAGCGGCGGCGCATTGTTACTTATAGACACCTTGCTGGCCACCTAATGAAATAATACATCAATCATGAACCAAACCATTTTGGATGATGCAAGACGATGATGTCACACGGACAGATTCTCTTCTTACTCTAATGTAAATCTGTCGGTGTGGCTTCAGCGAAAATGTTACTTCCTTATCTAAAACGTCTTCGTTCAAAATAATTGTGTTCTTGTCTTATGTATTATAAACACGTTTGAATAGTTAGGTTATCAAAACTGCTAACATTGTATACTCTTCCGCAATGGATTAAACACAAATAAGCGTTAATTAACATTAAAGCTTTATACATTAAGACGGCATCTGGTTAAGTCAAGAAGTTGTAGATGAACTTTCTTGCTCTTCATTGGGCATTTTGTCACTTCTATAAAAATGCTCAAAAACTTAATTAAAGAACACTCTAGGTCTAATTGATCAGATGACGGTTATTGATTACTACTGAACACTTGAATTTTTTATAGATGAACCGTATACAACTGAAAATTACTGAAAGACCCAGAAATAAGTACTCAACAATAACCGGCCGCTGTATATATTTATCATGCTAAATATCTTACTTAGCATACATGTACAATACTGGCCTGGACTTGAACTTACTCACAATGTTTCCTAGGATTTTTCCACACACAGAGGATCGATTCATATCAAGCTTCATACGCTATTTTCGTTAAATTAATGAGATTGGAGATAGTCATTATTTAAGCTATCGAATAAATTTTATGATTAAAATATACTTATACCCGTAAATTTATAAAACCGCTTCCATTTCATACTTTTATATTATATGGATCGCTCAGTTGATTGTTGAACGCACCCTCGCCTTCAACTTTAACGGTTTTATGCACGATAAACTTTTAACCAATCGCAGTCGTCTATTAATACATGACAAATGTTTGACCAATCGCAACGACTTATTCCTTTTTAAAGTGAGCCAAGAGTTTCGCCATGATTTATAATTTTAATGTCAGAAAAAAGTAGTGATGAAATCGATTAAATCAAGAATTTAAAAATCCTTAATCAATCTTTTTAATGGCTTTGATGAGTTTAAAATTTGTTTTAGTTTTTTGAATAATCTGGTGGTTAATTTTTGTGTTTAAAGTTTCTAAATAATTTATTATTTACGTTATTTCGGCAGTTCCATATTGGTTTTTATCAAACAGGTAAGAATTGTTATTAAATAAATAACTAGTCGAAATTGGCTAGAACGCTCCCTCACTTAATAATTGTGCCATTAATGAGTTACAATTTAAAAAAATAGAAATCAACCGTAATTTTTGTAAATTTCTAGAAAGTACGTTGTTGCTATGCAAAATTTGTAATATAGTTGGCTGGTATGTTGGTTCTTTAATTTCAACGATTGTTGACACTTTTAACCAATCACAATCGTCCATTGTAAAAGTTAAGTCAGCCATTTTTTTTACCTTTCGTGTGTTATAAAAGTTAGCAGTGAACTCCAAGAAATCCAGAGATTAAAAGCCATAAATCAGTTTTTTAAATAGTTTGTTTTAAATTTTCGTAAATAAGTTTCGTATGCGTGTTTTCTGTAACGGTATACATCGGTTTTTATCAATTGGTAAGAGTTTTTAGACACATTTTACGTATTCTTAGCTTGTGGCCACTAGTATTTTCTGGAACATATCAAAATAGGGCAGTGGTAAATGTAAAAACTTATATTTTAATTCTAGATTGAGAGGTTTTGGGATGCTGTTTGGTACATAAGGACATAGGAACTCTGAAAATTTGCAAATTCACAAGGGACCCGGAATAAGCAGGGACGTGTTTTAAGACGTAAGATTTTTTTAAATGTTTTATCACTACAAAGGCAAAAATTGTGCAACCCAGGGTGCCATCACTGGGTCTGAGCCTATTGTCTTCAAGCCCGGTGATGGTCTCAACTTCTGTTTTGCTGGTCTGTTTGTGAATATAGCCTGATTTAAGTCAATGCTATCAAACTAATCATACACATGTATAGGTATTTTACGTACAGGAATAAAGTTAGTAGATTTAATTATCCAATGAAGGACACTCGATCAAAATCCTTCAAAAATATGAACTTTATATATAAGTTCTTGTACCACTTATGTCCTTAAAATTCTTGCCTTAAAAATAACAAACTATATGTGATAACAGGCTTAGACCAAATACATTTGCTATCTGGTTTTCATTGGTAATTATGGATGGAAAAGCAAACAGGTTATACATGAATTTACACTTGAGCAAAATACTTCTGTATTTGCCATTATTCCGGAGAGAACTGCGCTCTCACTGGCTGTGTATCGTTATTTGCACCACTCTGTATATGTAGAACTGCTCCCTGCTTAAAGGCGGCTACAGACGTAACTGCATACTTGAACGGTATGCATGTGCAAGTTTATTGTACAAGTATATTGGAACGTGTGTATTATAAATTATAACACTTGCGCAAGTTCGCCTTATTTAAGAAGCTGCTTTCTTGCTATACCTAATAGTTCTTGCGCAACGTGCGACGATATCGTACAACTTTCTACCATTCCATTGTATCTAAACAAAAAATTTCAGCATTTGATTTATATTAAACATTTTGTTACTATATTAATAGAAGATTACATACATAAATGTATGTTTGAAATCCAAGCTGGAATTCTAAAAACGACGAATTCGGTACAAAACTGACAATTGTTGATACTAGAGTGTGACTAAAAATATTAGGGTGTTGCTCATGTTTCACAAAATCTATCTTTATGTTCCACACTACTTAGGTGAAATTAACAAACACAGAAAATATTTTATTGTAGGGGATGCCAAAAGGGATTAAAATGTACTTTAATACAATATCGTGGAACTTTAAACTAGTTTAAAAAGTAGCATTATACTGCGATATTGGGAGAATTTTGTGTTAAAAAAAGATATAAATATCAATCCCGACATTTTCTATCATATATTTGATACCCTAGAAATAAAATCTCATTCGTTTTTTTCAACTATGTAGATTTGCTCAACATTCACTAGGTATTGCTAGAATTTCTAAAAAACTAACATCAAATAAAAAATACCAGTATCGACTTTAATGTCTCACAGATTTATTCGAAGTCCGAAAAAAATGGGGAAGACTTGAAGATTATAAAATTTCCCATGTAATTTTTTCGTAAATTTGAGATAGAATCGTGAAAATGTATTGAAATAAAAATCGTACACAAGTCCCTTCTTCGAAGGAACGTGAAAAATAGAAACTAATAATTCCCTTTTAAATTAAAACCCTATAAGATCCCTTTAGAGCCTTCCAAAAATGAAGTGTCGCATATTTTTTACCTTTGTTATTGTTTATTTACACAAATTATAATTAATTAGTGTTCATGTCTTAATGTTTAAAATTGTTTAAACATTTATAATTCATTTAAGCAATTTTATTTTGCTATTAAATTATTTCATCTTATTTTAATTTCACAAGTTAGTTATTTGATTTTGTTAATTAAGGAGGATGGAAATAATGGTTAGATTTGCTAAAAAAGCTAATCTCGCATTTCGATAACCTCTCTCTAAACAGAATGAAACATTTTTTTGCCAGGCTTTTAGAAAAAACTATTTTCTAACAGTCTGTGAAAAAAATGTTTTAATCAATTTAGGGAGCTAGGGGAAGTGGTCGAAATCACTTTTTAAGCTAATTTTAACATTATTTGTGCCCGCTTTAAACATCCTGCAACCTGTTAAGATTGCAGATTTGATTAGCATACTTTTTATCAAGAACAATTTGTGAAATGAAAACAAAATGAAAATTTACAAATTAAAATCAAAATCTAATCGTTTAAATAAAATTATAGTTACTCAAGGAGACAGAAAAATTGGTTGTCGAAATACAAGGTCATCTTTTTAAGCAAATCTGATAATTATTTCCTACAATCTGAAACAATTTGAAATACATTAAAACATTAACACAAACGAATCTAATTAATAATAAATAGGTCGTTGGGACCCTATAGGAACTTTATGGGGATTTAATTTAGAAGAGAATGATTAATTTGTATTCTCTGGACAATTCTAAAGAGGGGACTTGTTGAGATGTTTATTTCACTACATTTTCACGGTTCTATCGCACAGTTACGAAAAAATTTCTTTTCCTTCCCCATAACAAATGCATTGAAAACTTCATGGCCTAAAAGGCACGTGTAATAAAAACCGGGATTTATTCGAAATCTTTTTAAAAATCATTTTAGTTTAATACTAACCGATTTTGCTAAAATTTTGAGACATTTTTTTGGGGTTTCGAACAAACCTGAGGTATTTATAACACAGGTCTACAAAAAAAAAATTGCTCCAAGGACTAAACCTATTATGCCTGAAGTATTTTTGTGTGCTGAAACCAAATTTTCAAATTAAAAAGATTTCGAGTAAATCCCAATTTTTAATTTCAAAATACGTTTTTTTGTGAAATTTCGATGTAAAATGTATTAATAAGTATTACATGAGGGTCCTTACACCAAAGCATAATAAAAATTACCATTACCTATGTATTTTTGGGCGATAATTACGAATCCGAAAAAAGAAATGCGAGGTGTATTTTCCTATGTATTTATTTTTTAGTGCTGAACACGAATTCGATGTTAAAAAAGACGTAATCCAGGGAGGTGGTGGGGTAGGTGCAAGGGTAGGCAACTTATTGGCCACCCCAAAATAATAAGTATGACAATTACGCCAATCAAGTAAAAAGTTTTCAATACAATTTGGCAGGGGCGGATTAACATTTTGTGAGGCCTCTGCCTAAATTTTGAGCGGGGCCTTTTTGCATGTCTCATAAAACCACAGACAGGCGAGTTAAACTCCAGATGCCCGGGGGAAAGCGAGTTCAATATTCGTAAACCGCAGACAGGCGACTTAAACCCCTGATGCCCGGGGGATAGGGAGTTCAATACTGTAAAATCAGAGGCTACTAATTATAATTATACATTACTTTTACGTTGCACGTCTATGATAATATGGTATACTTTAAAGCTAATGGTTAGGGTTTCTTTTCTAGGTGAACGGTTTGCTTAGGGTGCTTTACTAATTTTTATACCAGTTTCTAAAACCTGGTTTAAATTAAAATTTTTAGCGAAATGGTCCCATAGGAACCTATTTTTTAATAACAATTTTATAAACAAATCATAAATAACGGGATTTTCGATTCCAAAACACAAATAATATTGATTTCTGTCCTATTTGAATCAAATTGATGTTAAAAGACAGAGGTCACCAAATCACTTTCCATCTTTAAATGCAAGGCCATCTACGATACTAAATTCAAAAACTCTGAATCCGAAGTCTAGTTAAATTCTAAAAAAAATGAGGTCTTGACGAAAAAAATCCTTTTGGGACATTTAAATAAAAATTATTTCTAAATTATATTTTTTTGAAACAATTTATGCAAATGAATAATAAATACAACCAAAACAATTAAATATTATGTTCTATCAAACCTTCATCAGCCGTTGCATGTCTCAATTCGCTTTCTGTCATTGTTCATAACTTTTCGAAGGGTTGCAGAATTTAACTAAATTTCAAATTCAGGGTTTTTGAATGATTTCGAACAAGTTTTGTTGACAATATTTTTTGATTAAAAAATGCCTATGATTTTTTTTATTATTATCATACAATTTCAATTTAGTATCGTAGATGGCCTTGCACGAGGCCTTGCATTTAAAGATGGAAAGTGATTTTGTGGTCTTAAATAGACCTTGGTGACCTCTACCTTTTATGATCAGTTTCATTCAAATTGGTAAAAAACAAAAGAATTTTTATGCTGTTATAGTCGTCTTTATAATTTTAAGGCACATAAAAAATGCGGTAACTACAAAGCGGACAGGCGGCATCTTTACCTATTCAATGATACCGCCGCGCGGACTCCTTTGACGGGATTTTTTTAATGTGCCTTAGAAATATGAAGGCAACTATATACTCTTAAGAGAGACGCACTGTAAAAGCATGTGATGTCGGAAAGATTTATTGTTCAAAAGTTGTTAACGTTTAAACATTGAAAAAATGCGATTTTTGTCTTTTCTGAAACTTCAACTTCAAAATGGTGAATGATTTATAAAAATTACATCAATGATTCCAAAGTTATAGCATGCTATGATGACTATACTTAGGTTGCCTGTTGTCAGAGACATGGTATGTAATCGCAAAAGCATGGCACGCTGCGCCGAAAATTCCCAATTTTGAAATCGGTGTAACTTTTATATTGATGTAATTTTTATAATTCCTTCGGCGTTTTAAAGTTAAGGTCCTTGCACTTTCAGAATATTTTTTCAGAATCTAAAAATTTCTTTCCGTTCCAAAGTTATTAAAGGTAAAATACGCATTTTTTCAACGTTTATACGTCAACAACTTTTTAACCTAAAACCTTTTCGACATACATACATGACTTTTTTCTTGTTTTGAATCGAAAATTGTATTATTTACAACTTGCTCATAAAATTGCGAATGCTTGGGGAGTTATCGCAAACAATTCAAGTTTACACATCAGCGAGCGCTCGCCAACACATCAGCGAATGTATGCAAAGGACAATCATCTGGGGAACGTTCGCACAACCGTTCGGTGAACGATCGCCAAGACTTCCGATTTTTGCGCGAGCCTTATTTACCAAATTGTTTTTTCACACCACTCGCTTTCCCTCTTTTGAGTTTAATATTACCTGTGAAGTTATAAACACGCTTTCCCTCAGTCATTTGGATTTAGGGTTTCCTGTCTATGGTTTAACTTTTTGTAGCACTCGCTTTCCCTAGTCATTTCGGTTTATAAGGTTATCGTTTAAGAATTACTTTCCCTCGGTCATTTGGGTTTATAGGGTTATCGCTTAAGAATTACTGAGTTCGATTTGTTTCCATCTATTGGGTTATCTGTGAAAAATTCCTGCCTACCCAATAAAAATGCTGAAATTACGCAACTCTCCTACGGGTAATAAAGGGCAAAAACTCAATTTTATTGGAAAGAGAAGTGCGAGGTGTGTTTTACTAAGTAGGTATTTCTTAATGTTGAACACGAATCCGAAATTAAAAAAGGGCACCTCCGCTCTCCAAAGAGCAATAAAGAGGTAAAAAGGGCCAAATGTTATCGTTTATTGCTCGAGTGTAGAGCTTTTTAAGACCAATCTAACCTGAAGTAACTAGTGTAACCCCAAGCATGCGGCAAACCTTTGGAAGGGTTCTAACCATTCGTAAGGGTCATATTACCCCTTCTACATGTGGTCAGCCACAAACCTAGGCTGACACTAGTTAGGTCAGGTTAGGCTAGACTTAAAAAACACTACACCTTCGAGCAATAAACGATAAATATTTGGCTCATTTTAACCCTTTATTGTTTTTGGACAGCGGATTGCCCTTTTTTAAAGTCGGATTCGTGTTCAATATTAGAAAATACGTAGCAAAACACACCTCGCATTTCTTTTTTCAATAAAATTGAGTTTCTGCCATTTTTGCCCATCTTTTGCCTTTGGAAGGCAGAGGTGTCCTTTTTTAACATCGGATTTGTGTTCAACATTAAAAAGCGCACTAGGAAAACACACCTCGTACTTCTTTTTTTTTAAATAAAATTCAGTTTTTGGTCCTTTTTACAATTTATTGCCCTTTAGAGGGCAGAGCGCCCTTTTTTGAGGACAGATTCGTAATCATCGTCCAAAAATACATGGGAAATAGATACTTATAAACACATTTTACGTCGAAATTTTGCAAAAACCGTAAATTGAAGATTCAGTTTCAGCACACAAAAATACTTAAGGCATGCTAGGTTTAGTCCTTGGAGCAGACATTTTTTTTTGTAGATCTGTGTAAGTGAGAAATATGGCGGCTCTCGTATCCTGTCTAGGAGGAACCTTCACATGCATACATTTTTTGGAATTTAGTTAAGGTGACCATTTCCTAGAAAGAGACATCCGATAGAGAAATATTTGTTATTTTTGGCCATAACTTTTTTTCTTAGTAAGTACATATATTTAAGAAAATATAAGACTACCTAAGTAGAATCATAGCAGGACTATTACTATGAATTTTCACTCAATAATTTCAGTGGCTTGCAGTTAGATTTCAAAAGAATTATCCTAATCGTCCTATTTCGTAGTTTTAAATCTAACTATTTGGGAACCGTCTGGAATTCTTGAGTGAATATTCACAGTAATAGTCTAGACTACTTAGGTAGTCTTATAGTTTTTTTAATATACATACTTAGAAAAAAAAGTTATGGCCAAAAATGATAAGTATTTCCCTGTCGGATGTCTCTTTCTAGGAAATGGTCACCTTAACATTCTTAAATTTCTTAAACAAAGGCCGTAGCATAGGCTAGCTGCCTGCGCATTTTTTCCACCAAAGGTTCTTTTTCTGTATATAACAGACAAATTATTTCAGACTTCTCCGTTAGTTTCTCTTGTTTCGCTGATCTGTATGTGTATATATTCTTAATAGAAATTTCATTCTAAACCTATTTCAACAAAAAATATATATTTTTTTACGATTACTATACTTCCACTCCACTACGTAGATGTGGAAGTAATAGATTTTTCTTTTATCAAGGCGTAACTTTGAATCACTTTAACAAAAAATTGGGGCAAAAAAAGACTCTTAAAGATGATACAGAAAATTTTTCGTATTTAAAAAATATTTTCTTTGAATGATTCCCTTGCAACTAACTGATTTTTTTGTAATCACATTTATTTACAGTTGTAATATATTTTTTCGTCTGTGTCAATTAAGAGACAAAAAAATATTATTTTTTTTAAAGACTAATGAATGAAGTCTCAAATTCTCAGAGAATTTGTCTCTTATTAAGCAAAAAGTTCCCAAAATTTCGCTGAAAAAATGTGGGGGTACAAAGATTAATTTTTCATAGTACCATTTGCAAAATATATTTGCTAACGGAATGTTTGCAATATTGAAATTTGTTTACACGTGCTGTGTTACATAGCGCCATCTTTTAATCGATTTCAATTTTTTTTTAAAAAGGTTGCATGTAAATTTGTTTTCTTGTTTGTGTTCCTCAGAACTAGAGAAACCATTAGAGATATCGAACGGAAACTTTTTAAAGGTCCTTCAAAGTGTCATCTGAAATGTTTTTAGTTCTTATAGCAATTTGATATCTAGATATCTATAAAATTCGTAGAGAGTGTATTATGTATAACTAACATTGGCACATACGCGAGATTTTTCAAAAAAATGCGATCAGCCTAGAGAGTCTGATATGTTTTTTCCTGGAGCGGATAGGGGTATTGAAAAATGGGAGTGAAAATCGTAACAATTACTTAGGTAGTCGCTCTTGAATGTTACATTTTGAGAAAGGTTTTTTACTCGAGACTTCCAATTACACGTATCGATTATAACAAAATCTGAACAGTATACACAATTACATAGAGGTAAAGTATCTGTAATAGAGAAATATGGCGCTTTCGTATTGTGTCTAGGAAGCCAGGAGTAGAATACTTGACGTGGATATATTTTTGAAATTTGAGGTGACGTTTTTAAATTCCCAAGATTGAAAACATATATCCTTGTTTGGTATCGACAAGACGAAAGGATTTTATTGGTAGGAAAGTTGTACCTTCTAAAATTTTTCAATTTTTTTGATTTCCTGCCACATATGTCCACTTTTAAAAATAATTTGAATTCTCTGGAATGTCCAAAATAATACAGTTATCTACTATGTTACTGGAAAGTATTTTTGTGACTTTTACGTCAAAGGAACAGTTAGATGATTTTTTTTTGACAATTGATATACAAGAATAAGAATACAAAAATAATATATTTTGTTGACGTTTTCCATACCTAATCTGTTTTCATTTAAAATATTATAAAAAATCTAAGGTCTTAACTCCAAATCACAAAGAGTGATGGCAAGAAAAGCTGTTTTTTCGCCTGTTATTGCGTAGTTGAATGCGAGCTTAGAAAAAATCGTTAAAGGTTTCGTAAGTCTCAAATTAGGCCCAGGGCTGAGCTTTCCTATGCCCTGGGCAAATTCGCCACGGTATTCCAGACCGAGATCTTTGCTATTTTGGTCTGCGCACAGGAGAATATCCGAAAGGAATACTCCAATAAACACATATATATATATATATATATATATATGTAGCGATAGCCAAGCGGCCCTCAAGGCCCTTGCATCGAATCGGACCAAATCAAAACTGGTCCAAAACTGTAAACAGGCCCTCTGCGAACTTGGCTCATCAAACTGGCTCAGGCTTCTCTGGGTGCCTGGACACAGCAACATTGAGGGTAACGAGCGGGCCGACGCTCTGGCCAGAAGGGGCTCTCGTAAACCTCTGCTCGGTCCGGAGCTGGCTCTCGGCTACCCTAGATCCCAAGCCAAGAGGTTAATAGATAACTGGACTCGCTCCCAGTTCATTGACCTCTGGGATTCCTATCCTGGACTCCGGCAAGCGAAGCTCCTAATCTCAGGACCCTTGCCGGAGAGAACAAAGCAATTTCTGCGTCTAAGCAGAAAGCAAATTAGAGCCGTAACAGGCCTTCTGACCGGACATGGCTCTTTTAGGAAACACTTACACACAATGGGGGTGGTTGACCACCCCGATTGCAGGTTCTGTGAGGACGAGGAGGAGACTTCCATCCACGTTCTCACTTCTTGCCCAGGACTGATGAACCTGAGGCACAAACACTTCGGCACTGGCTTTCCAATGCTGGAGGAAATAAGGAGTTCTCCCGTGGGAAGGATTTCAGCCTTTGGGCTGGAATCCGGTCTGTACGGGGAGCTCCCTAATTTGTTAGCGGTAGCACAATGGGCCACAAGGCCTGAGTGCGGCGACCTCCAGGCGCCCCGCTAAAAGAAGAAGAAGAAGTCTCAAATTAATCGTCATTAAAAACCAAAATAGGCATTGTTTTTGGGTTTTTGAAAATGTTCAGTAATAACCCCTATTCAGGGTTTGAAATTACTCCAAATACTAAAAAAATTTAAAAATGTCAATAAATCTAAAGACAATTCTGTTTGTATTTTCTATTAAATCAGTCTCAAAAAAGCGAAATGGTGTATTTTTTATCAAGAAGAGTTGAGAATTCGCCCATGGACTCTCGAAGAGTGTGAAGTTATCCCCAAAATATTAAAAAAAATCGCTTTTTTAAGATTGATTTAATAGAAATAATACAAATAGAATTCTTTTTAGATTTATTGACATTCTTTAAATTTTTTTAGAACTTTGGATCATTTCAACCCCGGAATAGGGGTATTTACTGAACATCTTCAAAAAATCAATAACCTCTTTTGGTTTTTAATGACGATTAATTTGTGACCTGCTAAACCTTTTTACGATTTTTCCCAAGCCCGCAATCCGCTACGCAAAAACGTGCAGATTTTGCGCTCACTTTTTCTGTACTCTTACCAGTTTGATTTACTTATTTTCCCCTTATTTAAACCTATTTAACCCCCAGCGCTTCACCGGAATTAGCGCAAAATATAATCTAGTTCCAGATCTCGCCATGAGACATTTATACCAAATTTCAAGTCAATATCTTAAACCTTTCCCGAGAAAACGTGCTCACAAGAAAAGTTACAGATAGACCGACAGATTGACAGACGACAGACTGACAGACCGACCGGCAAACTGAAATTGTTTTTTGGCTCAAATTTAAAATCTCGTCGTTTTATTACATTCTAAGCATATTTCACAAAAAAATGTTTTAAAATTTATTTACGATTACTATGCTTTTACCCCACTACGTGGAGGTGGAAGTAAAAAAGCACCTTTTAACTGTTACATTAATGTAAAAGTTACAGGTGTACGTGGAATTTTCTAGTAATATACTGGATAATCGTATTAAAAGTGGACATGTGTCAGAAAATTCCCAAAAGAAAATTAAGAGTATGCCGCAACTAACATTTAGATAATACTTATAGTTATTGACATATTTGTCATATTCTAACAGTATCACTAATTTGACAGCACCAGTTAGCAAACAATCATATTTTTTAGTAGACAATGAAAAGTCTGAGTTCGCTTAAAAACTGATACATTTAAGGATACAAAATTATTTCATCATTGTTTTTCGCATGATTCTTCCATAGTCGAGCATAAAGTTGGTCGAAAATATTTTTTAATGTTCGTAAATACGTTTTTATGAACAGTCGAGTTTCTTAAGTAGAACTCAAGTAACAGAAGTGATATTAATTGCTTGACATTTTCCAAAATTTAAATAAAAATTGAACCTCCTTTAACCGTCTTAAAAAAAAAACGGCCAGTAAAAGTTATAAAATATGATTTGGGTTAATTGAACCTTATTGTTTTATATCGATATTGAGATCTGTTAAAAATACGTTCTATTTTGTTATTTGATTATGTTTACACCGCCTATATATCGACTTTAGGTAATAAGATTCAATTAACTATTTAATAGTTTCTATTTAATACTCTTTACAGTCGGTTTAGTTATTTAAAAAAATTGTTTTCCATCCTTTTTAGTGACTAAATTTCATGAAAATCTGCAAAAGTTATATAGTTATGGTAGTACTAATAGATTCGACATTTTGAATTTTTAACTTTCGATATCAGATTCCGTATCAGTTACTTCGAAAATACTTAATCATTAATTTAAACATAATTGTAGCTGCAGCACATTCGCCATATTTTCGCATATTCTCGCATATTCTCGCACAGAAAATGCTAGGTGACCAGTAGGGAACTACCACCAAGTCATACTCAACAGGTTAAAAAGGGTGACCATAGAAACCGCTTAAGCCATTCCAGAACAACCATTGAAGAGAAACATACATACTGGTCCAATTGTAAACCTCCTCCTTTTTAACTGATTTTAAATTTTTTTAAAAAGGAATGGGTTATTCGTCAGTCTGGAATCACTTAATGATTTCTGTGAAATCCATTGCAAACTGTAGACTATGATGATGCAGCGGTTTTTCCATATTAGTTTCACCACACTATCTATAAAGCGAGCAAACATCGGTAAAAAGCGGTTCTACGCGAGAATATTCAAAATTATGGCGAATGCGCTGGTGCTACAATTGGATGTAAAGTAATAATTGTGTATTTTCAGAATAGCTGATACTAAATTTGATGTAAAAAATTGAAGATTCAAAATGGCGAATCTACTAATTGCATAACTTTTGCCGAGTTACATGAAATTGTGCCACTTTTAAAAAAAATTGAAGCGTCTTTAAAAAAAAAACTATCGCTAAATATTACGAAATAAAATTTCTCAGTCGATCGGTTAATTAAATCTTACTACTTAATTTCCATTTTAAAGTTGACGTAAAACAAAATCGAACGAATTTTTAACCGACCTCAAAGTCAATATTAGGTGATAAGGTTCAATTAGCCAAATGGTGAAACTTCATTTCATAAATTTTAGTTATCGTTTTTTTAAAGACAGTTCAATTTCCTCCAAAAAATGTTTAAAGTTAAATTTCTATAAACCGACACACAGTGGTCAATTTTCAAGTTATGCGGACATAATTCTACAAATTTGCAGATGAATAGAAAATATTCCTCAGAAAAGCGGAAAAATATTGAAATACATGTTTTTGAGCGGGTTTTAAAAAATTATATAGTTTTAAAATTTAGAAAATTTTTAGATACGATAATATTGTAGCCCGTGAATACACCAAAAATAGTTTAAAAAATTCTAAGGAGCAAGGAGATGGTTTATAAGGGGTGTTGAAAATTAAATATTATTTTAAAATTACGTAACTCTTTGAACAAGATTTGTGAATCTACGAAAAAAATGTAATGTAAATTTAGTGAAATAAATGTAAGTTCTTAAAGGATTATTTTTGAAGGGGTACAGCGGACAATTTTATATTTCTAGGACGAAATTGTTTCAATTATCTTTTTTCTGTTTTTGATGCAAAATGGTTTACTTTATAATTTTGGGTTGTTCTTGAAGTAATATTAATATGTGTTGTTAATTAACTTGTATTTAAAACTAATTGCTCTAAGTAGAGGGATGTAAAAGTAGGGAATTGTGATTTTCTGAATATCTACAAATTCTTGCAGCTGCAAAGTCTTATTCATCTTGATTTAAATTTTGTCGTTTTAGAAACTATAATTACCTATTATTACTTTATCATTTTATGAAAAAAGAAGCTGCTACCATCTACTACTTTATTCATGATTTTACTTTTTAGTTACTCTTTGAGGTATGGTCCATGGAATCTGACAAAGAGGAGACAATGATGGGATGTACTTGCATGTCCTTAATCCCTGCGCCTTTTAACTCTTTCACTAAGTTTATCGAACAATTTCCTTGGCCGACCAGGTGTTTTGTAAGTTGATGGCTGATTAGGCGTGTCCTCTATCAACTTTTCCAGTTCACTAAATTTAATTTCCCCATCCAACCAGAAATCATTAGTTTTTAAAAACTTGTCCACAATCCTACAACATTTTCGCCAAATTTAAGAAATTTGATATCCAATTTTTAAAATTTTATTGCATGTTCTAAAGTTCCTCTACAATGTTGTACTTTAAGGACATTACAGTACATCATATTATTTTTTTGTCTTTGTCAGATTCCATTGACCATACCACAAAGAGACTAATCCGTGGTATAACATAAGTAACTAGAAAATAAAATTAAGGTAAAAGTAGCAGATGGTAGCAGATTTTTTTCACAAAATGATAAAGTAACAATAGGTAATTATAGTTCTTAAAACGACAAAACTTAAATCAAGATGCTAAAAATTATACAGCGGCAAGAATTTGTTCATATTCAGAAAATTAAAATTTCCTGCTTTTACATATCTCTACTTAGAGCAATTAATTTCAAATACAAGTTAATTTACAACATGTCTTAATATTACTTTAAGAACAACCTAAAATTATAAAGTAAACCATTTTGCATCAAAAACAGAAAAACGATAATTGAAATAATTTCGTCCTCCAAGAAATATAAAATTGTCCGCTGTACCCACAACTTCAAAAACAATTGTTTAAGAGCTTACATTTATTTCACTACATTTACTTTACATTTATTTCGTAGATTCACAAATCTGATTCAAAAATCTTAATATTATTTAAAAAACAACCTAAAATTATAAAGTAAAAACCATTTTGCATCACAACAGAAAAAAGATAATTCAAATAATTTCGTCCTCCTAGAAATATAAAATTGTCTGCACCCCTTCAAAAACCCTCCCGTAAGAGCTTATATTTATTTCACTATATTTATTTTACATTTTTTTCGTAGATTCGCAAATCTTATTCAAACAGTTACGTAATTTTAATATAATATTTAATTTTCAGCTCCCTTAAAAACCATCGCCTTGCTTCTTAGTTTTTTTGCTTTTGGTATATTCATGGGTATAATATTATCGTATCTACACAGTTTCAGAATTTTAAAATTAAATAATTTTTTAAATTCCCTCAAAAACCACCTACATTTTTTCCAATATTTTTCCGCCTTTCTAACCAATATTTTCTATTAATTTGCAAATTTGTAGAATTTTGTCCGCCTAATAGAAATTGCCACTGTGCGGCATAGAGTTTAATATTTACATCTAGTTTAATGAAGTACTAACTTAAAATAATGAGTCTTATTAAACACACGTTAACTATAGGGGCAAAATATCACTTACAGTCTGTTTGTAATTTCATTGGAGACGTATAATTTTCCACTTGACGCCATCGCATAATCTGTAACAACACATCTTGAGGCAACTTCAGAAAATTGAAAGTATCTTTCTGCCTCGTACCATTTCCCCAAAAACTGATCGATGTCAAAATCTGCCATTGGAAGGTATTCCGGACAAAATCCCAAACTAGGCACTTGAGCTTTGGCTATGAGACTTACAGCTAGGATGATGTAAATTCGAATCATTGCTCTGGTATTTTGATGTCTTCAAACAACTTGTGTGTGTTTATATATCACTGTTTGATATTTAGTTTTTTATTGTTGGAAAAATGGCAGCCGCAACTACTAATAGATACCAATTTATATTACTTAAGTAGCCAAGTCATATATTTTGATTTTACTTTTAACTATGAACGGAGCTTTATATTTCTTTTAAGAAGGCTAATAACCTGAAATGGCCTTACGAACTCGTAGGGAAGCAAACGATCCATGCATGAATACATAATAATTATCAGTAAACAACTACAGATTTTAATTTATTCTGTATGTTTAACAACCAACCAGTCGTATTTTATTTCGGTCACGATTTGGTCCATATATCTATCTATTCAAATTATTAATGTAAATTCTCGATGTTTGCAAGCTGCTGTCAGACCAATAAAGAAACGATTTTCCACACTGTACAGAGTGTTGGGTATAATATTTTAAATAATGTATCCACCAGTTGCCTTGAAGTTTGTCTTAGCAAGTAATAATTTGTCTTTAAAATAATAAAAAATGTCACTTAGAATTCTAAATCTCAATGATCTCTGACAATAAGAGGGTACCTAATTAATTTTAAAAATACGTCAATTGTGGTACTGTCCACATCAGCGAATATTTTTTGTTCAGATGCCCAAGAATAATATAGTGATAATTTATAAACAGAAAAAGTTTTTATAGGTACTATTCATATCAGGGAATATGGTGTTATCCAGAAGCCCAGTGAGAATATATCATAAAAAAATTGAGTTGTGTTATGACACTTGTGACCAGGATTCGGATGACAAGGCTCTAGTTCATGATTTGTAAGGGGCGGACTTTGACGAGTTTGTAAGAATGTTTATATTTTGTATTTATTTCATATGCTACATTGATACATTTTGCTAATGCAATGATGCTAAAACTTGTCACAAAAGTTTTAGCATCGCTATATTGACAAGATGTATCATTTTCATATATAAAATACCTACAAAATAAAGAGATTCTTACAAATGCGTCTGAATCCCATATCGTTAATCGCGAAATGGAGCTTTGTCAACTATAATGATGATTTATAAAAATTCGACCACGTATGCACACAACAGGGTTCCCTAGCCGTTTCAGAAATAAAATGGGCACATTTAGTTTGTCAAGGAAACTGCCCTTTCCTTCATCTATGTAGGTAACAAACAAGCATTCTTATTATTTACAGAAAATACATATTCTTATGTGTTTGTTATAATTTTCACTGAAAGTACTTGTTAAAAGGTAGCTACCACCAATTAAAGGGTGGAAAAATATAAATGACTTTGAAACCAAATACTTCGAAAATGGGACTTTCAAACGAAAATATGTCTAAGAAACTCAACTCAATTTTCAAAGATCTGCTTAAAGACCGACCCTACTCGATGGGGTGCGTGAAAAAAAATCACTTCGGGTTTACATAATAGTGAAGGTACAAAAAAATATAGATTTTTTGTCTCAATGTTCGCTGGCAATAACATTTAAAAAAGACAAAGGTGGTACTGTTCACATCGGGATATATTTTTATTTAAACGATCAATAAGAGTAAAGTAATGACTTATAGACAAAATAATTTAGGAGGCGACTTGGAGAAATTTATTGTATCAACTGACAATTTTAAAAATACATAGGTTGTGGTACTGTCCACATCGGGGAATATTTTTGATAGAGGTGCCAAATAACAATGCAAATTGGTGAGTTCGGAGAAATGTTTTATATCAACATCTACTGACAACAACAGGGAAATCATTTTAAAAAATACGTAAGTGCTTTATCAATATGATCAATGACAATCACAGGGAACTCATTTTATAAAAACAACTTGTGATACTGCTCACATTAGGGAATATTTTTTATCAATATGACCAATTACAATGCAAAGGTGACTCCGGGGTAATCTTAATTTCAATATCTAACGACAACAGGGAACTCATTTTAAGAAGTATATAGGTGGTGGTACTGTTCGTATAAGGGAATATGTTTTATCACTGTGCCCAATTACAACTCGATTGTAAACTTTTAATTCGAATTACTACTAATAACAACACGTAACATAAGCTCTGGTACTATCCACATCGGGGAATATTTTTCAGAGATGTCCAATGACAACATAGTGATGATTTATGAAGAGAAGGAAACGTTGTGATGCTACTCACATCAAGAGATTCTTAATGTTCACCGATGGTAATTCATTTAGAAAGTACAGAACTTGTGGCACTGTGTACATTAGGGAATATCTTTTACACTGATGCCATATAACAGTATAGTGATTTATAAATATAAAAAAATATTGTAATACTGCTCACACTATGGGAACTCTTTGGTTTAATGCCCACTAAGTATATCAACGCAATTCGTGTAAAAAATACAGACGTTCTGTACTATATCAGAAAATATTTTTTATCAAGATGCCCAATAACAATGTAATATGAGGAAATGGGGAATTTTAAGGAATATCGACGTAATTATATTCGTGGGGCAGGACTGAATGAAAAATCAAATTTGATTTCACTAATTATTGTGTATGTTTTTCTAGTTCCAGTATTCTCACGGAGCAGATGAAGGCAAGTCAGACATTAAATGAACTAGTGTTAATTAAGTGCGCGGGAAGTTAAAAGATTGAGATAAGTTGTGCGGTAAAGTAGCCTAAGGCAAAGCGTGTACCAATCTACCGTAGAGTGGTGCACGTCGGTCGTGAAATCTGAGTCGATCCTCGACGAGTATCTTGTCGATATCTTAGTTATTTTTAAAATTTCTTGGATATTACAAGTGTTAAGTCCTGTAACTGTATTCGGAAGTTTTCTGGGGGCTTCGGAGCCCAGAAGAGCAGTTAGTAGACTCTTATTTCCGCGTGCGAGTGATGGAGATGCAGTAGGATTGGAGCCGGCCCTCTAGCATCCCTGCACTAAACTTAAGTGGTAAGTCGGGCATTATGAATATTTACCGTCAATATTAAAAGACGAAAGAACTTTGAGTGAAAATTTACGAATGACTGTAGGTATTGTGTGACTGCAAATTGAGTCTTCCTTTAAGTGCTTCTTAAAAAATGTATATTAGTTGCCCCTCTATGCAAATTGGCGTGGATTTTCATTCAAAATTTTACCAAATTCTTCATTATTTTTTTCCATTTTATCGTGTTGTGGACATGTGCCTAATCATTTTCCTTTCTCTCTTGTTTCAGAGTTCAACCGCACGGAAGCATTTGAATGGTGTCGTAATGGGGACGACTGCGAAAGGGAAAGGAGTAAAAGGTAAGTAGTTTATTCATGTTTTAAATGTCACGACAATTCATCACTTATTTCTTTTGATAGTTTTCGAAGGATAGGGGACACATGCGCCTGGGATATTTGAGCCTTACTCCAAAAATCGGGACAGTTGCTCCTTACGAAGTATCCTTTGACGTGGGGTGGGTCATTTGCGCGACAAGAATTTTATCTCGCAAAATTGTTAAAAACTTTGACATCTGTAAAAAACTAGAAAAAGCTTAAATTTGTTACAAATAAGCTAAGTAATTTTACTTTACGCTCTTCTTGGCTTTTAACTTTTTTTTTGTACATATGTTTATTAATGGTCTTGAGTAATAGAATGTTGCACAAATGTATAGAAATCAAAAAAAAAAAGTACTTTTGAAATAATTTTGAAAAAATTGTTTTATCGAGAATTCAATTTATGTTAAAGGACGAATTTTATTTTTAGAAAAACTAATTCACTGACCGTACTAACTTGAAGATTAATATTGGGAAGGAAAGTGTTTGTTATGTTATGTTAGAGTTGCACTATCGTTTAGATTTTTTCGAATAAAATTTTTGACACCTAAATAAAGATAAATTGCCAGAAATAATAGTGCGGGGACTAATGTGGAACTGCATTTTGGGCACTTCTGATGATAAATAATATTATAATAATACTTCTTCGAATATAACCAGGAGCAAATGACCCACCCCACGTCAAAGGATACTTCGTGAGGCGCAATTGACACCAAGGCGCAAATGTCCCGGGCGCAAGTGACCCGACACCGATTTCGAAATGCAATTATGACATGACTGGAACATCTTCACTTTTTATGAAATATTTATTATCTGCTTATACCATAAGCCGTCCTATTTATTATTACGTGACAGATTCAATTTTCAATACCTATGTCGTGCGAGACACATTTCGAGTTTAATATATATTTTTTGCTTTGCTGCATTAGTTATTTTCTGTTCCAGGTAGGTTCGGAACGTGGAAGGATATGGGCGAAAACATCGAATAAGGTAAGATTTTTGTCCTTTATTAGTGAAGACGTTTGAATTGTGAAAGTGATAACATTCCATTGTGACATTATTCTTGATGTAGTAAGTATACATGATTACATGATTTCAGAACAGATTGTGTAGTAAGTATATACCGTTTATAATTTGGTCAATTTGTGAAATTAACTGCAAACCTTTTTAGATATCTGCCCACGCAATTCGGATCAACTTGCTGCTATTAATAAAATAACGACACTCGTTAATCTCGGTGGAAATTGAAGATCTGTGAATCAAGGTAAAGTTTTTATTCTTATCACTTTTTAATGAATTGTCATTTGTAGGATCTCAGGACATACCGAATTTGTGTGATGTTTGCAATGCGGTGGAATAATAAAATAATGCTGTCGTAGGCGCCATGAGCAGTGGGTGGTTAGAATAAATTAAACAAAAATTAATTCTCAAACCTTGCCCTGTAAGCGAAATATTCACAGTCTACAACTAGAGCACGGCCGTACATTATTGTACGTCACCCTCCCTCGGTCTGAGTCACCGTGTATATAGAGCTTACCTTAAAACGACAATTTAAATAACACCTCTTGCCGCTCTGATTATTCATATTAGCAATAAAAATTTGTCTTCTTGTTTTATTTTGTACTGGTGATTTTAACCCCCAAAGCCCCGTAAGCAAAATATTCACACTCCCTCACTAGAGCACGGCCGTACATTGTACGTTACTCTCCCTCGGTCTGGGTACATGTGAATACAGAGCTTACTATAAAACGACCCTCATGTAAAATTAACACCCACCCCCTGCTCCAGAAGAAAATATTTTGCCAAAGAGCTGCTTAAATTTTATATGCACCTATTGAAAGGATCCTGAGTACTGGGTAACATGCAAGGTATTTGTTTTACAATTCGCACTAATATTTTTCATGACAATGTCAATGCGTTAATATCGCTAATTTCTAGGATTATGAGGTTTCCCAAATTTCAGATAAAATTGGAATCCTGTATTTTGCAGAGGAGACCGATATTGTGAGTTTATAAACGGCAACATTGGTTACAGTTGGATAAATAATAATGTGTATCCTTTCAGAAACACTTCCATGAGAAAGTAGTGTTAGAGTAGACATGTCACTTAGGTATAGTCTCGACCCCATAAAAACGTCATTGACAAGAGGCGCCACAAGCAGATGGTTTTATCAAAAAAGCAACACAAACCAAATACTCATTCATTTACTTGTTTGGGAGTACTATCTGAACTGAATTGAACTGAAATACAGAACAGAGGACGAAGACCCCCACTATGCAAGTAAAGTGAAACAGTTCGACGGCACAGAGTGATCCTTGGCGTGAGAAGCTGCCAGCAGCGGATGGTGGTGTGTCATAGTCGTCCTGCAGGGCAGCAAATTTAGAAGCACACACATTACAAATCGATGGGTATGTCAGAAGAAGTGTGTAATCGAAATATTTATTTATCTATTTTTAGGAGTACTGTCTGAACTGAATAGGGCGACGTAAGTGACGACATAAAGTGGTCCTTAGTATGAGGCGCAGCGGGTGGTGGTGGGTGATTGTCGCCGCGGACGAGCGGCTTTAACAGCAAAGACATATGAACTGATAGGTATATCAGAAAAGTCAGTGTGTAATCGAAATATTTATTTATTTGTTTCTTAGTAGCACTGTCTGAATTGAGTAGGGCAGCAAACGAAGGTCCGACGATGCAAGTGCAGTGTTGCATTTTGACGATAGAAAGTGACCCTTGACATAGAAGCTATCAGCAGCGGGTGGTGGTGGGACATATGAAACGATTGGTATGCCAGAAGAAGAAGAAGAGTGTAATAGAAATATTTATTTATTTATTTTTAGGAGTACTGTCTGAACTGAATAGGGCAGCAAACGAAGATCCGACCACATAAAGTGGTCCTTGTCTTGAGGCGCTGCCGGCAGCGGGTATTGCTGGGTTATTGTCGCCGTGGACGAGCGGCTTTAACACCAAAGATATGTGAACTGATATGTATATCAGAAAGGCAGTGTGTAATCGAAATAGGTCCGGCGACGCAAGTGAAATCTTTCATTTCGAGGACATGAAATGGTCCTTGGAATGAGGCGCTGAGTGCAGCGGGTGGAAGTGGGTCATCGTCGCGCTGGAAGAGAGAAAAGAAACAAACACATGAACTCACATTAAGGAATATTTTTTATCAAGATGACCAATAACGATAAAATTGTGACTTCGACGAATATTTTCTTTCATTGTCGACCATGGTACGTAACTCATTAAAAAAATACATAAGTTGTGGTACTGTCCACATCAGGGAATATATATCATCATGATACCCAATCACAAATCGATTGTGACTCCGGGGATTTTTTATTTCAATGTCTTCTAGTAACAGTGTGTACCTCATTAAAAATATACATTAGTGGTGGTACTGTTTACATCATGGAATATTTTTCATCAATATGTCCAATAACAATGTAAAGACGAATCCTGGGGAATTTTTATTTCAATGTTGAATGGCAACGCACGTAACCCAGTTAAAAAAGAACATAAGATGTGGTACTGCGCATATCGTTGAATATTTTTTATAAAGGTGCCAAATGACAATGCAAATTGGTGACATCGGAGAAATTTTTTATATCAATATCTACCGACAATAACGGGTAACTCATTTTAAAATATACAAATGTTGTGGTACTGCCCACATAAGCGAATGTGCCTTATTAATATGATCAATAACAATCATAGGGAACTCATATAAAATACACAAGTTTTGACACTGTTCACAACGGAATATTTTTCATCAACATGACCAACGACGGGGAATTTTTTATTTTAATAGCCGCACGCTACAGGGAACTCAGTATATGAAATACTGAAGTTGTGGTATTGTCCACATCAAGGAATATATAGCATCATTATATCCAATAACAAAGTAATTATGAATTAAGGTTTTCTTTATTTCAATGCTGAGTGGCAATAGCGCGTAACCCATTTAAAAAATAGAGAAGTTGTGGTACTGCCCACATCGGGGTAAATTTTCCATAAAGATGCCAGATAAAGATTCAAATGGGTGACTTCGGGGACATTTTTTTATATCAATATCTACTGACAACAACAGGGAAACCATTTAAAAAAATAAGTAACTTGCTGTATTGGCCACACCAGGGAATAGTTCTTATCAATATGGCCAAATACAATGCGTGGGTGATTTCGAGGGAATTATTTATTTCAATGTCTACTGCCAACAGGAAACTCATTTTATAAAATATAGAAGTTGTTGTACTGTCCACACAGAGGATTTATGTTATCACGGTGGCCAATAACAAATGAATTGTGGATGCGGGAAGTACATTTCAATATCTACTAATAATAGCGGCTAACTCTTAAAAAAAGTACACAAATAAATAGGTTGTGGTACTGCCCACATCGGGACTATTTTTGTGACTTCGGAGAATTTTTTTATGTCAATATCAACTGACAACAGGGAACTAACTCATTTTAATAAATACATAAGTAAACCATGGTCGGGTCCGCATAAGGGATTATTTTATATCACTGTACCAAATAACAAATTAAATGTGATTTCGGAGAAATTTCTTATTTTAATAGCTACTGACTACAGGGAACTCATTATATAAAATACATAAGTTGTGGTACTGTCCACATCGGGGAATATATAAGTAATATCACGACTCCCAATAGCAAATCAATTGTGACTTCGAGGAAGTTTTAACTTAAATGTCTACCAATAACAGCTGGAGCATTAAAGAAATACGTAAGATTTGGTACTCTTCACATTAGGGAGTATCTCTTACCAGTGTGTTTCAATACCAATGTGAAAATGAATCCGGGTGATTTTTTTATTTCAATGTCGAATGACAATAGCACGTGGCTCATTAAATAAATAATACATAAGTTGTTGTACTGCCAACTTCATGGAATATTTTTCATAATGATGCTAAATAACAATGCAAATTAGCGACTTAGGGGTGGATTTCTTATAGAATAAATACGTTGTGGTACTGCCCTCCATAAGGTAATATTTTTATAAATATTCCTAATAACATAGCGAAGTTGGCTTTGGGGAATATTTTTATTTCACTGTCTACTGACAACAACAATGAACTTCATACTGATAAGTTGTGATACTGTTCACATCAGAGAATGTGCCGTATCGATGTAATCAATAACAATCACAGGGAACTCATTTTATAAAATATGTAAGTTGTGATACTGATCACATAAGGGAATATTTTTTATCAATATAAGCAATTGCAACGCAAAGGTGATTTCGAGGGGGAAGTTTTTATTTCAATAGCAGCTCACTACAGCGAACTCATAAAATACTGAAGTTGCGGTACTGTCCACCTCAGGGAATACATTGTATCACTAAGTCTGATAACAATGTAAAGATGCATTAGGGTTTCCTTTATTTCAGTGTCGAGTAGCAAAAGCATGTAACTCATTTAAAAAATACATAAGTTGCGGTACTGCCCACATCGGGGAATATTTTTCATAAAGATGCCAAATAACAACGCGAATGGGTGACTTCGGGGAGACTTTTTGTATCAGTATCTTACTAATAGGGAACTTATTCCAAAAATTACGTAAGTTTTGGTACTCTCCATATCAGGGAATATTTCTTATCAGTGTGTCCAATTGAAATGCAAAGGTTACTTTGGGATAATTCTTAATATCAATATCTACTGACAACAAATTGTGACTTCGGGGAATTTTTATATCAATGTCTACTAATAACAGCAGGTAACCCATTAAATAAATTCATAATCTGTGATACTCTTCACATCATGGTAAATTTCTTATGAATATGTCCAACAATAATGTAAATACGAATTAGGGGGATTTTTTATTTCACAGTCGAGTGGCAATAGCACCTAACCCGTTAAAGAAAATACAGAAGTTGTGGTATTGCCCACATCGGGGAATATTTTTCATAAAGATGCCAAATAGTGATGAAACTTGGTAACTTCGGGGAATTCTTTATTTCGGTATCTAGTGACAACAGGGAACTCATTTTATAAAATAAATAAAATCTTGTACTGACCACATCAGGGAATATATCTTATCACGATGCCCAATAACAAATTAATTGTGGCTGCCGGAAATTTTATTTCAATATCTACTAATAACAGCAGCTAACTCATTAAATAATACATACGTTGTGGTACTGTTCACATTAGGGTGTATTTCTTAACTATACGTCCAATAACATTGTAAAGATTGATTAGGGGGAATTTTATAATTCAGTGTCGACTGGCAATAGCACGTATTTCATTAAAGAAAAAAAAATTATGAGTTGTGGTACTGCCCACATCGGGGACTATTTTTGATAAAGATGCCAAATAACAATGCAAATTAGTGACTTCGGAGAAATTTTTTATATCAATGCCAACTGACAACAGGGAACTCACTTTGATAGATACATAGGTAAATCATGGTACTGACCGCGTAATGCAATATTTTTCATCACTGTGCCCAATTACATTACTCGATTACGATTTCGTGTAAACTTTTACATAGTGATGCTTACGAAGAAAGCGAAAACGTTTTGATGCTATTCACATCCAGGGGATTTTTGGTTTATCGTAATGTTCACTGGGAAGTCATTTAGAAAGTAC
Organism: Stenurella melanura; assembly: GCA_963583905.1. Classification (NCBI taxonomy): domain Eukaryota; kingdom Metazoa; phylum Arthropoda; class Insecta; order Coleoptera; family Cerambycidae; genus Stenurella; species Stenurella melanura. Next base: position 26,882,107 of record OY757318.1, on the reverse strand, counting down.
AGAACTCGTGGTACTGTGTATATCAGGGAATGTCGTTTACACTGATGTAATATAACGGAACAATGATTTATGAACATCAAAAAAATGTTATGATGCTGCTCACTCTATGGGAATTCTGTTATAAGAATATCAACGTAACCCGTCCTAAAATACAGGACTTGTGGAACGGTCAACATCAGGAAATATTTTTTATCAAGATGCCCAATAACAATGTAATATGGGGAAATGGGGAATTTTAAGGAATATCGACGTTATTATATTTGTGGGGCAGGACTGAATAAAAAATCAAATTTGATTTCACTAATTATTGTGTATGTTTTTCTAGTTCCAGTATTCTCACGGAGCAGATGAAGGCAAGTCAGACATTAAATGAACCAGTGTTAATTAAGTGCGCGGGAAGTTAAAAGAGATAAGTTGTGCGGTAAAGTAGCCTAAGGCAAAGCGTGTACCAATCTACCGTAGATTGGTGCACGTCGGTCGTGAAATCTGAGTCGATCCTCGACGAGTATCTTGTCAATATCTTAGTTATTTTTAAAATTTCTTGGATATTACAAGTGTTAAGTCCTGTAACTGTATTCGGAAGTTTTCTGGGGGCTTCGGAGCCCAGAAGAGCAGTTAGTAGACTCTTATTTCCGCGTGCGAGTGATGGAGATGCAGTAGGATTGGAGCCGGCCCTCTAGCATCCCTGCACTAAACTTAAGTGGTAAGTCGGGCATTATGAATATTTTCTGTCAATATTAAAAGACGAAAGAAATTTGAGTGAAAATTTACGAATGACTAGGTATTGTGTGACTGCAAATTGAGTCTTCCTTTAAGTGCCTCTTAAAAAATGTATATGAGTTGCCCCTCTATGCGTGGTGGCGTGGATTTTCATTCAAAATTTTACCAAATTCTTCATTATATTTTTCCATTCTATCGTGTTGTGGACATGTGCCTAATTATTTTCCTGTCTCTCTTGTTTCAGAGTTCAACCGCACGGAGGCATTTGAATGGTGTCGTAATGGGGACGACTGCGAAAGGGAAAGGAGTAAAAGGTAAGTAGTTTATTGAAGATCTGCTACAATAAGTTTTGTAGTTTCTGCTCCGGCTAAAGATTTCATGTTTTAAATGTCACGACAATTCATCACTTATTTCTTTTGATAGTTTTCAAAGGATAGGGGACACATGCGCCTGGGATATTTGAGCCTTACGAAATAATTTTGAAAAAAAATTGTTTTATCGAGAATTCAATTTATGTTAAAGGACGAATTTTATTTTTAGAAAAATTAATTCACTGATCGTACTAACTTGAAGATTAATATTGGGAAGGAAATTGTTTGTTATGTTATGTTAGAGTTGCACTATCGTTTAGATTTTTTCGAATAAAATTTTTGACCCCTAAATAAAGATAAATTGCCAGAAATAATAGTGGGGACTAATGTGGAACTGCATTTTGGGCACTTCTGATGATAAATAATATTATAATAATACTTCTTCGAATATAACCAGAAGCAAATGACCCACCCCACGTCAAAGGATACCTCGTGAGGCGCAATTGACACCAAGGCGCAAATGTCTCGGGCGCAAGTGACCCGACACCAATTTCGAAATGCAATTATGACATGACTGGAACATCTTCACTTTTTATTAAATATTTATTATCTGTTTATACCATAAGCCGTCCTATTTATTATTACGTGACAGATTCAATTTTCAATACCTATGTCGTGCGAGACACATTTCGAGTTTCATATATATTTTTTGCTTTGCTGCATTAGTTATTTTCTGTTCCAGGTAGGTTCGGAACGTGGAAGGATATGGGCGAAAACATCGAATAAGGTAAGATTTTTATCCTTTATTAGTGAAGATGTTTGAATTGTGAAAGTGATAACATTCCATTGTGACATTATTCTTGATGTAGTAAGTATACATGATTACATGATTTCAGAACAGATTGTGTAGTAAGTATATACCGTTTATAATTTGGTCAATTTGTGAAATTAACTGCAAACCTTTTTTAGATATCTGCCCACGCAATTCGGGTCAACTTGCTGCTATTAATAAAATAACGACACTCGTTAATCTCGGTGGAAATTGAAGATCTGTGAATCAAGGTAAAGTTTTTATTCTTATCACTTTTTAATGAATTGTCGTCATTTGTAGGATCTCAGGACTTACCGAATTTGTGTGATGTTTGCAATGCGGTGGAATAATAAAATAATGCTGTCGTAGGCGCCATGAGCAGTGGGTGGTTAGAATAAATTAAACAAAAATTAATTCTCAAACCTTGCCCTGTAAGCGAAATATTCACAGTCTACGACTAGAGCACGGCCGTACATGATTGTACGTCACCCTCCCTCGGTCTGAGTCACCGTGTATACAGAGCTTACCTTAAAACGACAATTTAAATAACACCTCTTGCCGCTCTGATTATTCATTTATTAGCAATAAAAATTTGTCTTCTTGTTTTATTTTGTACTGGTGATTTTAACCCACAAAGCCCCGTAAGCAAAATATTCACACTCCCTCACTAGAGCACGGCCGTACATTGTACGTTACCCTCCCTCGGTCTGGGTACATGTGAATACAGAGCTTACTATAAAACGACCGTCATGTAAAATTAACACCCACCCCCTGCTCCAGAAGAAAATATTTTGCCAAAGTGCTACTTAAATTTTATATGCACCTATTGAAAGGATCCTGAGTACTGGGTAACATGCAAGGTATTTGTTTTACAATTCGCACTAATATTCTTCATGACAATGTCAATGCATTAATATCGATAATTTCTAGGATTATGAGGTTTCCCAAATTTCAGATAAAATTGGAATCCTATATTTTGCAGAGGAGACGGATATTGTGAGTTTATAAACGGCAACATTGGTTACAGTTGGATAAATAATAATTTGCATCCTTTCAGAAACACTTCGATGAAAAAGTAGTGTTAGAGTAGACATGTCACTTAGGTATCGTCTCGACCCCATAAAAACGTCATTGACAAGAGGCGCCACAAACAGATAGTTTTATCAGAAAAGCAACGCATGAACCAAATACAAATTCATTTACTTGTTTGGGAGTACTATCTGAACTGAATTGAACTGAAATACAGAACAGAGGATGAAGACCCCCACTACGTAAGTAAAGTGAAACAGTTCGACGGCACAGAGTAATCCTTGGCGTGAGGAGCTGCCAGCAGCGGGTGGTGGTGTGTTATAGTCGTCCTGCAGGGCAGCAAATATGAGAATGAGAGAAAGAAGCACGCACATATGAACCGATGGGTATGTCAGAGGAAGTGTGTAATCGAAATATTTATTTATCTGTTTTTAGGAGTACTGTCTGACCTGCATAGGGCGACGTAAGTGACGACAGAAAGTGGTCGTTAGTAGAGGCGCTGTCGGCAGCGGGTGGTGGTGGGTGATTGTCGCCGCGGACGAGCGGCTTTAATAGCAAAGACATATGAACTGATAGGTATATCAGAAAAGTCAGCGTGTATTCGAAATATTTATTTATTTGTTTCTTAGTAGCACTGTCTGAATTGAGTATGGCAGCAAACGAAGGTCCGACGACGTAAGTGCACTTTTGACGATACAAAGTGATCCTTGGCATAAGCAGCTATCAGCAGGGGTGGTGGTGGGACATCGTCGCCCTGGAGGGCGGCAAATTTAGAGGCAGACACATGAAACGATTGGTATGTCAGAAGAAGTGTGTAATAGGAATATTTATTTATTTATTTTTAGGAGTACTGTCTGAACTGAATAGGACGGCAAACGAAGATCCAACGACATGAAGTGGTCCTTGTCATGAGGCGCTGCCGGCAACGGGTGGTGGTGGGTTATTGTTGCCGTGGACGAACGGCTTTAACACCAAAGATATATGAACTGATAGGTATATCAGAAAGGCAGTGTGTAATCGAAATATTAATTTATTTCTTAGGAGTACTGTCTGAATTGAGTAGGGCAGCGAGGTCCGGCGACGCAAATGAAATCAAGCATTTCGATGACATGAAATGGTCCTTGGAATGGGGCGCCGAGTGCAGCTGGTGGAAGTGGGTCATCGTCGCGCTGGAAGAGACACATGAACTCACACTAAGGAATATTTCTTATCAAGATGACCAATAACAATAAAATTGTGACTTCGACGCATATTTTCTTTCAATGTCGGCCATGGTACGTAACTCATTAAAAAAAATACATAAGTTGTGGTACTGCCCATACCCGGAAACATTTACCATAAAAATTCCCAATAACATCGAAAGAGTGAATTTATATTTCAGCATCTACTTACAACGGAACTCATTTCAAAATATACAAAAGTTGTGGTAATGTCCACATCAGGGAATATATATCATCATGATGCCCAATCACAAATCGATTGTGACTCCGGGGATTTTTTATTTCAATATCTGCTTGTAACGGTGTGTACCTCATTAAAAATATACATTAGTTGTGGTACTGTTTACGTCTGGGAATATTTTTCAACAATATGTCCAATAACAATGTAAAGACGAATCCTGGGGAATTTTTATTTCAATGTTGAATAATAGCACGTAACCCATTAAAAAAAAAACAAGATGTGGTACTGCCCACATCGGGGAATATTTTTTATAAAGGTGCCAAATGACAATGTAAGTTGGTGACATCGGAGAAATTTTTTATATCAATATCTACTGACGATAACGGGGAACTCATTTTAAAATATACAAATATTGTGGTACTGTCCACATAAGGGAATACTTTATGTCACTCTGCCAAATAACAATTTAAATGTGATTTCGGAGGAATTATTTATTTCAATAGATACTGACTACATGAAACTTATTTAATAGAATAAATAAGTTGTGGTACTGCCCACATAAGGGAATGTGCCTTATTAATATGATCAACAATAATCATAGGGAACTCGTATAAAATACACAAGTTTTGATACTGTTCACAACAGGGAATATTTTTTATCAGCATGACCAACGACGGTGAATTTTTTATTTCAATAGCCGCACGCTACAGGGAACTCAGTATATGAAATACTGAAGTTGTGGTATTGTCCACATCAAGGAATATATTGCATCATTATATCCAATAACAATGTAAAGATGAATTAAGGTTTTCTTTATTTCAATGCTGAGTGGCAATAGCACATAACCCATTTAAAAAAATAGAGAAGTTGTGGTACTGCCCACATCGGGGTAGATTTTCCATAAAGATGACAGATAATGATTCAAATGGGTGAATTCGGGGACATTTTTAATATCAATATCTACTGACAACAACAGGGAAACCATTTTAAAAAATACGTAACTTGCTGTATTGGCCACACCAGGGAATAGTTCTTATCAATATGGCCAATTACAATACGTGGGTGATTTCGAGGAAATTATTTATTTCAATGTCTACTGACAACAGGAAACACATTTTATAAAATATGCAAGTTGTGGTACTGTCCACATCAGGGGATTTATTTTATCATGGTGGCCAATAACAAATTAATTGTGGATGCGGGGATTTATGTTTCAATATCTACTAATAACAGCGGCTAACTCTTTAAAAAAATACATAAATAAATAAGTTGTGGTACTGCCCACATCGGGACTATTTTTGATAAAGATGCCAAACAACAGTTCAAATTAGTGACTTCGGAGACATTTTTTATATCAATATCAACAGACAACAGCGAACTAACTCATTTTAATAAATACATAAGTAAACCATGGTCGGGTCCGCATAAGGGATTATTTTATATCACTGTACCAAATAACAAATTAAATGTGGCTTCGGGGAAATTTCTTATTTTAACAGCTACTGACTACAGGGAACTCATTATATAAAATACATAAGCTGTGGTACTGTCCACATCGAGAAATATATAAGTAATATCACGATTACCAATAGCAAATCTATTGTGACTTGGAGGTATTTTTAACTTAAATGTCTACCAACAACAGCAGGTAACTCGTTAAAGAAATACGTAAGATTTGGTACTATTCACATCAAGGAATATCCCTTACCAGTATGTTTCAAAAGGAATGGGATAATGAATCCGGGTGAATTTTTTATTTTAATGTCGAATGACAATGGCACGTAGCTCATTAAATAAATAATACATAATTTGTTGTACTGCCAACTCCATGGAATATTTTTCATAATGATGCCAAATAACAATACAAATTAGAGGGGGGGATTTCTTATAGAATAAATACGTTGTGGTACTGCCCCCCATAAGGGAATATTTTATAAAGATTCCTAATAACATCGCGAAGGCGGCTTTGGGGAATAGTTTTATTTCACTGTCTACTGACAACAACAATGAACTTGTTCAATCACAGGGAACTCATTTTATAAAATATATAAGTTGTGATACTGATCACATAAGGGAGTATTTTTTATCAATATAACCAATTGGAACGCAAATGTGATTTCGAGGGCGAAGTTTTTATTTCAATGGCAGTTCGCTACAGCGAACTCATATAAAATACTGAAGTTGCGGTACTGTCCACCTCAGGGAACACATTGTATCAATAAGTCCAATAACAATGTAAAGATGCATTGGGGTTTCCTTTATTTCAATGTCGAGTGGCAAAAGCACGTAACTCATTTTAAAAGTACATAAGTTGTGGTACTGCCCACATCGGGGAATATTTTTCATAAAGATGCCAAATAATGCGAATGGGTGACTTCGGGGAAACTTTTTGTATCAGTATCTTACTAATAGGGAACTCATTCTAAAAATTACGTAAGTTTTGGTACTGTCCATATCAGGGAATATTTCTTATCAGTTGTCCAATTGCAATGCAAAGGTTACTTTGGGGTAATTCTTAATTTCAATATCTACTGACAACAAGGAACTCATTTCATCACGATTGCTAATAACAAATGAATTGTGACTTCGGGCAATTTTTATATCAATGTCTACTAATAGCTGCAGGGCCAGCAGGTAACCCATTAAATAAATTCATAAGTTGTGGTACTCTTCACATCAGGGTAAATTTCTTATGAATATGTCCAACAATAATGTAAATACGAATTAGGGGGATTTTTTATTTCACAGTCGAGTGGCAATAGCACCTAACCCGTTAAAGAAAATACAGAAGTTGTGGTATTGCCCACATCGGGGAATATTTTTCATAAAGATGCCAAATAGTGATGAAACTTGGTAACTTCGGGGAATTCTTTATTTCGGTATCTAGTGACAACAGGGAACTCATTTTATAAAATAAATAAAATCTTGTACTGACCACATCAGGGAATATATCTTATCACGATGCCCAATAACAAATTAATTGTGGCTGCCGGAAATTTTATTTCAATATCTACTAATAACAGCAGCTAACTCATTAAATAATACATACGTTGTGGTACTGTTCACAGTAGGGTGTATTTCTTAACTATACGTCCAATAACATTGTAAAGATTGATTAGGGCGAATTTTATAATTCAGTGTCGACTGGCAATAGCACGTATTTCATTAAAGAAAAAAAAATTACGAGTTGTGGTATTGCTCACATCGGGGACTATTTTTGATAAAGATGCCAAATAACAATGCAAATTAGTGACTTCGGAGAAATTTTTTATATCAATGTCAACTGACAACAGGGAACTCACTTTGATAGATACATAGGTAAATCATGGTACTGACCGCGTAATGCAATATTTTTCATCACTGTGCCCAATTACATTACTCGATTACGATTTCGTGTAAACTTTTACATAGTGATGCTTACGAAGAAAGCGAAAACGTTTTGATGCTATTCACATCCAGGGGATTTTTGGTTTATCGTAATGTTCACTGGGAAGTCATTTAGAAGGTACAGAACTCGTGGTACTGTGTATATCAGGGAATGTCGTTTACACTGATGTAATATAACGGAACAATGATTTATAAGCATCAAAAAAATGTTATGATGCTGCTCACTCTATGGGAATTCTGTTATAAGAATATCAACGTAACCCGTCCTAAAATACAGGACTTGTGGAACGGTCAACATCAGGAAATATTTTTTATCAAGATGCCCAATAACAATGTAATATGGGGAAATGGGGAATTTTAAGGAATATCGACGTTATTATATTTGTGGGGCAGGACTGAATAAAAAATCAAATTTGATTTCACTAATTATTGTGTATGTTTTTCTAGTTCCAGTATTCTCACGGAGCAGATGAAGGCAAGTCAGACATTAAATGAACTAGTGTTAATTAAGTGCGCGGGAAGTTAAAAGAGATAAGTTGTGCGGTAAAGTAGCCTAAGGCAAAGCGTGTACCAATCTACCGTAGATTGGTGCACGTCGGTCGTGAAATCTGAGTCGATCCTCGACGAGTATCTTGTCAATATCTTAGTTATTTTTAAAATTTCTTGGATATTACAAGTGTTAAGTCCTGTAACTGTATTCGGAACTTTTCTGGGGGCTTCGGAGCCCAGAAGAGCAGTTAGTAGACTCTTATTTCCGCGTGCGAGTGATGGAGATGCAGTAGGATTGGAGCCGGCCCTCTAGCATCCCTGCACTAAACTTAAGTGGTAAGTCGGGCATTATGAATATTTTCTGTCAATATTAAAAGACGAAAGAAATTTGAGTGAAAATTTACGAATGACTAGGTATTGTGTGACTGCAAATTGAGTCTTCCTTTAAGTGCCTCTTAAAAAATGTATATGAGTTGCCCCTCTATGCGTAGTGGCGTGGATTTTCATTCAAAATTTTACCAAATTCTTCATTATATTTTTCCATTCTATCGTGTTGTGGACATGTGCCTAATCATTTTCCTGTCTCTCTTGTTTCAGAGTTCAACCGCACGGAGGCATTTGAATGGTGTCGTAATGGGGACGACTGCGAAAGGGAAAGGAGTAAAAGGTAAGTAGTTTATTGAAGATCTGCTACAATAAGTTTTGTAGTTTCTGCTCCGGCTAAAGATTTCATGTTTTAAATGTCACGACAATTCATCACTTATTTCTTTTGATAGTTTTCAAAGGATAGGGGACACATGCGCCTGGGATATTTGAGCCTTACGAAATAATTTTGAAAAAAAATTGTTTTATCGAGAATTCAATTTATGTTAAAGGACGAATTTTATTTTTAGAAAAATTAATTCACTGATCGTACTAACTTGAAGATTAATATTGGGAAGGAAAGTGTTTGTTATGTTATGTTAGAGTTGCACTATCGTTTAGATTTTTTCGAATAAAATTTTTGACACCTAAATAAAGATAAATTGCCAGAAATAATAGTGGGGACTAATGTGGAACTGCATTTTGGGCACTTCTGATGATAAATAATATTATAATAATACTTCTTCGAATATAACCAGAAGCAAATGACCCACCCCACGTCAAAGGATACCTCGTGAGGCGCAATTGACACCAAGGCGCAAATGTCTCGGGCGCAAGTGACCCGACACCGATTTCGAAATGCAATTATGACATGACTGGAACATCTTCACTTTTTATTAAATATTTATTATCTGCTTATACCATAAGCCGTCCTATTTATTATTACGTGACAGATTCAATTTTCAATACCTATGTCGTGCGAGACACATTTCGAGTTTCATATATATTTTTTGCTTTGCTGCATTAGTTATTTTCTGTTCCAGGTAGGTTCGGAACGTGGAAGGATATGGGCGAAAACATCGAATAAGGTAAGATTTTTATCCTTTATTAGTGAAGATGTTTGAATTGTGAAAGTGATAACATTCCATTGTGACATTATTCTTGATGTAGTAAGTATACATGATTACATGATTTCAGAACAGATTGTGTAGTAAGTATATACCGTTTATAATTTGGTCAATTTGTGAAATTAACTGCAAACCTTTTTTAGATATCTGCCCACGCAATTCGGGTCAACTTGCTGCTATTAATAAAATAACGACACTCGTTAATCTCGGTGGAAATTGAAGATCTGTGAATCAAGGTAAAGTTTTTATTCTTATCACTTTTTAATGAATTGTCGTCATTTGTAGGATCTCAGGACTTACCGAATTTGTGTGATGTTTGCAATGCGGTGGAATAATAAAATAATGCTGTCGTAGGCGCCATGAGCAGTGGGTGGTTAGAATAAATTAAACAAAAATTAATTCTCAAACCTTGCCCTGTAAGCGAAATATTCACAGTCTACGACTAGAGCACGGCCGTACATGATTGTACGTCACCCTCCCTCGGTCTGAGTCACCGTGTATACAGAGCTTACCTTAAAACGACAATTTAAATAACACCTCTTGCCGCTCTGATTATTCATTTATTAGCAATAAAAATTTGTCTTCTTGTTTTATTTTGTACTGGTGATTTTAACCCACAAAGCCCCGTAAGCAAAATATTCACACTCCCTCACTAGAGCACGGCCGTACATTGTACGTTACCCTCCCTCGGTCTGGGTACATGTGAATACAGAGCTTACTATAAAACGACCGTCATGTAAAATTAACACCCACCCCCTGCTCCAGAAGAAAATATTTTGCCAAAGTGCTACTTAAATTTTATATGCACCTATTGAAAGGATCCTGAGTACTGGGTAACATGCAAGGTATTTGTTTTACAATTCGCACTAATATTCTTCATGACAATGTCAATGCATTAATATCGATAATTTCTAGGATTATGAGGTTTCCCAAATTTCAGATAAAATTGGAATCCTATATTTTGCAGAGGAGACGGATATTGTGAGTTTATAAACGGCAACATTGGTTACAGCTGGATAAATAATAATTTGCATCCTTTCAGAAACACTTCGATGAAAAAGTAGTGTTAGAGTAGACATGTCACTTAGGTATCGTCTCGACCCCATAAAAACGTCATTGACAAGAGGCGCCACAAACAGATAGTTTTATCAGAAAAGCAACGCATGAACCAAATACAAATTCATTTACTTGTTTGGGAGTACTATCTGAACTGAATTGAACTGAAATACAGAACAGAGGATGAAGACCCCCACTACGTAAGTAAAGTGAAACAGTTCGACGGCACAGAGTAATCCTTGGCGTGAGGAGCTGCCAGCAGCGGGTGGTGGTGTGTTATAGTCGTCCTGCAGGGCAGCAAATATGAGAATGAGAGAAAGAAGCACGCACATATGAACCGATGGGTATGTCAGAGGAAGTGTGTAATCGAAATATTTATTTATCTGTTTTTAGGAGTACTGTCTGACCTGCATAGGGCGACGTAAGTGACGACAGAAAGTGGTCGTTAGTAGAGGCGCTGTCGGCAGCGGGTGGTGGTGGGTGATTGTCGCCGCGGACGAGCGGCTTTAATAGCAAAGACATATGAACTGATAGGTATATCAGAAAAGTCAGCGTGTATTCGAAATATTTATTTATTTGTTTCTTAGTAGCACTGTCTGATGTCATCGGCGTCGGCGTCGCGAACAAGTTATGACTTGTCTAGCGCGCTGTGCTCATGTTTTAGTCTTCTGCCGAAACAGAAGTCATTTGAGCACAAAAAATAGTCTTCTGCCGAAACAGAAGTCATTTGAGCACAAAAAAAGTCTATATAAGAAAACACTTTTTCTCAGCGAGCAAGTAGTGATCGATCCTTCAAGTAGTAATGTTCCAGCCTTCAGCAACTAATAGTCTTCTGCCGAAACAGAAGTCATTTGAGCACAGACGCCAACGCCAATGCTGATGAGGTTATCCCTTCCTCTTGTGTTGTAACCAGACAGTGTGTTTTAATTGAGTTTTATTGTGTTGAGTGTCAAGTGGCAATGCATACCCGGAGTGGCAAGGCAGTAGGCACTGGGGTCGAGAGCGACGTCTCCACGTCGGCCCCCCCTCACTGCACGACGCCCCTCACAGCATCTGACCACGAAGTGCTCCGCCAACACGACGCCCTGACAAGGGGTACGGGGGTCACGCCCGACGTCTCCACGACGGTGGCCCCACACTGCACAGCAAGCAACACAGCAACCCGGCTCGGCGAGGTAAGCATGTCCTCTGATTTCTCCACAGGCACAAGTGCTACGCATGGCGTCGCGACGACGGCGCCCCACTACTGTGCGTCGCCGGGCTCCGCGCCTAGGCATAGCGAGGCAGGACTCGCCACCAACATAGGACACGACACTGGGGTCACGCATGACGTCATCACGACGGTGCCCCCTCGCTGCATGGCACGCAGCGCAGCCACCTGGCATGGAACCCAGGCAACAAATATGGAATGGAGTAGCAACGATTCCCAGGCGATGCCCCCTTACTGCATGGAGCGCAACGCAGCATCGTGGCACGAAAACTCGGCGATGGAACAGGGATTAGATGGTGATGATGACATGGTGATGCCCCCTCGCTGTATGGTGGACCCAACAGCATCCCGGGCCAACGACGATTCCTCGACGCTGGGAGATCGCCGCTTCGCTGGATTCGCTTCCACACATGGGGAAGCCTCCCACTCAGGCTCAGGGCTGCCCAGCGGTCAGTACACCATCGCTGCCACACCCGACTGGCCCCAACTCTTCAGCGACGCCTCGCTGACACCTCGCCGCCAGCTGGCCACCCCTCACTGCATGGTACCACCAACAGCAACCAGCCCAAGTCCAAGCACGCCGCCCAACGCACAGTACTTCGTCACGCCTACCTCGTCGGCCGGCGCCTACCACGTCACCCCGCCGTACCAGACGGCAAGACCTAGTGCTACGCCCCAAAGACAAATAGTGCTCCAAAACCAAACGACTGGAACGATCCCAGTCCCCTCTGCCGCCATAACGGACCAACCCCAACCGAGCTTGGGACTACCCACTTATGAACAATTAGCGCAACTCCTGGCTCTGACCACTTCAAACCTAGCCTCCATTACCCGGCAGCAAGAAAATTGCCGGCCAACCATTACTGCACGTAACGAATCACAGCCGTACGCCACGGAAAGGGCTAACTTACGTGGACATGGCGCCCAACGTGGGGCCAGATCTTTCCGGAGGGAAGAGGATCCACGACGACCCGACTATACAGATTCTGGGGAAATGGACCCCCAGTGGCGCCCAACACAAAACCTAGCAGAGAGCATGACAAGACTAATGGAGGGAAGCGTTCAAGCCGCAATACACGCAATACAAGGTCATCACAGGATGCCCACAAGAAGAACGAGAGCGCTGCCCACTTACTCAGGCCTGGAATGGGAGGATCCAGTCAACTTCCTGGATGAGCTCGAGGAGGCGATGCTCCATGAAGACATCCACGGCAGGGATAAAGTGAGAGTAGCTATAGAACAGCTCGAGGGTCAAGCCAGACGCACCCTGGAGATGTGGAAGTCCCACAACATCACATACGAGTTCTTAAAGGAAAAGCTCTTGCGGCAGTTCAACGACACTGCCACCCTGGGGAAGCTACGCTCCAGGTTACACGGGGAGAGACAAAAAGACGACGAACCCGCCGCCGTTTTTATACAACGCAAAATTGGACTCTGGCTGAGGGTAGAACGGTATACGCCGGAAGAAGAGATGGTTATGGAGGTGCGCGAGCTCCTGCGACCGGAACTAAGATTCGCAACTAGAAATGTCCCAGTGGCCACGATGGAAAGCTTGAGCCGAGTGGCTGAAAACGCCGAGGGTGACTACAGGGAATTTCAGAGGCAACTCCGACCGCTGCCGAGGCCAGCCACCATCCCGCCTGCGAGTAATACTACCAATAGTCTACCAAAGTGCCGCAAGTGCCCGGGATTTCACTATCACCGAGACTGCCCCACCAACCAAACTCAGTCAGAGCCCCAGCAAGGCAACTCCAATTTCCGCGGACACGACTCCAACCAGCGAGCCAACCCCAATTTCCGTGGACACGACTCCAACCAACAGGGAAACCCTAACTTCCGCCAACAAAATGTCCAGACAGGGGGTAACAACTTCCGAGGGCATGGCACCAACTCAAACAACCCTAGCCAACAAGTAGGTCCAAACAGTAACCCAGGCCCAGGACAGACATCCACGGCACCACCACAAAGAAGTCAGTCGAACACTAGGCAACAACCCCGCAATGCACCGCCATCGGGAAACTCCCAATGGGTCGGGCAGAACTAGGGCGCCCGGCCCCACCGCTGGAAATTAACAGCCTAGACTTACCAACCAAGACAGGGGACGCAGTGCTGCAACTACAAGCCACAACCTTGGTGTCTCCACCACCGACCAAGAAGAATGAGATTGACGAAGCTACAGCCAAGCAGGAGCAGGACATGTATCTACCACGCCCGTTGACACCACGGCAACAAAGCAACAGAGCCGCCGCCTTTGCTTTCCTTTGCCCGGGCCGCCTGGACAGGCGGTCACCAGTCAGCACCGTGACGCAAGATGCTACCTCCCTCAGCTCAGCCCAGTCAACCACGCTCATTCCTCAGCCTCAGCCAGGTGAACAGGAACCCAAGGAAGTAGCGAGTATGGACGCCTTCCCGGACCAGCAGGACGCTGGACCTCCCCGGAAGGATACAAGGTCAGTATTGCCAACCACTGCCCCACTAATAGCCTCTGTATTCCTCGACAAGGTATTCCCGCCAACTCATACCCGAGATGTCAGCACGAAGCCATCTCCCCCGAGGTCACCTCCACTCGGCCTGCCAGGCCCCGAGCCGCCTCCCAGGGTTCAGTCCAGCCAGACTGACCTACTCAGACAATCTCTGCAACAGACCACCGACACCGAAGATGATGATACCGAAAATGACGATCCCGAAAATGACGATCCCGAAGATGACGATACCGAAGATGACGACAGCAACGACGAGGATGACGATCCCGAGGATCCAGGACATCCAGCCCCACCAAGGCTCGCAGCTCCTACTGTCACAGGACCAGTAGCGCCCGCTGCCCCAGAGCCAGCAGCACCCGCTGCCCAACAGCCAACCACGCCTACTGTCACAGGACCAGTAGCGCCCGTTGCCCAGAAGCCAGTCACGCCTACTATCACAGGATCAGTAGTGCCCGCTGCCCAACAGCCAACCACGCCTACTGTCACAGGACCAGTAGCGCCCGTTGCCCAGAAGCCAGTCACGCCTACTATCACAGGATCAGTAGTGCCCGCTGCCCAACAGCCAACCACGCCTACTGTCACAGGACCAGTAGCGCCCGTTGCCCAGAAGCCAGTCACGCCTACTATCACAGGATCAGTAGTGCCCGCTGCCCCAAAGCCAGATGCCAACGCACAAGTCTACATCCGTGGACCTGGTACCTACTTCCGTGGACATGGCGACTATCTACGTGGACATAGCACCACAGCCGCCGCTAAACCAAAATTTCCAGCCCGCCGACTGCCCCCAGTCGTGCCTGGTCCATCCACTTCAGCCAAGAGGAGACAAACAAACAAGAATGAGAAGTCCCCGGCGCTGTCAGCCGCACCGCCGCCGCCAGCAGACCCTGGGCCTTCTACGTCAAGACAAGAGCAGCCGCTCGACACGACGCCGATACTGTTCCCGATGCCGATACTGTTCCCGATGCCGTTCTGGGCGAAGGCCGTGACCACGCCTGGCCACGACCGACAGCAGCCATCCGCCAGCCAGATGCCTGTCCCAGTCCGGACACGAGTATTCGTCAACTCGAACGCCAGCCCGAGCTCAGCCGGCTCTGGCGCACCGCTCCAGGATCCCGCTACCTTAGCACGTAGCACAGCAGGACCTAGCAGCCCCCACGAGGCGCTCCAGTATCTCACTGCCTTAGCCCGCAGTACAGCAGGACGTTGCAGCCTCAATAAATCGCTCCGGTCTCCCGTTGCCTTAGCAAGCAACACAGCAGGACGTTGCAGCCTCACAGGTTCGCTCCAGAATCCCGTTGCCTTAGCGAGCAACACAGCAGGACTTAGCAGCCCCCAATTCACAACAGGATCAGGCAGCCCCGGGCGTCGCGGAGACGACGTCCAGAAAAACGAAACGTGCGATAATATACCATTGTAAATAATTCAACGCCACAGGGCGAAAACTTTGTTCAAACTAGAATACATTTATGATTTGTCACATAAAATACTTTAATTTTAAATATCTTGTTTTACCTAAAATATCTTAATGGACTTATTATTAGTTACTTATATAAAATATCTTACCACACTTAATCTTAGTCTATATATGTTAAAATATCTTAGTTGTTGAAATATCTTAACACTTACTCTTAGTTTATAGTTTTGAAAATATTGTATCCACTCACTCTTACATTATATAATTGAAATTATTGAACTGAAACATAACCTGTATGCCTTTATTAATGTTCAATAAAGTCACAAAAAAGGGGGGTGGTGTCATCGGCGTCGGCGTCGCGAACAAGTTATGACTTGTCTAGCGCGCTGTGCTCATGTTTTAGTCTTCTGCCGAAACAGAAGTCATTTGAGCACAAAAAATAGTCTTCTGCCGAAACAGAAGTCATTTGAGCACAAAAAAAGTCTATATAAGAAAACACTTTTTCTCAGCGAGCAAGTAGTGATCGATCCTTCAAGTAGTAATGTTCCAGCCTTCAGCAACTAATAGTCTTCTGCCGAAACAGAAGTCATTTGAGCACAGACGCCAACGCCAATGCTGATGAGGTTATCCCTTCCTCTTGTGTTGTAACCAGACAGTGTGTTTTAATTGAGTTTTATTGTGTTGAGTGTCAAGTGGCAATGCATACCCGGAGTGGCAAGGCAGTAGGCACTGGGGTCGAGAGCGACGTCTCCACGTCGGCCCCCCCTCACTGCACGACGCCCCTCACAGCATCTGACCACGAAGTGCTCCGCCAACACGACGCCCTGACAAGGGGTACGGGGGTCACGCCCGACGTCTCCACGACGGTGGCCCCACACTGCACAGCAAGCAACACAGCAACCCGGCTCGGCGAGGTAAGCATGTCCTCTGATTTCTCCACAGGCACAAGTGCTACGCATGGCGTCGCGACGACGGCGCCCCACTACTGTGCGTCGCCGGGCTCCGCGCCTAGGCATAGCGAGGCAGGACTCGCCACCAACATAGGACACGACACTGGGGTCACGCATGACGTCATCACGACGGTGCCCCCTCGCTGCATGGCACGCAGCGCAGCCACCTGGCATGGAACCCAGGCAACAAATATGGAATGGAGTAGCAACGATTCCCAGGCGATGCCCCCTTACTGCATGGAGCGCAACGCAGCATCGTGGCACGAAAACTCGGCGATGGAACAGGGATTAGATGGTGATGATGACATGGTGATGCCCCCTCGCTGTATGGTGGACCCAACAGCATCCCGGGCCAACGACGATTCCTCGACGCTGGGAGATCGCCGCTTCGCTGGATTCGCTTCCACACATGGGGAAGCCTCCCACTCAGGCTCAGGGCTGCCCAGCGGTCAGTACACCATCGCTGCCACACCCGACTGGCCCCAACTCTTCAGCGACGCCTCGCTGACACCTCGCCGCCAGCTGGCCACCCCTCACTGCATGGTACCACCAACAGCAACCAGCCCAAGTCCAAGCACGCCGCCCAACGCACAGTACTTCGTCACGCCTACCTCGTCGGCCGGCGCCTACCACGTCACCCCGCCGTACCAGACGGCAAGACCTAGTGCTACGCCCCAAAGACAAATAGTGCTCCAAAACCAAACGACTGGAACGATCCCAGTCCCCTCTGCCGCCATAACGGACCAACCCCAACCGAGCTTGGGACTACCCACTTATGAACAATTAGCGCAACTCCTGGCTCTGACCACTTCAAACCTAGCCTCCATTACCCGGCAGCAAGAAAATTGCCGGCCAACCATTACTGCACGTAACGAATCACAGCCGTACGCCACGGAAAGGGCTAACTTACGTGGACACTGAATTGAGTATGGCAGCAAACGAAGGTCCGACGACGTAAGTGCACTGTAACATTTTGACGATACAAAGTGATCCTTGGCATAAGCAGCTATCAGCAGGGGTGGTGGTGGGACATCGTCGCCCTGGAGGGCGGCAAATTTAGAGGCAGACACATGAAACGATTGGTATGTCAGAAGAAGTGTGTAATAGGAATATTTATTTATTTATTTTTAGGAGTACTGTCTGAACTGAATAGGACGGCAAACGAAGATCCAACGACATGAAGTGGTCCTTGTCATGAGGCGCTGCCGGCAGCGGGTGGTGGTGGGTTATTGTTGCCGTGGACGAACGGCTTTAACACCAAACATATATGAACTGATAGGTATATCAGAAAGGCAGTGTGTAATCGAAATATTAATTTATTTCTTAGGAGTACTGTCTGAATTGAGTAGGGCAGCGAGGTCCGGCGACGCAAGTGAAATCAAGCATTTCGATGACATGAAATGGTCCTTGGAATGGGGCGCCGAGTGCAGCTGGTGGAAGTGGGTCATCGTCGCGCTGAAAGAGACACATGAACTCACACTAAGGAATATTTCTTATCAAGATGACCAATAACAATAAAATTGTGACTTCGACGAATATTTTCTTTCAATGTCGGCCATGGTACGTAACTCATTAAAAAAAATACATAAGTTGTGGTACTGCCCATACCAGGAAACATTTACCATAAAAATTCCCAATAACATCGAAAGAGTGAATTTATATTTCAGCATCTACTTACAACGGAACTCATTTCAAAATATACAAAAGTTGTGGTAATGTCCACATCAGGGAATATATATCATCATGATGCCCAATCACAAATCGATTGTGACTCCGGGGATTTTTTATTTCAATATCTGCTTGTAACGGTGTGTACCTCATTAAAAATATACATTAGTTGTGGTACTGTTTACGTCTGGGAATATTTTTCAACAATATGTCCAATAACAATGTAAAGACGAATCCTGGGGAATTTTTATTTCAATGTTGAATAATAGCACGTAACCCATTAAAAAAAAAACAAGATGTGGTACTGCCCACATCGGGGAATATTTTTTATAAAGGTGCCAAATGACAATGTAAGTTGGTGACATCGGAGAAATTTTTTATATCAATATCTACTGACGATAACGGGGAACTCATTTTAAAATATACAAATATTGTGGTACTGTCCACATAAGGGAATACTTTATGTCACTCTGCCAAATAACAATTTAAATGTGATTTCGGAGGAATTATTTATTTCAATAGATACTGACTACATGAAACTTATTTAATAGAATAAATAAGTTGTGGTACTGCCCACATAAGGGAATGTGCCTTATTAATATGATCAACAATAATCATAGGGAACTCGTATAAAATACACAAGTTTTGATACTGTTCACAACAGGGAATATTTTTTATCAGCATGACCAACGACGGTGAATTTTTTATTTCAATAGCCGCACGCTACAGGGAACTCAGTATATGAAATACTGAAGTTGTGGTATTGTCCACATCAAGGAATATATTGCATCATTATATCCAATAACAATGTAAAGATGAATTAAGGTTTTCTTTATTTCAATGCTGAGTGGCAATAGCACATAACCCATTTAAAAAAATAGAGAAGTTGTGGTACTGCCCACATCGGGGTAGATTTTCCATAAAGATGACAGATAATGATTCAAATGGGTGAATTCGGGGACATTTTTAATATCAATATCTACTGACAACAACAGGGAAACCATTTTAAAAAATACGTAACTTGCTGTATTGGCCACACCAGGGAATAGTTCTTATCAATATGGCCAATTACAATACGTGGGTGATTTCGAGGAAATTATTTATTTCAATGTCTACTGACAACAGGAAACACATTTTATAAAATATGCAAGTTGTGGTACTGTCCACATCAGGGGATTTATTTTATCATGGTGGCCAATAACAAATTAATTGTGGATGCGGGGATTTATGTTTCAATATCTACTAATAACAGCGGCTAACTCTTTAAAAAAATACATAAATAAATAAGTTGTGGTACTGCCCACATCGGGACTATTTTTGATAAAGATGCCAAACAACAGTTCAAATTAGTGACTTCGGAGACATTTTTTATATCAATATCAACAGACAACAGCGAACTAACTCATTTTAATAAATACATAAGTAAACCATGGTCGGGTCCGCATAAGGGATTATTTTATATCACTGTACCAAATAACAAATTAAATGTGGCTTCGGGGAAATTTCTTATTTTAACAGCTACTGACTACAGGGAACTCATTATATAAAATACATAAGCTGTGGTACTGTCCACATCGAGAAATATATAAGTAATATCACGATTACCAATAGCAAATCTATTGTGACTTGGAGGTATTTTTAACTTAAATGTCTACCAACAACAGCAGGTAACTCGTTAAAGAAATACGTAAGATTTGGTACTATTCACATCAAGGAATATCCCTTACCAGTATGTTTCAAAAGGAATGGGATAATGAATCCGGGTGAATTTTTTATTTTAATGTCGAATGACAATGGCACGTAGCTCATTAAATAAATAATACATAATTTGTTGTACTGCCAACTCCATGGAATATTTTTCATAATGATGCCAAATAACAATACAAATTAGAGGGGGGGATTTCTTATAGAATAAATACGTTGTGGTACTGCCCCCCATAAGGGAATATTTTATAAAGATTCCTAATAACATCGCGAAGGCGGCTTTGGGGAATAGTTTTATTTCACTGTCTACTGACAACAACAATGAACTTGTTCAATCACAGGGAACTCATTTTATAAAATATATAAGTTGTGATACTGATCACATAAGGGAGTATTTTTTATCAATATAACCAATTGGAACGCAAATGTGATTTCGAGGGCGAAGTTTTTATTTCAATGGCAGTTCGCTACAGCGAACTCATATAAAATACTGAAGTTGCGGTACTGTCCACCTCAGGGAACACATTGTATCAATAAGTCCAATAACAATGTAAAGATGCATTGGGGTTTCCTTTATTTCAATGTCGAGTGGCAAAAGCACGTAACTCATTTTAAAAGTACATAAGTTGTGGTACTGCCCACATCGGGGAATATTTTTCATAAAGATGCCAAATAATGCGAATGGGTGACTTCGGGGAAACTTTTTGTATCAGTATCTTACTAATAGGGAACTCATTCTAAAAATTACGTAAGTTTTGGTACTGTCCATATCAGGGAATATTTCTTATCAGTTGTCCAATTGCAATGCAAAGGTTACTTTGGGGTAATTCTTAATTTCAATATCTACTGACAACAAGGAACTCATTTCATCACGATTGCTAATAACAAATGAATTGTGACTTCGGGCAATTTTTATATCAATGTCTACTAATAGCTGCAGGGCCAGCAGGTAACCCATTAAATAAATTCATAAGTTGTGGTACTCTTCACATCAGGGTAAATTTCTTATGAATATGTCCAACAATAATGTAAATACGAATTAGGGGGATTTTTTATTTCACAGTCGAGTGGCAATAGCACCTAACCCGTTAAAGAAAATACAGAAGTTGTGGTATTGCCCACATCGGGGAATATTTTTCATAAAGATGCCAAATAGTGATGAAACTTGGTAACTTCGGGGAATTCTTTATTTCGGTATCTAGTGACAACAGGGAACTCATTTTATAAAATAAATAAAATCTTGTACTGACCACATCAGGGAATATATCTTATCACGATGCCCAATAACAAATTAATTGTGGCTGCCGGAAATTTTATTTCAATATCTACTAATAACAGCAGCTAACTCATTAAATAATACATACGTTGTGGTACTGTTCACAGTAGGGTGTATTTCTTAACTATACGTCCAATAACATTGTAAAGATTGATTAGGGCGAATTTTATAATTCAGTGTCGACTGGCAATAGCACGTATTTCATTAAAGAAAAAAAAAAATACGAGTTGTGGTACTGCTCACATCGGGGACTATTTTTGATAAAGATGCCAAATAACAATGCAAATTAGTGACTTCGGAGAAATTTTTTATATCAATGTCAACTGACAACAGGGAACTCACTTTGATAGATACATAGGTAAATCATGGTACTGACCGCGTAATGCAATATTTTTCATCACTGTGCCCAATTACATTACTCGATTACGATTTCGTGTAAACTTTTACATAGTGATGCTTACGAAGAAAGCGAAAACGTTTTGATGCTATTCACATCCAGGGGATTTTTGGTTTATCGTAATGTTCACTGGGAAGTCATTTAGAAGGTACAGAACTCGTGGTACTGTGTATATCAGGGAATGTCGTTTACACTGATGTAATATAACGGAACAATGATTTATAAGCATCAAAAAAATGTTATGATGCTGCTCACTCTATGGGAATTCTGTTATAAGAATATCAACGTAACCCGTCCTAAAATACAGGACTTGTGGAACGGTCAACATCAGGAAATATTTTTTATCAAGATGCCCAATAACAATGTAATATGGGGAAATGGGGAATTTTAAGGAATATCGACGTTATTATATTTGTGGGGCAGGACTGAATAAAAAATCAAATTTGATTTCACTAATTATTGTGTATGTTTTTCTAGTTCCAGTATTCTCACGGAGCAGATGAAGGCAAGTCAGACATTAAATGAACTAGTGTTAATTAAGTGCGCGGGAAGTTAAAAGAGATAAGTTGTGCGGTAAAGTAGCCTAAGGCAAAGCGTGTACCAATCTACCGTAGATTGGTGCACGTCGGTCGTGAAATCTGAGTCGATCCTCGACGAGTATCTTGTCAATATCTTAGTTATTTTTAAAATTTCTTGGATATTACAAGTGTTAAGTCCTGTAACTGTATTCGGAACTTTTCTGGGGGCTTCGGAGCCCAGAAGAGCAGTTAGTAGACTCTTATTTCCGCGTGCGAGTGATGGAGATGCAGTAGGATTGGAGCCGGCCCTCTAGCATCCCTGCACTAAACTTAAGTGGTAAGTCGGGCATTATGAATATTTTCTGTCAATATTAAAAGACGAAAGAAATTTGAGTGAAAATTTACGAATGACTAGGTATTGTGTGACTGCAAATTGAGTCTTCCTTTAAGTGCCTCTTAAAAAATGTATGTGAGTTGCCCCTCTATGCGTAGTGGCGTGGATTTTCATTCAAAATTTTACCAAATTCTTCATTATATTTTTCCATTCTATCGTGTTGTGGACATGTGCCTAATCATTTTCCTGTCTCTCTTGTTTCAGAGTTCAACCGCACGGAGGCATTTGAATGGTGTCGTAATGGGGACGACTGCGAAAGGGAAAGGAGTAAAAGGTAAGTAGTTTATTGAAGATCTGCTACAATAAGTTTTGTAGTTTCTGCTCCGGCTAAAGATTTCATGTTTTAAATGTCACGACAATTCATCACTTATTTCTTTTGATAGTTTTCAAAGGATAGGGGACACATGCGCCTGGGATATTTGAGCCTTACGAAATAATTTTGAAAAAAAATTGTTTTATCGAGAATTCAATTTATGTTAAAGGACGAATTTTATTTTTAGAAAAATTAATTCACTGATCGTACTAACTTGAAGATTAATATTGGGAAGGAAAGTGTTTGTTATGTTATGTTAGAGTTGCACTATCGTTTAGATTTTTTCGAATAAAATTTTTGACACCTAAATAAAGATAAATTGCCAGAAATAATAGTGGGGACTAATGTGGAACTGCATTTTGGGCACTTCTGATGATAAATAATATTATAATAATACTTCTTCGAATATAACCAGAAGCAAATGACCCACCCCACGTCAAAGGATACCTCGTGAGGCGCAATTGACACCAAGGCGCAAATGTCTCGGGCGCAAGTGACCCGACACCGATTTCGAAATGCAATTATGACATGACTGGAACATCTTCACTTTTTATTAAATATTTATTATCTGCTTATACCATAAGCCGTCCTATTTATTATTACGTGACAGATTCAATTTTCAATACCTATGTCGTGCGAGACACATTTCGAGTTTCATATATATTTTTTGCTTTGCTGCATTAGTTATTTTCTGTTCCAGGTAGGTTCGGAACGTGGAAGGATATGGGCGAAAACATCGAATAAGGTAAGATTTTTATCCTTTATTAGTGAAGATGTTTGAATTGTGAAAGTGATAACATTCCATTGTGACATTATTCTTGATGTAGTAAGTATACATGATTACATGATTTCAGAACAGATTGTGTAGTAAGTATATACCGTTTATAATTTGGTCAATTTGTGAAATTAACTGCAAACCTTTTTTAGATATCTGCCCACGCAATTCGGGTCAACTTGCTGCTATTAATAAAATAACGACACTCGTTAATCTCGGTGGAAATTGAAGATCTGTGAATCAAGGTAAAGTTTTTATTCTTATCACTTTTTAATGAATTGTCGTCATTTGTAGGATCTCAGGACTTACCGAATTTGTGTGATGTTTGCAATGCGGTGGAATAATAAAATAATGCTGTCGTAGGCGCCATGAGCAGTGGGTGGTTAGAATAAATTAAACAAAAATTAATTCTCAAACCTTGCCCTGTAAGCGAAATATTCACAGTCTACGACTAGAGCACGGCCGTACATGATTGTACGTCACCCTCCCTCGGTCTGAGTCACCGTGTATACAGAGCTTACCTTAAAACGACAATTTAAATAACACCTCTTGCCGCTCTGATTATTCATTTATTAGCAATAAAAATTTGTCTTCTTGTTTTATTTTGTACTGGTGATTTTAACCCACAAAGCCCCGTAAGCAAAATATTCACACTCCCTCACTAGAGCACGGCCGTACATTGTACGTTACCCTCCCTCGGTCTGGGTACATGTGAATACAGAGCTTACTATAAAACGACCGTCATGTAAAATTAACACCCACCCCCTGCTCCAGAAGAAAATATTTTGCCAAAGTGCTACTTAAATTTTATATGCACCTATTGAAAGGATCCTGAGTACTGGGTAACATGCAAGGTATTTGTTTTACAATTCGCACTAATATTCTTCATGACAATGTCAATGCATTAATATCGATAATTTCTAGGATTATGAGGTTTCCCAAATTTCAGATAAAATTGGAATCCTATATTTTGCAGAGGAGACGGATATTGTGAGTTTATAAACGGCAACATTGGTTACAGCTGGATAAATAATAATTTGCATCCTTTCAGAAACACTTCGATGAAAAAGTAGTGTTAGAGTAGACATGTCACTTAGGTATCGTCTCGACCCCATAAAAACGTCATTGACAAGAGGCGCCACAAACAGATAGTTTTATCAGAAAAGCAACGCATGAACCAAATACAAATTCATTTACTTGTTTGGGAGTACTATCTGAACTGAATTGAACTGAAATACAGAACAGAGGATGAAGACCCCCACTACGTAAGTAAAGTGAAACAGTTCGACGGCACAGAGTAATCCTTGGCGTGAGGAGCTGCCAGCAGCGGGTGGTGGTGTGTTATAGTCGTCCTGCAGGGCAGCAAATATGAGAATGAGAGAAAGAAGCACGCACATATGAACCGATGGGTATGTCAGAGGAAGTGTGTAATCGAAATATTTATTTATCTGTTTTTAGGAGTACTGTCTGACCTGCATAGGGCGACGTAAGTGACGACAGAAAGTGGTCGTTAGTAGAGGCGCTGTCGGCAGCGGGTGGTGGTGGGTGATTGTCGCCGCGGACGAGCGGCTTTAATAGCAAAGACATATGAACTGATAGGTATATCAGAAAAGTCAGCGTGTATTCGAAATATTTATTTATTTGTTTCTTAGTAGCACTGTCTGAATTGAGTATGGCAGCAAACGAAGGTCCGACGACGTAAGTGCACTGTAACATTTTGACGATACAAAGTGATCCTTGGCATAAGCAGCTATCAGCAGGGGTGGTGGTGGGACATCGTCGCCCTGGAGGGCGGCAAATTTAGAGGCAGACACATGAAACGATTGGTATGTCAGAAGAAGTGTGTAATAGGAATATTTATTTATTTATTTTTAGGAGTACTGTCTGAACTGAATAGGACGGCAAACGAAGATCCAACGACATGAAGTGGTCCTTGTCATGAGGCGCTGCCGGCAGCGGGTGGTGGTGGGTTATTGTTGCCGTGGACGAACGGCTTTAACACCAAAGATATATGAACTGATAGGTATATCAGAAAGGCAGTGTGTAATCGAAATATTAATTTATTTCTTAGGAGTACTGTCTGAATTGAGTAGGGCAGCGAGGTCCGGCGACGCAAGTGAAATCAAGCATTTCGATGACATGAAATGGTCCTTGGAATGGGGCGCCGAGTGCAGCTGGTGGAAGTGGGTCATCGTCGCGCTGGAAGAGACACATGAACTCACACTAAGGAATATTTCTTATCAAGATGACCAATAACAATAAAATTGTGACTTCGACGAATATTTTCTTTCAATGTCGGCCATGGTACGTAACTCATTAAAAAAAATACATAAGTTGTGGTACTGCCCATACCAGGAAACATTTACCATAAAAATTCCCAATAACATCGAAAGAGTGAATTTATATTTCAGCATCTACTTACAACGGAACTCATTTCAAAATATACAAAAGTTGTGGTAATGTCCACATCAGGGAATATATATCATCATGATGCCCAATCACAAATCGATTGTGACTCCGGGGATTTTTTATTTCAATATCTGCTTGTAACGGTGTGTACCTCATTAAAAATATACATTAGTTGTGGTACTGTTTACGTCTGGGAATATTTTTCAACAATATGTCCAATAACAATGTAAAGACGAATCCTGGGGAATTTTTATTTCAATGTTGAATAATAGCACGTAACCCATTAAAAAAAAAACAAGATGTGGTACTGCGCACATCGGGGAATATTTTTTATAAAGGTGCCAAATGACAATGTAAGTTGGTGACATCGGAGAAATTTTTTATATCAATATCTACTGACGATAACGGGGAACTCATTTTAAAATATACAAATATTGTGGTACTGTCCACATAAGGGAATACTTTATGTCACTCTGCCAAATAACAATTTAAATGTGATTTCGGAGGAATTATTTATTTCAATAGATACTGACTACATGAAACTTATTTAATAGAATAAATAAGTTGTGGTACTGCCCACATAAGGGAATGTGCCTTATTAATATGATCAACAATAATCATAGGGAACTCGTATAAAATACACAAGTTTTGATACTGTTCACAACAGGGAATATTTTTTATCAGCATGACCAACGACGGTGAATTTTTTATTTCAATAGCCGCACGCTACAGGGAACTCAGTATATGAAATACTGAAGTTGTGGTATTGTCCACATCAAGGAATATATTGCATCATTATATCCAATAACAATGTAAAGATGAATTAAGGTTTTCTTTATTTCAATGCTGAGTGGCAATAGCACATAACCCATTTAAAAAAATAGAGAAGTTGTGGTACTGCCCACATCGGGGTAGATTTTCCATAAAGATGACAGATAATGATTCAAATGGGTGAATTCGGGGACATTTTTAATATCAATATCTACTGACAACAACAGGGAAACCATTTTAAAAAATACGTAACTTGCTGTATTGGCCACACCAGGGAATAGTTCTTATCAATATGGCCAATTACAATACGTGGGTGATTTCGAGGAAATTATTTATTTCAATGTCTACTGACAACAGGAAACACATTTTATAAAATATGCAAGTTGTGGTACTGTCCACATCAGGGGATTTATTTTATCATGGTGGCCAATAACAAATTAATTGTGGATGCGGGGATTTATGTTTCAATATCTACTAATAACAGCGGCTAACTCTTTAAAAAAATACATAAATAAATAAGTTGTGGTACTGCCCACATCGGGACTATTTTTGATAAAGATGCCAAACAACAGTTCAAATTAGTGACTTCGGAGACATTTTTTATATCAATATCAACAGACAACAGCGAACTAACTCATTTTAATAAATACATAAGTAAACCATGGTCGGGTCCGCATAAGGGATTATTTTATATCACTGTACCAAATAACAAATTAAATGTGGCTTCGGGGAAATTTCTTATTTTAACAGCTACTGACTACAGGGAACTCATTATATAAAATACATAAGCTGTGGTACTGTCCACATCGAGAAATATATAAGTAATATCACGATTACCAATAGCAAATCTATTGTGACTTGGAGGTATTTTTAACTTAAATGTCTACCAACAACAGCAGGTAACTCGTTAAAGAAATACGTAAGATTTGGTACTATTCACATCAAGGAATATCCCTTACCAGTATGTTTCAAAAGGAATGGGATAATGAATCCGGGTGAATTTTTTATTTTAATGTCGAATGACAATGGCACGTAGCTCATTAAATAAATAATACATAATTTGTTGTACTGCCAACTCCATGGAATATTTTTCATAATGATGCCAAATAACAATACAAATTAGAGGGGGGGATTTCTTATAGAATAAATACGTTGTGGTACTGCCCCCCATAAGGGAATATTTTATAAAGATTCCTAATAACATCGCGAAGGCGGCTTTGGGGAATAGTTTTATTTCACTGTCTACTGACAACAACAATGAACTTGTTCAATCACAGGGAACTCATTTTATAAAATATATAAGTTGTGATACTGATCACATAAGGGAGTATTTTTTATCAATATAACCAATTGGAACGCAAATGTGATTTCGAGGGCGAAGTTTTTATTTCAATGGCAGTTCGCTACAGCGAACTCATATAAAATACTGAAGTTGCGGTACTGTCCACCTCAGGGAACACATTGTATCAATAAGTCCAATAACAATGTAAAGATGCATTGGGGTTTCCTTTATTTCAATGTCGAGTGGCAAAAGCATGTAACTCATTTTAAAAGTACATAAGTTGTGGTACTGCCCACATCGGGGAATATTTTTCATAAAGATGCCAAATAATGCGAATGGGTGACTTCGGGGAAACTTTTTGTATCAGTATCTTACTAATAGGGAACTCATTCTAAAAATTACGTAAGTTTTGGTACTGTCCATATCAGGGAATATTTCTTATCAGTTGTCCAATTGCAATGCAAAGGTTACTTTGGGGTAATTCTTAATTTCAATATCTACTGACAACAAGGAACTCATTTCATCACGATTGCTAATAACAAATGAATTGTGACTTCGGGCAATTTTTATATCAATGTCTACTAATAGCTGCAGGGCCAGCAGGTAACCCATTAAATAAATTCATAAGTTGTGGTACTCTTCACATCAGGGTAAATTTCTTATGAATATGTCCAACAATAATGTAAATACGAATTAGGGGGATTTTTTATTTCACAGTCGAGTGGCAATAGCACCTAACCCGTTAAAGAAAATACAGAAGTTGTGGTATTGCCCACATCGGGGAATATTTTTCATAAAGATGCCAAATAGTGATGAAACTTGGTAACTTCGGGGAATTCTTTATTTCGGTATCTAGTGACAACAGGGAACTCATTTTATAAAATAAATAAAATCTTGTACTGACCACATCAGGGAATATATCTTATCACGATGCCCAATAACAAATTAATTGTGGCTGCCGGAAATTTTATTTCAATATCTACTAATAACAGCAGCTAACTCATTAAATAATACATACGTTGTGGTACTGTTCACAGTAGGGTGTATTTCTTAACTATACGTCCAATAACATTGTAAAGATTGATTAGGGCGAATTTTATAATTCAGTGTCGACTGGCAATAGCACGTATTTCATTAAAGAAAAAAAAATTACGAGTTGTGGTACTGCTCACATCGGGGACTATTTTTGATAAAGATGCCAAATAACAATGCAAATTAGTGACTTCGGAGAAATTTTTTATATCAATGTCAACTGACAACAGGGAACTCACTTTGATAGATACATAGGTAAATCATGGTACTGACCGCGTAATGCAATATTTTTCATCACTGTGCCCAATTACATTACTCGATTACGATTTCGTGTAAACTTTTACATAGTGATGCTTACGAAGAAAGCGAAAACGTTTTGATGCTATTCACATCCAGGGGATTTTTGGTTTATCGTAATGTTCACTGGGAAGTCATTTAGAAGGTACAGAACTCGTGGTACTGTGTATATCAGGGAATGTCGTTTACACTGATGTAATATAACGGAACAATGATTTATAAGCATCAAAAAAATGTTATGATGCTGCTCACTCTATGGGAATTCTGTTATAAGAATATCAACGTAACCCGTCCTAAAATACAGGACTTGTGGAACGGTCAACATCAGGAAATATTTTTTATCAAGATGCCCAATAACAATGTAATATGGGGAAATGGGGAATTTTAAGGAATATCGACGTTATTATATTTGTGGGGCAGGACTGAATAAAAAATCAAATTTGATTTCACTAATTATTGTGTATGTTTTTCTAGTTCCAGTATTCTCACGGAGCAGATGAAGGCAAGTCAGACATTAAATGAACTAGTGTTAATTAAGTGCGCGGGAAGTTAAAAGAGATAAGTTGTGCGGTAAAGTAGCCTAAGGCAAAGCGTGTACCAATCTACCGTAGATTGGTGCACGTCGGTCGTGAAATCTGAGTCGATCCTCGACGAGTATCTTGTCAATATCTTAGTTATTTTTAAAATTTCTTGGATATTACAAGTGTTAAGTCCTGTAACTGTATTCGGAACTTTTCTGGGGGCTTCGGAGCCCAGAAGAGCAGTTAGTAGACTCTTATTTCCGCGTGCGAGTGATGGAGATGCAGTAGGATTGGAGCCGGCCCTCTAGCATCCCTGCACTAAACTTAAGTGGTAAGTCGGGCATTATGAATATTTTCTGTCAATATTAAAAGACGAAAGAAATTTGAGTGAAAATTTACGAATGACTAGGTATTGTGTGACTGCAAATTGAGTCTTCCTTTAAGTGCCTCTTAAAAAATGTATATGAGTTGCCCCTCTATGCGTAGTGGCGTGGATTTTCATTCAAAATTTTACCAAATTCTTCATTATATTTTTCCATTCTATCGTGTTGTGGACATGTGCCTAATCATTTTCCTGTCTCTCTTGTTTCAGAGTTCAACCGCACGGAGGCATTTGAATGGTGTCGTAATGGGGACGACTGCGAAAGGGAAAGGAGTAAAAGGTAAGTAGTTTATTGAAGATCTGCTACAATAAGTTTTGTAGTTTCTGCTCCGGCTAAAGATTTCATGTTTTAAATGTCACGACAATTCATCACTTATTTCTTTTGATAGTTTTCAAAGGATAGGGGACACATGCGCCTGGGATATTTGAGCCTTACGAAATAATTTTGAAAAAAAATTGTTTTATCGAGAATTCAATTTATGTTAAAGGACGAATTTTATTTTTAGAAAAATTAATTCACTGATCGTACTAACTTGAAGATTAATATTGGGAAGGAAAGTGTTTGTTATGTTATGTTAGAGTTGCACTATCGTTTAGATTTTTTCGAATAAAATTTTTGACACCTAAATAAAGATAAATTGCCAGAAATAATAGTGGGGACTAATGTGGAACTGCATTTTGGGCACTTCTGATGATAAATAATATTATAATAATACTTCTTCGAATATAACCAGAAGCAAATGACCCACCCCACGTCAAAGGATACCTCGTGAGGCGCAATTGACACCAAGGCGCAAATGTCTCGGGCGCAAGTGACCCGACACCGATTTCGAAATGCAATTATGACATGACTGGAACATCTTCACTTTTTATTAAATATTTATTATCTGCTTATACCATAAGCCGTCCTATTTATTATTACGTGACAGATTCAATTTTCAATACCTATGTCGTGCGAGACACATTTCGAGTTTCATATATATTTTTTGCTTTGCTGCATTAGTTATTTTCTGTTCCAGGTAGGTTCGGAACGTGGAAGGATATGGGCGAAAACATCGAATAAGGTAAGATTTTTATCCTTTATTAGTGAAGATGTTTGAATTGTGAAAGTGATAACATTCCATTGTGACATTATTCTTGATGTAGTAAGTATACATGATTACATGATTTCAGAACAGATTGTGTAGTAAGTATATACCGTTTATAATTTGGTCAATTTGTGAAATTAACTGCAAACCTTTTTTAGATATCTGCCCACGCAATTCGGGTCAACTTGCTGCTATTAATAAAATAACGACACTCGTTAATCTCGGTGGAAATTGAAGATCTGTGAATCAAGGTAAAGTTTTTATTCTTATCACTTTTTAATGAATTGTCGTCATTTGTAGGATCTCAGGACTTACCGAATTTGTGTGATGTTTGCAATGCGGTGGAATAATAAAATAATGCTGTCGTAGGCGCCATGAGCAGTGGGTGGTTAGAATAAATTAAACAAAAATTAATTCTCAAACCTTGCCCTGTAAGCGAAATATTCACAGTCTACGACTAGAGCACGGCCGTACATGATTGTACGTCACCCTCCCTCGGTCTGAGTCACCGTGTATACAGAGCTTACCTTAAAACGACAATTTAAATAACACCTCTTGCCGCTCTGATTATTCATTTATTAGCAATAAAAATTTGTCTTCTTGTTTTATTTTGTACTGGTGATTTTAACCCACAAAGCCCCGTAAGCAAAATATTCACACTCCCTCACTAGAGCACGGCCGTACATTGTACGTTACCCTCCCTCGATCTGGGTACATGTGAATACAGAGCTTACTATAAAACGACCGTCATGTAAAATTAACACCCACCCCCTGCTCCAGAAGAAAATATTTTGCCAAAGTGCTACTTAAATTTTATATGCACCTATTGAAAGGATCCTGAGTACTGGGTAACATGCAAGGTATTTGTTTTACAATTCGCACTAATATTCTTCATGACAATGTCAATGCATTAATATCGATAATTTCTAGGATTATGAGGTTTCCCAAATTTCAGATAAAATTGGAATCCTATATTTTGCAGAGGAGACGGATATTGTGAGTTTATAAACGGCAACATTGGTTACAGCTGGATAAATAATAATTTGCATCCTTTCAGAAACACTTCGATGAAAAAGTAGTGTTAGAGTAGACATGTCACTTAGGTATCGTCTCGACCCCATAAAAACGTCATTGACAAGAGGCGCCACAAACAGATAGTTTTATCAGAAAAGCAACGCATGAACCAAATACAAATTCATTTACTTGTTTGGGAGTACTATCTGAACTGAATTGAACTGAAATACAGAACAGAGGATGAAGACCCCCACTACGTAAGTAAAGTGAAACAGTTCGACGGCACAGAGTAATCCTTGGCGTGAGGAGCTGCCAGCAGCGGGTGGTGGTGTGTTATAGTCGTCCTGCAGGGCAGCAAATATGAGAATGAGAGAAAGAAGCACGCACATATGAACCGATGGGTATGTCAGAGGAAGTGTGTAATCGAAATATTTATTTATCTGTTTTTAGGAGTACTGTCTGACCTGCATAGGGCGACGTAAGTGACGACAGAAAGTGGTCGTTAGTAGAGGCGCTGTCGGCAGCGGGTGGTGGTGGGTGATTGTCGCCGCGGACGAGCGGCTTTAATAGCAAAGACATATGAACTGATAGGTATATCAGGAAAGTCAGCGTGTATTCGAAATATTTATTTATTTGTTTCTTAGTAGCACTGTCTGAATTGAGTATGGCAGCAAACGAAGGTCCGACGACGTAAGTGCACTGTAACATTTTGACGATACAAAGTGATCCTTGGCATAAGCAGCTATCAGCAGGGGTGGTGGTGGGACATCGTCGCCCTGGAGGGCGGCAAATTTAGAGGCAGACACATGAAACGATTGGTATGTCAGAAGAAGTGTGTAATAGGAATATTTATTTATTTATTTTTAGGAGTACTGTCTGAACTGAATAGGACGGCAAACGAAGATCCAACGACATGAAGTGGTCCTTGTCATGAGGCGCTGCCGGCAGCGGGTGGTGGTGGGTTATTGTTGCCGTGGACGAACGGCTTTAACACCAAAGATATATGAACTGATAGGTATATCAGAAAGGCAGTGTGTAATCGAAATATTAATTTATTTCTTAGGAGTACTGTCTGAATTGAGTAGGGCAGCGAGGTCCGGCGACGCAAGTGAAATCAAGCATTTCGATGACATGAAATGGTCCTTGGAATGGGGCGCCGAGTGCAGCTGGTGGAAGTGGGTCATCGTCGCGCTGGAAGAGACACATGAACTCACACTAAGGAATATTTCTTATCAAGATGACCAATAACAATAAAATTGTGACTTCGACGAATATTTTCTTTCAATGTCGGCCATGGTACGTAACTCATTAAAAAAAATACATAAGTTGTGGTACTGCCCATACCAGGAAACATTTACCATAAAAATTCCCAATAACATCGAAAGAGTGAATTTATATTTCAGCATCTACTTACAACGGAACTCATTTCAAAATATACAAAAGTTGTGGTAATGTCCACATCAGGGAATATATATCATCATGATGCCCAATCACAAATCGATTGTGACTCCGGGGATTTTTTATTTCAATATCTGCTTGTAACGGTGTGTACCTCATTAAAAATATACATTAGTTGTGGTACTGTTTACGTCTGGGAATATTTTTCAACAATATGTCCAATAACAATGTAAAGACGAATCCTGGGGAATTTTTATTTCAATGTTGAATAATAGCACGTAACCCATTAAAAAAAAAACAAGATGTGGTACTGCCCACATCGGGGAATATTTTTTATAAAGGTGCCAAATGACAATGTAAGTTGGTGACATCGGAGAAATTTTTTATATCAATATCTACTGACGATAACGGGGAACTCATTTTAAAATATACAAATATTGTGGTACTGTCCACATAAGGGAATACTTTATGTCACTCTGCCAAATAACAATTTAAATGTGATTTCGGAGGAATTATTTATTTCAATAGATACTGACTACATGAAACTTATTTAATAGAATAAATAAGTTGTGGTACTGCCCACATAAGGGAATGTGCCTTATTAATATGATCAACAATAATCATAGGGAACTCGTATAAAATACACAAGTTTTGATACTGTTCACAACAGGGAATATTTTTTATCAGCATGACCAACGACGGTGAATTTTTTATTTCAATAGCCGCACGCTACAGGGAACTCAGTATATGAAATACTGAAGTTGTGGTATTGTCCACATCAAGGAATATATTGCATCATTATATCCAATAACAATGTAAAGATGAATTAAGGTTTTCTTTATTTCAATGCTGAGTGGCAATAGCACATAACCCATTTAAAAAAATAGAGAAGTTGTGGTACTGCCCACATCGGGGTAGATTTTCCATAAAGATGACAGATAATGATTCAAATGGGTGAATTCGGGGACATTTTTAATATCAATATCTACTGACAACAACAGGGAAACCATTTTAAAAAATACGTAACTTGCTGTATTGGCCACACCAGGGAATAGTTCTTATCAATATGGCCAATTACAATACGTGGGTGATTTCGAGGAAATTATTTATTTCAATGTCTACTGACAACAGGAAACACATTTTATAAAATATGCAAGTTGTGGTACTGTCCACATCAGGGGATTTATTTTATCATGGTGGCCAATAACAAATTAATTGTGGATGCGGGGATTTATGTTTCAATATCTACTAATAACAGCGGCTAACTCTTTAAAAAAATACATAAATAAATAAGTTGTGGTACTGCCCACATCGGGACTATTTTTGATAAAGATGCCAAACAACAGTTCAAATTAGTGACTTCGGAGACATTTTTTATATCAATATCAACAGACAACAGCGAACTAACTCATTTTAATAAATACATAAGTAAACCATGGTCGGGTCCGCATAAGGGATTATTTTATATCACTGTACCAAATAACAAATTAAATGTGGCTTCGGGGAAATTTCTTATTTTAACAGCTACTGACTACAGGGAACTCATTATATAAAATACATAAGCTGTGGTACTGTCCACATCGAGAAATATATAAGTAATATCACGATTACCAATAGCAAATCTATTGTGACTTGGAGGTATTTTTAACTTAAATGTCTACCAACAACAGCAGGTAACTCGTTAAAGAAATACGTAAGATTTGGTACTATTCACATCAAGGAATATCCCTTACCAGTATGTTTCAAAAGGAATGGGATAATGAATCCGGGTGAATTTTTTATTTTAATGTCGAATGACAATGGCACGTAGCTCATTAAATAAATAATACATAATTTGTTGTACTGTCAACTCCATGGAATATTTTTCATAATGATGCCAAATAACAATACAAATTAGAGGGGGGGATTTCTTATAGAATAAATACGTTGTGGTACTGCCCCCCATAAGGGAATATTTTATAAAGATTCCTAATAACATCGCGAAGGCGGCTTTGGGGAATAGTTTTATTTCACTGTCTACTGACAACAACAATGAACTTGTTCAATCACAGGGAACTCATTTTATAAAATATATAAGTTGTGATACTGATCACATAAGGGAGTATTTTTTATCAATATAACCAATTGGAACGCAAATGTGATTTCGAGGGCGAAGTTTTTATTTCAATGGCAGTTCGCTACAGCGAACTCATATAAAATACTGAAGTTGCGGTACTGTCCACCTCAGGGAACACATTGTATCAATAAGTCCAATAACAATGTAAAGATGCATTGGGGTTTCCTTTATTTCAATGTCGAGTGGCAAAAGCACGTAACTCATTTTAAAAGTACATAAGTTGTGGTACTGCCCACATCGGGGAATATTTTTCATAAAGATGCCAAATAATGCGAATGGGTGACTTCGGGGAAACTTTTTGTATCAGTATCTTACTAATAGGGAACTCATTCTAAAAATTACGTAAGTTTTGGTACTGTCCATATCAGGGAATATTTCTTATCAGTTGTCCAATTGCAATGCAAAGGTTACTTTGGGGTAATTCTTAATTTCAATATCTACTGACAACAAGGAACTCATTTCATCACGATTGCTAATAACAAATGAATTGTGACTTCGGGCAATTTTTATATCAATGTCTACTAATAGCTGCAGGGCCAGCAGGTAACCCATTAAATAAATTCATAAGTTGTGGTACTCTTCACATCAGGGTAAATTTCTTATGAATATGTCCAACAATAATGTAAATACGAATTAGGGGGATTTTTTATTTCACAGTCGAGTGGCAATAGCACCTAACCCGTTAAAGAAAATACAGAAGTTGTGGTATTGCCCACATCGGGGAATATTTTTCATAAAGATGCCAAATAGTGATGAAACTTGGTAACTTCGGGGAATTCTTTATTTCGGTATCTAGTGACAACAGGGAACTCATTTTATAAAATAAATAAAATCTTGTACTGACCACATCAGGGAATATATCTTATCACGATGCCCAATAACAAATTAATTGTGGCTGCCGGAAATTTTATTTCAATATCTACTAATAACAGCAGCTAACTCATTAAATAATACATACGTTGTGGTACTGTTCACAGTAGGGTGTATTTCTTAACTATACGTCCAATAACATTGTAAAGATTGATTAGGGCGAATTTTATAATTCAGTGTCGACTGGCAATAGCACGTATTTCATTAAAGAAAAAAAAATTACGAGTTGTGGTACTGCTCACATCGGGGACTATTTTTGATAAAGATGCCAAATAACAATGCAAATTAGTGACTTCGGAGAAATTTTTTATATCAATGTCAACTGACAACAGGGAACTCACTTTGATAGATACATAGGTAAATCATGGTACTGACCGCGTAATGCAATATTTTTCATCACTGTGCCCAATTACATTACTCGATTACGATTTCGTGTAAACTTTTACATAGTGATGCTTACGAAGAAAGCGAAAACGTTTTGATGCTATTCACATCCAGGGGATTTTTGGTTTATCGTAATGTTCACTGGGAAGTCATTTAGAAGGTACAGAACTCGTGGTACTGTGTATATCAGGGAATGTCGTTTACACTGATGTAATATAACGGAACAATGATTTATAAGCATCAAAAAAATGTTATGATGCTGCTCACTCTATGGGAATTCTGTTATAAGAATATCAACGTAACCCGTCCTAAAATACAGGACTTGTGGAACGGTCAACATCAGGAAATATTTTTTATCAAGATGCCCAATAACAATGTAATATGGGGAAATGGGGAATTTTAAGGAATATCGACGTTATTATATTTGTGGGGCAGGACTGAATAAAAAATCAAATTTGATTTCACTAATTATTGTGTATGTTTTTCTAGTTCCAGTATTCTCACGGAGCAGATGAAGGCAAGTCAGACATTAAATGAACTAGTGTTAATTAAGTGCGCGGGAAGTTAAAAGAGATAAGTTGTGCGGTAAAGTAGCCTAAGGCAAAGCGTGTACCAATCTACCGTAGATTGGTGCACGTCGGTCGTGAAATCTGAGTCGATCCTCGACGAGTATCTTGTCAATATCTTAGTTATTTTTAAAATTTCTTGGATATTACAAGTGTTAAGTCCTGTAACTGTATTCGGAACTTTTCTGGGGGCTTCGGAGCCCAGAAGAGCAGTTAGTAGACTCTTATTTCCGCGTGCGAGTGATGGAGATGCAGTAGGATTGGAGCCGGCCCTCTAGCATCCCTGCACTAAACTTAAGTGGTAAGTCGGGCATTATGAATATTTTCTGTCAATATTAAAAGACGAAAGAAATTTGAGTGAAAATTTACGAATGACTAGGTATTGTGTGACTGCAAATTGAGTCTTCCTTTAAGTGCCTCTTAAAAAATGTATATGAGTTGCCCCTCTATGCGTAGTGGCGTGGATTTTCATTCAAAATTTTACCAAATTCTTCATTATATTTTTCCATTCTATCGTGTTGTGGACATGTGCCTAATCATTTTCCTGTCTCTCTTGTTTCAGAGTTCAACCGCACGGAGGCATTTGAATGGTGTCGTAATGGGGACGACTGCGAAAGGGAAAGGAGTAAAAGGTAAGTAGTTTATTGAAGATCTGCTACAATAAGTTTTGTAGTTTCTGCTCCGGCTAAAGATTTCATGTTTTAAATGTCACGACAATTCATCACTTATTTCTTTTGATAGTTTTCAAAGGATAGGGGACACATGCGCCTGGGATATTTGAGCCTTACGAAATAATTTTGAAAAAAAATTGTTTTATCGAGAATTCAATTTATGTTAAAGGACGAATTTTATTTTTAGAAAAATTAATTCACTGATCGTACTAACTTGAAGATTAATATTGGGAAGGAAAGTGTTTGTTATGTTATGTTAGAGTTGCACTATCGTTTAGATTTTTTCGAATAAAATTTTTGACACCTAAATAAAGATAAATTGCCAGAAATAATAGTGGGGACTAATGTGGAACTGCATTTTGGGCACTTCTGATGATAAATAATATTATAATAATACTTCTTCGAATATAACCAGAAGCAAATGACCCACCCCACGTCAAAGGATACCTCGTGAGGCGCAATTGACACCAAGGCGCAAATGTCTCGGGCGCAAGTGACCCGACACCGATTTCGAAATGCAATTATGACATGACTGGAACATCTTCACTTTTTATTAAATATTTATTATCTGCTTATACCATAAGCCGTCCTATTTATTATTACGTGACAGATTCAATTTTCAATACCTATGTCGTGCGAGACACATTTCGAGTTTCATATATATTTTTTGCTTTGCTGCATTAGTTATTTTCTGTTCCAGGTAGGTTCGGAACGTGGAAGGATATGGGCGAAAACATCGAATAAGGTAAGATTTTTATCCTTTATTAGTGAAGATGTTTGAATTGTGAAAGTGATAACATTCCATTGTGACATTATTCTTGATGTAGTAAGTATACATGATTACATGATTTCAGAACAGATTGTGTAGTAAGTATATACCGTTTATAATTTGGTCAATTTGTGAAATTAACTGCAAACCTTTTTTAGATATCTGCCCACGCAATTCGGGTCAACTTGCTGCTATTAATAAAATAACGACACTCGTTAATCTCGGTGGAAATTGAAGATCTGTGAATCAAGGTAAAGTTTTTATTCTTATCACTTTTTAATGAATTGTCGTCATTTGTAGGATCTCAGGACTTACCGAATTTGTGTGATGTTTGCAATGCGGTGGAATAATAAAATAATGCTGTCGTAGGCGCCATGAGCAGTGGGTGGTTAGAATAAATTAAACAAAAATTAATTCTCAAACCTTGCCCTGTAAGCGAAATATTCACAGTCTACGACTAGAGCACGGCCGTACATGATTGTACGTCACCCTCCCTCGGTCTGAGTCACCGTGTATACAGAGCTTACCTTAAAACGACAATTTAAATAACACATCTTGCCGCTCTGATTATTCATTTATTAGCAATAAAAATTTGTCTTCTTGTTTTATTTTGTACTGGTGATTTTAACCCACAAAGCCCCGTAAGCAAAATATTCACACTCCCTCACTAGAGCACGGCCGTACATTGTACGTTACCCTCCCTCGGTCTGGGTACATGTGAATACAGAGCTTACTATAAAACGACCGTCATGTAAAATTAACACCCACCCCCTGCTCCAGAAGAAAATATTTTGCCAAAGTGCTACTTAAATTTTATATGCACCTATTGAAAGGATCCTGAGTACTGGGTAACATGCAAGGTATTTGTTTTACAATTCGCACTAATATTCTTCATGACAATGTCAATGCATTAATATCGATAATTTCTAGGATTATGAGGTTTCCCAAATTTCAGATAAAATTGGAATCCTATATTTTGCAGAGGAGACGGATATTGTGAGTTTATAAACGGCAACATTGGTTACAGCTGGATAAATAATAATTTGCATCCTTTCAGAAACACTTCGATGAAAAAGTAGTGTTAGAGTAGACATGTCACTTAGGTATCGTCTCGACCCCATAAAAACGTCATTGACAAGAGGCGCCACAAACAGATAGTTTTATCAGAAAAGCAACGCATGAACCAAATACAAATTCATTTACTTGTTTGGGAGTACTATCTGAACTGAATTGAACTGAAATACAGAACAGAGGATGAAGACCCCCACTACGTAAGTAAAGTGAAACAGTTCGACGGCACAGAGTAATCCTTGGCGTGAGGAGCTGCCAGCAGCGGGTGGTGGTGTGTTATAGTCGTCCTGCAGGGCAGCAAATATGAGAATGAGAGAAAGAAGCACGCACATATGAACCGATGGGTATGTCAGAGGAAGTGTGTAATCGAAATATTTATTTATCTGTTTTTAGGAGTACTGTCTGACCTGCATAGGGCGACGTAAGTGACGACAGAAAGTGGTCGTTAGTAGAGGCGCTGTCGGCAGCGGGTGGTGGTGGGTGATTGTCGCCGCGGACGAGCGGCTTTAATAGCAAAGACATATGAACTGATAGGTATATCAGAAAAGTCAGCGTGTATTCGAAATATTTATTTATTTGTTTCTTAGTAGCACTGTCTGAATTGAGTATGGCAGCAAACGAAGGTCCGACGACGTAAGTGCACTGTAACATTTTGACGATACAAAGTGATCCTTGGCATAAGCAGCTATCAGCAGGGGTGGTGGTGGGACATCGTCGCCCTGGAGGGCGGCAAATTTAGAGGCAGACACATGAAACGATTGGTATGTCAGAAGAAGTGTGTAATAGGAATATTTATTTATTTATTTTTAGGAGTACTGTCTGAACTGAATAGGACG
Organism: Stenurella melanura; assembly: GCA_963583905.1. NCBI lineage: Eukaryota > Metazoa > Arthropoda > Insecta > Coleoptera > Cerambycidae > Stenurella > Stenurella melanura. The sequence continues at coordinate 26,840,834 of OY757318.1, read as the reverse complement.
GCAAACGAAGATCCAACGACATGAAGTGGTCCTTGTCATGAGGCGCTGCCGGCAGCGGGTGGTGGTGGGTTATTGTTGCCGTGGACGAACGGCTTTAACACCAAAGATATATGAACTGATAGGTATATCAGAAAGGCAGTGTGTAATCGAAATATTAATTTATTTCTTAGGAGTACTGTCTGAATTGAGTAGGGCAGCGAGGTCCGGCGACGCAAGTGAAATCAAGCATTTCGATGACATGAAATGGTCCTTGGAATGGGGCGCCGAGTGCAGCTGGTGGAAGTGGGTCATCGTCGCGCTGGAAGAGACACATGAACTCACACTAAGGAATATTTCTTATCAAGATGACCAATAACAATAAAATTGTGACTTCGACGAATATTTTCTTTCAATGTCGGCCATGGTACGTAACTCATTAAAAAAAATACATAAGTTGTGGTACTGCCCATACCAGGAAACATTTACCATAAAAATTCCCAATAACATCGAAAGAGTGAATTTATATTTCAGCATCTACTTACAACGGAACTCATTTCAAAATATACAAAAGTTGTGGTAATGTCCACATCAGGGAATATATATCATCATGATGCCCAATCACAAATCGATTGTGACTCCGGGGATTTTTTATTTCAATATCTGCTTGTAACGGTGTGTACCTCATTAAAAATATACATTAGTTGTGGTACTGTTTACGTCTGGGAATATTTTTCAACAATATGTCCAATAACAATGTAAAGACGAATCCTGGGGAATTTTTATTTCAATGTTGAATAATAGCACGTAACCCATTAAAAAAAAAACAAGATGTGGTACTGCCCACATCGGGGAATATTTTTTATAAAGGTGCCAAATGACAATGTAAGTTGGTGACATCGGAGAAATTTTTTATATCAATATCTACTGACGATAACGGGGAACTCATTTTAAAATATACAAATATTGTGGTACTGTCCACATAAGGGAATACTTTATGTCACTCTGCCAAATAACAATTTAAATGTGATTTCGGAGGAATTATTTATTTCAATAGATACTGACTACATGAAACTTATTTAATAGAATAAATAAGTTGTGGTACTGCCCACATAAGGGAATGTGCCTTATTAATATGATCAACAATAATCATAGGGAACTCGTATAAAATACACAAGTTTTGATACTGTTCACAACAGGGAATATTTTTTATCAGCATGACCAACGACGGTGAATTTTTTATTTCAATAGCCGCACGCTACAGGGAACTCAGTATATGAAATACTGAAGTTGTGGTATTGTCCACATCAAGGAATATATTGCATCATTATATCCAATAACAATGTAAAGATGAATTAAGGTTTTCTTTATTTCAATGCTGAGTGGCAATAGCACATAACCCATTTAAAAAAATAGAGAAGTTGTGGTACTGCCCACATCGGGGTAGATTTTCCATAAAGATGACAGATAATGATTCAAATGGGTGAATTCGGGGACATTTTTAATATCAATATCTACTGACAACAACAGGGAAACCATTTTAAAAAATACGTAACTTGCTGTATTGGCCACACCAGGGAATAGTTCTTATCAATATGGCCAATTACAATACGTGGGTGATTTCGAGGAAATTATTTATTTCAATGTCTACTGACAACAGGAAACACATTTTATAAAATATGCAAGTTGTGGTACTGTCCACATCAGGGGATTTATTTTATCATGGTGGCCAATAACAAATTAATTGTGGATGCGGGGATTTATGTTTCAATATCTACTAATAACAGCGGCTAACTCTTTAAAAAAATACATAAATAAATAAGTTGTGGTACTGCCCACATCGGGACTATTTTTGATAAAGATGCCAAACAACAGTTCAAATTAGTGACTTCGGAGACATTTTTTATATCAATATCAACAGACAACAGCGAACTAACTCATTTTAATAAATACATAAGTAAACCATGGTCGGGTCCGCATAAGGGATTATTTTATATCACTGTACCAAATAACAAATTAAATGTGGCTTCGGGGAAATTTCTTATTTTAACAGCTACTGACTACAGGGAACTCATTATATAAAATAAATAAGCTGTGGTACTGTCCACATCGAGAAATATATAAGTAATATCACGATTACCAATAGCAAATCTATTGTGATTTGGAGGTATTTTTAACTTAAATGTCTACCAACAACAGCAGGTAACTCGTTAAAGAAATACGTAAGATTTGGTACTATTCACATCAAGGAATATCTCTTACCAGTATGTTTCAAAAGGAATGGGATAATGAATCCGGGTGAATTTTTTATTTTAATGTCGAATGACAATGGCACGTAGCTCATTAAATAAATAATACATAATTTGTTGTACTGCCAACTCCATGGAATATTTTTCATAATGATGCCAAATAACAATACAAATTAGAGGGGGGGATTTCTTATAGAATAAATACGTTGTGGTACTGCCCCCCATAAGGGAATATTTTATAAAGATTCCTAATAACATCGCGAAGGCGGCTTTGGGGAATAGTTTTATTTCACTGTCTACTGACAACAACAATGAACTTGTTCAATCACAGGGAACTCATTTTATAAAATATATAAGTTGTGATACTGATCACATAAGGGAGTATTTTTTATCAATATAACCAATTGGAACGCAAATGTGATTTCGAGGGCGAAGTTTTTATTTCAATGGCAGTTCGCTACAGCGAACTCATATAAAATACTGAAGTTGCGGTACTGTCCACCTCAGGGAACACATTGTATCAATAAGTCCAATAACAATGTAAAGATGCACTGGGGTTTCCTTTATTTCAATGTCGAGTGGCAAAAGCATGTAACTCATTTTAAAAGTACATAAGTTGTGGTACTGCCCACATCGGGGAATATTTTTCATAAAGATGCCAAATAATGCGAATGGGTGACTTCGGGGAAACTTTTTGTATCAGTATCTTACTAATAGGGAACTCATTCTAAAAATTACGTAAGTTTTGGTACTGTCCATATCAGGGAATATTTCTTATCAGTTGTCCAATTGCAATGCAAAGGTTACTTTGGGGTAATTCTTAATTTCAATATCTACTGACAACAAGGAACTCATTTCATCACGATTGCTAATAACAAATGAATTGTGACTTCGGGGAATTTTTATATCAATGTCTACTAATAGCTGCAGGGCCAGCAGGTAACCCATTAAATAAATTCATAAGTTGTGGTACTCTTCACATCAGGGTAAATTTCTTATGAATATGTCCAACAATAATGTAAATACGAATTAGGGGGATTTTTTATTTCACAGTCGAGTGGCAATAGCACCTAACCCGTTAAAGAAAATACAGAAGTTGTGGTATTGCCCACATCGGGGAATATTTTTCATAAAGATGCCAAATAGTGATGAAACTTGGTAACTTCGGGGAATTCTTTATTTCGGTATCTAGTGACAACAGGGAACTCATTTTATAAAATAAATAAAATCTTGTACTGACCACATCAGGGAATATATCTTATCACGATGCCCAATAACAAATTAATTGTGGCTGCCGGAAATTTTATTTCAATATCTACTAATAACAGCAGCTAACTCATTAAATAATACATACGTTGTGGTACTGTTCACAGTAGGGTGTATTTCTTAACTATACGTCCAATAACATTGTAAAGATTGATTAGGGCGAATTTTATAATTCAGTGTCGACTGGCAATAGCACGTATTTCATTAAAGAAAAAAAAATTACGAGTTGTGGTACTGCTCACATCGGGGACTATTTTTGATAAAGATGCCAAATAACAATGCAAATTAGTGACTTCGGAGAAATTTTTTATATCAATGTCAACTGACAACAGGGAACTCACTTTGATAGATACATAGGTAAATCATGGTACTGACCGCGTAATGCAATATTTTTCATCACTGTGCCCAATTACATTACTCGATTACGATTTCGTGTAAACTTTTACATAGTGATGCTTACGAAGAAAGCGAAAACGTTTTGATGCTATTCACATCCAGGGGATTTTTGGTTTATCGTAATGTTCACTGGGAAGTCATTTAGAAAGTACAGAACTCGTGGTACTGTGTATATCAGGGAATGTCGTTTACACTGATGTAATATAACGGAACAATGATTTATAAACATCAAAAAAATGTTATGATGCTGCTCACTCTATGGGAATTCTGTTATAAGAATATCAACGTAACCCGTCCTAAAATACAGGACTTGTGGAACGGTCAACATCAGGAAATATTTTTTATCAAGATGCCCAATAACAATGTAATATGGGGAAATGGGGAATTTTAAGGAATATCGACGTTATTATATTTGTGGGGCAGGACTGAATAAAAAATCAAATTTGATTTCACTAATTATTGTGTATGTTTTTCTAGTTCCAGTATTCTCACGGAGCAGATGAAGGCAAGTCAGACATTAAATGAACTAGTGTTAATTAAGTGCGCGGGAAGTTAAAAGAGATAAGTTGTGCGGTAAAGTAGCCTAAGGCAAAGCGTGTACCAATCTACCGTAGATTGGTGCACGTCGGTCGTGAAATCTGAGTCGATCCTCGACGAGTATCTTGTCAATATCTTAGTTATTTTTAAAATTTCTTGGATATTACAAGTGTTAAGTCCTGTAACTGTATTCGGAAGTTTTCTGGGGGCTTCGGAGCCCAGAAGAGCAGTTAGTAGACTCTTATTTCCGCGTGCGAGTGATGGAGATGCAGTAGGATTGGAGCCGGCCCTCTAGCATCCCTGCACTAAACTTAAGTGGTAAGTCGGGCATTATGAATATTTTCTGTCAATATTAAAAGACGAAAGAAATTTGAGTGAAAATTTACGAATGACTAGGTATTGTGTGACTGCAAATTGAGTCTTCCTTTAAGTGCCTCTTAAAAAATGTATATGAGTTGCCCCTCTATGCGTAGTGGCGTGGATTTTCATTCAAAATTTTACCAAATTCTTCATTATATTTTTCCATTCTATCGTGTTGTGGACATGTGCCTAATCATTTTCCTGTCTCTCTTGTTTCAGAGTTCAACCGCACGGAGGCATTTGAATGGTGTCGTAATGGGGACGACTGCGAAAGGGAAAGGAGTAAAAGGTAAGTAGTTTATTGAAGATCTGCTACAATAAGTTTTGTAGTTTCTGCTCCGGCTAAAGATTTCATGTTTTAAATGTCACGACAATTCATCACTTATTTCTTTTGATAGTTTTCAAAGGATAGGGGACACATGCGCCTGGGATATTTGAGCCTTACGAAATAATTTTGAAAAAAAATTGTTTTATCGAGAATTCAATTTATGTTAAAGGACGAATTTTATTTTTAGAAAAATTAATTCACTGATCGTACTAACTTGAAGATTAATATTGGGAAGGAAAGTGTTTGTTATGTTATGTTAGAGTTGCACTATCGTTTAGATTTTTTCGAATAAAATTTTTGACACCTAAATAAAGATAAATTGCCAGAAATAATAGTGGGGACTAATGTGGAACTGCATTTTGGGCACTTCTGATGATAAATAATATTATAATAATACTTCTTCGAATATAACCAGAAGCAAATGACCCACCCCACGTCAAAGGATACCTCGTGAGGCGCAATTGACACCAAGGCGCAAATGTCTCGGGCGCAAGTGACCCGACACCGATTTCGAAATGCAATTATGACATGACTGGAACATCTTCACTTTTTATTAAATATTTATTATCTGCTTATACCATAAGCCGTCCTATTTATTATTATGTGACAGATTCAATTTTCAATACCTATGTCGTGCGAGACACATTTCGAGTTTCATATATATTTTTTGCTTTGCTGCATTAGTTATTTTCTGTTCCAGGTAGGTTCGGAACGTGGAAGGATATGGGCGAAAACATCGAATAAGGTAAGATTTTTATCCTTTATTAGTGAAGATGTTTGAATTGTGAAAGTGATAACATTCCATTGTGACATTATTCTTGATGTAGTAAGTATACATGATTACATGATTTCAGAACAGATTGTGTAGTAAGTATATACCGTTTATAATTTGGTCAATTTGTGAAATTAACTGCAAACCTTTTTTAGATATCTGCCCACGCAATTCGGGTCAACTTGCTGCTATTAATAAAATAACGACACTCGTTAATCTCGGTGGAAATTGAAGATCTGTGAATCAAGGTAAAGTTTTTATTATTATCACTTTTTAATGAATTGTCATTTGTAGGATCTCAGGACTTACCGAATTTGTGTGATGTTTGCAATGCGGTGGAATAATAAAATAATGCTGTCGTAGGCGCCATGAGCAGTGGGTGGTTAGAATAAATTAAACAAAAATTAATTCTCAAACCTTGCCCTGTAAGCGAAATATTCACAGTCTACGACTAGAGCACGGCCGTACATGATTGTACGTCACCCTCCCTCGGTCTGAGTCACCGTGTATACAGAGCTTACCTTAAAACGACAATTTAAATAACACCTCTTGCCGCTCTGATTATTCATTTATTAGCAATAAAAATTTGTCTTCTTGTTTTATTTTGTACTGGTGATTTTAACCCACAAAGCCCCGTAAGCAAAATATTCACACTCCCTCACTAGAGCACGGCCGTACATTGTACGTTACCCTCCCTCGGTCTGGGTACATGTGAATACAGAGCTTACTATAAAACGACCGTCATGTAAAATTAACACCCACCCCCTGCTCCAGAAGAAAATATTTTGCCAAAGTGCTACTTAAATTTTATATGCACCTATTGAAAGGATCCTGAGTACTGGGTAACATGCAAGGTATTTGTTTTACAATTCGCACTAATATTCTTCATGACAATGTCAATGCATTAATATCGATAATTTCTAGGATTATGAGGTTTCCCAAATTTCAGATAAAATTGGAATCCTATATTTTGCAGAGGAGACGGATATTGTGAGTTTATAAACGGCAACATTGGTTACAGTTGGATAAATAATAATTTGCATCCTTTCAGAAACACTTCGATGAAAAAGTAGTGTTAGAGTAGACATGTCACTTAGGTATCGTCTCGACCCCATAAAAACGTCATTGACAAGAGGCGCCACAAACAGATAGTTTTATCAGAAAAGCAACGCATGAACCAAATACAAATTCATTTACTTGTTTGGGAGTACTATCTGAACTGAATTGAACTGAAATATATTTTTAGGAGTACTGTCTGAACTGAATAGGACGGCAAACGAAGATCCAACGACATGAAGTGGTCCTTGTCATGAGGCGCTGCCGGCAGCGGGTGGTGGTGGGTTATTGTTGCCGTGGACGAACGGCTTTAACACCAAAGATATATGAACTGATAGGTATATCAGAAAGGCAGTGTGTAATCGAAATATTAATTTATTTCTTAGGAGTACTGTCTGAATTGAGTAGGGCAGCGAGGTCCGGCGACGCAAGTGAAATCAAGCATTTCGATGACATGAAATGGTCCTTGGAATGGGGCGCCGAGTGCAGCTGGTGGAAGTGGGTCATCGTCGCGCTGGAAGAGACACATGAACTCACACTAAGGAATATTTCTTATCAAGATGACCAATAACAATAAAATTGTGACTTCGACGAATATTTTCTTTCAATGTCGGCCATGGTACGTAACTCATTAAAAAAAATACATAAGTTGTGGTACTGCCCATACCAGGAAACATTTACCATAAAAATTCCCAATAACATCGAAAGAGTGAATTTATATTTCAGCATCTACTTACAACGGAACTCATTTCAAAATATACAAAAGTTGTGGTAATGTCCACATCAGGGAATATATATCATCATGATGCCCAATCACAAATCGATTGTGACTCCGGGGATTTTTTATTTCAATATCTGCTTGTAACGGTGTGTACCTCATTAAAAATATACATTAGTTGTGGTACTGTTTACGTCTGGGAATATTTTTCAACAATATGTCCAATAACAATGTAAAGACGAATCCTGGGGAATTTTTATTTCAATGTTGAATAATAGCACGTAACCCATTAAAAAAAAAACAAGATGTGGTACTGCCCACATCGGGGAATATTTTTTATAAAGGTGCCAAATGACAATGTAAGTTGGTGACATCGGAGAAATTTTTTATATCAATATCTACTGACGATAACGGGGAACTCATTTTAAAATATACAAATATTGTGGTACTGTCCACATAAGGGAATACTTTATGTCACTCTGCCAAATAACAATTTAAATGTGATTTCGGAGGAATTATTTATTTCAATAGATACTGACTACATGAAACTTATTTAATAGAATAAATAAGTTGTGGTACTGCCCACATAAGGGAATGTGCCTTATTAATATGATCAACAATAATCATAGGGAACTCGTATAAAATACACAAGTTTTGATACTGTTCACAACAGGGAATATTTTTTATCAGCATGACCAACGACGGTGAATTTTTTATTTCAATAGCCGCACGCTACAGGGAACTCAGTATATGAAATACTGAAGTTGTGGTATTGTCCACATCAAGGAATATATTGCATCATTATATCCAATAACAATGTAAAGATGAATTAAGGTTTTCTTTATTTCAATGCTGAGTGGCAATAGCACATAACCCATTTAAAAAAATAGAGAAGTTGTGGTACTGCCCACATCGGGGTAGATTTTCCATAAAGATGACAGATAATGATTCAAATGGGTGAATTCGGGGACATTTTTAATATCAATATCTACTGACAACAACAGGGAAACCATTTTAAAAAATACGTAACTTGCTGTATTGGCCACACCAGGGAATAGTTCTTATCAATATGGCCAATTACAATACGTGGGTGATTTCGAGGAAATTATTTATTTCAATGTCTACTGACAACAGGAAACACATTTTATAAAATATGCAAGTTGTGGTACTGTCCACATCAGGGGATTTATTTTATCATGGTGGCCAATAACAAATTAATTGTGGATGCGGGGATTTATGTTTCAATATCTACTAATAACAGCGGCTAACTCTTTAAAAAAATACATAAATAAATAAGTTGTGGTACTGCCCACATCGGGACTATTTTTGATAAAGATGCCAAACAACAGTTCAAATTAGTGACTTCGGAGACATTTTTTATATCAATATCAACAGACAACAGCGAACTAACTCATTTTAATAAATACATAAGTAAACCATGGTCGGGTCCGCATAAGGGATTATTTTATATCACTGTACCAAATAACAAATTAAATGTGGCTTCGGGGAAATTTCTTATTTTAACAGCTACTGACTACAGGGAACTCATTATATAAAATACATAAGCTGTGGTACTGTCCACATCGAGAAATATATAAGTAATATCACGATTACCAATAGCAAATCTATTGTGACTTGGAGGTATTTTTAACTTAAATGTCTACCAACAACAGCAGGTAACTCGTTAAAGAAATACGTAAGATTTGGTACTATTCACATCAAGGAATATCCCTTACCAGTATGTTTCAAAAGGAATGGGATAATGAATCCGGGTGAATTTTTTATTTTAATGTCGAATGACAATGGCACGTAGCTCATTAAATAAATAATACATAATTTGTTGTACTGCCAACTCCATGGAATATTTTTCATAATGATGCCAAATAACAATACAAATTAGAGGGGGGGATTTCTTATAGAATAAATACGTTGTGGTACTGCCCCCCATAAGGGAATATTTTATAAAGATTCCTAATAACATCGCGAAGGCGGCTTTGGGGAATAGTTTTATTTCACTGTCTACTGACAACAACAATGAACTTGTTCAATCACAGGGAACTCATTTTATAAAATATATAAGTTGTGATACTGATCACATAAGGGAGTATTTTTTATCAATATAACCAATTGGAACGCAAATGTGATTTCGAGGGCGAAGTTTTTATTTCAATGGCAGTTCGCTACAGCGAACTCATATAAAATACTGAAGTTGCGGTACTGTCCACCTCAGGGAACACATTGTATCAATAAGTCCAATAACAATGTAAAGATGCATTGGGGTTTCCTTTATTTCAATGTCGAGTGGCAAAAGCATGTAACTCATTTTAAAAGTACATAAGTTGTGGTACTGCCCACATCGGGGAATATTTTTCATAAAGATGCCAAATAATGCGAATGGGTGACTTCGGGGAAACTTTTTGTATCAGTATCTTACTAATAGGGAACTCATTCTAAAAATTACGTAAGTTTTGGTACTGTCCATATCAGGGAATATTTCTTATCAGTTGTCCAATTGCAATGCAAAGGTTACTTTGGGGTAATTCTTAATTTCAATATCTACTGACAACAAGGAACTCATTTCATCACGATTGCTAATAACAAATGAATTGTGACTTCGGGGAATTTTTATATCAATGTCTACTAATAGCTGCAGGGCCAGCAGGTAACCCATTAAATAAATTCATAAGTTGTGGTACTCTTCACATCAGGGTAAATTTCTTATGAATATGTCCAACAATAATGTAAATACGAATTAGGGGGATTTTTTATTTCACAGTCGAGTGGCAATAGCACCTAACCCGTTAAAGAAAATACAGAAGTTGTGGTATTGCCCACATCGGGGAATATTTTTCATAAAGATGCCAAATAGTGATGAAACTTGGTAACTTCGGGGAATTCTTTATTTCGGTATCTAGTGACAACAGTGAACTCATTTTATAAAATAAATAAAATCTTGTACTGACCACATCAGGGAATATATCTTATCACGATGCCCAATAACAAATTAATTGTGGCTGCCGGAAATTTTATTTCAATATCTACTAATAACAGCAGCTAACTCATTAAATAATACATACGTTGTGGTACTGTTCACATTAGGGTATATTTCTTAACTATACGTCCAATAATATTGTAAAGATGGATTAGGGGGAATTCTATAATTCAGTGTCGATTGGCAATAGCACGTATCTCAATAAAGAAAAAAAATTATGAGTTGTGGTACTGCCCACATCGGGGACTATTTTTGATAAAGATGCCAAATAACAATGCTAATTAGTGACTTCGGAGACATTTTTTATATCAATATTTTTTTATCACTGTGCCCAATTACATTACTCGATTGCAATTTCGTATAAACTTTTACATAGTGATGCTTACTAAGAAAGGGAAAACGTTTTGATGCTATTCACATCCAGGGGATTTTTTGTTTATCCTAATGTTCACTGGGAAGTCATTTAGAAGGTACAGAACTCGTGGCACTGTGTATATCAGGGAATGTCGTTTACACTGATGCAATATAACAGAATAATGATTTATATACCACAAAAAAAATGTTGTGATGCTGCTCACTCCATGGGAATTCTATTATAAGAATATCAACGTGACCCGTTCAAAAATACAGGACTTGTGGAACGGTCAACATCAGGAAATATTTTTTATCAAGTTGCCCAATAACAGTGTAATATAGGGAAATGGGGAATTTTAAGGAATATCGACGTAATTATATTTGTGGGGCAGGACTGAATGAAAAATCAAATTTGATTTCACTAATTATTGTGTATGTTTTTCTAGTTCCAGCATTCTCACGGAGCAGATGAAGGGAAGTCAGACATTAAATGAACTAGTGTTAATTAAGTGCGCGGGGAGTTAAAAGATTGAGATAAGTTGTGCGGTAAAGTAGCCTAAGGCAAAGCGTGTACCAATCTACCGTAGAGTGGTGCACGTCGGTCGTGAAATCTGAGTCGATCCTTGACGAGTATCTTGTCAATATCTTAGTTATTTTTAAAATTTCTTGGATATTACAAGTGTTAAGTCCTGTAACTGTATTCGGAAATTTTCTGGGGGCTTCGGAGCCCAGAAGAGCAGTTAGTAGACTCTTATTTCCGCGTGCGAGTGATGGAGATGCAGTAGGATTGGAGCCGGCCCTCTAGCATCCCTGCACTAAACTTAAGTGGTAAGTCGGGCATTATGAATATTTTCTGTCAATATTAAAAGACGAAAGAAATTTGAGTGAAAATTTACGAATGACTAGGTATTGTGTGACTGCAAATTGAGTCTTCCTTTAAGTGCCTCTTAAAAAATGTATATGAGTTGCCCCTCTATGCGTAGTGGCGTAGATTTTCATTCAAAATTTTACCAAATTCTTCATTATATTTTTCCATTCTATCGTGTTGTGGACATGTGCCTAATCATTTTCCTGTCTCTCTTGTTTCAGAGTTCAACCGCACGGAGGCATTTGAATGGCGTCGTAATGGGGACGACTGCGAAAGGGAAAGGAGTAAAAGGTAAGTAGTTTATTGAAGATCTGCTACAATAAGTTTTGTAGTTTCTGCTCCGGCTAAAGATTTCATGTTTTAAATGTCACGACAATTCATCGCTTATTTCTTTTGATAGTTTTCGAAGGATAGGGGACACATGCGCCTGGGCTATTTGAGCCTTACTCCAAAAATCGGGACATTTGCTCGTCACGAAGTATCCTTTGACGTGGGGTGGGTCATTTGCGCGACAAGAATTTTACCTCGCAAAATTGTTAAAAACTTTGACATATGTAAAAAACTAGAAAAAGCTTAAATTTGTTACAAATAAGCTAAGTAATTTTACTTTACGCTCTTCTTGGCTTTTAACTTTTCTTTTGTACATGTTTATTAATGGTCTTGAGTAATAGAATGTTGCACAAATGTATAGAAATCAAAAAAAAAAAAAATTAGTGTACTTTTGAAATAATTTTGAAAAAAAAATGTTTTATCGAGAATTCAATTTATGTTAAAGGACGAATTTTATTTTTAGAAAAATTAATTCTCTGATCGTACTAACTTGAATTGGGAAGGAAAGTGTTTGTTATGGTATGTTAGAGTTGCACTATCGTTTAGATTTTTTCGAATAAAATTTTTGACACCTATATAAAGATAAATTGCCAGAATAGTGGGGACTAATGTGGAACTGTATTTTGGGCACTTCTGATGATAAATAATATTATAATAATACTTCTTCTAATTCTATTATAACCAGGAGCAAATGACCCACCCCACGTCAAAGGATACTTTTACCGTTTTCGAAATGCAATTATGACACGACTGGAACATCTTCACTTTTTATTAAATATTTATTATCTGCTTATACCATAAGCCGTCCTATTTATTATTACGTGACAGATTCAATTTTCAATACCTATGTCGTGCGAGACACATATCGAGTTTCATATATATTTTTTGCTTTGCTGCATTAGTTATTTTCTGTTCCAGGTAGGTTCGGAACGTGGAAGGATATGGGCGAAAACATCGAATAAGGTAAGATTTTTGTCCTTTATTAGTGAAGACGTTTGAATTGTGAAAGTGATAACATTCCATTGTGACATTATTCTTGATGTAGTAAGTATACATGATTACATGATTTCAGAACAGATTGTGTAGTAAGTATATACCGTTTATATTTTGCTCAATTTGTGAAATTAACTGCAAACCTTTTTAGATATCTGCCCACGCAATTCGGATCAACTTGCTGCTATTAATAAAATAACGACACTCGTTAATCTCCGTGGAAATTGAAGATCTGTGAATCAAGGTTAAGTTTTTATTCTTATCACTTTTTAATGAATTGTCGTCATTTGTAGACACTCAGGACATACCGAATTTGTGTGGAGTTTACAATGCGGTGGAATAATAAAATAATGCTGTCGTAGGCGCCATGAGCAGTGGGTGGTTAGAATAAATTAAACAAAAATTAATTCTCAAACCTTGCCCTGTAAGCGAAATATTCACAGTCTACGACTAGAGCACGGCCGTACATGATTGTACGTCACCCTCCCTCGGTCTGAGTCACCGTGTATACAGAGCTTACCTTAAAACGACAATTTAAATAACACCTCTTGCCGCTCTGATTATTCATTTATTAGCAATAAAAATTTGTCTTCTTGTTTTATTTTGTACTGGTGATTTTAACCCACAAAGCCCCGTAAGCAAAATATTCACACTCCCTCACTAGAGCACGGCCGTACATTGTACGTTACCCTCCCTCGGTCTGGGTATGTGGATACAGAGCTTACTATAAAACGACCGTCATGTAAAATTAGCACCCACCCCCTGCTACAGAAGAAAATATTTTGCCAAAGAGCTACTTAAATTTTATATGCATCTATTGAAAGGATCCTGAGTACTGGGTAACATGCAAGGTATTTGTTTTACAATTCGCACTAATATTCTTCATGACAATGTCAATGCATTAATATCGCTAATTTCTAGGATTATGAGGTTTCCCAAATTTCAGATAAAATTGGAATCCTGTATTTTGCAGAGGAGACGGATATTGTGAGTTTATAAACGGCAACATTGGTTACAGTTGGATAAATAATAATTTGTATCCTTTCAGAAACACTTCAGTGAGAAAGTAGTGTTAGAGTAGACATGTCACTTAGGTATCGTCTCGACCCCATAAAAACGTCATTGACAAGAGGCGCCACAAGCGGATAGTTTTATCAAAAACGCAACACATAAACCAAATACTCATTCATTTACTTGTTTGGCAGTACTATCTGAACTGAATTGAACTGAAATACAGAACAGAGGACGAAGACCCCCACTACGTAAGTAAAGTGAAACAGTTCGACGGCACAGAGTGATCCTTGGCGTGAGGAGCTGCCAGCAGCGTGTGGTGGTGTGTTATAGTCGTCCTGCAGGGCAGAAAATATGAGAAAGAGAGAAAGAAGCACGCACAAATGAACCGATGGGTATGTCAGAGGAAGTGTGTAATCGAAATATTTATTTATCTATTTTTAGGAGTACTGTCTGACCTGAATAGGGCGACGTAAGTGACGACATAAAGTGGTCCTTAGTAGAGGCGCTGTCGGCAGCGGGTGGTGGTGGGTGATTGTCTCCGCGGACGAGCGGCTTTAATAACAAAGACATATGAAATGATAGGTATATCAGAAAAGTCAGCGTGTAATCGAAATATTCATTTATTTGTTTCTTAGTAGCACTGTCTGAATTGAGTATGGCAGCATACGAAGGTCCGACGACGCAAGTGCACTGTAACATTTTGACGATACAAAGTGATCCTTGGCATAAGAAGCTATCAGCAGGGGGTGGTGGTGGGACATCGTCGCCCTGGAGGGCGGCAAATTTAGAGGCAGACACATGAAACGATTGGTATGTCAGAAGAAGTGTGTAATAGAAATATTTATTTATTTATTTTTAGGAGTACTGTCTGAACTGAATAGGGCGGCAATCGAAGATCCGACGACATGAAGTGGTCCTTGTCATGAGGCGCTGCCGGCAGCGGGTGGTGGTGGGTTATTGTTGCCGTGGACGAGCGGCTTTAACACCAAAGATATATGAACTGATAGGTATATCAGAAAGGCAGTGTGTAATCGAAACATTAATTTATTTCTTAGGAGTACTGTCTGAATTGAGTAGGGCAGCGAGGTCCGGCGACGCAAGTGAAATCAAGCATTTCGATGACATGAAATGGTCCTTGGAATGAGGCGGCGAGTGCAGCGGATGGAAGTGGGTCATCGTCGCGCTGGAAGAGAGAAAAGAAACAAACACATGAACTCACACTAAGGAATATTTCTTATCAAGATGACCAATAACAATAAAATTGTGACTTCGACGCATATTTTCTTTCAATGTCGACTCATTTTAAAAAATACATAAGTTGTGGTACTGCCCATACCAGGAAACATTTTCCATAAAAATTCGGAACTCATTTCAAAATATACAAAAGTTGTGGTACTGTCCACATCAGGGAATATGTATCATCATGATGCCCAATCACAAATCGATTGTGACTCCGGGGATTTTTTATTTCAATGTCTGCTTGTAACGGTGTGTACCTCATTAAAAATATACATTAGTTGTGGTACTGTTTACATCAGGGGATATTTTTCATCAATATGTCCAATAACAATGTAAAGACGAATCCTGGGGAATTTTTATTTCAATGTTGAATAATAGCACGTAACCCATTAAAAAAATCATGAGATGTGGTACTGCCCACATCGGGGAATATTTTTTATAAAGGTGCCAAATGACAATGTAAGTTGGTGACATCGGAGAAATTTTTTATGTCAATATCTACTGACGATAACGGGGAACTCATTTTAAAATATACAAATATTGTGGTACTGTCCACATAAGGGAATACTTTACGTCACTCTGCCAAATAACAATTTAAATGTTATTTCGGAGGAATTATTTATTTCAATAGATTCTCTGACTACATGAAACTTATTTAATAGAATAAATTAATAAGTTGTGGTACTGCCCACATAAGGGAATGTGCCTTATCAATATGATCAATAATAATCATAGGGAACTCGTATAAAATACACAAGTTTTGATACTGTTCACAACAGGGAACATTTTTTATCAACATGACCAACGACGGTGAATTTTTTTCAATAGCCGCACGCTACAGGGAACTCAGTATATGGAATACTGAAGTTGTGGTATTGTCCACATCAAGGAATATATTGCATCATTATATCCAATAACAATGTAAAGATGAATTAAGGCTTTCTTTATTTCAATGCTGAGTGGCAATAGCGCGTACCATTTTAAAAATAGTGTGGTACTGCTCACATCGGGGTAGATTTTCCATATAGATGCCAGATAATGATTAAAAAGGGTGACTTCGGGGACATTTTTATATCAATATCTACTGACAGAGAAACCATTTTAAAAAATACGTAACTTGCTGTATTGATCACACCAGTTCTCATCAATATGGCCAATTACAATGCGTGGGTGATTTCGAGGGAAACTCAAACTCGAGAAACTCATTTTGTAAAATATACAAGTTGTGGTACTGTTCACATTAGTGGATTTATTTTATCACGGTGGCCAATAACAAATTAATTGTGGATGCGGGGAAGTATATTTCAATATCTACTAATAACAGCGGCTAACTCTTAAAAAAAATACACAAAGAAGTTGTGGTACTGCCCACATCGGGACTATTTTTGTTAAAGATGCCAAACAGCAATTCAAATTAGTGACTTCGGAGAAATTTTTTGTTGCACTGCCAACTTCAGGGAACATTTTTCATAATGATGCCAAATACTGTGATACTGATCACACAGGGGAATATTTTTTATCAATATAACCAATTGCAACGCAAAGGTGATTTCGAGGGGGAAGTATTTATTTCAGTAGCAGCTCACTACAGCGAACTTATATAAAATACTGAAGTTGTGGTACTGTCCATATCAGGGAATACATTGTGTCAATAGGTCCAATACCAATGTAAAGATGCATTAGGGTTACCTTTATTTCAATGTCGAGTGGCAAAAGCATGTAACTCCTTTAAAAAATACGTGAGTTGTGGTACTGCCCACATCGGGGAATATTTTTCATAAAGATGCCAAATAATGAGAATGGGTGACTTCGAGGAAACTTTTTGTATCAGTATCTTACTAATATGGAACTCATTCTAAAAATTACGTAAGTTTTGGTACTGTCCATATCAGGGAATATTTCTTATCAACGTGTCCAATTGCAATGCAAAGGTTACTTTGGGGTATTTCTAGTTTCAATATCTACTGACAAGAAGTAACTCATTTCAACACGATTGCCAGGAACAAATAAATTGTGATTTCGGGGAATTTTTACATCAATGTCTATTAATAACAGCAGGTAACCCATTAAATAAATTCGTAAGTTGTGGTACTCTTCAGATCAGGGTAAATTTCTTATCAATATGTCCAATAATAATGTAAATATGAATTAGGGGTATTTTTTATTAACCAGTCGAGTGGCAATAGTATCTAACTCATTAAAAGAAATACAGAAGTTGTGGTACTGCCCACATCGTGGAATATTTTTCATAAAGATGCCAAATACTGATGCAACTTGGTGACTTCGGGGAATTCTTTATTTCAATATCCAGTGACAACAGGGAACTTCTCTTTATAAAATATACAAGTTGTGGTAGTATCCACTTCAGGGAATTTATTTTATCACAATGGTCAATAACAAATTAATTGTGGATGAGGCGAGTTTTATTTCAATACCTACTAATGACAGCAGCTAACTCATTAAGACCAATACATAAGTTGTGATACTGTTCACATTATGGTATATTTCTTATCAATAAGTGCAATAACAGTGTAAAGAGGAATTAAGGGGGATTTTATATTTCAATGTCGATTGGCAATAGCACGTATCTCATTTTTTTTTCAAAATTATAAGTTGTGGTATTGCCCACATCGGGGACTATTTTTGTTAAAGTTGCCAAATAACAATGCATAAAGGTGACTTCGGATACATTTTTTATATTAATATCAACTGACAACAGGTAAACTCATTTTAATAAATAGGTAAATCATGATAATGTCTGCATAAGGGAATATTTTTTATCACTGTGTCCAGTTATAACACGATTGCGACTTCGTGTAAACTTTTAATTTGAACGTCTACTAATAACAACACGTAACCATTATCGTCGGCTGTGCAGATCGGCATGGCCGCCCGGCATTTGTTGGTAAGCGTGTACCTACAATTCGGCTTATGCCGGTCGGAAACTTCAAGAGAATGCAAGCCGAATATACTAGTGGGGCAATGCCGATCGGCAAAGCCGACCTCAATGGAGACGCGCCTTAAGCTGTGGTACTGTCGGGAATATTTTTCACACATGTCCAATGACAACATAATGATGATGTATAAAGAAAAGGAAAACGTTGTGATGTAACTCACCTCAAGGGAATTTTGTTTAACTTAATGTTCACTGGTAATTCATTTAGATAGTACAGAACAAATGGTACTGTATACAGTGAATGTCTTTTATACTAATGCAATATAACAGGATAGTGATTTATAGACAAACAAATTTTGTAATACTGCTCACACTATGGGAAGTCGCCTGTTTAATGTTCACTAAGTATATCAACGTAAATCATCTAAAAAACACAGAAGTTGTGGAACCATCAACATCAGAAAATATTTTTTATTAAGATGCCCAATAACAATGTAAAATGGAGATATAGGGAATTTTGAGGAATATCGACGTAATTATATTTGTGGGGCAGGAATGAATGAAAAATCAAATTTAATTTTACTAATTATTGTCTATGTTGTTCTATTTCCAGTATTCCCACCGGGCAGATAAAGGCAAGTCAGACATTAAGTGAACTAGTGTTAATAAAGTGCGCGGGAATTTAAAAGATAGAGGCAAGTAGTGCGGTAAAGTAGCCCAAATTAGCCTGAGGCAAAGCGTGTAATAATCTACCGTAGAGTGGTGTACGCCGGACGCGAAATCTGAGTCGATCCTCGACGAGTATCTTGTCAATATTTTTAAAATTTCTTGGATATTACAAGTGTTAAGTCCTGTAACTGTATTCGGAAATTTGCTGGGGACTTCGGAGCCCAGAAGAGCAGTTAGTAGACTCTTATTTCCGCGTGTGAGTGATGGAGATGAAGTAGAATTGGAGCTGGCCCTCTAGCATACCTGCACTACACTTAACTGGTAAGTTAGGCATTATGAATGATCTCTCTGTTAATATGAAACGACGAGAGAACTTTGAGTGAAATTTGTGAAATATTGTCGGTATTGTGTGACTGCAATTGAGTCTTCCTTTATATAAGTGCTTCTTAAAAATGCATATTAGTTGCCCCTCTATGCGTATTGGCGTGGATTTTCATTCAAAATTTTACCAGATATTTCATTATATTTTCCCTTTTATCGTGTTGTGGACAAGTGCCTAACCATTTTTCTTCTCTCTTGTTTCAGAGTCCAATCGCACGGAGGCATTTGAATGGTGTCGTAATGGGGACGACCGCGAAAGGGAAAGGAGTAAAAGGTATGTAAATTATTGAAGATCTGCGACAATAAATGTTGTAGTTTCTCCTCCGGATAACGATTTCATGTCACGATAATTTATCACTTACTTCTGATAGTTTTCGAGATGTAATTGTGTCAAGATCAGAACATCTTCATTTTGTATTAAATATTTACTACATGCCTATAATACTATATGTCGCCCTATTTATTATTACATGACAGATTTAATTTTCAATGCCTATGTCGTGCGAGACACATATCGAGTTTCATATATATTTGCTTTGCTCCATTAGTTAACTTCTGTTGCAGGTAGGTTCCGAACGTGAAAGGATGTGGGTGAAAGCATCGAACAAGGTAGTATTTTTGTCCTTTATTAGTGAAGACTTGAATTGGGAAAGCGATAAAATAATTTATTGTGACATTGTTCCTGATGGAGTAAGTATACATGATTACATGATTTCAGAACAGATTGTGAAGTAAGTGTATACGGTTTATAATTTGGTCAATTTGTGAAATTAACTGCAAACCTTTTTAGATGTCTCTGCCCCCGCAATTCGGATCAACTTGCTTCTATTAATAAAAGAACGACACTCGTTAATCTCCTTGAAAATTGAAGATCTGCAAATCAAGGTAAAGTTTTTATTTTGATCACTTTTTAATGAATTGTCGTCAGAATCTCAGGACATACCGAATTTGGGTGAAGCTTGCAGTGCGGTGGAATAATAAAATAATGCTGGCATAGGCGCTATGAGCAGTGGGTGGTTAGAATAAATTAGACAAAAATTAATCCTCAAAACCTTGCCCTGTAAACGAAATAGTTACATTCTATAACTAGATCACATTATTGTATTATACGTCACGCCATCTCGGTCTGAGTCACCGTTTATACATTGCTTACCTTAAAACGACAATTTAAACACCTCTTGCCTTCTGATTGTTCATATTATTAACAATAAAAATTTGTCTTGTTTTATTTTGTACTGCTGATTTTAACCTCCAAAGCTCCGTAAGCAAAATATTCACAGTCCCTCACTAGAGCACGGCCGTACATTGTACGTTACCATCCCTCGGTCTGGGTAACTGTGAATACAGAGCTTACTATAAAACAACTGTCATATGAAACTAACATCCACCCCCTGCTCCAAAGGAAAATATTTTGGCAAAGAGCTACTTAAATTGTATATCAACCTATTGAAAGGATTCAATACAGGCAAGGTATTTGTTTTACAATTCGGGCTAATATTCTTCATGTCAATGTCGATGCATTAATATCGCTAATTTCTTAGGCTATGATGTTTACCAAATTTCAGTTAAACCTGGAATCCTACATTTTGCTGAAAAAGTGGGATTAGACCCGATGGTTTTCGTTGCAGCAATCTAAACAGAATGAAACTGTCCTTTTCATGAGACACTGTGCGTGGCAGGAGGTGAAGGGCCATCACCGCCCACGAGGGCGGCATATTTTAAAGCACGCGTCAAGGAAATCAGGAAGGAAATAACATTTTCTTAATCTAGAGAGACGACTAATAAAATGAAGTGCTTATTATTGTATGCATGTTTTAGGTAATATTATGTGTCAACTTTATTGAAAACGAAAGGAACTATTAGGAAGTAATAGGAATAGCGAATATTGACTGATTGAGCCATTTGTGAAGGAATAAGTGTGCGCTTCTTGTAATTGTATTACTTTTTGGAATTCACTTTGTATTTTCATTTTAATTAACTGCCAAGCAAAGAGGACCAATTCCCTTTTTTTTTTCATTTCCTAAATGTGGAATTAGAACGAAGGTGACGTACCTAAGTTATTATTGCTTGTTAATGTATGTAAGAATAGATAATGTAGTAATTACGGGGTATAGCAAATTGAAGTTAAACTGGATACGGATGTTGTGAGTTTATAAACGACAATATTGGTTACAGTTAAATGATTAATAATTTATATCCTTTCAGAAACACTTCAATGGGAAAGTGGTATTAGAGTAGACAGGTCACTTAAGTATCTCGACAGAATAAAATCGTCTTTGACAAGAGGCGCTACAAGCAGATAGCTTTATCAAAAAATCAATACATAAACGAAATATTCATTTATTTATTTGTTTCGGGGTACTATCTATACTGAATTAAACTGAAATACGGAACAGAAAACGAAAATCCCATGACGGGCGGCAAATTTAGAAGCAAACGCATATGAACTCGTAGGTATGTAAGAAAAGGCAGTGCGTAATCGAGATATATATTTATTTATTTCTTAGGAGTACTGCGACCTGAGTAGGGCAGCAAACGAAGATCCGAAGATGCAAGTGAAGTGTAGCATTTCGACGATACAAAATGATTCTTGGCATGAGGAGTTGCCAGCTGCTGGTGGTGGTAGGTCATCGTCGCCCTGGAGGGCGGCAAATTTAGAAGCACACACATGTGAACTGATAGGTATGTCAGAAGAAGTGTGTTGTAATCGAAATATTTATTTATTTTTAGGAGTCCTGTCTGAACTGAGTAGGGCAGCAACCGAAGATCCGACGACGTAAGCGACGACATAAAGTGGTCCTTGGCATGAGGCGCTGCCAGCAGCGGGTGGCGGAGGGTTATTTTCGCCATGGAGGAGTGGCTTTAGCAACAAAGGCATATGAACTGACAGGTATATGAGAAAAGGCAGTGTGTAATCGAAATATATTATTTATTTATTTCCTAGGAGTATTGTCTGAATTAGTAGGGCAGCAAACGAGGATTCGACGACGTAAGTGAAATCAAGCATTTCGACGAAATAATGTGGTCCTTGGAATGAGGCGCTGAAAGCAGCGGGTGGAGGTGGGTCGTAGAAAAAATTTAGAAACAAACACATATGAACTCACATCAGAGAATATATTTTTATATAGATGACCAATAACAATAAAATGGTGACTTAATACATAATATTTGTCGTAGGTAATGCCCACATCTGGAAGTATTTTTCATAAGGTTTCCGAAAACATCGCAATGTTGACCGGGGGAAATTTCTATGTATTTAAGCTCCGTCGATTTGAAATAATACAAAATATTGTCGCCGCAAAAAAACGATAAATACGGTAGGTACCCAAGTATGTATTGTAAGTTGACTAGTTAATGTAAGTAAATTAAAACAATATCAAATTCTCAGAGCTAGCTAATTGCTTTTAGTTAACTACCTTATTTTTAAATATATACACCTGTCCTCGACATACGTTATATATTTTACACGAAATTAGAAATAAAGTTATATACTTCGCAAATACTAAACAAAGTATATTTCCCATTTATTAGTAAATCCCAACAGGCAACACAAAATACATCTGCCAGCAACAGAAATGCATTATGACTTTTAAAATCTAAGCGCCTTCTAGTCAATAAATGTGATTGTATTCATAAACACTCCGGTCGAATTTCAGAAGATATCGAAGCTGTATAACATACAGCTCTAAATAATTTTATGTAGATTAAGAAATATATCCATGTTTGCTTTAAAATATTAATACCTAATGTGTTTGAAGAGGTAATTATGGAACTAATCTACTTTGTAAAGCAGCGTGGTAGAATATTACCCATTGAAATTGGGTCATATCCGTCATACAAAGCGATCGTCAGAGACATGTAAACGGTTAGAGCAGAATTTAACTATTGTTTTACTTCCCTCGCTTACTGAAGGGAACTATTGTAATAGCGAAGGAGCACTCTCCGAGATTTATTTGGATTGTCATATTTTAAACTATAGAGTTTATAAAAATTAAGGTCTTTCAATTCCGTCAGTACGTTTGTCTATCGGTCTCTCTTGAAAATATAACAGCCATATTTTCTGTAAAATAGATACATGAAGGAGTCAATATTGATAGCAAATTAAATTTTAAATTGCACACCAGACTTTGCAAACAATATATCATAACAAGAACCAAATACTTTCGATCGTTAACTTATAAAAATGAAGGAATAGATACACAAACAGCTTGCAAAATTTATAAA
This sequence comes from Stenurella melanura, assembly GCA_963583905.1. Lineage (NCBI taxonomy): Eukaryota > Metazoa > Arthropoda > Insecta > Coleoptera > Cerambycidae > Stenurella > Stenurella melanura. Next base: position 26,817,216 of record OY757318.1, on the reverse strand, counting down.
ATGGTTTGTCGACCAATAATAGGTTTTATATTATTTGGAAATTGTCGGAAGCCAGCTTTAAACAACATCGAAGTAGGAGAGAGATGCAGTCTGAGGAAAATTACGAAGATTAGACACCCCAACAAGCCCTTGCATAATCCCTCTAACAACCTTCTATATCAAAAAACCCATATTGAACCTATTCTCTCCCGACTCAAAAGACTATCACAGAAATTTGCCAATAATTCACTTAACATCGAAATTATAAATCCTTTAATTCACCAAACCAATCCCAACATCCCTCCTAAGAGAATATTCCATACACAATCAATCTACGAATCCCTTATATTGCTACGCAGTGACTAATATTATTAATTTAATTTGTTAATACACATAATCATCTACTTATATATAATACGTATTTTTCTTCCTTTTTTTTTGTAAGACTAAACACAAGTGTTATATTTGTTATGAAAATCAATGATTGTAAAATAATATATTGTACATTGGCTGGAAGACCTCGGTCGTTAGCCAATTGGAATTTTCAATACAGCTTTATACTACTACTAGATACATGAAAGTGATTATTTTTAAATTCATATAAAATCAGCCATTATCATTCATTTTATACTCTTCGCAAATGCAAAACTAAGTATATTGCATTCGATCAGCATATTTCTTCAACCGGTAATATCGCTCGTAGGGGAAAAAATTATATCACTGTGTTGGTGATCGAATTCTGAACAACTTTCAAAATGTCCGTCCGTCTGTATGCCCGTCAGTCACCTTTCTTTTCAGCACGATAACTTAAGAACGAAAAGTCGGATTGTAGTGAAATTTAGACAGTTACTTAATGTTAGCTAGAGGAAGAACCGTATTGTTTTTTAACAAAATCGATCAATAAATAAAACAGTTATTAATTATTTAAATTCTTTTAATTAATATATTTGTATTATATAATGTTACATTGCAAAAAAGGCAATAGTCCCTATTCATATATCATATATCAACCTATCAGCAAATGCGATAAGATTATGGACGAAGCTCTGGCGGCTTTCATTCATTTCGCAGTTAGCCAAGTCCGTCACTCGTTAAAATTTCAAACTAACATTGTTATACTATTCGCAAATATTTCATTATTAACAAAAAACTACGACGAGTATTCTGTAGAATGTGCAACAATTATGTAAAAAGTGCAGTAAATCGTCAAAGAGTATAATAGTTAGCTTGTTTGATTTTGTGTCTTCCAAAGATACCTCCAACACTAAGATGACAAAATAACTCGAAAATGGTATCTGTTTGTCTATGTTTAGTATTGCAGAATGTATCGTTATAGAGACAATTGACCAAATGTGTTTTTTGACCGAGTTGGACATTTAGAATTTACTTTGACAAAAGCACGTTTTGTCGATGTATTTGAACATGATGAGTCTTAGCTATAAAAATAATACTTTTTTTGTGTTAATTAATTTTCTATAAAAATATTCTATCTGAAAATATGAATTTTAAATAGTAAATGTCCTGTTAATTTAAATCTTTGTGTCTCCACTTCCGTGAAAGATATATACAGATAAATAATATGTGCCATATTATTAAATCGTTGTATTTAATCAGTTATGTCAAATATCGTGAAAATTCAAGAAACTTTTTTTTTGTCAAAATAGAAATAAAAATAAAAAAGCCAATTTCCTTCTCGAAAAGGAAGTGTTATCGGAAACGTCTTCATGAGAATGTTTTTCTTATTTTGAAGTAACGGGCATGTCACTGAATTTGTGCATTTTTTTAACCCTACAACGCAAACAATTATGAAATTTTCTTTTTGCCGTCAATAATAATTTTCTGTACCTATACCGCAGTCAATTAAAGATAATATGAAGGCATCACAAAATGTTGATTTGAATCGTTAAATCGTAGATTTTTTTTCAGTAGCAAAACACAAATATCAGTTGCACAGAGATTGTGTGCTGTTGTCGCTCAGTGTACAAGTACAATTTCGCTGATGAAAATCATTTTTAATTGATTAATTCTGCAAGGAATTTATTTTAATTATAGCCTTTTGAAATGTAAAATTTCTACTCTTAAAAATGCCGCCGGTTTTAGATTGGTTTACACTTTTACTAAGTTCTATAATTGCTATCGAAAATTTATATACGTCATCGTCAGTTGGTCTGTACATACAAAAACACTTTACAGGTTGCAAATCATAACAGATCCACTTGATTTTTTTAAATCGCTTCGTCTACTATCAGAATAGAACCATATTGAACTTTATAATGACATGATGCCAAGTAGCTTAATTATTTATATTATTATAAATAGTTATTTTATTTAACACTGCTTTCGCGGATCGTTTCTCTGAGTTTTGGCGTCTATTCTAATAATACAATTTAAAACAAGCTAACCAGTATACTCTTCTCCAATTTACTACACCTGTTACTACATTTTGAAAAAAAAATGTAGTAGAGGTTTTGCATTTTTCCGGTGGACCATCGAAACCCGAAAAAAACGTCGAATCGAAATGAAAGTCATATCTGTCGACTCGAGAGCGAATTTAGAAAATTCCGTCCGTCGGTCTGTCTGTCGGTCTGTCTGTCTGTCTGTCTGTCTGTCTGTCTGTCTGTCTGTCACGCCCAGCCCCCCTAATCCGTTTTCGGATTGCGATGAAACTAGGGTGGTTAATAGAAGGTTTTTAGAAAACCTTAACGCCGGAGGTTCGGCTCCGTTCGGAAACCGGAAGTACCCGATATAGACGTTTCGAATTTTTCGGGAAAAATCGAATAACTCGATAACGGCTAGTCGGATCGAGATGTTTCAAAAAAGAAATGGTGCCGCTGGCAAAGCTCTACAAATAAGTATACCAGAGACTATGTCGAAAAACAAACGAAAATTGATTTTTTTTTCAAAAAACTGGTTTTCTCGAAATCGGGCTAGGAAGCACGATAAATGTCCAGAATATTGATCTATTTCGATGAGACTTGGTGGGATCAAAGGTACCCGGCCACAAATGAAGTCTATTGCTGGCGGCCCGAATCGGTTGACTGCAAGTATGTTTTCGAGGGCCGAGTATGATTTTTCAAAGAAATTAATAACTCCCGAACTGAAGGTCCGATTTTGATTTTCAAAAATGGCAATTGTAGGGCTCGATTAGTTCTATTAGCTGACGTTTGTTAGAAATTTGACAAAACAAAAGCGAATCTGCAAATCCTGGAAAACTTGATTTTTTTGATAAATTCTACAAATTCCGAAGAGTTTCCTAATAAAAATCGGAAATTAACTATTCCGTCGACCAATCTCTATAACCAGTATAAGGCACGGACCTTTTTGGACAAAAAATCTGAAATAGAGTTTTTTCGAACAGCATATGAACTGATGCTTCCATTCCATATATGCTGCACTGAAAACCATGGTTTCCAAATTTTTTAAGGCGGAGCTCAATTTGAAACATTACATATTGGAAATAAAGAATAAAACTGATAAACCTTATAATCTAAAAAGTTCATAATTGTTGTTAGTAATCAAGTGTATTATTTTTATTGATTGAGAATACTGTTTGATAACGCTATTGAACTTTTTTAAAAGAACATGTTTACATCCAGTTTTTCTGTCTTAGGAGGTGATGTGACTGATAAGTATCCGAGTATCTGTATCAATCCATTTGTTTCTCTCAATTTTAACTTTTCTTGAAAGTATACGATAATAAATTAGTTCAACAATTGTCATGTTAGCTCTTCCGTCTTAATAACTAGCTACTATTCAGCAAACATTCATTACGCTTTAGATAAACAGTGTGTTTTTGTTGAATCAGTGAATACTGTCTTACAATAGATAAGCAATCACTGTAGGCTCGGGCGCATGAAGTTTCTTAATGTGTGTTATTTGTCAATAAATATCTATTTCAGAAGAAGTAAATAAAATACCAGCATTTGTGAGTGATCTGTGACAAAAATAGTTTTGATATGCGGAAAAGTGAGGAAAACTCTGCAATTTTGTAAGTGTTAATCTTTAACAATACCTATTTTCAAATGGTGAGTTAAATTAAACACTTTTAGGGCTATGGGTAAAAGTTATGGGGCTCTTAGTAGAAACAGTAGTGTAACGTCTCCATCTAGCGTTCTGTCGCCTAGAAGGGTTATATATTGTGTACATGGCAAACCCAGTGCTGGCTGTTGTACTGTTTTACAAGGTGAAATAATTGATATCTACCCAGATGATGATGACATAAGCACACATACTAAAGAAAACACAGATACTACTGAATTAAGTAAGTTATTCATATTCATTATCTTTTATAATCCTTTAATTATAACGTAAACAAATGATTTTTTTCTAAGACCATTTAAAATTCGCCATATTTATTTGCCGCATGAAAGTGGGTGATGATTAGTTTTATCATTAGACAGGCTAACCATTAAACTCGCCGTTTTACTAACTTACTGTCCAAATTTCGATACAATCGAACTTTCCGTTGTTAAGTTATCGTGCTTACAGAAACGTGACAGACGGACAAGCAGATAGACCGACGGACATTTTGAAAGTAGTTTAGAACATATATTAGCGGTTTTAGAAATGTACCGATCGAATGCAATATACTCTTCGTTTTGGATTTAGAAAAAGTATAATAAGATACTGCTCAAAAGAAACGATCGTAAGACGTTAATACACTCGTCCTAGTCTTTATCTCTTAAGGGTTCATAGTCGCAATATCATAATAGCTAGAGAGCCGGCTGTAAACATTTCCTATGAATAAGATACGTGAAAAACTTTGTATGAGTAAGTACTACCACAGACCTACAGGGAGCCACTTTTTATATACTTAAGCAAATTTTGCCCGCGTCATGGAATTTTACTGGAAGTGACATCAAAATGGGAGGATGCGGGCAAATAAGAAGAGCCACCGTATTTTTTTTAATAACTAGAAGGCTTGTACTTTAACTTAAAAAAAATCATTCATGTATTCGATAACTTAGGAAAACACAAAAAAATTATTTTAATCCAGGGTGTCTCAGGGTTGCGGGCAAAGTAAGCCTGGCATACGACTACAATCTCATTGTATACGTCAAAATTCCATGACTCGTGCAAAATTTGCTTACTTGAAAAGTGGCTCCCTATATGTCTGTGGTAGTACTTACTAACACAAAGTTTTTCATGTATCTTATTCACATAGGAAATCTGTACAGCAGGCTCTCCACCTATAACTTTGTTGCATGTAAAATAATCTCACTGTACAATATTCATTTATTCAATGCCATAGTTTTGTGATCGGTTTGGACATTATTAATAAAGTGGAATTATAAACAGTAAATATATAGATATATTGTTTATTTAACTATGATGTTAGCAATGTACATTTGTAGCAAATCGGATAGGACCTAGTCCATATAAAAAATAAATATATAAGTAAAATATCACTAAAATTACGTGATGTTGTGAAAGCGCAAATTCAAACAGTAAATTATAACTATACAGTACATTGCAAATAGAATAATGAAACATACACAAGGAAGGTCTGTCCCATATCAACATCAATTTATGTCTGAATAGGAATGTTCGGCAAATTCTTTTACAGAACGATAACAGCGTAGAATCAAAACATTTTTGAAATTATATATAAATTTAATTATATTATTATTCGACAATACATTCATTTTCAGATTCAAAAGTTGTCTGAATTTTTTAACCCAAGACGAGGTGTTCTTTACAAACTGGCAGATCTTGTGTTATAGTTGTGTTGATCTGAGTAGGCGCTGAAATTACTGATTTTTTAATAAATTTCAATTAGACAGTACATGATATATAAATATGGTAAAGTCTTTATGACAAATTGTAAATAATGGTTTACAACGTTCTCTATTTTCAGTAATTCCAGCTGACAGCTCTCTTTTGAACCCGAGAGATTTTTTCAGTATGCGATGAGTTTCCGTGTTAAATGATTGAGTAGAAAATGCGGGATTAAAACAAGGCAAAGTATGCTGAGAGCAAAGTGTTATCTCCTACGAGTAACTTGAGGCGTAATACAAGAATTATACTTGACGATGAATTTCCCAAATAATCAGCATAACTAAGTTAACTATATTATTATCTAAAATAACAGCTAGTAGTTTTATACTTTATCTCTTACTGATAGCATGAACGGTTCCTGTAATTTATCACTGTTAAGTTTAAACCTACTTGCAATGCACCATTTTTTGGAATTTTTTAAAATTTCATCTTAATGGTTTATTAAATCTGAATAATTTACGTTTGAAGCTATTAAGGTTGTGTCGTCAGCAAAAAGAATAACACATAATTTATAAACAGCTGGTCTCGAGACAGATCCTTGTGGTACACCATGTTTAACGTCATTAAGAGCTGAGTTACTTACAGAAACACATTGTTCTCTTTTATTTACATAACAGAAACTAAATAAATAAAAACATAAAAAAATAAATACCGCTATACAAAACGAATAATAATTCTAACAATGATTAAAATAACATCATATCAACACAACAAGAGTCCCCCATATTCCATATGCTAAACAAATTCTACAGGCATCACGCCTATGGGCTTGCCGCATATTAATGGATAAAAATTTTTGAATATTTTTATACACTCCACAAATGTATCGCTATTTACAGTTAACCGAACCACATAAAAGATATCCAAAATGATAATAAATTTAAGAGGGTAACAAAAGATTTCTTAATTGACAATGCTTACTATTCTGTAAAAGATTATTTAAGTAGTTAGCCTATGTGTTTATTTCTGTCATGTGTAGTTGTTTACATACACTTTCTGTATATGTGTGTGTGTGTATATATATACGTATATATGCTTATGTGCCTACATAATTAGGGGGCCATACCACATGCCTGGACTTTAATTATCGGGCCGGTTCGAATTGTCGGGCCATACACAAGACCCGACAGCCCAGAACATGTTCAATGAGCTCCGTTGATGTCGAATAACCTTCAGAGCATAAAATTTTAAAATGACCCAATAAGTGTCCACTGTGCATGTGTGCATCTTTTTTCTTGTTTTCAGATAAGTACGGGGTCTCGTCTTGCAGTCGCCTGCTAGCGCCACCTTCGACTACCTGTTGAAACTTTAACTGTGTGTAATGTCCCGACAAGTTGTCAGATTTATTTATCAGTTTTTTATAGAGGATCTGTTTTTGTGGGCATTTATTTACGCGTTTCAAAATAATATTTAACTCTTTTCCAGGTTTTAGCATAAGTGTACAGGTAGAGTACCGATAATTCATTTTCGTGTGTGTTACCTATCCGAGGTCAGAAGTGAAGTGGTTTTAAGCCGAGGTACTCTGGTAGCAATAAATCCTAAGTACTTTTTAATTTTTAATTGCTGAAATCTGTATCATACAGATTTCATATTTTAGTATGATTTTCTATAAGTTCCAGGAAAACAAATTACATTACCAGATTCGATCTTACGGTCGTCTGCGGTGGCACAACATTTTTTATTTTGCTATTGAATATCGTGCACATTTTATATTTTAATGTCATTTCTGCGATCCATACGAAGTCAATGCCCTTTACAGATTCGTTTCTCCGAGGGACGGGGGCGGTATAGAAAATCTAACTTTCTTACTAAAAATCCCGCACATTTCATATTTTAATGTCTTTTCTGCAGTTCATACAAAGTTAAAACCAATGGCTGACTCGTTTTTCCTAGAGTCGGAGGCGATATAAAAAATCTAGCTTTCCTATTGAATATCGTGCACATTTCATATTTTAATATGTCACTTCTGCAGTCCATACAAAGTTAATGTCGATTACGGATTCGTTTTTCCGAGGGTCGGCGACAGTATGCAAAGTCTAACTTTCTTACTGAAAATCGTCCTTTTGAATGTCTCGCATATTTGATATTTCAATATGACTTTACGAGGGTCGCGGGGGCGGTATAGAAAATCTAACTTTCTTATTGAATATCGTATATATTTTATATTTTATTCCTTATAGGCGATTTCAATGTCCCCGAAATCAATGGTGCTTCTTATGATCTTGGAAAGGGTTCCCGCAAGGCCCAATTAGTACAAAATATTTTATGCAAGTATGATCTATATACAATAAACAATGTTTTAAATCATATTAATAACACACTTGACTTAGTCCTAACGAATATGACCGAGGCAGAAGTATCGCTTTCTGAAACCCCTTTAGTAAGTATTGATCAGTATCATCCTCCACTAGAGATCAATTTAGGCCTTATTGTTGGCAAAAACTTTAATAATGAGATTTGTGACAACAACTTCCACAATTACAATTTCAAAAACGGTGACTACATCAGATTATATCAGCTATTGAGCCAGTGCAACTGGGAGGAAATTATCAAATCAGATAATTCGAACGAATGTACTGAGCAATTTTACAACATGTTATATAGCATACTAGACCAATTTGTTCCTCAAAAAAAAACCTCAAAATCAAAAAAATATCCCAGTTGGTTCACTTCGGAGCTCATCCAAAAGATAAAAACCAAAGAACATTATTTTAAGAAATCAAAAAAAAATCCTGAGTACATACATAAATTTCGCCAGTTAAGGCAGGAAACTAAATATTTAATCACAATCTCCCATGCAAATTACATTCGAAACATCGAAAGTGATATAAATAATAACCCAAAGAAATTTTGGGATTATATTAAAAACAAAAAAAGGACCTCAATTGTTGCACCTAGATTTTCTTATAATGGCGAATCCCTTGAGAACGGAAAGGATATTTCTAACGCATTTGCGCATTATTTTAAATCTATTTACAGCGGTAGTACTCCATCACAACAAGACTCTAAATGTAAAGACTATAACCTAGATAGTTTTAACATACACAATATCAGTGCAAGCGAAATCTTAAATGCAATAAAATCATTAAAACACCAAGCCGCTATAGGCGTGGATGGACTGCCCACGTACTTCTTTAAGGCCTATGCCGACATACTCGTGTTACCTCTACAAATTGTTTTTAATAAAGCATTAGAAACCAATATATTTCCTGATAATTTCAAAATTGGCCGAATAACTCCTATACATAAATCTGGAATTACTAACTTAATAACAAACTATCGACCAATCACGGTACTGCCATCACCATCTAAAATCTTTGAACGTGTTATCTATAACAGAATATACTCTCATGTGTCACCAATACTTCTAGAAGAGCAACACGGTTTTGTTAGCAAAAAGTCCACCGTCACAAATTTGTCAGTATTCAGCGACTACGTTGCAAACAATATAAATGACTCGCAAGTTGATACCATCTATACTGATCTAGCAAAGGCATTCGATCGAGTTAATCATAATGTCTTGTTAGAAAAACTAAAGTCCTTTTCTTTTAATAATGATTTATTGAAATTCTTAGAGTCATATCTAACCAACCGTACTAATTTTGTGAGATTTGTCAATAGCAACTCAGATAGCTTTATTTCTACCTCAGGCATGCCTCAGGGCTCCATATTGGGACCATTGCTTTTTGTAATCTTTATGTAATCTTTATTCTTCTTCCAGACATATATTAACAACATTATAAATACAAGTATAAATATATAAAACATACTTGCACATAGTAAATAAAATATAAATAAAAATACTAATAATATATGTCCAAAAGGGACGATACAATGTAAGCACCTAAGTGATTAAACACTTGTATTGTGCTTTAGAAAAGTGTGCATAAACTGCAAAATACAAATTAACCTAAAAGCACTAGGAGTGTACGCATAGCAAAATTTACAATTTAATTTGAATTAAATTATTCAGTTGTCTAAAATTCCAATAAAATCAGTATAATTGTGAAATATAAATTTTTTTGACAACACTGAGAATTTTTTTCGATTCTTAATAAGTTTGATCTCTAATGGTCAAACTTTTTGTAATATTCATTAACAACATTTCGGATTATATTAAATATGCCAAATTTCTCCTGTACGCGGATGACTTAAAAATTTATCTTACGATAAGTTCCAATGAAGACATTGACAAGCTCAAAAGTGATATCAAAGCAATTTCTGAATTTTGTGAGGATAATGACCTGGCTCTAAATGAATCCAAATGTAAAGCAGTAACATATACAAGAAAGAAGAACCCCTTGATGGGAATATATACTGTAAACGATGTCCAAATCGAAACATTAGATGAAATCAAAGATCTGGGTATAGTATTTACCAAAAACTTTTCATTCAATAACCATATTATAAAGTTAACGGCCGAGTGTTACAGAAAACTTGGTTTCATTCTTAGAGCTAGTCAAGATCTTAATTATGATACATCCATAGTCCTGTTTAATGCATACGTGCGATCTAAATTGGAATATGGTTGTGTTATCTGGAATCCTAGAACTCTCACATACACCGACATGTTAGAAAAAATACAGAAAAAATTTTTAAGATCCCTGTACCTAAAAAGACATGTGATATATCCCTTTTTAATATCGTATGAGCATCAGAGAGCTGAATTTAATGTTACTCTCCTAAGCAAGCGTCGCGAAAATGCCCGAATTTTGTTCATCTTTAACATATTAGATAGCCAGATAGTTGTACCTGACATACTTTCAGCAATAAATATTAACATACCCGATATAAGACTAAGACTCAGGGATAATCTATTTAAAATATCTAATCTAATTTCTCCCATTCAAAAATGTTTGCTTACCATTAATAATTTCTTAAGAACCTGTAATATAGATATTTTCAATATCAATAAAAACAGCCTGCTTTCCCATCTGTGATACTACTATATACTGATTTTGTACTTTTTGAAAATTATGTTTTTTTGTCTCCCTTTTTTGTGTGTACTTTTATGTATTTATATATATTTATTTTCTTGTATTTTTATATTACAATACCTAACTGTGTACATATAATTGGACCTTGTCTGTTTGTATGCAGTATAAATAAAAATAAATAAATAAATAAATAAATATTTTAATATATGTCACTTCTGCGGTCCGTACGAAGTCAATGCCGATTACGGATTCGTCATATTTTAATATGACATATTTGAGGTCCATACAAACTTAAAACCAATGTCAGATTCGTTCTTCCGAGGGACGGGGGCACTATAGAAATTCTTTAGCTTTCCTATTGAATATCGTGCACATTTCATATTTTAATATGAGATTTGTGCGGTCCATACCAAGTTAATGCCAATGGCGGATTCGTTCTTCCAAGGGTCGCGGGGCGGCATAGACAATAAAACTTTCTTATTGAATTTCGTGCATATTTCATATTTTAATATGACATTTGTGCGGTCCATACCAAGTTTATGCCAATGGTGGATTCGTTCTTCCGAGGGTCGGGGGCGGTATACAAAATCTAAATTTCTCATTGAATATCGTGCACATTTCATATTTTAATATGACATTTCTGCGGTTCATATCAAGATAGCCAATGGAGGATTCGTATATAAAGTCTAACTTTTCTATAGAACATCGTGCACATTTCATATTTTAATGTCATTTCTGCGGTCCATACGAAGTCGGTGTAGGTTACGGATTCGTTTCGAGGGACGGAGGCGGTAAGCAAAATCTAACTATCTTACTGGAAGCATCTTTCATATTTTAAGATGACGTGTGTGCTATTCGTACGAAGTTAATGCCAATGGCATATTCAGTATCCCATCGTCGGGAGTGGTGTAGAAAATGTAATTTTCTTCTTTAGAGTCGTGCATATTTCATATTTTGATACATTATTCCCTCTGTTCATAGAAATAAATGAGTTTGGCAGATTCCCTTTCCAGTCGCCTGGAGCGGTGAGACAATGCTAATGACATCGTGCACATATGAAATGTGCACGATATTCAATAAGAAAGTTAGATCCTCATCTATACGCATACATGACATACTAAAATATGAAATGTGCACGATATTCAGTAAGAAAGTTAGATCTTCTATACCGCTTCCGACCCTAGAAAAAACGAATCCGCCAATGGCACTAACTTTCTATGGACCGCAGAAATGACATACTAAAATATGAAATGTGCACGATATTCAATAAGAAAGATAGATTTTCTATACCGCTCCCGACTCTCTTAAAAGCAAATCCATAATCGACATTGAATTCGTATGGAGCGCAGAAATGCCATATTAGAATATGGAATGTGCACGATATTCAATAGCAAAACAAAACATTTTGTGCCGCCTCCGGTAATGTAATTTGTTTTCCTGGGACCTGTAGAAAATAACTTAAATATGAAATCTGTATGACACAAATTTCAGCATTTAAAAAAAAAGTATTAAGGATTTATTGCTGGTCGTTTATTGCGAGAATAACTCGGCATTAATAAAATATTAAGTCCTCGTACATAATAATAACAATAATAACATGCTTTTATCAAGGACGAAGTTATCCTTACGTTTACGGTTCATTAACATTTTATACATCAAACCGAATACACGGTACTGTACACTTGATTTAAAAAAAACTGGTAGGGAGGAGACCAGTTTTCTTAGTGTTTCTAAACTTATTAAACCTTTCTTTTTTATTTTATTCAAATGGAATTTAAAAAAATAATTAGAAAATAACTTTTTCGAAACATTTTCAAGCCTGCCATATTATTGTTTAAAAAAAATGTTACGTTGTTATTTCTACTAATGGTTGTAATTAAAATATTAACTGAATAATGATAATTCTATTTTTAAAATAAGAACACAAAAATACCACCTGAGATTAATAAAAATGTAAACAATGCCAACTGACCATAAAATTATAATAAAAAAATAAAATAAATGAACTTCAACTACGTAATACAGAATTAAGTAATATTTTGTCATTGCTCCATTAGCATCTAAAACTGCCTGAAGTCTTGCAGGCATGGACAAAATTAGATTTCTTGCAAGGTCAACTTTATGCGACAAGTTCTCCCAAGCGTCTTCAATTATCCCTTTCAATGAGTTCGTTGCACTATATCGAAATTGAGACTGCTTTTGTATGGAAAATATAACTGTGGGTTTGCTAATGCCCTGTGTTACATGAATTGGCCAAACTATTGCCCAAAACTTACTACACCACTTTAAAATAAAGCACGCCGTCAGCAGAATTCCTTTGCCCCTGCTACGTCATAAATTGAAAACGCTGACGCCCTAGCGCCCGATTATTGATAGACACGTAGTCCTAGGTCATGGTCCACGTTCGGCCGCCAGGTTTTTGAATAGATCGGTAAGTTCTGACTATTTTCAGAGTTATTCGACATTGCCCTCTCTGCGTTATAATTTAAAGGGTTTAAAGAGCCACAGACCAAACTTTTATGCTATTTTTAGATTTAATTTTCTTATATGTTTCACCATTAGTCCCCAAACATTTTCAAATGGATTTAAATCCGGACTTTTAGATGGCCACGGTAACAACTCTATATTTTGCAGTTGTCTTGTTGGAAAATAAAATTATTTTCCGGAAACACCTCTATTACTGACGGCAACATAATGTCTAATATTTCAATATATTTAATGGAATTGAGATGACCACCACTGTTTCAACACACACCTAACCCATTTAGGCTCATCCAAGCCCTAACATTGACTGAAAACCTTCCTGATGTTTGTGGATCGAAAGTATATTTTTCATTGTATCTAGTGGAAGGAGGCCTATATACGCGAAGATGTCCATCGTTACGGGATTTAAAAACCTTTTCGTCAGAAAAGACAACTTGTCCCCAGAAGCTTTGATCATTGATTATATAGTTGAGTGCAAAAATAATCCTGCCCTGCTTCTTTTCTTCTGAAAGTTTGTATTTTTAGCCTCTGAACAACTCTTCAAGTCGCTTTGTAGTTTTATTCTTCTGCAAGCAGTAGGTACCGAAGCAGGGAAATTTGTCTCTGAAATTGCATTTACTGTAGTCTGAAAAGGGTTTTCTCTTAGGTAATTTATAAGATTTTCATCTTCTTGATTATTGCTCTTTCTGGACCTACCGGAACCAACTTTACGAGATTCCGTTTGGTTGGTTTCCCATTGTTTTTTAACACTCATTATCGTGGTTTTACTCACATTGTATTCAGCAGTAAGTCTTCTTATGGACCAACCATCTTCAATTTTAGAAACAATTCGAAATTTTTGAATATCTATTAGATGTCGAACCATTTTTAATAATGACGCCACTGATTAACGTCAAACGCATTTGTAAGATTATTAATATCAATCAAAGAACGAATGATTTACATAGCTAAAAGAAAGTGTACCAGTTTTAAATCAAGTGTACAAACAACTGTGTATCCATTTATCAGGTTGTCGCACAGAGTGACCATAAAAACCTAATAATCGGCACATAATCCATTATTTACCAACTTGTCGGGTATTCACACAAATTGCACTTCGAATAAAATAATCGGGGCTGTACACACAACTATTGTGTATTAGTTATCGGGTCTTCACACAGAATTGACCTCAAACATAATATTCGGAACATGCAATTATTTAAGAATTTATCGGGTCTTCACACACATTGTGCGTACTATACAGAATAATCGGGGCCTACACATAAAAGTGTATCAGTTTATCGGGCCTTAACACAGAAAACAAGCCTCTAAAATAATATTCGGGACATTCTTTTAGCCATTATAAAACGAGTTGTGCGGTGTGTATCGAAAAACGAATTGTAGGTACGTAATTAGCTCAGCGTTCTCTACACGCTGTCATATGCAACTTCCAAGACCCTGATAGTAGGTGTTTATATGTGTGTCCCAGTAATTATGTGGAGACATGTATGTGTGTGTATGTATGTGTATATATGTTTGTATATATACAAATGGTAAAATTGTATTGTATTATATTCATTTGTATTTTATGCTTATTTACTCTATTGCAAATTGTTGAGACTGTTGGTGTTTGTTCTTTACACGTTTTCTGGTAGTGATTTATTTAGGTTACACTTCATATATACAAACTTTACTCTGACATGTCACATGTACATATTGATGTATTCGTTTAGTGACCAATAAAATCTATCTATCTATCTATCTATCTATCTACTATAATATGGCGACGATATTTATAAAAAAATATTTTAAAAATAACTACGTATCTATCTACCTAGCTTTTACATATAAGGGCAGATACACACACGCCTTGGCAGATGTGTGTGTATTTTGTATGGTTCTAGTTGGTGCCCTTTACTGTATGGCACGCCTGACAGCATCATATCATATGAGGTGGATGCCTGTCAAGGGTATGGTTTTACCATAATTTCACAAATAGCTGCAAAGTCCAGCACTTCTGTAACTGCAAGCTGCTTTACATACTTTTGTGCATTTTTAACAGATAGGGAGCAGATTAGAAGCTCTCGCAGGTCAAGTTAAGGGAAGAACCAGGTCATGTGTAGAAATTTTCCAATCCCACTCTTTCATAATAATATTAAATAAAAAAATATTATGCATATAATAACCGTTTTTATGTAGTGAAAAGTCTAGGCTATTTCTAACGCTCTCTCATAGAGCTATTTAAGACTTTAAGACAGAAAGAGCGACTAATTGATATTTTTGCGTTAACGTCGCGCGTAGGTTAAAGAGAATATACTTAATCAATTATTTCACTGAAGAAGCCCTAGAAGTTGTAATAACCATCGAAATATTTTTCCCAAATAGCAGTTGAACAACGCAAAATATCAATATTAATGACCCTATCCAATTAACCGGACGACTTTGTACTTATTTCATAACTTTTTGGAATCTTTTTTCACAAAAAAATATTCTTGTATTTTTTAATTAGATTTACTTATAACGTTATAAGACACATCTGCATTTGTCAATATATCCATAAATTATACATTTTCATAGTTGAAAAATAACCTGTTTTAATGTTCGAAGTTTTAATTAGAAATTTCAAGTACGCTGACCAAAATTAAAATGACAAAATGAGTATAATTAGCACATACGCTTTCTTAGTTATCATGTTAATTTAGTTATCGGTGCTATCAAAATAGATATTAGTGTTTACATGCAATAAATTAACATACCACCAAGCGAAATAGATATAGCATTTATTAAACCTACATTATCTGTAACCGCCTGTTACAGCCTGTTACCATAGATAAAGAATAATCTATTCCTAACAATCCAGATAACTACAAACTCGAACTGGACTGTTTAATTGTGAGTGATTCTGGTACCGATTGTAATTTGGTGTTTAAATTAACCAGTTCTTGTACGTATAACAGCTCATCATTCACTATTAGTGCGTGTCATTTAAAGTTATCTTCATATACTTAAGGCACATAAAAAGTGCTGGCGCCTTTGACTTTGTGGTAAAGATCAAATACCCCGACATTTTTTATTTGCTTTAAATATATGAAGAGAACTATACGTATTTCGTACTGCAACTGTGAATATAAATGGTCAAAGCTAGTAAAGAATACCAACTTTTTTGTTTAAAATTGTTTCTAAAATTAGCAGTTTTCGAGAAAATCCCAAATGAAATTACGCACGAAACGGTACAAAAATTTAGAAAAATGTTCTGCCATTATTTTGGATTTTTTAGCTTGTTTTACTGTTATCAAATTTGTAGCAGATGCATTCATCCTGAACATTGAAAAAAAAAGAAATTTGGTTAAATGTAAATCTGGCAGGCGATGTTAGCCAATAAAATTGATTTATTAAATTTTTTAGGTTATGGAACACGTATTCGAAAGTATTATTGTTGGCAAAGGTATTTTTCTCTATTTTCTACCTTGAGATTCCCTTACATAAAATTTTTCGCGATAATAGATTCATTTGATCTAGATATTTTTTTTTTTTCTTTTAAATTGGCTGGTATTATTTTTTTATTTTTTGGGTTATGTTTTATTTATTTCAAAATTGTAGCAGTTGAGTGTTGAACTACATTCCTCACAAGCATTAAAAAAAAATTAACTGGCAGGCGCTCTTTGTCCACAAATGTAGTTTTTTGTCCCACTGTGCCACGCTGCGCGCTGCCCCGATGCTATTTCTTACCCAGAAACCGCCGCCCATATTTACCTGCGATTATCTTGCAAACTGCTAATTCTAGCAAAAAAGGTTCAAATAAAAGAGTTTTCCCTGACCTTTATCTTTATCTTTTCCATTTTTTGTACTGTACTCAAAAATGACGCAACTTTCGATTCTTTCGAGGGATCAGCTTCTCAATATTACTCCTATTAATGAAACATGTTTACACATAGACCCTTTTTCGATTTCAGTCTGTTATTCTGTGTTATTTTAGTAATTTTCGACGTTAGGGTGCTGTTGCTATGATATCGACTCTCAAAAATAAAACATCAGTTTTCTACCTCTTTTCTCTCTTGGAAGGGGTCAAAACGTGAGAGTTTATTTTTTTCACCTTATGGCCGTCAAAAAAGTTCAGGACATTTTTTGTTCATATACAGAATTATGCGTTAGGGATTTTATATTATAAATCGAAGATATGAAAGCATATTGGCCTAATATATCTAAATAATTTAAATTGACTTATGTTCTCACATAAAAAAATGTATTTTTTAAGAAAACAGCGAAAATAATAGATAGCCAGTCCATTTACCTTTGAACTGAACGTTTGTGATGTTTGCTAAATACCATTAAGTACTTGCTAGAGATTAAAACATTTGGGAAAAGTTCCTTTGTTAAAATTATTCATCATTCTTACGTTTTATGAATTTTGAGATTAAATAAACACTTAAAAATTTTTATAGAAATATTTTGTTGTCGTATGGTCTCGTGCCGGGCGCACAAACCAGGTGGCTCATTCTTTTATCATGATTTCACATACACAAATAATTATCCTATGATATTTGATATTATTTTAATGTACTAATTCATCATGATAAGTAGTTGGATTAAAAAAAAAACTTCTCTTCTGTTTTCTGCAAATAAGAAATGGAAAGCGAAAATTGAAACATTTCATTTCCTATTTTTTAAGAGATTTTTCCATCTATTTGAAAAATAACAGTTGCCTAAGGAATCACTACTTCCACATTCAGGTTTCACATCAAAGTCTCTTTTAGAAAACATCTTGATACTATATTCGCACTCTAGTATGTAAAAATAATACTATATTTGATATCATCTGCCCCCTAGGGTGGTAATGCAGGTGACTGAGGCCAAAAATTGTTTTGAAAACTTATGTTTTCGTGCACGCACTAAATCCAAATTTCATTTTGTTAACCCGTTTAATAATGGAGTGGGGATGGCGGTGGGGGTGACAGAAGTCATGAAAAAAATTGAGGCTTTGGCTTCTAGTATATAGGTACACGAAGTCCAACTTTCTGGAGTTTTACTGTCTTGCTTTATTTCATTACCTATTTACCCCCAACCTTTCAACAGAGTAAGCTCAAAATATAATCCATTCCAGTTCTCGTTATATGCGCGTACCAAATTTCAAGTAAATATCTAAATTTTATTTTGTTATTCCCTTTAATAATGGAGTAGTGCTGGAAGTGGCAGATGTCAAATAAAAATTGACCCCAAGGTTTCTAGTATTTACACCAAATCCCAAGTTTATGGATTGTGTTACTAGCTTGCTTTACTTATTTAGCCCTGTTTGCCCTTATTTACCCCCCAACTCTGCAACGGGAGCCCAAAATATAATCTAGTTCCAGCTCTCCTTATGATACATACATGTGCCAAATTTCAAGTCAATATCTTTATTTTATTTTGTTAACTCCTTTAATAATGAAGTGGGGGTGGCAGTTGTCAAAAATGAGACCTTAATTTTTAGTATGTACGCCTAATTCCAAATTTCTGAGAACTTACTAGCTTGCCTTATTTCCCCCCATTTACCCCCCCCCCTCCTTCAACGGAATAAACTCAAAATATAATCTAATTCCAGATTTCGTTAAAACATATATGTGTACCAAATTTCAAGTTATCTTAAACCGTTCCATAGATAACCATGGAACTCACAAAAAAAGTTACAGACCGACCGACATTCTAAACCCATTTCAGCAAATAAAATTGATTTTTTTACGATTACTATACTACAACTACTACTTATTTATATTAACGTCCTGGTGGAGTTCAGCTATTGCTGCTGTTCTACCACTCAACCAGGACACGTACACATAAACATCAACACAACAGCCATTCCCTGTGATATGCGATATTGCCATCTACCGCAGCTGATAACAGCGACTAGACATGTTGTGCCACTCAACAACGGTCTAGCTCACTGCTACCATCTCGGCAACACATGAAAAACGCGACTAAACATCCATACCCTGGCCAGGATTCGAACCCTGGACTCCGTGGTCGCAAGCCAAACACCGTAGCACTGCGTCACTGAGCTGTAACACTCTCTAGACATGTATCTAACATTTATCTAACTACGTGCTAACCGTCATGAGCCAGGCTCAAACTCGTCTTCAAGTAACCATTTACTTCTACTGAATACTATTTTTTAGTAAAATTTATATAAATGAAGTCCATACTTTGTACTACTCTAATAGGTTTGATACGAATCTAATCATTAATGCTGATTTTAATCCTTAGGAATGCAGGCTCTAGCATTTTTCTACAAATAATAATCAATCAATGTGAATTTAACAACCACGTCAGAAAATATTTGCTTCGTATACGGGGTGTGACTCTTACTTGGTTGATCCCTACCCATTTTTTTCATGTTTCTACTTTCGAGAATTCAAGATTTCAATAGATTTGGATTGGAATGTTCATGGTTCCAATTTACCGAAAAGTGAGTTTTCGATTTTAAGAAATTTCTTTTTTTTATATTCTTCCTATCGATGCATAAATCGATATGACCCTAGATTATGCCATTATTCACTTGTCTCGGAAACTCCAGATACAGTAGTTTACCAATAAACGCAAATTGGAAGTTGCAATTACCATTATCAAACATAATACGAGCTACAGACAATTGAGCACCATTTATTTAATGAATACAAATGAAAACGTAGATAGATAAATTACATAACATTTTGATGTAATAATTTTTAGTTAACGTTTCTGTTGGCATGCAAAAAGCTTTTGAGTTGAGGTTGCACTAATAAATATTTTGTTTAGCTTTTATTACACTCACGTTACATATTACAATATCCTAATTCGCATGATGGTGTTGAACTAATGTTTCCATTTAATGGCAGATAGAGAATGCCGAGGGTAATCTTAATCTCCCATTGAAAAACCTAGTTGAGCCCTCATTGCTGAAATACAGGGTGTTTTTTTGTTTTTCCCAAAATTTCTTTTGGTTGTTACTTTGTAAAGGAATGGAATCATACGTTCATATTTGGGATATATAATACCCTTGTGATCCTGAATAATCACTTGTATGACAAACACAAAAAAGTGAGGTCCGGAACTAAAAAACAAATGTTTTTGTTGCTCTTCAAGAAAACAATACCGTGTATATATTTTTTTTTAAATTTCAATATTAAATTCGAAAAATGCAGTGTAAACCTAAAGAAACGCACAAAATTCATATCTTTGGTATGTGTCATTTGTCAAAAAAATCCTAGAACAGGCCGATTTAGTTTTGTAAATGCTACATTTTGTCACCATACTAAAATTTATGACGTCATTGGTTTTTGAGTTATGACGTCATCATATATTTTTTTTTTTATGGAAACAGAGATTTTTGTTTACTGTTTTTGGTGGTATATTCCTTTAGCTTTCTGGTGATATGAAAAAAATTGATATTACCTAAGCCACTCTTTTGGAAAAAATATTTTTATTGATTGATACCTTACATAAGTAATTGTGAGAAAAAAACCATCTCCATTGCTCAAATTGCGACCCTCCAACCATTTGGCATTGACCAAGACGGGTGTAGACACTTTGCACGCTGTTCTGAATCATCTCATGGGCAATTCGTCTCATCTCCAAGCCAATTCTGTCTTTCAATTCTTCTATGGTATCCGGTCTGTTAAAACACACCCTTGACTTTAAGTAACCCCAAAGAAAAATGTCTAAGGGGGTAAATTCGGTGAACACGGGGGCCAGTCAATCGGATCTCGACGACCTATCCTCTTTCCAGTAAAAGTGTCGTCTAAAAACTGACGCACTGCTATCCCAAAATGAGGTGGGGCCCCGTCTTGCTGAAACCAGACGTTTTCAGCAGGAATATCTTCATCTGCATTGTTCGGAACCATAACTGCTAAGGCTGGCACTCAACTCGCAAAAACTGTAAATATCTTCAAAAAAAAAGGGTCCCAATAAACGATCACCAATCATGCCTGCCCACACGTTTACTTTGCTTCGTCGTTGTGTATGGGCTTCTTGAGTCCAATGAGGATTTTCGCATGACCAATACCTACAATTATGCCGATGTACAGTCCCCTTTAAAAAATGTGTAGCTTCCTCAGAAAAAACAAAGTTCTCTAAAAAATTTTGGTTTTCATCGCACAAGGTCATCAACCGTTCACAAAACTGTAAGCGCCGATCTGGATAGTCCTCATTCAATTCGTTGATTAATTGCACTTTGGATCGATGGTATTTTTCTTTTTTCAATAGACGTACAACAGAAGTTTGACTTGCGTTATGATTTAAAGCCAGCTGCCCAGTTGAAAGATGGTGGTTTTCCTCACTTTCTAGAAGAATATTTGATTTGGTTTCGTTGCTTGTGCTTGGGCGATCAGATCGAGGGAGGTCAGATACACTGCCAGATTCATCATATCTAGCCACCAATCTACTTACAGTGGATCTAGAAATTTGCTTTTCGGGATACTTGGCATTGAAAACATCACATGCTTCCTGATGAGTTCTCAGCCTATCACCATAGCTAACCATCATCAAAAGTTCTACGCGTTCTCTTTCACTTAAAAGTGGCATTGCATTCACTAGTTTTACACTGTCTCAGAAGTGTCACAAAACTGAGGTTCCACACGTGCCAGGAATAAAAAAGTTATCGATACTTTACATAAAAAGGCCTGTATCTCTCTGTTGTTAAGGTGATTGTTTTTTTTATTATTTTCTTTGTTTTGTTTTTATGTTAAATGTTTTCATGCTAGTTAAGACAAAAATGTAGGCAACAAGATTTATCAGTCCATAAGAAAGTGGAACATTACTCGTGAATTTACGAAAGGTAAGCTATTTTAAAATAAAATATCATTTTTCCCAAAGAATGGCTCAGGTAATATAATTTTTTTTTATATCACTAGAAAGCTAAAGGAATATACCACCAAAAACAGTAAACAAAAATGTCTGTTGACGTCATAAATTTTGATATAGTGACAAAATGTAGCATTTACAAAACTAAAATCCTCGAACAGGTCGAGAATTTTTTTGACAAATGACACATACCAAAGATATGAATTTTGTGCGTTTGTTTAAGTTCAGATTGCATATAGAATACTGAACAAAGTGGCTTCATTCATTTTTCTGTCACACTTTTGCCACATTCAAAATAAATTTCAATAAATAATGCAATATGAGACTTTAGAAAATATAGATGAATGACACATGCAAAAAAATCCTTCCACTATTAAATTAGGCATTTCTTTTTCAGCAATAATTATTATTATGTTTTATAACCAATTTTTATGGAGAGGGTAAAATAAATAGAATAATAAATCAAGAATCTATTTCATTCCTCTCATTTATTAACAACTAAAACAGCAACATACCATACCTATTAACAATAATAAGGACGGTAGCAACAAAGTTGCATATAGTAATAAACTGTCAATATAATAATTGTACAAAAAACAAAAAATACAGACATTGTCATAAAACGTATTCATCAATAGGGACAACTAACTGATTTACGTTTAAAGTCATTGGTTAAAGTTGTCACTATTGATCATAGTAACGTCGTATCATTTGTTTGTAAGTTTTTTGATGGTTGTAATTTTGAAGTAATCACAGGGCAGCAGAAGGGGAATATCAGAGACGGTTTCCTAACAGACGACGGCCTGACCATAAAACTTTTGGATCCGAACATGGCAAGTTTCCTACAGCTACAGTTGCAGAACGCAACATAAGGCAAGAAGTAAATTTAGAAAATAATATTTTATATATGTTTAATCAAAATTCCAGTCTAAATGGCATGGCCGACCGGCATTTGTTGGCAAGTGGGTACGTACAAATCGGCTTATGCCGGTCGGAAGCTTCAAGAGAATCCAAGCCGAATATTCTAGTGGGGCAATGCCGATCGGCAAAGCCGACTATAATGGAGACGCGCCTTTACGTTTATCTAAATTTTTAACAACATACGTTACTGAATCTTTTAGAAAATGTAAATATCCGAGGTATGTTCTTTCAACATGATGGAGCCCCACCGCATTTGTCCAACCAAATTAGAAATCATTTAAATGATACATATCCAAACAGATGAATTGGTCGGGAAGGCTGTCCTTTGACAGCAAGGTCTCTGAATTTCAATCCTGTAGATTATTTTTTATGGGGTCACTTGAAACGTGAGGTCTATAATGTGGACATTAATGACATTTAATTCAAAGGATTGTTGATTGCTGCAACAAAATTAGAAACAATCCAAATCTAATAAGGATATCAATTGGACATCTCGTGGACCGCACCAAAAATGTACTGAAGCTAAGGGAGGTTTATTTTGAAATAATATTTAATTATGATTCTAATTTGTAAATACGTTTTGCAACAATATCTGAATATCTGTATTTTTTGTTTTTCGTTTAATAATTATTCTCCTGGTAGTTTGTTTTTATTTTGCTATTTATATTATTTTTATGCAAGTTGGTAATTATCATTATTGTTTTAATAAGTAGATTATAATTGTTTTACTAGTTTTTATTAATTGAAGGGAATGAAATAGATTCGGTGGCCTGTAACAATATTTTTTTGTTGGTTTTACCCCATTCAAAAAAATTGGCGATTAAGACATAATAATTATTGATGGAAAGAAAAGTAAATGCCTAATTTAACGGTGGAAGCATTTTTCACGCGTATCATTCATCGATAGATTCTAAAGTCTCATATTGCATTATTTATTAAAATTTATTTCGAATACGGCGAAAGTGTGGCAAAAAAATAATGAAGCAGTTTTGTTCCGTTTTTTATGTACTTTTCGAATTTAATGTTGAAATTTAAAAAACACATACAGGGTACCGTTTTCTTGAAGAACCACAACAACAGGTTTTTTTCGAGTCTGGACCTGGATTATTTTTTTGTACGTGATACAAGTACTTATTAAAGATCACTAGTGTATTACATTTGCCAAATATGAACTTATTATTCCATTTCAAAATAACAACCAAAAGAAATTTTGGCAAAAATACTTAAAACACCTTGTATTTCAGAAATGAGGGCCCAACTAGCTTTTTGTATGAATACTCTTGGCATCGAATCTGCCATTAAAGCATGTCCGTTCCATTAGGAACTAAAACAGCAACATGCCATACCTATTAACAATATCAAGGACGGAATATTGCACATAATAAACTATCAACATAATAATTGTACGAAAAACAAAAAATGCAGATATTGTTATAAAACGGATTCATCAATACAGTCCAGTGGAATTAGCAAAATAAGGAGGTTTTTTTAGAAAACCGGCACGTCAGCACGATTTTTGGTATAAAGTTGAATTTTGAGGCACTAATGAAGATATCGATGTTTCATTATAAATTTGGGATCGGCATCATGGTTTTATATTTCGGAGGAAAATCGAAAATATCTCAAAAACGGTTCATTTAATCAAAAAATGCCAAACAGCAAAAAGTTTCCTTATTAAATTCCTACAAAACGACCTATTGTACGATATTGATTTTTCGCACCTTTCTTCATCAATTAATAACAAACGTTATCGTTAGAGTAGTGTTGTAGAGTACGGGTTCGACGAAACCGTCTAGCTTGCGTCTCCTAGTGAAGATGACCATTTGCGTCTTAGAGGGATTGACTCTAAGGCCCTGGTCATTGCACCATCTTTGTACGATCTGCAAGGCCCTTTGCAAGAGTCCGCGGACCGTATTTGGGAATTTTCCCGAGATGATGATTGCGAGGTCATCTGCGTAACCTTGCGCAAAGAGATCCTCGTTCTCAAGTTCCTGTAATAGGCCATCGAGGACGAGGTTCCATAGCAGAGGAGAGAGGACGCCCCCTTGTGGGCATCCTCTCTTTACTGAAACTTTTACTGCCGTTTCCTCATTGGCAGCTGTTATTTGCATTCCCGCCAACAAGGCCCTCAACCATCTGATGATGGAGTCCTCGATACCATGATAGGCAGCGGCGGCGCAGATTTAATCGAAGGAGGTATGGTCAAAGGCTCCTTCGATATCTAAGAAGGCCCCGGCCGCAAGTTCTTTGTGGTGCAGCGCCTTCTCGATCCTCAAAACAATCGGATGAAGGGCCGTTTCCACTGACTTACCGGCCTGATAAGCATGTTGTGACGGATGCAGAGGTACTGAGGTCAATGCCCCGTCTTTGACATACTTTTCAAACAACCTCTCTAAAGTTTTGAGTAGGAAGGATGTTAGGCTGATTGCTCTGTAAGAGTTGGCACTATCGTACGACGTGCGTCCTGCTTTGGGTATGAAAACCACCTTGACGGCCCTCCAGGGTATAGGGATATACCCCGTGACCATACAGGTTCTCAACAAATGATAGACCGGACGGATGAGTGTCTCTGTCCCCTCTTGCAGAAGTGCCGGAAACACCATCCGGTCCTGGGCTTTTAAACGGTTCAAACGTGGAAATGGCCCACTTGATTCTTTCCACTGTTACCACCCTCGAGGCTGTCCTCCAGTCCTCTGCCGTGACAACAGCGCGGGGGGGGATGGTGCATCCGCCGTCTCCACTACGAATTCGGGGAAATGAGTTGCTAGTAGATGCTTGAGGCGCTCCTCAGTGGTAGTCGTTAGTCTACCGGAGGGAAGCCTCAAGTCCTCCAGCTGTGTAGGTCTGTCTTTCTTGAGGGCTTTGCAGAGCCTAGCGGCTTCTGGAAGATCTTCGATGCTTTCGCAGAATTTCCTCCAGGCTGCCCTCTTATTGCTGCGAATGTGGCTTTTGTAGAGGCGTTGGGATCGTTTGTAGTCGTCCCAGTCCTCCGGGAGTTGAGTGCGCATGGCCCTGTTAAGGAGCCTGCGTGTCTCCTTGCGTAGGTTCAAAAGTTCCCTGTTCCACCCAGGGAATCTTATTCTTTTCCTTGCTTGTTTTTAGATACTTTATGATACTAAATTGTATGAAAGAAATAAAAAAATCACAGTAACCATTTTTTAATCGAAAAATTTTGTTAACAAAACTTGTTCGAAATCATTCAGAAAACCTGAATCCGAAGTTTAATTAAAAGTTATGAACAATAACAGAAAGCGAATTGAGGCATGCATTAGGGCTGATGGAGGTTTGATAGAACAAAATATTGTATTTATTATTCATTTGTGTAAATTGTTTCAAAATAATAAATTTTGAAATAATTTTTATTTAAATGCCCCAAAAGGATTTTTTTCATCAAGACCTCATTTTTTTAGAATTTAGCTGAACTTCGGATTCAGGGTTTTTGAATCATTTTGAACAAGTTTTGTTAACATAATTATTTATTAAAAAATGCTTACTATGATATTTTGATTTATTTCGTACAAAAATGATTTTGTGGTCTTAAATAGACCTTGGTAACCTCTATCTTTTAAGATCAGTTTGATTCAAATCGGACAAAAAACAAAAGAATTATTACGCTGTTACACCCTTAAGTGAGACACACTGTAGGTAATTAAAACGGTTAGAGAATAAAAGGAGGGGGAAACAATTTAAATCTGTGTATAAGAATCATCAATTGTGTAGCGGTTATGTCAATCCATAACCGTACAATATTTCAGCCTTGTAGGCCCAATACTCTCTGAGAAAATCACCTATGACGCTGTGACATACACGAACAGATATGACGAGAACATAAGGGTTCTACAGAACCCTAAAAACAGGCTAAATCTCGGCCGTTGTAGCTGTACTTATCGATATAAAGCATATCGATTTAAAAGCATAGATTACATATAAATGGCATGTATTATTTCTTAATTACTTTAATATCGCGTGATATTAGAGAGATTTTAGGACACTTAAATTTTCTTATGCGTTAAACGTAAACGTTATACTGCACATGCGCATTCGAAAATAAGGGATACCGGTATTAACTTATTGGCACATTTTGAGTTTTTGAAACCATCTTTCTTGACGTTTAATCTAACTTTTTGTTCACATTGAAAGATTTGATATTTGTTAATTTGTTTGAAGTTTATGTTATTATGGCAGGATTGAATAACCACGAATACCTGTTTCTTTTCAAGCATATAGATATAATAATAAACAAATATGAAAAAGTCATGTGTGACAAAAATGGCAACGTTGCCAAGGATTGATTTACATGCAATCATTTTGTTACATATTACGAACACAAATGTACTATATAGAGCTGGGAGTGATATATTTTAAATGTAAATATTAAGATATTCATAAATTATAAAAAAAAAAATAAATATATAAACATGTTCTCTACTGGGCAACCCTGTAAAACATTAAACGTTATTACCTTATTCATATTCGGTTATTTTTGAACAACTACGCATGAGCAGTATAACGGATAACGTATAACGTTGATAAATTAAGGGGCCTAAAAACGCCATATTTTCAAATAACATTCAATTACTTTTCGTTGCGCGTGTATATTTTGTGCAAGTACATTACGGGGCCTCCTTGTTTTGCACACATCCCTTTAGTTTTTATCGAAATTAAATATTTACACGTAAATTTAATTTAAAAGAGTTAATAATTCAGATTACCTAAAACCACTTGTTAAATGTTGTTAAATGCTAGCTATTAAATTCATATCTCATTGTTCTTAACAAATCTTTTACATTTATAGATAAATTTTCTGAAAAATAGTGTAATATCATAAACAAGTGCCTTAAAAGTGTAATCTTAGGAAAAAGAATCTAAAAAACTATAATACTCATAAGCCGAAATGACAGTCATTAATATGGATGGTAATGTATATATTTTTTTCTTGTTTTTTAGAAGTATATTGTTGAAATTTCTTAAGATGGTTGGTATTTTGTTGCGATTTCAAAACATTTACTAGAATATTTAAAAATTCGCTTTAATACGGTTTAATACCTGCCTTTTTGTAAACTTTAAATCCGAACGTATAATTCGATTAGCAGAATAAAATTACTTTTTTCATTTCTAATACAACATTTTTTCTACCGTGTTCTAAGTTGATGTTCAAAAATTTCAAAAACCAAGACCCAGTATTTAAAATACATATATAATAAAAAATTTGGGGGAAGGGGAGGGGGTTTGCATATGCAAGGTTGCTCAATATGTGTCGTCCATCTTTTTTTTAAATTTTTATTGGTACCATGGTACCATTTTATTAGTATTATTAATAAGAAATTTATTCATATGCCTTATTAAAATGTGCGGATAAATCAACATTACTGCTAAGAGATAATAATAACATACAATTTATTTATAATTACCTAAGTATACATAAGGTGGACTTGCAATACAAAGAAGGAACACAAAACATTACAAGAGCTGTTCAAAATGCTGTCCATTAAAGTCGATGCACTTCTGAGCTCACACAGCTGTTTCCTGTAGCTCCAGGTTTTCACAGGCTGTAACGCCCGTTGTGTATATGTTTTTAAATGGCCCCAGACAGTAAATCTGGGGGAGTCAGATCGGGTGGCCTTGAGGAGCATTCGTCGAAGTGTTTTGTCCCAATCTCTAATAAAGGTTATCAGTTACAATTCTTGAATTATGGGGAAAAGCGCAATCTTGTCCTTCCCAAAAAATCATTGTTTGGCTGCACGTTATTCCATAAAATCCAATCGCAATATTTTATCCTACGTTCGTGATCATTTTCGTACAAGTGCTGGTATTTAAATGATTTATTGTTGTATTTATGCAAAATTCGGCTACTATTTGGTGAATGATTTCTAATTCAAACGCAATTTTCCTTAAAAACAGTCTGATCAACTTCTACCCGATCCAAAACATGAATTTCCGTTCCTTCGACAATGACAACATTTTCTTCGGGATCGTTGTTGAGCTGTTCGAAATTGATTTTCAAGATGTTTAAAATAGTTTCTCGCAGGACAGTGTCTATCAGGATGTTGTACTGTACTTTTCATCTCCTGAATAAAGCGGCATTTGGTACAAAATTAATAAGAATTTTAAACAATTGTAATACCCAATAAAAACACCGGTAAACTAACAAATGTTTGATAAACTAAATATTTCACTGTTTTCAAGGTCACCTTAGTTACTTCTTACCTTTTAGTTGGAACAATTTTTTTAAATTTTCCCTTAGATGTAATTTTGATTGTATTTATCGCACATTTTAATAAGGCATGTGAATGAATTCCTTATTAATAGTGCTAATAAATGGTATCACGGTAGGTAATTGTAATTTGACCCAAAAACCATTTTAATGAACTTTATTTGTTCATAAATCAAATAATTTAGTATTTCGAATATTCTAGCATTACACGGGTCAATTAGAATAAGTCGGAGTGGTCAACGTCGGACTGGGACCAAGAAGGCCTACCGGGAAAATTGCTTTGAGGGCCACATATCAAATTTTTTAATATATTTTTTTACATACCCATCCCCTAAGTACTTTTTTTAAGTTAGGTATCCCCTTGGAGATAAAATAGATAGTTTTTTATTTCTTTAAAAATGAATACATTTCCTGTTAGGTACGTAACATGATCAAAATAAAATATATCTAATGGTAAATAACAAGATAAAAGATTAATTATTAATTTAAAGTTAGTAAAAAAACATAAATCTACATTTTAATTTGCAAGAAAGCAGATTAAAAAATAAAAACGTTATAACGTTTTTATTTTTTAAGCTGCTAATAAACAAAAGGTATATATATACCTTTTGTTTATTAGCGAAAATCAAGCCTTTTTTTAAGGTAATAATTCACAGCCATGCTTTGCAAAAATTGGTTGCTCTTTTTTACAAAAATAATTAGATCTTGAATATTACAAAAATCTTTTGTGAATCAATTTTAGATGAAAATTGCGAAATCCCGGGGAGGCCAAAGTTGTCCTTTTTTTCCCCTCGGTGGGATTGTGCAAAAACTATTGCACCGACATCACTCACCTTTTGCACACTTATAAAGTACTATAGAATATACGAAAGTGTTATCAAAATTTTAACAACAAATTAAAAAGTTATGATAATAATTAAAAAATGACTATATTGCAGGTTTCTTGCAATAACTTTTCTACCGCTGGAGAATTTGGAAAGTCTCATAATGTAGGCATTTTAATTGTGCCCAAATAATCCATTCACTTTCCTCTACGGCCAATAGATTTTCCACTAGTTTAAGAAAACTGATTCTCTACTCCAATTGTTGATAAAAACGATGATGTAAATGAAACTTTTTGACTTACGACATGAGAAGCCTCTCTCAAAGCCATTCTGCAAAAACATGGCGGCTCTACTAATTTTCCTAAAAATTCTGTCTGTTTTCCCTTCATTTACCTGGCTTATTAAGCGTTAGAGCACGAGCACAGGTATTTCATGTTTATTCCGCGAGGCCGGGCTCGAGCTAAAGACAAAAAGTGTCAATCAAAAGCCGTGTCACCTCCTCCGCTTCGCTTGTTCAAGCAGATCGAAATTACTATTATACGAAAACGGTGTATTTTCCACGTTTTTCGAGTTTCGAAATTAAAGTGATTTACTGGACGCTTTGATATTGGGATTTGCAAATGTCCAAATGTCACATGGGGCAAGGAAGTCACACTCCACATTTTGGGTCCTTGGTGGGGCCTACCGGGCATTGGCCCGGTTGCCCGGCGCCCCACTCCGACACTGGGAGCGGTTATGGCACACTTAAACGGAAAAGTAAAAATTGAGTTAAAATATAAATACTGATGTTTGAAATGCCACTTATGTGGTATCATTGAATTCAGAAAATTATGCAGAATTCAAAAATGCCATAATATATAGGGCCTTCCATTTGAAAATCAAAAGAGTGTCACTTTAGGTGAAACCTGGAAGAAATCGTTATGTGTGAAAAGTGACATAAATTAAGTTATACATGATGTTTCAAATTTATGTTAAAAACTAAAGGAAAAATGTGGGATCTTGTTACACTCCGGTGTGTATTATTTAACCTTTTTTTTTTCTGAATGTAAACATATGTGTAAATCTTTAATTAATACTTTTTGCCATATTTGACATCATTAATTAGAAAAATTTCGTTATTCGAAGAATTATGCTCGACAGAATGTGAGTGAACTGAGTATAGTCCCTATAGGCTACGCCAACATTTATATTTTTTTGTTTCAATTTTTAATAATATATATTTCTTAGCCGCCTCTTATGTCACCGGGGTAAGTCCTTGAAAATCTAGAATTTTGTGTTAGATAAAAAGAAACGAGTTCTTAATGGAGTCCGAATCACTTTTTGGGGATAATTTTATAACTAAAATCATTTCGCAGTAAGCAGGATTCGTACCCTCCTCTCTAGTTTTTGCTAACAACTGAGCTATACCGTCCACCCAAATCACGTGTAGATAATTAATGATATATTGGAATTAACCTAATTAACCCAATTTGAAGCATATTTCGTTTATTAATAAAAAGATTTATCAACATTTTTTTTTATGATAAACTACTACTAAGTACTATTGTTTAAACTTTTTTTTTCAATATATTTGTGTTCTTATTTGGACTAAGATTCGGTCGATTTGAACAAAAAAGCCATGCATTTATTTTTGTTATTTTTAAAAAGATAAGAAAATATTTTAATTTTTTTCAGTCGCACTAATTATTTTGACGATATTTTTATGGACTACTTTGTTATTTACATTTCTACCGATACTTTTATTTAAGTAAAGAGATATTTTTGCATTTTTGAAGCCTAATATGTCAAAAAGTATTAATGATTGAGAGAATGATATATATTGCAATAAGGAGAAAGAACTATTTGAAAACACAAAGGACGTTCTATTAAAAAAATATGTTTATTCCCGTGCATGTATTTTTTTTTGCTATCCACCTTATAACTTTAATATTATTTTTTTTACATTATTGTTACAATGCGTATTTAGTTTGCTTTAATTTATGTTTTTTATTTTAGTTAATAAACATTGCCATCAGAAGGATACTCCTGAAATTGATAGAAGAGCTAGAAGAAAATTAATTATTGCAAGTATACTATGTGTATTTTTTATGATAGGAGAAGTTATAGGTAAGAAAAAATGTTATTACTATTTTGATCAATATCACTAAACTTTGATATTCAACCGTTACTGCCTCTTATATTTCTTCGTGTTTAATAAAAAAGTAATGTTTCTATATCGGCATATTTTACATAGGTACTTCTTAATGGTAAATAATGACCTAACAGATTTTAATCTCAAAAAAAGATTTACCATTACTATATTTACTCTTATTCTTATTCTTATTATATATAATAATGAGATTATCTCCCTTTTATATGGAATTCCAGATTGTCCGTCATATTATATGACGAAATAACACGAAAGATGTTAAATTTTTGTCCATTCCCCTAAAATTTATTTCAAATGTCAATTCGTTGTTCATGTTTGAGGCGAAATAGGTACTATTATAAAATAGTCATTCTGGTTGTTTACAAACGGCACGTCGGGCGCCGCAAGCTTGTGTGCCGTTCCGACACAGGACAATATGTCTTTGGTGTGCTGTATCCATTGAAACAGATTAAAGAATGTATGTTAAGAAGTATTAAATCCCCATAAGCAAATCGAAAGGAAACTAAATATATGACGAAATTTACATCAGACTAGCGTCAGTGTCTGCAATATGCACTGGTGGTCCTATTTTGGTTTGTAGCCTGCTTTCTCAAGTTTTTATGCCACTTGACCCTTCATAGAAAAGAGAAAGTCAACCCCTCATAAATTGTAATTCTGTCCTGACGCACTTGATAGGGTACTTAGATCAAATATTTTGTCCCGTATATTTTATAATGGTTTTAAAGGTTTATCATAAACCTTCGCCGTGATTGACACATTTTGCAAGTTTTCGAAAAAAATCAGAAGTGTAAAAGCATCTAATTTTGGGTAAAAAAAAGTTAATATTTTCCTTATTTTTCATTTTTGACCTAATCCTACAAGTTACCGAACCCGTGATAAAATGGGTGTTTTCTGCCCCTTCCAATCGTTTCCTACTATAATCTTTTTTTCAGCTTTTTATTAACGTCATTACAAACACATTGCACAAGGTTTCATCAACATCCATTCATTAGCAGTTAAATTAGAGGGGAACACCGACCCCCCTCCCCGCCCCCGTTGACTGGACTATTAGGGTACTTCCTTCTCCAATATAATGATTTTTTATCACATTCTTTATAAGTTTAAGTTTGATTATAGGAGTTTAAGTTTGTTTAATTTCTAATTTTAAATAACTGTAGCATTTTAAAATACTGATACAGTGTGAACCATTTGTTTTGGAGTCACCCTGTTATATCTTTATTTAGTGTGCGATTTTCACAGTTTCTTTTAAATTGTAGAGCTTGTTAAACTGCGTTTTTGGAGCAAAAAGCACCAGATTCGTACAAAATCCCAGGCCTACTACGTCAGTATTCAGGAGTAAAATTTTAATAATTCATATTAGCAATTATTTTTTAGAAAAAATGTATGCCACCCCTCATGGGCCTGTACGAAATTTTGTCGAAAATTTTTAAATAATAATGCTTTCATAGACATTAAAAGTTAAGAGTTTTATAATATTTATAATACGAATCAAAAATCATATTTATCAATTTTTGAGGGGTTAAAAAATTGTTGTTAAAAAAGTGTACATATTTTAATAAGGATGCCCCCCCCAAGAAGCAAAGTCATTCGATATTGTGATTCTAAATAAGTTCCCAGATTGGCAAATAAAAATCTCTTCTGCACATTCGTTTTTCAGCCAAACGAATTTTCGCAATAACTTCTTTTTTTTAAGTTACAAAATATGTTTCAGATAAAAGTTGTAGACAATAACGTCTATCAGTCTATTTTAACCTGATTTCAAAATACTGAAATATAACCTCACAGTTTCAAAAAGCACAAAGTTATCAGCTTACTCCTTCAAACTCGAAAAAAGAAGTAATTAAGACGAATGAAAAAAACTGGCCAAGAATTTGTTGGACACGCACATGATAGAGTTCCGTAGCCATGCTCACTTATCTTCAGCTTTACGCTATATACCTACTAGGTTAGATGGCGAGGGATTTTCATTGGATTTTTGGCCCACGGGCGTTATTATTATTGGAATCGCTTCGTTTTAGGGTGCAGTTGAACACCCTAAGTTTGCTTACAAATGAGCGAACCTCTTGATTTTATAATTAAAAATTAATGAGTAAAATAGGCCCTTTTTCTATATTTCTTTAGATATTTCCGTTCCTGCTAACTTTTAGTATAACATATGTATTAGGAAAATTGTTGTGAAATTCTCTAAAAAATGAACGTGAATCTTTTTATACTTTTTATACTTTTTTATATACTTAAATAAACAAATATCTTGTTATATTTTACCTTTAGAGAATTCGCTCTTGCATATTTAAAAAGCTGCTATTTCTTTACAATTGGTACAAATTTTATTTTGTTATACTTGTTTATTATGTCGCGCATAAAAAGGTTCACGCGTAGAAAACCTCATAAAATCGGCCATTTCTTCAAAAGTTTCAATGGTTTTTTTCAAGTTACAATAGTTTTTTGAATTCTCTAAATGAGTTTCCGAATTATAAATGGATTTTACAAAAAATGGCACAATTCTTAATTAAGGATTAAAAAAAAAGTAGATCGTTAATTACTCAAAAAGTAATGAACCGATCTTGCTGAAATTTTTTGTACATTATCGGAACAATAGACACCATCTTCAAGATTGAAAATCTTGAACCTTCTATGTGCAGTTGTTTTTGAGAAAAAGAATAGTGAAAATAACGTGAGAGCTCATTTGTTAGAGAATTTCATAACGAACAATTTTCCTAATGCATATGTTATGGTAAAAGTTAGTAGAATAGATGTCAACTTTGTTAATGAGTTTTTTATTAATCACCGGAAGTCACTTTCAATTTTAATTTTATGATTCTCTAATTTCACCTGCTGTGATTATGATATTTTGTGGTTTCATTATTTTACTTACTAAGTTATTAGTTGGGTGGAGGAACATTAAAGGGCCCGTGTGTTTTTATTTATTTTACAAAACAGCTTGTTTAAATGAAATTTGAACAACTTGTATAAATAAATATTTTCAACATGTAGATTACAAGATTACATTCGGTAGTAGTAGCAGCATAATTTTCTTATTTGCTATAATAATAAACACATGTATTTAATAAATATCATTTATTTCTAGCTGGGTACATAATTGCACACAAGTTATATATATATACAAATTGGTTTGTTTCTAACATATGCGATATTGCCTTACGTATAGATTCAATGTTCAACAAACTTTTTAGAAATCCGCTAGTGTGCATTTTTTCTTCATTACCATAAAACTGGTTTGTTTCTAACAAGTGCGATATAGCTTTGCGTATAGATTTACATATATAAAACTGATAAAGTTAAATAACAAACATTTTTATATTGATTATTTGTTTCCAAAAAAGTTTAAATTGTGTGTGTCCTGGAACGACGATTCTCGATTGTGTAATCTAATAAAGCAAACTTGATTATGCAATTAGCAGGGCGCATGCATATGTTTTAAGATGATTGGTAAATTTTTTTGTGAATACATAAAATGTCTGAATGTTAAAGTTGTTACAAATCAAACAGTTACCTACATTTTTTATAAGCTATGAATAAGACCAATTTTTTATTATTCCCACAATACTGAAAATAAGAATAGTTTGCATATATAATTTTAAATGAGGCCGTTCAAGGTGTATCCATCATTTAAAGGGTACTTTATCCCTGCTAACAAGTGTGGTTATAGTTTTTGCAAATTAGTCTATTCATGTTCGAGATATTCGATAACAAACGTTTCAGCACCTAGCGAATAGCTGCTTAATAATATTCTACCGAACTAACTTTGCCGAGTAAACGCGTCTACTGAGTACTGAATGAGAGCGGACTCAGAAGTTATCATTAGTTACTCATACTTTAATATATTCATGCTAAATTTTCACTG
The DNA here is from genome assembly GCA_963583905.1 of Stenurella melanura. NCBI lineage: Eukaryota > Metazoa > Arthropoda > Insecta > Coleoptera > Cerambycidae > Stenurella > Stenurella melanura. The sequence continues at coordinate 26,781,275 of OY757318.1, read as the reverse complement.
GTTATTATCTTTAGTTACATTGGAAAGTTTTAAATACATGTTTTTCAGTTTGGTAGTGTAGAAAATGCTTTCATTAAAATATGTATTAGTTGTATAATAGAGCTCCTTAACATGGGCAGGCCATTTTAGGTGTTAAAATTTGCCTGAGATTATTTCTTCGTTAATAAAAATACATATCTAGATCGCCATTTTTATTCGTAAATAGTTAATACATTCATTTTCAAAGATGCATATGAGTGATATTTAAAATATATAACAAGGATACATTCATATATTTCCTTTTCTCTTATTTGCTATAATATAATAAACACATGTAACTTTAATAGAGCTGTAGGATCCTATGCGGTGAATCAAACCAGGTCAGGTGTTGAAGTATTTTTGAAACTTTTTCCATACATCCACTAATCACCCACGTACATTTTATTTGAGAAACTGGAGAATATGCTCTGTATATTCTCGTAAAAGTGTATGAGTTCTTTCAACTCTTCCAAGTTTTTGCAGTGTTTCTCTAGCCTCATTTTTAACTCTGGTATAGTTCTACTTTTATAATCACTAACGACAACTCTTAAATATAATTTACTTTTTCTCGCACCCTGTACATCACGTCTCTTCTTTTTACGGTAGGCATTTGAATACGATCTATACTACATTACGTATTATTAACTAGGAGAGCAGGCTTCAATATATTTCGGATTAATGTTTTTCACATACTGGTTCTTCTTCTTTCGTCTCTGAATCAACCTCTAGTTTAAACAGATGATATTTTTCTACAATATCATATGGTAAAAACATTCTAATATCGAACAAATATGCCGTCAATTTTTGTTCAACTATTTCTCGGCAAAATTCATTTATAGTGATTTTACCATCAGATATTCTTGACATTTATCTTGGGCTATACTGTTCTTTGAGCTGTTGAATATGTGTATTGTTAAACCAACCATCACCATAAATACTCAGCAACCCATACCATATCTCCTCTAGCACCTCTACTGCACTTTTTAAATCTGTCGGGTCTTCGTACGATCTATACATTACGTATTATTAACTAGGTTAAATATGTAGAAAATCAATCTAATAAAATCAGACACTACGTAATATTGCTTTTTGGTTAAAATATACTTATGTAGCTGTATTTTAAAAGATTTATAGAATACTGTACATGACTCTAAAACTGCACTGATTTTATACTTCTTAAGGACATACAAACTTTTTTTTACTTCCCACTACGTAGCATTATTTGTTAAAATATGTAGGAAATTAACCTAATAATGTAATAAGATATAGTACCACCATAATCACATATTAAGCACGACATGCAGAAAATGTACTGATAATGAGGTGATAAGACACAAAGACATGCGTGACACATTATTCATAGATAAGGTAATTATCTTCCGGTGATTAATAAAAAAATTAATTGACAAAGTTGACATCTATTCTACTAAAGTTAGCAGGAACGGAAATATTTAAAGAAATATAAAAAAGGGCCCATTTTACTCACTAATTGTTAATTATAAAATCAAGCGGTTCACCAATTTGTAAGCAAACTTAGAGTGTTCAACTGCACCCTAAAACGAAGCGATTCCAACAATAATCTCGCCTATGAGCCAAAAATCCAATCAAAATCCCTCGCCATCTTATTTCTTAGCATTTTTCCCCCCTGCCGTCTAGCCTACACGTATAAGAGCTATTTCACTTTCACAGCTCGTACTCTAAAACCAGTGACTTCTAAATTTTCCAGCAAGTGCTTTTGTTACAGCGTTATAATTTCCTTTAAAAATATTAATCAAAAGTTACATTTGGGGATTTTTTAAAGATTTTTGGCATCAACAATTTAGAAATAGAGAGTGTTGATAACGAAAGCGAATATCTCGTGTCTAAACGGTTGAAATTATAAGGTGCCAAAGCATGTTTTATTGCATTTTAGAAGACCAATACGAAGGCGTGGAAAGGACATAGTAAAAATATTTTTATAATTGCCAGTTTAAACTTGCAATTATCTATAATTGCAACTTTAAACTTGCAATTATCCATAATTGCAACTTTAAACTTGCAATTATACCTAATTGCAACTTTAAACTTGCAATTATCCATAATTGCAAGTTTAAACTTGCAATTATACCTAACTGCAACTTTAAACTTGCAATTATCTATAATTGCAACATTAAACTTGCAATTATCCACAATTGCAACTTTAAACTTGCAATTATACATTGCAACTTTAAACTTGCAATTATACCTAATTGCAACTTTAAACTTGCAATTATACCTGATTGAAATTATGTATAATTGCAAGTTTAAAGTTGCAATTATAGATAATTGCAAGTTTAAGTTAAAGTTGCAATTATGAATAACTGCAAGTTTAAAGTTGCAATTATGGATAATTGCAAGTTTAAAGTTGCAATTATGTATAATTGCAAGTTTAAAGTTGCAATTATGGATAATTGCAAGTTTAAAGTTGCAAGTAGGTAGAATTGCAAGTTTAAAGTTGCAAGTATAGATAATTGCAAGGTTAAAGTTGCAATTATGGATAATTGCAAGTTTAAAGTTGCAATTATGTATAATGGCAAGTTTAAAGTTGCAATTATGTATAATTGCCAGTTTAAAGTTGCAATGATGTATAATTGCAAGTTTAAAGTTGCAATTATGTATAATTGCAAGTTTAAAGTTGCAATTATGGATAATTGCAAGTTTAAAGTTGCAATTAGGTATAATTGCAAGTTTAAAGTTGCAATTATGTATAATTGCAAGTTTAAAGTTGCAATTATAGATAATTGCAAGTTTAAAGTCGCAATTATGGATAATTGCAAGTTTAAAGTTGCAATTAGGTATAATTGCCTAATTGCAAGTTTAAAGTTACAATTATGGATAATTGCAAGTTTAAAGTTGCAATTAGGTACAATTGCAAGTTTAAAGTTGCAATTATGTATAATTGCAAGTTTAAAGTTGCAATTATAGATAATTGCAAGTTTAAACTGGCAATTATAAAAATATTTTGACTATGTCCTTTCCACGCCTTCGTATACCAACGATACTCTACTCGATGGGGGGGTAAAGACAATTTTTTTGTTTTGCGTTCACTTTTCACTGTATTGAAGGGGGTCCATTTTTTTTCTTCAAAAATATCTTCTTACATTTCAATTTACGCCTGTATTCCAAATTTCATCTCAATAGGTATAAAAATGACAGAATGGGAGTGCTGTCGCGTACATACAGATGTACATACCAAAACTATAAGGGTTCCTAGTTTTTTGCGGATTTCTGAAAATGACAAATTATATTAGAAAAGAGGAAAAATCTATTTTCGAAAAGAATACTACATGTCATCCGACCTTTACAATTTTTGTACGCTAGCAATATCCAAAACCAGTGCTATCGTGTCCACATACATATAGACATTTTTAAAATTACTTTCTCTGAAATCTCAAAACATATAGACCTTGCATTATCTAATTTTTTTATTTTGGACCAATTACAGTAACCTCCTTAATTTTATGAGTGAAAATGTTAACCGAGTTATAAGTATTTCAAAATGTTGTTGATTATATGAACGTTTAATTTTAATTCAATGAATTTTTAGTATACCCAATCAACACCTTAGTAATTAGGTATAGTAATTATTTAATCATCATATAGATTTAAAATGGTTTCTTAGTTTAATAATTTGGAACACTCAGCCGATGTGTACATTTTTGGGCCTCTAATATGTTACCAATGACAACACCGTGACGCTACTCGAACACATTGAATTTGACTGGCCAAAGCCAAATAAGCACTCTCTATTAATTACTTCCACATTCGCGAAGTGGAGTGGAAGTATAGTAATCGCAAAAAAATTATCAAAATTTTTGTTTTGTTTAAAATGTCATAAAACGTCGAGATTTTACATTTGATCGAACTGTTTGTAACTTTTCTTGTGCGCACGTATTCTCTATCTGGAACTGGATTGTTTTTTTAACATACCTGGTGAAAGGTTGGGGGGTAAATAGGGGGAAATAAGTAAAGCAAGCTGGTAAGAGTACAGAAACTTGGGATTTGTTGTATATAGTAGAAGCGAAGGCCTCGAATTTTTGTCACATTTTTCAACCCCTTCAGCATCCCCACTCCATTATAAAAGGGCTGATAAGATTAAATTAAGATATCCACTTTAAAAGATTTGGTACCCATATATATATATTATCACGACATATGGAATTTGATTATATTTTGAGATGATTCCGTTGAAGGGATGGGGGGGTTAGTAGAGGTTAATAGGGGAGAATGAGTAAAACAAGCTGATGGTAAGAATACAAAAATTAAGATTTCGTGTATATAGTAGAAGCCAAGGCCTTCGATTTTTTATAATCTTTTCCATCCCCCACCATCCAACTCCATTATTAAAGGGATTGATCAAATAAAATTGAGATATACACTTGTTATTTAATACACGTATAAATTATAATGACATCTGGAACTAGATTATATTTTGAGATGATTCCGTTGAAAGGTTGAGGGTTAAATAGGGGGTAAATAGGGGAAAATAAATAAATCAAGCTGGTAAGAGTTCAGAAACTTGGAATTTGGTTTATATACTAGAAGTCAATGCAAGTATATTTTATAACATGTTTTAAGTCCCCCCACCACCCCAACTCAATTATTAAAATTATTAATAAAAGAAAATTGAGGTTTTTACTTGAAATTTGGTACATGTTTATATTATAACTACATCTGGAAGTATATTATATTTTGAGATGATTCCGTTGAAGGTTGGGGGTTAAATAGGGGTAAATAAGGGAACATAAGTAAGAGTACAGAAAGTTGGGATTTGTTGTTTTTTGGTGTGTGGCGGCAAAGGAGGTTACTTCAAATCTTCTATAATGAACTGATTATTTTGACAGAATTCGAAAAATCAATTTTATCCATATACAGACACCTTGTACTGATAAATGATATACCACGAACAGCAAATTGCCAACGTCAATGAAGAGAATACATTATGCTTATCTCTTAATTAAAAGATAAAGATAATAATTAATAACGATCGTTGAATGACCTGTAAAGAAAGGTCTATTGCGCAAACTATATGACCTGTGACAGCGTATCGTTCTTAGATGCTTTATCACCCCCGTGGGGGGCAAAATTAACACTTCGATATGATGAATATTTTAATATATTTGGCAAAGGATTTTGTAGTGAGTAACTCAATACAAGTACTACGGTGTCAATTTTACTTTCCCCACATGTCACACTTAAAAGCTTTCGCAAAGATTTGAAATAAATTAGGGATTCGCCTTAAGATGCGTTCACATTTTTTTATATAAAAATTCTGCTGTGGCGCCTGTGTGAAGAACACGTAATATATCTAGTAAGAACGGCGCTGACATGTGAACACTTGTAATGAAATTTTCAGTATGGAATAGGTCGTGTCATATTAATTTTTTGCTTTTAATTTAAAAAATCGTATCCTACTGGTTTAGAAGGAAATATATCTTAATTTTATTAAGAATGAAATGTCCACTTTTTCGGGTTTTTCACACATTCTAATATTAATATCAGTTAAAATAAATTCAGTTAATAAAGTTGAGATTTTAGTGAAAACCTGGTATTCCCATATATCTCTGGTTTAATGAAATAATTAACTTATCGTAATGGAATTTTAACAATTTAAATTACGACGAATTATAATAAATATGAATACTTAACCGATATCTAGCACGTGACTAAAAGATAGAATACAGTATCAAATTCCTTATCTGCTATCATTACGATCTTATTGCTATTTCCACATAATTAAAATTGAAAAATACTGCGACACTTATTTTTGGTCTAAATTAATGTAAAAAATATGTTTTCTTTCTTCTCAAAAATAATGTCTTTTAAAAGACAACCGATAGTTCCGATTGAAAATTTATCATTATGTGATGAAGCAAGTCACCATTAATGTTCGATATCTCCAAACGGTGTCGGTTTCTTTCAGTTTTAATTACGGTCATAAACGAAGCTGACATATTTCGGTTAAGATAACTTCATAGAAAAAAGTTGCATTGTGGGAGGTCTAGTAGACCACACAACATCTTTATTTCTGGAGATACACCTAACATTTGTCGTTCCGACTTGCATGTTGTCTTTAGCCGTACAAACGGTTGCCAAATTCTGTTAGAAACGGACGTTTGTAACTTTTCCACAGGTCTTACGTTGACACCGTTTCTATATCCTTCCTCATAAAAATAAGGATCAATAATGCCAAAGCGACAACAGACAACTCTAGTACCTTACATAATATTTTGTTGTTGATCTTAATCTATCATCCCTTGTCTCGACTTGTTATTTTATGGAAACTAAACTTTAAAAACTATATTAAGTAACCTTTTGAGATTGATAAGGTGCAATGATAATGATAATAATTCTCAGTCGTCTTCGAAATTTTCATAAGCTCGCTGATGGTTCTCACATAGACGCGGAAGAAAGCCAATTTAAAAATACAAGTTGGGTAGTTGGCAATGTAATGGTTAAGGTTGAGACAGCAAATGCTCGACTAACAGAAAAATACCTTCCAATTTCTCTCTTGAAGTGGTGGAAACGTCAGACTAGCTGAGTGTAACTTTGCCAAGATAACTTATTTCTGGACTCTCTACTGGGTGACAAAGTGTTCATGAGTAGTAATTGAACAAACGGGGTAATATGAGATAGACATAAGATGGCCAGAGAAATGCTCTAGAATCGTGTACAGCAATCTGCAAATGGAAATTCACACCATCGTAATATTGGCAGATAGATAACAGTAAGGAATAGAGAGGTGCAAATATATATCTGCCCCGATAACCAAATAACACTCAAAGGCATTTTGGTCTCTAGAATGAGGTAACCTCTCGTACGGGAATGCCTAAAGATGCAATCTCTGGAACATCTATGGTAACTATTACAAAAAGTTTCTCACAATATTAATGTAAAGGCTTGTAGTGCGCTAAACATGGAGTAGAAATTTAACAGGCTACAATTTCGGAGTGTCGTAAACCAAACAAGGTTTCGTCAACAACTCAAAGTTGGTCTGGTGCCGAGACATAACCGTTAAGGAAGACTTTAACCTGCGTTTTAGTTGGGAATGATGAAACCGTATATTTCTTGGTGCCGTGTAAGGGGTTCGGGTGCCTTGATATGATACCTTCAACGTCGAGTCCTTCTAAAAAAGAGATAAACGTCCTCGAAATGAAAGATAACTTAATTTCTTTAAAGCTTTAACAGATCTATTAGAACTTGTCTCGAAGTCCAAGAGTTGTCTCTCACTGTCGATATTCTAAGGAGTATATTTCTACGGTTATCCGACTTCCTAACACTGGGACGAAATGCTTTTTTAATTTTCATGTCAGTTCAAGCTACGTTCTTGAAGAAAATTATTACAATCCGTAGACTCAATCTTCGCAATACCAATAAAATAGCTACCTATCGTTAAAAAACAAAATAGTCCAAATACCAAGATTAACTTTGAAAAAATTTAGAAAATATTGTAGTAGGTATAATCCTGTTCTAAATTGCTTTTCAACTTCAGTGCCAAAGTTTACTCAGATTTAACGGGATAATACTGTATAATGGGATGTGAAAGTGATAATGAGAAAAAAAATTGTAGAAGTTATCTAATAATCTGTCTATGTCTCCACATAATTATGTCTTACGATCCAACATAAAATAAATTTTTGATGTTTCAGCCATTAAAATAGTAATAACAACTGTTTTTATATTTATTTTATCCAAACAGTCTGTCTGAATTTGTAATGTATAAATATAAAACATAAACACACCAGACAACCCCCAAATCTAAAGTCAAGGCTGTACGGAAAGGGGTCACACATTTGAAGAAACACACACACACACATTCATTACTCACCGACATTGTATACCAGCACACGATAAACACTGTGACTAAGCATTCTCGCCACACATGCCCTACCCACTGCGCCACCGCGCCGTTTATATGTATCATGTAACTTGATTATTTAATCAAAGTAAACTGTTTTCAAAACATATGGTGCGTAAAGTCTGTTTTTCTTTTAGGTGGATATATTTCCAACAGTTTAGCAATAGCTTCAGATGCTGCCCATTTGCTGACCGATTTCGCCAGTTTTATGATTTCCTTATTTTCCTTGTACATGGCGAATCGTCCTTCGACAAAAAAAATGTTGTTCGGTTGGTACCGGGCTGAAGTAATAGGAGCTTTAACATCTGTCCTTATGATATGGGTAGTTACTGGAATTTTGGTATATCTAGCAGTGCAAAGAATTATACACGAAACTTACGAAATCGATGCAGAAATTATGTTAATAACTTCTGGAATTGGAGTTATTGTTAATCTCATGTAAGTAGATATTCATATATATTTATTATAATATTTATTAATATTGAAAAATGTACTTTAATTCGGAGCTATAGTTAATTTATTTTAATTGTGTCTATGTCCGCGGTTAAGGCCAATCACATACATCAGGAGATTAGCTACCCCACAACCTGGATCCTTTGTCGAACTTCTTCTTGTAGATACTACGTAATTATCGCTGAAAATTTCAGATAATCTGCGTATACGCTGGTGCAACAAGCCACTAAGAGGTAGGGTGAGGTAGCTGCATTTGTGGTCAAAAATTGAACTCGGAACCTCTCGCGCCCTAAGCGAGCCATGCCAACCATGCACCTGACAGTCAGCGCTATAGCACGGAATGAATAGGTTGAAAGGGGGTATAATAACCAACCAGCACTAATGCGCATGTGGGATTATTTGTTTCCGCTTGGGGCATAGATGCTAGTGCTACTTTTCCCTGGAGTAATCCCTTCCGAGTAGTAACCGCGATTAACATTGCTTAACTTTTCGTTGTTGCTATTACTTTTGCTTGTATTGTTGCATTTAATTATTGTAATTTATGACCCTTGCCATAGTGGCATCACTGAATGGAATTCCGAATGTCCAAAATAGTGTCGTCGTCTGGTATATTTATCACGTAAGATAATAACTTCACTTGATATAAAAATAACTCTATACCCTCCTAAAAGGAAAATAGTAAAACATCGAGAAATTTACGTATTAAATATTTTATATAATGTTTCAAAAAAAGTACGAAGAAAGACAATTTTTATTATCTATTTAAATTTTTTTCTTAAAAGCGTGTTCCAAATCTGTCACGCTTTCTAAATTTTGTTTTTTTCTATCCACTACTTAGTCAATAAGTTTTATATTTTTATTACACATTTTCCACATAACCACACGTATGAACATTATATTAAAATATAATTACGTTTTTTTAGAATGGGTATTACTTTACATCAACATGGCCACACTCATGGCGGCTCACGTGGGCACTCCCATAAGGAAGAGAATATTAACGTCAGAGCTGCGTTTATTCACGTCATAGGAGACTTTTTACAAAGTTTTGGAGTATTTGTGGCTGCTCTTGTCATTTACTTCAAGGTAATTATAAGTTCTTAAAGATGTTAATTAAATACTGGAGAACAAACAGTGTTAAGATAGGAAAAGGAAAAACTTCTTGACGTTCCTATTGATCTGTTCTTAGTGACGGAGCTAGACTTTTTAGATCGAGTGGCACATTTTTTTTTTAATTTCATAGATGAGACTCAGAAATATGAGTTTTGCTTAGAAAGAAAGGCAAATATATTGATTTAGGACAGGGATTCAAGTATTACATAACAGCAGTTCTTGCGCGTTGAGGAGCATACTCATACAAAACTTTTCAGTCTTTATGTTTGTTAATCGGCGCTAAATGTGTGAGACGTGCCTCGAATCTAAATAGCCGCACTACTTGCTAAACATGTAAAAAGAGTAGGACTCACTTACTTGCTTAACATTTAATAGACAAGGGATTGACTGCTTTACATTCTCTTCAAAGGATGGTATATCCCCTAAGCGATTTCCGCCTAAAATTGCACAACTTCTACATATGCGGTGATGTATAAGCCGTTAGAAATTGGGACAAAATCGTTGTATTTTCCTGGATGGTCATACATCCAAGTCTAATTGGCTTAACTTTCATATTGCAATACAAGTATGGTCATGACGCATCTACGCTCACCATTTACTAAACACTTCAATTTCAATCTATTGCAAATTAGGAGAAACCTTTTTATCCTTTAAAATTTTCATATGTGCAATCACATAACATTGTAAATTGATTGTCCAACAGTTCTGATCAAGTATTTTAAAAACGCAGGTTCTCAATTCGATCAGTATATACAGGGTGCACCAATAAAACTCCCCGGCGTAATATTTCGGAAAATAATATAGATATTTGAGTTCTGCAAAGGCCACTTCACAGAATGTGCAAATGATTTCAGTTTCAGGATGTAGATGGTGCTGTGCTACAAAGACATTTTTCGAAGACTGGCACTTTGAAATGGAGAGCAAATTTCGTTATATAAAATATTTTCGAACCGTTTTCAAGATATTTGAATTTAAATTTGTGTAACTATTTTAAAATAAATTGTACACGATAGGTCATTGGTAATTTTCTTCATGTAAAGTTAATGCGTATCATGCTACAATAAAACAAAATTTACAACTTTCGGTTTAACCGAAAATAATCTTGACTTTGGACTTTTAAATGGGGCCCAAAATTGAAGAAAATAACAATACAATATAATTATAGTAGCAAATTTAGTCATAATGGAAATATTAATTAAATAATACAATAAAAAAAATTTAATTCAGAAACGAAAAATAAAGGAAATAAAAAACAAATTCATGGAAAATTATTGCCATTTTCATGTATGCACAATGAGAATTTATTAATCAGTTCAACTCTGCACACTTCCAGTGATGTATTCCTGTTGATGGCTGCAACACTACATATATTTTATTATGAAGATCGGCCATATTTTTTATTGGTTCCTTATACACCTCATTTTTTAATTACCCCGCAAATAAAAATCTAACGGAGTCAAATCAGGGGATCTAGCGGGCCATCTGAGTACTCCGTTTGTGCCTGTCCATATTTCTGGATCGGTATGGCGCAGAAGCAGATAATTACTGACATTGTTGTTTGCTACTATGTGGATTTGCACCATCTTGATGAAACCACATTGTCTCTAACTGAATTGGTAAATTAAGTAATAGCAAAGGCAAATCATCTTGTAAAAACTGTAAGTAGTGATCACCATTTAAATTTCCTCCATACATATATAGTCGAACTATAAATTCATTTACAATACCACACCAAACATTTACCCGAAATCGTATTTGAAATCTAGTATGTCTCACCCACATGATTTTCTTGAGACCAGTATCGACAGTTATGTCTGGTTATAATTCCATTATTATGGAATCGAGATTCGTCACTTCACGTAATTTGTTCCAATACACAAGAATTTCTCTATAAAAGAACTGAAAATTGTGCCAAAAAATCTAGCCTGCGTGCATTTTCTCCTGGTCTTAAGTGATGCAGCAAATGAAGTTTATTACTTTATATGCAAAAATTTTATTATTTTTTAAAATCCTTCTACACGAAGTGGCAGAAACGTTAGTTACTACATCGTAGTGACCTGTTATTATTTCTTATTGTTTCTAATACTGCTGCTGTGTTATCTTCATTTGTAGCTCTTTTTCTCCTTAAGGTTTTTGGTTTTTTAAAACTTATGTTATTAACTGAATTATCACATAAAGTTGTCTTACGATCAGGCTTTGGTCTCTCAGGAAAACGTTTTCCTTAAAAGACCACAGCTGAGCTGCAGAAGCATTTTACGGAGAATGTCATACATTCTCCGTAAATTAAAATCATATTTAATTTATCTAGATTTGAATGTAAACCCATTTCTTATAACAATTTAATAATTGTCAAATGTTTCCAAAGAATTCCAAACACCTGCACCCCTGCGATTATTAGATTTTGATTCTGATTTAATAATTAATGAAGTATCAATATATTTTGTATTCATTAATATTTCCTTTATTGCTAAGTTTACCCCCTCCCTATCTTTATAAATATTTGAAATAATTCTTAGAATGAACGTTTATACTCAAATAACTCGAAAACGGTTGGATTTTCGAAAATATTTTATATAACGAAATTTGATTAAAAATCTTTTTTAAATGCCCGCTATCTACTTCTTAACTTAGTAAAAAATAATTTGTATCCAAAACTTAACCCATGCTAACAATTGACTTACAGAACTCAAATAATATATATTTTTCGAAATATTACGCCTGGGAGTTTATTGGTGCATCCTGTATATATGTATTTTTTAAATGTTCGTTGAATCATTTCTCTGGAATTCTTTACGCAATATCCATGGAAATCTTTTGCAACCTGTAGAGTAGAGCTCTGCGGTGATCCTCTATCAGGTTTATCAAACTATGTCTAGTATAATGTGTGTGAGCAAAAATACGAAAAATTATTTTCTCTGCGAAATTGTGACGAGCGATCCGGAGTTAAAATTGGAACTAGGTATTTTTTGAGTAGATGATACTGAATCTGATGTCAAAGTTGATCATTCAAAATGGCGAATCTAACAGGGCAGCTATAATTGCTGAATTTTTGTAGATTTGCATGAATCTGGCCACTGAAAAGGCTACGATAAATTGAACTATCTTTAAATAAATGGTCATTAAATATTAAGAAATAAAACTGCACCGTTGTTCGGTTAATTGAAACTGATTTCCTAATATCCATACTGAGGTCACCGGTCGATGTAAAAATGAACAAACGACAAAACTGATCGCTACAACAGCCACACAACCAAAATTATGTTGTTTTCCATTCATATTGTCTGCTCTAACAACACTACTGTATCTTACATGCAATACTTTCATTTGAACATTATAAATTTCATACTCGAATTCTAGGACTTTGGACTTTTACGAAATTATGCTATTATTTGTAATTTAGGAGTAATTAAAATTATATTGTAGTACTGTTTTGGTTAATATTAAAAATTCCACTGTATAAAACACTCACTGTTTATGTATTTATTATATTCAATTGATTTATATGCAGAGAAGGGGGACGCCACTGAAGTCATACAGTCTGAAAGTATGCTCATTATCTATGTGACGTGTTATAATTTCGATATTGTTTGCAATTTTGATTCATGCGGCTGTGTAAGTGTGTAATATGCATATACAATTATAATTTTGCTGAGCAACTGTTTCTGTTTCTAGGTGTCAATACAATAATTTTAAATGTAAATAGTAGTAATATAAAACTTAGTCAATCTTAGCTATAATAATTTCATGTTTTCAATGTTGTCGTTTTATCATTCTTATAGGCCAGTTTGGGATTTGTTCCTTTATATACTAAATATTTTAATTGACCTCACTTCTTGCCTTGATTTTGTACATACACGTGGTTATATTTTAGTTGATGAAAATTAGTGTATGAATATGTCTTCCATATCACATCAATCACCATTTTAAGTTAAGGAGATTTAGCTGTATTCAAGTAAAGAAGGCAGGAACCTACAGTTTCTAATTCAGTCTGAACCATTTTATGAACAAAAATATATATTACCGTCAAATTTTTGTTTGTTTATTCATAATAAAATAATATAAAATTCACATTTTTTTATATTTGTTGCAAAAAAATATTAACCAAGCACCATTGAAAATATTGTTGGTGTAGTCCAGTCAACAATATAGTAGGTCTGGACTGGATTGAATTCTTTCTTAAAGCCTTCATGTACGTGTCCAAGAAAGACCTTGAGTTTGTAGTTTTGTGGGCGGGAACTTAGAGTTTTTTTTTAAAGAGAACAAAGATTTCACAAAACCGTAGATTTTCTGTTCCATTGTACCCCACATTAAAAGCAGTTCTAGTAGAAAAAAGAGCTGATAAAATTCTATATAAAACAAAGAAATTGCCCTAACAACAAATGAGATAGGTGTCACTTACTGATTTTTTAAATTTTTGAAATATCCTCATAAATCCTTATATGTACCTCATCAGTCAAGAAAAACTATCTCGACAGAAAATTTAATGTGAAAAAACAGTAGTCATGCGTTTAAAGAGTTCATACAAAGTGTCATTAATGTCATGCCTAAGGTTTAATCATGAACAGTGGATGTTTTACAAGACTTATACCAAGAATACATCTTGATGTACTTTAAATCGCTAGGGCTGCCATCTTTTCGCAAGAAAGTCGCTCTCAAAGATATATGGCTCAGTTGCTTTAAACTAGTCAAGCCTTAATCCATCGATAATTGAATAGGTTTAGAAAAGTCGGTATTGTTGAAATGATCGTACCTATAACGCCAGAGGATAACTACTGTCATTTTATTAATTTATTCCTGCAAATGAGAACGTAAACTGTTTTGCAATTACGAAGTTTCGGTTTTCCGAAGACATTAACGCCCCGAAAATACATTCGCGAGAGCCGTCTCATTGTTATCCCATTCATCAATTAAGAAGGCCCTAATTTCATTCTGCAGCAAGATAATTCAAGATTTCACATTACCAGAATTCAATATTTTTTCAACCAGCAAAAAGTAATGGAATCTCCAGCCAACAGTCCTAACCTTAATCATATCGAACTCCTTTAGAGTATTCAGGGACAAATAGTACTAGATCGAGAATCAGTAGAAAATCTTCAAGCAAAGGCTCTGCAACTTCAAGATGAATGGGATAATATTTCGTAAGATTTGAACCATCGCATCGGTCGGTTGATAATTTCAATGCCAAGAAGTTTTGAGAACTAGAAGTGGGACAAACCGATTATGAATTTTATTTTCGACGACAAAAATTAAAGAAATTACAACTGTTTCAATGACTCCATCATAACTATTTCATTGCGACTAGGTTAGTTTTTTTTTTTTAAGATGAGACCGACAATAAAAAAATCCCTTTCAAAGGCTATCCTACGCCTATGGCCAAAGAATAAGCAAGATTTATCTGTCATCTCTAAGCATTAAAAACAATTGCAGCGAAAATAGTCCATGACTGTTTTGCATACTTGAATTGTTATGTTCATCTTTTGTTAACCAATAACATTTTTTGATAATATTGCAATTTTTTATGTTTCAGAGAGACTGGATGATAGTGGATCCAATATGTACTTTTATATTCTCAGTCCTGGTATTAATAACAACTTTCGCTATTATCAAA
Organism: Stenurella melanura; assembly: GCA_963583905.1. Taxonomy (NCBI): domain Eukaryota; kingdom Metazoa; phylum Arthropoda; class Insecta; order Coleoptera; family Cerambycidae; genus Stenurella; species Stenurella melanura. The sequence goes on along the minus strand of OY757318.1, from coordinate 26,766,207 downwards.
GATGCTATATTGGTACTTATGGAGGCATTACCGAAGGGTATTGACTTCGAAGAAGTTATGAACATCGTTCTTAATATTGAGGGAGTAAAAAGAGTACATAATTTGAGAATATGGGCCCTCAGTTTGGACAAAATTGCTATGTCTGCTCATATTGCGATTAGTAAGGAATTTTTATCTAATTAATTTGAATTTCATCTAGTGAAAATCGTATATTGTTATAATGTAGGCAGTAATGGCAAAAATGTATGTTTATATGTTTTTATTTTTGTTGTTTAAAAGCTACCCCACAAGTCTGTAAAAACTCAAATCGCTAAACTCAACTAGATCTGTCATAGATACTAAATACTGACAAATATTATTAAAAATATAAATTCACTTATTATTTTGTAAATATAAAGGAATAAATGACGAAAAAAATAGGTGTACCTACGTGATCTGTCAGTTATACTTTTACTTTAAGAGTTATTTCGGGAGATAATTGCACGCTTTAAAAAACTGAAAGTGATATTTTCTGATTCTATAAATACCTACGTCGGGCGAATACCAGTTTATCAAATTATCACCCAATGAAATCAATAACGCCTCGTCAGCTGGTTTGAGGAGCATGTAATAAAAATGAAGTTAAAAATTTTAAAAACCTTCGACTGAAAATCTGGTCGAAATACTTTCAAAAGGCCAAATAATTCGGCTAGAACGTTTAAAATCTGTAGGTAATTATACACCTGGTCTATATTATAAGAGCCCGATAGAAAGAAAATAACTGTTTTTCATTACAAATATTAACAGTTGTTAAAAGCTTTGGATGCCTACAGCAAAATAGATGAATGCTGGAGAGTAGTTGGGATGCAACGTGCAGGTGCAATTAAAAAGATTTTATGGTAAAATTGCGTCGCCATTAAAAGTAGAAATAAATATTAAAAAAGAAAACATTAAAATACTAAGTAATTACATACCACTCCTATTATAACTAATAAATAAGCTAACCATTATACTCTTCGCCGACTTACTTCACTTTTTATAATATAATTGTTGCACATTCTATAGAATGCTCTTCGCAGTTTTTTTGTAAATAATATTGGTTTTAGATTTCTTTTTTAATTTAAATAATTAATAACCTTTTTATTTATTGATCAATTCTGTTAAAAAACAATAGGGTTCTTCGGTTATCGTGACGTGCCGGACAGACAGGCAGACGATCGGACATTTTGAAAGTTGTGCAGAATTCGATCATCAACACAGTGATATGAAAATTTTCTCTACAAGCTGGTTTTAGAAATGTACCAATCAAATGCAATATACTCTTCATTTTGTATTTGCGAAGAGTATAATAATAAGAGCTAAAAATATCCATATTAAAGATATCGCTGTCTAAGAAATCACTACTCCACATCCAGATTCCCCATCCAAGTCTTTTTAAACGAAAGCATCTTGATACTATATTTGCGCTCTAGTATGTGAAAATAATTGTTCATAGAATTTTACCAATATAGTATTTGAAATTGACTGACCTAAAAACTCAAAAATCGATGTGCCCACAATCTTCTCGACTGACCGGCGATTAATGGGGCTGATGCCAATAATTTTTTTTCTCGTACAAACTAAATCACAATTTTGTTTTGGTAACTCCTTTAATAATGGACTGGTGGTGGGGGTGGCAGATGTCGCAAACAAATCTAAGACCTTAGCTTCTACTATATACAACAAATCTCAAGTTTCTGGACCCTTACTACTTTGCTTCAGTTATTTACCTCTATTTCACCCCCAACCCTTCTACGGAATAAGCTCAAAATATAATCTAGTTCCAGATCTCATTATAATACATATGTGTACCAAATTTCAAGCCAATGGGTATCTTTATTTTATTTTGTTAATCCCTTTATTAATAATGGTGATACAAAATGTAAAAAAAAATTACACCTTTGCTAATCCTAAGTTTCTGGACGCTTACTAGCTTGTTTTACTTATTTATCACTATTTCACCCTTCGACGGAATCATCTCAAAATATAATCTAGTTCCATGTCATTATAATATATACGTATATCAAATTTCAAGTGAATGTATCAATTTTATTTTATTAACCCCTTTATCAATGGAATAGGATTGTGGTAGTGGGGGGTGGAGAATTTGACTAAATTCATATCCGGCTAACTTATGTGCATCTCATCCTAATTTAAATGTAGTACCATTTCAAAACAATGTACATTTTCAATTTTACTGCCATCGGACAATTTTTAGAGCTAGTTCTAAATAATCAAATCTCCAAATACATTCCCAGTAGCCCTGTTAAGGAAATTTGTTACTCAGCTTCCTGAAAAGTTAGCGTGTTGATACTAACTAAAACCCGACTAAATAACCTTTTTTATTTACTCACGAGAGACGTATTACATTCGGTTCGGTCCTTTAAAAAGATTATATTTTACAAATGTTTACTTAGTATTTACATGATAATTTTTTTTTGTCGAGAACTGCCTAGATCCTTTTTGGTATACTCGACTGGAGATTATCCAATGTCCTCTGTAACAAATTCCATGCATGCTCGATAGGTTTAAGCTCTGGTGATAGTGCAGGGAAAATGTAGCCGAGGTATTTCTCCATTCTTCATGGTGTTAGGTACATTTCTTGTCAATGAGGAGATACATTGTCGTAAATAAATCTGATACTTTCCCAGTCTTGTTAGATTATGAGTATAGTCGTCAGAAGAATGATGCTATTAATTCTAGGGTGTATAGTCTACAATTCATTTATATCACTTATTGGTATACCTGTGCCTCCTCAGCGCTATGTTAATCTAAACCATCATAATTGAAGCTATAAAAAAGGAGGGCAGCGTGCCTCATTTTTTAATCATTAATAGTAAATTGTGTATCTGTTTTGTTATATTTCAAGAATTGCAGTCATACAGACGTTCATTATTATTATATAACGATCCTGCCAATTATTGGTCTTCTTTCTTTGATCTCGTTCCCTTCCACTGGAAACCGATTCAGTATACTTGAACACATTGCAGTAGGCGAGTAACTCTATTTTAGTTTGCATTATATTTTTTAGAAGGACTTGAACCATTGTAGCATCTAGCTTACTCAATTCGCTTATTATTTTGAAATAAAGTATCTTAAATAAAATGCCTAAAAGAGCTGACAGAAAAATTATAGAAGAAAGCAATCAAATAATTTAATTCATCTTAAAACTTAAAATATTTATTTGTGTTCTGCCCCAACTTGTTTATTTGGTATTTAAAACTAACTTTATTTGCAGTTGTAAAATTCTCAGTTTAATAAAATCATTTTTTAGGTCCGGGAACAAATCCACAGAATATCTTGATGGTGGCTACGAAAAACATACACGATAAATACAATTTTTTTGAAATGACGCTACAAATAGAAGAATTTCAAGAAATTATGGAGGACTGTATGCAATGTAAAAACCCTAATTAATTTATATTTAGTTAATATTAGATTTATTTATTAAGTTTTTTTTATTGTAGCACGAAGTTGTTAAGTATTAATTGTTAAGGTTTATTAAAGTTTTTGTACAAGGCTATGTTACCTCTGTTTATTATTGTGTATTTAATGAAGTATATTTAAAAAAACTGTAATTGGTACACAGATTAATCGGTGCAATATATTTTTTTGCCTATAAAAAAAAATAAATAAAGGTCATCCTGTTCTGTACAAACGTTGCACGTTTTAACCCAATCAGCCCCTTTATATTACCTTTATCATTATTAGGGTAGGGTACAAAGAAAATGTTGGATAGAAATTTTTCAAGACTATATTAATACATTGGCTACCTTACATGATGACTAAAATACTGGATATTAATAGAAACTGTTTAATTTCTGAGACACTGTTGAAATGTATAGACTTCGTAAACAGAAAGAATTTTTCAATAAATAAATGTCCTGCATATTTCAATCCAAAATGATATTGCATTAAATCCTTATTTGCACCATCTAATAAAATTTAGACAGAGCAGACGATAACCACACAGACACGTTAAGGATAGATTATCGTGAGGTAGTGAATAATAGAGTAAACTTGGAGCCCGTTTGGACAACATGAAATCGGCCAGCTCAGTGGCGCAGTGCTAAAGGTGTTTAGCTTGCGACCACGGAGTCCCGGGTTCGAATCCTGGCCAGGGTATGGATGTTTGGTGGTGGTTTTCATGTATTACCGAGACGGTAGCAGTGAGCTAGACCGCTGCTGAGTGGCACAACATCTAGTCGCTGTTATCTCCCCCGAGATCTGGAGACGTTTGCTCCGAATTTCGTGGACATCTCTCTAAAAAGTCGGACTTAATGCCAAAAAGAAGCAATAGCAACTCCTTGTACCCCCCATATTCCACCTCTTCTTTGGAGACATATAACTTTTTAGTCGGCTTGAGCACAGTGGCTATGTGCTATAAGAGCATTAAAGAAAATATCTACTTGAGATATAATTGAAATTTATTTTTCAAACTTTAAATTGTTTAAAAAGTTAGTCAATATCTTTTACAGAAGTGTTATTATAGTGTGACTGAGTTTTTAACTGACCCACTTTTTTAAGACATTTTATCAATATTGTGTTCTAGTAGCTTAGATTTTGTTTTTAAATGTCTTTGTGCCGAGACAGTTTCTCGCAAAATTTTCCTTTGACTAGTCCTATATAACTTTCTTTGTGGTCATTTATTATGGACAATAAATTTTATTATTGTTATACACGTGTTCCGCAAAGTCCATGCTTTGGTTTAAACCTCTGTTCCGGTACATATGTATAAGGGTATGGTAAGTATTTGATGGTGATGGTAAGTATATATTTAGATTTATTTAAGAGACTTTTCGAACTATTCCGCAGGTTTCAATCAGCACTATATTTTGCATTTCGATGAGCAGGCTCTCATCCAGTTGCAGTTTTTGCCAATTCTCCAAAGTGGCGAATGATGTCTCGCCTGTGGCAGCGATGACAATTGGGAGAATGGTGACTTTCTCTAATTCCCACATTTCTTTGATTTCATTAGCCAGGGGTAAGTATTTATTCTGATCGTGTTTTCTCTATGTTAGCGGGCAGTGGTATTGCTACATCTAATAGATACGTATGTTTATACTCTTTGTCTGTCAGTAGAATATCCGGTCTGTTATGTTGTATTTGTATGTCAGTTATTACCTCCCTATTCCAATATAGTTTAAAGTTCGGATTGTCGATGACAGACTTCGGGCAGTATCTGTAATAGGCAGTCTATTCAGATCCGGGGCTAACTCTTGCCAGCAACGCCTGATGGATCACTCTTCCAACATTATCGTGTCTTTTGTTGTTGTAATCTGTTAGCGCGAGGATCTTGTATCCGCTAATTATTTGTTTCTGTTTCTGTTAGCTCTTTCATTATGTAACGTTGATAATTGCGCGTGGCTATCACCTGATCTTGAATAGCCACGACAAAACCTTCTGTTTCTGGAAACAGGTACCCTCTCATTATTAATTTTAACCGCTGTTCCAGGTCATTTGTTAACAACCCATTACCCTTTTTCTGATCAATACCTCTGGCTTCTTGGTAATTAAGGTATTTGTACAACTCATCCTTTTCCATTCTCATAATCTGCCGTTCCTCTTCGCCTATATCGATTCCCTCACGTCCCTTCCATTTTCGTTTTTCCATCACAATTATGCGACACTTATCTAATCCATATTTATATTGTCGCTGATCATTTTGACATTTCTTTAGAATTTTCTCGAGATCATCGTTGGATTCAGCATAGATCTTTATATCGTCAATATACAGGAGATGGGTAGCCGTCCATTTTTTGCTCATCCACCTGTCAATTTTGGCGTTATTAGTGTCTATGTTGATGTTTGATGTTGTAGTCTACTTTTGCTAAGTTGAGTGGTGTCTAGATGTTGTTTTTCCATAGAAATAGCTTCTTAAATTAAATATTTGGTGATATCTGTTATTCCTACCACCCCGTCTCCTTGGTAAGTGAAACCTTTCCTTTGAGCATCTTGGGTGGTGTGCTCTGTGTTTTGTATGTATTGTTCTGACTAGTCTGTTTAGTTGTTCTAATTCTGTTTTTGTCTATTTGATCACTCCGAAACTATAAATTAATGCAGGTATAGCATATGTGTTGATAACTTTGCATTTCTTCTTTCTCGACAGTTGTGATTTCATTATTTGTTTTACTCTAGTCGTTAGTGTGTTCGTTAGAGTTCTTTTGGTTGTTTTATAGTCGATTCCTCTGGTTTGCATATATCCCAGATACTTATATACTTCATCCTCTTCCATTCTTGTTATTGTCTCTCGCTCCGATTGACCATTCTTCCGTGTTCTTCCATTTCCCTTTTTCCATTGCATTGATTTTGCATTTATCCAATCCAAATATCATTTTTATATATTTGCTAAATTTGTCTGTGTATCTTATCAGTTGTTGTATATGTTCCTCTATATCTGCATATAGTTTGATATCGTTCATGTATAGAAGGTGATTAGCGACAATTTTGTGTCTGTTCGCTATTGTGTATCCTATTTGTTTCTCGTTTAGTGTGTTGGATAATGGATTTAATGCCAAGCAAAACCACACTGCGCTTAACGCGTCTCCTTGGAATATTCCATTCTTAATTCGTATTGCGTCTGTTGTTACCGCTTCCTGGTTTTCAATTCTGCGTGTTACTGTTGTTCTCCATGTTTTCATTACTATCTCTAGTGTACTTATTATAGTCGGATCGATTTTATATATTACAGCCACTCCCCACGACATGTGGGGTTAGTGACTGTAAATACCAGAATCGTGTGCCCTAAGTAGGCGAAGGGACCCCAGGATAACCACCTTCTGCATTTGGCTTGCCAGCCATTCGTCTGATTTCTGGCAGACCGGTATGGTGCCGAGAACTCGTTCACAAGCATCACCTTGCTTTGATGGTCGAGGAGACCTAGGTCAGGCTTGTTGGCTTGGATTAGCCTGACTGTCGGAAACGAGTAGTTCCAATAAATTCGGTACTTTTCGTTTTCGACAACGGACTCGATGTCTCCAGGGACGTAAGGCAGCATTGGTGTCTGTTCTATCCCGTACGAGTGCCGAAATGATAATACAGCACCCGTAACGCCGCGTTATGATGATGGATGTAGGCCGAAATCGCACACACCTGACATGCGGAAAGTAAATGCATGAGCGATTCCGGCGTCTGACGATAGGTCCTGCAGTTTATATCAGGAACCTTTACGCTCATTACGCGGCTTTGGTACACCAGCGTGTTAATTACACTGTTTTGACAGGCCACAATTAATCCCTTGGTCTCCGACTTTAGCCCAGCTGACCTTAAAAAGGCGAATGTCAGCCTTGTCGATAAACCCAGTGTGTCCAGGTTCTTGTGGAACAGGCCGTGCATGGGTTTATCGACATGCCGCCTAAACAGAAGTTCCTATTCGGCAGCTTTTATCTGGACCTTCAGGCGAGGTGATGGAAGTTAGTGACTCACTCTGGGTCAGCACGGCGCCGGCCTCCTCTCCTGTCGTTGAATGCGAGACCAAGTTCATCTGCGGCCCTTTTTGCCGCCTTAAACAATCCTGCACCCACCCCTGCATTTTCGTGATCTCTTACTAATTGCAGGAGCGGGTCTGAGCTCCTAAGGACATTACATGTCATGCCCAGTGCTACTCTACTATTCATACACTCCAGCCCCACGAGCCCTCAGCCTCCCCGATTTCGTAGAAGGTACACACGAGGGACGGACGATCTAGGATGAATGCTTCTATGGATATTCATCATCTTGCGGGTACCGCTCCTCTACAGTCCATTTGACTACTCCGAAGGAGTAGAGCAGAATTATTATTATTATTTTTCTGGTTTCACCGTTGCCGGATATTATTATTACTTACTTAACAGAGATTTTGTGATTCATTATTGTCACGTGCTTTCACCCCTTAAGAAACCACCCTCTACAATCCGTGGGCCCAAAAATTAAAACAAGAAATAAACACTAACACACTTTATTGAATAAATTAGTAAAAACTTCACAACACACGTCTACTGTCTAAAATAATCTTTAACAATGTTTATTACTTAATATTTTCACTCTACTGTTCACTTTTAACCTTCAATTCATTAAAGACCTCCTTTCCGCCTGTTTGCGTCAGCTTATATACTCTACCAATTGCCTCTAGAACCATCCAACAGATTTTACGCGGTAATCTAGAATAATGTAGAAATCTCGATCCTCTTCTATATTCCAGAAAATGTACTACCAGTGTATCACCATTGCTACCTCACTATTCATAAGCTATCAGCCTCAACCTCTAGGGGGTGTAAACTCGAAACATTATTCTAGCCGCGCTTTGCTGTATGGCATGTCTGACAACATCACGTTATGTGTCGTGGTTGCCTATTGCTCTATCTTATCGGTTCCTTGGTGATATCAGTTAAACGTTTTGTCAATAAACAAATCAGTATAAACATAGTTTTCCTACTACTGAACTTAATAAAAAATAAACAACGGTATATCTTGCCTTCTCTATCAGTTGGTGTAAATTCAATATTTGTTTCTTAGTACCGCGACCAAAACCTGCTTGCTCAGTAGGTATTTGCCAAGACATATCATACTGAATTATGATTAGAATATAAAGCATATGTTTTACTGGTGTATGATGTGGTGGTGTTAACCACAATAATAAAATATTATTAATAATAACAAATATATTATCAAATTCTTAAATATACAATCGTCAGTTTTTCAGAGAGCAAGAATATTTTATGTCTGCTATCTATATGTTAGTATGTTGTTGTTGTTGTTATTCTTTTTCTTTCCTAGCAACCCCTCCATAAACATATCCATATGGTGATGTAGTGTTGACTCTATATGAGAGAACATCCCACAATACTCCCCCGGCAAGGAAATATATATATTTTTTTAAATCAGCCTGTCAATCAACATGAAACCTAACCTTTTTGTGGGTAGTGGTGACAGGCGAATCGACAGAATTCCTTAAAACATGCGCAGGTTTAACGCGATCCAAACTAAGTGACATTTTTATCACGAATTAAAACACTAATGACTGTCAGTTCTAGAAATTACGCGAAAGGGTCCCTGAAACAGTAGAGTGAAACATTTTTTAAGCCGATCTTGTCTAACAAAAACATAATCACAAGTAGACAAGTCAGGACTGACGAAAATTCTTCGCAGATCACTATGCCTGGAATTTTGAAACGTCAAGTGCCCTGGCGACTGTTTCAGCTGAAGTGTTTGATATAGGAACTGCTTCTGGCCAGCGGAACCTTTCAACCATGGTTAGGACGTGCGAACATCCACGCGATGGGGGAAAAGGACCATTTATATCAATGTGCAAATGGTCAAACCTGTACTTCGGTATTGGAAAATTTGCAAGTGGGGTTACAGTATGGCGATGTATTTTCGAAGCTTGACAATTTAAACACGTTTTACCATAAAACGCAGTCTTTGTTCATTTTAGGCCAGAAATAATGTGCCGCAACGTCAAAAACGGATCGGCACAAGACTTTAGGGACCAAAGGGCGATAGTGTGAAGTTGATACGTCACACCATATGCGATTTCTAGTATTAGGAATAAAAATGTGTTCCAAAGCATACCTTGATTGTTTACATTTACTTTCAGGATTTTTAGAAATTAAAGTCGTAAGTACTTTATCATGTAATTGAGAATGAATGAGCAATTGCAAATTAAAATGGATAGGTATGTGTGGAAATGAGGTAGGTATTGTATTAGACGAAATTATTGCTGAAACGTCATGAATTCTTGACAAGGTGTCAGCTACTACGTTTGACTTACCACTATAACTATATATGTTGAATGTCGCTGGTGAATTGTGAAATGTATTCAAGGTGACGGATCTGCCGGGGAGATTTGTCAGCTTTTGCAAACAGTGCATTGACCAAAGGTTTGTGATCAGTATAACATGTAAAGACACTGCCTTCTAGCATGTATCTGTAGTGCCTGATGGCTGCATATATACTTAGCAATGCTAAAGGAGTATTAATTCCATGTAACTTTTGCTCCAAAATGGCTCCCGTTGAGGTACTGGAACAGTCGACCGACAAGGCAAGCAACACTTGGTCACCGAAAGCAGGGTGTGACAAAAGGGTAGCATTAGCAATTTTGTCTTTGGTTAACGAAAAAACAATGTCACATTCTGATGGCCAATGAGAGATAGTTTTAGCGTGGATTCCTGCTAAAGAAGAGCTTAAGTCATACAAGGGTTCTAAAGTTTGGGCAAAATGTGGAATAAAACGGTGATAAAAAGTAACCACCCCTATGAAACGTTGTAGTTGTTTTAGAGTTGTGGGAGCTGGAAAACTTTTAATGACTGCAATGCGTTCGGTTGTCGGCGAAATTCTGTCAGATGATACGCGATGTCCGAGGAAATCGAGAGAATTTGCGCCAAATATGCACTTAGAAGGTTTAATATTAATTCCATATTTCTCTAAGCGCTGAAAGACGACGCGCAAATGTTGCAAATGTTCTTGATGAGATTTACTTGCGACGAGTTTATCATCCAAGTAAGTGAAAATGAAAGGTCAATTCTTTAATACTTCATTCATGAAACGTTGGAATGTCTGGCCAGCATTCCGGAGTCCAAAAGACATTCTATGGAATTGAAATAGGCCGAAAGGAATAGTTATGACAGTTTTATAAATGTCCGCTTTAGCAACCGGAATTTGATGGTACGCACGTATTAAATCAATTTTGGAAAATTGGTGCAACCAAGCAAATGAGCACTAAAATCATGTATGTGAGGCAAGGGATAACGATCTGGGACAGTGACGGTATTCAACTGACGGTAGTCGCCGCAGGGACGCCAATCGTTTGGCCCTTTTTTAGGTACCATATGTAAAGGCGATGAGACAGATGATGACGACGGAAAACAAATACCTAATTCGGTTATCTGTTTAAATTCATTTTTCGCAATTTTCAATTTAGCATGATCTAGCCTGCGAGGGCGACAAAGCGGTAAGTGACCTTCGGTAATAATATGGTGTTCAACATCGTGACAGATAGGGGAAAAATAATCTGGAGTACTAGAGAGTTTAGGAAACTGTAGTAGTAAGTCAGTAAACTCACTAGATATTGCAAATAATTTTGGAGCCATCATTGGAATATCGAAATGACTGACTATACAGTTAACGGGCAATGACGTTTTGTTATCTAATAAACGATGATTTTTAAGATCGACGATTAATTCGAAATGTTCTGCACCTAAAATGGGAATTTGTATGTCGGCGATGTTAAAAACAAAAGGAAAATTCCTACGCAAATTTAAATTGACCACGATAAGTTTGGTACCGTAAGTGGCAATTTCAGTCCCGTTGGCTGCAGATAACGTTAGATCACGATTTCATACAATGTCTGAAAATGCATTACGTGGAACTATAGGGAAATATCAGCACCGGTATCGACAAGGAACCGTAACTTATTAGCGGAATCATAGAGAAAAAGTCGGGATCTATGAGAAGGTTGACTAACGGTAGTCCGGCTGTTTACAATTGGATCGGACGTCCGGCAACTGTGCATGGGGTATTTGGAACTAAGATGACAATCCCCAAAACACGTAATGTGAGAAACGTCAGCAGGATTCAACAGGCAAACCAATGTCGTGAAACAAACCAACACGGAACTGGAAGTAGGGGTCACCAATTTGTGGTGGTGCTAACCACAATGATAAAATATTATTGATAATAACAAATATATTATCAAATTCTTAAATATACAATCTTCAGTTTTTCAGAGAGCAAGAATATTTTATGTCTGCTATCTATATGTTATTTTGTTGTTGTTATTCTTCTTTTTCTTTCCTAGCAACCTCTCCATAAACATATCCAGATGGTGATGTAGTGTTGACTATATATGAGAGAGCATCCCACATATGACATTAATGTCAGCAGTCTGTGGTCGTTACATATATTTTATTTAATGGTCTTATTTATATGAACGTCCTGGCGGTGTTTAGCTATTGCTTTTCCACCATTCAACCAGAACACGTACACATAGACATCAACAAAACAACCATTCCCTGCGATATTGCCATTTTCCGCAGCTGAGACTCGAACTCAGGAGAGATAACAGTAATGTTGTGCCACTCAACAGCGATCTATCCCACTGCTACCGTCTTGGTTGGATTAAGAACGCCACTAAACATCCATACATTTGCCAGGATTCGAACCCGGTACTCCTTGGTCGCAAGCCAAACACCTTAACATATCGCCACTGAGCCAATATTTAATGTCCACTTCTTATGTAGTGGTGTACTTTATCTAATATCAATTGGAAAATCATAAAAAAAGGCCAACAAAGGAAGAGTTCATAATACCAGCAATATCATGAGCGTCGACCGACAATATCTAAAAAAATTTTAATTATTGGAATAAGCTGAATATTGTTTTACTACTTTATATTAATTGATAGGCATGATGTAAATTATTTACTTTTAATAAATGATGTTCGCTTAATGAACAACGAGATGATAAAGTAAATAAATATCATTTAACCTAGGACCAAAGATTAGGAAATTAACAAGATAGGACAGTCGGCGGAAAATATTTTATCTTTTAGCAACGACACCATTGACCTCGACATTTAAATTGGAGTTCTCGCGCAGTTGCCACAATGTGACAATCAGACGGAGAAGGTAACATTAGAAAGAGAGGCCAATAGTGAAAAATGGAAAACACTGTCCTGGTAGAACTGTAACATCAATTCCTGCCCCTGAGTGGAATAGGAACGATGAAACTACCCGGTTCTCACTTATTTTGTGGAGGCTGGGTCGTGGTTCGAAAATTAATTAAAATTTAGAATTGTTAGGCGCCAATAGCCAATTGCTCGATACCTATGCCTTACTGGTTTTCAAAAATGTAATACTGTGGCTATTCAGTGGCCTTAATGTTTACATAGGTATCATGAATTTTTTTAGAAAATTTATTATGAAAAACACAAAGTAAGAAAAATAAGTTGTATATTAAAATTTTAAAGACAAAACTGGAAATGGTAAATATTTGATATAAATTTAGATATTTTATTAACAAAAAATTGAATTTAGAGGGTAGCTACCTTCCTTACATAAATTATATGTAGGAGTAAGAATGTTATAAGGCTGACGGCCGATGAAAAGTTAAAGATAAAAATTTACATTTGCTGAAGGCTAAAAATTATATGTTAATTGAAAATTCCACAAGAAGTTGAGCGTGTTGATGTTCAAATGAGAATGACACTCTCACCACAGATCCTGTTCACGAGCTGCCAGAGCGCCTCGTCCCACTCAAATCTCCTCTTCCCCTTCCTCTGTTTGTTACGTTTACTGATAAACGTTGAGACTAGACTGATTAATATGTTGTCGCTATACAAGTTCCATATCCAGTGACATGTGTGGATGTGGGCAAACAATTTCCTCCTGGGCTAAATAAGGTTATCCTCACAGGACCATCACCATCAAGCTGGTCACTTTAATTGACACCTAAGGCTTATCTTTGGCTGGTCATTACCACCTCTTCAAACTGGCACCTAATACTTCATCAGGCTGCTACTTAATACCTCAGGCTGGTACTTATTACTGCATCAGGCTGGTACTTATTACTGCATCAGGCTGGTACTTACTAGCTCATCAAGCTGGTACTTATTACCTCACACCTAAAAGAGTCCATCGTGTTTCTCTACCTTGCATTTACTTGTTTGAAAAGGCACTCTGGGTGCGTTAATACCCCACGTAATGCTTTAATACCTTAACGTTTCTTCTAAAAATGCCCAAATATCCCCTACCAAATTCCAAGATATTTTTATAACCTTACAAAATTTAATAAAACCGCGTTCTACTATTGCTCAAACCTATATTTAAATCGCGTTTAAAACTTTAAATTCACAATTAATTCCCCTTAACAATAAGCAACAGAATTAAATGTAATTCCTTATCCAACATAGATTTTAGCTACTGACGCTGTTTTTTATGGCACGCGTGCATCTCTATCCAAGCACTTCAAAAATTAACCTATTAAATATCCCTTAACATCGGGTTGAATGCTGGCAATTTTACAAATTAAATACATATACATTAATCAATAAATGTCAGTGATTATAATTTAGTAGATATTGGTTTATTTAATTACCTATCTCCAGGAATTTGAGGCTTTAAATCTGCTGCAAGACAGCACAAGCACGTCTTGTTCTTAGCTTCAAGAATCGGAAATGCCTAATTTATTGTCTCCTATAAAATAGCTTTCAATCGTTGCCAACCGCAAAATGATAAAAAGTATTTACTTAAAATTCTGTTTTTATTATCAAATCTACTTAATTATTGCACTATTTTACTTCCCATTAATAATTCTTATTTGTTACTAAATTTCTATCGAATCAAATTATTAATTAAAGTTATTGTTTAATTTTTACCAATACTTCTAGGTTTCTAACTAGTAAGAGCCGGTGGTTTGCTGGTAGAATAACAGATGGCGCTCGGTGTATATTTTAAAGTTAATTCAAGTTTACTCGTTAAGAATCGGTTGGGTTTGCTTGTAAAGTACAGATGGCGCTCGGTGTATATTTTAAAGATAGATCTTCGAGTGGGGATGAGGACTTCGGCAGCTCTAGGTTTCTGTGAACAAAAAGTTAATAAATTTAAAGTATCTGCTATTATAGTGGTTTTAAGAACCCCATAATTAAATTATATATATTCTGTAGCGTCCTGGAACTTTAGGACGGTACAGAACGACTGAACACAGCTGACTGTCAGTAGGCAAGGTCACTAAAAAGCCAGGTTGCTTTGTAATATGTCACATGAAGTATTTCTGTGTTTATATGTAAGGTATCTATTTGGTTAGGACAGAATTGTACATTGAAAGAATAATTTTGAAACTTTTTTCTATAAAATGAGGAAAAAACAGTCACACGCAGCTGTTATCTAGGTCTATACGTGACGTAGCACATGTCGATTTTAATGAGCCAACCTATCTTCTAGTAAGCTTGGTCAAATTCGTTTAATGACTAATCGATAAATCTGGAAACCGTTTCCGCTGGATGTCGTGTCCCTTTAAATTGGAGTACACAACTGTCTTCGTCTATTTCGTCTTCTGCGTCTGACTGTCCTATCTTGTTAGTTCTCTAATCTTTGCTACGACTATACTATCAGCAATTATACGAATAAACCAAGATCAGGTAGCGGGCTTGTAATGGTGAGACATATAAGCAATCGACTTTTGTTTGAGGTAAGCCGATAACATATCTGGTTGACTATATGCGTACACGGGTATAGTTGTCTCCGCGTATTTAGTGCAAATAAAAAACACTATAAAAACAGGCCATTAAAATATCTAAGCCGGTATTTTTACCTGCTCAGGCGGTCCTACAGAGCGGTACTTCAAATTTTTTACTATTAGGGTAAACAATAAATACTAGAGAATTAAAAATCGTCTTTTCGGCAGAAATTTAATGACGTTTCTGGTAAATGAAAAATCTTACTCTGTTTTGCTTCAACCTATATCTTACCCATTGGTGGACGTATTGCCCGTCCTTCGCGATATTGATAGATAAATTCAAAGTACGGCTCTGCATATCTGTTCCCTGGGTATGACATTCTAGTTAGGGGTGATTTACGTGACTATATTTCAAGAGTTAAGAAATTTTAATTAAAATAGGCTTGTTTCCGATTATTTCTTGTTTTAATTATGGCAAAACATACTAAAAATGAGAACAATGTTGTATTAAGTAATACATAATATTTATTTATTATTTACCACTTTTTACCAAATTTGAACATGCTGCGCTCTCCCATCTATACGTAAGCATCACCGCTTTGAGGTTTTTTATGTGCAGTAAATATATGGAGACAACCATATCTATCGTTTGTAATATTCAAGCCCGGTTTCGGTGTTACTCTGTCAAAGGCAGCCTTTGTAATGATTTATCCTGGTAGCAACGCATTAGATTGAATTTCTTAATTGAGAATAGCAGTTACTATACGAAAATTTGATGTTCTCCAGTCTTCAAGTCAGATTCCTGTCACCCATATTTTTTGGCATTTTCTCTGAAAGATTGAAGGTTATTTGCTGTGTCTAAAAATTTTGAATCTGAAGATTGAAAACATTGTTACTGAAATAGGCCAGTATATGTTAGAATAGAACAACAGAAATAACAAAATACAGTGTGCACAGTCATCATAAACTTTTCTAATTTAAGTAAACGGCATTTTATATTAATAGTTATTATTCCTTATTCAATTGACCAAGTTGATTCAAATTTATAGATACACAATAACTTGAATTAATCTGTAGATGCATTAACATATAAAATACGAATATTGTTTAATGATGCAATTATAATTATAGTTGCTTCATTAAGAATTAGAATAAAATGCATTAGAATATAAACTAGGCATGGACTTTTCCTTGATGGCTATTTAAGAGTGAGCAATTCCTAAGGTCAGTGAGGAAGGGAGTTAAAGCGCCAAATGAAGAGATATCCCTATTAATCAAATTTTAGCCCTAAAATATTCTTCAACAATCCTGAAGTATTTATTTATGTACAACTTACTTAGTTAAATACCATCACCCAATTTGCAAAAAAATAGCTTATCGTTAATCATAATTTTAGTACAATTGTGCTAAACTGTTTTTTGCAAATTGGATGTTGTTATTTAACTGAAAATAAGTGTAAGTTGTACATAAATAAATACTACAGGATCGTTGAAGAATATTTTTAGCTAAAATTTGATTATTAGGGAGATATCTCTTCATTTGGCGCTTTATCCCCCTTCCCCACTGACGTTAGGAATTGCTCATTCTTAAGACCCTAATTTACGCAAGAGTATATGACTCATGCTATATTTGTTATCTTGCTTATTTTAATAATTATTAGAATAGAGATATTATAATGTTCGCACAGTTTGGATATCGCCTATAAATTCTCATCTCAAAAAAGCCTTTAAACTTAAACGAAGACAATTCTTGTTTATGAACAAGTGAGAAGATAACAGAACGACGTCAGCAACAAATGACATCAACAACTACAATGGTCTAAGATAAGTATTTGACACAAACAACGATAGATTGTGATATATACTTAGAATAAAAAAGTGTGGAGACTTAATAATTGTAAAAAATAAAGTAACTATTTTATTTGTTAAAAAAAACAGTAACTACCACGAGGGTAAAAATAGGAAGGTTTTCGAGGAATGCTTTCCAAATATTTTTTCAAAAAATAGAATCCAGATCTGTGATTGCTACGGATAACGCATTTCATCACAGCCGATTGTTGGAAGAATTACCAACAATTATATGTCGAAAAGCGGAAACCTAAAACTAGTTAAAAAGTAAAGGATTGTTGGATCGTTGCGTTGGTTAAAGTTGATGTACTAATTCTAGCAAATCAACATTCCCATATATATAAAACATGCTAGCTATTAACTAGCCTAAGCTAATGGGATTTAGATATTATGACTGCCACCTTATCTTTGTGAATAGAACCCCATTCTGCTTATTTGTGCTGAAGTAGAGGGATAAGTTAAGGTAATTTTAGAACGTTTGCTCTGGGAGGAGAAAGAACGATAACCTCTTTTCCCTCGCCCTGAGCCAACCCTCAATTTGCCAAGAAGTCTGATTTAATCAAAGCTGCGAGACTTAGCATACCACAGCATAGTTCAACAACTACTGGGCTTAAGCCCCGAGGATGAAGCAGCCTAGGCTCTATGTAAAGATGTTTTCAACTGACTACACCAAATAAAGAACGAATAAGACAGTAAACACAAGTCTGTTTCCCGGACGTCACAAAAACATCAAGCTTTAAATGGACATCCCAAAACTGAGAAGGGACGTTCCAGGGTCGCAGTTTGTAACTGGGGTGGTTATCCGTGTCACGTCACAACAATGTCCTTTTAGGTCACGTTTGGGACAATGTTAGGACCTAACAAGGACATGCTTTAACCTCAAAAGTCTTTTTTCACTTGAGGATAATATTTTTCGGCTTTTATTCATTTTATTACGGCTCTATTAATTAGAAACGGTTTGATATACATATAAATAACAACTTTAACAGAATTTTAAACACTTACCGTGGACCTTACGCTTGGCAGTACAGTGCACTTCCGTTGGGCTATTGCCCTCCATGCGAATTTTGGTTTAAAGATACGTATTTAATATTTACAATTGGTTATCCGGTTTAAGAATAATATTCCCTTTTAACCTTAACCGTACATTTTTTGTGCATTAATAAAATCAAGGGCAATAACAAACAATTCAATGCTTATGGTGTAAAAAATGAATATCATTCAATAATTGAGCAATGGATACTATGTTCACATAGGTGTTAAAAATTATTTAAAAATATTTTTTCATGACAGAGAGTTGGATATTTTAAAATTAAATTAAAAAAAATAGTTTTCATTTAATGTAGATGGCGGCACTCCTATTTGCACTATAGTCAAACATTAGAGAGTTAATTCTCTAATGTTTACTATAGTGGTGGTAGAATGCTGTTTTAATAATCGTTTTTTGTTTAATTCACCCTGCGCTTTGAAAGGCATACATAGGTATGTTAACGTTAAGGGAAATATCGGCCAACGGTCAGCTACCGGTTAAGCCTATTTTCAAAAAAGTTGCGATAAAGATGCAATATGGTTACTGAAACATACCTCGAGATAATAAGTATACTTGTTAAAATTACCTAAGAAATTATGCAAAATAAATAATAAACAATTTACTGCATAAGTTTATTTTTATAACATCCAAACATACTGAGCATTGTTACAATTTTCATATTTTTTTATCATTACCTTTTGTTGTTATATGCCTATAATATCAATATTTAGATATAAAAATAATTTTCAGTATTTTTGTCAATTGTCATTGAGCTTTCTGTTATTTTTATATTTTCTTCGTGTTTATGAAAGTGACCAGTAACATCAGTTATCCTTAAGTCCTTGGGACGTTACCCAAGATTGTTTCAATATTTGGGACGTTCCAAGGTTTTTCTTAACAGTACTGTGCAGGGACGTCACCTTTCGAAAGTCTCTGGGACGTTTCTGTGGGATCATTTAGTGTCTGAATCGCTTGTGCTAGCTGGGATGGTGTGCCTGATAACAGGTCTTGCCCTCTAAACAAACAAAAGTGAAGTCAAGTTGAAGATGCTCCTATTTGTCGGATATGTCGGGTGGAGAATGAACCATCACTCATATTCTATGAAATTACGAATCACTAGGAGTGTCAAAGGATGGGTAATCTCAAGAGGCAATTTTTACAGCCGGAACTGCAGGATCTACTCTGGAATAGACTATTCTCCTTCGTGGAGAGCACTTTCTAAGAGATCCTAGACTTGTCCCCAATGCTCAATAAACCGAGAGGTCTAAGGAAGAATTGCTGATAACAATAAGAATAATTTATTTTGAGAAATTACATAAACTATTTTGCTTCGTTATAGTTTCAAATTAATCGATGGCTGAGTTCAAGCAAAGCTCGTGTTTGCAGATATATACAAATCTTACTTTAATATGAAAGCGACAGAGTCAATTTACAATTCTTGATCCTCAAATCTACTCGAATTTCCTAATAATAATAGAAGTGACAAGTTACAGGACACAGTACATGGGACAAATAAAATATTTAATGACCAATGAATGCGGTGCAAAGTGGCAAAAATGAAATTTTTTAGTATAGGAATGACAATTTTGTCAAGTTATATCCAAATATCTTTGGGTTCACTTTCACCAACATTTCTTAGATGTTTCAAATGGTCATAAGGAACCATTCAACAAATACGTTTCCAAAAATGAGTTATTTTACACCCCTTCCTCCCCTTGTAACACTTTGTAACATTTATGAGACCCCCTTACAGGAACATTCGATTGCAGACTCACCTCTCTCTATATTTTAGGGTACAAAATTACGCATAATTTTTGAGAACGTTCACTTTTTGTAAACTCCTTCCCCTCCTAAAAAGCGAATGTATTTGTTGAATGCCCCCTAAACATCAACGCAAAAAACTACGTTCAATAAATAAGTTCGCAAAAATGGACAATTTGGCCCCCCCTTACTTGAACGTTCGTTTACAAACGCTACCCCCCCCTCTATATTTAAGCACAAAAAATTACATTTGAAAAATATTCTGTTGATTTTTGAGAACGTTTACTTTTTGCGACTGTTTCTTGGATTTCTGACACTTTCGACATTTTGTCGAACTTTCAATGCCTATTTCGTTATAAAACGTTCAATGAACCACAGTTAATTGACGCTTAGAAAAAAATGTATAAACTCTACCAGGATATGAAAAAATTTGTATCGCATAATGATGCGCTTTATAATGTAATAGTCATTGAAAGTTCGAAAACACATTGTCAGAAAACCAACAAAACATGTTCTGTTTCAATAGTTTTTAATGGATCTTGCTGTAATTAGGGATGGCAAGATGTATCGATATAGAATAAATATCGATATATTAATGCTAAAACATGAATATATTCATATCGTTTTTTTGTTGCAATATATCGGGTTGAAATATCGATATGTTTGTAAATATATCGAAAAGGGTCCAAAATTTCAGCTGAGATAAAAATTTTATTGCGGGGAATATCACCCCCTCGCTTTTTGAATTTGTACCTTAAGCAATATTCATTAATCTTTGACATTAAATGTTAATCTACAAAATATATCGATACTTACATAGAAATATCGATAATTTTTTGTTGATATATCGAATATATCGATCTGAGTCTTGTGATGTATCAAATGATTCATATATCGATATATTACATTTTTTTGCCATCCCTAGCTGTAATATGTTTTATATACATTTTATCTAAATGTGATGTTGAACACTTGAACTGAATATTAATATAAAAGAATGGAATATTGAATCTAATCTAACCTAATCTTGAACTATTACCAAACTAACGGACTGACATATAACGGAAATCTATTTTGTTGTGATTTAAATTCGATAGAATTAACCCACGAAAGGTTTATATAGAAGAGTTTATAAAAGAAGAAACACACCTAGTTCACGGACTATTACGTTAAACAAAAGAAAGTCTATATGCTAAAAGGGCACTAAATGCTATTCGATCAACACACATACGATACCAATACTGCCCTTGTGCGAAATTTCATCAAAATCAAACAGACATTTTTTTACAACCACTTTTTCGTGTTCCCCGAAACTCCAAACAAATATATTTAATAAATGTTTAACACTGTCAGAAAGGATTAGAGAGGTAATGTAGCCTCATAGCCAAGCAATAAATATAAGACAAAAACGAATTTTAATTTGTAGAGTGAATGAATAATACAATATAATACATTTAAAAATATATACCTTCTTCTGAGGATTCAATTTAATGGTGGTTTTCTTAATTATGCGCTTCCCCGAAGAAAATGTAAATACATTCCTGTCCTATTTCTAATATTTACATTCTATGTTATTGAAATTTTGTAAATAGTCCGTCAATACGTTTTTACTTTCTTACATTGTCCGCCGACAATACATTGACTTCATCTCATCGGTGTTTGTGCATATGCACGTGTATTATTGAAATTGTACGTGTTAATGGTTGGAGGTAACAGCTAGCGGTGACAAACTCAAGGGTAGCATTTGCCATTGTTCCTAACAAATAACCTATAAAAAAAAATTCTGTGTGAATTTAGTGCGCTGCTTTACGAGAACTCTGTAACTTATAACTTTAGCGAAGATGCTATAAAACAATACGTTCGATCAAAGGATATAATTTCATTCTTAGAGTATCTAGCATGATTTATTATGACGAATCTGCAGGTACTAAGTGGGCTAATATGGGTCTGCTACAAGGAACCTTTGCGTAATAATTTTTTCCCAAAATGTGGTTTTTCCATATTAGGACAAGCCTGCAGCAAAGATGCCTAAACAGATATTTTTCAGTGATTTTTAATTATTCTCAGAGAATTGCAGACTATTAGGAAAACAAGTGGTCTGTTCTTTATTTAAAAGGTCATTATTCATCATTATCAGTAACTATTATAAGTATATTACTAATATGATAATTTAAAACAAAATATATAATAGCACTTTAAGTTATTAGATTAGTTAATTATACTATTAATTAGCTATTTCACATAAAAAAATAGAAACATAATATGTATATTTGTCGTCTTTTTACATACAATTTATAGCACGTCAATTTTTGATCGGGCAAACG
Source organism: Stenurella melanura (assembly GCA_963583905.1). NCBI lineage: Eukaryota > Metazoa > Arthropoda > Insecta > Coleoptera > Cerambycidae > Stenurella > Stenurella melanura. The sequence continues at coordinate 26,744,077 of OY757318.1, read as the reverse complement.
TGCTATTTGCTGTATATGTAGGTATGTTTTGTAAAAGTTCCAAAATGTTTACATTTCGTAACAAATATTGACAATTTCAACACCAATGTACGACAAGTAGAGAAGGTGCCTCATTCCAGTTATTTTTAGTTTAAAATTATCGCTATAAATTATGAAGTTAATTCGTTGGTATTGATAAAACTATATTTTTTAAACTGTTTCAAAGGTGAAAAAAAACGAAAATAAAAAAATATATTTAATATATTTTGTGGGCATATAAAAATATTTATTATTACAATAAATAAACTAACCAATAATATGTACATTAAATACAAAAAATTAAACTATAAAAGGACTTATTGCTACAATTGTCGAAAACAATTTCAATAATAAATAACCTAACGAGATTCAGGCTACTTTCTAATATTTAAAAAATCAGTCATTTCATCTAAAAAGTAGATGGCATTGGTTTTAAATTAGCTACAGAACTCGTTCTTCTAACTTTAACACCTGCTAATTTTCTTTCAAGATCAGCTAAACTTTGTCCCCTTGTTTCTGGCACAACAAGAATTGTGAATATGAGGGCTACCAACATAATAATACCAAACATCCAGAAAGTATTGTGAGAACCAATAGCTTCAATGATAGGTAAGAAAGTTTTAGTGACAATAAAGGTACATGTCCAGTTGAATGCAGTCGATACTGAAGCTGCTGGTCCTCTAATTTTTGCTGGAAGAATTTCACCCATCATCAACCATGGAATTGGGCCAAAACCAAGAGAAAATCCTACTACATATATCACAAAACTAATTAATGGCAACCATCCAAATGACGTAACGTCTACATTTGTAGATACATTCTTCAAATAAAAGTAAGCACCTAGCACACCTAATGATAAAATCATCGAAACACTTGAAATATACAAGAGTACTTTTCTGCCTAACCTGTCTATTAAAATTGCAGCAATAAAGGTAGATATAAAATTAACTACTCCTACAATTGTCGTACATACACTTTCATGTAAAGTAGAACCAGATTCCTTGAATATTTTTGTGGTGTAAAAAATGACGGCGTTAATACCACTCATTTGTTGGAAAAACATCAATCCCAATACTATGGCAAGCAATTTCAAGTTGTTCTTGGAGAATAGAACCAGTACACTTTCATTTTTTTCATCAGACTCTTGTTGGTTTTTTTGTAGTTCGAGAAATTCCTTGTCGACATCTGCTTCAGATCCACGAAGCCACTGAAGGGCTGCTCTTGATTTATCTTCCTTTCCTTTCGACACCAAGAATCTAGGTGTTTCAGGAATCAACCAAATTAACACCAAAAATGGCAAGGCTAAAATAGCTCCGATCAAAGCTAATATTTGCCATTGATAATATGCTCCAAATACGAAACATACTAAAATACCAATGTTACCAAATGCAGTAGGTAACAGACCCAAAGTACCTCTAACTTCAGGTTGGATAGTTTCAGCTAAGTACACAGGTAGTGTCAAAGAGGCAATACCCACGCTAGCACCGCTAATTATTCTACTAGCGTATAAGTACGTAAAGTCCTGTGCGAAATAGTTCACCGACCACGCTGCAAGGAAGAGTATGTTCGTTAATAGAATGGTCCATTTCCTTCCTAAGTATTCTATTAAAGTTCCACCACACAGGCCACCAACTAAAGCACCAAGAGGCATAAAACTGGAAATCCACGACATCTGTAACAACGGATGCAATTGTTGACATTTTTTATACAAAAAGTCCAATCGATTTAAAAATTGAACGTAAAGTTTCAAATAATATAAAGTGAGAATAGATAAACAATTAATGCAGTAGCATGGGCCAGTTGTAAATGTATCCAATGCAACATGCTTTGAATTTTTAAACATTAGAGCTTAAGTAAAAACGTACCTCATTTCCCATAAAGACAAAATCCCTTTCCAATGACAATTGAGCTGGAGATGTGTATGCGGATGAATAACCTATTATCATAGACACCCATGACACCGCAACGGCTGCTAACAACTGAAAAGAAGAACCAAAAATTAGCACTAGAGAACTCTCGCATTTTTTTCTTATTTTAAGCACCTGTGAAAAAGTGCATTTGGGTTTTGGTTCTGATTCGGGTATCGTAAAAGTAACGTGCGTATCGGCGCGTACTAGAACTTTCATGACTGAACAGTTTAAGTCAGACTGAAACAGATGTTGCAATCATTCAATGAACACTTTGTATTAATAAATTGTGTGCGATTTGATTGAATCACTTATTAAAAACTATTTTATATAGATTCTTGGGTCTGATTTTATAAGGTCTCATTAATCCCCCTCTAGAACTCGATTTTTATTATTCGTCTCATGATTTGTTATCGTCCTTATTATATTATAATTTGTTAGTAATAAACAGTCAGCCTATTTAACTTGAACGTCATTATATGCTGTGGTTAATTTATTGTTTTGGTCAATTAATACACGATCCAAACAATTTGTATGAATACAATATTTCAACAAATAAACAAAATATTTTAATACCAGAAAAGTTACTTGGTTACTCTATTAATATTCTTAGTGGAGACGGCCTTCTACAAAATTAGGTAAAGGCTTTTTTTAGTTGTCTTCCCCGATGGTCAATAGTCATATCCGAAACAAATAAATTCAATTCTGGGCACAAGTGTTTTAACTGCCATGATTTAAAAATAGTACTTCCTGACAATCCAAGATTGACAATAAATAATAGTTACAATGAACTTAACCAAGCTACTCTTTAGAAAAAAATAATTATAGTATCGATATCCTCCAATCAATACCGGAAGTATTTTACAGGTGCCCACATTTGTGAATAGACCACAATACATACTTATAAATGCCTGCTTATGGTCTGTAACTTTTTAAACAAATTATTTTATGGTCTGAGCGGCGTAGGTCAAAATTAATAGTTTAACTTCTTGTAATAATATAACTTTCGTCGTTTTGTGTCAAAATGTTAATTTTATTTCCAATTAAATCGACAATTACCAAGAAATTACCGAGTAGCATATTATAGGCACAAAATAGATTACTAACAGAAACTGTGGGAATCTTTATATTTATTATAATTATTTATAACCTCATCTTTTGCAATTATTATCACTGAAAATAAAACACAGTTTAAAAATTGTAGTTAGATAATGTGGCGAAAGTAGAAGAATGTTCTATTTCGATAAAAAATGTTGAGGAAGATAAAAAGTTGGCATGAAAAATACACAACAAAACAAATAAGCAAAATCCTCGAAATGCGCGTGTAATGCATGCCGATTGACATGTTGCCAACATTTCCAAAACAATTTTGAAACACAGCAAAGATTGTTTCGTTCAAAAACAAGATTATAATTTTTAAAATAGTTTCGAAACAAAAGTTCTTTGCATATGATTATGACAAGATCTAAATTTCCGAAACACAGAGATCTGTTTATGTGGCTATTTTGGTTTTAAAGCGTTGCGTTTGCAATTTGGTGACCATTATGGACTATCTGCTTTTGAAAAAAACTTTGTTGACTTAAAGGCTTAAATATCAATATAAATTTTAAAAATGGAATATATTTTGATGTTTGTATACATTACTGATTATTATCGTCAGAACAACCACAAAAAAAATATGACATATTTTTATTAATGTAATATATAAATCGAAAATGGTTATATTGTAAGGTACATTTAAAATTAGAAATATTTCCAGAAAATAATCAATAAAAAAGAAAAATTAGATGCATAAGTGTTCATGTTTTCAGCATGTTATTTATTATTTTATATCTTCTTCCATATTGGAAAAATAACACATATTCTTTATTAGACAAGATATTAAGACTTTTCGAAACCGGCTGCACACATTTATAGAAACTAATGGACTTAACATACTGACAATTTTGAGAAACTGTGTAAAAAGCTGCTAGCTACAAATTGGAAACCTGTTTCTCTTTATTTTCGAATCCATGAAAGAAACATGTAGGGCCACCAGAATAGAAACAGATAAGTACTATAAAACTATAAAAAAAAAAAATTCATGTGTCGAAAAGTATGGTTAAATTTTAGAAATAGAAACAGACCCACCTGTTAGAAATATTTCTTAAATTGCTACTTGGATAATTTTAACTTATTTTCCAAATGTTCCCGAAAATTTGCTAAAGATTCAGAAGAATTGCTGTTTTCGGTGATACAGTTGTTCATTTAAATAAATAAAATAAAAAATTGACAACTAAAAACGACTTACCTGATTTCTCATCCGCCAAACTGAAACTGTCTTCTTCGGCTCTTCTGATTTCGTAGATTCTTCAACTTTTTTCTGCAATGGTTCAATTTCAGGTATAGTCATCCTTAAATTTTCCTCCAAGACGCTCATTTTTCTTTGGAAATTTATGGTGGTATTCGACTGGAAGTCTCCGAGAGATGATAAGTTCGTAGCTGTCGTGCACGCTGAGATGCACGGACTCTCTGTGGTTTGCAGCCTTTGGTGATTGCCATTCTATAAACAACGCATTTCGATAAATTTTGACCTAGGGTCAAAGAAACATAAATATTTGTTGAGTTCATAGTTTTTCCAAGCCATGTACAGCCGTGTTCAAAAACGCTGCTCAGAAGTAAAAAATTCAACAAATGGTATTCTCGCAAAAAATATTCTAAGTACATATGTCACTAGGCTTAAACAATGCTCTATTTAAAAAACACTTTTTTAAATTTCTTACCAGACTGAAATTCGTTAATTTATGGCATTATTTTGGAGTACGGCTGTACACTCCTTTCATTCAACACGTGTTAAGATTATACTATTTACTATTTTTTCTGATAACTAATTCTCCAAAAAGTCGGTTTGGTTTTATCCAGTACACGGCAAATGGTCATCTTTTGAATGTGTGTACTGTTATTTCGAAATTCTAAATGACGCTAATACTTTAATTTTATATAATAATGACACGAGTCAAATAAATATAGTAAAGTGCAAAGGGAAAACTTCCTTAAATGCTTTCAAAATTGCTTGGTTGGTGCTGGTGTTAGAAAATGTTGAAGACTTGCCAACGTATGTGGGACTTGTCTTCAAAAATATACAATAGGGTGATGGATTATTTTTGGATCGACTATATTAGTTTTTCATTCATGCATACCTAATATTGTTTTTTTTTTAAATTAACTGTCGTGAATATTTTCGTGTTTGTATTTTGGTGTCATTTCAATGTTTTTTAAATAACAATGTTATCGTGAAACCCCCCCTTCGCCAAAGAAAATGGATTCTGTAGTGTTCTAGAAACGTGTACTTTTTTTTTTTAATGTTCGTGTTGCATATATTGCTATAAGAAAAAATGTGGAGAAATCTGCTACTATTTTAACGTATATATAATTTCTTGTAAATATAACAAAAAAATTCTTTTTTGTTTAAAATTGTTAAATTCAGTTATTACCACAATTATTATATAACAGTTACTGATACTGAGTTGATCAAATTGTAAGCTATAAAGTTCTGATTTTTTTTATAAACGCAACATTATCAATCTGTCACTATCAAGTCTAACTAACCAATACAACAATAAATTTTATTGAACATATTAAACTTTAAACCTTTTCTTTGCATTTTCGACTATATGAAACAACTCAGAGGCGTAGCACAAGAATTGTTATTTATATCTCTTGTTACTTTGCCAAACATGTTACTCTTGATAAAAATTTGCACATCTATCATGCATCCATCAAATGGGTTACAAATAACTAAAGTAAACGTTTGGATTTTCGTCAAGGTAAAAGTATTTTGATTTTTTATATACTGGTACCTCTATGGGAAAAGTCTTAACAAAATAATTCAAGCACAGGTTTAGTTTAAACCAATTTTTAAAAATTCTTAAAAAAGTGTATAATCTCCCAATAGTTTCCTATTTTTATGAAAAACGTGACGGGCAGACAAACGGACGGACATTTTGTTAAGTGTCCAAAATGCTATCACCAACACAATCAAACCAACACAACGAAATTTTTTTATCTCTCATCGATTATTTACCGTTTTAAAAATGTGCAGATCAAGTGTAATGTAGGTACTCTTCATTTTCGTAGTTGCGAAGAGTGTAATTATAAAAAAATGTATATTTTTAGAGATAACTAGCATATTTCTTAAATATCAAGAAATTAATTTGATTTATAAAATTTAATCACTTCCAAAAAGAGAAAGTTATTTAAAATTGCGAAATATAGACATTGCGACATTGAAGTCGGTTAACAACGCATTTGGCTTCGTTATTTTGTTCTATTTTTTCAACGATAAATATCAAGCAATAAGGTACAATCAACCGGGCACGGGTGTCATTTTTCAAATCTAGGGAACAAAAAATCAAATTGAAACAGGAGACAGTGTTATTTATTCTTAACGATTCAGTTTAGCAATTAGTGTTCTAAGATCAGAACACATAATTTGAACATTATTATTGCATTCAACTTAAAAAGACTTTGTATATTTATACGTTTGGGTTTTGTAAAAAAGTAACTAAAATTCATGCGCAAATAAACCACAAATTAGTTTTCTTGGCATATAAATATAAACACACCTGCTGGCAATTCTAGTCCTATTTAGATTTCGAAACCGTTGAGTAATGTCAGGTTCAATGTTGGAGTGATCATCATAAGAGTCATCGTATAACTCCAGAATTTTTTCTGGTGGATATTTAAGTGATGTGAGATAGGTAATAGCTGTTGTTGCTCTCTCTCTGGTGAATATTTTGTCACATTTTGAATTATTAGAGTATTATCTATCAGATTTTCGCAGGCTAGTGCTAGCTACAAATTATATTGTTCTTTCAAATCTTCCACCAAACGTCAAATTGTCTGCCTCTTGAACTGACTACCAACATCCATGAATTCATTTGATGACCGCCTCCTTATTTCGGCAGAAGTGTCTTGGAGAGGATACAAAATGCCCCCATCCAGCCAGTGATGGTAAGACCGCGCTGCAAATGTTCTTAATGATTTTTCGACTTCCCAGCAAGCCGAGCAAGCGTACTGTAAAGTTTTGTTGCAATATCAATGCCAACTAAGGCAGTTTGCCTTATAGTCCTCCTTATAATTAATCATATAAGTTCGTTTGAAACGCGAAGAAAAATTGCATGATTTTTTTTTCCTTTTAATCTCGAATGGCGTTCAAAATTATGATAAAGAATGGCATACTATCAATAACAAATCACAATAAAAGAAACAAATATTACTAAGAGTTTATCAGTAGAAAAACCTACATACCTTCAGAAAAAACTTTTTTAAAATAAACCGAAAGTATCGAATATCAAGCACACAGCGATATTGTCAGTTGAATAACCAAACGGTGGAAAAATAATTAATAATTTAAAATAACAATTGATTTAGAAACTTATTCGTATAAAAATTCCAAAAGTTTAAATCTATAAAAATTTCTATATATTAGCTGAATTTTAAAAGATTGTGCAACAGGCGATTCAATACTTTACAAGAAAATTATTTTCACCCATTTTGGTGGCCACTTATTTGCGTTCTACAAAGTGAAAGAAAATATTGTGATTTAGCATACCGGACTCCCAAATAAATTGCAATATTTCGAAAAATTTGGCAAATACACTGCTGTCCACATATAATTAGTCTTAAACCTTAGTGGGAAAACTGTAAATCCTTTATCGAAAGGTCTGTTAAAATCGGTTCGTCCATTCTAGAGTTATACGAGGACAGGTAGCTCCTGTGGTGTGTTTTCGTTTAAGAAGCCTACCTTAAATTTATTAAATTATAATTCGCTTTAACCTAGAAAAAAATCAGCTACGAATAAAACAATATCACTGAATCCACTCGAATTTCAGGCACTGTACACTGTTCTTAATTCCTATGAAGTTTAACAAAGAAAATTCACACAAAAATAAAATGAAAATCAAATTTTCGATCCAACTCAGAGACCACATCAGTACCTGGTTCTGATTATCTGTAGCGTCAGTCATCGAAATAGCCACTATCGAACACCGATCGACTAATGAACATTTTAAGCACCTAGGTATTATTATTAAGTATAGTTTGTCGGTAAGGACCGACCACGATTCGTTTGATCGGTTTTGAAAGTACCCTTCCGGGGTTAATTGCAGGTATGACATTGAAAATTGGACCAAGAAAATCTTTTTCCTCATCCGTTCTATTAAAAACCACATTTTTGGGGGGGAGGGGGAGCGTGCCTTCAAGGTACTTTGAATGCTCCCGCGCTCTTATGCAATTAAAATAATAATTTTTTACAAATGCATCTCGAGGTCATATATATATACTCACATACATAAAATGTATGTGCAATAATATAGCAATTGTGTGGATTAGGAATACTGTTTTACATTTCCTTCGTAAAGCACAGTGAAAATATAATTTATTACAAATATTGCACGATCTTGATTTGTATTTACTAGTTTACATTAATATAGTCATCGTCATTGCAGATTTTTCTTAGCCTATTTTACATCGTCTGTAATATTGTTGTGAATGGTTTTCTACACAATATATATATATATATATATATATATATATATATATATATACATCTGTAAGTAGTGAGTATATAAAAACAATTTTTTTATGTTTAACTACAATTATTCATACAAACTTAGAAACAAAAAAAGTCAATCGAGTGCGTTAACAAAGCTGCAAAATTTTCGAATACGGTACTGAGATAACCTTGGTTCTATAATTAAGATTCTGGAAGAGGAGGGTGGACATAGTTACTAATTTACTTTAACCCTATTTTTGGTACAGAGCGGTCATTGAATCGGTACTTGTGGATTGTTGTAATTATTACAGGAGACGAAATTAAAATTTTATATAATGAAAAGATTACAAACTTTGAGCATAATACAATTTAAAAAAGCACGCAGTGAGATACATGTATGTACATATTATATATTCTTAAACAAGATTTATTTACATTATTAGTTCAAGAATAAATTATAATAGCCGTACATTAAACGGAGTATTCTTATTAATATTAAATATATTCAGGGCCGCACTACAATTTTTTTTTTTTTACTTTTTTACCAGGACGTAAAATTCCAAAATTACTTTTGTTTTCCTGAGTAAAAATAGGAATTAATAGTCAGTATTAGCGACTTTCTTTAAATTTCAAACTGCTGGTCATTATCGCGTGCACCAAGCATACACCGTACCGAGTATTTTTCCACTGATATAAATAGAAATATTTACCGGGAGTAACTTAAACGATAGAAAAAAATATTAATGTGCCTGAGATAACTACCTATCTGCACTTTGAAGGTTAATAATGCAAATAATTAGCAATAGATAAACACAATGAAGAGAAAATATGCTATGACTATAATAGTGCCATTAAAACAAATGCATGACAAATATGTTTACTAGTGCTCCTGATAAAATTCTATTAGTTTGATTGCTTATTTTTTTATATCGGTGTTTCAACCTAATAAATATTTGATATAGTCCATAATTATTTATTTACTGGCATAATCACATTCTGTCTTTGTTTTGAAGAATTTAGCCACTGTTCTTGAACATATTTAAAAAACTATAATGAATAAAAAAGCAGGAAATGCATATGTAGAAAATTAATTCTGTTTGATCTATTAAGCGTTTAGTTTTATAACAGAAAGTAGTTTTTGCGAACTTCAAATTTTACAAGTTATATTCTAGTTTTAATATCTGTTCAAGATGTGTGACATTTTGTACCTAGCAAATAAAAAAAATCTACTTTTGTTTGAGCCACTTGGCGCAGATATCTTCCATTAAAATTTTAAAATATTTTATACAACATTGGCTAATTTCCTCCCAAAAAGTCATTACATTTTTTACTTCTCTATACATAGATCTTTAACCCGATTATACGAATTAATATAATAAATTAAAACCACATTTTTCGTCTGGTCCTGGCAAATAAAAAGACGCACTCGTTCCCCTGGGGCGATATGCAACCAGTGTTACATAGATGCTGATCATGAATGGCATGGTCCTTTGGAACCGCACGGAACATATGGAAATTGGCCCCCGGTTAAAGTGTTTGATACTCAGGGATATTATCCAAATATCGATGTTGATCAAAAGTCTCTATGGGCTCAAGGTCGGAAATTGGACGGTTTTCCAGATATCGGGGGTGTAAAGGGGGATGCTCATTTCTTGTGGGAAGTGGCCCCCGCTCCAGTAAAATTCGCTGGAATCGACATATGTTATTCCTCTTGATCTGATAAAAATTCTCAGGGGGACAAGTTTGAAAAATGGGCAGTTTTCTAGATATGGGGGGTGCAAAGCGGGGCGCTCATTTCCTTTATAGGAAGTGACCCCCAGTGAAATTCATTGGAATCGACATATGTTGTTCCTCTCGACCTCCTGATCAAAATTTCTCATGGGCACAAGGCCGGTACATGCACAGTTTTCCAGATATCGGGGGTTGCAAAGTCGACTTTGAACCCCCGATATCGAAAAAATTGTGCATTTACCGACCTTGTGTCTATGAGAACTTTTGATCAGGAGGTCGAGAGGAACAACATATGTCGATTCCAGTGAAATTCACTGGCGGTCACTTCCTATAGAAAATGAGCACCCCCCTTTGCACCTCCCATATCTAGAAAACTGCTTATTTTCCATACCTGTGCCCCTGAGAATTTTTGATCAGGAGGTCGATAGGAATGACATATCGATTCCAGCGAATTTTACTGGAGCGGGGGCCACTCTCCGGCTCTCTACCTATGAATATATTAGTACTACTGAAAATTAACTGTGTGGTGGAGGGATACAAATTTTCAGACAACGAGCATACATGTAAAATTCGAGTAGACTAGGACCAATATCCCACTGCATTGGTTGTGAATCTAACAAGAGTTTTTAATTTGGGCTTCTTGAACTTGAGTTTTGTAAATATCACAAGGTTTTTTATAATAAAATTTTATTTGATTTATACAGATTACAATTTCTCATATATTTTCCAGCAAACAGTACTCTACATTTATACGGTTTTCGGCATCATATAATTATAGTCCGGGTGTTTGCTCAATCATTAATCTGTAATGGCTTAAGCAATTTCTATGAATTTTTTTTCAAACTGTAGAGTATAGCTCGGCGGTGATCCCCTATTAGTTTTATTTAGCTACGTATAGGATAAGGTGATTAAACATCGGAAAAAAACAAATTTCTATTCGAGAATATCGTGAATGCACCATGCATAAAATTGTATAAATTGAAAGTTCATAATTTTCGGAGTAGATGATTCAGAAGCTGATGTCAAAACTCAAAAATTCGAAACTGCGAATTTGATAGGACTGCCATAACTACATAACTTTTGCATGAATTTTGGTACATGGGGATATTTCTTTTACAGAAACTACATAAGAAGACACCAAAATGGGTAAAAATAAAATTCAACCGCCTCCAATAAAACGGTCAAAAAACTGCGAGAGAAAATTTCACTATCTTTCGGTTAATTAAACCTAATTACAGCGATATTGAGGTCGCTGTAAAAATAAATAAATAATAAAATGGAACGTAAGTATTTGTAACCGAATGACGGTGGCATTTTATTTCATACTTTTTTTTCAGGTGGTACATTTTTTTTCTATTTATTTTTTTACAAAGCCTGCTTGCTTCGGAATTATTTACAAACGTGCTTAAATCTGGAATAAAGAATATATAGCAGCGTGGCGTATAGTAAATAGTGCCAGCAGATGTGCCTTTTTTAATAGGTCACTCACTGACTTCCATACGAATTAATTTTGAATATCAAGATTGTTTTTTTAAACGAGGTTTGATTTTTTATTTTTTTTTAATGCACACTTAATTCTACGATGCCAAAATGGGCTGTAAAATAATAAATAATGTAAAAGATAGCGATTATGCGAAAAATGTAAAAATTAAAATTTTTGATCTAGGTATATACGAATAAAAGTATCAGCGTTACCTTCTACTGTCCGACCTTATCCTTTACGATTACAAGGCCTTTAGAAGTGTGAGAATGTTTATCTTAGTCCGGTCCTGGCTTATAAATTTATATTGTTAATTAAACAACTTTTTGTTGCTTAACATTTCGCGAATATTCATTGCGGAATAGTTTCATTCTTTTAGTGGTTTATTTATAGCCATTTAAGTTTCGTGTTTTTGACACAAACAGAGCTATCGAGTTTTATTCGCTTAGAGTTTATTTGTTCACAGTGTACAAACAAAACAAGTATTACGTGAATTGCGTACAGGTATACAATAAGGGAACTATTGATTTTCGGCATAGACTTCAAATTTTCATTGACATTAACCTAGCGACACTCTTGGCGCGAATTTATCTTTATAAATACTTCACGGTGAAGGTCCACGTACTTTATTTCATCTTGTATTCTAATTCTGATCCAGCGTACGTGGTTCTGACTTCGCAGCGCGCAATTTAAGCAAAAAGTATATAAAAATGCAACCGAACATTAACGGGGCGATTGTACACTGGTAATTCTGCGCATCAATGTCACACAGCCGGTGAATTCAAATCGACTACGTTCTGCCGACCGAATGGGAATATTCTAGAAACTGAAACGCAGCTCTTGAAACTCGAGGCTCGACATGTAACTTTCGATATAAGTACCTATGTAGTGTGTAAAACCTAAATTGCAATTTTGCCTTTAAATTATTGTTTGCGATTTTTTTGACACCATTGAGTATTAAGTGTGAGATATTTTGTTACTTGCTTGATGAGTTGGTAGCATTTCAAATTGTCACTAGACTGCCAATTGCAAAAAGGTATTTTTGATTTTATTTTTGTTAGTGGTTATACTCAATAGTATATAAATTCAATACGTTTAAGCGAATGTATGCATGAATATTTATCAGATTGCCTATACTAATTACGGTACGTGCCTACTATCTGACTCAAATAAAGCAAGGTAGGTATATATTTAAAAAAATTACTTACCCATTTTCTTGGGCCCCATTGTTGAAATATAGCTGTCGCCCAGCCTGGATTAGGGCGAGAATGATTTGGAGCGACCCTGTAATATTGTTCACTGTTAGTTTTAGGCATAATCACAATTTTTTCATAAAATATTTATTATCACTTTCTAATAAATAAACAGAAATGTCTTTGACTTGTAATGCCGGCTTGTTTATTTACTTTTTTGAATTATGACAGATATTTAGGCGATATTTAAAAAACGCAACTGCTGAGATTCAAGAGTGAGAAGTATAGAATGAAGAGAGAATAACCATGTTACTCGTTATATAGTTAGGTATATACCTGTGCTCCATTGCGCATGCTATGAAACATAACATTTATGTGAAAATGCACTCAAAATTGTTCATTTTTATTCATTCAAATGTTCATTTCGACCCTATGTTATGAAGTAACGAAATACATACATGATATAATACGTATTTTGTTATTGGTTCGCCCGCAAAACATTATTTTAAATGCTGTACTATGTGACAGTTTCCCTCAATTTTAATTTTCATATTAAAATATTTAGAACATGCGCATCGCTAAATTTAATGATAAATGGATATCAACAAAAACACAAACTTAGGGGCCGTTTAGTCTGTTAAAAATAAAATTACACAAGAAATTCTTAATGCAAGGCGTCTTGAAATATTTAAAACAGGTTAGTTTAAATTTTTATTTATATTTAAAAGTTGTTATTGTTTTAAAATAGCAGTTCTGACTATGGACATGACAGAATAAATTTTTATTTTGCGTTTTACTACCCATTTCGGATAAACGTTAATAAAAGGAGGTCTACGTGACACTAGCAGGAATCCACGATAACAATGTTTTACCAATTGTTATAAGTTAACTTTTAGTTACATGACAGTATTATAATTTTATTAATGCATTTTTGTTCGTTAGAAAGTTACGAGACAAAAGCCATTACCAGTTCAAACAAATTTATTTTAATTTGTTTTTTTTTTAATTGTCATAGATTTTTTGTCAATATGCCGATATTTTAATTGAATCCATATGCCTACACCTGTAAAAAATGTTGAAATATTTGTTCTGTGCATCGAACATGCAGTTTTAATGGTGCCGTCTGCTCCAGACCACAGTCGAGAGAAGCGGTGTGGTTAGTGGAATTTTCCATTGATCTACAACTAATTCTGTAACTACAATCACAATCTCAACTCAAACACAGACGCTTGAGACATTTATCTAAACAGAAACCATTTTATTCGTATTTCACATTTTAATCTACTGAATCGCAAAATATGTTTTATCTAGGTGGAAAAGTTTCCGTACAATCGGCTTATTTTTGGTTGTCATATCAGTATATTTTATTTAAGATATTTCATAATTATAAACAGTTAAATAGTAAAAGTGCGTTGGCACACTGGCACTACACACACAGATGCAGCAGAAACTCCAGACGGATACTGGAAATACTACTACAATATTAAAATAGCAAATATCATTTTTGCAATGCGCAAAATAACGGTTTTAATTCTATAAATAGTTTTACTATATAATCTGGTTATTCATCTACTTCTTATATACTCGTCACCAGGTACTGTTGTCAAGATTGGTTGAAAATTAGGATTTTTTTCGTTTATTTGGGTGTCTACTACTAATAGGCAACGCATTTAAGTCAATTTGAAAAGTAAGATTTTTCGGCGAACTGAAATATAAAAGAATGAAAACTGTATCTGAAAAGGATTCTACTCAAAATTTACAGTTTGTAAATAATCACATTGCCGTCATGTAAGCGAAAGGGGATTACGCATTTCACCATACTTATGTTAATTTTTTTAAGAGGAAGCAGCAAGTATGGCTTTCCACTAGATATGAACTTAGTTTACGTAGGTATAACTACTGAGAAACTGACTTTACTCATCAAATTACACAAAATGCATTTTTCAGATAAACTGTTGCAAATTTTAATTTAATAAATAAAGTTCATCTAGCCTTTTGTTCAGAAAAATTGCTGATAGCGGATACGTTTTCGGTTACTACATTTTTCCTCTTCAACCGACTTTAAAAAGGGGAAGCTCCGAATGTGTTTACTTTATATTTGTTCAATCATTGCTTTGAGTTGGCTTAAACGATTTGAAATATTTTGCAAACTGTAGAGTATGACTCGGCAACGGTCGCATGTTAGTTTCATCAAGCTATGTCTAGCATAAGATGGGTAAAAATCGGAAAAATTTTTTCTATTCGTAAATTTATCGATTGCCTCAGTGGCAAATTTCGTTGGAATTGCATTAAAATTGGTAGTTAGGTATTTTCGGAGTAGCTAATATTACATCTAATTTCAAAAGTTAAAGATTTAAAGTAACGAGTCCAATAAAAAATTTTGCTGGCTTATATGAAATTTAGTACATGGGGATATGACTACTTCCTAATAACGAGTTCGAAGTTAAAGCTGAAACATTAAAAACGACGAATATGTTCTTTGTGAAAACTATATTAACCTTATAGTTTCGGTATGTCCGTCCGCCCGTCTGTCTGTATGTCACAGTCCTCTCATTCTCTCATTTAATGTAATCTATTGAGATGGAATTTGGTAAATTGAAAACAGAAATGAAGAGATTTTTGAAAAACGTTTTTTTGACCCCTCTCCCATGCAGTGAAATGTGAACCCAAAAAATTTTTACCTGTCATTAATGTTTTTGGACCTTATAATTTCAGCCATGCAGTCACGACTCCCTCATCCACCCTTCTAATTTATAAACTATCGATACAAAAAAATCTGAAAAATTCCCGAATGTAGCTTCTAGTTAGTACTTTCAATAACAATTATAACGGCCGCTGTAGCAAGAATGCTTTCTAAAAACTTTGAAATCACTGTTTTTAAAGAACGAGCAAAGTCAAGGTGAAATAGCTCTTAATACAGTATACAGCATAGAGCCGAAGATAATGTTAGTGAGTATGGCTACGGAACCTTACCGTGTGCGTACCCAACACGCACTTGGCGGTTTTTTTAAAGGCGGTTAATTTTTTCAAAAAAGTTGTTTTTTTTCCGATGTAAACAATATAATGAAGATTTTTATACTGTTTCTAGTTTATTTATTACAAACTTACACACCAGTGTTGAAAGTACCAAAAATACCCTAAAAGATAAATTAACCAAACACAGAGAATGTTAAAATTATTTTACCACAAAAAAGGCGTTTTATTCTTCATAAGCATATATCTCTCATAATTATGTTTTATTAATTTTAAATGTTTTTCCAATGACAATAACTATTACGTTATTCAAAAATTCAGTAATTCCCTCTGGAATCGTACAAGATTATTTGTACCTGACTGTAAAACAAGTTTTATTCTAATAAAATTATAAACAGAATAAAATAAAAATCTGAGCCACCAGTTTTTAGAATTCAATTAAAGTCTGATGTCTGAAGTATGAACAGAAAATATAATATTTATTAAAATAAGGGGCGGCGATTTAACAGATACGTCTGCTATTGGGAGAGGTGTCACCGAAAATGTCACAAAGTAAACGATGGGGGGAGGGGGTTCACAAAAATGAACGTTCTCAACATACTGTATTTTCTATAAATGTAATTGTTTATCCTTAAACGTAGAGGGGCGAACGAACGTTTCATGTAAGTGGGTTCTCATAAATGCTGCAAAGGGAGGGAGTCAAAAATAGCCAATTTACGTGAACGTATTCAGGTAATTTTAATATTAAAATTCTCTGGAGTAAATATTATTGTTGGAGGTATTGGCCACAGATTAAGAAAATATATACTATATATTGCAACAATATATATTTTCCGATGTGTTTGACAAATCGACGGTATATTGTTCTTTAATTGCATGATATCGATATCTTTCTTTAGCAAACTATAACTTAAAACATGTAAAATTTGGCATATTTGAGTGAATGTTTTGAAATTTTTTGGTGAACTAGCAGTCTCAAGAGAACGCAGTCCTTAATGGCTGATGCATTTTTTGTTTATTAATACTTTTATTATAGATACGTATGTTGAACAAATATAATATTATATGCGTTAGGAAGCAATAGCCGTATAGAACATATAGTCCATAGAAACTTTACTATTATGCACGTTTTGATAACACTTATCAGGCTATATCGGCAAAGACATGCCATTAACACCTATGCTATAGTAAGGAATATTTTGTTGGTGGTAAATATCAGTTAAATATCGCGAAATAACAATAATAATGGAATATAAGCTGCTAACGGTGAAATATCCCATCAAATACTTTTTTGCCAATACCCTCAGGCACTTGAGCACCTCGTTATGAAAAGAGAGAACACATTTAAATAATGATACATTATTTCAAAGTATATTTGAATAATGAAAATTATTTGAAAATGCTCAACACAAAACAAACTGATTGCAAATATCCTCACAAGAAATATGTATCCTGTGAGGTAGATACGTCTCTATACTAGAGTTTTTACAATTTTGGCCATCATCAGTACAGGCTAGGTGGTTACTGCCACTCAAGTTAGTGTTTCCCCCTTCTCATCACTCATGATTAATCGATCTAACTCAAGCAACTTGCAAGGAAAGCCATCTACCCCGACTTATCCATCGTTAAGTAAAACTTATTTAATTCAAATTTATTATTTTATTTTCTAATTGTAATTTCTTCTCGTATATTGGGTGATAATTTTTATAAACAGTATTGGTTTCATAAATAATATTAACAAACATAAGTTTTTAGAGACAATTTATTAAAAAATTAGAAAATGCTGTGCTATCAGGTTAGAGAAGATGCATTATAAATAGGACCACGGAATCAATAGAAAATTCTGTAAATAATATTTTTAAGAAGCAATTTTAGTATTAAAAATAAGTTGATTGGTGAGAGATAAATCCATAAAAAAGTGACAATAGAAAGTAATAGTTTAAGTTCTCTAATTTAATTCCAATCGTCTAACAGACTAAAGTACATATAAAATATACCAATGAAAGTAGCTTTAGGATGTCTTAATTACACTTACGTAATCTGATAAATTAAAAGTTGAATCTTCTTGAATAATGCAACGTCAGCTTGCATAGGAAAAGCGACTCGGATTAAAATTTAAAATAAAATGTTTTAGTTTCCAGTTGAAATATAAAAATATCAGCTTGTATAGAAAAGGAAAAAATGAAAGACTAAAATAAAAAAAAAATTTTTTTGAATTTCCAAATTTTGCATATATATTAATTAATACCTTGAATTCTAGACCCTTTCTTACAAGTGGAAACTATCAAATACATATAGGTAGTCATCCTTTATTTTTAGCCATATAATCACCTTTTTCAATATAGTACCTTTAGCATTAGCAATCTTTGAACACTGGTACCTAATGTCTATATCCTTATGAACTGTGGTTTTGCTTGGATGTGTCCTAAGCGGTCAAATTTTATGTCTATATTTATTAATAAATTCAAATGCTTTCTTTGAAGACGAGGGTTGTTTATTATTTACATAATAATATGCAAATTTGTAAAAACAGGAAATTTGTAATAAAGTTGCAAAACGTAATTTATTGAACAATGATGTCAAATATTTTACTGTTTTTAACGATTTAGCCTAATACAGACTGGGGCCAACCCTAGAATGTAGTTGCCACAATGTAAATAAGAAAAAACTAAACGACCTTGTTCTTTGCTTTGTCTTTGAAAATGTCTATTTTTATATTTTTTGAGCTGCTGTTTTAGAAGAAACATATGCAAAAGTTTCTAGGGCATCAATCTTGTTTATTCGAACAATTATTATTAGCTTAACGCTTTTTTGTGCGGCCAGTTTTTCCGAGTCTGATGCAATTTCTTGTTTTGATAAATAAATAAACGTCAGTGATATTGCGGAATGTCGCTGCCACACCACTAGAGGTGTGTAGTTCCCAGCCAATAAGAAAGCTCGATTCGACGAGCCTCTGAACGTCACGTAGCCTTGATTTAAACATCTAATTACCCCATGACAACAATAATTTGTTAGTATTAAACTTAATAAAATGTTTAATAAATATTTACGTCAAATAATTACTAAACTTGTCATATCATGCCCTGTATGTTACTCCTTGACCTTCGTTTAAAACAATTGATTCAAAGAACTACTTAATTTAAGTTAAATAAACGTTAGCAATTGGTAAATGTTGAGCTCAAGCCTACGTGACGTCATGACACACCTCCCTAGCAACTTCTTAACCGTTCTTACGGTCTGTTGTGAAACCAAGCAGGTTTTCTTCTATTTTTAATTTCATGTGCACTGCAGGATATTCCTGGAATATTTGTGGTCAATTATTACGCAATGATATTTGAAATTGAATCATTTTTACGCATAATTAACTGTCTGGCTGCTTTGCAAGTGTGCGAAACATAAATATGTAATTTCCTCTTCCCGTGCGTATCTACCGAACCAACAGAAATTTCATTTGAAAGTGTAAAATCTTTTATTCTTGAAATCAACGTCACTGTTTTTATTTTCGGTTAAAATTAGAAATATAATGATAATGATCAGTTTCTTGCATAATTAAGTACTGCAAATTAACAAGGTCCATGTGGTCACTCAACCTCAGCGGTGGCGTTGGCGCCTTATCGAGCGCCTTATAAACCGAACGTTCTGAATTTGACCCCTGCCGATAGGCCAAGACAGTAAGTGCTCCAAAATAATTATTATATGAATGAAATTAACAAGCAAAACTGTGCTTGGGTCTCTTCTCATTCACAACGCCTTAGTAAACGTTTTATGATTCATGTAATGTTCTAGTTGGGCTCTCTTTGCTGTGTAGCATGCCCGACAGCCTCACGCCATCTATAGCGGTTCTCTGTTAGACACATGGCCTCACCAAAACGCATTCCCATTAGCTGTTTTTTGACATCAGGATTTGATTTCAAGATTCTTCTTCATGATCCACGGTATGGAAAAAAACGTAACAGAACATAATATAAATAACAATCCTCTAATTGACAACACAGTCATCGATGACAAAAAGAGTTTTAACCAAAACTTTTGTCGGAAGGTTTAAATTTTGCAATATTAATGCAATTATGAATAAAAATATATATGGCACAAAAATTATGACGCTTGTCAATGAGGAATATTACTTAAAATTAAACAAAGATCCAACAAAATCAATAGAGAGCAAAATATATAGCAAGTATAAAAACTTATTCACTTTACGACTGTGAACGAAGGAAGCTAACACCGCGTTATAGCAAGCTTTCTGTTTTTATGGCTTACAAAAATATGTAGAAAAATATTTCTTTAACACCAACTGCTAGTTCTATTCATTCTGCATGTCATAATTTGCCAAAACTCTTGCTTAAAATTATTAGTCCGTTAACTGTAAACGTTTTATAGAAAATAAAATATGAAAACAATATTCATGATTACTACTGATTACACACTTGATGGTTGTTAGTTTTGATGTCTATTTACTAATGGATACTTTTAACGATATGTACAAAACAACATATTTTCAATTGGAATATGATTTCAATCAACAAGATTTCTGGTGGTCTGGTGGAGGGAGACATGTCGACGACATTTTTACAATATGGTCTTATAGAGTTGATTTACTAGATAATTTCTTAGAAAATAATAATGAGAAAGAACCTTCTGTTACATTACATTAGAAGTAGAAAGTAGAAATGTAGTACTATTTTTAGATGTTTTAATAATTAAAAGAGTAAATGATACCACTGAGACAAGTGTTTATGGAAAACCAACACATGCTACCAGATATTTAAATTTTTAATTGATTTTTCATTGTTTTAACAGGAGGATCTCAGTTCGATCCGTATGTATGTATAACTCGGTTCGGCGCACAGTGTGGCAGAATGGACAAAATTCACTCAAAGGCTCAATTTTTGAGGTATCGACTTGAATGTTTTTTTAAATACTCGAAAAGGAGTTTGGAATAGTGAGTCACTACGGCTTTTTTAAATTTTTTGTTTGCATGGAAGGGTTAAGGTCATTCAAGGTCAAATTCGTTTTTTTTTAATGGGAACCCCCACTTTTATTACAAATTCGGATTGTCTGACTAAAAACAGACTACTTTTGTTCGAAATATTTTTTCTGAAATTGTTATTTTGTAAGTAGTTATCCGGCGAAAAATTAAAACTTTAGAACTTTGCGATTTTTTTTACTCGAAAAAGAAGAAGTTTGGACAAAATTTGCAAGAAGCAAAAAGAGTTTGGAATTATCCAATATTCTCAAATTTTTCCGCAATTGTCCAATGCCCTTTTTGATGCACTCGAAAACTCCACAATGCTCTTTTCTGCAAAGGGCATTGGACAATTCCGAAAAAAATTGAGGATATTCCCGGGGTGATTCCAAACTATTTTTACCTCTTACAAATATTGTCCAAACTTCTTTTTTTTCGAGTAAAAAATCACAAAATTCTAAAATTTTGATTTTTTCCTCGCTGGATAACTTAAAATAAAATGACAATTTCAGAAAAAATCTTTCGAACAAAAATAGGGTCCCTATTTAAAAAAACGAATTTGACCTTGAATGACCTTAACTCCTCCATGCAGACAAAATATTTTAAAAAGCCGCAGTGACTCACTGTTCCAGACACCTTTTTGAGTATTTCAAAAAAAAACATTCAAGATATCTCAAAAATTGAGCTTTAGAGCGAATTTTGTCCATTCTGCCACACTGCGCGGCGGTGCAACATATAGTTTCATGCTGTGCCTAGTATAAGTTAAGAAAAAAAGCGAAAGTAGTATTATAATATGCAAAATATAGTTAGTATTTTCGGACTAGCTGATAGTGAATCTCATGTCAGGAGTTATTCATTCAAGGTGGCAAATCCAACGGGACTACCATGATTTCATAACTTTTACAGGTTTATATGAAAGGTTACTAAGAACGATGAAAAAAAAATGAACAGCTTTAATAAAATGGTTACTAAAAATTATGAAATAAAATTTCACTGAACCATAGCTAATATAGATATTGTTGTCGATGTAAAAATGAATAAATAACAAAATCTAACGTATTTCTAGCCGAATTTTGATTTCTTTGTGATCTGATATAGTAGCCTATTATTAATTTGATCCTGAAAATTTTCGAATTTTTTTTTACAATTACTCTACTTCCACATCCACGTAGTGGAAGTAAAAGATATAAAAAAATTTTGTTTACCAAAAATACAACATTCCTACTTAAAAACTATATTTTGAGTTCATGTGTTAAAAAGAACTTTAAAAAAGCATGCTCAACGTGATTGCCTCAATAGTGACAAGGATGGTGTTAAAATATGCATTTTACATTTATTGCATGGCGGCACTCTTTGTTAAAATACAAAGCAAAATGTTAATTGTACTGTAATGTTAACGTATTTGCAAATATGAGTTAAAAGAAATAATTAAATTCTTTGATTTCATTGTATGGTGATTGTTTATAACGGAAATAAATTTTGAGGAAACTATGACAATTTATATTTTACAATGGTCGAAACTAGTATAAATATAATATATCGATTTAAATTATTTTTACGATTGTTTTTGTCAAAATCAAAATTGAATCAGAAATGGTCTAAAATGCTTGTAGTTAATTACTGACAAAAATGCGAAATCCTCTTTGTGTCATCTCCAGCTTCAAACTGCAGTTTCGCATCCATTTATGGAGCGATTTCTAATTTGAAAATGGAATTAGAAAGCTAATTTAAAGCTCTACCGGAAGAACGAAGAAAATGTACAGGGTCGTTTCAAAAAGGAAGTTTTGGACTGTTTATTTTTTACAAAATACTTGCTTTTAAGAAACGCGATAAATTAATTAAATTACCAAAACAATCATTTGCTATGGGTGAAAAACGTATAAAAATACCTTTTTGATTAAATACTGGGGGTATTTACTAGGTATTATAAACCTAAAACCAATAAGGAATTATATAAAATTACATTTTCGAAGTAATTTATTATTCGATTTTGATTTTCAAAAAACTATTGTAAATATAATTCAAACCTCTATCAGATAAGCTTAAATATATAGGTGTTGTAAACATTCAAATGTTATGCTTTTATTGGCCTACTTTATTATTAAAAAAAGGGAAAGTTCTCAATTCTAGCAGTTTTTTTAAAATTTATTTTCCGTTGTTTATAATAAACAATATAAACGCATTAATAGGTTCTAATTATCAGCTTTTCCTGAAATTGTATTATTTTGTAAGAATCCAATTATTTGTATAAATTATTATTTATGTATATCAATTTGTAAGCACAATTTTCTAACCTCAATTTGTGGTGTCATTAGAACTACTACATTCATCCAATTTACATCTTTGGTATGTGCGTACCAGCAAATAGTGTCTCATACATGTTATAGAATAGCTATTATAATTGGTTATCGCCTAATCGTTATGCAAATTGGATTCATGATCTGATAAATATGAGAAATAATGAAATTACACTTACTTGAAATGAATCATGGGGCAAAAGTGTTGATCCTTTTGTAAAAGGGTTATTTGCGACGAGTTTTCCATTGGAAACGATGTTGTATCACCACTAAACAAAATTAATAAACAATTTTGGAAAATAACCTGCTCGTTATTGATATTACACAAAACTGAGTTATCCTACCGAATGATTGAAAATATAACCGAGATCATATATTTATGGGTATGCGAAAAATTGATAAAAGATGTTTTGATACCTCGATTAGATTGAGAATGCCAAGGTCCTATTATCTTGCAGATTCAGTTTCAACTTTTTGTGGTTGTTCTATGGTCAAACTGATTTTCTTAAACTATCGACACTAATTGTTTAACGACCTAAAGCAACTTGAACATCACTGAACTGTAGACATATGTTAATAGTTTTGTTATCGCATGACGTAACATTACTAATCAGGTAACCAGCAAATCAAGCATATACCAACAAATAAATAGGTAGTTTACGTTTGTAAATGTAGCATATTATTTATAATAGTCAGTATATTATTCATGATGGAAAAGTGTTTCAATTTCTGGATTGTTTTATCTGTTACAAAATCTGCATTTTAATTAATTATAATAAATATTAACAGATTTATCTTTCAATAATTTATCGTCTGAAAATTTCCAATCATTGAATCGTGATCGTCGAGTTGCTCACCAATAATAATTAATTAAAACAATATTAAAACGTGTAGAAGAATATATTATAAAGTATTGAACATAAAATTAATAATAATAATTGCACTCGGACACAGCTGACGGCTAATTAGTGCACATACGTCGATGAATTACGTGACATACTCATAGACAAGTCTATGGACATCCTTAAATCCTCGAAGTTTGCTTGACCCAGGACATTTTCTGTGTATTAAAACGTTGAATATCACGATTCTGATGCAAGACAAAATGCCGTAGCAACAGAGTATGGGATTTAAGTCATTAGGAATTGGTAGAAGTACACAATGAATAAAAGAAACACAATGAATATTCTGATATACTCCGGTGTACCCCAGGGTTCCGTTCTGCGGCTTTACCTATTTTTATTATATATTACTAATATACTTAAACGTTCGAATTACTAACAGTGTAGTACATTTAAATTTTGACTTAGAAATTGATGCGATCTGAATTATGATTGCAGAAGACTGTTTGTCAGAGTCTAGCAAACATGTTCAAAAAAATAGTCCAAATCGGCCAAAGTTTGGGGAGGTGGGACGGGGTTTAACTTATTTTAACAATGTTAAATAAAACTGTCAACTAGGTATATCAACAGTTATATGTAACTAGAAAGTATTGTTACGCCATCCTAGTGACGTTCGTTAACTGTTAATAGTAGGGGTGGCAGGCCACTGAATTAATTAAAAGCATCCACCGGAGTTCAACTACCACCTCGAAGATAGTGCTACGAGTGTGAATCGAGATTTCTACAAATGGACTATTCTAGATTTTTATGCCATAAAGGACCTGAATGTCCGAGAGGCTATCTATAGTAGCAAAATGTTAACGTTGATTCTACTAGCCCTTTTTATATTTAAACTAGAGCAAACATTATATTTTTTCTGATTTTTTACACTTTTTATATAATTGTTGCACATTCTACAGGATATTCGTCGCAGTTTTTTTTGGTAAATAAAGTTGTTTTAGAAATTTTTCAATTCCAATGTAATTCACGCCTCTACGTCTACGGAAGCCGCTGTCGTTTTAGTTGAGTTCACCACATATTATGTTTCTTAGTTTGTACACGTAATTTATTATAAGATTATTTATTTTTTGACAGTTAGTATTAGTCAGTCCCTTAGAATATGCGTTCTTGACAGCAAATGCCATTTAAATAATTTGCCGTTCACTTGATGAAAATCTAACACCTTGTCTATTAAAAGCTCCTCAGGTATGGGCAAATGAGGTTTATCTACACTCTATGAAATTACTAAGTGGACAGAATTAAAATACCATAGAAAATGATATGAGAATTCATGGTTTTTTATTTAACTTACGCTCAAATAAAACAAAGGTCTTTAGAATATTCTGAAGAAGTTCTATTGGGCGTGTTTTAAATTGCAACCTTGTATACATACAATTTTAAACTAACCCAATTGTCTTCTCAAGACGTAGACAGACATTTTTCTAAAACTGCAATTCGTATACGGTTTTAAATAATCTGAACCTAGTATTCCTCAGAAACATAGACAGCTAGTTTTCAGAAATGTTCAAAATGGATTTTTTCCAAAAACAATTGACAGATAGATAGATGACACTAATGGATTGACCAAACTTCAACACGATCGAACATTCCGTGTTAAAGTTATCGTGAAACGTGACGGGCAGCAGGCGGACGGACATTTTGAAAGTTCGATCAGCACAATGATCTGAATTTTTTTATCTCTGCGATTTATATTTACGGTTTTAGAAATGTGCCCATCAAATGCAATGTACTCTTCGTTTTCATAGTTACGAAAAGTATAATAACGGAGAACCTGTTGTATTAGGCGAAATAACTAGAATACAAATTACACATCGCTTCATAAGCTTAATTTTTTTAATTTTCGAAAATATTTTTCCAGCAAAATCGCGAAAATTTCTCATATCTCCAATACACTGTTTTCTAAAACTAGCATTTTAAAAATAGTAAACAATTAAAGCATGTTAGTAATACTATATATTAACAAAAACGAATATGGTTGTTCTTAATTTTCATTCTACGGCTAATAAAGCAACAGTAAAATCTTAAATTGTTCTTTAAAACTTTTACAAAACATTCATTGTTTGACACATAACTTCGTTAGGGAATTTTAAGACTTCTAATTTCTGTTATATGTATTTCTATCACGGTGGTTATTTTTGAGATACTTGAGATTCAAACATTATACTTTGACTAAAAGCTCGAGCGCCATCTTTAAACTGCCATATTCTCGGAACGATTGTACAGAAATGACGAAAAAACCAAAATATCCATTACTCCATTATCTTCTCTTTTATGCTATATAACTTTTTTATTAAATGTAACACTTCTGAGTTATTTACGAAAACAGTCTCAAGGTACCAATTCTTCAATGCTAAAATCGCAATTTTCAAATCATTATAACTTGAAAATTATTTGATTTTCATGAAAAATGGTATACCACCTTCTCTTAAAATTTAGATCTCTGTCAGATCTAGTAGGTAGGTAGTTTTTTATTTTTTATTCACCAGTCTACAGAATTTGCCGCAATTTTTAACCTACAGGTATTGATGTTTTTTATTCCTGGATGGTTCACAGATAAAGATGTAAAATGTCTCCACTATAATATAAACTCTCCTGTATAATAATAATGGACTACTAGCCTTAACTTCAAAAATCTCTAAGAGAAAAATACACCATAAACAACTTTTCCTAACATGTTTCAGGTCCTAAATCGATGGTGCAAAAACAGGCAAAATTTCAGCTATTTTTGTGGTCACTCTTTCCAAAACGCTAGCAAAATACATTATTTTTATTCTTATTTGCCAAAGACACCCTCCAACTGTTCCTTTGGCGTACAGGTTATTTTTCACTAATTTTCTAGATAATTGTATTATTTTGTAGATTCCACGGATATCATGTTTGGATGTGCGAGTAGAACGTGGTAGAAAATCCCATTTATTAATTACATACCTTTTATGTTTAAGATTATTAAATATTTTTTCTCCATGTTTTGTACAAGTATTGCCTCGTTCTCCTGGTACACTATGTACATATACAGCGTGTTATACATCTGTAAATAACGTATACTGTTAAAACAGCGACCGCCTTGAATTATTATTAATATGATGTGTTTTAATGGTACTAGTTGATAAAGGTGCAAGAACCCGACTCGACTACTTCATAAACCATGGCAGCTTCTTTTCGTTTTGTGCCGGTCGAATATTGCAGAAGCCTTAAAGTATTCGCTTATTAATTTCTTTCTCTATGTAAATCATTAATTAAATGTTACACAGGTTCTCTATATATACTGAGAGTCTTTTGCGATCTGACACATTTTTAATGCATAAAACACGTTTTAAATTTTGAAAAAATGGAGATTTTCAATTCGATATGGGGTAGCCGAATGAGAATGGGTAATCTGGCCGGTTTTTTTTATCCGAGTAGTTACCCATCTGGGTAAATTTTTAACTTAAAATATTAAGCCGTTTAATGAGAAAACTTTTGAACGGTACGGTCAATTTCGCCTGCCCAAAAATGTGTTGTTTTAATAGTTGAGACCCATTCACTAAAAAATTTAAAACACCATAGAATCATAATAACCTTAAAGAAACATTTGAAAATTAATATTTTTTTTGTAAAATCCTGACAGCTATTTTTACAAGATATGTTTTTTACAGCTGTTTAGAATTGGTAGTTCGCATTACAAAAAATATATATTTTTTAATTTTTTTAATAAATTAATACAATAGTGTATCTATTCCAATTCTTTTAGTGTTTAGGTATAGTTATTTAAAATAAATATTTTTTTCGAATCAGTAAATTAAGTACTTATTCACATTAAAAAGAAAATAATATGTTTTTTTTTAAATATGTAGGTATGTATGAAATAGTACGTTTGAAATTTTTTCGATAGTATCTGGAGACACTATTTTTAAAATTTATAATTTTTTGGAATTTTCAAATAAGTACATAAAAGTAAAAAATATTTTTTTATATACTTTAATGGAACGACATAATACGCACTACTTTCATTAATAAGGTTATAAAATAAATTTGATTCTTAAATAGTTTATTGCGAGGTTTATTGTATTATATCTGTGATCTTTTTAAAGCTGGTATTAATATTGACAGCTTTCTAGTGATCTTTAACATTACAAAATTTAGAATCTAAAATCAAAATATTGACACCGTTCTCTGTCGAATAAGCCAAGGGGTTTTGTCAACCACACATTGTATAATTAGAGTGTTAGGTATGTGCTAAATAAAATTTGAACATATCATCTACAAAATCGGTAAAGCGGAAAGTGATGCTCGATTTTTTTGGCGAACTATTAATTTTTCGTCAAAAATAAAAAATAATTTATTGTTAATTCCAAAAAGTGTTTAACTGTTATTAATCTTAACAAATTATATATTGTATGCGATTCAAACCTACACGAAAAAAAAAACATAATTTTCAACTTTTTCTTAAAGTTCTGATTCTACGTTCTTCTAAATTTTTTCGTGCATGGGTCTCAACTAACAAAACAACATATTTTGGGCAGACGACATTGGCAAAACCGATAAAAAGTTATGATTTTATTCTCGGAAATTTTTTAATCAGTTAATACTATTAAACGGTTTAATATTTTGAGGTAATTTACCCAGATGTTACTTACATGGGTAACTACTCACATAAATAAAACGAGCCTGATCCGGGCAGGAGTAGATTATTCATTCTTACTCGGCTACATGGTATAGTTGCCTTCATATTTCTAAAGCACATAAAAAATTTCCGTCAAAGAAGTCCGCGCGGCGTATCTTTGAATATCGATAGTATGGTCGGTGAAATGAACAAATAACAAAATTGATGTTATTTTTTATCGGTCTTAATATCGATTTTCAGTTAACCGAATGACGACGAAATGTTACTTCACAATATTTGGTGGCTGTTTTTTAAAATTCAATTTAAAAAAAATGTTTTAGTAACATAGTTAAGAAGTTAACAAGCTGTTGATGGCGAGGCCTGTTCGATTTGAGCAAGGGACAGATGAGGACTCGAGATCAATTAAGTCATTACACAACCGCTAGGCGTCTATTTTCAACCCGCTACACTTATAGGCTGCAGTGGCGTATTTTCAGCATTTTTATTGGGTAGGCAGGGATTTTTCACAGATAACCCAATAGATGGAATCAAAGCGAATCCTATAATTCTTAATCGATAACCCTATAAACCCAAATGACTGAGGGAAGCCAGTGTTACAAAAAGTTAAGTCATAGACAGAAAACCCGATACCCAAATGACCGAGGGAAAGCGAGTTATCACTTCACATGTAATATTAAACTCAAAAGAGGGAAGGAGTGTGGTGTGAAAAAATAACTTGATAAATAAAGCTCGCGCAAAAATCGGACGACTTGACGATCGTTCGCCGGACGGTTGTGCTAACGTTCCCCAGATGATTGTTGCTTGCATACGTTCGCTGATGTTGGCCAGAGGTCGCTGATGTGTACAATTTGAATTTTGTATAACTCAGCGAGCATTCGCAATTTTATAAACAAATTGTAAATAATATTATTTTCGATTCCAAAATACCGATATCGTAAAGTATGAGTCAAAACAAAAAAAAAGTCATGTGTTTAAAAAGTTGTTACCGTATAAACATTGAAAAAATGCGTTTTTAGCCCTTTTACCTTCAATAGCTTTGCAACGGAAAGAAATTTTTAGATTCTGAAGAAATGTTCTGAAAGTACAAGGCTTTAACTTCAAAACGCCGAGGGATTATAAAAATTACATCAATATGAAAGTTACACCGATTTCAAAATCGGGAGTTTTCTGCGCAGCGCGCCATGCTTCTGCGATTACAGGCCATGTGTGTGACAGCAGGCAACCTAAGTATAGTAATCATAGCATACTAATATACTATAGCTTTGGAACTATTGATGTAATTTTTATAAACCTTTGGGCATTTTGAAAGACTATAAAAATGTCTTTCATTCAAAAGTTATTAAAGGTCAAAAAGACTAAAAATCGCATTTTTTTCAATGTTTAAACAACCTATAAATTGTATGAAGAAAACCAAAAAACCATAATAGGCATTTTTTAATAAAAGAATTTTGTTGCAAAACTTGTTCGATATTATTCAAAAACCCTGAATCCGAAGTTTAGTTAAATTCTGCAACCCTCCGAAAAATTATGAACAATAACGGAAAGCGAATTGAGGCAATTATATAGTGCTGATGTAGGTTTGATAGAACATAATATTTAATTCTTTTGGTTGTATTTATTAGTCATTTGTGTAAATTGTTTAAAAAAAATAAATTTAGAAATAATTTTGATTTAAATGTCTCAGAAGAATTTTTTTCATCAACCTCATTTTTCATTTTTTTTAAATTAACTGAACTTTGGATTCAGGGTTTTTGAATTTAGTGTCGTAGATGGTCTTGCATTTAAAGATGGTAAGTGATTTGGTGGTCTTAAATAGATCTCGGTGACCTCTATCCTTTAAGATCAGATAGATTCAAATCGGACAAAAAACATGCATTATACTGTTACACTCTTAAGTAAGACACACTGTATATATAAGACTTATTTTCTTATATTAACCGATACTTTACGATAGATAGAAGTGTATTGGAATCGAAAATTGAGTTATTTATGATTTGTTTATAAAATTGTTATTCAGAAAATGGGTTCCCAAGGGATGATTTAGCTAATAATTTAAATTTAAACCAGGTTTTAGAAACTGGAATAAAAATTAGTAAAACATCCTAAGCAAACCGTTCGCGTAGAAAAGAAACCCTAAACCCATTAGACCTTAAAGTGTACTATATGACCATAGACGTGCCACGCAAAAGTAATGTATAATTATAATTAGTAGCCTATGATTTTACTAGACTTGAACTTGCTGTCCCCCGGGCATCCGGTATTTAACTTTAACTCGCTTGTCGCGGTTTTACGAGAATCGCAAATATGTCCCTCTCAAAATTTTAGCCAGAGGCCCACAAAGTCTTAAACCTAACCTGTCTAATTGGATTGAAAACCTTTGACTTGATTGGCGTAATTGTGATACTTATTATTTTTCCGGAAGAATTTCGGAATTCGCTAGATTAATACTCTTTCAAAATATTAGGGCAGTGTCGACAGTGTAAGAGGGGTTGCTGGGTACAACCGATGGCGTTCAGTTTAAAAAAATACACCTGTTCTGAAACTCTATGTGGCCTGTGTTCACAGTATTTTGAAGAGTGATTTAAGATTTCGTCTGCACAATACGAGGAAAATAATGATAATGATAATGAACGGTTTTGATTTAATTTAATACGCCGTTAGTACCAATACGAGATGTCATGATAGTTCCTCGCTGAAAATGCAGGAACGGAATGTGGGAGTATGGATTAAACAATTAATAAAGGCCAAAATAATAAAAACTATAAAAGTATTATTATTTTTAATCCCATCATTTGAAGTAAATTCTGTCAAACCGTTATAAATTTTGCAAAATTGCCCTTTTAGCAATCCTTGGCCAATTGAAAGCACCCAATACCGCATTTTACATCGCTTTCGGTTATAATAATAATTACCGCAAGTAATATCAATAAAATACATGTTAGTAGTCAAGTAGTTGCGAGTAATTGGCCACACGTGCGCATCCCGTATTATTTTTCAGCGATTACGAATTTTCAGTGACGGTAGCAGAAAATCTCCTGTGCGCGCTTATTCTTAATGGAACTAAATTGAATAATAGTTTACTCAGCTAATCCAAACAAACATAATATAATGTGTTGGATGATATAGCTCAATATTGAAGAACGCTAGCGTTTTCTTTGATATCGATAATTTTTGCGGATATCACTTTCTTAATAGTAAATAATGACTGGTGTTTACAAATGTGTATGTTTTATCACTAGAAAAAAATTCCAAAACAGAACCATTATTTATTTGTATTTATAGTTGGAAAATAATCTGTTCAAGAGTTTACAAACTTTATGTCTATCATGTACCTCTGTTGTTGATTTGTTCTAAGATATATTGTGGTTGTCTGTCATTCCTATTCTTGTCGTTGATAATCACTTGATGTATCCGTGAGGGCTGAGGAAAATTTAATACGACGTTCAGTGAAAGTTTAAGTAGTTTCATTTTACTCTAGAATTCCATTCTATTCTTTGATTCCTGTCATATTTATCAAATTCAAGGAAATTAATAATAACCTTTCAACTGTAATTCTAGGTATTTTTTACGCAGAACTCACTCTTTTCGACAACATTGTAACAACATATGAAAATCGAGTAAGTATCTGAAAGGGGCGCTAAAAATGCCACAACTTCCAACCGTCGTAACTCGATCAATTTTTATCGCAAAAAGACATCAAATTATTGAGAATTTTATAAACTTAAAAATTGATAAATAAAAAGTTATTTTTTTTAAGAAATTGAACCGTCTTTAAAAAACCACTCACTGAAAATTATGAAACAAAGTTTCAGCCTCGCGTCAGCCGGTTAATTGAACCTTATTACCTAATTTCGATTTCAGGATCTGTTAAAAATGTGTTCGTTTTGTTATTTGTCCATTGCGTCACTTTGACATCAAATACCTTGTCACCCACGAGAAAAAGACCTATGATACTTTATATTAGTGGAAAACTAATTTTAAGGTATCCTTAGGAACTATGGCAAACTGCGTGTTCCATTAAAAAAAAAAAAGATAAAACTAGGTTGGACATTTCCTGACGCTCCCGGTTTAAAGCTGCATACTTCTTAGATCTGATAACCATATCATAAACTAGATGTTCTTGGCCAAATTCTGGTGCAAACTAGGTCTCAAAATGCTATTCCGTTACTAAACACCATATATTTATAAATATTTTTAAATGACGTGAGGCTGAGACACCTGGTATAGGTACATAATGCAATATTTTTTAACTTCTTCCTTAGAATGAATTACCTTACTATCGACTAGTACTGGCATATGATTAAATGAAAATTTATAATGGTCATTGTACGAGAATCCACCATGGTATTTTGCGAATTTTTATTTTTCAATGTGAAAATAGTAAAATAATTAGAGCTGCTTTAAGGTCTCTATCAATATCGGCAGTCTACTCGGCCTGTACATGCTGAATTCAAACATCAAATGCAAATATTTGTTTAAATTATTTATTTGAATATGTACGTGTGCATAGGGAGAGGATTTATTGTAAACGTATAACTTATGTTAAAATGTTTATTGCATTTGGCGCCGCATTTAAATTGAAATTGAAACATATGTATGACTACCATATAAACTATGTTTTATTATAATTTTAGAGTAAAATGTTACTTCTACTTTTTGATTATGCACACAAAAATACCAAGATGTACAAAATATCTAAACTATAGATATTTTTAATAATAGTGAAAATTGCAATTGATTGAAAAAACGTTGTTTATTGGCAGCGTATTTAATCTCGCACTTCATAACAGAGAATTAGGTCGTATTGTAGCAAACTTTTAATTAATCAGGTATTTGACCGGACTACAGCATCTGCTCGTTTTCTTATTGCTTGAAAATCTAGAAGTTTGAAAGACGATTGAGATGTAACATTTCTTATTTTTATAAGTATTACGCAGTGTCTCATTATTATTATAAACTGAGAGAAATGTAATAAATAGAAAATAACATAACAACAATAACGTACCAGTTGGTATCAATAGCTTCTCATATTAATTATCATACCTTTGCAAATGTTTTTGGATTCTAGTAGGTACGCCGCTAGCGGAAAATTACTTATTTTGTTGTTGTTTAGTTAAAAGTATGGTTTTGTGATAATATCTTTGAAGATACGTCATCATCTACATTGTTTTGGAATGCCATAGGATACGTCAATGCTGTATTATAAGCATGAAGATTCGCCGTGGACTGATCTATGATAACATTGATAACGTTAATAATATGAATAAAGGAATATGTATATAAAACTAAACAAAAAAAAATGTTTTTAACTTGAATGATTATTTTTAAACACGGTCTATATTAGATATACAAAACAGTTGTATTACACACCAGTGCATATTTGACGGCTTTCAGAGTTTTAACATAAAAAAAATTAAGCGGTCTTTAAAAGAATGGACACTAAAAATTATGCAAAAAATAAGAAAATTGTGCCGTCAGTCAATTAACAGACTGTTCAACTTGTTCAATTGAACATTATTACCTAATAACGATATTGAATTTGGTTAAAAATACATGTGACTTCGTTGTTTTTTCATTTTACATCGACCTCAAAATTGGTTCAATTAACCGAGCCATCGTGAAATTTTATATTACCATTTTTAGTGACCTTTTAAAGGCAGTTAAATTATTTTCGAAATTTAGCTTCCGCCCTTTCGCCTCTTTACTTTATACATAGTAAAATAAATCCGCGTTTTTAAATATTTAGATTTTGACGTTAGACTCGTTGTCAAAGAATCCTAATTTCCTCATGTACCTACCAAATTTTATGTAAATCTGCTAAAAGTTTGCAATTGTGGCAGCCATATTGAATGTGTCCTTGTGAAATTTTAACTTTTGACAAAATAGATCGGTACCAGATACTTCGAAAATACCTAAGAATCAATTTTTATGTAATTCTCACGAAATTTGAATTTTGTATAGTTTTTAAAAATCTATTGATGATTGATAAAAAACTACAAAATTACACTAATACCAAAGATTAACAAGATGGGCCGGCGAAAGACCTTTGATCCTTTAGTAATGGCGCCATTGACCTCGACATTTATATTAGAGTTACAGAGCCGTTGCCACAATGTGTCAATCAGACGGAAAATGTAAAATTAGAGAGAGAGGCCAAATGCGAAAAATCGATAACAATGTCCTAATAATAAAACTACCGAACTCAGCCGATTGTCAAACCCCAAGATTACTAAAGAAAAATTGCTTCTAATACGCGATATAAAGCCTCAAGTATTCCTACGTTGTCATATTAGGTACCTATTTAATTAGTATAGAATTATTCATTGACAGAATAATGTTGAAACTTCTTTTCTATAATTTATTTAATATACAACAATAATTCAATAAAATGAAGAAAAAACAGTCACGCGGCTGTTATCGAGGGCTACACGTGACGTAGGTAGCATTTGCCGATTCTTATGAGACAACCTGTCTTTAGTAGTCTTGACATGTCCCTTTAATTACGAGTTAACAACGATCTTTATCATATACCTATTAACTATATATTGGTAACACACTATGTACGGTATTGCAGCTAGAGAGGGGGATAGGTTTCTATCTATGCTGGGAACTTGGAATCCAACGCGCACGCTCTGACGACACGATCTGATGAAGGAGTAACAGGCCAGTGGCCAATTTCTTTGATTAGATTGTGGCCAGTTGCCTTCTATCCAATATGCATATTAACTATATACCTACTATGAGTTTCGTTCGTAACTTGACGCCAAGGAAAGCCTGTCTCTATCCTTTAAGAGTACTCTAGGTATGGTGCGCATGCCTTAGTGACGCGAGATTGTTACCGTTGAACTGAATAGCTGCCTTTACACGAAAAGTTTTAACCGCGCGAATTTGGAAATGCCCGTTCATCGCGGGCGTATAACCTTTCGTGTAAATGCGGTTGCAGAGGACAGGTTTAACCGAGTGATTTGTGGCGTGGTTGTTAAAAGGGAAGCGCACTAATTCTCTGTTTTGAAAAAAACGTGTAAATTTTACAAATTCCACATGCCGAGCTAATAACGAGTAATAGAACGCAGTTCTCAAATTATCTGGGCACTTTTGCTCGCGCAATCCAATTTTACACATTCTTAACCGCGCGACGCAAGCAAGACGTATAATTTTCAAGTTTTTCGGCGGGCGGTTTTACGCGTCCTTTATGCTCGTTCATTCCTATACATTATCGCACGTTCCTCAATAACGCGGTTAATCTCTTCCGTGTAAAGGTCGCTAATATAGAAGGTAAATGGTCACAATCTAATCGGATAAATTGGCCACGTGACCACTGACCAATTATAAGAGCACGCTTGTGTCGTCAAAGCGTGCGCGTTGAGACCGAAGTTCTCTGTAGAGATGGAAAACTATCTCCTTCTCTAGCCTCAATTCCGTACATAGTGGCTTATCGCGTATTACCAGTATATAGTTAATAGGTATATGCCTTCTATATTCAGTTGAAATGTCACAATCTCGCGTCACTAAGGCATATGCGCACCATACCCAGAGTACTCTTAAAGGATAGAGAGACAGACAGGCTTTCCTTGGCGTCAAGTTACGAACGAAACTCATAGCAGATAGTTAATATGTATATGATCTTTATCTACTTCGTCTTCTCTGTCTGACTTCCTTATCTTGTTAAATCTCTAACCTTTGCTACTACGAATTTTGCGATTCAAATTTTTTAAATAATTTTTACTCACTTTATACTAGACGCAACTTATTCAAACTATTGTGGTAATACCACAGAGCATAGTTTGAAAAGATTTCATGGAAATCGTTAAGACAATCCAGAGTAACAATTGAACATATGTAAAGAACATAGGGGTTCAATTAAGAACCTTTCCCTTTTAAAAATTTTTAGTCGGTTAAAAGATTCTTCGGGTACATAATTTAACTGTTCTACCACTGAGACGCACATTAGAGCAGGTGGTATGGGTGCGTGAGTTTCGAATACAGTTCGAACGCAGTTTTTTTGCTGGAATCAGATCAGGAGACGAAAATCTGGGTCCAGCAATCCTATAAGTTGGGGAACACCCCTAAAAACGCAAGAAATACCCCTTTTAGAGGATTTTTCGCGATAACTTCAATAAAAATAAAACAATATGATATATAGGGAAACCTGAAGCAAAAAAAAAATATTTTTCTAATAGGTTTTTTAAATTCTATTTGGATTTAGGGTGGTTTAACTCTCCAAAAGGGTTAGAATAAATTTCAAAACTTTTTTAGTAATGTTTCATCAAAAATAAAATGAAAATGCAAACTAACAAATATTTAAATCGTTTTTCAAAGCCTGCTTCAATTTAGGGGTAGGGGGGGGGTAGTATTACCCCCTTAAGGGTTGAGAATAATTAACTATTGCCGGGCAATGCTCTTTCAACCAAATTTGAAGCAAGAAGTAGGAAAAAAAAATTGACCAATTTTCTTTGTTTTAAGTCGATATAGGGGTGGTTTTAACCCACTGTGATTATCCCTAATCATATAATTTGGTTTGCAAATTATTAATAAAAAAAGGGATTTCATAGGATTTTTCTTAAAATTATCGCTAAAAAACCCCTAAAAGGGGTGTTTTTTGCCTTTTTAGGAGTGTTCCCTAACTTTTAGGGACCAACTTTGCGGGGCCCTGATTTTCGTAATCAGCAACCCAGAAAATGTGTTGTCAAAGTAGTTTCAGACCGGTGTTCTTTCCGTTTTGAATGGAGTAACTACCGATTATGAAAATCCATATTACCAGACGATAACCTGATCTAATATTATTTAAAATAATTTTGTTCATAACAGAAGGAAATATTACATTTTTGAAACAGTTTCTTAAAATATTTTTTGACCGATTTCTAACAAAAAATAACTTTTTTTCGTGAAGTTGATATTTTCACTGTGATTACTTTAAAAAAATTGAAATATCCTCAATTTCTCGTTTTTTGACGCTCTAGAAGTATAATAAAATATGTTTTTTTTTACAATAAGTGATTGTTTATAATATCCTTAAACTTTGCATATGAACTTCCAAAAAAATGGAATTGACGATTTTTTATATAAATACCTCATAGCGACCACTTTTCTTAGATGGTTTTTGAAAAATTCGTATCGAAGAAAAGTTCATATGGATTTCAGCGTGTAAGTAATTGATTGCTGAACATTTTAAGTCGATGCATACAGGGTACAAAGTTGAACCTAGTTCTACAGGGTGTTTTCCACGATTATTAAGATTATTATATTTTTAAACTGCCATAACTCAATTTCTCACAATGGAACACCCTGTATGTTTTAATAACATTGAAAATATCAACTTTACAAAAAAATTGTATTGAATATTTCTTGTTAGAAGTCGGTTAAAAATATTTTTTTAAATTGTTTGATGGAAGAAATGCAATATTTCTTTTTGTTGATTGATTGATTGATTTGCCAGCGTAAGGTGGGCATTGCTGCCAATTCCGGTGCAGGGAGATTTGTTCCACCACGCAGCCCGATCGCCCACCGATCATCCCACCGTGTGCCAGAACAAACCCCCAGTGCTTTTATATACCGCCGGACCAGCTGCATACGCTGGATTAGACATTGGACATGCTTGTTGTCAGCAGCGAGAGCCGCATGGCGCATGGGGTAGGAGTATAGGATGGAGCGTGTAGGTGTTTGTGAGATGTTTCTTCTTGTTTTCCTTCTGTCTTCATCGGATGGAAAGTGTAGGCGTTTGTGAGATGCTTCTTTTAGGTTTTCGTGCTTCTTTTTACTTTCAGGTTTTTGTGATATGCTTCTTCTTAGTTTCTGTCTGTGATCATCTTCTCTCCTATTCTACTTCTGAGTTTTCTGTTTCTTCTGTTTCTGAGTCTGGCAGTGTGTATATCCTTGATATTTCTTTATTGTATTCCATTTTTTGTTGTGCCAACTTTTCCCAGTGTGTATAATCCTTTCCTAGCTTATTCATAATCCTCTCGATTGTTGTAATCCATGTGTAGCATGACCTCCCTATTTTCAGTTTGTTGCTGTTCATTCGCAGCGCTTTCTTCAGTAGGTGTGTCGTGTCCCGTCTTTGGGCATGTCCCCAGTATTTCATTGCGTATGATTCTATTCTTTTGATTATTGTTCTTCCCTCTAGTAATGTTGACGTTTTCTGTCGTTTTTGTGGTTTTCCTGTTTTTGCTAGCAGTTGGATAATGTCCCTTTCAGCTCTTCTCAGGCTTCTTCGGTTGGCCTTTATCATTGCTGCGTTTTTGACTCATATATCATCGTAGGCATTATGATGGTCGTGTATACCTTTTTGGTTAGGCATCATGGTGGTTTGTTGTCCTCAATAAAGGGTAGTAGAGCTCTTGTGACTCTGTAGGCTGTTTTGACTTGGTCCAGAACTGTGGTGAATAGTCGGGGGGATAGGGGACATCCTTGTTTCACTCCTATATTCTTCATTTTTGATTCCGTTGTCTGTCCAAACCATTGTATTGCAGTGTTTTCTGTATATTGTTTTCCTGTGGCCTTTATTTTCTTTAGTTTTTCGTAATTTCTTTTCGTGTCTTTTCTTGTTGGGCTCATAGGGGATTTGTTCCTTTTCAACGTTTTCCTCGCCGCTATTTTGATTTTTAAACCCATTGCTGACCAATTTAGTTCCTTTCCTGTTAACTGTTTTTCTATCTCCTCCTGGTATTTCTTTTTTATTCCTTTGTTCTGTAGCAGTGAGATGTTCCATGTGTCATTTGCTGTTTTGTTGTATCTTTTTTTTCTTTTTTTCTTCTTGTTTCTTTATTAGTAGTGTTCCATATAATATTTTGTGATCTGTTTTGACGTTTGTTGCTTGTTTTGCCTTAATATTTTTGACCCTGTCCCTTATTTTTCTATCCACTGGTCTATTTGAGAGTTGATGTTTCCTTTACTCCAGATATTAAGGCAGGTTAGGTTCTTGCTCCATGTGTTTCTAACTGTTAGATCTAACAGATGTGCCAAGTTTTTTAGCAAGCTTCCATTATCGTTTGTCCATGTGTGAAGTAAGGTTTTTCCTATGATATTCTTGTCTTCATGTGTTTGGTCGTCCTTTCCTATATGCGCGTTGAAGTCTCCTAGTATTATTGTGTTCATTTTTCTATTCCTATTTCTTCTAGTCTCTTGGGTAATCTGTCTGAATACTCGCCCTGCCCGTTTGTCGGAGGGCACATGTACTCCTAGTATGCATATGTTTTCCTTTCCAATTTGTAAGTCTGCCATGGTTATGTTTTCGTTTACTTTTCTTGTCTTTATCTGGATAGGGGTGTTCCGTCTTATTGCCCATGCGACTCCTCTGCTGTTTTTTCTTTGTCCCTCCACTTAGATGCCATTTGTAGTTTTGAGTAACTGCAGTTCCGTCTATCGTGTGTGTCTATTGTATGCATGCAACGTGTATGTGTTCCATCATAAGAACCTCATCGACTTTTTTCTCTTTTCTCTCTCGTTATGCATCCTCTGACATTCCATGTCGCCAGAATGATGTCATCGTGTTGTAATTCTTGACTGTTGGCATCCTCTGTTCTTTGTGATATTTGGTACATGTTTATGTGCGTTGCTTCCTCTAATTCTGGGCGGGGTGTTATAGCCCCAGTTCGAGCGTATGTTTCTTCTGGTTGTTCTGCTTCATGTTTTTCTTGTGCAGTAATCGCGCTATCGTAGTGATTTCTTTCGTTTCACTGCTTCCTATATACTATCTCTAGTGGTGTGTTCTCTCTTCCCTGTTGGTTAGTAGGATGGAAGCTTATATGCTCTCCTTCTTCTTGATGTACTATTATTGTCCTGTTTTTCATATTTGTTGTTACTGCAATTGTTTCCTGCCCCCCCCAAAAACCTTCTCTTCTCAGATCTCGAATGAATGCATTTATTTTTCCCGTATTAGAGTTGTATCTATTGTAACGGGGTGCTAGTTCATGGATGGATGCCTGCATGAATGGCATGAAATGGTCTAAGTGATTTTCGATATAGTCAGCTACTTGTTTTCGTAGGGTTTTCGTCGCATTGGTATGTGCCTGTGATGTTATATTTTCTCCCTCCAGTTGGTGGTTTAATGCTCCATATAGGCAGTTTCCGCCGCCGTCGATTTTTTGTACCAGTAATCGACGTGTTCTCGTTTCAACGTCCTGTATTAGTGTGTCCATTTTATTTGCCTTGTTTTTCAAAACCAATATTAGCTTGCTGTAAGAGAGTCTTTTTATTATGTTATCTGTATCGCGGTAAAATAACTTTTTACAGCGAGTTGCAAATGAGAAAGCGGCCCGAGAGAAACCTCCGCACACCCTGTATATTGTTTTGATTTTTGTAGTGCCTAATTCAAACTGCCGTTTTCCAAATGGGAATAAAAAAGATATTATAAAAGTAAAGTACAAATAATACTAAAAAATAGAGGGCAAACATAAATAATAAATCATGAATTAATTAAGTAATTAATCAGTCAGTTAAATAAAGGTATTTTGAAAACAAACGGATGATCAAAGACGACAAGCTGATCTCATGTAAGATAACACAGGCACACAAAAAAATAAAGTCGAGTGCGAGAAGGCAGACCCATGTATTCCCATGAATTTTGACTTGCCGATTGGCTCTTGTATTTTTCCTAATCTCAAAAAACACCGTCAGAATGCCCGAAAACTCTCAAGCCAGTGGATAAAAAACTTAAATGAGCTTAACACCATTTCCATACGTATTTTGGGACGCTGAGACTGAATATGGGCGACACGATGATCTGTGGTCATTTTTAAGCCAGATACACACTGCCAAAGTCAAAGTTCCGACGATTTCGCTTCTCCGGCGACATGGGTCGATCTCGGGAGCACTGCATCCGAACGAGGGACCATAAAATTATAATAAACTTCAGAGATACGTGAAGAGAACAGAGAAATCGAATGGCAAAAGCTATGGACTTTAATTTCTCTCCCCATCCTACATGTCACTAAATTTTTTCAGATTTTTAGCGACACTCATTTTTGAAGGTGGATCATCTAAAATATGTATGCGTTTTCGACATCTCTTCACATTTCTCGCACAAAAATAACCCCCCCTTTTTTTATGCTTATTCGATTTAAAATAACATTTTCTATCCGATGGTGGGTGGCACGATTATCTACGACTATTTTTTAGCGAGATACGAGCCGCCAAAGTAAGAGGTCCAAGGATTTAGCTCCTCGAACGACACAACCCAGCCTCGTGGGGCGCTGGTCCTAAAACTGGAATCCTAAAATTTTGTAAAAGTCAGGTGTATAGGGAGATGTGGTAAATGGAATGGCGCAAACCAGAAAGTCTATAGATTTTCTATTTCTGAGATAGAGTCTCCAGAAGTGGGAGAAAAAGGAGATTTTCTTCTTCCGGCTTTGAGCGGCCCTGTCTCGGAAACGAAGTATAGTTAGGATTTCTGGTTTATGCTACTCGATTTCTCTGTTGTTTTTGCGTATCTCTGAATTTTTTTATAATCATCGTTTTTTTATGATCATCGTGTCCACATTCAGTCTCAGTGCCCCAAAATACGTATGGAAATGGTGGTCAGCTCATTTAATCTTTTTATTTACTTGTTTGAGATTTTTCGGGCATTATGACGGTGTTTTTTGAGGTTAGGTAAAATGCAAGAGCCAATCGGGCAAAGAAGACATCGGATTCGTGTTCAGCATGTCAAAATGCACGGGAATACATAGGTCTGCCTTCTCGCAGTCGACTTTGTTTATACATATTATTATGTTTATACTAAGATTAATTAGGTAGGTCGCGCGTGTATCATTGGCTACTAATAAGTAAATAATGTACGTTTGTGACTCCGTTCTCCTCGGCACGGGAGAGGTGCTGAAATTTCCACTTATTTTTCAATTATGTTTAAATATAAAAAAAATTACCACTAGCTACATACTATAAAAATATAATAGTACCTAATTGCAGTAGTAACGTTATGTTGACGGCTACAACAATCTTTTTTTTTTAAATCATAGCTCTTGATTTACTAATTGTTATTGTTAGAGGTACCTGTTTTATTATAATCTATGCGTATTTCAAGTAAATTGTACCAAAACGTAAAACAAAGTGTGACGTCGCGCTTTCTTTATGTAACAAGAAAATTATCTAACCGAAGTAATAATGCAATACTGATAACACCGGCACACAGAAAAAAAATGCTCGATTCCAGAACACCGACCAATGTTCCCTCATGTATTTTTGGCCGCTGAATCCAAATCCGAGGAAAGCATTGGCCTGTCACCCCAGGATTTTTCGTGAGAGGCAAAAAACCACGTGAAATCCGGCCAAAAACCGCTTCCCGAGACCATAACTCGAAAGCGTACGAGATACAGAGCTGCGGTTTGCGCCATTCAATTTGTCTCGCCTTCCTACGTACCCCTGAATTTTTAGATTTTTGCGGATACTTTCAATTTTACGTAATGTAAACCCTATTTTGGCCGGTTTTTTTTTGGCTCTCACAAAAAATCCTGGGGTGACGGGCGAATTCTGACCTCGTATTCAGATTCAGCGGCTAAAAATATACGGTCATAGGTGGGTGTTCTGTAACAGAACATTTTTTTTGTGTGCCGGTGTAATTTTCGAAAAATATTTTCAACCGGTTTGCCCTCCATATCATGGCAAATCATTTTAAAAAAGATTTATTAAAAATATAAGTAAAAGATTTGTTAAAATATAAGTAAAAAAAACTTTTTAAAAACAAGCTTTAATGAAAATATACTAAAACGAAGAAAATGAATATTACATGATTTCATTTCGTTCATAGGTATTTAATTCCATAAAAGTAAGATTCGCGACAAACTTTTATGTCAGGTCATCATCATTGATAAAATGATGTTATTTGTTTGATTCTATAATTTTTACCATACATTTGCTAAAATTTACGTAATATTTATTAATACTTGTAGAATGGGCTCATTTAGCATATCTTTTAATTATATTTTCTGAAAGATCTTTTGATTTTAGAGCGGAATGCAAAAACAATTAAATTTTCTTCAGTCTCTATAGACTTCAAAATGAACCAAGAACACGCTCTCACGTTAACAGCTGTTACTCACTCCTATTTTAATTTAATGTATTTCAAAATGTGCTTTTGCCGATATAAACGAAACGACAAGTAACACGAATTGTGTGAATAATATTAACTGCTATACATATAATTTAATAATGTTAGAATGTTCTTTTCTTATGAAATTTACTTTTCTCTTTATTCTCCATGC
Organism: Stenurella melanura; assembly: GCA_963583905.1. NCBI lineage: Eukaryota > Metazoa > Arthropoda > Insecta > Coleoptera > Cerambycidae > Stenurella > Stenurella melanura. The sequence goes on along the minus strand of OY757318.1, from coordinate 26,700,278 downwards.
ATTAGTATTTTTTATACAAAATAAATGATTTTTTACATTTTATTCATTATACAACTTTGATATTGCTTGTCATTATTGGTCAGATATTTTTATTGACAGGTGAGTCTGCTTTTAAATAACCGGATTCGAACATTAAACGAATCTTCAAGGCGAATTTTGGGAATAAATGACGTCAGAATTTCCTGGGCATCGGTTCATGTTTAAAGCAGTATATTTCTGAAACTACTTATCCAATTGGTCTCGAATTTTCAATGTTGTAATTATTCGACGATTACCTTGTACATACGTACCAATATTGCAATATGAAATTTGTCAAATTGGCCCCAATTTGTTGATCCTAAATTCATCTGTTTTGGAGCAACCGTTTTATTTATTTATTGTTTAAACACAAGAGTCGTAATAAGCTGACTCGAAAACCCTTTGGTGAATATTTTCAGTCTAAGATAATCGACAATTTTCGAGTTGTAACATTTTCAAAATAATATTTTATAACAAAACGTATTTTTTGGAGTTCTGGAAAATAAATTCACCTGTAAAGTGGTAGAGAACTTCGTTTATGAACAGAAGTAGTCATTAAATAAACTTTTAGGCAATTTCATTTAGGTCCGATCAATTTCAGAACAACTTACTCTATTCCCTAATATAGGGTAAATTTTAAATAAAATCTCAGTTTTTTAAAATGTTACTGCAAGTAAGAAAAACGACACTGGAAGTTTATACTGTCAGGTAGGTCTTTCCTAAGATAATGACATATTTGCAAATAAGTGGGCGAAGGGGTAAATTTTGGATGTAACATAAACAAACTAAAAAATTTATAGCAGAACAATGTTTTGAAAATTTTTGTTTCAATTGTATAGTGTAGAAAAGTTTAAAAATATCAATTTATTTATAAAAATTTACCATATTTGATGAAAACTCCAATTACACAATTAGTTTACAGAAAAAATGCCTTCTCCATTCCTTATTTACTTTTATCTAAGGTGTTGGAGCTGAGATTGAAGCAAGAATGGATAAAAGCTGTACAAATTGTTCATAGCATTTTTATTATTTATTATACCATTGAAATAAAAAGAATTTAAAAAATTGCTCTAGCATATTTTTATATTCTTATTTATATTTTATTTTATTTTTCATATTTTTTAGTTTGTTTATGTGTCATTATGATACAAAGTTAATAAAAATCTCAAAAACATATTTTGTTTATATTTTATTGAATTTATTGTAAAATAATCATATATATGCAAATTAGTAATACGCATCCTCTTTTGAATTCAGGGGGTGATTGGTAATTTTTGGGGGTAATGGAAAAACGTATTATTGGGGACTCCAAATGACTCCTATATAGTACTTTGGTTTTCTCCTACTATTTCTGAAGCCCGTTTCACGTAAGATTCCTAGAATATAAAATATAACCATTGAAATAGGCTAAATTTTAAACTTATTTTTTAAAATGTATTACGCCTAAGAAAAATTTTAATTTACCTCAATTTAGGAGTTGATATTTTATTTTTTAGGGGTGTACGTAAAAACGGACACCAGAAATGGAAAGATAGGAGACCAAAATAACTTATAGGGTCCATCTTGAGCCCCTAATATTCATTATATCCATTACATCCAAAATTCAGCCCCCCAACCTCCCCTCCAGAGAAAGTGTGTATAATTAATTTGTATATATGTAGATATGATTATTTTAAGCCCAGCCGCATCAAAATTCGTTCAAAATTGAGCGACTTAAAGAATTTTGGAAAATAGTGAAGCAAGATCCCCCACTGTGCGGCGTTGCTGATTTTTAATTAACAATTAATTAAAAATGCAATTAAAAAAAAACGTTCCTGTATGATTTTATTGTGTAAACCATTTGTTCTAACGTTGCTTGTCAATATGAGATTGATATAGATGCAGTCTGCTGAAATCTATGTGCCTGGGTTGTATTGCAATTAATTTTTTTTTAATTAATTTATGATATACTTACTAAAAATTAAATGATTTTATTGTCGGTGTAGAGGTGTTTCAAAATCTCATGAGCTGTGACCTTCATATGCGCAGAGACAAAATCCCCCTCGTGGACTCAGTTACACTTCTTAGAAATATTAGATTTATTGTTTACAATTTATCCCGAGCTCTTGTTTATGTATACAGCAAGGTAGCTGTCAGTGTTTTCAAAATACATTTGTAAACCCAGAACAAACTTTGTCTTTTGCGCATTTCGCGGTTCATAAGATTCTGAAATACCTCTACCTACCTATGCATTTTAACTAAATGTAACTGTTTTTGTTGATGTCGATCTACTTTTATTTACTGGTAATGGCGTAAGTGGTATTCTAATTTTTTGTCTATTACCTTTTTCTTTACTCGTACTCGCTACTCGTTTTTAGAAGAGTACTCTACAAAATTTGCAAAAGTACTCATTTTTTAGAATACTTCAAAAACAAGTACTCGTACTCAAGTTTTACGAGTACTGTTTAAAGGTACTCATTGTGAAGTACACGTGAGTACTTTAGTGCGGTACTCTGCCCAGCTCTGATGTCTGCGAAATCATTTTGTCACAGATTAATTGTAAATAAACTACCTGACAAGTTAAGTAAAACCTATAGAGAAAAGAAAAATAAAACAATACATTCTAAACTTTAGCGGATAATAATAATAACCATCAAAACAAGTGATGTTTGTGATCGAGTTCTCAGCACCTGCTGAGCCAAACATCGCTTTGAAAGAGGAGGAAAAACGGATCAAATACCGTGATCTCCGGTACGAGCTCCAAGTGCTGTACCCAGGCTACTCGGTCAAGATGGTCGTCTTAATAATCGGTGTACTCGGAGGTATGAAGCCTACGCTGCTCTCGGAACTGAAGACCATACCAGCCTGTCAGAAATCAGCCGAATGGCTGGCAGGCCAAATGCAGAAAGCGGTCATCTTGGGGTCCCTTCGCCTACTTAGGGCACACGAATCTGGAATGTACAGTCACTAACCCCACAGGTCGTGGGGAGTGGCTGTTGTTATCGCCGGCGCGGCTGCCGTGTGGTATCGGTCGGAAAGCACGGAAGCTCTGACCGGCAACTGTGAAACCAAAAAAAAAATAATAATAATATATTTCTAGAAATTATGTTTTATTGCAGTGTATCAGAAACTAGACAAAATTCAAATGTCGTCGGAATTGAATTAAATATTTTCGAAACTTCCAGGTTGCGGGAGCCAGTGCTTACGTAAGCACTGACGAGCTTGTCTCCTGGCCTTGCCAGCGGAAATAGACTGACGGTAATATAATACGTCTTCTATTTTTTATCGGTTTTGTTAATTATAATAATTAGTTGATGATAGTTTATGCAATCATAACGATTTTTAAATGAAGCACCACTTACTAATTGTTTTATTCGATGCAATAAGAATTATATTGCCCAACTCTCCCCTGTGCTAATTGGCGGTGTGCTTTGGGAATTTTTTATATTTTTCGTAACTTTGTAATGAACTGTTCTATGTTTGCGTATATTAAGTGATCATGCTTAATTTGCAGATAAGTGTATAAGATATGAGTTATAATTACCTCCCGCAATTAAAAGTTGTTTTCTTATTAAGTATGTTATATACTACTGTATATATATATATACTTCATTAAAATTTTTAATTTTCTTTAACGACGTTTGAAATAAACCAATGAACATGAATACAAATGCATAATGTATGTGGAAGTTCGACATGTTTTATTATTTTGTCGGAATCACTATAAATAGAAATGGGAAACACATTATTTTATTCTGAAAAGAACATTTAAAAACACTTAGATGTATAATAAAACTTATTCAGAGAACACCGTTTTAAATAAATATTTACTCAAAATCGACGCTGAATTAGTTCGAGATACACCAAACCACTAAATAATACAGTCCGATAATATATCCGATGCACGTTTCGCCAACCATGCTAACATCATGTGGAGGTGATTAAGATAGTTATCTCCAGATGGTTGCTAGAGGACTGACAGGGTGGAGTAGCTATAAGCGGAACTAAGATTCCTAATTGAAGATTTACAGATGATACAACGTTTCTGCTGAGAAATCTCGAGACCAAATATATGAAAAGTGATACAGCCACAACAAAATGAGAATAACGCTTTCCAGGCTTTCTCAAGCTACTTGAAGCTACTTTCCCGGTTGACTCTATTTGTAAGAGGGTATAGCGAAATTTTTGGGATCACTTGAAAACTCTCAAAAAATCTTGCTCCAATTATTTTCTCGACATCTCTAGTTGTTTCTGGTTTATTATAAGAATTTTAATCATCTCCCGGTGGTGTCAGGGTAGTTGTCCAAATACGCATCGAGTGTTGTGTTCAACTGTTTTAGTATTTGTGGAAATTACTTCAGAGGCCTTTCAGCAGAGTCAAACAAAAGGTAAACAGTGAATTATCTGAGGGGGAATGTAGTTATTTAGTCAAATTTCATATTGCAGTATGTGTACGAGGTGATCATCGAATAATTATAAGACTGAAAATTTGAGATCAATTGAACAAGTAGTTTCAGAAATACACTGCTTTATAAACATGAATCGATGCGCAGGGAATTCTGATGTCATTTACTCCCAAAATTTGGCTCAAAGATAGCTTAATGTGCGAATTCGATTATTTAAAAGCAGACTCGCCTATCAATAATATCGAATCAATAATGGAACAGGCAATGTCAAAGTTCTATAATAGATAAGATGTAAAAAACATTTATTTTGTATAAGAAATACTAACACACGGAGATTAAAGACAAAAGTAAATTCCATAAGAAAAGAGTATTCGAGCAGTATTAAATCATAGTATAGCAGTTAATTTTATTCACATAATGGGCTTGTTCCATGATATTCCTTTTATATGGTTTTTATACTTTTTCATATAGTACTCGATATTCTCGTTATACACTTAAAATTTCGTATTATTAACTTTTTCCGTTCTCGAGATATAAGGAGTTGAAATTAGTAATAGTTGCAAAAACCGAGCGCTTATTTGTGACGTCAGTATACGCAAGTGACGTAAGAAAAATGGCTTTCTGGACCTTTCAAATTTAACCTGAAAAGTCGAAAAACATGGAATTTTTAAACGCTGGTAACTAAATAAATACGTCGAGTGGAAGTTCGTTCTATGTGTCCACGGAAAGGAGAAGGTCGGCGATGAATTATAATCGTAAATTGCAGGGTCGAACTCGAAAACTCGTTCTGGCAGGAGTGAGAGAAAATTGTAATTTTTTGACATTTCACCAAATTGTACTCCCCTACTGTCAAGTAGTAAGCAAAACAAACAATACTTCGAAAACACTTATAATTATAACCAATAAGGAGCATCAAGTCTATTGAGATCGCCGAGTCTATGCGTATAGTGACGTAGCGCCTGGCCACGCCCCATTTTCGCGAGATGGAAATTTGTAATAGTTTTTAAGATACTAAACGTGCGAATATGATTCTGATTTTTTGCAGATCCATTAATTTATACTTGCACTTTCGATTTATTAAATAAAAAAAAATGCTGAACAAGCCCATTCGTGTTACTTGTCATTTCATTTATATTAGCTATTAGCAAAAACACAGTTTGAGATATACTAAATTACCATAGGAGTAAATGACGTTTCGCAGCTGTAAATATGAGAGCGCGGTCCTTGGTTAATTTTGAAATCTACAGACTGCAGAAAATTTTAGTTTTTTGCATTTCGCTCTAAAATCAAAAGATCTTTCAGAAAATATAATAAAGAAACTATGCTAAATGATTCCATTTATTTGTTTAACGTGTTTTACGCCTTATTTATATGAACGTCCTGGTGGAGTTTAGTCATAGCTATTCCACCACTCAGTCAGAACACGTACACATAGACATCAACACAAAAACCATTTTCTGCGACTTTGCCATCTACCGCAGCTGAGACTCGAACTCAGGATAGATAATAGCTAACAGCGACTAGACGTATCGCTCAACAGCGGTGCAGCTCACTGTTACCGCCTCGGTAATACATTAAAAACGCCACTAAACATCTATACCCTAGCTAGGATTAGAACCCGGGACTCCGTGGTAGCAGGGCCGGAGCGAGCGGAGGGGGGGGGGGGAGCCACCCCCCCCCATTACTATCTAAAAGGGGGCGCCGTCTGGCACTTGCAAAAATATGAATATCGATATTCATATATTCACATTTATTCTCCTTCTTTCTTTCTTCTTAATTTCGATTCAAACAAGTAACTATCTTTGATAATTCACTGATCCCCAACTAAAACAATGCGCAATGCGCCCCCGTCCGACGTTAAGTAGCAAGGGCGCTATATCGGCCTAGAAGCGAGGGCTTTGCTTTATCTAATAATACGTAGTATAAAAATATACATTTATATTACATTGCTTTCTTTATCTATTTCGTACAGCATTTGAATTGAACATTGAACGCATCTTTTATCTCGGTGTTTTTTTCTAGTGCTTCCTTCGCCCGGAAAAAGATAACAAAAAAGAAAATACTTAAGAGGCAAAATTTGCGCTTCCTTCACCCAAAACTAATTAATAAAAGTATAAATTCTTCTTTTTGCTGTTTTTTTTTTTTTTCGGGAGAAGGAAGCACTCTGAGAAAAAACAAGAGATGCTTATTTTGCCCAAAAATGTGCCTGAATTTGTTCAGAATTTCTTGGCCACATTTAAGCGGTCTTTTGTCTTTTGCCTCTCTCTCTCGAAGAGGGCTCGATTACGTGACATGCCGTTGGGGGAAATGGTAGCTACAGATGCCTACAACATCTCGACCAAGCAGTGGCAACTGCAGTGCCCGATCCACTTTTGTCAATGGGCTCCCGTACTAACAATTAAATTTGTTGTTACAGCTGGTTATGTAACTGCATCTAATGAACGGTCATTTAGTCAACTAAAAATTGTAACAAACCTACTTAGAGCCACTATGAGTGATGATAAACTGAATGATCTTTTATTATTAAAATGTGAAAAAGATTCGGCACATTTCTTGGATTATTCAAAGTTGAAGGAACGTCGAATTAAAATTCATTAATTTTTAATAAGTACCTACACAAAACACAAAAATGCAATCCATTTATAATGTCTAGCTTTAGACTACCTATATTAAGTTCAGATTTTAAAACTATTTTCGTGTACTATTTTGCCAATGATAAAAATTTGAGTGTTCTTAGTTTCCACTTGTTTATTTTGATTTTTCGTATCTGCTTAGATCTAACTGCCTCTTGTTTTTTAAATTTCGGCTTATATGGAATAGACAAAAAATCAAATAGGGGGCGCAAAGATAGTCTCATCCCCCCCCCCCCAAAGTGATCGACGTTGCTATGGCCCTGCGTGGTAGCAAGCGCAAGCAATACGTATGCATTGCGTCACTGAGTAGAATTAGGGAATCAAGATGAATTTGGCAGCTACGGCACAGTCGGAATTATTCTCGGGGTCAATACATCCAATAAAAAAACTAGAAGAGTTCGTTACGAGTTGTACAATAATTCTAGATAAACAAGAAATATGTTCGATTATTATTATATCATAAAAGGAAATAGATATTGCAAACCTTGATTTAAAAAGAACAATTAGTTGCATTTTCGAAGTAATTGCCCAATTTCAATGAAATGTAGCTCTGTTGGAGTACAATCATCACCTACGATATTCAATTAAAATTGATAACTAGCTATTTTCGAAGTAGTTGATACTGAATCTGATGTCAAAACTTAAAAATTCAAAATGACGAATTCAAAAGTGCTGCCATAATTGCAAAACCATTGCAAATTTATACGAAATTTGGTACAGAGGCCACTAAAAAGACTGAAAACCAATTAGAATTAGAAAAATGTGTCTATTTGAAGGCGGTTCAATTTTTTCAATATTTTTTTTTGCAAAAACTTTCAACCCTTGTAGAATTCCGATCAAATCCGAGAAATGTTCGCTTCGATTTAAATTGTAGCTTTTTAAGAGCACTTTAAGGTGACAAAGAGAATTTTGTTTTTTAAATATTTTTAACCATTTCTTGTATTTCAGAAAATTGTCCAGAAAAGAAATACTTTCGACCATTAAATAATTTTAAAATGAAAAACTTTTTACATGAGTAGAAACTCTTAATATAAGATTACGAACAATTAAACAAACCTGAGAAATGTATTAATAGAGATATTGAAACTTTTTAACGATTTATGCATTTGTTAACTAACAAATTAACCTTATCGCATGAAATTCGAACTGGTTGTTTTTGAAATGTTTCAACTTTTACTTACACAAGTAAAAATTCTTATAACATATTAAAAAGTCGTTAAAACACTTTATATTTCGGCGAGCGTGCCGGGTGGAGCGTTATAATCCCCCCCCCTCCCCCCCTCTATATATCTGTATCTCCTACAGAATGAATGCGCACCTTAATCGATTAGGTGTGCGTATCCTTTGCTTGCATCCTTCTAGCTGTTTTGGCGTATATTTTTGCATCAAATTTAGTATTTATATCTATACTTCCATCGGTTATATTTATATATTTAAAAACAGAAATAATTTAAATTATTATTAATTAACAAAATAAAATTAATTAAGAAAAAGCGTTTTTAGCAATATTTTGCATTTTGTTAAAAAACTAATTAACCAATTTTCATGCGGTTGGGCTCATTTTGTAGATATTTTTTAATACCTACAACTTCTGCCACGGACGTATTTTCGTAAAACCTAAAGATAAATTTATACAAGTCAAAAACTCGTTTTCCGTAACTTTGCTTGTTAATTAAACACAGGCGCACTAATTTTCAGCTGTTGGATTTTACGTACAATAAGTATTGTAACTAAAATACCTCTCAGTATGTATAAGTATACATACTGAGAGGTACCTACATATTTCTGTTGGCATTTTTTTAAAACATGTTTGCCTAGGCTATGAGGGTCAAGATATTATTTAGAATTTGATTGATTGATTGATTGATTGATTGTAATGAATCTTAATCCAATATAATCTTTATCAATTTCTAAACAGGATGTATCACAATGAATATCGCAGGTTATCACGAAATACTAAAAATCCCGAACTTTTGACTTCGATACTGATGTAATTTTCATCTCGGAGGTGTGTCGATGATGTCACTACGTACAGAATGACCCAATATGACATTTAATTTTTAAACTTCACTGGTTCGATTAAGTTAAGTATACATAGTTACTAAGCAATATATTAGTATACTTTTGAAGTACATACACATGCTGATCTTATTTTTTAAATATGTCATTCTAATGTCCGCCATTCTCCTTATCGAGATGTAAAATTTTCGACCGAGAATTTGCAAATTCCGTGCCGAATCCGCTTTACAAGAGCTACAATCGGCTAGGAGAAATGACTAAACCTAGAAATGAAGATATATAATCATTTATGGTGTGTACTTATGTCCAATCCTGCCGTAACCCTCTGGTAAGGTTTTGTCTTAAAAAAGTCGGGAATCGTCCCAAAATTCAGAGTACTAATAATTTAAAATTTCGACATAATAAGTCGAAATTTCAACATAATATGTTTGTGGACCAGACACAGAATATGTACCCAATATGTCTTCCTCATATTATAAGAATATGTTGAGATCAAAATTAGGGCACTTATAGGGATGGAAATTTAAAGTGGAATACATTATGTGAAGCTCCTGTCAGTCAGATGAATGAATTACATTTTATTATACGGGTAGAGGAATCACGAAGACCGTGACAAGATAATAGAAACGTCAAGCACTCGAAATTATTATGGGAAGTTGTTTAAAATCACCCTAAACAGGCCAAAGTAAAAATTTCATTTGAAAACAAAAAAAATAAAAATTATGTTCTTATGTAATTTCAAATAAAAATATTCAGTTATTTACCGCATTTGAAAAGTCATTCCATAACAATGAACAATGTCGCTATAACAATTATTTTGGACGATTTTCAATAATATATCTTAATATATTATACATATAGCTTACTAAGTTCAAATTTAAATTTGATAAGTCGAAACTTCAACATAATTAAGTTGAAATTTTAACTTAATAAGTCGACAACATACTAAGTTGAAAGGAGGAGGGTCCCTAAGGCCAGTTTTCGGCTCCCTTCCATTTTTGACGAAAATAAGTGAATTCGATATTTTTAGGCTTTGTGAATAAAAATAGGTCATTTCCAGGCGAAACGAAAGGTTTTTACGCCCCCACCCCTTTTTTCAGAAAGACCAGTACAGGATGCCTAAATCGGGTAAAATATGTATTAAAATGTTAGAGACAAGAGCTGCTCTTATACGAAACAGTCCTTAACTTGATAATGGAACACACGATAATAAAAAATTGCAAATGGAACAAATCACTACTATGCCTATGCTGTTATTCCTGATTGAAGCTGAGAGTGGGATTGCCAAGTTTCATGTTTACTTGCTTCAAATGTTTATTTGTCTGGCATATTATTAGTTAACGCATGTTATATAAATATACACATTGAATGGATTTTACTTAATTAAAGTACAGAGTGAAGAAAAAGGGGTGGGGGGTAAAACTTTTCGTTTCACCAGGAAATGACCTATTTTTGTTCAAAAAGACTAAGAAAATCAAATTCACTTATTTTTGTAAAAAATTCAAACGAGTCGAAAATCGGCCTTAGGGTCCCTTTCAATTAATTTTTTTCCGCCGTGGCCTCAATACGCTTCCGTAAATTATGATTGAGAATTGCGTTGTAAAATTTATACTCTACTGTGTAAATCGCTTAATATGGACCATATTTTTTTTACCGAAATGAACAAACAACAAATATTGCACCATCAGTGCGTATTATTACCCTCGTTGCTTGCAATAATGGTTAAATGGAGGTGTGTCATTTTATCTTATCTGTATACACTTTAAAACGTTACGAAATGTATATATCTGATGTGACGCATTTGCCAAAATCATATTTTGTATGTATTACATTGCTATTTTTGTTTTAATAAATACATTGAACTTTAAGTTCGCTTAAAGTTCAATGTATTTAGAGGTGTTTTAAAACCTCATGAGCAGTGACCTTCATATGCGCAGAGACATAATCCGTCCTGTTGACTCAGTTACACTTCTGAAAAATATTATGTTTATTGTTTACAATTTATCCCGAGCTCTTGTTTATGTATACAGCAAGGCAGCCTCCAGTGTCTTCAAAAACATACTTATAACTCAGATTAAACTTTGCCTTTTGCGCATTTCGCGGCTCATGAGATTCTGAAACACCTCTAACGACTTTTGAGTCGTATTCTCCCGACCTTCTTGACGAACGTATATAAAAAACAAATGCTTGAATCCATCCTCTAGATCAATATGCCATATGCAGATTATGATTTCTGGCTTTGGCCATCATCAGTACTGAGTGGGATTCATTGTACGCTCTTGGACTTTTATCTATAAGAAAATTTTGAAAACAACTGAACTGCCTTTAAAAAGACGATCACTATAAATTATTAAATAAAATTTCACGACACAACTTTATTACCTTATATTGATATTGAGGTCAGTTAAAACTACGATTTATTTGTTCATTTTTACACTGAGATTAGTAATAAAGCTCAATTAGCCAAACAACGGTGAAATTTCATTTCATAATTTTTAATGACCGATCTTTTAACAGGTTCAATTTTTTCAAATTTTTATTCGCTCTTTTTAGTGGTCAAATCACATGTACATCTGACAAAGTTATGTAATTATCTCAGTTCTATTGGATTCGCTTTTAGCATGAAATTCAGTATCAGCTGCTCTGAAAATGCTTCTTTTTTTTTGCTCGCATACAGACATAGTTTGAACTAATAGGGGACCACTGGCTAGCTATACTCTACAGTTTGCAAAAAATTTCTGTATAAATAGCTTAAACTATTTCAAAGAGATAATTGAACCAACATATAAAAAACATACATATCGGTCTCGGTCGAATTAGTATCTTCTTTTTAAAAATGTAAACAACTGAAAATTACATCCTAAATGACAGTACGTGTGTGCTGAGAGACTGTCACTCGTTCTGCAACAAGATGTAAATTTTTTCTTATAGTAAAAAATATTGTTTACTCTAACTATAAGCAAACAAAAAATAATTCATTTTAAAATATTCATAAGGCACTGACACTTCATAATATTTTATCTATTTGACAATTTTACAATTTTCATTTTTATTTAAAAAATTGTTAGTTCATGAAGGAAATGTCTGAAGAGTGGCTATGTCCTTCTGAAAAGGTCATGGTAAGGGCGAAAAATGTTTCAAAGGCTAAGCGATTTCAAAGAGATAAAATGAGAGAGAGACCTCAAGGTGATTGATGTGAATTTTTGTATATAAATTTATTTTAGAACTTTTTATTCTCTATCACAACCAAATGTGGGATGTCAGTTATATTGATATTTTAATGAATTTTCTCTTGTTGTTTTTTAAGCAAATTCATTTTAATTTTTTCTTTAATTTCTAGCATAACCACAATGTAGGTTATCTGAAAAAACACAACAATTAGAACTTTACATTTTCATAGGCAGATTTCTTTGATTTTCCTACTTTTTCTTTTATCTACGAAATTTTTTTAAACTATAAGCAAACAAAAAATAATGAATGCTATGAGAAAAGACTCATTTGTTTTATATCACTAATTTACAGACAAAGTGTCCTTTCTCATATCATCATGATTAACTGTCACAAAGTAACGACTTCCACGATCGATTTTTAAAAAACGAATTAGGTGTTTTCACAAATTTTAAATTCACTTTCACTGTGAAGATAATGCTTCATTATAGTTAACAACACTTGAATTTTGAGAAACAGTTGAATAATACCTTAAAATAAGCCATTTTAATTTTGTATTGAAATTTTTTCACCAGAAAGACTACATCAATTCACTACGCACTCATGACGCCATCAGTTATATTGTCAGTGTCATTTTGTGTTATAAACACGTTATTTTGCAGATAAGTTTCCTAAAGGAGCTTTTACAAATCCCGTATTAGGTAGGCATTACTTATTTAATCACATGTAAAACGTAAATAAAGTGAATAAAATGTTGTGTTTAACAATTTTTACACGCGATTTAACAAACGAATATAACCGATGACGTCACCGCGCGTTTTGCATACTCGTTCAATTACTGAAACTTTATGTTATTTATTTGTTGAAATTTTAATTTGATAGACGATAGAATGCTGTTTAAATATCAATAAGTGCTTTAGTATAACAAGTGCTTCATTTTAATAATATCAAAAAAGCAAATTTGCACATAGTGAAAATACCTAATTCTCTTTAAATCTGTCTTTCCATACTTACTCATAAATAAAATAGATATTTTCAACAAACACTGTCTCTTATAATGACAATATTATCGTGACTAGTAACAGTTTTTGTACATTGAGAATTATAAAAAGTTACAATGGGCCAGGATAGATTATCAAATTTGACCATTATCCCAACTTAGGAAAAGAAAGTTCACAAATTAACGCTTTCCAAGGACATCAATAGATTAATTCGGGCTTTGATGAATGAATACCTCGAAAGATAGTCTTTTACGTTTATCTGCCTTCTTTAATATATTAATTACTGAGCGTTGTTTTTATTATCAATACAGTTTTTGGAAAAACAATTTTTGTCCATTATAATCCGAGAGAGGTTTGTTTCTGTGGGGCCCACTGGAAACTCGTTACGCCTCTGGTTAATGATGCCGTAATATGGATAATACGGTTGATATTCAATGGTATATTGTCATAAACAATCAGCTGATTACCTCTGGAACAGGTTGTAGAAAAAATGATCTGAGAAACAACCCTCTTTCTAGAAAAGCCTCGCCATCTGAAACCATATCGAATACACAGACTAGGATCGAGAAACTGTCGTTTATTAATAAATTGCCGTAAATATCTACACCAACGTTTAACTTTACTGTAGCCTGATGGCAGTTTAAAAATTAAGCTATGACGTTCTTCCATTAATTACAGTGTTTTTATTGTTTATGTTTCTATTAATAACAAGTATTTACATTGTTGACACTAAGTTATTCGATCTAAATTTAGTCACTTATTTTCAAGTAATATTTTTTTAATTATTTTTGTTACATTTAAAATCACGCTGACATAATGATCATTTTTTAATATGGCCTGGAAGAGGTAAACAGTTTTCTAAATATAATTAAAATGTCGAGTGCCAACATTTATATTTTTTTCTAGGAGTTGCAAACATTTGCCATTTTTAGAATATTAATTACTAAAAGAAACAGCATTTAATTTCAGCAGTATATATTAGTGTCAAAAGTCTATTTAGTTGGTTTAATTAATATGTCCAAAAACGGCTCTGGCTTTCGTTTTAGGAAATAATTTGGTTGTTACAAATATCTACGAGAGAACTACATGGCTCTTTCAACATAAATAATAAAAATACCAGTAATATTAGTTAGGGCAGAATTGAACTTTCTTAGCATTAATTGATACGATAATTAACATGTTATTAATGGGACATACAGTGATAAATTTCATGTGAAATTTTGTGAAGGAAACAAGTAATGAAGTTTGAAATGCAGAAATCAGAAGTGGAGGCTGCATATAAGAACTAAAAAGTTCAAAAATAGGTAGAATCGACATCAGCACTGTGATGCTTAAATTGGTTGATGAGGCTCATGGCTGACAGACAGAAAATCAATAATTTTAAAAAACCTATTCGTCATTCTGAAGCCGCCATGCGCCATTTTGAATTCTTGAATTTTGACTAAATATTTATAATCTGCGACCTCGAAAATCCCCAGATATCGATTTTTAATTGAATCAGACGGTAAATAATAAATCCGAAATATTGACGCCGCCATTTTGAATTTCTCAGTTTTGACCACATACTGCGACCTCAAGAATCCCCAGACACCAATTTTTAGTAGAATCGGATATTAAATGACAATAGACTGCCCGCCATCTTTGCAAAGTCATCTTAGATTTTCTATAAAAAATGTCAAATTGTATTGTCTCGTGAACCATATACTTACAAGCCGAATTTCAAGTCAGTGCGACACCTGGAAGTGGGTGGAAAATGACTTGTAGAATTCCATACAATGTGTCAGGTCAAGCAAATAGAAGCGTGTTAAAATCATAGAAACTGTGTGTGTACAAACGAAAGTGGACTAATATTATCGGTACTTATATAGATTATATTTAGGTGACGTAATGATATTTCTACAAAAATTGAATGCTGTTCTTGACTTTTTTGCAAACAATTACAACACAGACAATATTTATTTGGCAGGTGCTTTAACATTAATTTTATGATAGAATCAAACGCCGAAAATTTCTTATCGCAAAACAACAACAGATTCATTTCGAGTAACTAAAATTTCTAAAAGTTTCATAAATACACTTTCACTGATTTGAATATAGAATACTGTAATACTGAAACTGTCAATTGACATATATTTAATCCATGTCACATCTTGAAATTCCAAATACCCTGAAAAAGATAGAATTGTAATATTTTGAAATAAATTACGAGATTACCTATTCAAGAATAAGATAGTAACTTATATCATTGATAGAGTAGGCATCCTTGCTTAAAAACACAGATACAGATGAGGCTTTTAAATATAAACAATTACTGACAAATCTCTATTTTATCAGCTATAAAAAAAATCTTTGAAATTATTATAAAAAATAGGTTAGTGAGCTTCTTTGAAAAATCCGTTTTTTAATGACTTTTAACATGGTTATCGAAAAGTTCAACAATCACTACTGTAATAAACGTAAAGAAAACAAGCTAACCATTATACTCTTCGCCGATTTACTGCACTTTTTATATAATTGTTGCACATTCTATAGGATATTCTTCGCAGTTTCTTTTGTAAAAAATATTAGTTTTAGGCATTTTTAGTTTAGTTTTAGTTTAGCATTAAAACAATTTTTTTTATTTAAAAAATTAATAACTTTTTTATTTAGTGATATATTTTGTTAAAAAACAATGCGTTTCTTCTTCTAGCTAACAGTAACTTACTTTCCAAATTTCAGTACAATCGGACTTTTCGTTCTTAGGTTATCGTGCTTACAAGAAACGTGACAGACGGACAGACCGACGGAAGGACATTTTGAAAGTTAAATATTATAAATATTACGGGTTTTAGAAAAGTGCCGATCGAATGCAATATAGTCTTCGTTTTGTATTTGCGAAGAGTATAAAAAATAACATAAGCATTTGATAATCACGAGCAGTTGAAATATATTGTGATTTTAGCGAAGCTTTTGACACTGTTGATTACACACTCTTTCTCACTTTGAAGTACGTGAAACTTCCCACAAACTAATAACGTCACATTTAACGAGTTCGTATCAGATAAACTGCTGTGAATAAGAACGCTCAGAAACAGTGGCACTGAGACAAGAGATTCTTCAAGGATCGATGCTAGGTCCTATCATTTTTGCAACATACATCAATATTCTGTTTGCAAATGCTAACGTCATGCCAGTGTCAATATGTAGATAATACAACGTTTATGTGCAAAAGTGAAAATAAGAATGACCTCACAGTACAAACAGACCAAACTCTGATCTAGAGTAAATGTGTCCTTATTAAATTATGAATAAATCTGAAGTTTCAGAGTATTTACGAAATACAGATAAGTTCAATTTCTAGTGATAACACTGGGTAGTATATAAGTTGGAGAATACACAGAAAAAAAGGTAAGCAGAAAAGTGAAAAAGTTAGCTTCTTACCAAATGGGTGAATTAGCGTACTATGCTAATCGTCAGAGTATTGCAGCCTACGCAGCATTATGGGGTACGGTATCAGAGAATATGGATGTAAAAATATCGTGCGGATTAAATTATAATGAAAGCTATGAAGACTGTTTCAAATAACACGGTATACTTACCATCCCTGAAGGCATTTGAGGGTGGGTGAGACTCTGCTAATATCTTATAAGGTTGGGTGGGTATTTGAAAAGATTTTACGTAAGATTTTTTTGAATATAATTTTTCCATTGCTTATGACTTATTCACCTAAACTACTATTAATATCTATAGAATGAGATAGAGACCTTATTTCATATATAGATTATAATAGATAAATTACAATATATACACATATACATCTTTTTAACCCTAAAATAAAGAATTTTGAAAAAATTAATGTCTTATGTAAGAAATGGTGGTTGGGGGTGGTTGGATGTTACAGTTTCTTACATGGGGTTGGGTGGGGGGACAGAAAAAATGTCAAAATTCATCTTACGTAATTTATGAATGTTCCCATATGAATAAAGATAAATATATGCACAATTCTATAAATCACTTCTATTTAACTAGAAATAAAGATCAACTCAAAGTATCTTTTCATAGGCCAACTAAGACGAAAAACGAATTGGACTACTGGTGAAATGGAAATTGTGCATTAGAGTACCTGAAGCAGTAAAAATTAAAAACATTAGACTGTCTTCCTTTTAGGACAAAAATGTTATTCAATTAAAGAATTTTTAAAGTGCAACATACAGTACTCTACTTGTTCCTCGTATTTGGTTGGACCCAATTACGTATCTTCTACTTTTTACTTTACTTTTTTTATATAGTTTATAATACTAGGAAAACGAGTTTTTAGTACAGTTTTTTAAAATAAAAGCTTTTTCTTAAAAAAATTTTTTGTATATAATTTTTTCTAAATAGCAATTATCCATAGCGTGCACTGAAAATTAAAATTGTTCAGTAACTATGGATATTTCAGACAAACAAAACAAAATCACTTACCAAAATAGCAGAGTAATAACAAACTTTAAAACATCCACAGACACATGTTTCAACATGTATGTTTCATCAGTGCGACTTTTTCCAAAGTTTACAATCTACTGAAATATCTTAGCAAATACTAACATTATATTTATCAATAGACTGACTACCTGAACAGGATATTAAAAGTTAAAACTGTATTATTGGATAATTTCTTTATAATTCTACAAGAATGACAAATATTTTACACTTATCTGGGGATAAGATTTTTAATAAAAGTTAAAATAATTACTAGTAGGTATTTTCTGGTAATATATTTATTTAGTTTTTACAATTTCGGGAAGTTGCTTTTGGTACTAATTATATTTGAGATATTAATAATTGTACACTGCATATTACAGTTTCTGAAGTCCGACCCATCAACTTTACGTAGATTAGGTGCTGCATCCATTTCACCTTAAAGTATTGCTTTAAAATAATAAATAAAATGCCATGCCAAACTAGGAATTCGGCACCTAGGGCATGCTAGTGTACATTGGTACATTGGTACTTATCAGCCTATCCTAGATGCATTAGAGGACGTTATTTAAACGATTACAGAAACCTCATTTCTCAGGTCCGTGTCAAATATTTATCTGGGAAGTAACTTAAGATGTTATACATTTGAAAGCATGCTGGCCAGGCGCTCTATCAGGACATTTGAATGGGAGAGGGAGGTAATTATAGTATTGTTACGTATTTCCACCCCTTAGGTAACTGCCCTTTAAAATCTGTGGATTCAAAAATTATAACAAGAGATAAACTTTAGCAAACGCTATTGAATTCTTTTATTAACTAAAATACACGTTTACTGACTAAAATTAGCTTTAATACTGTTTATTACTTGACATTTACACTCTTCCCCTAATAGCACATGGACGTCCCGAAAACGTCCCGAGGACGTACTCTACCGACGTAAGACGTACCGAGGACGTTTGAGGGACGTTCCGTGTCAGCAAAACGGGGTGTCCAGAGGACGTCCCACCCAGGACTTATGTGGGACGAATGTAGGTCTAGAGAGGACGTCCTGAAAACGTTGTTGGGACATACTATGCAAAACATATAGGTACCTCGCCCTCCACCACTTTTAAGGTGTATTCACAGCAGAGAGTATTTACGTTCCTTTTTGGGTTTTCTAACCACATGCATTTCTTTCGAAATAGAATCCAGTGATTGGATTCTATTTCGAAGGGAATAAATGTGGTTAGAAAAGCCAAAAAGATAAGAAAATGACAATATATAATTACCATGTAGAAAAATGATTCAATTAGAATTTTAATACTTAGTATTTTTATTTATGAACACCAAATGACAAATTTATGCGAACATTTTATTTCTATTGTGCTATTGAAAGATAAGTTATGGCATTTGTATTTTTTTTAAATTAACTTCTTACTCTACAAATTCAGGTGTCAAGTGTCAAAAATACAATTTTTATGGGATTTAAAAGCTATATATTATAATACCTAGTACAGTATAATATAGTTATCTATACATTAAATCATATTGAATATTATAAGAAATAAGCGAAGTATGCAATAAAACGTAAGATAAATGTATATCTCACCTTCTCTTAACGTTTTGCACACTTCGTCTTTTTATAATTATCTTAGTTTATATTATTTTCTAATATTCTCTCTTTTTTGACACCCTCTCTGTTCTTTCCTTTGCCCTCTTCAATCACGATGTAATAGCCATTTCGGTGTCCTTCCAAGACTTTGAAGTGTTAGCGACTTCAGCAACCCCTGTGCAAATAAAAGAAAAATTAACATTTCAGATGAAATCTTGGCAAAAAACATTAAGACTAATATATGCCACCTGATGGCAAGCTTATATTTAAAATAAATTGTTATAATTTTCTTGGAGTCGTATTTAAAAAAAATCAGTTTAAATGTGAACATTTTTTTGTTTAACTGACTTTTGCATTTGAAAGGTTCCCTTGTTCGTTTAAAAATTTTAAGAACACCTCTTTATATGAATGATCGATTCTACAAATAATACCAAAGACCGAGAGAAGCAGAAATATATGTTGTGACTAATGCTACCAGATTAATAACATTATTATAAGTTTAACGTTATATTTTTTGCCAATATTATTACACAATTCAAGTAAAGAAAATGGCTATGGGTTAAGATGCATTAGGAGTTACGGTTAGAAGCAGGTTTATTAGGTTGAACATTGATGATGTATAAAAGTTTTTGTATGTACGTACAGCATAATTTCAGAAAAAATATAACAAATAGGGCATATAAGTTACAAATTTGTAAATTTTCCTCAAAAAGTACCTTTATTAGTTTTTTCCTTATACTAATTTACTGAAATCCCTAAATATACTTTACAAGTTTGTTAATGTTTTCTGGAAAATTTTTTTATTACTCGATGTATCAAACCTTACCTATTAAAAGTTTAATCACCTCCACTTGTTCATCAGAGATGTCGAACCATATATAACACTTCATTTAACACACTGAGTAGGTATTTCTTTTAATTTTTACTTCCCTCGCATACCGAAGGGAAGTATTGTATATTTATAATGTTTAATCAACAATCTTCTTTTAAGTGAATAAGTTCGCTCCATGATAAACAACTAAAAACCACATACCCAGGTTCACAGGTGGTCCCATAGAATTTTAACAGAGTCAAATAAGGTGGGTGGTAGTAGGTTATAACCTACAAATAAGCAGCACCAAATTTATCTAGAATAAAATATCGATCTAAATACTTATATATTAATAAATCAATTAAATAGACTTACTATTTTTGGTACTTTCTTTTGTAGGCGTTAAAAGTAACTAGTGGCAGTGGGCGGAAGAATGGAAAAAATAAAAATGATGCAATGCAATAACCATAATCCCCATAGTTTGACAGCAACTGAGCAACTAACCGAAACTCCTACATCTTAAACAGGACGTTTGGCGGGAATTTTAAAATAAAAGAGCTTTATAGGAACTTAACGTATTTTTAATATTGTTATTCATTCCAGTATTTCCATTTATTCTCATTGCGATATTTTCGTACTAAATGACAGGAGCACACTAATATAGAGGATAGTAGTATAATAACTACACTGTACTGTCAAAAAGTACAAATTAATGTGATTTCGCAAGATGAAAAAAATAGTTGAAACGAATATAAGATTTCTGAAATCAGAAAAATCAAATTGACAATAAAATTTAAGTGGACCATGGAATATGAAAATATTTTGTTATCAAAAGAAATTTTGTTAGTAAAACTTTTTAATTTTATTTTCATTTTTACAGTTTTTAATTTCCTGTTTTAATCATATCCTCATTTGCTCAAAAAAACATCACTCCTAGAGGTTATTTCACAAATGTGTTTAGGTTTGTATTGACTAGACTCTAGCAGGATGTCCTTAAAACGTTTTATTCAGAACGTTTTAGGGACGATAGCAACCGGACGTCCTCGGGACGTACCATATAAACCCGGGACGTTCCGACCTAACGAGGACCTAAGTGAACGTCCTGGGGACGTTTGTTGTTATCAGGGTCTGTTCACTTTATATCACTTCGGATTTATCTAACCTCAATACATTTGAAAACTTACTTCCCACATATTTACATTGGCCTATATACTCTACAAAAGGCATTAGAAGCATTCCAGCAAATTTCCATACATTTCTAGTAAAGTCTTGAACCATCTTCGTACGGTAATCTAGACCAATGTAGCAGGTTCTAGAATAGTCGCACTATTAGTGTCTCACAGATGGCGTACAGAAGTAACTCATTAGAGACATGCTGGTATTGCAGTTGCCTATCACCATTGCTACCTAATTCCGGTTGCTACTCATGAGCTATCAACGTCATCCCTTAGGGGGGCGTAAACCGTAAACGCGTCACAGTGTTTTCTTCATCGACCATCACTAAGGATCTGTCAGTATTTATTTAAATAATAGTATTATCAAGTACACAATAACATGAATTGATGTTTGATTGAGTAAACTATTCAGCCAAGTGTTACTTATATCCCAGACATGTTCAATGACAATGAGTGATAAATATGGTAAACTTGTAAACCACATTACTTCAACACTTTAGTTCAGTCATATGTAAAACTGTTAAAAACTGTATTTAACAAAGGATTATTTGATTTTAAAAACGGATTTATTGAAGGCGAATTCATTACAACCACTCCCCACGACCTGTGGAGTTAGGGACTGTAAATACCCAAATCGTATGTCCGAAGTAGACAAAGGGACCAGAAGATAACCGCCTATGTATCTTGCCTGCCAACCACTTGGCAATTTTATGACAGGTCGGTACAATCTTCAGTTCTGAGAGCAGCTTGGGCTTCATACCTCTGAGTGCTGCACCGGTTATTAGGATGAACATCTTGATCGAGTAGCCTGGGTACTGCACTTGGAGCTCGTAGCATGGTTCGTTTTTCCTCCCCCTTCAAAGCGATGTTTGTCTCAAATTCAACGACAAACGTCATCTTACTTTGATGGTCGAGGCCAAGCTTGTTGGCTTAAATCATGCATTTGAAAGAGTTCTTTTTAACATGCCTATTAGGGCCTTCGAATGGGAGGAGAATGTAAAAGCGATACGTTAGCATTATTATTTTCTTTATTTACTATCACTAAGCATCTGTCGGTATTTATTTAATCATAAATATTGTCAAGTACACAAAATTATATAGATACGTTTAATTGATATACAATAATGCTTAAATTGTTAGAATTTATAAATCGATTGGTATTGATGACACAGATCATTGACAAGGCAATCATGACCGAGCCATGTATCTCTCTAAGTTTCCAGTATCTCCTATCCAACTAAGAATAAGTTACTAAAAAGCATTAAGTTATTTTGAGCAGCAGCTACTGAGGATTTTGAGCCAGTCGGAAGTCATAAAAACTCTCCTAAAAGGTGCTGTTTAAAGGTAGCGAGGCATTTATTTGGAAAATCTAAGTCCTGTTGTTTGCTTCATATACAATTGCCAAAGAATATATAATTTTATTTGTTAAATAATGCGAAAAACGCCGTACGTCCCCTTTTATACCATGATTATTATAACAATCTTATGAACTGGTGACAATTTTGATTCTAATTTTGACAAGTTTGTGAGTTTGTTTGTATTCACCATCCGAATTTTACTGAGGAGGCTTAATGGCACTGACAAGAAATTTGTCTATTTCTTCTACAAGTGCATTTGCTCACAACAGTGAGGTATTTAAACTGGTTAAATTATTAGAAACAGAAAAATTATTTGCAATATTCATTAATTTATAAAAGATACGTATGTGTTACTTGCGTAATTGATCATGTGACATCCTATTTGTTTATCTGTAATTAGGCAAATTACAAATATTAACAGTTTAAATTATATGAGTATTTAATAAACAAATATTTATATACGATCTATACAGGGTGACTCACCTGGAACTGAATCGATCGATAAAGGGAAAACTATATAACAAAAAATGTTGAAAATTAGTTACCAAAGTCAGTGAGGCCAATTTAAGAAAATCGCAAATATCTCAAGAAGTTATAACTTTAACTCCTATACTAGAAAAACGGGAATTTAATTTTACATAACCTGATGTAAAAAAACACAGGATGTTCCTTTCGAGGTATGAATTTGACAAAATGTAACTTGTAAAAAATGGAACACTTGGTATTATGGAATTCATTATTGTAGAGAATAACTAATCTAATGTTCTTTCTGCGTGCCAAAAAGCAAATGAGGATTTCCTAACCGAAGAAAGTTATAACGGTTCTTGTAATTCGTTTTACCCGTCAAATTTTATATTAAACTTCAAACATTTCCGAAACTGCCGAAACCAGTCATTCTCACAATTTTCAAAATTCTTTGTTACATACTTTTCCCTATATCGATCGATACAGTTTCCGGTGAGACACCCTGTATATATTCATAGGTAGCGCATTCGAAAAAATGTTTACATTTACATAATTTAGGAATATATGTACATTTTTCGGTATTTTTAACAATCAAATTTTTAAAAATCCATACATGTGAGGCAATATTATGGGGGAATGCAAACGTTTTTCATAAATATATGCCAGCCTTTAATATTACCGCATTTATTATAGAAGGAAATGAAATATAACGAGTTTATTGATTTTTATGGTGATTGTTAAAAACTATAATTCCTTATCTGATACGACTCTGTCTCGAACGTCATGTACATGACGATTTCACTGCAGAGATAAAAATAACTACTGGAAATTTTCCATGCTACTCGAGCACCTATCAGGCTACAAATGACTTTATAGTAAGGAGATATAAACTTAGGTATTGCAACAAAATTTATCAGCAAATTTTTAAATAAACAAGAAGTAATACATTCGCTAATTATAGTTATTACATTCATACGATCGTCAACCAATCTAATGGTTTAACTGACAGCGAGGTCTTTCAGAATGATATTAAATTCAACTTTTTTCGAAGGCGGATCAATCGTTTACAAAAAAGGTTTTCAATTCTTTTTAGTGGCCTATTATTTAATTTCTACATTTTACACATTTCATGATCACTTTTATTGTATGATCAATTGATCACATTTTACATTTAAAATGATCTGTGGTGTTTAGGTATGTCATCAAAGTCATCATAGACGTCCTGGATCGCACGTCATGGATCCTGCATGTTATCCGGGGTAAACTATTTAGCCAAGTGTTAGTTATATCTTAGGCATGTTCGATGAATGATAAATCGGGTTAAACCATATAACTACTTCAACACTCTAGTTCATAGTCCTATATATAACTGTCAAAAACTGTATTTAATAGAGTATTTTTTGGTTGTTTAAAACGGATTTATTGAAACGGATTTCATTACAGCCACTCCCCACGATCTGTGGAATTAGGGACTGTAAATACCCAATTCGTATGTTCTAAGTAGACGAATGGACCCCAAAATAACCGTCCATACCTGCCAACAATTCGGCAAATTTCTAACAGACCAATATAATCTTCAGTTCTTCAGTGACAAATAGTGAAATTAATATGTTCAATAAATTCGACACTTTTCGTTCTCGACAACCGACTCAATATTTCCGGGAACGTAAGACAGCACTGGTGTCTGCTCTATCTCAAACATGTGTCTTACATGATAGTATAGGATTATTATACCAGGAACGCCGTGTTATGTAGGCCAAAATCGCATATACCGGAAAAGTACATACATAAGCGATTCCGCGTCCTGGCGGTAGATCCTGCAGATGATATCGGGAGCCCCTACACTTATTAGGCGACTTCGGTATATCAAGATGGTAATTACACAATCGTTAATTGCACTTGTGTTATTACTAATATTACAAGTTTAGCGGATTCCTTTTTAAGGCGGATTTTTTTACTGATAACGTTACACCAAGATATTTAACCATGTTGAAGTCCATTCCCCTTCAGCAGCTCAGAGTTCAGGATCTCAAGAAGGGATCACAGATACTCCTACTCTATAATTTTCCTTAGAATGCGTTCCCAATAATGCCATCTCGGTTCACCAAGCAGCTGTTGTATGCGGTCATGACCGTTCTTAACAGTTCCTAGGGCCTATATAATAACTGGTACAACTGTGATCTTTGTATACCACATTCTAAACACTTTTATTTGAATTGGAGGTCTTTGTACTTGCTCAACATCTCAGTTTCATTACGTTGACATCATTGGGATGGTCAGACTTTAAAACAAATTACACACTATGTATCAACTTCGACAAATTAATATCTCCAATAGCAAGCTTTACAATATGCTAGGGATTGCTAGGGGATGCTTAAGCCTCCTACAGTGTAGAGCTACAGAATTACAAAATTTATGACAAAGACCATTAACACCTTGCCCAAGTTATTTTGTTACGTTTTTTTCAAAACTTATACATTTTCAAAGAAAAAATCTTAAGAACAAAGAAGAGCTCATTATGTAAAGCGCTTTAAGAAAAATTCGTCTTGATCTTTCATAAAACTTGTAAATACTTTTTACAGAGAAATAGAAAATATTCAGTATTTTTTTCCTTAAAAAGAAACGGTTACCAAAAATTACAAAATAAAATTTTACCGTCGTCGACCGGTTAATTGAAACTTATTACCTAATATTGATGTTAAAGCCAGTTAAGAATACGTTCAATTTTACAGCGACCTCAATATCGATATTAGATAATAAGATTTTTATGACCTCTTATGAAGTTTCTACAAAGGAAAAGATTATTTTTATTTTTATCCGACTCGTTGTCAGAGAATCCATATATCTCAATACAAAATTTAATGCAAATCTGCAGTTATGGCAACCTCGTTGGAATCATCATTTTTAATTCTCGACGTCAGATTCAGCATCAGCTACTCCGAAAAATATCAATTATAAAGCAAGTTTATTCCTGGCGCATTCGCCAAATGCTCGAACGGAAACACTTTTTTTATATTGTTGCTCACCTTACACTATATATAGCTTCATGAAATTAATATGGGACCACCGACCAGCATAGGTACTCAATAATTTGTTCTCTTGAAATGTTTTCTTAACTGCTTCTCAAGTCTCGAGGTAACTCTTTGAAAATCCAGGAAAATCGTCCTGTTAGGTAAAGAGAAATGGTTCGGTCTCTAGACTCGATGGACCTTTTAATGTACTGTATACTTGTACCTCAAGAGAAATGAAGCACTATCTACAGTTTATAGTGGAGTCCGAACCATTTCTTGGTGATAATTTTACAATTAAAATTATTTAGGAATAACCCGCCTCACTAGGTACGCCAGTTTGCAAGCTAAACGCTCTCACCGAGCTACCGTGCTCTTTGTTTAGTTTTTAAAAGTGAATTGAGCACCTTCTTTCAAAAAAAATTAAAGAGTGAAAAAATATGAATATGCTACAAATAAATAATTTCAGACAAAGTTAGACTTAAGACAGTGACAAACGTAATTCTTAATCCTGTAACAATAACAATAATAATACCTGTTTTGGAAAATGAGGATTGCAGGCTATACTGGGATCGATTGGTTATAACTGACCAAACCATCCTCACTAACAGACCGGATATTATCCTTGTCTTGAAAAGGCAAAAGCACACATTCCTTATAGATGTTACAGTTCCCAACACTCACAACTTGCAGCAGTCCTATGGTGAAAAATTAGACAAATACGGTGAACTTGCTGAAGAGATAAAGAAAATGAGGCTACAAGATCAAATCGACATCCTACCCATAGTTATATCCACAACAGGTAGTTCCTAAAAATCTGGTTCACTCAATGTACTATTAATTTTGACATATAGTTTTCTATTTTCCAGATAACTCTTAAATAATATGTATTTATTATTCCTCTGAATTCTATTCTTTCTAATTGCAACAGAAGCTGCTTGTGATATACTGTGTCAAATGCTTTTTCTAAATCGAGGAACTCACATAAAGCTGACTTCTTTAAATCTACTGCAATATACGTTAGGGTAGTAAGTTTAGCTATGGCATCACCTGTAGACTTACCCTCTTGAATACCGTACTTTTTGTGAAACTAAGTTGAATTTGTTTAAGTATTTTTACCATACGAAATTAAATTATTTTTTTCTAGAACCTTTCAAATACTTGATAACAAAGAAATGGGTCGATAGTTTTTTACTTTACTAGGGTCACCCTTTTTGAAAACAGGTGTAATGATTGCCTCTTTTAGAGCTTTTGGATAAATTCCATATTCAAAAATTTTATTAAATATAACAGATAAGACAGGGGAGATATATTACTTCCTCATCCATATAGTGGAGTGGAAGTATAGTAATCGTAAAAAAAATATATATTTTTTTTGTTGAAATAGGTTTAGAATGTCATGAAACGTCGAGATTTCCTCTGGAACGGTTTAAGATACACGTATGTACTATTACGAGATCTGGAACTGGATTGTTTTTTGAAATTATCCGGTGAAGGGTTGGGGGGTAACTAGGGAAGTGGAGGCCTCAGATTTTTTTTTAATAATATTTCTATCACCCCGTACCACCCTCACTCCATTATTAAAGGGGTTGATAAAATAAAATTGAGATATTCCCTTGAAATTTGGTACACGTATATATTATAACGACAACTGGAACTGATTATAATTTGAGATGATTCCGTTGAAGGGTTGGGTGTTAAATAGGGGTAAATATTGGAAAATAAGCAAAGCAAGCTAGTATGAGTACAGAAACTTGTAATTTGGTGTGCATACTAGAAGAAAATGCCTCAGATTTTTGTATTTATACCATTTTTCAACTCCCCTACCATCCCCATTCCATTTTATAGCGGTTGATAGAATAGAATTGTGATATTCACTTGAAATTTGGTACACGTATATACTGTAACGACACCTGGAATTAGATTATATTTAGAGATAATTCCGTTGAAGCGCTGGGGGTTTAATAGGGGTGAATATAGGAAAATAAGTAAAGCAAGCTGGTAAGAGTACAGAAACTTGGGGCTTGATGTATATACTTGAAGTCAAGGCATCAGATTTTTTATAATATTTTTTAATTCATCCCACCACCCCCACTCCATTATTAAAAGGGTTGATAAAATAAAATTGAGATTTTCACTTGAAATTTTTATACATAATATGTATTATAACGACATCTGTATTTAGATTATATTTTGAGATGATTCCCTTGAGGGGTTGGGGTTAAATAGGGACAAATATGGGAAAATAAGTAAAGCAAGCTGGTAGTAAGAGTACAGAAACTTGGGATTTGATGAATACTAGAAGCCAAGTCCTAAGATCTTTTATAACATATTTTAACCCCTTCACTACCCCCACTCCATTATTAAAGGGGTTTGGTACACGTATGTATTATAACGACATCTGGAACCAGATTATATTTAGAGATGATTCCGTTGAAGGAGTGGGGGGTAAGTAGAGGTAAACAAAATAAAATGAGTAAAGCAAGTTGAAATTTGGTGTATAGTAGAAGCCAAGACCTCACATAGTTTTTATCTCCCCCCCCCCCCCCCCCCCTCACCAACTCCACTCCATTGTTATAGGGGTTGATAAAATAAAATTGAAATATTCATTTGAAATTTGGTGCACCTATGTATTGTATTGACATCTTACTGAGATGATCAATTTAAAGGGTGGGGGTTGTAAATTGGAAAAAGTAGGTAGAGTCCAGAAACTTCATATTTGGCATATATGCTAGAAACAAACACCTCAAATTTTTTAATGACATCCATCTCAAATATTAATAAAATTCTAATGATTTTCACATACTAGAATGCAAATATAGTCAAGATGTTTTCCTTTGAAGAGACTTGGATGGAAAATCTGGATGTAGAAGTAGATATTCTTTAGGCAGCGGTTTTCTGTATTTCTTTTAATATTTCGCTAGATACATTGTCTTTACTTGGAGCTTTTCTAATTTCCAGTTCGTTTATATATTTCGCAGACATCAGTTGGAGATAAGAAAAAATTATGCTCTACAATTGGGGAGCCAGGCATAATTTTTTCAGCAAGTTCTTTACCAATATTACAATAATGGGTTTGAAATGTATTTGCCATCATACACTTATCTTCAATTTTTTAAATTATTTTCTATTAGATAAGGAATATTAGTTGCTGATTTGCTTTTGCTTGTAAATTCATTTATTGTTTTCCACAGAGTTCTTGTATCTGTTTTTGTGATATAGATTTGCCTTTTGTAATATTCATGTTTAGTTCTACTTACAAGTTTTTTAATTCTATTCCTATACAACAAATATCGATTTTTTAAATATTCATTATTTGGGTCTTGCAAATGTTTTTGAAATAAACAGTCTAATATTTAGAGATTTTATAAATCCAAGGTTTACTTTTTTATTTTTATTATTTATTAAAACAATTTCCGTTGAGCTTTTTACTGCTGTTTTAATAAGATTTATAAATATATCGATACATTGATCAGGATCATCTATAAATTTGGTCCCAAGCTGTTTTTTAATAATAATAATAATAATAATAATAAAATTAGTTTATTTATCCAAAGATAATACAAAACAAATATAAATAACATAATACAAAAAGGAAGCACAGCTAAGGTCTATATAAAACAAAAACAACTCCTAGCTTAGATGGAATGCAGGGTCTTTTATTAGATCTATTAGTTTATACTTAAATTGTTTAATGGTTCTGCCTGTTTTAATTTCCTGGGGTAGAAGGTTGAATTGTACAACTCCTTTATGAAATAAGCTATTCATTGAACTGCTCTTAAATGTTCTACTGACGTAAAAGTTGCTGTTTGTAGCCAATCGTGTATTACGTAGATGTACATCAGTAAGTTTTAATTTAGTGCAATTAATTTTTTCGTAATAATTATTTTTCGTATTTACATCATCTTGTGATTGGCTAGGTTACTTTTTATAACAGTTGGCAAACAGATATTTGTTTCGTTTAAATTACTTTTAAGAAATATATGGTCAATGCATGATTTGGATTCTCCCTGTTCCCTTGGGTAACTATTTATTAAGAATTTGATAACTCATGATAGATAAGCGATGTTTTCTAAAAATGAAAAGCTTTAAATTAGATTTCCCTGCAGTTTGATTGTTAAGAAAAATTGTCCACTTAATGGTATCGTGCATTCTAAAAAAACCTTCACTTTAATTCTTTTGGTAACGAATGATTTTTTACTTAATTTAGTCAACCGATATTATTAAATTGTCTGCAATAAGTGTTTTTGGTAAACGAAACTATTTACCGAATAGCATATTATACCTACGACTTAAAGACGAATAAAAACCAACATCGCCAAAGGATTTCTCGGTCATTACTATCTTGTTTAATGCAAATATAAAATTTATAAATATATAAATTTGCATTTGCAGTTTGGTATTTGAAACTGTGGAAAGTTTTTTAAGGTCGCTCGCTTCTCCACAGTAACATAACCTTTCGCAATTCGCGAATTGGTCGCCTCTTTATTAGTAGTAGCATACCTAGACAATGACAGTAGCATATATTAGGTATTCCGCGAAGGTCTAAACATCTATTTCTTCATGTTTGCAATAAAATAATATGACAAATATTTAATATTTTAACAGCTTCCTTATAATTTCCTACTTCCTAGGACTGAACAAACGGAAGGACTTTTTACAAGTGGGCATTTTGTCAACCTTCATAATCAGAAAAGTATACCAGTGTTTACAGCTAATATTTCAGGGTATAAATATTATATTGACAGCCATGTCCTCGTTATTAGTCCGTACAACGTGGTACAACTGATAACTAATTCTATTAATAGAAATATCAGAAACATATTTCACATATTTTTTACAAATAAGAAATTATAATTATACCAACTTGCATATGTTTAGTGTCGCCGCGTGTGAACTAAGACAATGATATGGTCTTTCTACTTAAATGCAATGTTGATTAATGAATGTTAATCCGACCAGGAAATTAACAAAGAGTTCGGTAGATATCAAACGTCAATGAGTACCTATATAAACTGACAATTTAATATAAAATAGTGATGATATGAACTATATATCCTTCCTTGATCCACGTCGACTGAATTCATTGCTCACGTGGAGTTCCACAGGGATCCATTTTGAGGCCTTTGTTTCTTAACATATATGTCAATGACAATAGCAGAAAATAAATTGCTTTGCTTTTTATACGCTGACAACTTAAAAAGCTTTACAGTTGTAAATGATATGATGACTGCTCTAAATATAAATCTGATCTTAATAAAATATACAATTGGTACATAGTAAATAAATTATTTTTGAATGCTAGCACATGTAACATGTCCTTTCCTTTAGAAAATTTATTACAACAATAATTTTTTACTATCACGCGATAGGTTAGAGACGTGATATTGATTTGGAACCAATTTATTGTTTCATTTTTTGAGTTGAGCTAATTAAAGAAAAATATAAATGTTTTCTTATTTTTAAGTATTTATTCAATGGACTTCGAGAACGAGAGAAATGATCGGCAAAAAATGTGTTAAATAATTGTATTTAATAACTAAACCACTTGACGGGTCTTCATGAAAATCGATAGGGTTCCATTCTGACAGTGGACGAAACAAAATGCAAAGGGATTTGTTAAAAATGTTAACTGTCGAACGTTTGAGCACATGCATACAGAATTATTTTCATCGGCCAGAATAAAGCTCACACCTGGCGGGGTGAATGCTCAGTTAATACGGTTAACAGTATAAAAAATTGTTATTAAAAAGCTTAATTTATAGTAAAAGTTCTAAACCATCTCCCCTTTCCATTGAAATTTTATACTGGGTGAGTCAGTATGCGGACGGTCAATATCTTTCTAACCGTTCGAAATTAGAAAAACGTCTCAGATGAGCATTGTAGGAAATTAAAAGTGGCACATTTTAAAATCATTTTTAAACCTACGAGGTGTTTCACATAGTTGTCAAGTTAATACTTAAATTTTTATCTAGGCATATATAATTTTTGGACTTACACTGCGGCGGTGGCGTTGCCACGTCATTCCACTTTTTTCCAAAATTAATGCATTTGCATAGGTCAAGAGTAAAATCAGTAAAAAACGTTTTTCTTCATGTTGACCGTGGTTTCACTTTGAATATTAGTCGAGACCATATACTAGTTTCCAGCCCTCAAAGTTGAACCCAATTCTATAGGGTGTTCTCCACGATGACTCAATATTTTACGTTTTTAAACTGTCATAACTTAATCTCTTCAAATGGAACAGTGGATATGTTTTGACTTAAACTGTTTCAGCAATTACGCTGTGTACAACAGTTTAACCCCCTTCTCCCCTCTTGTCACACTCTGTCACACTTTATGGACCCCCCTCAAAGTGTGACATAATTAATGGATGGGCCCTAAGTGTATTACTAAAGAACCTAAAAGTTATAATTCGACTTTTATTTGTTTTGGAATTACGGCGCCTTAAACGTATATTACCGAAAAATCAGAAATCTTAAGTTATAAAAGTTTAATGTACAATAAATTTTCAATATGTCTCCATAGACCTTCAGACATTTTGTGGCTCGTTTGCGACGAGGGCGTGTTGCTCTTCTGAGTTTATCTTGATGTTGCTTTGTCTGAGCTGTAGCACCAAACACATACACTTCATTTTTCATCCATTTCCACAAACAGAAGTCTAACGGTGTGAGGTCTGGAGACCTTGCCGGCTGACTAATAGGACTAACGCGTCCTGGAAAAGTTCAATTTCAATGCTGGATTACCAGATGAATAGAATGTGGAGGAGCTCCTATCATGGCCTCCCGGTTGCAGATGCTGTACCCGCTGTAAGGAGTATGGGTAAAAGCCCTGCTTGTGTAGTGTGCCGATCATTTTTGTCTAAGGAATTTCAAGTTGAGCGGCAATACTTCGTGAGATGGTACCAGGGCTCTCTTTCAGTAAATCGCGAACGTTTTCAACTTCATCTACATCTTGTCTACAGGTACGATCAGATGTTATGTGAGTACTGGGAAGTTGTAAACAAAACTTTAAGACGCCCTAATTCGAAGACAAATAAAAATCTGATTTACAACTTTTGGATTTATTAGTCAGTCACTTATGTGTAGTATACGCTCCCGGAGTTTGGCACTTTCCTCCCGACTCACCCTGTAATTAGCTTCATATCCAATTCTTTGAATGAATAACTAATTTACACAAGTGAGGTTTTCGATGTTCAAACAATTCTTGTTATTTTAGATTTTGTTTAAACGTGATATAACTTCTTAAGTGTTCTCATTTCCTCTCTCTCAAAATCGAATCTAATTTTACAGGGTGTTCTCCACGTTGTTTCAAACTTTTGCATTTTTAAACTGTCACAACTAATTTTTTTTTCAAATGGGAAAAAAAATTACTTAAAATGTATCAGCAATCAATTACATATATGCGGATATCTCATAGTGCCTATTTTTATTCGACGATTTTAGAAAAATTTAGGTCGAAAAAAAAAGAGTCAGTATGGATCTACGAATACCGTTGTTTTAATTGAACGAAATTCAACAAAATACATAAATCAGAAAAATCTACCTCAAAATTTAATACTGTGAAATATGTAACGTCACAACGGGTGGGGGGGGGGGTTGACTCGAATGTGACAACCTGTGACACAGGGGAGGGAGGGGTAGAAAAACCATGAAATTTGCGTGACGAGATTAAGGGATAGCCCCTTATGTGTAATATACACTCCCGAAGTTTGGCACTTTTCTTCCGGCTCACCCCGTATGTTTAATAACAATATTGGTTCGGAACAAAATTAATTAATATATTATTTTAAGAAAATTCGACTGATAAATTGGAAGAGGTATACTTCCTAACACGAAGTCACACACACATATAACTCTCGTTTGTATAGCGTACTCGGGTAAAAATTGGAATACTGATTACAATTTACAGAGGGAAGAACAGATATTTAAACTAATTAGACAAGAAATTGGTAACGAAATAGTCACTTTCGGTAACACCGAGAATTTGTGAATGGATTTTTTCTTAATAAAAAATAGATGTCCTAATGTATAATTAAGTAACCTACATAATCAGTGCAGTTATAATTATTATAATGTTGACCCACTACAAATTTATATATATTGCGAAATTATGCAATAAAAAAACATAATCAAGTATGGTTTATTAGAGGTTCCTTGCTGTCGTAATTATTTGCACGCGAATTGGATTTCCGGTTTTAAATTAGCATTATTTTTAATTTAGGAAGTCGATTTAAACAAAATCACATTTTGTTAAGGATGGTAGTAAATATAACGTGCTGTCATTGTAAAGGTCTAAAATATTATTCAACAAGTCATAACCACTGACCTCTGCGTGGCCGACCGCTAATATTGTTCGACTATTATTTCACCGTGATATATCCAATCGTCATAACACATACAATAGTAAAGGGAAATAAGAGTTCTGTTTACAGAAAAAATCTATATAATTAAGCATGATGTATAAAAAAGATGTGTGAATAGGAAAATACAACTAATAAACGGTCCGATGCAGTACGTACGTAACTATATGGGACGGCGATCTATACAGTCCACTATAAGGTAGAGTGATCCTAGAAAATTAAATTACAAATTTAAAAAATCCTCGACGCAAAACCATTGAATGAATAACTTTAGTGTCATTTAGTCAGTTGAATGTAACTATTTCTGAGTCCAGTCATAAACTTTTACGATTTAAATTTATCCTACATTTTTTTAAATATTTTCGAGATTTGCCTTCTTACACGCATGAATATCTTGGGGGCTGCTGTGACTATTACTAATATTAATATTATTTAATAGTTCAATATTGTACTCGTATTTGTCTACTTGATTATTGCTTGTTTACATTTCACAGTTAGCCAACGTACTAATCTTATATGTATTTGTTTACTGGATATTTTAAATGAATAAGTATGAAACGGATGAGGTACGAGCCATACGCTGCACGACAATTTCGTGTCGTTGCTGAGCGCCAATAATACAGGATATTCCAGAGCCACCTTCCTATCTAAGTTTTGGTTTACTGTTACACTGTTAGGTCGCTGAAGTTCCATGAAGTTCCATTGAGAAAGAAAAATGAATACGTTACTTAAACTATAGGAATAAATATGTCAAAGAAATCCATTATATTCACATTTATCGATGATGTGCAGGTTCCTGAAGGTCTACCGAGATGAAATTAGCTAAAGCACGCCTCAAAATCGAATCATCCGTTTGGAGATGTGAAGCCACAGACTTAAACATACGCGTCAATCTTATAACATCCCTACTTTTGTGTTGAGAGTTAAAATGGAGGAAAGGTGTCTGTGGGGCAGCGGTTAAAGAAACCTATACTAAGCTACACCGCACTGTATAGACCTTTCCTATATAGCAAAGTTAGTCCAAATTATGTTGAACCATTTCTTTTATAACCGCCGGATTCACATAGCAATGAATAATAATACTAGTTACACATAAAAAGAAACGTAAGTAGCAAATGTCATAATTTGCATGAAAATTTGATCTATTTTTACTATTTCATTGTGCATTATTTTTGCGTGTATAGTTATAACGTGCTCATTAAATATTAATGCGTGCGAGTATTATCATTATTATCAACAATGTTTAGCGGTTATAACTATCGTAGAATTGCAATCGATAAAAAATTCCAATTCGGGCAGAGACTAGAATCTTCACTAACAAAGCCTTATACATGCACGGCCCAATTGTACCAAATTCGAGAACACCCCTTAATGCCGCCCCATATAAATTCTATATCCGACCAGTGACGGCTCGTGACATGACAAGCTGATGAGGCAGGACTCTAGATACTCAGATAGGTATAGGTGCCTAGAATTAAAATTTCCTATTTCTATTTCAGGCGCATTATCAACTGCCTAGTAGCGATATTCTGCTTCTGTTTCCCCATAAAAACTAACTTACACTTTGAAACAACATGTTGGCTACTTTTGTTAAGCAATACTAGATCACGCGATAAATTCTTCAAAGCAGAATATTTATTTTCACACCATACTTTCTCACTATTATTTGCGTATAAAATAGATGACCAGTAGAATAATTTACTTTGTCCTGTTCAGTGAAACCTAAAACCATTAAAACAAAAACACTTACCAAAAAGAATGGTTGTATCAAACTCTATAACATGCATATGTGTTTCGGTGTTCCATATCTCGTCAGTGTGACTACTCTAAAAGCTTAGAATGAACTGAAAAATTATTTCCCAGGCAAATACATCTGCAATAATTATACAGAATTATAGAGTTGAAATAGTTACTAATAATACTATTAGCTAGTAATATAAATATTTCCATTGTTTATATTTTTAGAGAACTTTCACATTGTGGGTAATTGGCATTAGAATTTAATTATATTTCATGATTATACCTTTATTAACTCTACGCTTTCGGTAAGCCAGTCGTATTTCTTGTATTAAGTTTTACTAAAAGCCCGTGACACTCGAAAAGCACGTTTATTTATTAAAAAGTCGAGAATATCGCTTGTGTTTCTAATATATGCTATATTTACATTTACCTCGACTGCGATTTCCATTTCTAATAATTATGGCCTAATAAACACTTGTCACTTAGTCACTATCACTAATTGATATTTGACTGCTGAAGAAACACAAAAAAACTGTTTTTAGACGAGACGAAGCAATAAACGAACTTGTCTTCGAAGAAATTTATGGTTATAATGAACACGTGCGAAAAATCACAGGGCACAGGCGTACCCTCTAGCGGAATATTATGTTATCTTGCGCACACTGCATTACCAATGTATATCTGTCACTCTACTCCATAGAGATTAAATACGTATGCTAACCTGCCTCATGGAACAAACCGCCACTATATCCGACCAATATTACTGTATTTCTCCGTCAGTTACCCACTTCCTCACAAAACAAAACAAAATTAGAGCAAATGTAATACAGAATCTTCAGGATAGATGCCAATTTCTGATACAGCATTCAACAGTTGTTATTAAACCAAACAGTATTTGACTTTACAAAAAATTTCATAAACAAGGTCTAGTATAATTGTGGGTAATATATAGTTAGTACCTGTAGAAAAACAAAGGTGGAATCGGGAAGAGCGCAATAGTCAGCTATTCACTGAATGCGGCCCTGGACTTGGGAACTAAAGGACTCAATTCAGTGTTGATAATTGTTGAGTTACAGCAATATGAACACGACAGCCTTTAGTCAGTAGAAGTAGTATGACAAAATAGTCAAGTACTTGTGCAGTGAACGAAAATGTATTCAGGGTACAACATTTTTCCAGCCAGCATTCCTGATGCCAAGCTCAGTCGTGGGAGTGGAGGTGCTGTTTATTGGTGTTATGACAATCGTGTCCCATATGCGATACCATATTATGTACTTTATTTCATAGCTTTTCGCTTTTCATATTTTAACATCTGGTTGGGACGCATCAGCATTTTATTTTCATCTAATCTAAATGAATCAATCTCTACGGTAACAAGACATCGTGGTTATACCACGAGTTTCGTTGGACTGTAAAGGTTGTTTCCCCTGTGCTGTAAATCAAGTGGTCTCCCGTTTTCTTCGTTTTGAATAGCGACTTAAGCCGCTTTCGAGATACCTACATTACATTTCAGTGCAGCAAATGATATAGGATATCCAAAGTCAATTTGAAAATTATAAAAAAGACCGATGGTCATGAGCGTCGACCGACAATTTTTAGAATCACACTTTAATTATCGTAAATATTGTTTTACTACTTTATATTAGTTGATAGGCATGATGTAAATTATTTATTTATAATGCATTATTTATTTATGATAAATAATGTTAGTTTAATGAACAACTCCATAAATGATTCAATAAAAGTAAGTAAATATCATTTAACCTACGGCTATGCTACCGGCAATAAGGAACTTGTAATGGTGGACCAGGTAATCAATTGACTACTTTCGTTTGAGGTAAGCGCATAACATATCTGGTTAACTATATTCGTATACTTATATCGTTTGCAATATTCAAGCAAGGTCTCGGCTCTTATTCAGTCACATCAGCCTTTACAATAATTTATTCTGGTAGTGTTAAGTATTGAACCCAGTAAAACGATTCCTTTGAAAAATATCCAATTTGCTAAGAAATTAAATTCAGACAAAAAAATCCCATGAAAAATCAGCTTTTAAACATTAAAAAAGAATTATAACCACCTTTGACATCATCTTTCATCGAAATCTGCGTAAAGAATTATTTCACTAAAAATGACCAAAAAATTGACTTGGAAAGAGGACGACGGTGAATCGCCTTTGGGTTCCGTCGTTCGAATTTTCACAAGTACTCAAAAAATTTCAGGTTGCACGAGGCGGAAAACCGCTCCGCTCGACAAACTTTTCCAAAGTACCGCGAATTTCATTTTTCGAAAGTACCACAAATTGGGTTTTCCGAAAGTACCGCGAAGATAATTGCACAGGGCGGAAAACCGCTCCGTCCAACACATTTTTCGAAAGCACCATGAATTTGGTTTTTCGAAAGTACAATAAAGAGAATCGCACAGGGCGGAAAACCGCTCCTCTCGGCAAATTTTTCGAAAGTAAAACGAATTTGGTTTTTCGAAAGTACCACGAATTTGGTGGTTCACAAGGCGAAACCCTCAGTCAGGATATAGCGAGTAGCTATTTTAAATGTCAAAATTTAAGAAGCTCACAAAAGCTGTTTCGAATGCTGTTCTTTTTATCAAAACTTTAAAGACGGTGGAT
Source organism: Stenurella melanura (assembly GCA_963583905.1). NCBI lineage: Eukaryota > Metazoa > Arthropoda > Insecta > Coleoptera > Cerambycidae > Stenurella > Stenurella melanura. Next base: position 26,661,478 of record OY757318.1, on the reverse strand, counting down.
CCACACACAAGAGCGCGATATGGATTGACTTGGCTTCTCAATAGCGAGAAAGAACCATTAAGCCCGATGAAGGGACGAATTTCGAGACCTGTTCTTTTTATCAAGAGGACCTCTCATTTTTAACCATTTTCAGTCTACAAAATTTACGTTTTTTCAATGAAGACTCCATGCACGAGCTTCGCAAGCAGATTTTTCTGCCCAGAAAGAACTATTTTAAACTCTTCTGGCTGTTCCTAAGGAGTTTCGTGAGCAGACCTTTTTATCAAGAGGATATAAGAAGTCTCCGAGTACGAGCTTCACAAGCAGTTTTTCTGTTAGAAGAAGACTAATTTCAATCATTACAAGTCAACAAAATTATCGTATCATACCATCATACCCAAGGAGGTATAACATTGAGCTTCGACAGCCCATGTTCCAATTTTAAAGTTTTATGTCACGGTTGACAGCACAAGCCATGCTCCGAAGCGAGCTTATCTTCCAGAAGGAAGAAAATTATGCTTCTATAACTTCTTCCACTTTTATAAGTCAACAAAATTACCGTACTCATATTACCAAATGAATGAATTACGTATCGAGCTTTGACAGCCGCTATTCCACAATTTTAAAGTTTACGTCAATACAATTGACACACACCCACGAGGTTCCAAACGAGATTTGAGAGCCGATCTTCCAGATGGAATAATTTTTCTTTTTATCAATTTTTCATCTTTATAAGTCAACAAAATTCTCATCGACATATGTCGAAGTGTGTTAATCACCAATCAGAAAACTTAAATGTGTCTCTAAGTTACAGATATGAGATATTCCTATGTTCCATGAGCTGAATTGGAAAGACGGCAGGATCCGGCGCAAGAGCGCGTCCGTCCAAGCCTAACAATCAAGAGAAATCGCCGCCAAAAACCGTTCGATGGATCAAGGATTCAATCCCATATCCAAGTCCTTAGTCAATCTAGAATTGAAGACGATTCAGAAGATGAAGAGATAGTGGCATGAACATTCTCAAATCTTCGCTTCGCTACGAGTGTAGTGTTTTTTATTTTTGCATTGTAACAAATTGCTTCTAAAGTTTATACTTATTGGCATTGTGCTTAAGACCAATAAAATTGTTAACCATTTCACATTGATTCTTAAACCATTAAAGTACCACACTTGGCAAGAGTATTCATCCAAATATTTCATTCCTAATAACTATCAAAAACATTCGACTGTACATAAAGAGACACCAACAGAAGGGGGGTGTTATTGAACCCAGTAAAACGATCCAATTTACTACGAAATTAAACTCAGACAAAAAAAATCTCATGAAAACTCAGCTTTTAAACATTAAAAAAGAAATATAACCACCTTTGGACGAGTCAATCGCCTTTGGACTCCTTCGTTCGAATTTTCAAAAGTACTCAAAAAATTTTAAGTTGCACGGGGCGGAAAACCACTCCGCCCGACAAACTTTTCGGAAGTACCACGAATTTAATTTTTCGAAAGTACCACGAATTTGGTTTTTCGAAAATACCACGAATAAAATCGCACAGGGCGGAAAACTGCTCCGTCCGACAAAGTTTTCGAAAGTACAACGAATTTAATTTTTCGAAACTACCACGAATTTGGTTTTTCGAAAATACCACGAATAAAATTGCACAGGGCGGAAAACTGCTCCGTCCGACAAATTTTTCGAAAGTACAACAAATTTAATTTTTTGAAAGTACCACAAATTTGGTTTTTCGAAAGTACAATAAAGAGAATTGCACAGGGCGGAAAACCGCTCCTCTCGACAAATTTTTCGAAAGTACAACGAATTTGGTGGTTCACAGGGCGAAATCCTCAGTCAGTATGTAGCGAGTAGCTATTTTAAACGCCAAAATTTAAGAAAAAATCAATGGGAGGGTATTTCCAATAAAAACCAAAATCCTCATTTAATTATCCTCAAAGTGGGAGAGCATAATCCTTGTCCAAACCACAAGAACGTACATAAAATTAGTCAAAAAATTCATAGTCGGAGAGTCGATTCCGACGAACCCAAAATATCTTTAATCTAGGATCAGGCGGACATCGCCATAATAGTCGCTCGAAGGCGAGTCGACGGAAAAAAAGGATATTTGGGTTCGATGCCGTTAGTACGTTTATGCAAGCAGGAAAACCATCGAACTGATATAAATAGCTTCTTTAAGCATCCTGACAAGGATTTCAAGCATTTCAATAATTTCAGTGCAAAATTAAAAGTGAATAATTTTCAAAAAGTTACGCATACGTTTTACAATCATATCTAACTGGGAGTCTGAATCTTTTTGTACAATCGATTGTCATAGTTCTATCGACGTTGCTGGATGAGTTACGATCCTACGGGAAGTAACGGCTAGCCGAGCGGTGGTACTCTGTGATGTTTACCCTATATAATACATTAGTTAAGTGTTGAATATTTATATTTTTTACATTTTATGAAGTATTTCAATAAATTAAAATATATTTTGAATTCGATTTCTTATTGATCCACTAATTATAAGATTAGCGACCGACGTGCGATTCTGTCACGTGAATCGGATAACTGCTTACTACGGGTCACCTTTAATCCCGTCACGTTGTTGTACCTATCCGAATACTCATAGAATCCATCGACGGCCTTACTTATTAAGAAGTGTTTCTGAGAAGTGCCAACTATAAGATATATTCATTAGAAGTGCACCGCCCGACATAAGATTTCGACAAAGAGAGCAGACTGTAGCAATCACAGTAAGTATAATTTTGTCTATTTTGGTCTTGGGGAATCTAAAGGGTAACTTGAATCCCCCTTGTGAGTAGAGTTGATAGATATCGTAGCGGCGACACGGCTCCGGCCTACATTATATAAAATCCATGTCGTGTCCATCAGACCCTACGATACTAGGTACATCTACAGTAGCAACACTTTAGACTGCATTTTCAAATTAACAGTAGAAATACTATACACATTTCTTGTGTGTGTTTATGTTTCGATTGCACTGGTTGTATCCAATTAGCCAGTCACTATAATCGTTACTAATATGTAGTTTCATAAGTTATTTTAAACTCAGCTTTAAAGTACAATTTGCGTTACAAAACATGGTGTTTAATTATAACGAACGATCGAAGAGAATTAAAACTGGAGCGTTAGTTGTTATTAATTTTTTTATATTATTTTTAAGAACAAGAATAAATAGAACGTTTTAAATTGAATCAATTAATTAAATCGGTGTTAAAGCCATGAAACGTTTTGTTAAATATTTATATTTATGTCTCACGTATAATTAAACAATGGCAAAAAAAAATGTGAAGGGATTTTTTTAAAACCAATACCAATAATCTGCCTGAGGCGTACACAAATAATATAAACATTTTAAAAACGTGTTTACGAAAATTCTTTGCCGTTAAATATTCGTTTTTCAAAACTTCTAAATAATTATAAACATTTTAATAAGTTGTTAATTAGTTTCATTTATTTCCTCCCTAATCATGTTTTTAATACTTCTACTTTCAAATCATATGTATATACCCATCTTTAGAAAAAATCCAAGGGTATTAGATCTGGCGATCGGACAGGCCTACCCGTTTTGCTCCAAGGTGCATACCATCCAACTATTATCAAACTAGCATTGCTCATATAGATCTTTTTAATTCTCTATAGCTTTCCAAAATACTCAAATAATCATTTAAATTTCCCTCTAAAATAAGAGTCTATAATTTTGTTGTAAAGAATTTGATAGCAAACATTAAGGATTTTCAAACTGCTGATTTCTATTATTGATTAAAGGATAAAATTCGGGTTATTTTTCGCCGAGTATCGTGAGTTCTATGATGACTTTGACCGTTGGTCAAAAATGTATAGTTCACTCCATATTTTTACTGCACATAAAAAACTCAAAGCTGCCGACCGAGCTAATATATAATAGGGAGACCGGTGCATACTGAATTCTTGCGAGACTAGATTAAATAACAAATATAATGTATTACTTAGTAGATAAAACATTACACTCATGTAAAATATGTTCTGGCATGATTAAGATAAGAAATAATAAAAAACACGCCTCTTTCAATTAACTCTTGTGATATAGTTACACGAATCACCCCTAACTAAAACGTCATACCTAAAGAACAGATAAACAAAGACGTACTTTGAATTTATCAGTCAATATCGTGAAGGACGGGTAATACTTCCACCAATGCATCAGATATTCCCATCTTGATGCAAAACAGTAAGATTTTTAATTTACCAGAAACGTCATTATGTTTCTACCGAAAACACGATTTTTAAACCTCTAGTATAACATTTTGTTCATTCTAATACGCAAAAATTTGAAATACTGCTCTGTAGTACCTTATCGACAGGTAATATATTAATATTTGGATAACTAGTTTTTATTGCCTTTTTTATGTGCATTAAACGAATGTAGACAACTATAACCTCATCACCGATGTCTGCAAAATCTTTATCTAATAGGTTTATGTAAACGTATGTAATTCTATTTGAATTTTTGCGCAACGGAGGCGGAGGTTTGTTTCAATCAAGTGGCTTTGCCACACAGCTAATTTTGGATTTTGTACTATACAATTTGGGTTTCTTTGTACGTACTTTTTATCTTTTTTTTACAAACATCCAAAACCGACTCATTTGCGATTTTGTAACGTATACCTTGCCACAGGAGAATTCACAATATCGTAAATTTTTTTCGGGAATCACTATTACTGGAAAAAAAATAGATTTTCCTCTTTCCGTCTACGCCCTGTATACTCAAAAGTGTGTATAGAAATTTATATCAGGTAGTCTAACCTAATGAATGTGACTAGATGTTTGTGCGCTAGCCATTTCTTCTAAACACTTTTCACATCTTTGCCATCATCGTAAGTGTCTAGATCCTAGGAATAGTACATTTTTTTACAAGTTGAGAATAGTTGGAATGTTGCTGAACTGATTTCTACAGAGACCAATACACCAAATACCCTACTATACTCGACGCGAGTTTTTCCAATCAAGTTGACACCATCGGAAGGTAAATAAAAGATACATGTTAAAAATAGTAAAAAAATAGTTTTCTCGTATCTCGATGATGCCAACGTGACTGGCGAAATGCGTGCCTAGTGCTGTTGTTCGTGAAAACTATTCTAATGCCAGTGCCATACTTAAGGTGAATGATCTTCAACAGAATTTAAACGTTTGTAATACATAGGAGGAAAGTATTATTACTCGAGTAAATTTATCATTATATACAAGTTTACGTTTAGCTACGCTGCTAGCATTTGTTTAATTTGCATATCTTTTTTGTTGCGATAACACCATTTTTATTGCGAAAATACTGTTTACCACCTTTGGTATTTTCTATGTTAGAAATGTGGTTAAAACATTTTTTTATGTCATTAACGTAATACAGTAACAGTCATACTTTCTTTTATGCTATTAAATTATATATCTTGAAATTGGACAGACGCGAAGAAATGCGCACGTGAGGTCGATCACATAGTGTTTTCGGGGTGTTGCACCATATTTCAGCATCCAGAGGCCTGACATGCCTTGCTACCACGCCCACTATTGTGTGTTTTCTATCAGTCCTTTAATGCAGAAGTGGTAATAATAATATATCACTTGCCAGCATCGTATTTTAAAGTATTCTAATTTAAAATCAACTGAATGCTGTGTAAGACGTTAATATATTAAAAATTAGGGAGTTGGCCCAGTGGCGTATGGTTCTTATTGTATAAGAAGAAAATTTAGATTAACCATTCTATGACCTGACCATTTGCACGTAGCAAATCTATTAAAGAATATCCGTAAACTTCTGCTAGAGATCAACGAAACTTTTAAAAATTACGTGAAAAATTAATTTCTTTACAATTTTTTTTTTAGAAAATAGAAATTTTTTTATGTGCTACTGTGTTATATTATGCGGTATTTAAATAAATTTGTAAATGTAAACGTAAAATCATACACTGCTGACTCACCAATATTTTCATATTTTACAGCGTGAAAAAGGTTTTAATTCTGCTTAGAAACTAAGATTTTGCAGTTATCGCTTATATGGGCACTTATAAAAAGCAGCCTAGGGACTGTAGAATGAAAAAAGATGTGAAATTACTGTCAAAATATTGACGATATCTGATCTTTTCAGTACAGGTAATTGAAAATTTGGCAGTTATCACTTGTAAAGCATTTATATCATCGATAAAATTTACATAACCATCCCAATGAGGTGAAGTTTTAAATTATGCTCAATATCTTGACAGTTTTTCCCATTTTCATTCTATGTTAGAAATTAAGATTGGTGCATTTATAAAAATACCGTCTAATAAATCTTCCTAAACCGCCCCCCAATAAAGCGGAAAAAGATTTAAATTACTGTTAAAAGCTTGACGATTTCAATATAGGCATATGCTAAAATTTGGCAGTTATCACTTATGGGACACATAATGTCGAGTTTTACGAAAACTGCCTCAAATATTGTCTAGTAAGGTTTACATTATTTTCAATAACATAGCATGGCAGTTTCTCCCATTTTAAATATACATACGTAAGAAACTAAAATTTGACACTGTTTTCGGTTATGGAGCACTTTTAGCTTATAGGAGACTTATAAAAATAACGTCGTATAAATTTTGCTGATTTCTCCTATTTCCAGTAAGGTGATTTTGAAATTATTCTTAATATCCTGACAATTTATCCCGTTTTCAATATACGTAAGACGCTCAGATTTGGCACAGTTGGTACTAACCAACTGACACCCATTGCATCGTGGAAAAAGCATTAGATATATTAATAACAGAAGATAATCATCATCCTGCAATTGTGATATATTGCGGACTCACTATGGAAGTAAAAAACAGTAGGCAAACAATTGACAATATACTTTTAGAATGGCAGATTTCTTTGGTTTATATAAAAGTCTAGTTCATAAAGACTGGAGTTTTTTAAATAGCCATACCAATGTAGACAGAAGTTGTGATGATTTTTACACAAAACTGTATGACTTATTAGACATCTTTGTTCCTAAAACCAAACATCATAGGCGCACATACCCACCTTAGTTTAATGCCACTATCTTAAAATGTATCCGCCTTACAGATAAAGCTTGGAAAGATTATAAACGCTATAAAGACCCTATTGCGTTACAAGAATTTCAATTCTTGAGGCAAAGAATTAAAGTGAATATAAGTAGCTCTTATAAGGAATATTGCAGTCATCTCGACTGTGGCAATTTGTTAACAATATAAGAAATAATAATGGCATGCCAAATACTATAACATATAATGACAGACTAATAAACGACCCAAAAACATTGCAGATGCTTTTTTCAAAATTCCTATATAAAAAGCGACCATTGTGACGATGTTGGTCAAAATACTCTAACCGATAGCTTACATTTATGGCAATTCATCGAAATTGAGGTGTTAGAAAGTCTTAAGAAATTTAAACCCAAAGGTACTGTCGGCCCGGACAAAATACCTGCACTCCTTTCAACACCACTTACCACAATATTTAATGTTTTTATTAAAACATCTACGTCCCTCTTCTTGGAAACTTTCTAAAATAATACTCGTATATAAAAAAGGTGGAAAAAAACAAATTGAAAATCACAAACCTATTACTATTATCAATAATTTTTCTAAGTGTCTTGAAAAACAACAAAACAACATGGTTTCATGAAGGGAAGATCTACAACTACTAATTTGTTCTGTATAACTCAGTATATAGCAGATGCATTTAATTCCAGCCTGCAGGTGGACATTATATATACAGACTTTTCGAAAGCATTTGACAGACTCAATCACGGTATTTTGCTTAATAAATTAGATAATCTTGGCCTGCCAAAAAACATGCTATATTTCTTTAAATCTTATCTTGAAGGTAGAAAACAATTTGTCCAATGTTGCGCTCAACAATCTACTGAGATATCTGTAACTTCTGGGGTCCTGCAAGGATCCATACTAGGACCATTATTATTTAATATATATATTAATAATATTATAAATGATATGGAAGCAAATTCTTTACTTTACGCGGATGATATGAAAATATACACTACCATAAAGTCCCCTGATGATTGTAATAAGCTACAACTAGCATTAAACAAAGTTAACACCTGGTGTACATTGAACAGTCTACCTCTAAATCCCTCTAAATGTAATGTTATGTCCTTTTCTATGAAACACAACGTCATAAAATATGACTATATCATTGAGGATGTCTCTCTGCAGAGACCCAACACTATCGGCGACCTTGGTGTGATTTTTGATCCTAGCCTATCGTTTTCTGATCATATCAATGCCATGGTAACAAACTCCTTTAGATCTCTTGGGTTTGTGATAAGATACACTCGTGAATTTAATAATCTAAGTACCATTAAATTATTATACTATACTCTCGTCAGACTTCGAGTTGAATATGCCTTCATCATATGGTGTCCCCACTACAATGTACATGTGTAAAACACAGAGAGAGTCCAGAGGCGTTTCTTAAAATATCTTAGCTACAAGGAGGATAATCTATATCCAGCAGTTGGATTTGCACATGAAGAGCTACTTTCAAGACACTCATTTGAATCGCTTGAAAATTGCCGCATTATTACCCAACTGGTCTTGCATAAATTACGTAAGTTACAAGTGACATTGACAGCGAGGATATTCTTAGCCAGGTAAACTTCTGCATCCATCATACATCTTTCCGACAACCTTTCGTATTAATGTTATGAAATTTTTACCCCTTCAGCAAATGTGCAGCAATTATAACTCAGTTCAAAACAAGATTTATCTGTTCAACTCCAATGTAGCCTCAATAAAAAACCTGAAACTATAATGTGTGTATCGATGATTATTGCTTCTGTATTCTCTGTGCTTTCTTTTTTGTATATTCTTAGTATTTATAGTATTCATAGTAATCATGTATTCATATATTTATTGTATTTATAGCGTATCTAAATTTATTGTTATATTACCATAATTTATATTATTACAAATCTGTATTGATCCCATTCAGTAATTGGTGTTATACTGTGGAATGGTGTATGTTAAATAAATAAATAAATAACTTCCCCAGTAATTTTCAGGGTTTACGTTATTAGCAGTATTACTCAGGTATGTAGCCAAGGGGAGTGCCAAGGGGTGCCCAGCACCCCATGGGAACATTTGAACATTTGAAAGAGGTTACAACATTAATTGTGTGGAGCTATTCTGCATTCATATTCATATTCATATTTTGTATTCCTAAAATAATAATGGTCGGAATTAGCTCCCCCTAAAATTCGATGGGCACCCCCTACAATTCATTTCCGGCGCCAGGCCTTTGTTAATTAATAATTATTGTTCACTGGGATTAATGAATTTATTTATACATATTGGTTTAAAAATTAATAGTTATGTATTTTATTTATAAGCAATTTTGACATAAGTATTGTGTTAACTATTATACAAAGTTATCTATTTATAAATGTTCTATAACTATATGGCAGTATTATAATATCTTCAATGGGGGTATGCGACTGCAAAGTAGATATTTAGCATACACTGATTTCCCATGATCTTCCTTAGGTTTCTTTTTACAAAATAAACGATATTATTTTTTACTTTGCAGTATATTCCGCTTGCATAGATCATATACATTTTATCTGTATCTGTAATCCGACAATGTCGCGTTATTTATCTTTTCGGGAGATACTATTTATGTGTAAACAAGGATTTTTGTGTGGTCATCGTAAATTAAATCAAATTTTTGGCGTATTTAGTAGTAGGTACCTGATTTTTCAGAAATTAGAATTTTTATCTTTCTTTTCACTTCCCTGTTTACAACGACATTGATGATCGTATCGTTTACGAATATTATTATGTAATTCTAGATCGTTTATAAACAGCTAGAAACGTAGTGGATGATGCATACTCCATTGAGGTACACCAACATTCATCTTGCTAGTATCTGAAGTTTTCTCCTATTAGAGCAAAATGAAAAAAATCCATTTATTTAGTGGCTCCCTTAATCCTAAACTCGTCAGAATTTCCATTAAAGCTTTTAACAATCAATAGCTTTTCAAATAGATACATTCCAGGCCAAGAAGCAGAATAATTGCTGTAGCAGGAAGTTGCTAATAAAGAATTACTATTACTACTATAATCCCCACAACTATAGGAGATTAATCGATCACGGTGACCGCTGTCCATAGGTTGGAGTCCGATCACTTGTTGTGGTAAAATGAAGTTGTAGTTCAGTTCAATATTTTTGGCTTGGAATACGCTGCTGGCCTGGTCGTTACAGTAAGAGGTAAATATGAGGATATGATTGCAAATATCAAGCGTAGCAAGATCATTGTTGTTTCATTCATCAAAAGAAGAACTAAATCTGAGAGCTTCAATGTTGGATACAACATTACTCTACTATTCCAGTTAGTATCTGGGAGAGAGAACCAAGAAAACCAAGACTGCTGCGACTATCTGAACTTGTCATAGCTATTTTGATAAAATTTGGGCCCCGAAACAGAAAATGATCTACTGGTTCTTATCTTGCCATTGTTAGACCCATGGTAACCTTTGCAGTATGGTAGCCAACAGCTGAAGAAAATTAACACATGGAAAGTTGCAGAATTTGCAACCTGTTTAGGAATAACAGAGGTAAAGCATTTCTGTCATACGGCAGCTATGGAGGCAATACCAACTATTAGATTTAAACCATGTGATCTAGGTGGTCCATACTGGACCAAACCTACTGACTGGGCGCCAACCAAGACGGACTTTGATCCTGCTTTGAATGTGTCAATTAGAAACCACCAGACGAGTAGAATACGCAATGTTGCAGTTGAAGAAAGGGTTACTACTCTAGTATATAGACCATTCGAAGATAGTTAAAAGGATAGGTATAAACGTAGTGGTTTCTAAATAGACCCAGGCAAGATTCTAATTATCCCACCGCAAGAAATTTATACTGTAGATCTATATCTAAATACTTAATCAGAGGCATGCGGGGAGCAAGAATTTATTACTTTCAGAGAGACTTTGAATGCTCTTGGGTCCTATACTTTTGAATCTAAAATGAGCTGGAGGTGCAGTCAACCCTTGAATCACCTGGAAAAAAACAAACGGGTTACCATGATGTAATTGCCAAGACACGAGTGAGTAGAAGGTATGAGATAACTGACCGACATACAATTGAAGATGCTAGAGCTCCATTTGTCAGATCTAAACTGCTTTGTGGCTTACTCAACACTTCTCAAACTTAAACAGGCCGACCTAATACTAATGACAGACCTTTTAACGGGCCTATGCTCATTGGAATACTTTAGAAATACTGGCATGGCAGAAAAACGCAGATACTGTGATACTGAAAGTGAAATTAGTAAATATCATTTTGTAAATGCAAGGTAGTAAACCGCACTGACACAGCCCCAGGAAAATCACAAGCTTCATATCTCTATTTTAAAACAACCTTAACCATGTGTTTAATTAAAGAGACGAGTTAACAATTCAGCATAAAATTGTGAGAGGATAAGATGAACTTTAACACTATTTTGAGACAGCCTAGAGATACCGCAGGAGAAGCTATTATCGCAATGTGATACTACTGAGGAAGTTGGTTCATATTTCAGAGGTATTGTGTGTATTTTTTATATAACATAAATATCGAATAGAAAATAATTAACATATTTGATATTACGCATTACATACACCAATCAGCAGGATGGCAAATGATAATTGCTTTGCCAAATATTAGGGAATCAAGTTAGACGTAGGGTAATTCACAAAAGATCTTTTACGTCGAGGTGAAGTAAGTTTAAAGAGTTAAACGATTGACCTCCTGAATCTTCAATTTATAACGTTTAATCTAGATACATATCTATTCGCCCCTAATTTTTGTATACCTTTATGAATGACAATAAATTGCAGCCGAAGAAACCTATATTTGCTGCTGACAATGGACATAATGATATCTAACCTCTTCACTTTTATTTTGTTACCGCAAGTCTATTGTTAATTCGTCACAATAGTGTTTTGCATTACTTAGTGAATTATAGCAACTTTGAAACAGTGTATTGTATGAACATCTCTATGTGAACCCTGTTGAACAAAGAGATTACCTTTCGACGTGTTTTAAAGCCACTGTGATGGTTTAATTAAATACACATTTTAATGAAACCTAACAGTAACATTGAAATAAATTGTAATATTTCAATTACATATGTGTAAAGCCGCTGATACATCTAAGAAACGTCGCCATTCGTTCGCGTTGTCCAACATTTATGTCTTATGCGTTCGTCAAGTGTAGACGGTAGTTTGCAAAGAATTAATTGGCGAATGGCTAGCAATGCTAACCAACGTTTTCCATTGGCTGTCGGTAAAATGAAAAAATCACAGAGATTGCGAACCAAAGAATATCTGCAAACGTTGCTATGTGGACGCGTTTAAAATAATTTCCAGTAGTTCGACACACTTCGCTTCGCAAATGAGTGGAACGCCGCGAATGCTGGAAATCAAACGTAATTCGTTCATATGTGTCATGTTACCTAAAAACGTTTCCGGAATGTCTGCGAACAAGGATCAATGATGGTAATGGAAATAAATGAAAACGAATGGCAACGTTTCTTATAAGTATCCCCTCCCCGGCTTAACGTTAGTTGGAGGTATTGGTAGAGAGCCCGCTGTATAGATTTCCTATGAATAAGATACATGAAAACCTTTGTATGAGTGAGTAAGTATAGACCTACAGGGAACCACTTTTCATATAAGCACAGTTTGCCCGCGTCATGGAATTTTACTGGGAGTGACGTCAAAATGGGAGGATGCTGGCAAATAAGAAGAGGCAGCCTATTCTTTTTACTAACTAGAAGGCTTGTACTTTAACTTAAAAAAAAAAAATAATTCATGTATTCGATGACTTAAGTAAACAGAAAGAAAATATTTTAATCGAGGGTGTCTCAGGGTCGCGGGCTACTTAAGTCTGGTAGCCCATTACAATCTCATTGTATAACTTAAAACCTCCATTTTGACGTAAGTTAAAAGTGGCTCCCTGTATGTCTGTTGTAGTACTTACTCACATAAATATTTTCATGTATCTTATTCATAGGGAATCTATACAGCCGGCTCTCCACCTATAACAGTTGTTTGATGCGGGTGTTGCATGTGTCGTAGCACGTAGTATGGGTACGATTAAGTTGAAGTAAATCAGGCACTGAAGTGGTTCTATCGCTTTATTTATTAAATGCAACACATATTGTCTTCTTGCTTATCTTGTTTTAAATATACCCGTGTTTTGACTACTTTAAAGATTTACAATAAGCAATTTGATTTCCTTTCAAAAAGATAATTATTTCGCCAACTCAATTAAATAAACAAAAAGCTTAAAGTTACTGCATAATAATACAAATATAGTGACTCATTGATAAATTGAGACATTCCCAACGAATTATGATTTCTAATGATTATTCGGTATTGTTTACTACCGCTGATTACCATTAGGGATGTAAATACAATTGCGAAATGTCTAATAAAGCATTCAAATATATACTTTATAATAATATAAACATTATGATTCTGTAACATTCCGCAGAATATTAACAAGGATCCCCCAATAATTCGTAAAGATCTCCAAGGATACCCCAAATATCCCCAAAGATCCCTAAAGTCAACAAAGATTCTCAAAGTTCCCCCCAAATCAAGGTCATGAAAGTCAATGAATGACAATTCAGTATTATAAATCCAATATTTCTAAAAACAGAAATAGTTGTCATATCTACACGTTTATTAAACAATGCTTATTAAGATCGAAGTAAACCCTTAAGTCTCAATAAAATCAGGTCTGTACATACTTCTACATATTACTCGTTCTAGTATTAATGAGTAAATAGTTGTACATCAACTGAGGTAATAAACCTATATATTTTTAGTCCATCTGCGCACAAGAAGGAATCGATGTTATTATTAATGCAGATAACGTAAACAAACATCAAAGAACCCAAAATATTGGGCCGATCCCTGCGGTACATCTGATCTTTGCAAGGAGTTGACAGACTTATAACGTCGGTACTGAACTAAATAATATAGTCCAGATATGATTGGATTAAACAATGAAACTAAAGTTATTAACTTCACTAATCGATGTGCCACGATCAAGCCTGTCTAAAGCGAACGGTGAAGTCCATTGAGATAACAATCATTTGACCACCTCTATCTAGACTATCGCAAATAAACTCTATGTTTTACACACAAGATTTGTAGCAGTGGACCAACCTATCATGAAACTTGTTGGTCGATTGATATTGTAATAGAAGCATGAGTATAGTAGGGTAATGAATTATTTTCGATATTACAAATATTAGTTATAGGTCGGTGGTTTACTATTTCACTTAATTCCCCTTTTTTGAACACAGAACACATACGTAGAATAAGAAAAATTAAAAGCACTATCGAGTACTGTTGAGCAATCTTTTATGAGAAGTGGTATTAAATCGGGACCCATGTTCAATGCATTTTCAATTTCGAATAGTTGAGAGAGAGGTGATGGATTATATTACTTTGATAAATGTCCATTTTAGGTTTGCTGTTTATAAAAAATACAATTTTCTTTGAATTCCGAAGTTCTAAGTGTAAATCTAACACTTTGGCACCATAGTGTCACAAGCGAATTAAATTTTTCAATAAAAAACAGTTTGTTGCTGTTTTAAGTTTAGTAACACTAGCATTGTTAACATTCCTAAAGGTGTTCAGCTACATACATTGACGTACCATTAATTTAGGCTGCCTATTGTCCTAAAATGACACTTGGCTTCCTATATCTAACAGTATCTATCCATAGAAGAAACTGAAATTCTGGTAATGCACACATCTAATTATTTTTTAGCATATCTTGTACCACAGTGATCTGAACGAGTAGCCTTTTATCGATTGTATAGTCAACTGAATGAGCTTGGATAAATTGACCTAAAAATAACGAAATGGGAGAGGTCCAAAAATACTAAATTTTTTTGACGATGCAATTGGTACCAACCAATTGGTGCCAACTTGTCAATACCTACTGCACGTGTAAAAATTGGGCCTATGATTCGATTTTTCACGTCAGCAACTAAGTATTCTGCAGTTATATTAATAAATAGTAGGTAGCTCTCAACTACTACCTTTTCATTCATTGGGAGGTATTTATTTCTTGTCATTTAAATTACAAAGATTATTTGGCAACCACCTAACGTTGCATTTCAAAATCGAAATATTTAGGATATTTAATTTATAAAACATTTGCTGTATAAGCGAACACAATAGAAATAGAAATTTAATTTATATTTGAAAATGCGGATTTAAATATTTCGAGATAAACTATGGCACGAATTTCTGAGATCTTTTGCAAAAAGTAATATTTGATAACGTGCATGTCAATAAAAACGGAAAAACTAGTATATCATAAATATTTCAAATAAAATCGTGTGAGTGGTAACTATAAAATAATTTTCTTAAAACTCCTAAGGGTTGGTAATTTCATTAATTTACAATTCATTCACAAATTCAATCAAAACATTTCTGTATGGCCTTATTTATATTAACATCCTGGCGGAGTTTAACTATTCCACCATTCAACCAGGATACGTACACATAGACGTCAACATAACCATCTACCGCTGAGACTCGAACTCAGGAGAGATAACATATTTCGCGTTATTTTGTGAAAAAAGGGTGGGAGGACACCCCCCCCTGTAAGAAAAACACTAAAATAAAACTCACTTAATTCACTTTTATAATAATATTTCCACTTTATTTGGTATCAATTATTACAAACTATGCTTGTTACTCAAATGTCATCTCTAGACTAAATTTCTAATGCCTTCTTGCAAACTCAGCTAAATACCTTATTACAAAGTCATTCTTTATACCAATCTATTAATACATTTCAGCGAACTCAAAAATATCATATTTATATTATATGCTCTAAACATAAAATAATGTTGAAGTCTAGGATATCAAGTTTAAAGAATATACAGGATGTATCAAAAAACTAAGTAACTAATTTTACATTCGGCCATCCTGTTATGTGGTCTGTCCTCAGACCATGGGTCGTGTTTTTCTTTTTACTACCTTGATGGTTTTCACCATTAGAAAATCAAGCGTGGCACAATGTCCACTTACCTTTGTGGCTACAACCACTACTTAACCTGAACTACTAGAAACCGGGCAACCTTTGCTCGTGTCAATCACAGCTGCATCCTCTACTTAATCTTAAACTGGGTAATGTTTACCTGTGAGGCTTCGGCTGTAACCACTGCTTACTTTTGAACTGGTCATCGTTTACCTGTGAGGCTACGGCTGTAACCACTGCTCACTTTTGAACTGGTCATCGTTTACCTGTGAGGCTACGGCTGTAACCACTGCTCACTTTTGAACTGGTCATCGTTTACCTCTGAGGCTACGGCTGTAACCACTACTTACTCTTGAATTGGTCATCGTTTACCACTGAGGCTACGGCTGTAACCACTGCTTAATCTTAAACTGGGCATCGTTTTCCTGTGAGGCTACGACTGTAACCACAGCTTAATCTTGAACTGGGTATCGTTTACCCGTGAGGCTACGACTGTAACCACTGCTTAATCTTAAACTGGGTATTGTTTACCCGTGAGGCTACGACTGTAACCACTACTTAATCTTGAACTGAGCAACGTTTGCCCGTGAGGCTACGACTGTAATCACTGCTTAATCTTGAACTGGGTATCGTTTACCCGTGAGGCTACGACTGTAACCACTGCTTAATCATAAACTGGGTTTCGTTTTCCCGTGAGGCTACGACTGTAACCACTGCTTAATCTTGAACTGGGTTTCGTTTACCCGTGAGGCTACGACTGTAACCACTGCTTAATCTTGAACTGGGTATCGTTTACCCGTGAGGCTACGACTGTAACCACTGCTTAATCTTGAACTGGGTTTCGTTTACCCGTGAGGCTACGACTGTAACCACTGCTTAATCTTGAACTGGGTTTCGTTTACCCGTGAGGCTACGACTGTAACCACTGCTTAATCTTGAACTGGGTATCGTTTACCCGTGAGGCTACGACTGTAACCACTGCTTAATCTTGAACTGGGTATCGTTTACCCGTGAGGCTACGACTGTAACCACTGCTTAATCTTGAACTGCTATGAAATCAAGCTTGGGCAGTCTACCAGGGCTCCAATTTGTGCACTACTACAACTGTTCTTGCTTTATAATGGCCTTCTCTCAGGTTTTCTACTTCATAGTGAACATTGAATAATACTGAAATGGTCCACGGTACTTTAGCAGTAATTTCTTGCTTGACCCCGATTAGCCCAACTAGTGGTGCGGACTAAAACCAAATCATCTTTTTCATATTTATCAGCTTATCTTCGGGATCTGTCATAATATTCCTTCTTCGAGTTTGGTCTACCGTAATATGTTCCTTCACTTTTTTACGTCGTTTCGCCAAATCAAGCCGTTCAAAATTCACTTGAATTTCAGCCAACAAGTTCGCCTGTGCTACAGATCTACGTTTGTATCTCATGAAGACCTCTGCAGGATCTGTCCCCCTCTGCACTGTCAGTATCAGCACCAAGCGTGGCTAAAACGTTGAGGATCGTCTTATTATATCTTTCACATTGATTGTTAGTTCGTAGCGTGGCAACAGTATTTAGCACGTGCTTGGTTCCATATGACTCGCACAATAATCTAAAAAGGCGGGAAACATATGCACTTTCTTGATCACTGATTATGCCTGTGGGAATCCCGAATAAGCACATAACTCTCTGAAGTGCTCGCACAATTGGCTATGTTTTTTTTTGCGACGCTACTGAAACTTTGTAAATGCTTCTATCATTACTAAAAGAAACTTGTTTCCACTAGAACTGATTAACTGATTTCAAAGAGACTTACATACAAAGGTATCTACTGTTTCAATTAGCTGTAGTTTTCCTTGCTTTTTGCCATAACACTGTTTACAGTATAAACAACCTAAATAGGCTCGAATATACTTAGTTACAAAACATGACATTGCTGCAAACCAATAATTTTCTTGTATCATCTTTAAAGTATTTTCGACACCTAAATGAACAGCTCGATCGTAACACAGTCTACAAACTTGCCATCTAACATTTCTGGGTACAACCCATACACTTCTTTTATCATTCAACTTCCTAAACACTCTGTCATGTTTCAACTCGTACTCATCAAAATATATTTTTGTATCATCATCATTTTCCTCACTTGATAAAATCTTACGAATTCTTATCAACTGCTCGTCTGGCAGCTGAGCAACCAGTATCCAATCACATTCTGTCAAGTCAGCTTGATTAATCTCAAATACATTGTGAGAATATCTTTCCACCAGCTCTATGCTTAATTTCCAAGGTAAACTATTGCACCCACCATCTGGCCACTCAAGGTGGTGGTCAATTCTTTTTTAACAAACCTTAAAAGTGGCGAACACTCCTTACATTTCCACAACAGCCTCGACTTTTCGACTATCTGGTTTCACGATTTCAACAGTAACTTTTCTTTCTAAATATTCAATAGCTTTCTGAATAAGCTACATTTCTCTATTTTCAGAGTCAACTTGTTTTGTCGCAAAGCTTCAAGAACTCGTCGTAGGCGAACTAAACCTTCAGGTGCAGTAGGGCATGGAATCATTATGTCATCACTGTACGGAAATGCAATGAAATCATTTAGATATACCCAAAACATTATTCATCTTCTTTTTTTTTTTACTAGTAACACTGGACTTACGCAAGGTGAGTCTGATTCGCGCACTATCCCATTAGAAAGCAGTTCGTCTACTATACCATGTAAATTTCTTTCCTTTATAAAGTATGAGATAGGATCGGTATACAATTGGCTCATCCGTAACGCACTTAATGGATAATTCGCGTAACAACCCTCTGCATTTGTCGCCTTATCTACTTCGGATGGTGCACAAACGTTATCATTTTCAAAATCATCTAGAGTCTGTAATTCATTTAACTGTCTGATAATAATCTCATTTCCAAGCGTCAACAACACTTCATTCGACATACCTCCCACAATACACTCGTGAAATAACTCATTATCTTTCATAAAAATTAATTCAACCATGGACCTGGCTTGGCGCACCTACAGCATAGCACTAACCGGCCCAACACTCATAACCACGTTACCATCAATACTTCGTAATGTTTTACATTTTGGTGTCACACTTATAATCTAAAGCAATTTTTTTTTAAACTGACTCTTTAATCAGGCTAGATGTACTAGGTTCCAGTATCTATTAAACATTCAAGTTCCTTGCCATTAATCGTGTCTTTCAATATATACGAATTTTTTTAAAGTCTTGGGCTAGAGTGAACCTCATTCACCTCGTTTCTAGTCTCACTTTTATTAGTCTTTATTAGCCCTAAAGGTACATTTGTTTTGAACGTGGCCTAAACGTTTACAATTAAAACACTCCATACGTGGCTCAATACAATCACTGGCAAAATGAGGTCCTTTACAATAAAAAAAAATAACGTTCAATAATAGTATTTGCGGCAGCTGCTAAATTCGTTTTAACTATATCGAGAGCGCGTCCCAGAGTACTTAAAGAGCATAAAGTTTATTTATATCACTAAACTGAAAAGATCTTGTATCTAGCTATATTTTCATCTGGTATTCCACCAATAACAGCGTCAACTAAGTAAGATTCGGGTATACTCAAATTGAGCAGCTTTAATTTGGCCAATTTATTAAAACAGTACTCACCCAATTCTTGTCCAAGAGTTCCAGGACTAACATACATCTACGCAACATCACGCATCACATCACGCAATAATCTTAAAAATGATGGAGGTTTGTGAAATTGTTATATTAAAGCACTTTTAAGATCATTCCATTCAATTCTCAAATATTCTTGACTGTCATATCATCGTCTTGTTATTCCTCGTAATCGATTAGCAATTATTCTTACTACTGAAATATCGTTCCATTTACAAATATTAGCTGCATCGTCTACGCGCGAAACCCAAGCTTCAATCGTAAGATCACATTTTTACGGATCGAATATAGGTATCAGGGCCTCATCAGCAGAATTTGGTAAAGTAACATGCGAAGTATTACCTTCCGTCCTTCCATAGCCTTTAAACGCCGCTCCAATCTGCGTAATTTTACTCGGCCATCGTCTTGGGAAGATGAATATTGAGGCCGAGTCGCTAGAAGTTCCCTTGCGAGCACGCCTATGGTGATGCCGGCGGTGTTTTGAGGACCGGCCCATTGCTTAACATTTACACTTAAAAATGCAACTAATGCACTATCACGGGCGTGACTTATCCCACACTTCTGATTTGTAAGAAAAACACTAAAATAAAACTCACTTAATTCACTTTTATAATAATATTTCCACTTTATTTGGTATCAATTATTACAAACTATGCTTGTTACTCAAATGTCATCTCTAGACTAAATTTCTAATGCCTTCTTGCAAACTCAGCTAAATACCTTATTACAAAGTCATTCTTTATACCAATCTATTAATACATTTCAGCGAACTCAAAAATATCATATTTATATTATATGCTCTAAACATAAAATAATGTTGAAGTCTAGGATATCAAGTTTAAAGAATATACAGGATGTATCAAAAAACTAAGTAACTAATTTTACACCCCGCATCCCCCTTTTCTTTGTCTGCGACGCTAATACAGCCTGCGGCGCTAATAATTATTAACAATTAGATATCACAATAAAAACCTACTAACCTAACCTAAAGAAATCACACGAAAGAATGAAATAATTTTAAGCAGAATAAAAACCTATTAACCTAACCTAAAGAAGTCATAGACAAGAATTAGTGAAAAAACGTATTAATCGTTACAAAATAAAGAAAAAAAACTTAGCGTGCGTAGGAGTTTGAACCCGGAACCTTTCGCATTGTAAGCGATAGGTTTACCTATGCACCAGCCACTCGGCTGACGGTGAACACTGAACACTAGAGCAAGAAATAAATAGTCAGGTAAATGATATCACGTTTTGCGCATGGTGGAAGCTCCGGACTTTTGGTGTACCTAGACGCTTCTGACATATTGTGCCATTCAACAGTGGTCTAGCCCACTGCTACCGTCTCGGTAACACATGAAAAACACCACTAAACATACATACCCTGGCGAGGATTCGAACCCGGGACTCCGTGTCTCAAGCCATTTCCATTTAAATATGTTTTATTTTATGTAACTATCATACATGTCAAATTGATACTAGTATATTATGGTTTACAATTGATATTAAATAACACCTTAGCACTGCGCCACTGAACCGATTTCTCGTTTAGCATAATTAGTGCAGTCAACGGTTGTGGGGGGGGGGCACCTCTAATTTGAATACTAGTCAATGGATTTTGACGAAACCTTGTGCAATGTGTAATGATGTTAATAAAAAAAATTGAAAAAAGATTAGAGTAGGAAATTATCGGAAGGGGTAAAAAACAGCCCTCTTTTCACTTGTAGAATTAGGTCAAAAATTAAAATAAAATAATATATTTACCTTTTTTGGCCTAAAATAAGATATTTTTACTCTTGTGAATTTTTTTCGAGAAATGCGTATTTTTCGAGATGTGGCCACTCGAAAAGTTCTAAAAGTGGAGGAGGGGAAAGGTAAAAGTTGAGAAAAAAATCTAGAAAAATGCAGGTGAATGTATCATCGAAACACAAGACTTTTTTTATTTACAACTTTTCCGTAAAGTGAAAAAATACCCTTTTCTTTAAAATTGTAGCGCTTTAAAAACATGTAATTTAAAAATTTGAAAAAATTCAGACGTATGTATTGAGGCCTTCTAAACATTTTCTGTCTCTCGGAATTTTCTTGTGACTTGCTAGTTTTCTGAGTTACAGGCAGTTTTTCACGATAAATAATGTACTATATTTTTTGCACATGTTCAATTTAAAAATTATATTGAACCTTTAAAAATGATATAACTATATAGGTTTCATATTTTTCTATAATAATGTTTATAAATCGCCCTCATTTTTTGAATTTTCGTGTATTTTGTAATTGAAAATGTGCAAAAAATGTAGTACATTATTTATTGTGAAAAACTGCATGTAACTCGGAAAATTAACAAGTTACAAGAAAATTCCAAAAAAAATGTTTAGAAGGCCTCAAAGCATGTCTGAATTTTTTCAAATTTTTAAAATACATGTTTTTTAAGCGCTACAATTTCAAAGAAAGGGGTAGTTTTTCATGTTTCTCCGGAAAAACTCGGTAAAAAGGCACTTTACAAAAAAGTTGCAAATGAAAAATAGACTTGTATTTCGATGATACATTTACCTGATTTTTTTCTCAATCTTTACATTTCCCTCTCACACTTTTAGGAATGTTCGAATGGCCATATCTCGAGAAAAATATGCATTTTTCTAAAATATTCACAAGAGTGAAAACATATTATTTTGGGCCAAAAAAGGGATATATTGTTTTATTTTCATTTTTGATCTAATTCTACAAGTTACGGAACCCGTGACAAAAGGGGTGTTTTCTACCCCGTCCGATCATGTCCTACTCTAATATTTATTTCAAGCACATTGCACAAGGTTTCATCAGAATTCATTCACTGACATTCCAGTTAGAGATTTTACCGCTCCGTTGACTAAATGAAGCACAATGAATTGGTCTCTAATTTCTACTGTGTTATCGCTAAATGTTTATTAATATGAAGTTCCAATTTTAGATGTGTAGAAAATATGCAGTTTTTCCTAAGGCAACTTCGATAAGACGTGAGAATATGCAAGGACAAGTAGCAACCAGGAAACGTGTTTGTCTTTCGAAAGAAACACGTATATTGAGAAGAAATATAGATACGGGATGGGGGCAACATTTTTCTTGAAAACTTTTTTTGTTGCAAATGAAAAAACGGACGTCTTCCCAGAGAACGATGCAAGAGTTGACTATCTACACAGTGGAGCGACGAGGGTAGAGGCAAGCGGCGCGACAAGGGGCGTGTCTTAAATTATATTACGTATTGTTATGCAGCGAAATATAGTAGAGCGGTTGTCGCAGATTTACCTAGTGAGACTAGAGGTGCGTCAAGAGGCGAGATACGAGATAAGATTCGGGCCCGTCTCGATGAGGTTTCTTAGAAAGGTTTGAACTTGCAAATAATTACTTGATAATGCACCTGCAAGATATTAACGACTACTTAAGGAAATCTTAAAATCTTGTTATGTATCTCTTTTACCACGTCGCTCTACTATGATCGCGTATCTCGCACGGTGCCGCTACCCTCGACGCGTGCCTCTACCCTCGTCGCTCCACTATGTAGATACCCTTAGAAGGTTAACTTGTATAAGTATTTATCTCGTTCTAACTTTCAACGCGACAAGTTGGCAGAAACTTTTTTCTATATAAATATACCAATAAAGGTATAAATATAAATGTACAATTTTTACATAGTGCACAAGGATTCCTGCTAGTAATTATAAATGAAGATTTGTTGCTATAATAAGTGGTTGCCGCCAACTCGATTTGAAAGTTTCCAGCAAGAGACGTCACGCGCACACCCGCAAGCTGGTACTCCTATAAAACGTATCTCCTTTTTCATAGTAACATGACTCCAAATCAACAATAATGTCTCTATAGAGTCATATTATTTTGAGGATGCATTAACAAGACCTTGGTACCTACAATACTTAATTTTTAGAAAAGTATCTACCTTCAACTTTGACTTGCTTATTCCCGAATAATGAAGATCAATATCAGATAAAATTGCGTTAAAATTGATAGATATTTTCCAGGTAGCTGATACTGAATCTGATGTCAAAAGTGAAAAACGGCGAATCCAATATGTGGCTGCCATAATTGCATAACTATTTTAATAACTGTTAGTACATCTAGACATTACTTTTATTTTGTAGAAATTACATAAGAGACCGCTAAAAAATATTTTAATAGACATTTACAAAATAAATCTGTTCAATTTTCAAATTGTATATTTTTATTTATTTTTTATAGGAGATAATATAAATTAGAGGACGATATTTTTTTTGTGACTAAGGTCTTATCTCCAGAAAGAGACACAAATATTTTCAACCTCATACCGTTCAACAGCAAAGAATAAAATCGTTGATCGTGGATTATTAATGTTGAAGTATTATCATGCGTCACAATATCCCAACCAAGGGTTAAATCACTTGTACCCTATGTCCTCTGGGCGCCAAGGCGAGACAAATTTATAATTCCAAGTAAACATTAAATTATAGCTATAAAAGTAATTGCTTAACGAATCGGTTCATACTATTCCCGAAAATCTAATAAATTGTTATGTTTACATAGCGTGACACACCAAACATTTGCGTAACTCAACAGACAAATTCTAGATAACATGGAACATCGATACTTATAACTGCGTAGATATCCCTGTTAATATATAAACTAATAGCAGTAACCATGTTGGGAAAAATTGAAATTATTGTGAAAAATAAAATAAAATAGAATTTAGTACCATAGACAATCAAAGTGGATAATTTTTAACCCATTAAATCAATTTTAATTTCAGTAGAATAAAGTTACATCATTAAATAGGATGAAATACAGAAACAGACTTAAGAAAACATGTAATAACTGACAAAAAAATTGTAGATAATCTGCAGTAAAATTAAAAGCCATTTTAAAAATAATACATTACAGCTTCTTATTTATATATATTCGGATGATTTCGATACTCGGATTGTCCGGAATCGGATGACAAGAATATTCGGATTAATCATTTGATGTCGAGTTAATTTTCAATAATGTGCTAAAATAGGTATCAATAATCAGGATTGTTTTATACAATGTACATATTCCGATTTCGATGATTTTCTATTCAAGAATATATACGAGATCATGGAGAAAGCGACGGGTGTCAGGGTATTTCCGGAGTAGCTGAATATGGGGTCGAATTCAATAGGACTAGCACTAAAAGTAGTGAATAAAATTTCCAAAAATGTCGAACAGCCTTTTAAAAACGGTCACAAACATTATGAAATGAATTCAATTTCGATATTAGATAAATCAAATTTAACCATTGAACAGCGAACTTGAGTTTATTTGCATATTAATCCGAGTATATCATTCGGATGAAATTTTAATACTCGGATTCAACCGAGTATTTTGATACTCGGATTGACCGAGTATTTTAATTCGAATTCTCCCAACACTATTCTCATTAAGGCACTGCAACAGCTGTGGATGCTAGAGAAAAAGTGGACGTAAACAAAGCTGTAGAAAATTTAATTTTCTTCTAAGGATGTATTTCTATCTTAAATTGTTGTGATTAAAGAATCGTGAAGAGCATTCAAAAATACAGATGAACTTATCTTGACGAAATATCTTTTTTCTGTAAAATTTCAAATTAATACTTTAGCCTTGCTGAAAATTACGATTTCGTAAAGACTGTTTTTCATAAAACAAAATTTAAAAAACTTAACTACCTTTAAAGAAATCGGTAAAGGTATGCACACAGAACTTCCCTCTTTATTTAAACAGGGCGGTTAATCTAAAAAATTACATATGAGAATAATAATCGGAACGTAGTTATCACTGTTATTACAAAGAAAACCTGGTAACTTTTGGCCAAAAAAATATACAGAGTGGTCATCCGAAAGCAAAAAATTAATATTAAATAAAAGGTGTAAAATATGGAAGGTTGGCGTAAATAAACAAATTTCCACCATAGCTAAATTATTTGTTAGGATAACCACCCCGTGTATTTTTCAATAAAACTATAATAGGTGTTCTCCTTGCTAATTATGTTAACTATATGCCAAGTATTATTGCCATCTGTCATATTCTTACTTCCACATCCACGTAGTAGAGTGGAAGTATAGTAATCGCCATTTTTTGTTTAAATTGGTTTAGAATGTCATGAAACGTGGAGATTTCAAATTTGAAAAACATTTTTTTTTCTTATTATAAATTCTCTTTAAATGGTTCACCCTGTATATTTTTCAGTGATGTCTACCCATTCCTTCGCTGACAGTAACGTCAACTACCTATAAAATTTGACTTTTCTCCGTCAAGTAGCTTTTTAGTTATAGCATCAATAGACAGACAGACTGACGAAATTGCAAATTTTTCATTTTCGTAATTTACATGGTCTGAAACGTGGAAATCCGAAGATATATCGAAGGGTGATTTTTCAACGAATACGATAGGTACTTCCCTTCAGTAACCGAGAGAAGTGCAAACAACTATCACTAACAATTATGAAATAATATTTCACAAAAAAAATGATTGTGGAAGCCATTACTTTGTGGCAATTAATGATGATATGAAAAAAGTCATTTTACTTTGTTTTCTATCACTAATTTATAGGTCAAACTGGTCGTTCATTCAAAATTAGATGTAAATAACACCGTTCTATTAATTTTCAAAAAACAACTTGTGCAAGTCATATTTTAGAAAGAAGTCACAGTTTTCCTAATATAAACGATCTAAGGGGGATGAACACTATTGTCTACATGTCCTTACAAGGGGGAGGGGGGGGGGCACTTCTCTCTCTCTCTCTCTCTCTCCCCCACCCTCTCTTTCTTAAATGTTAAATAGGAGTTGATTGTCGAAACTTTTCCGTGACACTAATTGGTCTTAAGATTTTAAAATACTGAGCATAATGATCTCAGAGTGCATGCCCGATTTATGAAAAATGGTAAGCTTTAAACATTTAGTTATGTCTTTTTTTCATTTTTTCTTTATGTCGAAGTCTGTTGATCATCACTCAATGACAGTATTTTTTTCGTTGATAAACACTCAACTTGTTATATTTTAATATTTACTATTTGAATTTTTGAAGATTTAATTCATGTTCAATGTGAAAAGTTACGTTACGGAGAGATGGACGGGTCAAGTTGAATGTCTACATGGTGTTACATGGAGGCGGCAGGGTTAAAAAAACGCGAAAAAAAAAGGGTTATGTGGTTTATGTATGACCTATAAATGGCTTTAAAACTTAATGAAACAATTTAAACATTTGTGTGTTTAAATAATGAATTTTAAACAAATTGTAATTTTTCACAAAAAGATTGACAAACAAAATTTTTAATTGCAATTAATTCACTTATAATTGAACCCGTTTTTTTAAATAATCGGTCATAGATTTTCAAATTTTACAATCTATAAAATAGTTCCCCCACTTTTTTACTATTTCGTATTTCAGTTAGTATGACATAATTAGATGTGTCTTGTCATAAAACAGACAGTTTTTGTTTAAAATACAATGAAATCAAAATGCATATTGAAAGGATCTTGATAACCTGCAAAATCTCTAAGAGTTATTTTCAAGTAACTGTATTTTTCTAGAATAATAAAGTTAATAGCTAATAATTGTATCTCGGTCCATATTTATCGTAGACAAACAAACAAAAAACTGTATTAAAGACAATTTTATTACACAAAATAACAATTTAATTTTTTGGAAAATTGTTATCATTTAAAAAGATAAAAGCATGCAAAGGCACAATGTGGTTCCTATTTCTTCAATCAACTCTTACGTCCAGGAGATGTAATTCCTATAAATAATTTAATTTCATAAAGTATGCATTATGTATTATGCGGCTGCAAAGTATTAGACGGCCATGTATTTTTATGTAATTGAAAATTATATTCCCTGTACTATCTTTGGATAAAATAACTTAAGTGTGCGCTTTTGATTTTATGTAACATTTAATATAGATTTTTTGTTTTATTTTAGAGGATCCTAAACAATTCATGCATCCTGGTATAATAGATTACGTGGCATAATGCAAGGTCGAGCCTCCTATGTGTTTGTCACGACGCGACGTCCGTGGTGCAAGCTAATAATAAATTATAATTCTAGAAAGTCATCATGATGAATGACGGAGGTTTCATTTGGGGGCATATCCAGTGACGTATGACCGCGCCTTCCATTGAGTTTAAATTTCAACAATGTCCAATGTTTAACGTTTTCGAAACACAGAATACAGTATAAGTGTAAACATCCGCACAATTCCAGGTAGCAACACATGCGTGTCAGTTTAGTTAGTTACACAATTTTACCTAATTTTAAACATATTTTTAATTTTACTAATAAGGGAAGGTGCTGATCTTGACCTGCTTTATAACATTTTGAGTTAAACTGAGGCAAAATATAGATATCAATTATAAATAGCTCTGGCACAATAATTTAAATTTATAAGAACGCATTGGAAAATTACCAAGTTTATTATTAAATTATTATGTAAATAACAATTCATTCCTGACTATTGACGTCTGTGCCATTACCTTTTTATATGATAGTTGATAATAGATGGGATTAGAAGTATAATTAAAAGCTGCATGTCATCTTAATAAAATGATAATAAAGGTAAAATGGACAATGCAACTATTTAATGTGCTATTGGTATTATAAACAACCATTAAGATAACTCCATGATTTGTATGGTACTCAAAATTTATTTAATAAGTTCTGTTATAATATAATTAATTAGAATGCGTAAATAATGTGCCAGGAAGAAATATTATCAACTCTTATTTCACCTATGCTTGAATTACTCGAAATATGACAGTTTACACACCACCGGCGGTTCGAATCACCCTGCGTACCGGATATGGCCGAATTTCAAGAGGTAGTATTCTGCCATGCTATTTTACTCATGTACCCACCAAATATTTTAAATACGTTTTTGAAAAACTGAACCGCCTTTTAAAAAACGGTTATAAAAAACCGCTACCTGGGGAATTACTACTTCGACATCCAGACTTCCCAAGTCTTTGGATTGGTCATATAATTTAAAATTATTAATTATTATTAGGTACTTATAATATATTTGAGGCAGATGTCATCAAATAATTTGAGGCTTTAGCTTCTAGCATATACGCCATAAAAAAGTTCCTGAAGTCTTGTTATATTGCTTTACTTACTTCCGTTATTAACCCCTCACTCCCTATTCCTTCAACGGAATCATCTTAAGTAGATATCATCACAATACATACGTATACCAACTTTCAAGTGAATATCTCAATTTTGTTTTATCAGCCCCTTTACAAAACTAACTCTGAGGGCTTGGCTTCTAGTGTAAACACCAAATCCCAAGTTTCTGTACTCTTACCAGCTTGCTTTACTTATTTTCCCCTATTTACCACTACTTAACCCCAAACCCTTCAATATATAATCTGGTTCCACGTGCCGTTATAATATTTACGTGTACCAAATTTCAAGTGAATGTCTCAATTTTATATTGTCTAAATGTTATTTGTGGCATTATCTTAATTTTTTTCTTCTTCAATATTTCGTGACTGAACAGTTTAAATTATAACGTATGGGAGAAGGAGGTTCCAATTTTTTTTCAAAATCCTCTTCATTTATATTTTTGGGTCACCTGTGTACCCAAATTTCATGTCAATAGGTATAAAAATAAGATAGTAGAAGGGCTGTGACATACAGACAGATGATCGGGCACACCGAAACTATAATATGCTTTCCTTGGTTAAAATAGATAATAAAATCAATGACATAAATTCTTGTTTTGGCGCAATCTGAAAATATTCTTTATTACCCTTTCAATTTCTTATAATTCAAAAAGTGGATTTTTATGGACATACTTAACCACATTGCTTCAACCCGAAAGAATCATGAATATTTCTAATGATCTTAATAAAATACATATTTTTTCTAAAAAAGTACAGTAACCCAATAAAAGGAGGAGAAGGATCTCTACAACTAAAAAAATGTTGCAAAAAGAATTTTGGTCAGTATGAAAATATACGTTTATATGGCGATGAAACGTTTTAAAAAAAACAACTTCGGTTTTTCTGGATAACCCTAAGACACAGACATTTTTTATTCGATATTTGAGATCATCGTCTGATGAAACGGTTTTTATGTCTACTGCTGCTAAATAGTTTGTGTTATATGATATAACTATTTAATTATTTATTTAAATTAAATAGGCATACTAAATTAAAGGAATCTATTCTATGTGTAGTAATACTTCTTTTAAGCCATTCATTTCGTTTTCCTTAGTTTTGACAGAATTAATATTTCATGGCCAAAACTAATTTTGACCAAGATTTGCTCCTCTAAACAAAACAACACCTGGAATATTTTATCAACATTTTCACAAGCTTTGTATCAGACAAGAGCGGGTAAAATGTCAATAATTAATTAAACCAATAAAATAGAGTTATTCAATAATTAGAGGACTTTCAACACCCATTAACTCGAAGAGGCATGAGAACATCATGCATATTCTCCCATAAAAACCAAAGTGGCTTACTGTCATCGTTTCATCGTTAATCTATATACAAAACCAAGTAGGTCATAAAATTTTTGATCGAATATTGTAGCCTGCGGCCTTAAAATGCATCCCCCATATTTGATAATAACATCCACAAATTCTACAGTATGTTTAACATTTCATGACTACACCTAAATAATTTTACTATAACAAACGTTTGCTTGTGTTAGTCGACATTTTAGAAAACTTGGCGAATTATGTTTAGAATTAATTACAAACTAACCAATAATGAAGGAACTGTTTGTAATATCCGAATAAAAAACAAGACAACCTGTGTCCCGCCACTTTGTATCTTATTTCACAGCAATCACATATTGACATTATCTTCAATGCTCTTTTGTTTTTATGTAAGAAATAAGCGAATGGTAAAAAAATATGCGAAAAGTTGTTAACAATTTCCCCCGGTGTGTACCTTTCGCTTTATCGTTAGATTGCGAGGAATCCACTATTTACATATAATCACTCACATTCACTGATCCTACCCAAACTCGGGAGCATTTTCAGTAAATTCAGTTCGCGACGAACATTACATGAAACATACATATTCTTTATAGAATTTGGCAAACAGCAGAAAAAACTGTCTATGAGAACTACAGATAAAAACTATCTGTAAAAAAAATAATTCACTTTTGAACATTGCATATATTACAAAATAATTTTCCACTTATTTTTAAATTTGAAATACTGGTCCGCGAAACATTCACTGCATCAACGACATGTAGTTATCGATACTAACATTTTATTAAAACGTCCAGAATCTCTCAAATATTTTGCACGATAATGTTCACGTGAAGAAATCATGTCTGCTGATATACAAATAAAAAGTATTATATAAAATAATTGTAAAGTAAGTACCTATTAAAACACCTACAGATATAAATTACAATCAGACGTTATGTATTTACATAAAAAAATAAATATTATGACACTGCAGATCTGACTTATCAACTAAAACAAAAGTAAATATAAAGATATTTAAGAAATACAACATTTATTCCGTTTAAATTTCCCATGTATTGCTGTTAAGTCAAAGTAATTTTCTGAAGTATTTAGATAGTCACTACAAAATACTGTAGCTCTATGGTTAACGTATCTAGAATATCAACATTTAAAACAAGGCGTAGTTTGCTAGTGAATTTGAGTACAGCTGATCACTATAAGCGGAGGAACCCGTCCTTTGTCAAACAAAGTTAGATCTATACATTTCAGAATCACTGAGTTAGTTGAAGATGTAGGTTTATACATGTATAAAGAGTCCTAGGTAAATTTATTGTCCTTTTAGGAATCCATCCAAAAATTGTAAGATCTTACCAACATGCGTGCGGAAATGCTGCCTAATTGAGCTACGGTCCTTTCGGAAAGATGTCTAAAGAGTGAATCCTGCAACATGTAATCTGCCGTTTTTATTAATGCATGATAAATTTATTTCGAAAACAGTGAGACACAAGCTTACAAATTCAGATAGATCAAACGCATAACATCCCACTTTTTAGTTGAGTTTTAATAATGTAAAGTCAGGAACCAACTTTCACAAATTTGCCTCAAAGATCAGTAAAGTCACTCTTTAGGAGCCATTATTTTAGAGTCACATATGTTTTTGCTACCTTGCGTACTATGTTTACTGTTTAGCGGACGAAAGTATTTCCATAGCACTCTGTATAGATATTATATTATCTCAACCGGTAGACCAAGCTCCAGAGAATTTTTTGCATGAAATCGATGAGGTTTTTTTTGGCATTGCGACTTACGTCGATACAGCCAGATGCGAAGTTAATATGTACTTATCAATTAACTAATTGTACCCTAATTCTAACCTAACCTATACCACCGATCACAAATAGAGACTCTGGGATAAAACAAGGACACTCTCTTCTCGCCCAGGGGTCTGTCAGGGCATTTTATAATGGCACACACAAAGAGTAAGACCACGGAAAGGAAGGAATATATACAATGGGATAAAAACAAGGGGTGGGAAATCTAACCTAACCTAACTTATTCTAAATATTAAGTTTAATGGCTTTAAGAAATTCGAGAATCACGTCATAGATGGGTTTTTTATTCAGCGCTAGCAAATGACAAATATTATTAGGATGGATTTCGCTATTTTGACATCAGGCTAAAACACATCGGTAGACAATGTTATTGCCTACTGGACTCAGGCGGCTTGGTGAGAAAAAGAAACCAAGGGATGATAACTGTACCGAGGAGCTCCTTATCAACAGACTTGAAGTCTAGTAAGGGCCATGTCTAGATAAGGAGTCCAAAGGTACAAGGAGAACCACAATAGATCCATAGAGCTCGCAGTGGGCAAGGCCAATCGTCAGTTCCTTCCAGCTAAAAAAAAAAAATGTAAACGTTATTGTCTACAACTTCTATCTGAAACATTTTTTGTAACTTTTTAAGAAAAAGAAGTTATCGCGAAAAATCCTGTCTTTTCAAAATTCTTCTGGCTGTAAAACAATAACCGTTTTTTATTCGCCAATCCAGGTACATATTCAGAATTAAATCTAGCAATTGAAAAAAAAAGCAACGTTCCACTTAATTCGACGCAATTCGGTCTTTTTTCACCTCTGACGCTTTGTCTAAGGGTAGGACTAGGCACTGCAAAATAAGACATAAAATATGTGAGAAACAACTTCCTTGGAACGTTTTAAGCATCGTACTTTGTTTTTCGTTTTATGAGTAATTGGATTTGGGTTGAAACAAACGTGAATTGCCTATAGAACATACGCTATAATTTTGTTTATCTTCGATACTATATTTTAAGTAATTTAATAATAATAATATGATCCTATGTATTAGTTTAAAACTGCATGATAATGGAACTAAATCTTTTACATTTTTTCCCCATTGAAAGTTACAGTATCTTATTTATTCAAAATGAAACTACATAGTAATATTGCACAATTTTGACCAATAACATCTGTAAAATCAAGTCTAAATTAAGTTAAAATCGCCAAGACAGATAGATGATTTTTTCATCGATGCCAAACCGTTGGAACAATATATTATCAAAAACAAATAATAAAATACCTAAATAATAAATTTATACTAATTTGGGGCAGTTTGAAATAATTATATATACGCCGCCACCTTGCTCTTTTTAGCAGTTCTGAATGCTTTTTTTGAAAATGTTTACACGCTTTCCAAGGTTACAATCAATGGCTCTCTTAGCCTAGATTTAGGTTTGTCTCGGCAAACGAGGGTAAGAGGTTTTAAACAATTTTATTACGAGCCCTTTTTTCTCTTTGAGATAATTCGATTACAACGTTATTAATTAGCAGAGTTTCATTAAAATATTCCAATCTGCTTTTGTTAATTTGATTCACTTCATTGCTTAAAGTTGATTGGGTTTCCTTTATTACACGAATTAGTTTTACAAGAGAGCAAATACTTAGATTAAACGCACGAAAACAGTCGGGAATTAGCTTTTCAAGGAATGCTTCTAAAGTGTTGAACGGACGATTGGCAGATATAGTTTTGAGAAAATCTGTACTTTATCTGGAATGACCTTGTGCATCTAAATGTTTCTTGTTGCCGCACCGTTTAGAATTTACAAATACGCGACTCGCGCGCTGTGATTTGACTAGCACCATGATATGATGTGGTTGCAAAATGTTTATTATCCACTTTCTGCTGTCAGATATCATAAAATCTGGACTCTTACTAGCTCGATTTACTTATTTACCCCTTTTCGCCCCCAACACTTCAACGGAGTAAGCTCAAAATATAATTTAATTCCAGATCTCGGCACAACACATACAGGGTGTAATTAGTATCATGTCATTAAAAAAACCTGGTGGTGGGGAAAAAGACAAACAAAAAAAACTTGTATGACATGGGGTCTAAAGCTCATAGTTTTGGAGAAAAAAAATAAACAAAAATTTCCAAAATACTTGATAACATAGTTTGAGAACTGCTGGCATATTGGGGTAGGCTTTATTGCCTCGCATCTTGTCGCACATGATACTCTGACATTCGTACAAGTAAGTATGGTGAGCCTAAGAGATAATTAGGCCGCGACGGGGGTCATCGGACACCGCCATGTTTTTTGCTTCTTCGCGGCCAAATTATCTTATTACCCGTGCTATACTCTCCTACATTCTCAAGTAATGATTTCAGTTTGTGTCCTTACTTGGTAAACAACGTACACAATACGCGACCTACCCGTTCCTTGGTTTTGTCTGTTGATTTTGTTCTTTTTGAATTTTGTGCCACTTATATTAAGATTTATTTTATTGACTTCAAGTCGTTAGTACTTGGTTACGTAAGACACTACTTCTCGTTCGTACGTTTTGTGTTACTTTTTGGATTTTGGATCAAGTTTTTCGTTTTGTTTTCTTTATTGATAACGTTAATTCACAGTTTAGTGTGGTGTTTTAAAACGCGGATTTTGGACATTATGGGAGATTACACTTATCCAGAGCTCGCGGATATGCACTTGGTGTATGGAGAAAGTGGTGGAAATGCAGCTGGTGCTGAAGAGCTTTATCGTTTAAGGTTCCCTAATCCTTGTGCTGCTACATTTGTTAGTATTGACCAGCGTCTTCGAGAAACAGGTCGTCTCGATGAACATGGAGGAGAACGAAGTCCACAACGCGAAGAAAGGGTAACTGACGCAGAGGTTCAAATTTTGGAATTTGTAGAAGAGGATCCAACTTTAGGCACCTGCGATATCGCGAACCGTGTGGGTATATCCCATTTTGTGGTATGGAGGACATTGAGAGATATGAACTTACATCCCTATCACTATCAACGTGTCCA
Source organism: Stenurella melanura (assembly GCA_963583905.1). Lineage (NCBI taxonomy): Eukaryota > Metazoa > Arthropoda > Insecta > Coleoptera > Cerambycidae > Stenurella > Stenurella melanura. Next base: position 26,626,528 of record OY757318.1, on the reverse strand, counting down.
AGCACTAGAACCTCAAGATTTTGCAGAGCGATTGCAATTTTGTAGGTGGATTTTAACAAAAAAAAACGCGGCAAATGAGGATTTTTTAAACGTTCTGTGTTTCTCTGATGAGTCGTGTTTTATCAGAAATGAAGTGTTTAATTTTAAAAATATGCACTACTGGCAGACGAAAATCCACGTGTAATAAAAAGGGCGCATTTTCAACCACGGTTCAGCGTTAATTTGTGGGCAGGAATTTGCGGTAATGAAATAATTGGACCTATACAATTATCCGCTAGATGAAATAGTGATGTATACTTAAATTTTTTGCAACAAACATTGTCAAATTTGCTGGAAGATGTACCCCTGGGCTACGCGCAAAGGAATGTGGTATTTGCACGATGGCGCGCCAGTCCATTTTAGTCTGTCTGTTCGAAATCTTTTAAACAAAAAGTTTCCTCGATGATGGATTGGACGTGGCGGACTAGTATCATGGCCTGCTAGATCGCCCGACTTGAATCCCATGGACTATTATTTTTGGGGGCATTTTAAATCTCTGGTTTACCGTGATCCAATTGACACTTTAGAACAATTGCAACAACGTATTTTAATGTGCATAGAAATCATAAAAAATGATCCTAATTTACTAAATGTGTTGAACGGAGTGCGTATGTCCTTAGTTCGACGTGCCGAAATGTGTATACGTGGAGATGGAGGTCATTTCGAACAATTTTGTGAAAAATTGAAAATTGTTCAGTTATTGGGTGTTATCTATTGGGCATTAAAGGTATGAGTATTAATATTATTATTAGTATTCGCTGTCTTGTTTTGATTTGTTTATTATTATTTACATTGATTTACATAGAGACCAAAGACTCGATTTTTAGTTTTCGATACTTGATTGGGAAAAATTATGCACTCAATTCGTTAAAAAAATCAGATTTTTTCCTAACTTAAAGTACACAACTATTTTCTGTTATCGTATCTCGGACGTCTAACTGTTCGTTTTCCAATTTCATAAAATAATTCCTAATTTTTTAAGCTTTTAACACAATGTTACAAATGTTAATAAACCACTTTTAAATTTTATAAATTCTTATAAACGACAAAAAAGCTACAATAACTTTGTTACAAATTAAAAAACACATATAAACAAATCCTGTTTAAACCCCTGCGGATATGCTATGCTTGTATTGTGCCGAAAGAGAAGGAATTATTTACATTTTCATAATTAGTGGTATAAAAAGCTCGGTACAAGTAATTCCATCAAAGTGCCGCACTTCTTCCAGCGGGAACACAAGTCGGGTATTACAGTTTTTTATTATTTTTAATATTCGGAACTACAACATCCATTGACCCTGATAAACAGTGGATTTCAAATATTTCCTACCTTAACATTCAAATTTTAAACCTAGGCCAGTTTTTTTCAAAGTGCCCCTAGAGAAAAAAGTCATATAGGTTTTTTGTTTGTCTAGTCAGTCCCTATTACCAGTTTTTCTTTAATGACTTAAAACTAATTACACCCTGTATGTGTTGCCGAATTTCAAGATATCTCAATTTTATTTTGTTACCCCTTTATTGATAGAGTGGGGGTGGCAGATGTCATAAAAGCTCTTACTAGCTTGCCCTGCATATTTCCCCCTATTTACTACTACTTGCCCCCAACCCTGCAGCGAAATAACTTAAAAATATAATCTAGTTCCAGATCTCGTTATGATACACACGTGTAACAAATTTCAAGTCAATATCTTAAACCGTTCCGGAGTATTCGTGCGCACAAAAAATAGTTTTAGACCGACCGACAGACAGATTTTTTACTATTACTCTACTTCCACTCCATTATGTGGATGTGGAAGTAACACTTCCATTCTGCCTGCGATTACAAAAAATGTTTACGAAAATGTTTGTTTATGAAAATTGATTAATTTTGTATTTGCACCTCATTTAACATTTCTTAAGGTGGCCATTCCCTAGAAAGGGACATCCGATAGGGAAATATTTATTATTATTGGCCATAACTTTTTTTTCTTAGTACGCATATTTAAAAAAAAACTATAAGAGTACCTAACCATAACAAGATTATTGCTATGAATTTTCATTCAATAATTTCAGCGGGTTGCAAAATAGCTAGATTTAAATTTAAAAATTATGTTAATCTTCCTATTTCGTGGTTTTAAATCGAGCTAATTTGCAACCTACTGAAAGTATTGAATGAAAATTCATATTAATAGTCTTGTTATAGTTCTACTTGGGTACTCTTATAGTTTTTTTAAATATAAGTACTAAGAAAAAAAAGTTATGGGTAAAAATAATAAATATTTCCCTATCGGATGTCTTTTTTTAGGGTATGGCCACCTTAATAATTTTCAAACACATGAAAAGCTTCATGGCTAGATTCAGATGCTGCCAAATTATGGTCGAAATTGCTGTCAACAAATGCTACAGAAATTGTTTAGACAAAGAGTACCCGAAATGTACAGTGTTAATTTCAGCATCGAGGCATTGCGGATAGATACATAATTATATGATACGATGGATATGGAAGTGAAGGGAGCGGAACATTTTTTTATGAAAGAATTATCTGCGTTCCTCTATTGTCGTAAAACATACAGTCGTATGGTAATAAAAGCTACAGATAGAGATATTTTAGAATTATCCTTGTATTTTGTATCTAGACTAACTACTATCAATAAATTACGGTTTCGCAGATTTGAATTATTTATACCAATTATTCATCATGCTATCCGAGAATATTGCGCAAATAAATTTAGGTAATTTATTTTTGTGTATTTATGCCTTGACGGGCTGAGATATATTTACTTTTCAGTATAGAAAAGGAATACTCAACGCTGTGAAAATATGTTTAAGAGATACAGGGGATACAGAGCTACAAGCATTGCTAGATTACTCTGAAAATGGCATATATGATTTAGTTCCTTCGAAAATTCAACTCGATGTTTTGGCAGATTTTTGGATGGTCGGCCATCATTTACTGGGAATTTGAATAAATTACGGGCACATTTATTTCTCGCCCGTATGTCCGACGTAAAAAATTTACCATCTACGGAGGACGCTTTTTATCATTATACTTGAGGACTTCTTGTCAAATAATTCTCTGTCAGTTGCGATAAACCCAGAAATTCACAATTCAATTGATTTTAGTTGGAACTTGAAGAATAATATGCTTGTCCCTAAATTAATAACTATAAAAAATATTCTTCCCGAAATAATTTTCGAAAATGTATTTTGTGTGTATACCTAAAAAATATACCGAGAATTGTAGTCGTAACAAAGCTGACTTGGAATGTTATTCGACAAGGCCGATCGTCGCACCACCATCCGCTGTTATTCCAACTGTATGTCCGCACACAAGGGATAGGAGTATTAATTATTGAAACTAATTGCATCTTAATAAAAGCATATTTTTACTTAAATTTTCATTTATATGCGATGCAAGATATTGAAAAATATTCAACTCCAAGTTGAATAAGTTTAGGTCGCCAATGATCATAGAAAACATTCATTTCAGTCTAGTCGTGCAAGTGCAAATCGAGAGAAATGGACTTGTGCATTCTAACTGATTTTGAGCGTATTACTCATTCAATTAACTTCAACCTACATGGGGATAATTAAAGGAAAAAATCCCTTAAACACATATTTTGAGACGCCCAAATAAATTTTTATATTCACAATTAAAATAAAATGTCAGTGTCCATTAAAATTCAATTATTATTATAATATGATTTCTGATTAAAGATTCAAATAATACATTATTCATTTAAACTTACCGCCGCACTGCACGTAACCATGTCTGACGTCTAGCTACTTTATGTGGAAATAATAAATTCGATGAGGGAAATTAAACTCAAATGCCGAATTCGAGCTAGTATTATCGCAATACACCACTGAACACTTAAACACACTTTTGCTTGTCTCAGAACTCATTATTCTCTTTTTTCACCAAAGCCTATATACCTCAACGAAAAATTTTGATCCTTATAAATCTCACCACCCCGATCCTAGTGTCGCGATGCGATGTCATTGCAAATAGGTAATAGGCCTAATGTGATGTACGTTACTTCTATATTGTTATTTAATGCACAAGAAGTAAATTTAGTTTAATTTAGTTTTTACTATTTGTTTTCTGTATTTTAAATAGTAACTAACACATTAATTTTTGTTCGCAAGTAAATTAAAATTTCTGTGTATTTTCTTTCATGACAACAAATTACAATATTTACTTAAGTAATAAAATAATAAAAACGTATTGTAACGACTTTGCAATCACAATATATTTTGTGTCTGAGCGGGTACAGCACGTGTGACGTTCAAAACAGCAACAGAAACTGCTCTATTCTTTTCTTATTTGATATCAGAGAAGTATGCATCTACAAGAGTGTTAAGAATGCCTCGATGCTGAAACCTATACTGCACTTTTCCGGTACGATGTGTTTAAGGTGGCGATTCTCTAGAAAGAGACATCCGATAGGGAAATATTTATTATTTTTGGCCATAACTTCTTTTTTCTTAGTACGTATATTTAAAAAAACTATAATGGTACCTAAGTAGAACCATAGCAAGACTATTACTATGAATTTTGACTCAATAATTTCAGTGGTTTGCAAGTTTTAAATCTAGCTATTTTGCAAGCCACTGAAATTATTGAGTAAAAATACTTAGTGATAGTTTTGTTATGGTTCTACTTAGGTACTCTTATAGTTTTTTAAATATACGTACTAACAAATAAAACTTGGCCAAAAACAATATATATTTCCCTATCGGATGTCTCTTGTTAAGGATTGGCCACCTTGAGCAATTTTTGTACCATTTGTTAACAGTAATTTCGAGAATAATTTAGCAACATCTGATTCTAGAAAGAAAAAGCTGTCCATTGGTATGATTTCTTTTAGTTTTAAAACATAAGCCTGTAAATACGGTGGAAACATAAAATTATTCAATTTTCAGAAATAAAAAAAATTTCGATAAAAGAAATTTCGCTTTTGTGCAATCGCGGACAGTCTAGCGCCCTTCACATTCCGATACACAAGGTCATTCCAAATGATGTACGTATTTTTTTAGAACTATATCTTCGAGTGCATCCCTTGCGATTGAATTTGTGGCTCCTGATTCCTGACCAAAATGTCAGTATTTTGATTTTTAAGATTTATTTTTGCCCCAAATAATTTTCTACATTCAAGTTTGAAACTGACCAAACATTTTATTTTAACCGTCACATTTTGTTGCGTTCCTAATGGGAACTTGGAAACCTTCAGTGTTTAAAATAATTTTCGAAATGTTTGGAAATATTTAATGGTTCCATAATTGGTGAGGAGTCGATGTTAGGCCGATGTCACTAGGGAGCTGGGAAAGAACTTAAGTCCGTACACCCATCAGATAGCATGACGTGTGAGACGCGCCAGGCAAGAAAGGAAAACAGAATATTGATAATCAGAACACGTTGTTAATAAGTCTACCGTACCACCCTACTCACATTATGCCATTTACTTTGCATCTGCTTTTTAAAATGTCAGATTTCAACCTGTAGCTTGTGTTTACAAGAGTGACACAAATTCCTGATATTTATAATAAATATTAATCTGAGTCGAAGTCTCACATAAACTCCACTACTTAGTCATCGGTACTAAATTGACTCTAGTAACACTATGATGGTCATAATTATACAGGCCATTGAACATATCAACCCCCTAGGATATCAATCACCAAGAATTCACAGAGATGTTGAAACATCAAAAGTAATTGGTAATTTCCAACTCACAATAAAATGACCTAGACACCAAAAATTTGATCTGTACAAGTTTGACCTACATACTTCAAACAAATGCCTAATTCGAATAGTGTGTTCTGGATTAGACATTAAAATCAATGTAGTGATTCTACTAACATTAATGTTTTACACAAGTGAATGATATATCCAGGAAATTTACAAAATAATGGTATAATAATTTCTATAGTATCATCAGATTAAAACAGGTAAAATCAATAAAGCTATATACACAAATACATACAGGGTTGGGCAATAGTCCCGGAACGGCTCGATTACAGCCGAACGGGACCTAGTATCAATTTCGGGTTTTCGACACTGTATCCAGCGAAATTTTTAGAACTTCTTGACATGTATTTCAGGACCGTGACGTCATTACGTGCGGAGGTGTGACATAAGTGTCAATTTTTTTAAATGAAACACCCGGTATATTTTTCCATATTTGTATACTTTAAGGAGTCCCAAATTCAACGATGTAACGTTTGTATGGATTCTGTTATGTAATGTGGTCTCAATAAGGGAAAATTAGAAATTACAATCGTAATTAACAGAGAATAGTTTTATTTTATTAAATGTTCAAATTGGAATCCTTCCACTGCCTGACAATGTGCTAGCCTGTCCACAAATTCCCGCTGAACATTTTGGAGGGACTGAGGTGTAATATTATCAGCAAGCGCTAGAATTCTTTCTTGAAGCTCTTGTGCCGTGGCAGGTCTTGTGCGATACACCACAGACTTCAAATGACCCCCAGAAAAAAATCAAGAGGGGTTAGGTCAGGTGACCTACCTGGCCATTCGATATGACCCCTTCTACCTATCCATCTCCGGGGAAAGACAGTGTCCAAAAAATCTCTTACAACTCTGGCATAGTGTGGCGGTGCTCCGTCTTGCTGGAAGTACACGACATTTGCGATCACCTGAGGATTTTCGCGGTTGGGAAATATCTGAATTACAGCGGGTATAACTCTTTCGCGTAATAAAGTTAAATAGGTATCAGCAGTTAAATTACCATTTAGAAAAAACGGCCCTATTACATGTGTTCCAATTATACCCGCCCAGACATTTACTTTTTGTGGATGTTGTGTGTGCATTTCTTCCATCCAATGTGAATTCTCAGCAGACCAATAGCGACAATTGTCACGATTGACAAATCCATTTAAACAAAATGTAGCCTCATCGGAAAACAAAATGCGATATACAAACTGTGGCGTCTCATCTAAGAAATTCATAATTTGTTGGCAAAACTGCATTCGACGATCGGGGTCATCTTCCGCAAGTTCCTGAAGTAAGCTGACTTTGTAGGGATTTATTTTAGTTCTCCTGAGTATTCCTCGTATGGATCTTTCACTGTTACCAGTTTCTAATGAAAGTTTCGGAATTGACGTTTTAGGCTCCTCATGAATCGCTAACAGTACATCTAAAGCTCTGTCGTTGTTTTTGGGCGGCCAGTTTTTGGTAAATTCTTGACATTTCCCGTATGTTCAAAATTGTGCAAAATTCGACATGCTGTCGACTTGGAAATCGGGTTTCGCTCAGGAAAGGTATCGTTGAAGAGGTCACTTGCTTCCTGAAGGGATCGACGCCTCTCTCCGAATCCAATCATCATGAGTAAAGTTATCCGTTCAGTGTCGTTCAGTTGAGCCATTTTAAAGACATGTTTTTAGAATCATAAATTAGTAGTACAAAAGTAATGTCACAGTGACGTTTATACCACGACTTACTTAGGTAAACTAGTAAAATAATGAGAACAATTTAACTATGACCTGTGTTTTTATTAAACGACTACAAAAAAACTTGTTTACGTGGGTCTTAGTTTTGTAAAAAAAAAAATGGTAAAAAAAGAGTGTCTTTTTTGGATACAGCTGTTTGGATATCCACTGTTCTCTGTTAAATACGATTGCAATTTCTAATTTTCCCTTATTGAGACCACATTACATAACAGAATCCATACAAACGTTACATCGTTGAATTCGGGACTCCTTAAAGTATACAAATATGGAAAAATATACCGGGTGTTTCATTTAAAAAAATTGACACTTATGTCACACCTCCGAACGTAATGACGTCACGGTCCTGAAATACATGTCAAGAAGTTCTAAAAATTTCTCTGAATACAGTGTCGAAAACCCGAAGTTGATACGAGGTCCCGTTCGGCTGTAATCGAGCCGTTCCGGGACTATTGCCCAACCCTGTATATATACATATGTATATACATATATATCGCAGCAAAATAATATAAGATTTTTATCTAATATTTTGGATTTAATGCCATTAAAATTTAAAAAACTGCTGCCTAAGGAATCACTACTTCCGCATCCAGATTTTCCATCCAGGTCTCTTTAAAGGAAAACTTAGTGACTATATCAACACTCGAGTATGTGGAAGCAATTAGTCATAGAACTAATATTTTAGATGCCATAAAAAAATTTTGAAGCGTTGGTTTCTAGAATACATACCCCAAGAATGAATTTTCTGAACTTTTTGTAGCTTGCTTTACTTATTTTCCCCAATTACACCACCCCCCACCCCTTCAACGGAACTATCTCAATCAGACGTCATTACAATACATACGTCTACCAAATTTCAAGCTAATATCTCAATACTATTTTATCAAGTCGTTTATTAATGGAGTGGAAGTGGTGGGGGAGTTGAAAAATATTATAAACAAATCTGAGGCCTTGGCTTCTAGTACATACACCAAATCTCAAGTTTCTGTACTCTTGCTAACTTGCTTTACTCATATCTTCCTATTTAGTTGATTGAGTCGACCTTTACGTGATGAAAATTCATAGTAACACTGAATATTAATAAAACTTAATGTTTTACGATTTTCACAATATTTTATTTACATATTTTAACAAAAATGTATACTACATAACAATTGTTTCGCCAACACAGTGGCTTCTTCGGATGTGAGTATTAAACTAACTACTCACATCCGAAGAAGCCACTGTGTTGGCGAAACAATTGTTATGTAGTATATATTTTTTTAAAATATGTAAATAAAATATTGTGAAAATCGTAAAACATTAAGTTTTATTAATATTCAGTCTTCCTATTTACCTCTACTTACCCCCCCACCCTTACAACGACACCATCTCAAAATATAATTTAGTTCCAGATATCGTGTACCAAAGGGTCTTCCCCGTTGAGAATGACAAAATGCTCCCACTCTCGGAATTCAAAATAAATTTGATATATTAGTTATTGGGGTAGAAAAATAAGGCAGTCACAGCCCATATAACCCAACCCCCCCTCCACTCCCACAGGGTAAAAAAGGGGTTATTTTGGTATTTTTTTTCTCAGGGTGTGTATGCTAAAATTCGGAAAAAAATCGAGAAAGTAGTTGACCATAGGAATCCATGGAATTTTTTTCAAAATCATTTAAGGTCACTGACCCCATTAAATAAATTCTAAAATGTTAAAAATTTAATTTTTGGTCAAAAAACGCAGGTGTAATATGATTTTTTTGTCATCTTATTCTAACTGTCGAATACTACCTTCTAGCATATATCTTAAATGGCTTGGTTTGGTGTGCCATGCTTAAAAATCCATTTTTTAAGTTTTTTTAAAGGTTTTTTGAATTTTGCAAGAATGGGGTTGAAGATAGCAAAAAAAACTCAAATAACATTTTTTGTAGATTTTTTTGAGGCGAACAATTTGTTTTTTGATTTTTATTTCTAGCGTAAATACTCGCAAAGTTATGACCATTAAAATATTTTTTTTACAATTTTAGGGCTACTATTTTTAAGCTGTTTTTTAATTTAACAATAGGTTTAACGAAAGAACTCATACGACATTTTTTGAGACGAAGGATTTGCAATTGCAACAATCAACAATAACCCCAAGTACTCAAAATTTGTCGGAAAACACACGGTCACAACACATAAGTGATCTCTCTATTTATGGAACTCCTGGAGTAAGGGAACCCCTACAAACAGTACTATTGCAATTTAAACGAGTATTATCTACTCACAAATTATATTCATTTGTCGATCAAAAAATAAATTGCGAGACGTTCCCTTCGAGGTTAAGATTCAATAGTATAATGTACGTCAAATTCTGAAAATCGAAACGTACTCAAAGCGTTAATAATATTTTTACTTAAGTTAAGATCAGGTGATTTAGATAATATAATAGCAGTGATATGGAAGTAAGCGAAAAGGTTATCAACAATTCGATTCATTCTGTCTTAAATAGTTTTGAAAAAGATGTTTTTCCAGTACACTTTGGCATTGATGTTAAATCAAGAGAGTTTTGTCTTAACGAAACTGCTCCAATAGCTAGGCTTTTACATGACATCGGTGATAAATTAGTTGTTGGTACATATCTACGATATGAGAAAAGTAGCAATAATCTATATAAAGGAAAATCATGTTCTGGGCAAAAAAATTGTCTGTAAGCCATTCACCATATGTACGATAAATGAATATATAACGGAACTTATAATGATGCAGACATTTTAAGAGAGGTATTAAAAGATCCAACAAACATTATTAATATCTTGAAATCTGAATATATATTCATTCTCGATCATGGTTTTCCAGATGTGGTAGATTTGGTAGAGTAAAACGGTTATCAAGTTTTAATGCCTTCCCTGAAAGGAAAAAGGAATCAACTCACTACAAAAGAGTCTAATAAATCCCGATTTGTAACAAAACTTCGGTGGATTATCGAATCGATTCACGAAATTGTGGGACAAAAGTATAGGTTACTGCGTAATCAGTTTTACAACAGTATGTTGCCTCTTTCTGGGGATTTTTGTAAAATCGCCTGTTTTTTATAAAATGAGTTTGGTAATCGTTTGAATACGGAAGACGGACAAGTAGACTTAATTGTAGAAAGAATGATATCAACTAATGTTGAAGTTAATTCCTCTTCAGAAAATTGACATTAGAAGAACTTGACGTATTTTTTAGTGGATCGTATTAGCTTTCGCAAACGATTTCATATCTAGGATAAATGCTTGAGAATAATGGCACTCTTATTTTAAGATTTTTAAAGAAAATTATAGTCAGGTTTGAAGTCAAACCGCGACACATAAACTACCGAACGTATAAATGTTAAGTACAGTAAACAATCGTTATTGAAGCCATTAAAGGTTATTGCTGCAATTGTGCAAATGGTTTACGGACAGTTGGTAGTTGGTCACATGTAACAAGTTTAGTGTATTATTTATCACACAGTAGATATATTTCTAGAATTATTAAGCCTACAGAAATGTTACCCAATATTTTTGTTTAGATAATGTGTCCAGTTATAGACGAGGACAGCGATGAAGATTAGATAAATTAAGAATAGTACATGTCTAATGACTTTTTGAATAATAAAGTAATTGTTTAAATTACGTTATTTCTAGTATATTATCTAACGTAATAATTTAAGTAATAACTCACGCAGATGAAGTTTACTGTAAATCATCAATTGTGTTATTACCATTATGGCAAGTTGACTACTATACTTTATCTACGATTATAACAGTAAATATTATTGACAACGTCCAAACTATTGAAACATGTCAAATCACGTTCCTCCCTTCATTAATAATGGACCATTCTATTTTATTTTGCGCGTTACATCGATTGGACAGGCTAAGCATGGAGTTAAAGGTGATTAGTGTAAAAGTAAATCACTAGAGAGTTATAATAAATCACGCGATTTGTTTATGGATACTATTACATGTTCAAAAGTAGTTGATTAATTAGTATATAATCTAATAAGATTAGATACATGTTATATATGTCTTTAAAATTAAAATTTATTTGATTAGCGATCGACAATGGTTATCATTGACATATTTTTCAACGCATTTACTGTAAAAAAATGAATTAGAAATCAAAATATGTTTTTCAAAAATGCCACTAAATATGTCGTAGTATGAATTTTTTCATTAACCTCAACCTGTTGTTAAATTGAAAAAACAATATAAAAATAGTTAAATTGGCCCGAAAATTGGAAAAAAAAATTGTAATGGTCATAACTTTGCGAGTATTTATCATAGGAATAAAAATCAAAGTGAAAATTGTTCGTCTAAAAAGAATCGACAAAAAATGTTATTTGAGTTTTTTTTGCAATTTTTAACCCCTTGTAAAATTCAAGAAAACCTTAAAAAACTTAAAAAAGTAGATTTTTTAGCATGGCGCACCAAACCAAGCCTTAAGATATATTCTAGAATGTAGCATTCGGTAGTTAGAACAAAATGACAAAAAAAAATCATTTTTGCTCGAAAATTGTAAAAAAAAATGTAATGGTCATAACTTTGCGAATTTTTAGGCTAGGAATAAAAATCAAAGTGCAAATTGTTCGTCTAAAAAGATTGTACAAAAAATGTAATTTGAGTTTTTTTTCTATCTTTAACTCCTCTCCTGTAAAATTCAAAAAACCTTAAGAAAACTAAACTAAAATGGATTTTTTAGCATGGCGCACCAAATGAAGCTATTTCTAGAAGGTAGCATTCGGTAGTTAGAACAAAATAATAATAAAAAAATTCTGTTACACCTGCGTTTTCTGGCCGAAAATTGTAAAAGAAAATTGTAATGGTCATAACTTTGCGAGTATTTATAATAGTGGACCGTCCATAAATTATGTCACGCGCTTCTTTTGCCAATTTGTGACCCCCTCCCTCCTTGTGTCACACATTGTCACGCTCGCTCGATCCCCCCACCCTGTCTGTCACGTCACAGTAACTTTTATGTAAATTACTGCTGCTGATAATAAATAATCAAGATATTAGGCATAAAATTATTTCTTGTATTGTGCCATCACAATTGCTTAAGCCTCCTCCTCCTTCCCTGTGACAACTTTCAGAACCTCCCTCCCCCTCTTAAAGCGTGACATCATTTATGGATGACCCATAAGAATATAAATCAAAGTGCAAATTGTTCGCCTCAAAAGTTATTTGAGTTTTTTCTCTTCAACCCCTTTCTTATAAAATTTAAAACACCTTAAAGAAAACTTAAAAAATGGATTTTTAAGCATGGCGCACCAAACCAAGCCATTTAAGTTATATTCCAGAAGGTAGCATTCGATAGCTAGAACAAAATGACAAAAAAAAATCTTGTTATACATGCGTTCTTTGGCCGAAAATTCAATTTTTAACATTTTGGAATTTCTTTAATGGGGTAAGTGATCTTAAGTGACCTTGGAAAAATTCCATAAATTTTTACCCGCATAACCAATATATCAGGTTTATTTTAAATTCCGAGAGGGGGGCCATTTTGCCATTCTTAATGTGGGAGACCTTCTCACGAGTGTATCTCAGTTTAATTTTATCAGTTCCTTTAATATTGGAGTGGGTGGGGGTGCTTGAGGGGTTGAAAAATATTCTAAAAAAATTGATGCCTGGGCTTCTAGTATATACACCAAATCCCAAGTTACTGTGCCCCTACCAGCTTGCTTTACTTATTTCTCCCTACTTAACCTCAAACCCTTCAACGGAATCGTCTCAAAATAAAATCTAATTACAGATGTCGGTATAATACATACATGTACCAAATTTTAAGTGAAAATCTCAATTTTATTTTATCAGTCCTTTTAATAATGACGTGGGGGTGGTGGAGGGGTTGAATATTGTTATAAAGAAATCTGGGGCTTCTAATATATAAACCAAGTCCTAAGTTTGTGTACTCTTATTAGCTTTCTTTACTTATTTTCTCCTATTTACTCCTAATTAACCCCCAACCCAACGGAGTTATCTCAAAACATAATCTAGTTCCAGGTGTCGTTATAATATATAACTGTACTCAAATGAATAGCTCAATTTTATTTTATCTACTCCTTTAATAATGGAGTGGGGGTAGGGGAGATGGGAAATATTATACAAAAATCTGAGGCCTTGACTTCTAGTATGTACACCAAATCCCTAATTTTTGTACTCTTACCAGCTTGCTTTACTTATGTTCCCATATTTACCCCTATTAACCCCCCAACCCTTCACCGGATATGTTAAAAAAACAATCCAGTTCCAGATCTCGTTATAATACATACGTGTATAAAATATCATGTCAATATCTCAAACCGTTCCAGAGAAAAATGCGCACAAAAAGAACGTTACAGACCGACAGACAGAAATTTGTTTTTCTCTCAAATTCAAAATTTCGACGTTTCACAACATTCTATCTAAATCTATTTCAACAAGAAAAATTTTGGAATTTTTTTTACGCTACTACGTGGAAGTGGAAGTAATTCATCTTCATCTCTTATAAAAATATTTGTATTAACTGTTTATATTTCACCTCTGGTAAGGTGGAATTGTGTTAAAAAATTTAGGGCCATAGCAATTAAAGCCACAATCACGCATATCGAATGAACTAATCTGATTTTGAATGTAGATTTGTAGATCGACTAGATACATTATAAATGTTTATTTGTAAACCACTTAATTCCTCAAATATTAAACGAATTGCTCATTCGTTAGCCTTATATGTGTCAAATAAGATGGCCTGAGAATTGGAGGAATCATGAGGAGTCTATTCTATTGTCATTTTAATCTATATAAACACAATAGAAATTTTATTGCAATCAAATTAATTATTTGATAACATATAACGCAACTAATAAATCCCCGATTTATGAAAATAATACAATTGATACTAATAAAAATGCTCGTTCTTCCAAAAGAATGAAGTATCTAGGAATGAAAAAATAATGTTATTGAGAATAATGTAAATTTAAAACTGCTTGCACATTGTTGGGGGCAAGGGTTCGGGTTCCATGGGTGACAGCTGTGCCCTTAGCTTTCTGAGTTTACGGGAAATAGGAGCAACCATCGGGATACCGAAAATAATTTAAACCCTCTTCCATACGCTATTAAGGACAGTGTGTGGTTTGTGAATGGAGAATCCGTTATAATTTTGAGAACAATGAATATCCTCTTTCACTCTCTTGAGGACTGGTTATTTTTATGTCCAATAAGCGACTACTGTGCAAAATATCTGACGTATATTGAAAACAATGATGAGTCAGTTAGTGAGTGAGGCTCTCACATTTTTATAGATTAGTTTATTTACCCTTCCCCATGCAACTTTACTGTTAAATACATCATTTGTTACATCATTATTAAATCTATAATATTTTCATTTTAAAATTAACCACAAGCAGTAATTCAAAATTCAAAGAAAATATTTTGAAAAAATATAGATTGATTTAATTCGGAGCTGTGCTGAGTACTGATTAAAGTGCTTTGAGCATTAAGTAGTAAGCAATGATAAAAATACTTACACATGACATTAAATAAGACATAAACATAAAATATTAAGGAAAATTAAATTCAAATCATAATGAAAATCCGAAAACGTCGAGAAAAATAGGTTCGATGATAAATAGGAAAGGATATCAAAAGAATATGAACTTTGAATATTTCCATTGGCCTTTAAAAGAACAAAATTTTCAATATTGGTGTCACTGAGAGCGTGACGCCTACCTTATAATTTGTGCGAAAGAAAACAGTCTTTCCACAGGTGTGCATGGCGGAAGGGGCGTGTTAAATAAAAAAAGAGAGTATTTTAATAATGGGATACTCAATATTTAAGTATGTTCTTAGGTCCTCCAAGTACCTTAAAATTTCTAGACTCGAAACGTCTCTATGTTGCATTTCAGATTGTGACCGCTGTTAGTTTTGAGAAGAGTACTGAGAATCGAGTTCTTTAGACTCAAAATCAAAGAATTTATCGAGAAACCTAGTAGGTAATCAAGTTTCACTAAATTTGTTTTCTTCAAGTTATACCATTGTTGCTTCTGCCAAAGTGGTCATTTTTTAAATCGAATATAAATATCTCGTAGACACATCTTTGATTGCCCCAAACGACCTCAGTTTTAAGTAAGGAATGGAAAATCTGACGAAATTGCATCGATTTGTTCACTTAATGCAAAAAATGATAGAAATCTTCTGTTTAATCCATCAATACATGCATTTAAAAGAATTTTGGAGGGTTGTTATATAATTTTTTTTTCCTTTTGTAATTTTGTAAATTTTACCTTTAGTGATATTAAAGTGGCAAGCAAAGTATCCATAGCAACAGTTAGTATACTCTTCGTAAATATGAAGACGAAGAGTATATTACATTTAATCGGCACATTTATAAAAACGGAAATATCGCTCGTAGAGAAAAAGAATTTCATACGATTGTGTTCTGAGCAACTTTCAAAATGTCGATAACTTCAGAGAGAAAAGTCAGATTGTATTGTAATTTGGACAGTAAGTTAGTGTTAACTAGATGAAGATCCCTATTGATCAGTAAATTAAACAGTTATTAATTATTTAAATTAAAAGAAAAAGTTTTATAATTAAACAAAAAATATCTAAAACTAAAATTATTTACAAAAAAATCTTTAATGTTGAGCATGTATTTAAAATAGCAGTCTGCCCACTTGTAGCAAGTGTTATATTGCGTTTTTAGCATGTGTCACTGTAATAAGATGTAATGTATGACTTCTACATTCTCCTTCCCAATGTTTCCATCTTGAAAATTTAAAGTGGCATCTATAGATAGCTAGATAGTTACATCATTTTGAGGAGTTTGAATGGAAAAATATTGGTTTTAATTCGGAAAGAATTAAAACGTGAATTTAAAAAATTATGTATTTCAACTATGCTCAACGAGTTCTGCGTGAAATGGAGCGGTCAACGAGTTTTAAGTAAACATTGGGTGTGTAAACTGTCCTCAACGTGTTTTGAGTAACAGTTGATGAAGAGCTCATCGAGTTTGGGTGAAAAAATAATAGGAGTTTTTGCTGCTTTTGTTATACTCTACCCAAGCACCATTTTCAAATACAGTTTCGAGACATATTTCGTAGTGGGAAACAGTATTGTAACTGTTTTCATTCCTATATGAAATGCAATGGTTCACATATATTTTCGACATTTTTCAGCAATTGTTACCTGTCTAACTTTTCCATATAGCACAAGAATATTATTCAACAGCTTAGTAACTGTTTCTACCATTACGTACTATTTTTCGTTGGTGCAATTGTTTGAAGACATTTAAAATACTGCAGCATCCGTTATCATAGGAAAAAATCAGATCGGGTGTTGGGTGATCTAGAGAACAAGGCGCGAAATATAATTATAAAATTAAAGGAACTTACCTTAAGTGAAGTTCTATTATAATTATATGAAGCGCCTTGTCCGAATAGATCACTCCCATCCCTCTCTACTAATAATTTGCTTTTCATTGAGTTTCCGTGATCTATTATTGAATATTGCAACACTAGCATGGCTTTCAAATCATAAGAATGCTACGCAATATATGGGTATGCGGAAAGGCACAGCTGGTGTGGAAATTTGTTAGCTTTGAAATGTGTGGTACCACTTAGCAGAAATGGGTATACTATAAGTAAGCATTCTGTTAAACTGCTAGTATTAAATGAACTATATTTATCCTATTAAATATAACAATATAAAACTACTTCTTCATATTTAAAAGAAAATAAAATGAAAAAGTTGTCGATAATAAATTACTATTGGCCTTCGAAAAGGATAATGGAAATTTTCTTTAACACACGGAGAATGTACATCAAATCAATGAGTTCGAAAGTTAGATCAAATGATCAAATAAATACGTTTTGACCTATAAGTTATCTATCTTTCATGGCAGGGTACAGTTTAAAAAATCAAGGCGCAATTTTATAAATAATGTGGAAAATTTAAAAATATCTACACATGTTACAAAAATATCTAGAGCAGTAATTTATAAATGTAAATAAGCAAAAATAATGTTCTTGTATACTATCTGCTATATGACATCATTCGTGTAAATTCTAATTTAATAAATTTTACGTCATACAATGTTAAAAATACTAGAAATATCGTGAATCAACTGGTATCAGAGCCAAAATTTTGCCAAAAAAATGCAATCGAATAATTTAAACTCCTACATACATAGTCATTGCCATTACAAAGACTCGTGTCATTCGCACTAAGCTACTGTTCTAGAACTTTGTCCCACAGTGAAAATACAACCCTGAGCTTTTCCCATTGTGGGTCACTGAATACAATATTTTAAATAGATCTGTGATATTCTTCTCGCCTTTCATTCCTAGTATGAACATCTACATAGTCAGTTTCCTTTTATGTTTGATACTTCCTAACATACGCCATGTTACGATTTTCCTAGCTAGTTAAGAAGTATAACATTTATATCCGCATTGCGTATGATTATTATTCTTCTATAGCTATAGCCCATTATAGTGTGATCATGACTTAGGTATTCAAACTAAGGCCGGCGCCAGACGATGCGTCCAGTGTCGTCCATGACACATGACAGTTTTGTCTCATCGTGTGGCAGTCCTTCACATGTGTCCATCGTTGGATGGCGTTGGACGCATCGTCTGGCGCTGGCCTTATTGTGTTATAGCTGAATATATTTATATGTATAGAGCATCAAAATCGTCTATACGTCTAGACTTGTAGGGTTTAGCTACAATATATGATTTCTGAAAAAGGCATAAAATGAGTGGACGATAGAACAGATCTTTGTTGAATACAAGACTTCGTAGAACCCTTTTCTAACGAAACTCATCAACAACAAGAAATCAACGGCTGAGGAAGAATTGAGATATCTGTAAGCGCAGATAATAGCATACAAATTTATTTAAAATGCATTGACGTCATTAATAACCTCTCAGGTACACAAATTTTCCACCGGACACTCTCCACGTCTCTGGATAACTATTTTCTAAACATGAGTGTCATACAAAAGCTGATGTTTCTTCTTCAGTTATACAGTTTCGGATCGACCGACTTTCAATTATTTTTACAAAATTCGTTGGAATCTGTGAATGTTAAACAGTTGCAGGTCACGTCATACTATGGGGCACTGCTCTGCCTACCTTCACTACACTTAGTTATGCAGTAGTGGCATACAGACTGAAGATAAGCAGATTCGATATAATTCCAAGAAGTGGACACCATACCGAAACATTTTAACAATTAGAGAAGAACCGACCAGTTGACATGCAGTCAAACAGGATCACAACCCATTTCACAAAACTCTTCTAGATAGATATTTCTGAAGAGCAATATGTCAGCAGTGTTCCAAATAGAAATCACAGCTATCAGTGCACAAAAAATGATACGGAGACCACACACTAATAAAATAATCCTAGTGACGCAGGTCGAACACAGCGTACAATAGGAGTGGACGAGAGAACACCAGGGCAACATAAACCATGAGAAAGCATGTAATTAGTCATAGAAGATGAAACCACATCTTTGGTGTGATCCTTGCCAACCTGCAAGATATCACGTAGTACAGCTAAGGGATCGGCAAAGGAACTATCATTACATCACAGATACCACTTGTACTGGGCGGATATTAAAAATTATGGTATTATGAGAATTAACTTCGACCTTGCATACCCCATGATCTGTCTCAATAATACCGACAACGTTTGGGAAAATGATGGAGTTAAGAAATATCTGCGTGTGCGTGTGTTCTGGGCACCAGGAATGAGACATTCGTGTACGTGTATTGTTCATGGACTATCCAAATTAGAGACCAACGAACTTCTAACGCTGAGTAAAAGACAACTTAGCTGCGCAGCGGGCATTTTGGAACAAAATAAACGCCTAACCAACATAGAATGAAGGTACAATCCAGGATGTATGCTAAAGAGGAAGACACCCTTCACTCCATACTATTTGATGTTTGATGACTTGATTTATCAATCTACTTTCAGAACGAAGTACTGCTGAGGCACAGATAGTGACCTATACCTCAGCAGTTCAGTTAACCACAGGTCTCAAAGAGGCGACTGTATTGTGAGGTTGTGGCCAATGAGAACATGGGTATTAGCTCCCTATTTAAAATCGACACTATAGTCCTAAAGTGAATGGACTATATCGCCTTATTTGTTAGATGGCCTTTACACTTTGGGGAATCATTTGCACCACCGGAAGAGATAGCGAAACTCCCATCGATCGTGCATTCGCCTTCTTATGAAAAACGTATCTAAATGAATACCAAGTATAGGGTGAAATAGGCTTTGGTCCAGCCTATTTCTAGAGACGCAATTAGGAAAGAAATACATCACCATGTACAAAACACTAGACGTAGCTTTTACAATTTCTTTCTCTGTAGATTTCTAAGTAAAAAATCAATAAATACTGTTATTTTAGAAATAGAATTATCCTAAATGTTTCATATATTTATTTAACAAAATAGAAGAATGCATTAATCCCTTTGTCATACTGTTTATAGATAATATCATTTGTATTACTTTGTTGTTTAATTGTCTAAGAATGTGATTTAATCTGAATTTCTAATATTTTTATTGGTTGTACTTTCAAAATGTTACAAGACAGATAAATTCGTTTAAATATTAACACTGTTTAGTTTTATTTACCTTGTTATTTGATATTTGATGTCTTCGCTAAATATAACGATTCGCCGTAATGAGCACGAATAAGAAAGACATATATATTATTTGTCAGGAGATAGAGTATCTCTGTGTGCAAAAAAATTGCCAAAAAATGTAATTTTTCTGCCACAAACAGCACAGTTATGGATTTAAAAATATCTCCATTAAATTCTATTACCTGACAAACTTAGGCTTATGAATCAATACCATCTGCTTATCATTTATTTAATTATCACAATTACTATTAAAAATACTATGTTTATATTTCAATTAAAATTTACAGAGTTTCTGTTCTATAAATAAATTATTTTTATTTACTAATGATTGAGTACTAATAAGATTTCTTGTGTGCTGTCATTGCTCATTTTCAATTTAACGAGATTGCTTATGGTATAATGAAACTGTATAGTCTAGACCCCCTAACACATCATACTTATCATTTAGATGTTAAACAATTTAATAAGGATATATAAAGGAGACACACATTTCCATTAATCCAATTTGTTTATTTAGTTAATGCCATAGAGGGTGCCGTAGAGAGTATACTGTGTACAATAGTGTTACATGTACACATGTAACAGCATATCATTTATTATAAAAACTAATATAAGAAAGAGGATAAAAGTATATTTCAAGAAATATTTCTCATCGTTTTTAACCCATCGATGATGTGAGTGAATGAGCAGAGTTGAGTCTTATACAAGATCTAATCTTTTATGAAACACCCTGTATTTACGTTACATGCATTTTAAAAATAAATTTAAAAAAGTTAATTGTTTCAGCAATATTTTATTCAGTCTAACTTTCTAGGTTGGTAGTTGTAAGTGATTAAAAACCATTAATATAACTTTATCATTATATACTGGTAGGAATAAAAAACGCAACACCATGATTGTTTGAGCAATTGTATTGAAATTTCCACCAGTTGTCTCCCAGTTTGACATTAAAATGATTGAAATTTCAACATTGTGAGACGTGGTAAAACCAAAATTGCACACCCCGCAAATTGTTTTGTGGTCAATTTTTATTATAAATCCATATGTATCCAATAGACGCCGAGAACAAGAGAAATGATACGCGGAAATTCGTGACGGACTTAAGCAATTATTTATAGTAATTAATCTATTCGAAGATCGTTATAAAATGCAATATGGTTCTATTGATTGCGGCGTATAGAATGTTGCCGTGCATACATACAAATCAACCGACAAGAGATGTATCGCTATTTTCAACAGCAATTCTAGAACTTAAAAGTTCATATCAATCTAAAAATTGTGCTGTCTTAGAGTAGAATCTTCCCTTCTCAAACAGCAATAATTTAAATCGATTTACTGCAATATTAACTAATTAAAAATGGCTTTTATTAGCGAAATTGAGCGTTAATAAAAATTGGGAAACCTCATATAACTTATATAATATCTTAGAACAACATTATCATATGTTCAGTCGTAGAGGTGTTTCAGAATCTTATGAGCCGCGAAATGCGCAAAAGCCAAAGTTCATTCTGCGTTATAAGTATTTTTTTGAAAACACTGGCGACTGAATTGTTGTATACATAAACAAGAGCTCGGGATAAATTGTAAACAATAAATATAATAATTTTAAGAAGTGTAACTGAGTCGACAGGAGGGATTATGTCTGTGCGCATATGAAGGTCACAGCTCATGAGATCTTAAAACACCTCTAACGAAATATGTATTCGTCCATAGGGACTACTAAATCAAGCTACTAATGAAGCACAATTTCAATAAATATTATTGCCAATTGCCATCAATCCCAATTTCTTTCAACTATACCAAAACTTCCAAAAATAACTTGAATCTTTTTGTGTCAGTTGATTGTTACTCTTATTGTCTTATTTTAACCCACGTATGTAGTTGAGATTAAATATTTTCGGGATATATCTCATCTCATACATACCATGTGTGTTATGCAGATCTGATTTGTTTTACATATACTTAATTTGTTAGGCATTAAGTTGTTTTTACGCTATACAAATTGAACTTTTAATCAATAAACACACGCGCTAATTTAACTCGAGCCTTTGAGTTGACTCTTAACACCTCGTGCGATTCTGTGGGTTGGATCGGTAACTGATTTTTAAGGAATTTGACATAGTTTCTCAATCGTTCATATTACATTCATACTACAATAGAAAAATTAACGAGATCAAATCTAGAAGTGTTGGTACTAAGACATATAACAGAGAAAGTGCATCAATAGCCACAAATACTCCGGAGGGTGGCAGATTAGCAATTTAAGGCTAGTAGACATGTTCTTTCTCATCTATTCAGTCATCTTCTAAGATCACACTGAGAGTGGGGATAAACTGCTCAACATTGTAGAAGGTATGGCTGGCGCCCTTATCGTATAAATTTTTGTTGTGTCCTTCAAGCGTACAGCGGCAAGATCGTCCACAAGGTGACTTCTGTAAAGCTGTTTTCGTGCCAATATATGACCGAGTCCTCTTACAGAAATTATCTTGCAGTCTGAAAGCTCGTGTCCTGGAAAATCTGTATCGTAGAGCCAAAGATCGCGGTGACGTTCTTACCGATCCCTCATTGTTGTTGCTACTTTACGGTTACAGAATTAGCAATGTTCCTTAAAGGAAGCCATTAAAGTGATCGAAATTTGTTCATTTTCAATAAACATGCAATGAAATAATCTTACTTTAAAATAAAAAAGTACAAAAGAAGTCTGGAAACGTTTATACATTTTGTCCATTCCACTTCTTACTTACAATGAAACACAGTGTGCCTGAAAATTTGTCGAATTTTTAGTGGTGCGTTTTTTACTCAACCTAGTATAAGTAATATGTCTATTAAGAATTAAGTAACCTATTTTATGTTGTACTTGACTATCGACTAATAAAAAAAGATAGATATATAACGTATAATAGGTAGGTAATTAACTTTCAAACGTAACTTTTACTCTGTTCATTTTTGTAATTTCTGGTTGTTAGTCGTAACGCTTATGTTCAAAATTCGAGGGTCGTGGGCTTGGAATGGTGATAAGGAAGTCTAATATACAGCAATAAGCCACTTCTTGGCTAAGGCACCCTTTGAGCTATCACATTCGTTCTAGCATCAAGGTTTTCATAATTTGTTTATTACAGCATATGTCGAAAATTGTATAATCATCGCGATATTTTAAATTAAGTGACATTTTTTAGCATCCTTACTAAATTTTTTGTAAATAACTCTAAATCTAAAAACTTTAATATTTAAACTTAATATAGGTATCTAAAATGAAAATTATTACCAACACATTTAACTTCATTGTGATATAATCAAATATTTTATTTATTTATTTATTTATTTATTGATTGATTGATTTGATTGATTTGCCAGCGTAAGGTGGGCATTGCTGCCGATTCCGGTGCATGGAGATTTGTTCCATCACGCAGCCCGGAACGTCCATCTGCAGACGCCCAGTCGTCTATTACATATTCATGCGGCTCCACCCGACCGACCAACGGATCATCCCACCGTGTGCCGGAACAAACCCCCGGTGCTTTTATATACCGCCGGACCGGCTGCATACGCTGGATTGGACATTGGACATGCTTGTTGTCAGCAGCGAGAGCCGCATGACGCATGGGGTAGGAGTATAGGATGGAGCGTGTAGGTGTTTGTGAGATGTTTCTTCTTGCATGTTTTCCTTCTGTCTTCATCGTATGGAAAGTGTAGGCGTTTGTGAGATGCTTCTTTTAGGTTTTCGTGCTTCTTTTTTACTTTCAGGTTTTTGTGATATGTTTCTTCTTAGTTTCTGTCTGTGATTGTCTTCTCTCCTATTCTACTTCAGAGTTTTCTGTTTCTTCTGTTTCTGAGTCTGGAAGTGTGTATATCCTTGATATTTCTTTATTGTATTCCATTTTTTGTTGTGCCAATTTTTCCCAGTGTGTATAATCCTTTCCTAGCTTATTCATAATCCTCTCGATTGTTGTTATCCATGTGTAACATGGCCTCCCTATTTTCAGTTTGTTGATGTTCATTCGCAGCGTTTTCTTTAGTAGGTGTATCGTGTCTCGTCTTTGGACGTGTCCCTAGTATTTCATTGCGTATGATTCTATTCTTTTGATTATTGTTCTTCCCTCTAGTAATGTTGACGTTTTCTGTCGTTTTTGTGGTTTTCCTGTTTTTGCTAGCAGTTGGATAATGTCCTTTTCAGCTCTTCTCAGGCTTCTTCGGTTGGCCTTTGTCGTTGCTGCGTTTTTGATTCCATATATCATCGTAGGCATTATGATGGTGTATATCTTTTTAGTTAGGCACCATGGTGGTTTGTTGTCCTCAATGAAGGGTAGTAGAGCTCTTGTGACTCTGTAGGCTGTTTTGATTCTTTCCCTTACTGTTTCCCTCCTTTTTAGTTGATTCGTTAGGTATGTTCCTAGGTATTTCATTCTATTCGTGGTTCTCAGGGTGTAGTCTCCTATATATTTTATTTATTTATTGATTTATTTATTTATTTAGTTTATAAAAAAATTACAAATGTTATAGTATTTGCCATTGTCCAAAACTGCTTAAATAATTTGATCAAAAATGGGGAATAATTTTTATTTTAGACATATTTACTTCCACATCCACGTAGTGGAGTGGAAGTTATAGTAACCGAAAAAAAAAGGGAAAAAAATTGGTCATGAACTCATGAAACATCGAGATTTTAAATTTGAACGAAAAAAATATTCT
The DNA here is from genome assembly GCA_963583905.1 of Stenurella melanura. NCBI lineage: Eukaryota > Metazoa > Arthropoda > Insecta > Coleoptera > Cerambycidae > Stenurella > Stenurella melanura. The sequence continues at coordinate 26,601,725 of OY757318.1, read as the reverse complement.
GTTGTCTGTCGGTCTATAACTTTTTTTGTGCGCACGATTACTCTGGAGCAGTTTAAGATATTGACTTGGTATACGTATGTACTATAACAAGATCTAGAACTAGATTATATTTTGAGCTTACTCCGTTGATGGGTAAAGGGGTAAATAGGGTAGAAATAAGTAAAGGAAGCTAGTAAGAGTTTATAAACTTGAAATTTAATGTACATACCAGAAACAAAGCTCACAAATTTTCTTATGGCATCTGCCACTCCCACCACCACCCCCACTCCATTATTAAAGGGGTTAATAAAATAAAATTGAGATGTTCACTTGAAAATTGGTATACGTATGTATTATAACGACATATGGTACTGGATTATATTTTAAGCTGATTCCGTTGAAGGATTGGAGGATAAATATTGATAAGTAGAGGAAAATAACTAAAGCAAGCTAGAAAGAATTCAGAAACTTGAAAGTTGGTGCATATACTTAAAGCCAAGACTTCACATTTTTTATTACATCTGCCACTCCTACTCCATTATTTAAGGAGATTACAAAATAAAATTAAGATATTGACTTGAAATTTGGTACACTTATGTATTTTAACGAGATCTAGAACTAGATTATATTTTGATCTTATTCCTTTGAAGGGATGAGGGTAAATAACGGTAAATAAGTAAAGCAAGCTAATAAGACTCCAGAAACTTAGGGATTGGTGTATATACTAGAAGCCAAGGTCTAAATTTTTTATGACATCTGCCACCCACAGCACCACCTCCAAAATCTCCATTATCAATGTTGTTAACAACATAAAACAGTGATTTAGTGTGAATGGGAACAAAAATTCTCAAAATATTTTTTGGCATTAGCCCCCCACCATTACCGCCGTGGGGCCGACTATTTCAGATATATAATTAGAATTCTATGAGCAATTATTTCCACATACTGGAGTGCAAATATAGCATTAAGATGTTTAAAGAGACTTGGATGGGAAATCTAGATTTGGAAGTAGTAATTCACTAGGCAGCAGTTCTTTTCTAGGATAGTTTGTTTCAGAGTTATTTGGAAACAAATGTACTAGAAAAATATCACTTAATTTAAAATATCGCGGTAACTGTACAGTTTTAGATTTTTTTATTCTACTGCAAATTACGAGAACTGGTGGTGATGGTGTCAGAACGAATGTGATCGCTGAAAGGATTGCCGAGTTACAGACAATTGAATATTTCACCTTTCGAAGGAATGCAGGGGGTGAACGACGTGTGTCTAGGTTGACCACGAAGTATTTTAGTGTTGTGTATTAGACCCCTTATCAGATGAGGCGAAATGGGTCGCTTGCTTTCATCACTTGAGGCCCATGAAATTACATAAGCGCGCCTACTATATCTGGTTGGTACAGAAAATTCAAGTAACTTATGCGATGCAGGCCTGATTATATAATTTTTCTGACTCTGATAACTTGAAGGGCATATATTAGTGTTTAAAAATATTTCTCTGATAACATACTATACATGTTATTGTCGTCTATACAAAAGAAGCGATTATGAAGCGGTTTAATGAGTCTAGCAATAATAATAATTTGTTAAAAGAAAAACCTTGGATAACGTTACGCTAATTTCAAGTAAATAAAAATCAATGTCATTGGAAATTTCCTGTATGGCAAATCCGATTATATAACTTTTCTTAAACTGCAATTGATATTTTTGAAAAAAGAAACTATATTTTTAGAAACATGCTGTTACTTGGAAACTGTGCCGTTTAAGAAACATGTTTATTGTTCATAAGTATTCACTACCAAAAATCAGAGCTGCATTAACGGCTAGCATACCCTTAGGCCAAATAAATATTTACACCTTTTTATTCGCAGGTTGAATGAGAGGAAGTCCAAAATGCAGAACAGGTGAAAATTTGAAATTTTTCAAGTTCAAACTACGTTAAATTAAAGGTTATTTTGATATAAAATTACACTGTCTTCAAAAAATTACTTTCTTGGGCACAAGTTTTCGGTTTTCTGATGCTTTAATAAATAAACGGTCCCTCACAACTCGAACTAACATTCCTGTATGAGTAAGGCCTAAACTGGTCATTATATCTCATACTACCGTAATATCAAAAATTGACTTGGTCAAAGATGGTCATGGAATTAAAAACTGCCGTCTTAGCTTAGGTCATCCATTTGTATTGACTATGTCAATAATTTTTGATATCCGAAATATGGCAAGTAGTTTTATTGAAGCTTTCTTTTTGAATCCTAGAATCAGTTTTTAAATCTTATTAATTATGGTTTTCACTACTAAGCACAAAACTTACATATTTGATGCTTGTTTTCGAATTAGTGTGCTAGTTAATGGAATTTGGGAAAACAGTCAGCGTTTAAGTTTCAACGACATTCAGAAGCACTTCCAATCAGTAATACACGGGATTTTTACGCATGTGTTACTAATTATCTAATTGTGTTAGTGTGTTTCGTGTGTCTCACAAAAAATGTGCTGGTAGGACAGCCTAACTTTTTGCATATACTGAAAATGAGAGAAACATTGAATGTGAGATAGCGAGGGACTTCACGTTAATAGTGTATACATGTAATACTATTATAGTGCTAGCGATACATGAAACAATTTAATTATTAATGCAAAATGAAGCCTCTTGGGACATATGGACTTTAGATCAACCGAAATAATTTGACCTTCAGCACACCTCCTCCCTCCAACCGTACTATAGAAAGAATTATATAATTTCTAAGTAATACGTTTGTGCCATTTTAATTTTCGGCAGTCTGTAACAAGATAGGACTCATCATGGTTTATCAAAATGGTATGTTCTTCCTAAGTCTAGTACTGGATAAAAATTATATAGTAGGAAGTTATCCTTGCTACATTACTAGATGGTGGAAGATGGTTAGAAATAACAGCTGAATAATACTCTCGCGTTTAGTAATGCTGTACCGTGTTATATCACCATGTTTTGTATATTAGAGTCATCTACTTGCTCTGGAGTATACAGGAAGTATACATCTGGTAGAAAATATATTCTGTTATACTGATTAAGTCTAGACTAGACTAGGCAGTAATCACCAACTGAGATCATTGAGGTAACAAAGATTAATATCTTACAGATAACTATTCAAATAGAAAGGACAAGAGTGAGCTGCATTTCGTGCGATCTTGGAATTTATCAAAAGAGGGTCATTTGAGAGTCTGGCAACTAAGAGGTTAAGAATTAAGTAACAACAATATGAAATCGTGTTAATCGCCATTTTGAATTTTTCTCAAACAGAAGTATGAAATTATTTTTATCATAAAATGTGAGAAATGTAATTATTTTTACTTCATTAGGACATCATATTGGATTTTGGGATGACCTATTTCTAACCCAAATGTTGTTATAGATTTTAAAAGAACATAAATGATCGGTGTATTGTTTCCACAAATCTTAACGATGCATTATTAATCATTTATATTAACAGTGTACTTTCACTTCGCATTATCCTCATCCAGTTCGCTCTTATCTTCACATCTTGAGCTGTAATATATACAAAGACCTTTCAATAATTCATTCAAAGAACAACTAATGAAGTTATAGTTTTGATTTATATACGTATATGTATGATATGTGGATGACACAATGTACAAGACACAATCCGTTTTGTCATCTACTTTACTTAAATAAATTTCATATACCTATGTCTTAAGGCAACAAAATTACAAACCTTTGCAGTTTTCTCAGAATTTATGAGATTTATCTGCCTCCCCCTGTTTTTCAAAGCACATGACACAAAATAGAATCATAAAAATATATGTTCTTGACCTTATTAACGACAAATAAGATTGATTGATTGATTGGACGTGTAACATTTACGAGATATCACTTTTTTCATATTTATATAGGGTAAACTGTAATAATGTTCCTACAGGACCCTCTATGTGGACCGGAGTTACACTTCGCCAATTTAAAAAAAAATGTATTATAGGTTATTCAAAGTCAGTTTGGAAATCATAAAAAAGACAGACAAAGGAATACTTGGTATAACGAGCGACGGCATGAACATCGACCGACAATTTTTAGAATTACTTTTTAATTATTGTAAATATTGTTTTACTATTTTATATTAATTGATAGGCATGGTGTAATTTATTTGTTTGTACTACATTATTTATTTATAATAAATAATGTTAGTTTAATAAGCAACTCCATAAATGATTCAATAAAAGTATATAAATAGCATTTAACCTACGGCTATGCTACCGGCAATGTTTAAGAATGGACCAAAAGCAGATAAGGGACTTGTAATGGTGGGCCAGGTAAACAATCGACTACTTTTGTTTGAGGTAAGCGCATAACATATCTGGTTAACTATATTCGTATACGGATATCGTTTGCAATATTCAAGCCCGGTCTCGGCTCTTATTCTATTACATCAAGGCTTTGTAATGATTTATCCTGGTAGCAGCGCTTTAGACTGAATTTTCAAATTGACTGTAGAAATAAACACTTATCTGTTTTATGTAATAGAGTTACTATGATTAGATATTATGTCTGTGGGGTTGTTTTTCTAAATAAATATTCTTTGTCGTGGTTCTTTTGATTTTTTTTTTTTTATATAATAAACAAACACCTCATAGCCATGACGTGCTAAATCTAACTGTGTTTTCAATCCTTGGAGGGGGAGGATTGTCGTCGGTGAAGAAAACAGATTTTGTTTTGTCCCCTCTCCATTAATTAAGAACTCAATTTGAAATATCCTAAATACGTCTCGAGTAAAATTATGTCCGTTATGCTTTATGATTTTTACATTAGAAATGAAATAAAAATGTACTCAAGTTTAGAAATTGTTGAAACATTGTCGTTCTATTTCTGCTCAGTTGTATGTTAAAACAAATAAATATGACGGCTAGAGCCACTAACATTGGCAATCAAGTTGTATAGACATCTACGGAACAATTCGACACGCATCTATCCTCATTCAATAATATTATGGCGGATTCTTTAATTTTTCTTTTTTTGCTATTTGCCTCTGTTGTTAAAATATTTGCCGAGTCCCAGTTAAAAGAAGAACTTCACAAACTTAACATTGTATAAAAACTAAAAAAACTAATAACTATATTAACAGTCCTATGTAAATAGTAAGTATCTATGGATATTGAATATAACAAACATTCTTAGAGCTGTGTATTTATCATACAGAGCAAAAAAGATTTTCCAAAAAAAGCCTTGAAAAAGGAAACAGAATAGATTTCCGAAACGTTTTTATACTTATTTGTGTTATTTAATTAAAAAAGCAACCTTTAACTGATCCTTTGACGTAAAAGTCACAGGCGTAGAGGTTATTTACCAGTAACATACTGGTTAATTGTGATATTTTGTAGATTCCCCGAGCACCGCTTAAAAAGCAAACATACATGTGGAAGGAAAAAAATTAAGATAATGCCACAAATAACATTGTACATACTTATTGTACGTTTGCTTTTAAGGGGAGAACGTTCTCAAAATATCAATAGATTTTTTTTAAGAAAGTGTAGTTTTTTATCCTTAAATATAGAGGGGGGCAATTTGCAAACCAACGTTAATCTAAGGGGGGTCTCATAAATGTTACAAAGAGGGGAGGAGATTTCTTGTAGTATAAGGTCTGGAAAGAAAACTATTTTAGTCTCGATATTCACTTTACTTTATCAACATGACAATTGTATCTCCACGCAGTGGCTTCATGGAATGTTGAGTACTATAAATAGGTACTTGTATAAGGATTAAACTATGTATGTCTGGTTTCTCTTGGCAAAAATACGCTCTTCTAGAATGTACTTTTCTGCTACTCTTGGTCAAAATGCATTAACCTTAATAACAAGTAATATTTTGTTAGTACTCTGAAACTATAAATTTTCCACTTACAAACACAAAAATTTCAAAGTAGTACAGGCAATTAAACTGTATTTAAGTTTATTAAACTAAATATTATTGTTATGGTTCTAAATAATAAATTCAAATTAATATGACAAAAACTAAAAATTATTTATTTAAGGTCTTCATTTCTATGAGGCTTCGTGCTTCAAGTAGTTCAGTTATATTATTACACTTATTCATAATATTTATTAACATTTATTTGACCTTGCGGAAAGGTTATCAATCTCAAATGGTTATTAATATATATTGTAGTAATATTTATAACAATTATTATTTTTATTTATAATTTGTTCCGTGTTGATCAAGTAAAAAGAGATAATTAATATAATTAAATAAATAGAGAAATAAATATTTCATTACGTAAAAATTTCCTGCTGAGATCGCCAAGGTTCTGAGTATAAATTTAAATCAACCAATTTATTTTTTTGACATTTGGGCATTAACCATACAGTCAACCACTAACCCATATATCATTTACTTTAGCTAACCGATAACCACACATAAATATTGACGATGAGCAAAAGTGAAAAAACAGGAATACACACTTGTTGGTTCAGTCAGGGCATTTATTTTTTTAATAACAAACTAATTTAGAGGACTACTATAAATTAAAGGATATAAGAGAAGAAAAACAACTGATATGAAGCTAACTTACTCAAATATTCACCCTCAAAATTCATAACAAAATTTTCGTTTCTTCCGAGAAACCGATGATAGAATCAATTTGTTTATTATTAGCCCAGGGTCAATCCAGTCAAACCATGAACAAATTAGAGACAAGCTGAAATTTGGTATATAAGTTTGTATTGGGGTTCTTAAAATACCACCAAACCCCATCGGTAATCCGCCGTGCCTGTCACCCCTAAACAACCCCCCAAAAGGGGTGAAAATCGGACTTTTTTTAGTTTTTTGGCAATATCTTAAAAACAAAGCTATGTACGAAAAAATATGAAGACAGAAAAATTAAAGAGCATAAAATTTGCTCTAAAATCACGTTTAGCAGTTTTATTTTGCTCTACCAGTGGCGGAGTAATGATATTTTTAATAACTAGGTATTTTGTAAAAATGCACATTTGTGAATGTAATGTATGTTTTTAATCATCCAATATAATTTATCTGTATGTTTAGATGTCGTCATCCGCCTGTAAATCTGCAACTCCCCTATTAAAACATATAATACCATTACACTGTCCACATGCCAAGGTACACTTTAGGTCCATTTTACGACTTGAGCATGCATTTTTGCAACCACCTGATGAACAGTTGCAAAATATTTTTTTAAGGATCCATTGGGGGGCTATGTCTTGATCCCTCTGGACTGGACAGATTCCGGAATCAGTAGAAATCCATCCCCAGTCCTGGAGTGGTAATTTGGTATTTAACCATGCTTGAACCTAAAAGTTAATCATACGTAAACAAGATATGTATGTAGGGTTGCTAGACTTACCTGATGAAATGTCCTAAATGCATGGTATTGAGCTGCATTTATGGTCGGTGGAAGTGAAGCCAGATTAAAATCTTTGTTTAAACTTTGCTTTGTTACATACTGCTGGTAGAGAATGTATCTGACGTTATTCAAATCGGTACTTGTTCTATTTTTGACGTATATGGAAATAAAAAATGACGAAATTAAGGTCCTCAATCTGTCTTTAGATATTTTTGAATTGTAAAATTCTTGAAGAAGATCAAACAACTTCTTCTTTTTCACAGTATTGACCAAATTAATTGTGCCCTTGTTAAACAGGCCAGATGTAGTATCACATCCGGAAATGGCGTGCATGGCAAGAACATTTTTTAAACAACTTGTGCTGCAACTTTGAAATCTCAGCAATTTTATTTGGTTCTGCCTGGGCGTAGCATATACAAATTTTGTTTAGCGAAGTACATCAATAAAACCATTACATCGGTATCTTCGCTTACTACAAACACGGCCCCTTCACACGTCTCACTAAGTGCTGTAGCAGTTGTTGCTATAAGCGTATCCGCATCACCATCTGAGTATACAATTTTAATTCCCTTTTCCGACAACGACATTCCAAGTTGTTTAATAAGACATTGCTTATTTGTGGTGGTGGACAAAAAATCTTCTTGTGGAAATTTGACAACTGATGAATTAAAGATTTCCACAATTGGTGCCATTTTCCTACCCATGGATCTACGATTTTGTTATATTATTTTTGCACTTAATTGCTGGTATCCATCAAATACTACAGTTACACTGTGGCCATAATGATAAGTAATATAGCTGTAGTATTGAGAAAAAATATCCAAATAAGTTGCTGGTTTTTGGCATATAACTTTATGCAGTAGATGACCTCCATCAATCACGTAGTGTAGTACGGGTTCTGAAAAATGCTCTAGGGTTGGGCACAGTTTATCAAATATTTTGAGTAAAGAAGATTTGGTTGTCTTCCTCAATGATCCGTTATGAAACAAAGAAGGCGGGCATGATGCTAGCTCGTATTTAAAACATTCCTATCTCATTGGAGGAAGACGCTGAACAAAGTATTCTACTAAAGAATGGCGACGCGACGCGGATGACACTACTCATCTGCCTTAACATGCGGTGTAGGTATGTCCTAAATATTATTAATATTAAAATAATTCCTCTCATTTTGTAACATGTAATAGGCACGTAAAATGTTAAAGTTCTATTAACTAATACAAAATAATGTATGAAATTAGAAATATAGTACTCCACTGGTACGCTTTTTATTTCTAATTTATTGACGTAAGAATGTATTAAATGTATTTACCAAAATATCTATATACATTGTTATGTATATTTAATGTCAAAATCCAATAAGTAATGGCTAGAGAGTATTTTTACGAAATACCCAGTTATTAAAAATATCGTTACTCCGCCACTGGTAGAGCAAAATAAAACTGCTAAACGTGATTTTATAGGAAATTTTATGCTGTTTAATTTTTCTATCTTTATATTTTTTCGTATATGGCTTTGTTTTTAAGATATTGCGAAAGAACTGAAAAATGTCCGATTTTCACCCCTTTTGGGGGTTGTTTAGAGGTGACAGGCACGGCGGATTACCGGTGGGGTTTAGTGGTATTTTAAGGACCCCAATACAAACTTGTATATCAAATTTCAGCTTGTCTCTAATTTTTTCAAGGTTTCCTATATAAAACTTCAGATCGACCCTGGGCTATATATTGTCTAAAGGAGTTTGAATTTTACAGTTGATAAGAACGTCATATAATCTGTCATTTGCTGCTCTGTATTTAGAAAACTGGAAGAAAATATGGTCCTGACCACCTTTAATAATAATACACGTATCGCAATGCTCTGAAGATTTATATATAACATTTATACTATATACAATTGTGCTGGAAAATAGACATGTCGTTTCAGGAGAATTATTGCCGTTACATGTATTTTCGGGTACCCATAATTTTAAGAGCTAGGTAAGTTTTTTTGGAAACTCATGATATATGAATTTAAAAATGTTAAGACGTGGGAACCAGAAATGTTCAGTTGTTTCTAGATAGAAAGAAAAGAAAGAAAATATTATTTACTTTTTAGTGTATTTTATATTTCCTTTTTTAGTACACTTTTTTAAATAAAAGCTTTTATTAAATATTTTTTATGTACAGGGTGGGCAACTAAGAATGGAGGCCGGCCATATCTCAGAAATCAATCATCGCACAAGTTTAGGGAAAAAATTACTTTAAGTAAAGTTACTCTGAAAAACCGCTGGAAAATATTTTCGAGTTTCTAACATGGCCGCTAGGGAGCGCAACAGCCATGATCGAATAGAAAATTAAGTTTTTCTCTGTATTTTGCTCAATTAAGTGACTGAAAATATGTGCATCGTAATCTTAAGATAATTTCGAATCTTTTTGATTTTCTATTTTTTTTGTAACTTCTGTAATAAAGTGGAGGTGAGATGCCAAAGAATAATGTTTTTTAAATGTTGATTACTCCGATTACCCTCAACGGAATTTAATAAACTCATTACAAAGTACAAAGTACAACATTAGTCTATCGAGGGCGCTTTACGCTCTTTTCATTTGATTATTACCGTCGCCGCAAGAGGGCGCTATTTGACATATCAACAAATATCTCACTTTTTCCAAAACAATTTAAATGGAATGGTATGTTTATTTTTAAACGATAAAACAGAGAATGAAAAGCTTCAGATGTCAGAGAAAACCCCAACTCGATAACTTTTTTCTAACAGTAGATATTAGCAAACAAAGTTGAAATTATGAATTATTGTCCGATCTTAAATAAATAAATAAATAAATGATTTATTTCCCAGTTAGATTCTGTACAGAATATTGGTATGTCAGATAATTATATAAATTAGGTAGATAAGACAAAGTAGACAAAAAAGAAAAGGATGCATATACCTACATCGTGTACATATTAGAAAAGATAACTCTAGAACAGGGGACAGACAAGCAAAGACAACTAACATTAATACGGAAAATAAGACAGCAATAACAAACAAATTTTATGGTGAAGGATTTAGACAAGATATTCGGCTATGCTGTAATATGGTCGGTTGAGAAGGTAGCGTTTTATTTTGTTTTTAAAAATGGTTTTTGCTTTTATATCTTTGTATTCCTGTGGTAACTGATTATACAACTTGATACCCATGTAATATGGACCTTTCTCGTACAATGTGGATGTGTGTTTTGGAATACATAGTGAATGGGCTTGTCGGGTATGGATAATAGAGACGTTTGTTGAGCCGTTTGTTACGTATTTGTTTAGGTTGTCGTAGACAAATAATACTGTATTGTAAATATATAGAGAATACACTGTCATAATGCCCGAGTTCTGGAAAAGTGGAGAGCAATGATCATTATAATCAGCATGATTCATGATTCTGATAATGTTTTTGTGTAGAGTGAATATTCTGCTCGTTTCACTATCAGTGCCCGAAAACATTATTCCATACCATAGGCTACTCTGTACATATGCGAAGTAAAATGCTTTACAGGATGAAAAACTCATTAAGTTTCTGATATTTAATAAGGCAAAGCTAGCACTGTCAAGTTTTGATGCTATTGTGTTGATATGGGTTTTCCATTTGCAATATTCGTTGAGGAGTACACCGAGAAATTTTGTATTTGGTTCTTGTTTTATGGAGGTACCATCATGTTTAACAAGAAGACTAGAACTGTTTTTATAGTTCTGATCTTTGAAGTGCATTAAATTAGTTTTAGAGGTGTTAATCATTTGAGCATTTACATTGCACCAATTAGACATACGTTGTACAGCAGAATTTGCTAACATGACTGCTTGTTCGATATTCGTCCCTCGAATATTTATTGACACATCGTCTGCGTATTGACAGATATTAATATTAGGAGAGAAGCTAAAAACCTCTTTTAGATCGTTACAATATATCAGAAAAAGTATAGGAGCTAGTATTGCGCCTTGAGGAGTTCCCCTGGTTGTAGTTTTAATTTCAGATAGGTAGGGAAAATTTAGAGTGGACCCATTTGTGCCTCTTATTTCCACAGCCTGTGACCTGTTAGACAAGAAGGATTGTATCCAACATTTTGCGTGGCCTGTTATGCCATATGATTCTAATTTCTCAACCAAAATTGAGTGGTCCAGTAGGTCAAAGGCCTTTGAAAAATCGAAGAAAATGCCTAAAGTGCACTGGCCATTATCCGGGGGGTCTAAGATATTACACAAGAAATTGTATACAGCGGTCTTGCCGATGGAATTTGCAAAAGTAGCTGTTGAAAACAAGTAGGTAAGCTGTGAAAATGACACAGTGAAAAAACAACACATATCAAACATATTCAGTAGAATATATGATATATAATATAAAAATTAGTAATTAATAACAATGACAACAAATCTAATAGTAATAACAATAAACAATATAACCAAATCAAATGTCCAAAAAAGTAAACGCAAGAACACATTAATTCGTCGTTTTATTGTCATAATATGCATTATTGGTCTGAGAGGAATCTACGCTGGATGCGAGACGTCCAATCTCAGGGTCGTTGGTCTATAAATGTGTGGTGTGGAATTCTAGATGGACAAATTGGGACTTTTATTTTCAGTGAAACTCTTAATGGAGAACGTTTTCTAAGTTTTTTAAAAAACGAATTGCTACTTATTTTAGAAGACATACCTCTACTAATTCGTCGTGATATCTTTTGACAACATGATGGGTGCCCGGCGCATTTCTCTTTGAACGTTCGGGATTTTTTAGACCAGACGTATCCTGACAGGTGGATAGGACGTGGAAGTCTATTTCATTAGCCAGCCAGATCCCCAGACTTGACTTGCCTAGATTTTTATTTGTGGGAGCGAATAAAAGATCTCGTTTTTACCACCAGACCCACTACAAGAGACGACATGATCGAAAGAATAAGAAATGCCATTCAAAGTATTTCGATGGCAGAAGTAGAGACTTCTGTCAATCCACTCGTCAGAGAATGAATTCTTGTATCGATAATGATGGACGACATTTTGAACATCTAGGGAGCCACTAGTTACATTTAAATTTTTTTAATGTGTTGTAATGTGTTCTTACGTTTACTTTTTTGGGCGTTTGATTTGTTACATTGTTTATTGTTATTACTTCCTAATTTTTATATTATGTAATATATATTCTACAGATGTTTGATATATATGCTGTTTCATCATTGTGTCATGTTCACAGCTTACTTGTTTTCAACTGCTACTTTTGCAAATTTCGTCGGCAAGATCGGACAATAATTCATAATTTCAAATTTGTTTGCTAATATCTACTGTTAGAAAAAAGTTATCGAGTTGCGGTTTTTACTAACATCTGAAGTTTTTAATTTTCTATTTGATCGTGTAGAAATAAACATACCATTCCATTAAATTTTTTTTAGAAAAAGTGAGATATTTGTTGACATGCCAATAACGCCGTCTGGCGGCGACGGTAATAAACAAATGAAAAGAGCGTAAAGCACCATCGATCGACTAAGAAAAGCATTTTCTAATGAGACTAAGTGTATTATATTCCGTTGAGGCTAATCGGAGTAACCGACATTTAAAAAAATGATTGTTTAGTATCTCCCCACCACTTTATTATTGAAGTTACAAAAAAAGGGAAACTAAAAAGATTCGAAATTGTCTTAGGATTACGATGCATATATTTTCAACGCCACTTAATTGAGCAAAATACAGAGAAAACCCAATTCTCTATTCGGTCATGGCTGCCACACCCCCTAGCGACCATTTTAGAATCTCGAAAATATTTTCCTGCGACTTTTCAGGGTCACTCTACTTATAGTACTTTAGTATTTCTTCCCGTAAAACTTGTGCGTTGACTGGTTTCTGAGATATAGCCGGCCTCCCTGTACATATACAATTTTACTTTTCAGTCTTTCTCTATTTTACATACAGGCAGACAAACAAAACTCTTTCATTTAATACCCATGTCAAGAGGGTTGTGGAGAAAAAGGTAATCCGCCATCCTGAGGCGTCCGTCATATTGAATTTAGAATGACGTTACATAGTTTATCGTATTTTGGGCGTCAATACCTTTCATTCCCTACCCATATCGTGGGAGTTATGAAGTAAAATGTAATCCGATATCTTGAGACGTCCACCATATTGCATTTTGAACGATATTAGACAGACTATATTGCATTGTCACCGAACTTATACACATGGGCAAAATTTTAAAGCTCTAGCTTAATTAGAACTGGTCGAAATTTTGACTGCAAGATTTGTAGCAGACATACAGACATACAATAAAGCAAGTTAAATAAAGACCTTTAATAATTTGAAGAACAACAATGCGCCGACGTAGGGACAACTGTTAGTTTAATCTTCGAAATCGTTAAACAGTTTTTGGAAATGTTCTAAAACTTATCAAGCTTTAATTTCATTTGGAATAATTAATTTTTTTTATTAGCGTTTTTTAGCGTTGTTGGCCTTAGAGACAAGGTCTATCGGCCAGTCTTCGTTAATGTTTCAGTTAAACACCATATTCCCTATATTAATCTAAAACTAGTTACATTATGTAAAATTATAAGTTTATTGTGTGTACATAGGTTATATCTATATGTATTGCTTATTATTATTCCCTCCCTTTTTTTAATTTTTTGTATTTTTTTAATTTTCTGTTTAATTGTTTTTGCTGTTTTTTTTGTTATTTTTTGTTTCGTTTTTTGCTTTTTAATAAATTTCGACACGTCCATTTTCAACATCTATTTAACCTCTCTGGTCTCCTGTCAGCGTCTTCTCAACCTCTTCCACGTCTGTTTCAATGAATACAGTGTTAGCCTACTTTCGTCTATTTTTTAAGGCCGAACATTTCGACTCGAGGTGTCTCGTGATTTTTCAATTGGTAGAGTGTTTCTTCAGATGTTTTCAAAAGTTATTTTTTGCTATCACAACGCCATCTGTGACGAATCGAAAAATATGTTTCACATACGTTACGAATTTTTTCCCGTAGAATCCGAATTTTCAATAAAAATGAAGGTTCTCATTTAACATTTCGAAGTTTCCCCCCGCTCCACACACAGAGGGGAACAGGGTTTAGCATAATTGGATTTCTCTCATGAAACAATTAAACACGTGTTTTTTAATCTTTTGATTGGAAATGTATTTCCGAAAATATTCCACCATCCCGTTTTTTTTGTTACGCGCTGTATAGTAAACTTAAGCAGAGACTAAATTCTTCTGAATTAAAATGGATTGTCACTTAGTAGAATTGAATACGGGGGATGAACACATTCACTATTTTAAAATCTTATAACCAAAGTATATTCACGGAAAGCTGAGAGCACGTTAAAACAAACAAATATGCGTGATTGCCTTGTGATCACGACGTGCTCCATCCCCATTGGTTGCATTTTTCAGGAGATTGCTAAGCGCTGTCTCGACTTCACATGAACATCGCATGCATTTGTTTTGACGCGCTCTCAGCTCTCAGTGAATATACGTTAGTTGTATTATTGTATCTCTAAAAATTCGAAAAGACCCATTGCCAGGCTTTAATCTGTTTCATAACCAGGAGGTTCCTACAAGACTTGCACCTTTTTCCACAGCCCTCACAGTCAGTTGCGCTTTCTCCAGTCGAACAATAATTATACCACGTGATATCGGATGGCTAGGTATTGCTTAGCATATTATCATATTGCACGTATAGGTACAAAATAAGAATTTTATATATCTCAAAGTAATACTAGGTTAACTATTCAGAATTAAGTTAATCTCAGGTCAAGCCAATTGTGGATTTACCTAGCATTACCTTAGGTGAATATGATGGAATTTTTAGTCAATAGAGCTTCCGGGTTGGAATCCCAACTCGGAGAGATGGCAATGTCTGTCAGAAATGATTATATGTTCACATATTTTTTAAGGATAATCTTTTTCAGCGTAGGCTTCGATTTTGGATTTGGATCCAATTTGTGCGGTGTAATCTTTTTGTAGTATTTTGTTAGTATATATTCGGCGTCACATAGGTGAGAATACTATAAGTTAAATCATGTTAAGTGATGTATTTAATTATTTTATTTTATCATCTAAAACATTTGCACACGTGTGAAAAGCTTACAGTTTTAACAAATTTACGGCAATAGTCAGACACATGACCATTTTTAACAAGCAAGTTAACTTGCATCAAACTCGACTGGCTTTACCCTTTTTTAATACTTATCTTTAAAGTTATATGATACAATCAAGTTTATGGTATAATCATATTCACGTGATAATGCGATAATGGTTATTATGGCTAATTGTAAGGAATTTTTTCCAAGAATTAAATGTTAACTTGTCTAAACAATGTTTACGGAAATTTTTAAAAACTCACTAGTAGCGAGGGTTGTTATGTACAAATGAAATGGCGTTAACTGACCTAAGAAAATATTCAAGTGACTTGGAAGTTTACCAAATACACATTTAAGAATAATATTTATGTAAGCTCCATTCGAAAATATATTCCTTGATTTTTTTTTTAACATCCTTACTATTTGTCTACTCTAACAATTCTGCAAGTAGATATATGCACAATTGTACAGTATTCATCTTATATAACGTTCATGACGTGACCATTGTAGTTGATACTCTCTTTCACATAAAAAAAATCTGCGAACCTATAGATATCCTCTTCGATTGACAGCTTATATGTCATGGTAAAGTACCACCCTTACACGTCCTTCTGATCATTATGCAACGACGTCTTTCCTAGTTATCAGAATTGACATTTAGTACTTAGAATTATACAGCAAACGTTAATTATAAAGCGATTTCAAACGCAGATAGGCCACATCCCCCACAAATGTTATTGGTGAAACAAAGATAATTTTCTATGCCAAGTACGGCAACATTAGGCATTAGGCATCTTTGATAGGGTTTAGATCGCTTTTTGGATATACTATAGATAATCCATATGCAGGACCTGAATTTCGTAGTTTCCAACTACCTATTTTATTGCTAAAAAATGTATGACAGCACACAGCATGCTCAATAAAATAATCGAATTGCCTGAATTGCAAGCTACTGATCTCAGCAATAATTTTTTTAGTCCGATATAAAAGAGGACGTCATTAGCTCCAGAAAGAGAAATTGATTTTGTACTCTATGACATTAGAAGAAGTGCAAATACTGGCCAATAAAGTAAAAATAAAGGCTTAAAAGTTCATTTTGAAATGTTTTCTTAATCGGTTCACTTGAAAATCTAGGATGATTTTGTGTTAAGTAAAGAGAACCGAGGCCCTACAGTTTATAGTGGAGTCTGAACCACTTCTACGGGATAAATTTACGATTAAAATTATTTGGCTGTGAGCAGTGCTTCGTTACATACGCCAGAAGTCAGACGGACTAAACCACTGAGCTTTCCATCCGTCTTACACGTAATGTTGAAATAAATCTTAAGGTTAAAAATTATCCTTCCTTATCCTTTCTTATTGGCACGGCCGCGCTGCTTGCGAATGTGTGCTTTGTGTATTCACACTGTCTACCGTTTATTAGATTCAATACCCTGTCTTGTGTTCGGAGAGCCTTGACTTTGAATTTCGAAATTGTCTATGTGTGGTGTGCTTATTGTATAGGTTTTGTTAATACAAAACCTATACAATAAGCATAACAAGAAGTTTGAACTACTAATTTTTGTTTTGAAACTAGATGAGTTGAATTTATAGTCACCATTATAATCAATACATATACTTAAAAATGTTTTGCTCCACATT
This sequence comes from Stenurella melanura, assembly GCA_963583905.1. Classification (NCBI taxonomy): domain Eukaryota; kingdom Metazoa; phylum Arthropoda; class Insecta; order Coleoptera; family Cerambycidae; genus Stenurella; species Stenurella melanura. The sequence goes on along the minus strand of OY757318.1, from coordinate 26,584,688 downwards.
TCTTCAAAAATGTAAATACAGTTTCTAAAGTAAAAAAATGCCTACTTAGAATATTATTGAATTTTTTATCAGTCACTCGCAAGAAGTAATCTCGCATTCTATTGTCAGGTAATTTCAATTCCCGTAAAATTGTTCAAGTTTTTTCGAACTTTGCTCTCATCAGGAAGATGCACTTTTAATCTTAGTATTACAGGTTCGTGTTCGTAGTTCTACTGTCAATCGTCTTCTGACCCAAAATGGTTACTTTCGAAGTACTAACGCTAGACCTCAATGATCTAGTCCATGTTGATTCGACAAAATGACATTAATGTGGGTTTAGATGTTGTTGAGATTGATATTCCTCAGAAATGAAGATGGCGTTTTGAGTCGCATATGTCAAAATTAGTTAAAAGTTCTATTTTAAGTTTTTAGATAATCACATAAGTTTTTCACTAAATCGATAAAAGGTGAGCATTAAATACTATATAATTAGGAATCAGATATAACATAATAAATAATAATAAAACATAATCTTATGATCCACATAAAAAATATTGTTTGTCAGACATGTGATGTGTCTGATTCGATAAAATCGTCTATAGGCACACAGTCAAAAGAGATAAAGTAGAATTCGGCACAGTCTGATTTTTGAACAACCTATTTATCTTACATTACTTATATTAAATAAATATTTGTAATGTAACTATGTATAATGAATATGATGATAGAACAAACTATGTTTTTGTTAAAATATATTTTAGAGTCACACTTATCTGAAAACAGTCTGTTAGTGATCAAATATTAACCAAACAGATCAATGCCAAACTAACAATAATGAATTTAATACAAGTATATGCACCGACAATTGCTGCTGAAAAGAAGGATGCATTCTACCATAATCTAGAAACCATACTCTACTATACACTATTTTAAATAAGAAAATTACTTTTATATAATGAAAAACGGTCACCTGAGAGCTGTTCCTGGTCGAAGAACGAAATGAAAAGAGGAAGAGGCTGATTCAGTTCTATCTAGACGGTACCTATATGATAGGTAATACTGCATTCCAATAATATCCAGAACTCCTTTACACATGGCTGTCACCTGGTAGTAAATATTGGAATAAGGTAAAGATCACACAAAAAGCTTTCTAAAACTTTGTCCGACGTTAATCAGTTGCTCATGTTCACCAAGAATCAAGAACCTTGTGAAAATATCCAAAAGAGAACATCACATACAAGCTGCAACGATAATACAAAACAATATATTGGGGAATGTGAATGTGAACCTTTAATAGCAGCAGAACGTACGTTGGAAAAACCTTAAGACGTCAGGTGTCAACAATGCTTTACAATCAGAAGAATATAACAGACTGGCGTGAATAATTCAGATTTTTTTATCGTAATGATAGAAATTCCAATCCACAAACATCTATCAAGACTATAGAGTCACTTGCTGATCATAACCATTATTTTTCGAATAGAAGGATGACTTGTCTATTTATATTTGCGTTCATAGCATGATTCCTTCCGTTGATAGATGAGGATTGCCAGCTCTATCTTTAATGTGAATATTTTCGACCCAAATGAATAATTTGAAATATGATAGGTATTATGCTATAGAGCAAGACAACGTCGTTTGACTTTATATATTTGGGAACACAGAGAAGCGGCCTTAACACTGACCTTTGGGGTATCCAGGATTTGATCGGGAAGTATCGCTACAGTAAACAGTAAATATCTTACATTTGTCGAAATATTTGATGCAGGATAAATTTTGGATACATTTCCCTTGGTAACAACATACAACATTGTATTAATTTCACATTTTAATAAATTCTCGAAAAAGAAATGAAAATATAGGATTATTACGCATTGCATCTATAACATTGTATTAATTTCAAATTTTAATAAATTCTGGAAAAAGAAATGAAAATTTCATTAAATCTGTGATAGAAACAATAAACTTTTGGATGGTCCTCATAAATAATTCATTATCTAAACGATGCGTTTATAAAACTGAGATTACTTAAACTCCAGTCTAAATAAATTGATAACTATTAATCTTAATCTTAATTCCAACGTAGTATGTTGTATCAGCAAATGCCTGACGAATGTAAATAATATCAAATTTTTCCAAAGCAGAGCTTTATCTCTTGCTTCCAACGACATGATAACACTAATATGTGTGCCACAGATGTGCAGACAAAGTTCCGTGTAATAAAATAATAAATTAGGAATTTGTCAAAAAAAACAACTGATAATCCAGCGAGACAACAATAATATAAATTTTTTATATCTAATGAAACGAAGCAACAGAGGTGGACTAGCACTAAGTAGGCTATAGGCCAGGACAAGAGATAATGGGATTCGTAATTGCAACTGAAAATAGTAGGCACGGTAAAGAGATGAAAAGATTCTTGTCATTTCAATATAAAGAGAAATTGATTGAGATAGTTACGCCACTAGCAAGAACTAATAGTGCATCTCTCAGTCCCTGAGCAACTACTTGAACTAAACCCAACAACATGATCTCGCACTTATCTTATCTTTGGTCTCGTGAGATACGGGCAGTAATATTACATATGCAACGGTGTTTTCTCCTTTGACAGGTATATCCTGCACTCACTAATATTTGTTAGCTCACACTAATTACAGTGTACTATCATATTTAGGGAGTTCGTCCTATGCTCAATAATCACGTCAAACAGTTTCTCATCCTCTCCTGTTATAGGCGCCGAAATTCAACAATTGTTTTAGAGGGTTTCAGAAAACTGTTTTCCAAAATCCCGCAAAAAAATGTTCAGTTTGGCGATGTAGGAGGAATTGTTAAAATACGAGGTTATTTAGGAACGAAAGCGATTCAAATATTTTTTTCCAAGTCACTGTGAAAGAATTGTTTGGGTCGGTTTAGGGAGAAATCGCCGAAATTACAGGAAATCTTACCATGAATTCCCGCCACCTTATGAGTATTTTTGCCTACCGTATGGTAATGATATTGCCAGAGTCGTGCAGAGAAAATACGGGCCCAGGGGGAAAAGAGGAGCTCCAACTTGCGGGCCCTTTATTTTTGAAACATTTCTCTACACATAAACCTTAGTCTTTTCGTACAAAAGAAAAGAAAATATAAGTACTTTTTGTTAAAATGCTTTCCACGAGCCTCTTTAAAAAATCCGGACCCGGGTAGAATCCCCCTGTCTCCCATCTCTCGTAAAACCTGGATATTGCTAGATACTGAACTTTCGCCCATTTCCTGATATTAGATTTTGTTGCCAAATCAAGTTCAAGAAAAGGTGTAGAAAATGCAGTTTTTGCTAATCTATTTGTTTTGTTATCCTCGATACCTGTATGACCAGGACTCAAAGTAGTCACCCAGTTTTTTTCTGCAAACTTTTGAATGCTTTTTAAATTTTCTATCATTCATTAATCTGTTTGTTTACGCCTATGCTGTTGACATTAAATCAATAGATTCTAAGCAAAATAAATTCAAGACAATGATGAATACGTTATTAGCACGTTTATTATTGTGGTCAGAATAAATATATATTGACTACATATAATTGTTTTTATTACTTCTAATCTTTCATTTCATTTCTATATCGTGCAAGTACATATATGAATATTAAACGGTTTTCAATCAAGTCTCGAGAAGGAATGTTCCCCTGACTGATCTAGAAAAATAAAGAATATACATATTTACGTCAATAACGTGTTTATTTTGATTGTAGTGGAATTGCATGCTTTATATTTAATGGATAAAAATTGATGCATGTCATATATATTGGCCAAATCGGCAAACAAAAATAAACATGTTTGTCAACTGTAGACGTTGACGTGTGATTTCTTTCTTATCATTACATTGATGTAAATATAGAATAATGTTACCTTAGCCTGACTTTCAATGTGCAAAAATACAAATATTTGCGGAACTCGAGCCAATATTATTATACTTCGCAAATACAACACGAAGAGCATATTACATTCGATCGGCACGTTTCTATAACTGATATTTCGCTCGTAGAAAAAATATTCATATCACTGTGTTGGTGATCGAATTCTGAACAACTTTCAAAATGTCTGTCCGTATGTCTGTCTCTCTATCTGTCCGTCTGTTCGTTTCTTTTAAGTACGATTACTTAAGAACGAGAAGTCCGATTGTATTGAAATTTGGACAGTAAGTTAGTGTTAGCTAGATGTTAAATCAGAAGTGTTTTTTGGGTCCGGTTATGTCAAAAAATGTATTTTGTGTCGAACAGCCTGTAACCTAATTTCCAATTTTTATCTTGAAAAATAAAGAAAAATGTGAGGATGTACCTGGTCTCGTGAGGTTCCGGTGGGTCCAGACTACTGGAACAATTTTTAAATGGATTCGTCAAAATGTCAAGAGTGACAAGCTATAAATTAATACAATATGGTACCCACTAGCATCCTACTGTCTCGGGTGATATAAGAACTGCCTTTAAACCATATCGAGATCACCGCTTTAGATGCGAGGAACTGCATACCGTTAAAGAAAATAAAACAAATTTAAATGGTAAAGAATTGTAAATGGTGCCGGCACTCGATCGGCGAAGTTAAGCAACATCGCGTCGCATTGGTCGGGTCCGGCACGTGGATGCGTGAAGTTCAAAAGCGTCTAGGTACACCAATGTTGCAATTATTCGTGCATGCGCAAAATGTGATATCATTTATCTAACTATTTATTCCTTGCCTTAGTGTTTACCGACAGCCGGACGGTTGGCGCACAGTTAACGCTCTCGCTTATGGTGCGAAAGGTCCCGGGATCAAACTCCTACGACCGTTTAATTTTTTTTCTTTCATTTTGTAGCGACTGATATATTTTTTCACAAACTCTTTTCTATGATTTCTTTAGGTTAGGTTAGTAGGTTTTTATTCTGATATTTAATTGTTAATAATCGTTAGCACCGCAGGCAGTATTAGCGTCGCAGACAAAGAAAGGGGGGGGGGGAGCCTTTTTTCACAAAATAACACGAAGGCGCGTACATTATGCATGCGCGAACAATTGCAAAATTGGTGTACGTAGACTCTTCTGCGAAGTTCTCGTCGGAAACCTCAGTCCATGTCATTAGCTGTAAAAGCCTGACTGGACTGAGGCGGCTTGGCGAGAAAAAAATACCAACGGCTGATAACTACCAAGGAGCTCCTTATCAACAGACTCGAAGTCTAGTAAGAACCATCTCTAGATAAGGAGCCCCAAGGTACAAGGAGTACCAGAATAGATCCATAGAGGTCGCAGTGGACAAAACAAGCGCCAGATCCTTCTAATAAAATCTTTTAAAAAAAGGTCTCGATGGAAGGATTGTATTGATATTATTATAATACAGCAATAATTTCGTTGACGGGTTTTAGTTTTTAGTCTACTTCTTGTTTTCAGAATATTATATTATGTAGTTTCGAGATTTTCCTGAAAATTCATTTTAAAAACTGGGTCGTCCTCTGTTACCAAAACTAGTAAATATAAAATTTCAAAAAACTAGACGTGGTCAAGTTAGTTATATGTGTACTTTAGAAGAACTATTACAATGTTTGCAACAGATACAGTTTTAGAGAAATTAATAATAAATTATGACAAACTTAATAACCATATGTTGGTAAAATTACCTACTTCTAACATATGATATTGTGGATCAGGAAACAGAACTAACTCAAAGGCAAACAATATGGTCGATGGTATGGAATCTGGTCGATGGTATGGTGTGTGAGTGTAACTAGCACTTGTCCAGGTTTGATACAAAAAATAAAATAACTTCTTATGGTCTATATAAACACATCACATCACATATATAAGACCACTCTCAAATCCAAAGCCAAGGCTATCCGGAAGGCAGTTATACGTTTGAAAGACACGGACACACTTCATTACTAACCGGTATTACGAGTGTCGGAGGTAAAAATCGAGCCAGGTACACGATTGACAGTATGTCCAAGCATGCCCGTGATAACCCTTTACGCTGTCGTGTCAGGATGAATATTTATGAGGTGTTTTTATTTTTATATATGATCTTGGAGCAGTTGTTGCGTGACTTTCTGTTTAAATTTGACAATCAAGTAGCTATCTAGAGTTGAATAACTGGTACTTTCGTGCTGTTTTCTTGTCTGGCCCAAATAAATACATACTATATACCTACAAAAATTGCGTATAAAATATTTGTATTTACCGTAAAAGGATAAACGTTCTTCTTCGGTATTTCTTTTAAATCGAGTGCAAAGTTCATGAAATCATTCTCTAACATTTGGCTTCTTACATGATAAGTAATCTCTAAGTGTGTTTTTTTATTCTAACTACGTAATGTGTTTAATTAATTTAATAGCTGCGATTCCGGGACATTACATCGATAGCGTTTGTTAAACAAAATATATCGGTCAAATTCTGCAAATAGGAATACTTATCACCCTCCAAAGTCAAATGATTAAATTCTAAGCAAACAAACGTATTTGTAAAATGTCAATATTTTGAGATGTAGAATTGTTAAAGCTTTGCAAAAAATTGTAACATGCAAAATATGTCGGCAAAATATAATCAGCCCACGTTTCGAATGTCTTTATACTCATTTACACTTATATAGGCAATGCTTGTAACTATTTAAATCTAATTATATTAATGATTATTATCAAGCGAGTGCTTAGAATTTCATACATATCAACATAGGACAGTTCTCCCGGAATACTTTCAAGTCCACATTAAATGGCGAGAGAATAACAACAATCGTTCGTAGAAGCAAAAGTTCACACCCCGTAAGTTTTATCTAATAAGTCCTATGCATATAACATTAGTTAACTGGCCAATTTTTTTCACATGCGATTTTCTCAAAACCTGCTAGACCTAGAAGAAAGAGTTTTAAATAACTTACTTCCATCCTGTATCCTTATTTCTTCTTAATATAATACCTATATTTAGCCCTGAAAGCTCTCACATTTTATCGACATAGCCTTAGATAAAAATCATAATATCCACAGTTATTAAGAGGTTTGTTCCAACAAGGTTTTATTGCACCGATTCCGTATCAGTTCATGAATTCACTAATACGCAGGCGCTAATATAGGATTTGTTCGTAACTAGTTCAGAATGCAAATAGTGGGATGTTGGAACTTGGAACAATTGAACAATCTTCTTTTTAATCCGAGACGACGCAATATGGTTGTCTCTGTCTCTGGCAACAACATACGAACGAACATAACCACAGATTTTCAGAAGTTTTTCAGTTTTGTTTCTTCGTTGTTCCTTAAAACAAAAGAAAAATGGAAGGTAAAGTAACATAATCCTATTATAAAAATGTTCTGTAAGATTACAATTTCGTATAAACAGATAACCCTAAATACGAACTCCTCTTTCTTGACAGATCAAGTATTACTGCGCATGTCTTTCAATATTGGGACAATTGGTACTTGCTTTGAACCAGGGACTCATTTGACCGTTCTTAAACCAGTTACGTACAAGTCCGCAGTAAGTTGGAACATCGGCTAATCAGTTCGTATTTACGTTCAGAGGTTTGTTGGAACGTTAATTTCTTATTGCGCATACTCCCGACAGTTCCGGAACTGGTTTTTCTGTCTGTTGGAACAAACCTAAGATTTGTTCTTCGTATTAAGACGCTTTCTTAACAAATATGTAGTGACAACATGGACAAATATTTGAAACCAATTGATGATTCCGTCTTTGAGTTAGAGCGGGTTAAATAAAAAAATTAATGTTTTCCTATTTTAAATTTAATTATCGTTATTATTATTTATCTAATAGACGTCGAGAATGAGAGAAATGGTAAGCGAAAACGGTGTTAAATAATCATTTACAATTATTAAACTACTCAATGTATCACTATGAAATTCACTGGGCTCCATTGGATTTTTAAAATTCAAGTGGACCCGTTAAGAATTGCAATCTGTGGAGTGTTTCTGTACCTACAAACCAATTTATCGGAGGCCTATGGCAATTTTCAAATGCAATTTTAAAGCTTAATACTACAGAGCCGTACTTTAAATTTTTGTGTATTAGAATAAACAAAATAATACTAGAGATTTAAACATCGGCAGAAATTTAATGACGTTTCAGGCAAATTAATAAATCTTACTCTTGCGTCGAGATAGGAATGTCTTATGCATTGATGGACGCATTTCATGTCCTTCGCGACATTGGATGACTAATTCAAAGTACGGCTCTGTTTAGATGTTCCCTGGGTATGACATTCTAGTTAGGCGTGATTTGCGTAACTATATCCCAGGAGTTAAAAATTTTAATTAAAAGAGGATTGTTTCCGTTTATTTCTTGTCTTAATCGTGCCAGATCATACTTTACATAAGAGTAATTATGTTTTATCTATTAATACAATATATTTATTATTTAATGAACTATAGGAAAACAGAGCATGCCCCGGTCTCCCTTTATATTAGCTCGGCCGGCAGCTTTTATTTTTTTATGTGCCATATAAATATGTAGTCAATTATACAAGTATTGTCAATGAGCAGCCTAAATCTAATACAAGAGAATAGCTACTCAGGGGGGGTATCCTATTGTTTTAAAAACAACTTCCCATATTCAGTCTAATTTTTAAAACAGAACGATCATAATTTGAGAAATTGTAAATAATTATTGCGCAAAATACTGATTATCGATAAGGCCTGTTTTACAATGTGTTATGTTATGGTATGGTGTTATGGATGTTATGGTAGATTTCTCATTCACAATGTCTTGTCAGACTTTCTGTGATCCGTATATTATTCTAGTTGGTCTCTGTTTTCTGTATAGCACGTCTGATAGCATTACGCCATCTATCGCAGTTGCTTGTTAGGCACACCATAGCTCTTTCTCCATCAGCTTCTTGGTGAGATCAGTCCAACGTTTTTGGATGGCGTTTTCTTCGTCTCTCACCATTTAGTGTTCCCTGAGCTATTAACCGAATTGCCACTATATATCTTCTGTGAATATTTGGACACGGGTTATTGGATATAAGTTATTAGGGTTATTCTATTTACTTAACCGCTTAAACCGAGCTGATTATTAGAATTTTTTCGATAATATTTTTTAATGAGTCAGAATGAACTAAGAAAAAGCGAAGTTCTCGAAAACAAAATCGACTTACCTATTTTTCTCCATAGTTGTTGCCTCGGACATTGTAGCATCGAAGTTTGGTTTTAAAGCAGTGAACTGTAGTAGAGTATGTAAAAAGGATTTTAGAACATTTGAAATTTCAATCCGATATAAAATTAATAAAATAAAAAATGGTAAATTTGAACTCGTACATGTGCCTGAGCTGTCAAACTTCTGCTTTTCTAGACTTCTACACGTCACCTTCCAGCCTACAGATGTCGTGTGCGTTTTTAAATATAAACTTCCAACTACCTTAGTAACAAAATTATAATTGCGCGGGAAAGAAGAACTCTATTTAAATCTATTTTACTAAAAGTAAATATACAGAATTGGGTCGGAGCAACTTTAGTTGATCTTACAGATGATATCAAAGTAGAAACTCACATAGATATGATAGTATTCACTCAAGATTGTGCAATACATCAGCGTTGTTCGACAACAATTGTACAAAAATTGACAAGACGATGACATCTGGAGGTGCCAAAGATACAAATAATTGGCCTCTACATTCTCCAGATTTGATCGCGTTCGATTTTTGTTTTCGGGGATATAAGAAAGAAAAAATTACAGTGTTCCAACAAATACGATAGCTTCAACAAACAATTAAATATCTGTAAATGAGTCCCACAATTTTACTAAAGGCAAGCGGCGGTGTTGCTATCTATGTAAAAAACAGCATAGAAGTACATAACTTCCCTATCACAACTAACCTAGAAGCCATAGCAATACAAATACCATACCCTAAGAAAATTTATATATGTAATATATATATCCCACCAAATCAGGAAATCAACATAAATGAAATGAACGAATTACTGCAACAAATTCCACAACCACGAATCATTCTGGGGGATTTTAATGGTCATAACTTAATATGGGGATCTGACACAACTAATGCACGGGGGAGTATGATAGAAAATATTGTAAATAAATTCAATTTAATTATTTTAAACAACGGAGAAAAAACCAGATTTGATACGTTCTCGGGTAATTCATCGGTACTTGACCTAACAATATGTGAACCATCATTAGCATCTGCACTGTCATGGGAAGTTTTACCTTATCTATACGGAAGCGACCACTACCCTATTAAAATAATTAATACCAACAAAAATAGCATCAATTCTAAACATTTCCCAAAATGGAAACTAAATAACGCTAACTGGCCCTTATTTGCAACGTTAATAGAGGACAATATCACACACTTTCACATACAAGGGAATATTAATAACACACTAGAAGAATTTACGAAGATTATACTTAGAGCGGCAGAACAATCAGTGGGTAAAACGAAAGAAGTTAAAAATCATACCCCAGTGCCATGGTGGAACAAAGAATGTGAGGAAGCCATAAAACAAAGTAAAAAAGCTTTTAACACATACAAGAGACATAAAACGATGGAAAATCTCCTGACATTCAAAAACCTCAGGGCAAGAACACGATACATAATTAAAAAATGCAAAAAGGAATCCTGGATTAAATACGTATCAAGTATCAACAGCTCAACACCCCTATCTGTAGTGTGGAACAAAATCAGGAAAATAGAAGGATCAAATACATACAACGGAATTAACAATCTCATGCAGGAAGGAACAGTACTTACATCTAATCAAGAGATAGCGGAACTTTTAGCAGACACATACCACAAACACTCGAATAACTCCAACTATAACCATAACTTTTTAGCGTACAAAATTTCCGAAGAAACACATGAAACCAACTATACCCCTGCAAATGGTGAGCCAATAAACCTACCCATAACCAGAGCTGAGCTTAATGATGCCATGAATGATTGTAAAAATACAAGTCCAGGTCCAGATGACATACCAATCATATTCCTTCAAAATCTACCAGAACTTGCAAAACAGTACCTGTTACGTATACTAAACATTATATACACAGAAGGAAAATTTCCTCGTATGTGGTCCAAAGCTGTAATAATACCCATATTAAAACCTAACAACGCAAAGTCCGACCCTGAATCATACAGACCAATTTCTTTAACATGTGCCATGTGTAAATTACTTGAAAAAATTGTCAACAAGAAACTTATGTGGTATCTGGAACAAAATAAATTATTAATCAATGAACAGAGTGGCTTCAGAAGACACAGATCAACTATTGACAATATTATAGATTTGGAGACTGAAATACACGAGGCCTTTGCAAATAAACAAAAATGCATAGCAATATTCTTTGACATAAGAAAGGCATATAATACTGCCTGGAGATATGGCATTATCCAAAAACTGCAGTCTTGGGGTATACAAGGTAACATGATAATGTTTGCTAAAAATTTTCTCAACAACAGAACATTTCGCGTTCGCACAAACGGGACAATTTCTCAAGAGAGACAACAACAAAATGGTATCCCGCAAGGATCTGTCCTAAGTGTAACCCTTTTTCTCGTAGCAATCAATGATGTAATCAGAAACATTGAACTCCCCGTTAAGGCGAGATTATATGCAGATGACCTTGTACTTTTCTTAAAGGGAAAGAGCCTGACCACAATGCAACTCCTGTTAAAAAAGAGCTCAATAATATAGAACACTGGTCGAATACCACAGGCTTTCAATTTTCTACCACTAAAACCAAATACATAATTTTCTCCAAACAAATAGACCCAAGTACAATAACATTAACTCTCAATAACCAAAATATAACATCTGTAAGCAGCATCAAATTCCTTGGCATTACATTCGACCAACAGCTTACTTGGGAACCTCACGTAAAAAACTTGAAGTTATCGTGTCAAAAGGGAATAAATCTTTTAAGGGTACTATCCAACTACAATTGGGGTGCAGACAGCACGACTTTACTCCGTATATACCGTACCCTTATTAGATCCAAGATCGACTATGGCGCTATCGCATATTCCACTGCAAACACTTCTATATTGAAGTCAATCGACACCATCCACAATGCAGGAATAAGAATTGCCCTTGGAGCATATTGTACAAGCCCGACTGAATCTTTGTATTGTGAATCTGGAGAACCTTCCCTTACAATGAGGAGACAGTACCTCAGTTTATCATATGCAGCAGTTATGTCAGCCAACGGAGAAAATCCCACATACAAAAACACTTTCTCAAATCGTTTCAGAACCATATATGAGAGCAGAAGAAAAATAAAACCCCCATTTTACCAACGAATAAACAAATACCTGGCTAACCTGAACGTAACTATTCCCAACACCTATCCCTTGAATATCAAAACACACCCTCCATGGACAATACCCTTACCCATATGTGACACCAAACTAACACAATACAATAAACAGGACACCAATCACGAGATCATAAAAAGACAATTCTACAACATAATTAACCAGTACCAAGAATACAGCCAAATTTTCACTGATGCATCTAAAACGGAAGAAGATGTCGGCGCAGCATTTATAACCACCAACTCAACACATCAATTTAAGCTACCAGCAAACAGTAGCATATTTACAGGTGAAATATATGCCATTTTAGAAGCACTAAAGTATATTAACATCCATGACAGTCCGAAAACTTTAGTAATAACAGATTCCTTGAGTGCCATCTATGGAATTAAACAACTGTATCCCAATAACCCTTTACTGAAATTAATTAAAGAGGAACTATTCCTCTTGCAGGAGAGCAATAAATCTGTCACATTTATGTGGGTACCTTCTCACATTGGGATACAAGGTAATGAGCAAGCCGATAGATCTGCACGGGACGCTACTTCAAGTGTAAACTCTACGGTAGTGACCACATCTCTACATACGGACTTGAAGCAACAAGTAAAAAAATTACTACAAAAACAGTGGCAATATGAATGGGAACAGAAAAGAACTAAGCTAAACGAAGTCAAAGCTTCAGTCAAACCATGGTCCCTAGCCCCTAAAGGTAGACGAAACCAAATAATCTTGACGCGGTTACGAATAGGCCACACTAAACTTACACATGAGTACCTCATCAATCGTAGTGAAGAACCTAAGTGTGAAGTGTGCCAAACAAAGGTAACAGTTAAACATATTTTAGTGGAGTGCCCTAAATACCAGTTCCATAGATCAAACAGACAAATCCCGGAAGAACTAAACAAAATATTAGCTGATAGTAGTGACTTAAAGAACTTATTATTATTTTTGTCTGATATTAATGTTATGTCAAGAATTTAATATCTTCATTGTAACTTACTATACGATTATATAATTTATCTTTCACTGTACCTCGCTCATAACCCAAGAGGTTAATGCGATTATTTGTTAAATAAAAAAAAAAAAAAAAAATTTTACTAAAATTTTTCAGAAAATAGAATGTCTACTAAAAAGAGAAAGTGTATAAATTTGTAAGTATTTTCTGAGTTTCAACTGGCTAAGTTGGATTAAATAAAATTGTAAAATTAATAAAAAATAAAACTTTATCTTTACATATTTAAATACAAAAACAAACAAGGAGATGTAAATCAGTCAAAGAGATGTACAAGAAATCATCACAAAGCTACTGTAACTCTTGTACATTACAAGAAAAAGGAAAGTAAAAAAGGACAAGAAAATTAATTCTCACCTCATTTTTATGTTACCCTCTTATGTATTTTCTACATATTATTGTTGATAAACAGTTTGTAGTAAAATATTTCAAACTGATGATAGTGACAATATATAAAACATTATAATATTTTTACTAATTTGAATTATACATGGGAAAAAGCATAGACCAATAACAGTGGCGGCCCGTGAAATTTTGGTAAGCTATAACTTACTAATGGAGCATGGGACCCATGCCAAACTTTAACGGATCACTACCACGGCCAAACGGAGACGTTTTGTGGAAAAAAATATTTTTCCAGATTCCATGGGGAGGCACTGCATTTTTTGAAAAAAAATTGCGCAAATTCCAACCAAATATTTTTTTCACAAAACGTCTCCGTTTGGCCGAGGTAGTGATCCATTAAAGTTTGGCATGGGTCCCATGCTCCACTAGTAAGTTATAGCTTACCAAAATTTCACGGGCCGCCACTGACCAATAAACTGTTTTTTTTGCACATTGAAGGGTACTGCAACTGCAATTGTGGATATAGGGAGCTGAAATTAAAGAAAAGGTGATTAACATAACATGGCGTAATGACAGAATATTGTTTTGACAGGGTCGATTTTGAAGGATTTGTTCCTTGGCGAATCACCAAAGAGTCATGTACCAAATAAAAACACGCTAACCATTATACTCTTCGCCGACTTACTGCACTTTTTATAAATTGTTATACATTCTATAGGAACTTCTCGCGGTTTTATTTTTAAAATTCTCTGTAATTATTATGCTCCTTTTTCTCAATTTTTCAACAATTCTCGTTTTAGCCATTTTTTGTTTAATTGCAAAACGTAGAGAAACATATTTTTTTAAAGTTTAATTAACAACTTTTTTATTTATTGATCAATTTTGTTCAATCGTGTTCTTCCTCTATCTAGTCAATACTAACTTACTTGTCCAAATTTCAATACAATCGGACTTTTCATTTTTAAGTTATCGTGCTTACAAGAAACGTGACGAACAGACAGATGGACGGACATTTTGAAAGTTGTTCAGAATTCAATCACCGGCGTGATATGAAAAAATTTTCTCTACCAGCGATTTTGCCGGTTTTAGAAATGTGTCGATTAAATGCAATATACTCGTTTGAAGAGTATAAGAGTACCTATATCTGTGATTAGGAAAATCTATAACTTAATCATTTTAATAATTTTCTTAATTAAATTATACATTTCTTGAGATATAATCCTGAAACTATAAATAGACAATATTATTATGCCTTTCTGATGTCAACTATTATATTTTTCATTACATTAGCAACTTGATATTCTCTATAGACAAAGTTAGTCAATATTTGTGATATAAGTACACTTATAATCATTCAAGAAAGCAAAACATAGCAAATGTTGATAAACTTTGTTTTCCATTTTACAAATTCGAAGGAAGTACAAAATATTTTTTTAAGCGCTGCAGATATATTTTTAATATTCCTGGTGTTACTTTCGTACCAAAATAAACAATTCTAAAAGTGGGTAGCAAGTACATTTTTTAGTTTATTAAATTGAAAAACAATGTATTTTTATTCTTACCAAGTTTTTAACTTAAATACTAGAAAACCAACGTATAGTTTACATTGTTTACCTAATAAATAAACATTCGCTATACACATGCTTGTACAAAAATATGACCAAACTACAATATTTTATATTGAATTATAATTCATAATTTTATCTTTAACAAAAGTTACTACACTTAAAAATTGTGATGTTGGTTGATATGACTGTGTTAATAATAATCCAGGGTTTAACACCAGACCTGTCAAAACATCTTTTCGAAAATGGAATCGCCCTTTATATACTTACGCATGTTTCGTGCTTTAATAGTATCTATATCTTAGGAAGCATGTGATGTTTTCAATGCCAAGTATCCCGAAAAGCAAATGTCTAGATCCACTGTAAGTAGATTGCTGGCTAGATATGATGAATCTGGCAATGTAGCTGACCTCCCTGATCCGGTCGCCCTAGCACAAGCAACGAAACCAAATTAAATATTTTTCTAGAAAGTGAGGAAAACCACCATCTTTCGACAAGGCTGCTGGCTCTCATAACGTGAGTCAAACTTCTGTTGTAGATCTATTGAAAAAAGAAAAATACCATCCATACAAAGTGCAATTAATCCACAAATTGAATGAGGACGATCCAGATCGGCGCTTACAGTTTTGTGAACAGTTGATGACCTTGTGCGATGAAAACCCAACTTTTTTAAAGAACTTTGTTTTTTCTGATGAAGCTACATTTTCTTTAAAGGAGACTGTACATCGGCATAACTGTAGGTATTGGTCACGCGAAAATCCTCATTGGAATCAAGAAGCCCATACACAGCGACGAGGCAAAGTAAACGTGTGAGCAAGTATGATTGGTGATTGTTTATTGGGACCTTTTTTTCGAAGTTTTTGCGAGTTGAGTTAGTGCCAGCCTTAGCAGTTATCTTTCCGAACAATGAAGATGAAGATGTTCCTGCTGAAAACGTCTGGTTTCAGCAAGACGGAGCCCCACCTCATTTTGGGATAGCAGTGCGTCAGTTTTTAGATAACACTTTTACTGGGAGGTGGATAGGTCGTCGAGGTCCGATTGAGTGGGGTTACTTAAAGTCAAGGGTGTATTTTAACAGACCGGATACCATAGAAGAATTGAAAGACAGAATTGGCCTGGAGATGAGACGAATTGCCCATGAGATGATTCAGAACAGCGTGCAAAGTGTCTACACCCGTCTTGGTCAATGCCAAAAGGTTGGAGGGTCGCAATTTGAGCAATGGAGATGATTTTTTTCTCAAAATTACTTATGTAAGGTATCAAACAATAAAAATATTTTTTTCCAAAAAAAAGGCGTAGGTAATATCAATTTTTTTCATATGACCAGAAAGCTAAAGGAATATACCACCAAAAACAGTAAACAAAAATGTCTGTTTCCATTTAAAAAAATTATGATGATAGTGACAAAAGGCAGCATTTAAAAAACTAAAATCGGTCTGTTTGAGGATTTTTTGACAAATGACGTATACCAAAGATATGAATTTTGTGCGTTTCATTAGATTCACACTGTATAATACTATAATCTATTCTGAGGTATACAAGATATTGATTGAGTATAGTGAATGTATAATACGAGAATTATAGAATAAGCCACGCATTTGCCTGATCTAATGCTATTAGACTAAAATTAGATAAGTGTAGCATTTAAAATACTGTAAATGGAGGCAGAGTGGAACTAAATTCCCTGTAGATCGCCAGAAAAGTTCACAAAGGAGCCGTAATATAAAACTAAACAATACTGTTCGTTGGATGACTGAATTTTCTATATAATTGCTGAACATTATATAGAGGGTGTCTCACCAGGAACTACTGGAAGTTACTAAAGTCAGTGTGGCCAATCGAACCAAATTACAAGCATGTGGTACTTGCTTATTTTAAATAGACCTATTCTCAACTTTTCGAAATGACCATAAAATTCGAAACATGTGGCATACCCTATACTTAAACCCAGCAATTTCGAAGATATTTGACACAATATGTAAAACGCATATTGGATAATTTTAGAATATTTGGGCTCTGTCAATTCAGGAATTCTTCTGTTTTCTCCTTGTATTTCTTATGTAATACAACAGCAAAATTATGGACTTTTGTGATGGAGATTCTTTGAGTAGTTTTTCTTTCTATCACTGTCGCTTGAACATTTTTTATGCAATTTGATAAAAAGTAAAGAATATGGTTCGATAAGTGATAGGACAATTGTTCGAGTGATATTGAAAAAGTAAATTTGAAGGAGGATCCCCATCCCCAAAGTTGTAGAAGAATTGTTGATGAAATCGATGTACCAAATTGTTGCTCAGAAGGCTGAAGCTTCCTTAAGAAGAATTTACGGAAATAAATGCATACCTACAAACATTTTTTAATTTTTTTGGGTGTAGAATCAGCTCCTAAATGGATTAGATTTTCTCTCTAGCACTAACACACTGTATATTGTTATTGTGTCGTATAAGGTACTTTGCACATTGATTCATTACAACTCTTATAATCTCTTTAGATTCTGATGAGAGTTTCTGATTGAAGTTAGAGAATTTATAGAATTGTGTGTTAAATTGCAGAGCCCATTTAGCCATATTTTTAAGAGAATATTTAAAATTTTAATTTCCCTATGCATTATTTCGTTATTAGCTGAAACTTTGACAATTTATACTTACCGAGAGGCAGTCAGAGGTTAATAAGTAATAAACCGTGCTAAATATTGCTATTTTGTATTTAAGAAATCGCCTTATTAATGCTCATAAACAATATGTTTGTAAAACATTAATTTTAGTACCTAGATTTTCTGTTTTCAGCGACATCAAGTGTCCATTTCTAGCAGTTTTCTAAGAAGAATTTAACTTCCAGATACCTTCGATTTCAGACTGTTACATTTGTGTTCGCCATCTATGAGCTGGTTAGACAAATATCTCTGATCAATACCTCTATTTTATCCATGAATCACTTTGCATTCACACTATAAGATCAATGAATCACGTTAGTGATGACGTCAATTTAGAAGAGAGCGCCCGAATGTATGCAATCATACAATCCAGCGAGTTGAAATGTATGCTGCCGTGAAAGCTCTAAAGAAATTGAACCTTATTAAATTGGTAATTCAAATTTTAAATCTTATATAACATTTTTTTAATTAACATTTCTCTTAAAAATAGTTTTTATATTAAATTTGGTTACTTACTGCATATTTACATAATTATTTTAAGAAAAGTAAATAAGTAATTAGATAATGTAATAGAAATTTCAGATTTTAGAAGCACCAATAAAGATTTAACTGAAAAAATTCATTATTCTTATTTCTTAATAATGTCTTTCTATAGGTTCATATCTATATGCATTAAATAAGAATTGTCGAATGTGTGTGGGGTATAAGTTATGAACAAAAAAATGTCTATTTTCTGTGTAGCACACGATGAATGACTTTTTCAGAAAAATTTTAAGTGGAAAAACACAAAATAATTAATGTACTATTTGCCCACTTGCAGTGACGTGGCCAGGATTTTTATTCAGGAGGGGGGCGTCCGAATATTTTTGTGCAAATAGTTTCTTTATCTTTTTTTTTAATATGTAATAGAGGAATCTCTGGAACGACTCATTATGAAAAGAAACAAGTAAATACAAACACAATCGACACACTGTTGATTCCAGAGCATATTTTGGTGATTATTTACTGCGTATCCATGTGTTTCAAAAAGCTCTATTTTCAGTGGCATTCTTAAAATTGAATATTTGCCTCGGTCGAAATTTTGAAAGAGCGGGGGGAGATATTCCTTTAAATTGAATATTTACCAAGTCAAAATTATTTTGAAGTTCGGAGGATTTACCTCGGTAATTGAACAAAAAAGTTTACTTACTTGGTTACTTGGTCAAACCTAGCGCAAAAATAGACATATTTGTAAAGTAGCAGAGAGCATCATCCTGAAGAGACTTAAAACCCTGACCGATGAGCTCCAGATCATCCCAGAAGAGCAGTTCGCCTACCGAACAGAACATTCCACCGAGCGCCAAGTACTTCGTCTAACGGAGTATATCACGGAGGGTTTTAACCACCGTCAAGTCACAGGAGCGATCTTGTAGCCAAAGCCTTCGACAGGGTTTGGCATGAAAGTCTCCTGGCGAAGATGTTGTCGATGGGTTACCCTGTCGGCATAGTCAAGCTTGTGAGTCCTACCTTCAGCGGAGGCAACTCCGTGTGAAGATTACCGACAAGCTGTCGAACTACAGGCCCATGGAAGCAGGTGTACCGCAGGGATCGGTACTCTCTCCCCATCTGTTCACCATCCACACCGCCGACATGCCAAGAACCGCAAGGACCTCTTTGGCACTCTACGCAGACGACACGGTCATAATCGCAAGATCATGGAGTGCAAGACTTGCCACCCGCAACCTCCAGGAAGCAGTATCCCTTCTGGAAGAGTGGTGCAACAAGTGGAAAGTCAAAATCAACGCGTAGAAGAGCAAAGCCATTCTCTTAAAGAGAGTCGGGAAGCAAACTCCCACAGGATATGTCTCCTTGAACGGCGAGAACATTCAATGGCACGATACCGTCAAGTACCTTGGCGTTCTCATGGATCGAAGCCTGACGTGGAGAGAGAACACGGAAGCGATAATACAAAAAGCGAGGACGAGGAGGACTCTACTTTACCCTACGATAGGTAGACAGAGCCAACTCAACTTGAGGAACAAGCTCACGCTTATCAGGACTCTCATTGCACCTATTCTGACCTACGCCTCCGTTGCCTGGTGATACCAAGCAGCCACCCATCTGAAGAGGATACAAGCCGTGGAAAACGTCGCACTTCGGTGCGCGGTGGATGCACCATGGTTTGTCAGAAACGCCGACATCGTCAGGGACCTGGAATACACCGCAGTAACTGAACTCATCCGGGACAGAGCGAAGAACCAATACACCCGTGCAGCAGAGCATGTGAATCCGCTGGTCAGACAGGTGACTGACTATAACCCCAACGACGCTCCGAGGCACAAGAGGCCGAAGCTCCAGATCCTGGATAATGGGTAAGTATAACTACCCCTTTATCTGTTTCAGCTCGATCTGCAAACCACACCGCAAGGAGACAATAACCAAAAACATCCAATTACCCGATCACGGAGGTACCAAGCAAACAACCAGCTCGGTACCCTTACCCTAGCCCGTGCCGGCTTCTGACGCTAAGAAAGCGTCTCTGGCCGAACACAATCCTGAACTACACAGTTCACACTTCCTTTCGACGAAATCGGAGCACATGATGTCAATTGGCACCCTGGGCTTCCGACTAGTCAACACCCCCAAATCCCTTTCAAACTCCGAGAGGGCTCAGTAACAGCCGTTCCCTCTCACGACAGACGAAAGACGCTTCCGGGAGCCTATACATGCCAGCGAAGAAAGAAGACCAAGACAGGAGAGCGCCAGACGAAACGATCCAGCTGGCAGGGTCCAACAGCCAGGACCAGGGGAGGTTTGCTAACATCGCCAATACCGTCCGCATTTGTGGGGGGGATAGGCGAAAAAGCTGGCCCATCCCTTACGAGGCCGGTCCAGGTCTACAGCGATGATTGGGGCAAAGAGCTCAAGCTCGACCCCTAATCATCCGAGACCGTCATCTTTAGTCAAGAATATTGGCGCGCCAGACATTCCTGTCGAGCGATGTTACATTGAAAAGAATAAAACATTTTTATTTTTGACTTCGATTGTATTTTATTTGTCTGCGGTTTCTGTCAAATTAAATAGGTACTTATAATTTACTTTTATTTGATTCCATTTCTTTTGTATTATTGCATTTTCAAATATCACTGGTATCAATTTTTAAATTACAAGGGGCCCAAATTTCTGTATCCATTTCATGTTCACTGGCTATCCAACTGGAAGGCCTGCGTATCCAAATGGATACACAAAAGTACCTTGGTTGATTCAGCCCGATCATATAGTTGCAATAAAATTACAAGAAACCACGAGATGCAACAAGGCTGGTTGGGTCGAGATTCGAAATCAGCCAGAAAAGTTTTCGACAAAAACCAATAATAAAGTTAATATAATAATAGTAAATGCCTGTCAATTATTTAAATGTCACTTAATTTCGGGGCGGGGTCCGGACCTCCTAGACCCCTACTATTTCACTGCTACTTGCTACAGTTAATAAAAAATGTAACAGGTACAGAACTAAATTTGACAGATTTAATATCTTATAATTATTATAGTTGCCTATATGGTGCAGTTTATTATTTTTGATAAACTCAGTAAACAATAAAAAAATGACTCGTGTAGTTTAAGTCAACATTACATTTTGTTTAAAAACATTTAACAATTTTTGACATATTACACAAAATTGCAAACATGTGTAGATTTCATTATGCCTGAATAAAGATCCCTAATATTTGATTAATACTTAATGTAAAGACGAAATTGATTGAAATATGGGATGACCGTTTACCCCAATTAATATTAATCCTTAGGGATGTATAAAGAGGACGGTACCTAAACCTAAAAACTAAATTTAGGAAATACCGCAACACAGATTGATTTTGACCTATGCAAAGATTTACAGGCATCAATATCTGAAATAACGCGTCTTTGTTAGTGCTATGTTAAACAAAAAGATTTATTTTATTTCTATATTGAATTCAACTTGCTTTTAATTTGACACTGGCAACAATACTAATACTAAATTACATTTTCTTTTTTGTCTGGTTCAGAGATAACCTCACAGCCTTTTTGACCATAATCCCGAACTCGATTCTCTACCATGGAAATAAATTTTTTAAATAAGTATCTGTGTACGCCAGTTGCCTTCAGATAGCCTCATCTTGCACGCAGTCAGTATTTTAAAGAAATAAACCTTTTAAAATATAACCGCCATTAAAACAAAAAGAAAATATTGATATTGGGGTCGGTTAAAAATATGTTTGATTTTGATATTTGTTAATTTTTACACCAACCACAATATCGATGGTATGTAATAAGGTTCAGTTAATCCAGCGACGGCGAAATTTTATTTTATAATTTTTGTGACCATTTTTTAAAGCCGGTTCAATTTTTCCCAAAATTTGTTTCACCAGTTTTAGTGACCTCCTACAAAGTGAAATAAAATATTCTTTGCTTTGCATTTTTAAGCTGTAACAACGGTTTTTAACTCCTTACAAGGAAATCCTCATTCCTCTATCTATCAATTTTTGTTTGCAAATCTGCAGTTTTACAATTATGACAGTCCTCTTGGAGGCACCATTTTAAATGTTTAACTTTTGTCATCAGATTCAGTATATGTAAAATATGTAAGTACTCATTTAAAAGCTATTCCGACGAAAGCTACTTCTAGCGCATTCGTCAACTTCTCGAATGGAAATATTTTTCCAACTTTTGCTTACCTTATACTAAGGATAGCTTGATGAAAATAATATGAGGCTACCGCCTTGTCATACTCTTCAGTTTGCAAAATATTTTATAGAAATCGATTAAGCCATTCCAAAGTAATGATCGATCTAATATTTAAAAAAAAAACATACTGATCGAATTGAGAATCTCGTCCTTTTTAACAGTCCTTTTTAAACTTAAAGTCTATTTCAGCTAGTTACTCTAGGAGCAAAGTAGGTTGTGTTACTTGTGGCGTTAAATATTTATGTTTAATTTTTAATGTTGTCTTAATAGCTGGGGCCTTCAGCAGAATTTAGTACAAAAAAATTCACCGACCTTGCCTCTTACGCAAGTATCATAGGCGTATTGAAAATATCTGGCAGAATGAAGTTTTCTAATTGAAAGTTAATAAACATTTTAATTGTAATGCCGTAAATATTTTATTATCTTCTTTCCTGACTGAGGACCATGGATATATGTACAACGTGTAATAAGTTTCATGTCATGGTAGTAGGGAACGACAAGACAAACAAAAAAAAAACCTTATATAACACGGGGTCTAAAGCTCATAGTTTTGGAGAAAAGAAATACACAAAAAATTTTAAAATACTTAATAACATAGTTTGAGAACTGCTGGCATATTGGGGTAGGATTTATTGCCTCGCGTCTTGTCGCACATGATACTCTGACATTCGTGCAAATAAGTATGGTGAGCCTAAGAGATAATTAGGCCGCGACGGGCATCATCGAAAAGCATGCCGACAAAGCAGTTAAACGCGACCGACAGAGGACACCGACATGGAAGAGAACGAGGTCCACAACGTGAAGAAAGGATAATTGACGCAGAGGTTCAAATTTTAGAACTTGTAGAAGAGGATCCAACTTTAAGCACCCGCGATATCGCGAACCGTGTGGGAGTATACCATTTTGTGGTATGGTGGACATTGAGAGATATGAGCTTACATCCCTATCACTATCAACGCATCCAAGCACTAGAATCTCAAGATTTTGCAGAACGAATGCAATCTTGTAGGTGGATTTTAAGAAAACACTCGGCAAATGAGAATTTTTCAAACGTTCTCTGTTTCTCCGATAAATTTTGTTTTACCAGAAATGAAGTGTTTAATTTTAAAAATATGCACTATTGGGCAGACGAAAATCTACGTGTAATAAGAAGGGCGCATTTTCAACGACGGTTCAGCATTAATTTGTGGGCAAGAATTTGCGGTAATGAAATAATTGGACCTATACAATTACCCGCTAGATTAAATGGTGATGTATACTTAAATTTTTTGCAACAAACATTGCCAAATTTGCTGGAACATGTACCCTTGGCTACGTGCAGAAAAATGTGGTATTTGCACGATGGCGCGCCAGTCCATTTTGGTCTGGCTGTTCGAAATTTTTTGGACAGAAAGTTTCCTCGACGTGGCGGACCAGTACCATGGCCTGCTAGATCGCCCGACTCAAATCCCATGGACTTTTATTTTTGGGGGCGTTTTAAATCTCTGGTTTACCGTGATGCAATTGATACTTTAGAGCAATTGCAACAACGTATTTTAATATGCATAGAAACCATAAAAAATGATCCTAAAATACTAAATGTGTTGAATGGATTGCGTATGTCCTTAGTTCGACGTGCCGAAATGTGTATACATGGAGATCGAGGTCACTTCGAACAATTTTTGTGAAAAATTCAAAAGAATAGTTCAGTTATTGGGTGTTACCTATTGGTCATTAAATGATTATTATTATTATTATTATTAGTATTCGCTGTCTTATTTTGATCTATTTTATTATTGTTTACATTGATTTTCATACAGACCAAAGACTCGATTTTTAGTTTTCGATACTTGATTGGAGAAAATCATGCGCTCAATTCGTTAAAAAATCAGATTTTTTCCTAACTTAAAATACACAGCTATTTTCTGTTATCGTATCCGTATCGTATGTCTAACTGTTCGTTTTCCAATTTCATAAAATAATTACTAATTTTTTTAAGCTTTTAACACAATGTAACAAATGTCAATAAATTTAAATTTTATAAATTCTTATAAACGACAATACAAGCTACAATAACTTTGTTCCAAATTAAAAAACATTTTTAAACAAATCCTATTTAAACCCCTGCGGCCATGCTATGCTTGCGTTGTGCCGAAAGAGAAGGAATTATTTAAATTTTCATAATTAGTGGTATAAAAAGGTCGGTACAAGTAATCTCATCAAAGTGCCGCACTTCTTCCGGCGGGAACACAAGTCGGGTATTACAGTTTTTTATTATTTCTAATATTCCGAACTATAATATCTATTGACCCTGAAAAACAGTGGTTCTCAAATGTTTCCTACCTTAACATTAAATTTTTAAACCTAGGTCAGTTTTTTTCAAAGTGCCCCTACAGAAAAAAGTCATATAGGTTTTTTGTTTGTCTAGTCGGTCCCCTATTACCAGTTTTTTTTAATGACATGAAACTAATTACACCTTGTATTAATTTTAGTTTGTTTTAGGCCTCACTTTTCGATTATTGCGAGGTTTTTCCGTTTCATTAAATAAAAACAAAGGACAATGTTAAAAATATGCGATTTTTGACCCCTCCGGGCAACGAATGTCGACATCAAATTTCGATTCTGTATGGTTCATAGAAACAGAAAATGAAGTATTACATCCACCCTCAGACCAGCACCGTTAATGTAATACAAAAATCTAACAAAGGTGCTATTGTAGTGACAACTTATATATATTTTTGTGTAAAATTGCAGCAATAGGCATCTACAAGTAAGTACTTGAAATTACTTCTAAACCTCCAACTATCCCAACTAGAGGGTGTCAAGCAAAAGAAACGTGCAGCAAAGATTGGCGATTTTTTGGTACTGATGGGAAATGACTTAATAGCGATTGTATATTGTATGTACATATAAGTAGTGCACACTAGAAACTCCCATTAAGCGAGAAAATTGTTAAACTACCCGTAAAGTACAAAAACTACCCCAAAACTTGCAACAAATTTTATACTTGAAGGTAGTATATTAATTTTCCCCGGAAAATAAAATAGGGATGTCTAATATGCGTTTTCTGTTTCTATGAACTATACAGAATCGAATTTTGATGTTGACATTCGTTGCCCGGTGGGGTACAAATTCGCCTATTTTTAACATTGTCCTTTATATCTTGTGATGTCTTAGTATACTTAGGTATTCATATGAGTTATTACGTTTTAGTAGGACGTAGGAGGCTTTCGTTAGAATTAGAAAACTATTTTAAAGAATGTAATAAAAATTAATCCATGGAGTACAAATATAATATGAAGTCTTAGTATGGGGCCACGTTAAGAAATATTTATAAAACCAAAAGTATTGACAACTAATGACTGTGGTTTACAACATTTATGTTTACTATTAGTTGAATGTTTATCCTTGATCTATCTGACGCACACTGAGGCTTTTTGCACTTTGTAGTCCCAAAGCCCTCTTCTCAACCGATTTCAGTGTCTTGTTGGAAATGGCCACTTTCACTTAATAGGTATGCTTCCGCCCGTCTTCGCATCGAATTTCGCACTCGTTCAAATATTTCCGGCGTATTTCGTATTGTTTAACACGAAGCAACTACTCGCTCTCTTAAATATTCTAAAGTGATAATGGGAGTTATATTCACCAGAGTTTTAATATGACCCCACCAGAAGAAATCCAAACTATTGAGATCGAGGGATCTTGCTGGCCATTGTCTATTGTATCCAACGATTAGGATAAAAGTAAAAAACCACATGTAAATGGTAGTAAACAATTACATTAACGTGAACAGGAGCTCCATCGTGCATGTACCACATTTGATTTTTTAGGGCCTATAAGATTATTACCAATAATTCCTAGCCATACATTATCCGAAAATTGCTCTTGGAAATGGGTATGGAAATGCTATGGCATGGGGGTTTTCGTCCTCCCACACATAATTTTTATAGAAATTTTGAATAGCACTCCTAGAGAAATTTGCTTCATATGTAAACATAATTTGTGATACCATTATGAAGGTACCACTGACAGAAGTTCACACGCTATGGAAAATTCCTGGGAAACATTGCCTGTATTTTTAGAATATGGTACGGATACAACAAAAAATCAATCAAAATTCGCTAAATAATTTGATGACAAATATTCAGAGCTCCAGCGATCTTCTTCATACTCGTTTCAGGATGTTCGTCGATTTCCTGCAGCACCGCTTCCTACATTTCAGGTGTTCTGACCGTTCGAGGTGTACCTTCCGAAGTTTCTTTTTGGAAACTACCAGTTTCACACAGACGGCGATGAACAGTTGAGAAGAATCGGTTATCTGGCAAAGCACGATTAGGATATCTTTTCTCATATATACTTCTGGCTTATATTGCATTACCCTCTGCGAGACCGTATACGGAATACATTGTCGCCATTTCCACATCAGTATAGTTCATCATATTAGAATAAAGATAGCGAAAATATAAAATAAATTCAATAAGACGCTAAGAATCGAAGAAATAATACGATGAGATGAGCGGCGTAACTAGGTGGCCAAGGGCCCCGGTGCAAAATATTTTTGGGCCCCCAATTAAATAGAAATCTCATCAAATGTTGAATAGTTTTATTAGTAAATAGCACAATGTTCTTTTTTCATTAAAGATCAAAGGTGTGAATAGTGAAATTACAATATATTATGTTATATAGCCATTAACAAACAATAGCAAGGGTTTAATGCGTTTTATTTTATAAAGGTAGGCGCTCTCCTGGACTATATGCAATGTAGCCAAATAAAATCC
This sequence comes from Stenurella melanura, assembly GCA_963583905.1. Classification (NCBI taxonomy): domain Eukaryota; kingdom Metazoa; phylum Arthropoda; class Insecta; order Coleoptera; family Cerambycidae; genus Stenurella; species Stenurella melanura. Next base: position 26,557,402 of record OY757318.1, on the reverse strand, counting down.
AGTGTGAATAGTATTAGCCTACTTCGGTCTACCTTATTAATACTTCAACTTTCTGAATTTAGCGACAAACAAGAAAGCCCCGGATAGCACGTGTATTGTCTATTTTAGATTTTACTTTTTTTTATGCGTTTCGTGTTTCGTTTGATGATGGAAGGAATTAGGGCCCCCCAGGCTCTGGGGGGCCCCGGTGCACTGCACCGCCTAGCCCTATGGTAGGTACGTCGCTGGATGAGATGGTTTTGAACACCAACAACTTACTTTATGTCAACAAATTCTGAAAGTGTTGGTTTTGGTATTGCACTAAAACGTAAAGACGGAAACACATTGAAATACCGCAGATAAAGCTACCCACGCACATGTGGTGGGGAAAGCAGGTGGCACGATGTACGATGTGTTATATGATAAAAGAGGATAGCCTAGTTGCTTTGCTCTCGCTGGCTCCTATTGCCATACCTAAACGAACATTTTTCGAATTAATTTTGTTCATAATATTAACAATGTGTTCAATAATTTTTATAGTTAGGGTGTTGGCATCAAATTGACGTGTATATCAAGACATGAAGTCGTCTTTGTTGTAGTACCAATTAATTTTTAATAGGTTCTAGTCACTTAGAAATATAAATTGGTACTCTAAATCTAGACTAGATCTCCGACAATTACCATATGCTCCTGGTATACTAATATTCCAGATGAAAGAAGAATATAAGAACAAAGAGCTTGAACTAATTTTAAAATTCTACACCGTCAGATTGGATCCGCTATTTTGAATCTGGAAAATCTGACTTCAGATTCGTAATCAGCGACCCAAAAAACTCTTCCAATTTTCAAAATACTGGATTGAGCTGAAAAAAATTCATCTAATTTTAAAATTTATGGTCATTTTGAATCTGGCATATTGAATTTTAAAAATCCGACTTCAGATTCATAATCAACAACCCGGAAAACCCTTGAATAGAACAAACTTAACTAAACTTACAATTTTGACCACCATTTGGAATTCGCGATGTTGAATTTTAAGAATCTGACTTCGAATTCGTAACCATCGAGCCCAAAAATATAAAGTGTGTTGAATAGATACAGTATTATCAAAGACCCATACATGTATGCATGATATGATCCATTCTGGAATTTTACATATTGAAAAGAATCACCTTTTAAATATTTTTCCTATGACCCTGGCATTTTTTTCAAAATAGCTCGTGAGGGATTGGTTCATATTTTTAAAAAGATTTTTTTTTAAATCTCTAAAATCGGTTGGTGTTTTGGGTCTACAAAGTACAAAAAGCCCTAGTGTGCGACGCGCCAGGACGAGAGATCTCTAGCATGTCGCTTCATTTATGCAAAACGCAATAAAATAATTTCTTAACGCCAATATTTTGTCGATTCTTAACAAATTTTATGTGAAGTTAAAAATTAATACATATGGTTTTACTGTATGTCGATGCAATATTTCCTGTGTATAGCTACAAACAAGAAAATTATACATAGAACTATCAGACTCACGCGTAGTTACTGATCCTATCAATCACCAAGATGTGTTTGTGTTTATATATTTTCTTCATATCATGTCCTCATTATAGATGATAAATATGATAGGGGTGCGTAAAATTTCACTCCTTTCTCCTACGATGTTTGACGCAAATTTACTCAAAGGGAACCCCTATTTGGTGGTCTACTTGAAAACACAACATGTACCCCTATTTGCTTAATTATGTATAGTAACGTGAAATGATGTCTTGAAGGGAGCGAAATTACATCTACTGTTCATATGGCAAATACTAGCTGTGACATTGGCTAATATCTTATAGACCGGGAGATGGTGACACAAAAATTCATGTCATTTTTTACAAGTATGGTAAAAAAATGTATGGGCTGTAAAAAATCGTTTTCGCTAGTACAAATATCTGCTTCTTTACGGCAGCATGGTGGCTACTTAGAGCTGTCGAAGTGGTATGGCATAATGATTTTCGTGAATGACTACTTGAACATGATTAATTGGAAAAAAATGAGCCTGTATGAAACAGTTTTGCAAAATTTTAAAACTTAACTTCTTTTAATTGGTATGAAGGGCTATTAGCCCCACTCGATCGGTATGGCATTTCTCGAGTTTTTTTTATTGACTGCCGCAAAATACAAGAATCTTGTAAAGAATTGTTTGAAATCCATAATTTTTTCGACAATTTCTATTGATTATCCTGGGATTACGCTCCGACGCAACGTCCAGCAGCGATAAATTTTCGTTTCATTCATTATGAAATTGGACCCCAGAAGGGGTGCCATACTTGCAAAAAACGACTGGGACTTTTGTGTGACTATCTCCCGGTCTATTAGAATGACCAAAATCTCAACACTAAACAAAATATAGGCGGACTTGTTTCATAGTTTATCAAAATTAGCGAATGTGACAAGAAATAAAATCGTTATACTTTGCAGATTTCATTCTATAACAATAATTTATTTAATAGAAACATATATTTTTAATGAAACATATTCTTTATAGGATTTTGCAAACAGCGGAAAGAAAAACTATCTATGAGAACTAAAGGAAAAACTATATGTAAAAATATTAATGAAATCTTTGCATTCTTTCGATAACCTGACTTCTGGTTATGCTAACAAGTAAAAATTCTTATTTGCCATTCTCATTTTAACACTAGCATCCAACATAGTCCCCTACGGTTAGGCAGTATCTACATGATCCCCTACGATATGTAAATTCAGTTATAAATGAGAAAGGCCTGAAATTAATTTATTTACCTAACTTGTCTTTAAATTTTTTTTTCATTCTAATGAATTACATTTTCATAAAATCTCATTCAGTTTCTTGAAAATGCTTAGCCTTTGAAACGTGTTTCGTTCTTATTGTGGACTCATCAGAAAAGCCCAAAGCCACTCATATACGACATTGAGTGTCATTATTGAAAGTTGTAAATGACATAACACAGCAATGGAAAAATCATTGCCATCAATAATGGTCTTACTGGATCAAAGTAAGGCCTTTGGCCTTCTAAATTCTTATTTAATTCTTACTAAATTAGAGTTCATTGAGTTTGGAAATGACGTTATAAATTGGTTAAGTAGCTATGCCACAGGCAGATCACAAAGAGATTCGTCCACAAGAGATACTATATCAAGCGTTCCACAGGGTAGTATCCTGAGACCGAAATTGTTTTATTTCCTTATTTTCCCTCTACTCTCTTTTTTACCGAGTACATCTTTTTTGCTGATGACGTCGAATTATATATGCCAATAAGTAACCTCTGATATACTATATGTTAACTTTAACTGCCATGCGCGTCATATGGGCGCACATGGCCTTTGCATTGAACGCCGCTTGCGTCGTATAGACGCACAGGTAAAATAAGTAATCTTTTTGAGATTACACATAGATACCAATTTGGTCCGAATTAGAAAATAGAAAATGGGTTAGGAGCATATCAAGTTGCTTGGCAGTTAAATTGTTATCGACAAATACAAGCTGTATACTATCAAATTTGGGAGTTATTTTAAATAAGTATCTATTATTGAGAAGCACATCGATGAGATGTTTCATATAACACTTTTCAAATTAAAGTCACTGTTTTTTTTCTTTCCCACTGCGGCATCGACAACAAGGGTCATTAGCCGCACCCTCCTCCGTCATTACACAATTTGTGTAATAGGTCGATTATATTATTAATAGATAGAGGTTCTTATTTCTAATTCGGCGAGAATATTTGGTAATGTGGGCAGTCCCCAATTATTTCTTTAACCGTTAGTTAGTCATTGTACATCTCGCATAAGAGGGGTTCTTCACCTAAAACTAGGTGACTTGATGTAAGATGTGTATGGCCTATTCGAAGTCTAGTTATCGTTACTTCTTGCTTTCTATTCAGTTTCTCTGGTGAAATCCATTTGATAGTGGTTTGTTTGACATTTCTTAATTTTGCGTTTGTGTAATTCCACATCCGTTCCCATGTCTCCATTGTTTTTTTATTAATTAATATTATGTCATCGGGTCTTAATGCGACTCCTTCGTTACCCTGTTCGTTTGTGACAGCACGGGCTCTTTTGTCAGCATCTTCATTACCCTGAATGTATACATGTCCGGGGGTCCATGAAAAGTTTATAACCTTTCTATTACTACAGTAGTGAGCGGATTGCATATGGAAGGGGGTTTTTCGCGGTCATGTTTTGTATTTATTGGAGGGAACAGAGAATCTGAGGATAGTAAAAAATAGGCTTGCATTGAATGCGATTTATATATAAAAGAAACTGAAAAATTGGGTAAAGCTCAGCTGTATATATGCTAGCTTCTAGTGGTAGATTTCAGGAATATACTGAGTTATTTATCACAGTGGCACATCCTACCTCCTGATCTGATTTTGAGTCATCTGTATATATACAAATATAGTCTCAATAATGACTTGAATTGCAAGAAAGTGGGAGTGATGTACATCCTTGCAAGAATCTTGTTTTTTCTTGTTTTTTAAAAGTTCTAATCGAAAATTAGCATTTAATAAGCTCCATGAAGGTTCATCTGAATGGCCATAATGGAATGTAGAAAGAAATCTAATATCATATTTCTCTAGCATCTTTCTTGCTCGTACTACCAGTGGTTGTCTGGGGTCGTGTTCTGCATTCTTCTGTTAACGTTGAAATGTACACAATTTTTTTAATTTAAATCACTGTTAACATTTATGCATCAGCGTTGTCAAGATGCAAAACAAAAATTAACCAAAACATTGGTTTAACTGCACATAGAATATTATTGTGTACTTAGTATATTACACTTTTGTTACTCAACATTTTCAATTAAAACTTTAGCACTTATAAAATGCTTGTATACGATTTGTTTACTCTATAGGAACTATTCCGAGGTACCTTACCTAATGGGATCAAGTGAATTAAGTATCACAGAGTTTATTGTTTATTTGCAATTTTATATAAATTTATATTATTCAAAAGGCTTCTTTACTTGTAGAATCTTCATATTAATCCGTCTGATTTCCATGTAAGTAGTAATGTAAGTTTAAATACGTTCACAATTCCACAAGATTTGAATGATAAACATGAAGGAAGTTGTTCTTATTTGGCATCCGTTTTGTTAAATTTATCAAATATATTACATAATCAACTTTAAAAATTTCCAAATAGGAGGAAGTTCTCAGTTCGATCCATATGCATGCCATTTTTATGTTTGTTCAAGCATTTCATCTGGACTAGCTTAAGCGATTTCTATGGAAATCTTTTGCAAACCGTAGAGTATGGCCCCCTAATAGGGGTGATGGACCCCTATTAGATTCATCAAGCTATGTCTTAATAATATGCAAGAGGCTTCTTTACTTGTAGAATCTTCATATTATTCCATCTGATTTCCATGTAACTAGTCAATATACGTTTAAATACGTTCACAATTCCACAACATTTGAATGATAAACATGAAGGAACTTTTTCTTATTTGGCATCCGTTTTGTTAAATTTATCAAATATATTATACAATCGACTTTAAAAACTTCGACTTTTTATGTTTGTTTAAGCATTTCTCTGGAATAGCTTAAGCTATCTCTATAGAAATCTTTTGTAAACCGTAGAGTATGGCTCCCTATTAGGGGTGATGGACCCCTATTAGTAAGTTGAGCAAAATTTTAAAAAAGTATTCTGTATTCAAGAATTTGTAAAAAATATGACCAATACACCGCGGCTACAATTATGCTGAAATTGATACTTAACCATTTTCAGTATTTTCGGAATAAATGTCACGGAATCTGATCTCAAATGGAAGATTCAAAATGACAAATCAACGGTGAAGTCACCCTCGAATAGTCGAATGTCGGTGCAGCTAGCCATATGCTAAACTTTAATAACGACTTCAAAGGTATCTAGCAAACGTTTTCATTTCTTTTCGAACATTCGCTTTTAAACAGAAAAGATAAGATTGATATAGATTACAGAATTTAATTTCGGTAACAGAACAAGTTATTCTCCGCATCGCCGATGTCAGTGCTCTTTCTCTCATAATCTCAATTCTCTTTAACAAAGTTAGCGAACCATGAACTAATACAAATGGAAGTTTTTATTGTATTGAGAATTTCTAAGGTTTAAAAATAATGGCTCGGCAGATAAAATTTTTTTAGAATACCTTAAAGTCAAGCCCATCAACAGGCTTATACCAAATGTTATTTTTCCTTGTATGTAAAGTTTTCGATTCTGCCTTTCACATCCCTTCTCCCAATATTCCATTATCCCGGGAAAATATATGTAGAGCCGAATAAGGTCAATACTGTCGCTTTGCACTTTTTCAGTTGTACTCATTGATATTTTCCCGGAGTAATTAAATTACCTCGGGCATAACGTGGTTAATAAACACCGTGAATCATGACAAAAATGTGCTTGATCGAAATAATACGAGTTAGAAGGGAAATAACAGCGCAGCACCGGACTTAAAGTTATGCAGGATAATATTTTGAGAAAATTGTAGTGTGATATATCGGTACGTCAATAGAGAAACAAGTTAAACCGTTATACTCTTCGCCGATTTACTGCACTTTTTATATAATTGTTGCACATTCTGTAGGATACTCTTCGCACGTGTATCGTAAATAAATAAATAATGTTAGTTTATGTCAGCGAGTGACCTTAACCTTGTCTAATGCGAGATCAATTCAGCCGCCAAAGCTTGATCCATAACCTTATCGCATTTATGACAAATTTACTACTTTTAAGTTTATAAACATTAGGGCCTATTGCGTAACTTATGCGTAGCCGGTTTTTCAATGTAACAATATTCATATCTAAATTTTTAATTTCTCTAATATGCTTTTTTCTCAATGTTTTAACAACCGTCAGCAGAGGGGTGGGATTGTTTTCGTTTTAGACTTTTTTTGTTTGATTACAAAACATAAGAAAATGGATTTTTTTTAAATCAACTAATTAATAACTTACTTATTTATGATAAGTTTTGTTCAAAAGTAATAAGGTTCTTCCTCTAACTAACACTAACTTACTGTCCAGCTTTCAACACAATCGGACTTTTCATTCTTAAGTTATCGTGCTTACAAGAAACGTGACTGGCAGACAGACAGACAGTCGAACATTTTTTCTCTACGAGCGATATTACCGGTTTTAGAAATGTGCCGAACAAATGCAATATACTCTTCGTTTTGTATTTGAGAAGACTATAATAACATACTACTATACTCCAGTCAGATTAAGAATGAGGCATTTTCTTTACATGTGAAGCTGCAGTCGGCCCTTTGCGACCTGTGGTCGACTTGAGCAGTGACCGTTTTAAATTTCCTTTTTTAAATCTTAGAATGAAGTTTTTTATATTGGGGAAATGGAGGAAGAGCTCTACAGTTCAATTTGTACCATTTTCACTTTTGTCTTCCGTGGCTTCCGACATCACACGGAAAGAGCGCCAGCAATATATCCGCAGCCACTCCCCACATCCCGCAGGGTTAGTGACCGTAGATTCCAGAATCATGTGCTCTAAGCAGGCGAAGTGACCCCAAGATGACTGCCTTCTGCATTTGGCCTGCCAGCCAATCAGCAGACTTCTGACAGGCTGGTATGATCTTCAATCCTGAGAGCAGCGTAGGCTTCATACCTCCGAGTACACCGATTATGAGGACGACCATCTTGATCGAGTAGCCTGGGTACAGCACTTGGAGCTCGTACCGGAGATCACGGTATTTGGTTCGTTTTTCCTCCTCTTTGAAAGCGATGTTTGGCTCAGCAGGTGCCGAGAACTCGATCACAAACATCACCTTGTTTTGGTGGTCGAGGAGGACTATGTCAGGCTCGTTGGCTTGAATTAGCCTGACTGTCGGAAACGAGTAGTTCCAATAAATTCGGCACCTCTCGTTTTCGACAACGGACTCAATATCTCCGGGGACGTAAGGCAGCACTGGTGTTTGGTCTATCCCGTATGAGTGCCGTAGATGATAGTACAGCACCCGTAACGCCGCGTTATGGTGTTGGATGTAGACCGAAATCGCATACACCGGACATGCAGAAAGTAAATGCATGGGCGACTCCGGCGCCTGATGGCAGGTCCTACAGTTTATATCAGGAACCTCTACACCCATTACGCGGCTTCAGTAGACCAACGTGTTAATTACACCATCTTGGCAGGCCACAATGAATCCCCCGGTCTCCGACTTTAGCCCGGCTGACCTTAAAAAGGCAAATGTCAGCCTGGTCGATAAACCCAGTGTTTCTACGTTATTATAGTATACACCGTGCATGGGTTTATCGACATGCTGCCTAAAGTTCCTGCTCGGCAGCTTTTATTTGGGCCTTCAGACGAGTTGGCTGTAGTTCAGTGACTGACTCTGGATCAGCACCGCGCCGGCCTCCTCGCCGATCGTCGAATACGAGACCAAGTTCATCTGGGGCTCTTTTTGCCGCCTTAAACAATCCTGCACCCACCCCTGCTTTTTCGTGATCTCTCACTAATTGGAGGAGCGGGTCTGAGCTCCTAAGGACATTACATGCCATGCTCAATGCCACTCTGCCATGCATACACTCCAACCCCAAGAGCCCTCTGCCCCTCCGATTTCGTGGGAGGTACACACGAGGGACGGACGATCTAGGATGAATGCTCCTATGGATATTCATCATCTTGCGGGTACCTCTGCCCAATTGGCGCAGCTCATCTACAGTCCATTTGACTACTCCAAAGGAGTAGAGCAGAACAGGAACGGCAATCATATTAGTGGCAGATACCTTGTTTATTATTATTATTATTATTATTATTATTTTTTTTTTTTTTTTTTTCGGTTTCACCGTTGCCGGACAGGGCTGCCGTGCTTTCCGACCGATACCACACGGTAGCCGCGCCGGTGATAATAACAGCCACTCCCCACGACCTGTGGGGTTAGTGACTATTATTATTATTATTATTATTATTATTATTATTATTATTATTATGATTATTATTATTATTATTATCTCCTGATTGTGGCATTTCGCACTATTAAAAATAGTCGACTATCGTAATATGCACAACTACAAGCACAGTAAATCCACGTTAATTCGATACAGTTTCGAATACTGAATTCTTAGAAACATATTAAAAAATATTTTTAAAACGAGAGATGCTGTTGTACATATATGATTAAGAAATTATTATTTGAGTGCCAGAATAAGAATGTAGAGCATGATTAATACAAATGTTGGGGTATCACAGGGAAGTGTTCTGGGACTTATTATTCTTATTCATTTATGCATTAATGAGCAGCCTTCTTTAGTAATTGATATTATTTATTTGCCGACAATACAGTTATGGATTTAATGAAGTTTAGTTGAAATGATGATTAGATACGATTGTTGAAGCAAACGTGTCAAGGCGAAAACATATGACTTTAGGTAAAAACAAATTTCAGGATTAAATGGTAATAATTTAAACGCTATGAGGTCATAATTGATGTTGTACTGGAAACGAAATATTTAGGAGTAATTATTATAGCTGATAAACTTAAATTTAGTATGTTCAAACTTACCATGTGGAGTAAATAATATTAACTTCGTTCATTGCGAACCATCAGACAAAAATAAATGTAGGCAATAGAGATCGAGGATTCTGATACGGGGCGGGCAACAAATGTAGGCAGCAGCGATGTGTACACAGGGCGTCAGCTATGGCGGCGATAATTTTTTTGAAAGTTCAGGGTCACTTTGATTCTCAAGGACTCCACAATAACTTTTAAGAATCATGCTCCACATAGAGAACGAATGAAGTAGGCGATTAATATAGTCATGGGAATCCCATAATTTATAAAAAGAACGACCTACTGTTTAGAACATCTATTTCTATGAATCTTTAATAAAGCCTTATTGAAAATCGTTCCTTCAACATACTCAACCGTAAATGCATTCTTAGATGATAAATTGTTTTGAAATTTTTTTCTGGTAGAGCAATGGAGACAAGGGTCTCAAATATTTCGCAAAACCAAATGTGCAGACTCCGCAAATTGTTTTTTATCCACTAAATTTTTTCACATACAATTTTCTCTAAAACCGCTAATATTAGAAAAGGGGAGTTCAAATACAAATATTACCTCCATATATCTTTATCCTTCTCAATATACTTAGCGTCCATTTAGAAAGGCAGAAGTGTTTTCCGCTTGCCTAACTTACCCCTGCAAATTCTCATCATTTATTGACATAGCCTTAGAAAAAATTCAAAATTTCTAAAATTTTGTTAGCAATCGTGTAGTGATAATACAGTAAAAATTTGGGACCATGCGTTTTTGAGTTAGCCAGTTAAATGAAACAGTTATTTCTTTCTTATTTTAGTTTCAAAGAGTTCAATACTATAAAGAGAAATTTTTACTGATCTCTTGGCGTTAGTACACCAAGGAATGTAGTTCTGTTGGGGCGCGTTCCAGGTTCTTGGGCCCTTTTGCCAATCTTGGTGGTGTCTCCTCCAACAGCTTAGAATTCAGATCTCAACTAAGAATTACAAAGACTCCTACTTCAAGATTTCTACCTCAGGCTTTTCCTAATAGTACGATCTTCTGAACTTCTTGCACTCTCGGTTGACCAGACTGTTGTTGTAGACTTCTATTTCTAATTATTATTATTATTTATCAAATAAAGGCCAAGACCGAAACAATGACCCATGAAAACAATGTAAAAGAGATCTGTAAGGTTCAGCTGTTTAAGAGATACGAGCTGCTTCTAAACTAATTTTTCTCGTAGATTTCGAATCTGGCCTCAGAATTTACCCATCACGTCAGAATTTTGCTATATTTGAGGTTAAATGACCAAAAAATGCTTTTTTGGCTGTTTTTGAGATTACGTACAGGAAATTTTTAAAAAATTCAGCTCATTTCATCTGGATGCATCATCTAGTACTAGTTCCTTCTTCCAAATGAGTTTTCGATTGCACATCTATGTGTTACTTAGGTATAATGTTTTATGTGACTGTTATGAAATTCAATAGGGTTTTATTCTGATAGTAGATGAAGAGATTCAAAAAATTCAAGTGATTCCGTTCTGGACTGCAACCTGTAGAGGGTTTCCGTAAGTACAGACCAACCGATAGAGATGAATGACAATTTTCCCTACTGTCTCACTAAGTAACAATAGACCATACACTCAGCAAGGTATGCAATGATATGTCAGATCCAATATATAGGTACCAAGACGTTTTTACTGATAGCACAGAACAATCACTTGTGTTGTAATTATATATACTCATGTTCCTTCTTTCGACAGTCATTGCGTTATATTTCAATATTTAAGCTCAATTTATTTTCTAAACACTATACACACGTGGAATTAATGTCTCTCGATAACAATAACAATTATTGAAATATCAGCATAAAACATATAGCGTGTTTAGAAATATTGCAATGTCATGAACAAATATGATAAAACAAAGGGACCCAGTTTAGATTCCTGAGTGTCACCGCTTGTTGCGTAATGCATACGTGATTTGAAATCTTGTTCTCTTATCTTCAATAAAAAGTGAAACCAGCCTTTCACCTAAACTAACTAAAGAAGATCCACGATGAACTAGAAGATAACATGATTATATACAAAGAATCATAAAAAATCTTTGCCACATTTGAAATTAGTAAAATTGTAATTGTAAACAAGCTAACCATTATACACTTTGCCAATTTACTGCACTTTTTATATAATTGTTGCACATTCTATTCTTTTTGTAAATTGTATTAATTTTAGACATTTAGGAAAAAATTAATAACTTTTTTATTTATTGATCAATTTTGTTCACAAACAAATGGGGTTCTTTCTCTGACTAACACTAACTTACTGTCCCAATTTCAATACATTTGAACTCTTCATTCTTAAGTCGTGCTTACAAGAAACCTGACGGACGGGCGGACGGACAGATAGACGGACAGGCAGACAGTCAAGCGAACAGACATTTTGAAAGTTGTTCAGAGTTCGATCACTAACACAGTGATTTGAACATTTTTTCTCTACGAGCGATAGTACCGGTTTTAGAAATGTGCCGATCAAATGCAATATACTCTCCGTTTTCATAGTTGAGAATATGATAATAAATTTAGTACTGACTTAAATACTAGACAATTTTTTTCTGTTTTCCAGCAGTTTCACATTTTGATACTAGTGAAACTAATTAATAAACTTCATCTTTGTTTGGCTTTACACAATATTTATATCTAGGAATTTACTATTTGTCAACAAATAAAAATATAATTCAACAAGTACGTAATATATGCAAATTTTTACAGCCATTGTCGTTTGCCAAGAGATACACTTCCCCGAATTTTCCGGCGCAGCTCACTCCGGTACTGGGAGAGAACAGCATTTGTCAGGGATGGCAAGATGCTGGGGGTGGCTCTCTGCCTCCGTCAGTTTTCAGTGTTGAACACTCAGTCGTGCCGAGTCATAACTAGGGTTGTGTCTGCTCCCGCCACTTTACGTATATAACCTTATCATCCTATTACACGTCCATCATCAGAAAATGTATATTTTTATAAAATAAGATTAAGGTAGGTAATGTTCACTCCATTTGTAATTTATATCCTCAATAAATTTTTTTCAGAATGGATGTTATGATAACTATTTATGGTTGTTTATTTTTAATTGGGATGGTGGGTAATGGGACACTTGCAGTGTCTCTCTGGTGGGGACGTGGGTCGAAAAGCCCCTTGCTGCTGGGTTTAGTAGTTGCTGATTTTTTTGTATGTTGCCTAAGTGGTCCCATTACTGCTGCCCTATACACGCTTCCTCCAAATTCGGCGGCGTGGCTCCTAGTTGCCCAATTCATGCAGGTATTTATCAATGATTTCTCCACTAGTCATTAATAATTGTCATCCTCATTTTCATCTTTTACCTGCAAAACATACGATTTATAAGAAATACATAATATATTTAATTTAGAGTAGGTACCCACGCATAGAAAATATTTACTTCGGCCGGCAAAATAATTATATTTTGATAGGTTGTTGATACTTATAAGAAATTTATTAGGTACATAGAATCATGTGAAATTCTGAAACCATAGAAGATGTCTTTTTGTTCCTTAATTGAATTTTGCTCAAGTTACAAGTATCTGTAATGTATATACATTACATTTATATAAGCGATGTTTAATGCTGTGCAAAATACTTTTATTTTTCAAATATACATAGTAATGATTATGTAAAAATTATTGTATGAAAATGACCTGATGTAATGTTCATTGTAAAAAAAGACATGAATATTTAATGCTGTTACTAGAGCTTCTGACTTAATTTCCTATCCATTGCTTACTTACCGTAATTAATCTGAATCTAAAAATAAAAGCAATACATGAGAAAAGATCAAGGTGTAGGACGTCATGAACTTTGATAGTTTGCCACATACAATCAAAGTGTGTAACTATAAATTAAACCAAATGCGATATATTAGTTGTTTCTCAGTATTAAGACTAGTATAAAAATACATTTAAATACAATCAATAGTATACACATACTTTTTTAATTTTTGAAACGTTTCAACTATTTTCTTTCAATCAGAGTTATGATTCTAGAAGACACCCCACCAAAAGTAACTTTCAAAATATCAGTTTCACAAATTTTATCCGTTAAAGTAACCTAAAAGGCAGACGTATGCTAATTGCAGACCACGTTGTATCACGTGGGTTTATCCTATTTTGGCCTATTTGACTTTTCATCCAGCATCTCCCTGTACACTGCTGTGATAAGAGCCAGGCTTTTCTGAGGTTATTCTCTGGTGGCCCAGAATTAGACTGCTACAGCCACAATTTCCTTTTTAAATTTATTTATAGACGCACTGTATGTTGTGATTGCTATATCTTGTACATCTTCATATTTTTATAAGCTTAATCAAAGACCTCAGTAAAATTATAAAAAAAGATAATTTATATAAAGGACGCAGTTTACACGCGTCTGGCGATCAGTCTGTATGACGGATATAGCCCAATTTCAATAGAGAATATTTTACTATACTATTTTACCAATGTTCCAAATTTGAAGCGAAAATATCAAATATATCAGAAGTTATTCTGTTTATTGTTTACTTCAAATTAATATCCTTCCAATATAATTTCCAATTTTTAAATGCAAAAGTTTCTGTGCATATCCTCTTAATGAGAACAATGAAGTTCGAAAGCACTTGAACAACTTTTCGAACTTTGCGAGTTTTCACGAGCGACTGATAATTCAATAAATATTCAATTAACTTTTACTTCATTTTTGTTTTGCTTTAAACTCTGTGGAGTAATTTTCAACACTTTTTGTATTGGCTAGAAAAAGTACTGATTTCGATTGCTTGTTCAAGAATGTATATTTTAAAGTATTGTGGTGATGAAGGATTCTCAGAATATGAAAATGTTTTTCTAGTAATTTACGTTAACAAAATAAACGACAAATTTTGGAATAAAGTTCATATAGTTTATTTCTTATTTCGATAAAATAAGTACTTATTTTCGAACTCGGAACTACGCGTCTTAGTCGTGTACAACAGGATTTTGTTTCAGAATATTTATGATCATTTTCTTTATAGAAAACCCATAGGCTTCTGCCTCTTCTCCCACAAAAGATATGGAAATAATTGGTATTCCAAATTATTACATAATTGACAAGTATTATGACAAGTACTGTAATGCAGTAAATCCAAGGTTCTAAATTGCCTAGAAAGGAATTGTCTTCCTATAGCAATTTTTTGCTGGAACTAGTTGAATACATTTCAAGAAGTGTAGTAAAAAGTTTTGGATTAAAACCGTGTGGTGGAAAGCTTTTGTTTAAACAAGAGAGTTTTGTCGCAGTTTTTCTTAAATATCTCTGGTTTGTGACGGTTCACTTCTGCAGATACTCTGTATAAATTGAAATTAAGTTCATCACTATTAATTAAAATAATTACTAGCTTGAATAATGTACGTATATGGTATATATTGGGTTGCCTATAGTTTGCAAATCTGAACACATATTTTCATAGAGAAATAGTGCTGTAGATAAAATAAAAAGTCGCGTTATTTGGCTACCAAATTATCAAGAAAAAGTCAAAAGCGAAAAATTGTAAGGAGTGATTAACAACTACTGCTCGTGTAAGCATTAAAAATTTGTATCACAAAATTACATAGTAAAGATAAATGGTGGTGATTGTTTGTGAAAGGCCTAAGAACAGCTAAGGTATAGTCTCTTCATATATTTAAAGCAAATAAAAAATGTCGGGGTATTTGATTTTTACCGCAAAGTCAAAGGCGCCGACGCTTTTTATGTGCATTAAGTATATGAAGGGAACTATAACTTAAACAAATCATATTATGCAATTTTCGAGTGTAATATCAGTCATATGTATTTTTAGGCCTTTTCGTTTTTTTACTCTACTTTTCAATTTCTCCTTTGTTACTGTAAGGAAAAATTTTATGCGAGTATCATGAAATCAGAGTTAAATTTATAGATAAATTTTACTGATATCACGTAAGAAAAAAGCAAAATTAAAGGACAAATTGTTGCTGGCATCATATGAGAAAAGGGTAGATTATTAAGACCACTTTTTCTGATATCGTTACAAACAGGGTGAATTTTGGAACAGCAGAGATATCTACCAGATGAGTACCGATTTTATTTTTGAATATTTTAAACATTAAAAAAAAAAAAAGTTGTGTTTAACAAGACTGTAATTTCGTTATTGTGGTAACTTTGGATTTTAAACATGAATGCCTAAGTACTTGTGTCCTTTCTGTGTTCTGTTTTTTGGGGATATTTAATGCATATTGTTCGATTTGAGCTGTTATACCTATATTTTTTGTTATATTGATAATAGTGCAGATTACCATATTTTTATATGTGATACCTTGAATCAGAGAGAACATATAGTGTGTTTCAACTAGCCACAACGAGGTTGACGTTCATATATTTTTTTTTCGTGCCATTTACTTATTGATATTTAATACTTTTTATGGGCATAATATTCCACTGATCAATTTTACGGGAATATTTTCACCTCTTTGTATCGTTAACTTATATCAAACGTATATACCGTATATAAAATATGTCACATTTTCTTCCGTTTTATAATATTAAATATTTTGGCTTAAATTTATTTGTCTATTTTATTCCCTCTTTCTGTCGATATTATCGACTGGCGCCCGCACTTAGCTTATTTAACGCCTTATGCAAATATTCATAATATAAAAACGAATTTTTTATTAAAAGCAAACTAAACGTATCCACAATCCTAACTGAGCTACCGGCCTGTGTTCACTTGCTATTTGAAAAGCTGGTAAGTACGCCACAGGTTGTATAACTCGTATCGCAATAAAGAAAGAGACACAAATTAGTAGCGATGAAATTGCGAAGAAAACTAGATTTGCCTGAAACTTTTTGATCAATATGCCAAGTCGCTAAACATGAAGACATTTTAGGGAGGCTGTTTTAAACAATTGATGATAACTTGAACAATAATGCACGTATTCTAACGAAACTTTAGGGGAATATACCCCTTGTGGAGTTAAACCATCAAGCCAAGTTCCAAGTTAAAATGTTTACAATAACTTCTAAAATACAATTGCACAAAGTCGAAAATCGAATCCTCCATTGTTTAGGCATCAAGTCGTACATCAAAAATTTGTAATTTGTTAAAAGAAAACAGAGGAATTGAATAAAATTGGTTTTAAATTTTTTTAATTATTTTTGTTTATATCACCACAAAGAACATAAAAACAACTAATACACATTTTGATGTACGACTTGATGCCCCTAAACAATCGACGATTCAATTTTCGACTTTGCAATTGTTTTTTAGGGGTTATTGTCAACATTTTAACTTGGTGGTTTAACTCCACAAGGGGTATATTCCCCTAGTTTCGTTAGAATATGTGCATTATTGTTCAAGTTATCAATTGTTCAAAATAGCCTACCTAAAATGTCTTCATATTTTGCGACTTGGCATATTGACCAAGAAATTTCGGACCAATCTAGTTTCCTTTGCAATTTCATTGTGAATAATTTGTGTCTCTTTCTTTATTGCGATACGGGTTATACAACCAGAGATATCTAAGAAAAACTGCGAAAAAACAGGATTCTGAACATTCTTTTATTTAAATAAAAGCTTTTCACCGCACGGATTTAATCCAAAACTTTTTACTACACTTCAAATGCTTTCAACAAGTTCCAACAAAAAAATTGGTGTAGTAAGACAGTCACCGTCTCTTTCACCTTTACATTTTATTTGTTCTATATAGGTAATAAAAATGTTTTCTCATTTGTTTTACAGGAAGTTTAGTGTTCAATAGCATTTTCATTCAAAGTACTTGTTAAAAGGAGAGAATAATCAGAATTTTAGAACACACTGTTGAAAAGGGGGGAAACAATATAAATTATTTTAAGGGCTATTTCGAATATTTAGAAAAAAAGAATATAAGTAAAAATAATAATTATAAAATACTGCCTACATTAATTTTGTCATAAACCTGTCATTATCCAATAGTTCTTTCACGAAGTTTGATATTTCACCGTTTGAGAAGTTTCTGAATGCAGTGATATAATTATATTTGTAATTAAAAAATCGTTAACCAAATTTGTCCATTTTCGACATTAAGAAAAAAAAATCATAGTTGGCCTTGAAAATTGGAATTAATCTCAAAATTTTTGTCATAAAGTAAAGGTTTTGTCTACATAAAAAAATTCAACACCCTGTAGCAAATAATTTAGGCCATTGCGGACATATGTTCATATGAACTTTTCTTCATAACATGACCTTAGGAATCGTACCCAAATAGCATATTATTAAGGAATATCTGTATTTAAATAAGTTCTGTTAGATGACCACCACCTCTTTGTAAACACTCCTATATCTTGGTGAAAAATTATAATACACCATGCTCTTTAAAAGAGGCGATAGAAAATAATCACATGCTGTTAAATTTGGAGACCTTCTGAATATAACACGGTTATGCTTCCTAACCATGTTATATTTTTGACACTCTAGCAGTATGGCTTGTTACTACATTCTGCTTGAGAAATGTGTCTCCATTACCATATTTTAATCTAAGATAACTTAGATTAATAATAATATCTCACAAATATTATGATGGTGTTAGTGTAATAGGTTGCGGTGACAATTCATAGACATAGATTTCAGACATACTCGTATTTTCCTTTGCACCTTCAAGAAAGTGCTGAGAGATGATGAGATTACACACCATACTGTAACTTTTGTCTACACAGTAGCTTTTGGTACATACCTAGTAGGTTTCGCATTTTGGTGTCAACAATGCTTCTTTACTCTACCGTTTAAATGAAAATATCCTTCATCATGAACAGTTTGTAAGTCATATATTCGTCTTTTTCCAATCGCGCCAACATTTGTCGTCAAATAATTCATACGAGCAAGCACATCCCGTCCCTCATTCCTCAACAGTTTCAACTTTGTACGGATGAAAAGCCAAATCTTTATGTAAAACTCGACGTATTGATGTGGCAGATTTGCAATGCAGATGAAGGCTTACGGGCGGAATAACGTGGACTACCCATTACGGCAGCTCTAACTTGTTCGGTGTTTCTAGCGTCCTTACTGTTTTTAATCGACTTCAAAAAGGAAAGGTTCTCAATTTCACTTGTATATGTGTGCCTTTGTACTTTTGTCGGCTCATAACTCGAGAGTACATCTGACCAATTTTTATTAAACTTCTAACAAACGATTCATAAATCTCTCACTTAGGTTTTATGCATGATTATATCTGGATTGGTACCTACTGTTAATTGGATCATTATGAAATTTTAATTAATACTGTACACCAAGTGACGATGGCGACTTATAATTGCTTTATGCAGAAGACAACTAAGAGACCACTAAAATTGGCTCAAAATTTCTTTTGGAAAAAGTTGAATCACTTTAAAAAAAAAAAGGTTGCATAGAATTTTTGTAATGGCCTGATTACTAAACATTCAGGTTAAGCACTGTGTGATGATGACCCATGAACTTAAAATGCAAATGAGCCAAAGTCAAGATGTCTTTGCGACCTTAATTTCCCATTTTATTATGTTCATTACACCATTACACCTGTAGTGTTTTTCAGCCTTGCGTTATTTGGTTGTCGGCTATACCGTAGCTTACCAATAATACAGTGATGTTAATGTGTTTGATTTGTCTAGTTTCCTGTATAAGTAAAGACAATGTATTATTATCATTATTATTAATAAGTTTTAATTATAAATGCTATCACTCCATCCTCTTGAACAAGGCGCCATCACCTTCTAGGGGAGATTTAAGTGCCGCTTGCTCAGATATTGTTTCAAAACATCACCATTATTGCGTTTGTTGCAAACTAATTCCCGTAAAAGTTTATATTGATCTCACAATGAACAGAGTCGAAAAACACAAATTATCTAATAACGTGAAATACAAGGATAAATTGGATGTTATTTCTATTGAAAAATGCTAGTTATGTAGGATGTAGGATGTCCCATACGTGGACGATTAAATGAAGTGAAATAACCAAATACGTGGTTATCCAGTTGTTGGTGATTTAGAAATTATTTCTATTTTTGTATCTCTTCCCGTGTGTCGCAAAAAAATTGATTTAATAATTTAAAAGTATGTGTTATTTGCTACGAAGGCGTAGAAGGGCCGCTGATTTTTTTAAATTATTATTCCGCGTTTAATCTCGTAATTCCGACTTTAAAGTCGGAATTAGTGATATAAGTATTTTATTACTTTTTAGCCGAATTTAAGAATTAAAAAAAGTAAATTCTCAGTTCGACCCAGGTGTATATTTTTTACGTATATTCAATCATTTTTCTGGAACGGTTTACGCGACTTCTATAGAAGTCCTTGCAAAATGCAGAGTATGACTCGATAGTGGTCCCCTATTAATTCATCAAGTTATGTCTAGTATAAGGTGAATAAAAATCGGAAAAATATATTTTCTATTGAATAGGAATATACAAGAAAGCACCGCTAAATTATGTTAAAATAGATAATTGTGTTTTCAAAGTAGCTAATACTGAATCCTATGTCAAAATCTAAAGATTCATAATGGCGAATCAGGGACTTGGACACGACCGCTATTATCTTACATTAAATACTAGAACCGAACCAGAACCCCTTAAAATAATTTCGGTTTTTATGTTTTTTGCAGTTCCATTTCAAAGCACAGGTCGTGTGTATTTGTGTGTACTTTGTGCAGTGCTCTACCTAACCTATTACTACTCCTGCCAGAATGGTGGCGTTGCATGGAGTTGCATGGACCCCTAGGTATATCTTCTAAAAAGCTAAAAGCTTCACTATACCTGACATAGTAAGAAATCTGAAATTGTTTGTAAAACAGTTTCTAATTTTTGTTTTACCGTTATATATCGTTTACGAGGTGATGGGGTTCATCAATACGTCACGAGGCAGAAGACGCAAAAAAATCATATTTTTTTTTTACTTATGTCATGATTGAAATGTTGAATACAAATACGTAATTAATTTTAATAACACCAGAAAGGTAGTCTTGACTGACTAGTTAAGCACAAAAATTAAAACATTTTTAAGGTTACAGTCAGAACTGTAGAGTTGTTATGGCCAAACACACAAAGAAAACTCTTCTAATACTAACTTACTGTCCAAATTTTAATACAATCGGACTTTTTGTTCTTAAGTTATCGTGCTTACAAGAAACATGGCGAGTGGACAGACAGACAGACGGATGGACGCATATTTTGAAAGTTGTTCAGAATTCGATCACCAACACACTGACATGAAAATGTTTTCTCTACGAGCGATATTACCGATTTTAGAAATGTGCCGATCGAATGCAATATACACATTTTGTATTTGCAAAGAGTATATGTATAAAATTATTTAGAAAAATTAAAAATTTCTTGAGGTTACAATCAGATGTGTAAAGTTGTTATGGCCAAACACATAAAGAAAACTCTTCGTTACTTTTCAAGCTTTCGGATATATTTATTTCCTTTCTCAAGACATCTATAAAGTGTATTATTTTATAAATAAAGTTATATAGTAAGTTAGTACGTAATTAAGTGTTTTATGTATACAGGGTGTCCCAGAATTGAGTTCCCTGACGGAAACCTGTGATTCCTGTTTTGATATTGGGCTCGTATAACCCAACTTACCTTAAACCAAAAATGCATCCCTGAGGAAGCACATCCTCTTAAAGTGAGACAGAAAAAATATTATTTTCCAATAATTTCCGTTATATTGAAGATAGAATTTTCAAATTTTGATGGGAGCTATATCTCTATAAGTACTCTAAGTAAACTTGACAACAACCAAGTATCTTTTGTTCGTCATTTTTTTTTTTATAATAATATTTGATTGGCTATATTTTTTTAATGATCCTGTAAAATTACGGAATAATTGAATATTTTTGCAAAGTATTGAAAGGGCTGCAAAAAGGAACTCTTAAAATTTTTTGTAATATTAATCAAAATACAAGGAATTATCGTTTTTTTCTCCATTTGTATTTAACATTTATTTACAATTCTAGAATAAAATGTTGTAATAACAGAAAAGTACAGTTTATTCTAAAAAATACATTAATAACAAAAGCTACACATGACGTCCACCTGTTTCAGTACACAAATTAATACTTTTAAAATTGTGTGTAATATCAACGAAAAATCAAGAATTGTCATTTTTTCTCTGTAGGTCCTAGATGCTTGTGAAACAGAAAACCTGTCGCATTTGAGAAATAAAAGATATTTAGTGGTTATCAAGCTTACATACAGTACTTATAGAGATATAGGTCTCATGAAAATTTGAAAATTTTAACTTCAATATAACGGAAATTATTGAAAAAAAAATGTCTTTCTCACTTTAAGAGAAGTACTAAGGTAAGCGTCTTTTCGTTGCCCGATCGGTGTCAAATGTTGTACAAAGTTGTTTCTTAATCAAGTGCGTACAATTTTAAAGGGCCTTGTGATAGAAATTTTACTGTTATAATGTTACAAATATGTTCAAGAGATTAATTCAATTAATGCTTGATACATTTTATTAATCCATCCTATGACAAAAGAATGTTTATAATGTAAGGGCCTATGTGGATATTAGTGTTGCACTGAGAATTGTTAAATAAGAGATAGATAAATTCATTTTAGAATTTAGAATTTCTAGCATAACTAGAATGTCGGTTATCGAAGAAATGCAATGATTGAAAATTAACATTTGTTTGTAATTTTTCTTTTTAGTTTTCATAGATCAAATTTTGGTAGTGTTTACAAAATTCTATGAAGAATATGTTTTATTAAAAATATTTGTAAACTGCGGAGAAAAACATGAATTTAATTCTTTACATTGTGTTTCTACATTTTTAGATTTATATATGTATTTAATTATAATTGTTTGCGTTCCAACGCGCTTTAATCGTCATGATTTTTAATTGCCTGCAGCAGCGGTGGTAGGTATTTATTACCTTAGTTACTGATTTAAATAAAACCTCACCGGGAATTTTCATTTTCATAATAATCCGAATTTCTCCCGATTTTTAACATTATGTTAGTCGTTTTTGACTTATGATTTCTTTACGCCCAATTAAGCATTTGTTGGTGCCTAGGGCGTCCAATCTCACGCAACAACGCTCGGCAGTCATGTTATTCAGTTTGTTTTGCACCAAATTCTCAGATCTTTACGAGATAAAAATATTATAACACCCCGGCATTTTTTACAGAACA
The DNA here is from genome assembly GCA_963583905.1 of Stenurella melanura. NCBI lineage: Eukaryota > Metazoa > Arthropoda > Insecta > Coleoptera > Cerambycidae > Stenurella > Stenurella melanura. The sequence goes on along the minus strand of OY757318.1, from coordinate 26,534,792 downwards.
AAAAGAATGTAATGTTTGCATATGTTTTGTTCTGTTCCTGTCCGTGGAATTTCACTTAGGTATCAACAATTTTGAATCTCATGATCTGCTTGAAGGAAGTTAATTTTACAATATAGCACAAGTCGCTCAACGATTCGAAAAAAAATGTTCTTATCCTCGCAAAAGTTTCCAAAACTAAGTAAATCAGTTAGAAACCCTAGATTTATAACATAGTTCAAGGAAGGTGACCAGGCACTTTTCCACATTGAGGATCATGGTCGCCTACAGCTTCTTGCACGGCTTCAACGATATTACATTTCTTCACAATAGACTATGCAGATGACATTATCATTTTGCTAAATGGAAACAACTCTCAAGTTAGTTGATAATTGGTTCATAGAACACTCTTTCTATTAACTCCCAGAAAACAGAGTTAATATTATTCACCAAGAATATGAAACTGCCAAGTTTGATAATACACAAATTAACGGACAATCAGCTCCATTTAACAAGTGAGATCAATGATTTTTGGTCATATATCAGCTCATATCAGTGGAGCAGTGCTAAAGTATATGGCTTGCGACCACGGAATCTCGAGTTCGAATCCCAGGGTATAAATTTTAAATGTGTTACCGAGACGGCAGCAGTGGGCTAGACCGCTGTTGAGTCTCACAACATGTCTAGTCACTGTCATCTCTCCTGAGTTCGAATCTCAACTGCGGTAGATGGCAATATCGCAGAGAATGGGGGTGGAATACGTGTCCTGGTTGAGTGGTGGAATAGCAGTAGCTAGACTCCGTCGTGGCCTACGCTTTGCCATGGAGCTATTATCTGCTGACCCAGTGCAAGTTAAGAAACAACGGCATCTCAAAGAGAATGAGAAGGACGAATACACCTGCATTACTTTGTTTTCCTCTTTTGACCATATTCATAGAAAACGTCGCATTAAGGACTGTTCAAAGACTGCAGTGTGTAGATCAACTGCATATGAAAGCCACGGATATGAGACACGCTCGTGTACTAAAGGAGGCGAGTGTTTAACTCGTACTTCTCCTAAGAATGTGAGATTGCAATGTGTAGACCAACTGTGCATAAAAGCCACGGATATAGGACACTCCCGTATACCAGAAGAGGTTAAACACTCGTACTTCTCCTAAGAATGGGTACTGATCACTCAAAAATTGTTTGAAAATGTATTGTGAATCAGGAGTTGGGGACTACTCAGAAAAACTACATCTATACCCGACAACACCGCTAAAACATACACCCTTAAACTTCAGACCGAGCTAGTAGAAATGTTCGTGTATTGGAAGACTGGCAGGGTAAAGGAACTAAAGTTTCTATGTTGAGGTTTACCGATGATGCTACCTTGATTGCAGCGAGCAAGGAAGAGCCCATGCATGTGCTAGATAACTGCCAAGCAATAAGCTTTGTACGGTTTGAGTGTAAATTACAACAAAATAACAGTTATGATTGTAGACAGAGCAAATGAAAATAATCCAGGAACGTTAAGGATGGCAAGATTGGCAACTTCCCAGTTGTGCAAACTTTGGCGTGATTGGAATATAACGAGTCGCACAAAGATTAGGCCTACTAACGCTTTAGTTTTCTCTAACTTTCTTTGCGCTTCGAAATGTAGATCTGAAGACGTTTGCTGCGAGTTTCCTGGCCAACCCATCACACCAACAGCTCTATTCTCCAAGAAATACATCCCCTAAAGCGACTGTCTAACATAGTATTTTCTCGAATGCTCTCGTTATTTGGCAACATCAACCGGAGAGAGGACAATATAAAACGTTTGTTTGTCCAGGGAGAACAGGTGGCAAGAAGCGAAGGGGAATATCACCAAACCGTTGGGCTGATGTCACCAAAGAACTAACGAGAAAGAGCTTTACTGCGCCCGTGCGCCTAATAAGAATCGAAATAGATGACGGGAGGCTGTCGAGCAAGCTTTCCAGTATATGGAAGCCAAATAGAACATTACGTGACTCACTGAACGTCTGTCAAGACGTTGTGATAATTCACAACGTTTTGGCAGGCGTTGTTCTCCTTCTCATGAAGAAGAAAATAAACAGAAACCATTAGCTCAACATTAGTGTGCATGTATCTGGGGATATCAGAGCGGGTCTGCTTGCCCTAAACAGCTTTAGAACTGACTCTGGATTTTTCAGGTAGGCATTAGATGTGCTTGCACAAAACAGCAGTACCTTGCTGTGTCTCTGTAATATGAAAGAACGTGATTCAGGATAACGAGAATTTGGATGTCCTAGCCTACAGCGGCTCTGAAATTTCATGTGGACTTTTGAGGTAGCGTAAGCAGCTGCAGACGTAGCAACAGAATGGCTCTAGCTACACCTAATCATAAGCAAGTCAAGCAATGTGTTCAGCTGTGAATCTACGCATTTGTGTAGGATTATCAACTGCCTTGCTTCCTCAATAATAGGAAGATCCATACTGAGGAACTTCTTGCCCAGTAAGGTCAGTACAGGTGGCACTCTAGCGGGCCTTCATCGCCAGTATATCCCAAATGTTAGTTAATTAATGGAATACGTTATCATAGACTCCAAGCTTACCTGGAACCAACACCTAGACAGGATAATACATAGATCGGTAGCCACATTGGCAACATGCCGGCGATCATATGATAAAACTTGAAGGCTCAGGCCTATTGTATTGCACTGGTTTTACACTAGCGTTGTAAGACCCACCATTACGTACGTTGCTTTAGTCTGGTGGTTAAAGACAACTCAGACTACAGCGGCGAATAAGCTGAGCCGGGTACAAAGAATTGCCTGCTTAGGAATTACGGGTGCCATGACAGGCACCCCCACTGCAGCCTTGGAGACCCTATTAAACCTACCCCCCGCTTAACATAGTTATCCAGGGAGGGGCCAGAATAGGGGATATAGGCTGCAAAACTCAAATAACCCGAATCTCCACGGATCTAGATCAGGAGGACATTTGAGGATAATATGATTAACACTGAAAAGATCCTCTATTGAGTATAAGGTCAGACTACATGATACCGTAAATTACCTTCAACAAGCCCTTCAATATCACTATTGGAGATAGGAAGGACTGATCAACAGGAGCTCTACGTCAGGGACTAACCTGGTATACTGACGGGTCTGGAATACATGGGGAAAGACCCAGTGCAAGTATAAGCCTTTTCCTTGGGCAACACTCCACTGTATTATAGTCAGAAATTCTGGCTATACTTGAATGTGTACGCGAGAATGTCAACCAGCACTAGCACTAGCCTCTAACAAAGTGCCATCCCGACTGATATGGAACTGCTACGAAGAGCTGAAAATACTGAGTGAGCAGAACAGAGTTAAATTACTCCAGAACTGATAGCAATGGAAAAGCTGATGAACTTGCTAAACAAAGGGCAGCTAATATATTCTATGGCCCAGAACCCTCGCTGGGCATTTCCAAAGGCTCAGCCAAACGGGCGATTAAAGACTGGGTCAAGAGTAAACACAAAAACCACTGGAGGAACGTTCCCGGAAATCGACAAGGAAAAACACTCATTAAAGGTCCATGTGCAAAACAAACTGAAGAACTGCTCACAAATAACAGGAAGCAGTTAAGATCAATAACACGACTTCTGAGTGGACACTTTCATGTAATGAAGTACCTGAATACAATCAGTATATTTGACGGCAACCTAGACAGCAGAATATGTGGCAAGTAGCCTGAAACGGTTGATCACATTGTATTCAACTGCAAGGCTCTGGTCCGTAGAAGATATGGCAGCTACGGGCAAATACGAACAGACCCGGAATTCATCAGCACCCGCCCGACCATATAGACCTGTATCACCTGATTAGGGATACAGGGGTACTGGATAGAGTGAGGCATGACAGGGAGAACACTATAGGCCCAAGAGGCTGCAGTGCCCTCAGAGCTTTCAGCACACGAGCCCTGAGGGAAAAGAAGAAATAAGAGGTTCATGTCAGGTGCCATTACCTGTGGGGCAGCACAATCGTTGCATCTTCGAAAACTCATTTACCCGCCTCCCCCCCCCAAAAAAATGCAAATTTTCCACTGTTGCTCATACAGTGTGACACATATAAGATGAAGATACCTCTATATTTAATTTATTTTTAGAAGTAGAGATTTGAATGTTGGTGCAGAGGTAGAACGTCAGGAGCTTGATTTCTCAGAGTACTCAACTCGAATGTCAGGTGTAATCCCAGCCTACTGCGACCTCGGGAATAGGTCAGATTCTCAGTAGTTTACGTCGCGTTGGAGATATCAAAAAAGTTACTGTTCAATATTCGAATTTTGAAATTTCAAAAATTTTCTAATTTTTTTCAATTTTCTCTCTTAAATTGTCTCAAATACATACAAGTGACATTTTCTTCGTATACTAACGCAATTAACTTCAAACAGTCATTAGTAGAAACTGCTTATTTGTTTACATGGCTTGCTAGTGAAAACATAAAAACTTCGAACTTCCGAGTGATTTTTGAAATTTCAAAACTTATCTCCAACGCAACGCAATATATTGAGAATCTATCCTATTCACTGGGTCGCAGTAGACTAGGTTTACACCTGATATTTGAGTTGAATACTCTAAGAAATGCAGCTCCTGAAGTTTTGCCTCTGTACCAAAATTCAAATCTCAACTTCTAAAAATAATTTAAATACAGGGGTGTTTTCATTTTAAGTGTGTCTCACTGTACAATTGTATTCAGAGTTTGCGTTTTGGGACTGAATCTGTTATGGTGTAAGATGACAAGCAGTTGTTATCATTTTCATATAAAAAGTGGAGCATTAATTATTTGAAGTAGCGTATTATCGAAGTAATATTTTTTACCTGAATATTCGTACATTCTAATTCTTCCATTGTCCAGGTATAAACATCTAAACATGATACATTTGTTTTGAAGCATCCTGCATTGGAATTACATCAGTTTATTTACGATCATGAGTTTGACAGTTTGAATATCTGTCCATTATGGATCGCCTGAGTGTGCAACATCCTACTGAACATTTTATAGCGAATAAATCGGTCGTAGGTTTAACATTCGCGACGTTCGCGTAATATCATTTTATCGTGAGTTTATAAATAGACCGCAAGAGAAAAGGACGTGTGTGATGTTAAACCACCTGGACAGACTCGTTACGTTTGTACTCCTGAAAGTAAACGTCGAGTCAGAACGTCAATTAATCTGCACAGCTTCCTATTAGTCGGCATTTAAGTACCTACCTTGAAGTCTTTGCTCAGGAAATAACTGAAAGAGACATGGACTGATAAATAAAGGCAAAGGTATAAAGCATAAACCTTCAACTAATTTTAAAAACTGACTTCATCCCCAAATAGAAGTCGATATTTCTGGTTCATAAATTCATAATCAAAGCCCTTTGACGAATTTCACTTCTCCCGTTCATGTGAAAGGAAACAGCTTACAGCAACATTATTAAGAGGCAACGTTTACATACATATTTTCTCCTAATTATATTTTAGGAAAGAGTTGGTACTTCTAGAAAACAAGAAAAACTTGGAATAGCCCTGTTACGACGATTTGAAACTTGTGCGGAGTCCGATGAAACAGAGTTTGAACATCTAAGTACTACGAAATAATGTAAACAGCCCTTTTACCATTACATTTGTGACACAAATGCATCTAAAGCAATTATAATGTTACAATATGCCTTCTTTATAATTATTATACAGCAGTAACATATTAAAAATACCATATTACAGTATTCTTGAAGTATGGATGTAATTAAAGTGCATTTTCAAAATAAAAGTCGATGATTTTTTAACAGTTGTAAGAAGTACTAAGAAGGTGGCCATTCCCTAGAAAGAGTATTTTGCAAACCACTGAAATCATTGAGTGAAAATTTATAGTAATTGGCTTGTTATGGTTCTACTTAGGTACCCCTATAGTTCATTTAAATATGCGTACTAAGAGAAAAAAGTTATGGGCAAAAATAATAAATATTTCTCTATCGGACGTCTCTTTCTAGGAAATGGCCACCTTAACAAGATTTCCATGGTATACAAGAAGAGCTGTTTGATGTCTTTCACATGCTCTTTTAGTTCTTTCTAGATCTATGTATCTTCTCCAATAGTGAAAAAAATTTTAGGATATGCCTATATTAACAGTACAATAGTAATAAATTGGCAGTCTTGGTGACATGCTCGCTATGTGAGGTAATAAACAAGATAGTGTTCTTTGCTGCATTTGCTGACAATACCAGAACTACAAATCTAAGATTAGATAATACTACTACAAAATATTCTTGTCCCAAGCCAAGCCCAACTACTGCTAGTAGAAATTCAAATAATGGTATATGAGTGTAAAATTTAATTGAATATAGCACCTTATTTCAAAATGAACAAACCAAAATAATTTAATTGCAATAACCCCAGAAGAAATATTTATCCTGTGCGGCGAATATTATACCATCTGCAAGCTGCCGTTTCGGACTAATTGGTCATTGTCACTACGGACTAAGTAAGTAACAACATACATTGTATGATGTTACCAGCGCTATAGAGAAATATGAAAACATATGTTCAATTCTCTAGAAGCCTGTCAACAATTGTGTGTTGACTATAAGTGGCGTAGCAGAAAATCACGAAACACTCAAATATCCTAGTTTTGTCCATCTTTCTTTACACTACTTGAGAGATGAACCGTTAGAGAGGCAAGTAGACAGCGCATTGATGCCTTCGAAATATGAGTGTGTTTGTTACGAACCCTTTTAACGGTCCGTCACACCAAGGGCTTTATTTTTTAAGAAATTGTCATCAAAATGACTTTCTAGCAGATGATTTTCCCACCTTATCAATTTTCTGGTATATCGAGCCGAGAAGGGAAAGTATTGTAGCGTGTATCCACCTCTTAGGAAACACCCTGTATGAATCCGTGGGTTCTAAATAATTTTAACAAGGGGTAAACCACTAACACTTTATTTAATAATTTACTGACTATACAATACGTCAAAATAACCTTTGCACTTTGTTTACTTGATATTTAACCTCACTTTTGTTACCGAACGTCACTTTTCAATTTCTTCACTTTTGTAAAACTTCTCTTTAGTAAACTTCTCCCTCTTGCGCCGGTAATCGCGCCTTATGTACTCTGAAATTGCCTCCAGAGTCATCGAGAATCTTTTCCTACCACACTCTAGAAAACTCTATCTCTTTCTACAAGCTCCAGTCACTAATAGGCATAGGCATATCATCTCCAGTTTCAAGGGGGTGTAATACATAACAGTATAGAATGATTAATGGGATAACCAGATGGCAAATAACGAAGAGGACGATCACCGAAATATTAGGTTAATATTACAAAGCAACTAATGGGTGAGAGTTTAGCTCGTACGTCTAACAGGCTACTGAGACAAATAAATTTACATTGTCAGATATGCTATTCAGCAAAGTGAGGTTAATTACAATAACGCATGAGTTAAAATCATTTGTCAAGACGCTGTGAATAAGAAAAAGGTACATAATGTAGCAATGAAATCCGGTTTACCTTCTTTGAGTCGAGCACGCACACGAAATGATTGAAGAGCACGAATTCAAACATTCTGTCATTTAAGACATTTTTTGGATTTTTGTCTTTGGTCCGAAAAACTTCCACGATAGTGCAAATACCGACGAATTTTCATGGTCATGAATCAGAAGCCACAAATTCAATCATAGGGTGTGCACTCAAAGAGAGTCATTCTGTCCGCGATTGCAGGAAAGCACAAAACATTTTTTTCCCAAGTGTTTGCATCATTAAAAATTCGATAACATTTATTAATGATTCGAAAACCAAAAGAATGCTTGTTCGTTCCTGATTCAAATGCTGCCAAATTATTATCGAAATTGCTATTAACAGCTGCGCAACACTTTTAAAACTATTGCAGATAAATGCATATTTCTATAATATGAATCTGTGAAAAAGAATAGAGCAGTTCTTACTGAAAGAATTACTGCATTTCTTTATTGCTATAATAAATATGATTATTTTTGTACAGCGACACCATTTTGAGTTGATAAGTGCAAGTTGTTTTATCCAATGAGAGCGTATAACATTAGTTCATTGCAGGCGCGGATCCAGCATTTTGTTGAGGGAGGGGCCACAATTATTTAATGGGTAAAAATAAAATAAATGCATTAAAATAAATTTATTTTTATATCAGGTTTTCTTAACTAAACTTTGCTCCAGGGGGGGGGGTCGGCACTCCCTTCGCCCCCCCCTGAATCCGCGCCTGATTCATTGGTCAAATTTTTTCATCATTGTGTTTTTTTAACATTTCTGTTAAAAAATTGGCTTGCAAGTACGGTGTAAAATTTAAATTAATTTTCGATAATTAAACAATTCTGCAGTCATAATGGCTGGCGCCTTCTATATTTAAATGCATAAAGTCATTCCCAATAATGCACATATTTTTCCTAAAGTATCTTCGAATCGAGGGTTCGACCTTAGCGTCTTTTTAGATACCAAAATCTCCAATAATGTAGTTATTAATATGATATTGTGATGTGCCGTCCACGTGTAGAATCGGGTACTTGTCGATTGTAATTTAAGAATATTAAATATTTTCAAAGTCAACTCAATAACTACGATTTAAATAAGCTCTGTTACATTAAGGGGAAAATATTTCAACTTAATATTGCTTAAAAAAACTGCTTTTGTCAGATAAATACAAGAATTTTATGAAAGGTATACAACCCGCTTAAAAGCCATGTTTCAAAATTACAAGATTTAATTTATAATTCAGGCTATATCAAATAATTTGAAATTAAAGCAGATCCTTAAATCATCATTCGCGATATTAAATATTGACATTGGAGTGAGAAAGTTGGAAAGCAAATTTCATAACTTAATTCTCCAAGGCATAATCCTTATGAAGTAATATTCTGTAGAAGGACTCTGTCTTTTTATATAAATATCTGAGATGAAAAGGTTAAAGTAAATAAATATTAATAAACACAGGGAATTAATTCCTTGCAAAGAATCACCCCAAAGACCTTGTATAAGCTGAATTCTAAGTCCGTGAAATCGACCTCACTCACATTTTTTTACTGTCAAACAATATAAATAAATGAACATATAGTAGGTCAAGGTTATTATGGAACACGACCCAGCGTGCAATTATTTGACAAATTTGTATCAGCTAGTTGAGTGATATAACCAATTTTCTTAGTGCTGGAAACTTCTCTAAATAACTCGATATGTCTTTTACAATTGGTTAAGTATTTGTATCAAGCGAATATTTTGCTCTTGATTACTTACCACTTAGCCAATCCAAAACTACGATCGGCATACATCCCGGTTAGAGGAGGTCCAGAGGCAGGCATACATACCAGTACAGTATTTTCAACCTGCAAGGTGTCTACTTTAACATATGTATTGACATCTATGATGAGACAGAAGATCTCTCAGAGCCTTTGGATCTTCTGCTATTGCATATTTTTTGATGATGTGCAACAGATCAAAACGATGAAGATAAACAATTTTATTTTAATCCAGAAAGTCCCACGGAATTAAGATATAAACTACAAACTGAACCGTGTGTGACACGCTTTAACTGCTTCACTATAAATATTACTTTTTCAAATACACACTTTTTCTAGCAGTCGTTTCTATCTGATCTCAAATATCTGGTTATTTCTAAGATTGCACATGAAAGATTTATAATATATATAATAATTGTAGATTTTATAAAACTAAGGCTTCTTTTATGCACGCGTTTTTTATCGCCGTATATAGCGTTATATCTCAGTTTGCTATAATAAAATAAAATTAACTCAGGAATCAGTCAAAAATGTTTTATTTTTCACTACTAATTTTATTTGGGACTGTGGTCTATAGTAGGACTATTCAGAGTTACGAAGCAAAGACTAGAATCTTAAAATATGGAATTTTGTAGCTAAGGCACGCGAAAAGAAGATCTGATGTGTCGATTTTCACTAAATTCATAAAAGTGTCAATACCTATCTCAAAAAAACTAACAACAGGGCGACAGGCGATTAAAAACCTGTGCATAAAAGAGGCCTTAATGTATAAGGCACAGATAACTCTGGCAACAGTGAATGTAAAACAGGAAAATAACAATTAAAGTTTGGGAAATATATTTGAAACATGAAACAAATAATCCCAACTTATATTTTAAATTTTATATTCGATTATGCGAAGTGTAGGCTACAGTGACAAAGAGAATATACATTGTATACATATAAACGCGTATATATCCTCATAATCTTGCTTCATTTTCCACGAATAGTAAATAGCAAGATAATTTTTTTTAAATAATTAATTTCATTTATAAATTAAATTTGCACCACTAAAAAAAATGTCAACACCTTTGTTATTTGCCATGTTCTAGGGCAAATGATTAATAATGTCTCTAGCTGACACAAATGTTTCATGTAATTGCACGATAGCTCCTATATTATTACTAGAGCAAGCGCCAGAAATTGTTTGCCTGAAAATCAGGTACAAGGTTACTTTTTTATCGCTACATTTTATGATTCAGTACATAGCGAATAAAAATCTATTCTGCTTAATATTTTATAGCCAAGGAATTTTGAAAAAAACAGGTTTTCTCGCGATAACTTCTGTAAAAGGTAGAAAAAGCTGTTTCAAATAAAAGTTGTGGACAATGAAATTGTCTATCGATATGTTTCCAATGTCAAAATAATAAAATCTAACCTCAGAAATTCAAAGAAAACAACGAAATCAACTTACTGCTTTAATTCCAACATTTTTTTCGAAAATGTACCTGATTGAGTTGAAAATTTAGCCAATTACAACTAAAAGTGCCTTCAAGATGATAGGTAATTAGCAGACTCCGGCTCCGAGATAGTTATGACGTAGAAGCCAGGATCGGCTTTGCGCAATATGAACTATATTAACATTTTCATGCGCAATAATACAATATCTTACCCTATAATTGTATCTAGCGAATTCCGTAATTTTTAAAGGTAAATAGCTCCGAAAGGGTTATAAGTCATACTTTGATGCACTTATTGATGGATGCACAAACACAAACACTTAGTAACTATGCCTTATTAGAATAATAAAAATATATTATTTGCATTTTTTCTAAATGGTCCGAAGTTAAACTCTGGCGCCTGTCGTTAAGGACCAGGATTATAATCTCGGATTAAACCGGGGAGTGTGGATTAAACTACGGCCTTGAAAAAAGTCTGTTTTATAATGTTGGTAATCTTCAGTTTGCAGATTAAATACGTCACGGTAAATTTAAACTACAAACGTTTAAACTGGAGATTTCAGATTTCAAAGTATTCATAACCTCGTAATTGAAAAAAATATTTGTTTTTATATGTAAGATGATGGAGGTATTCGAAATATTGTTTATTTTCTGTCTGATGGCGAGGAAGAAATTATTAAATTAATATGTAACAGAAAGTGCTCGAAGTCTTAGAAATTTTAGAATCAGTCACATGGCACTATGTTTTTTTTACCAGATTAACTAGTAAAACTATCTCATTTTCCGTAAAATTTTTCGTTCCCTTTTTATCATTTTTTGTAAAAATAAAATTCCCAAATACAATATAGTAACAAGGTTATATCTTAGGTTAGAATTCGCTAATTGAAGACCGTGAAGTTGAAATTTTCTGAACAACAGGCGAGCCAACTATATAAATGTATATTTATTTTATAAAACGGACATTTTGTAAAGTAAAGTTTAAAGCTTGGTTTAATCCCAGGTTTAAACTGTACGCTTAATCTAATATTATAATATCGGCCCTAAATTTCCACTTGTGTTGTGAAAAGGATCGTTCAACTTCTACCGATGTAATCTGCGCACATTATATTTTCTTGTAGATGGCAGATTTATCTTCAACATTGAAATGTTGAAAAACCGGGGTTGTTTCTTTACACTGTATCCAGTTTGTATTTCACTGTCTCAGCAACACCCCCGATACTCTAAAATTATATTGACGTAGATCAAATATAATGTTCATTGCATCAATCACACTGTATACTGATCTGCTTCCGGCTTACGTTGAAGGTTTTAAAATGTTCGACTTACGTTTCCATGAAAGTGTTTCATTTAATGGAAAGTCACTCGACGCCATAATAATTCACGACACATTTACTTCTATCAAAAGCTGAAAATGTCCTGACAAGTCTGTTGACTCCTTAATGTGTATGTGCATATGAAACAGGTTTACATGCCATTGGTCGTTGTGTAATAAAATAATAATAATTGTTGGACTTTTTTTATTTCAAGTGCTTTCTGTATGTTTAAAGTATTCTGCAAAATATAAAACGCAATTTTAGGTTTCTTTTACTATTATTATTGTCTACCGGATCCTATTTGCTCTCGTAAAAGAAGTAGAAAGAGAGCGGCAATAGTGGCGGAGTTTATGTGGTGTCGAAAATTCTCCTTATATTTAAAAATTTAATGTGATGCCCTATATCATGTGCACAAATAAAAATAATATTTTAAATTAAAAATTGTTTAATATAGTTGAGACGAAACATATAGATGTTTACATTTCCTTAATACATACAAAAATTTGAAGTGTCTAGTTTTTTGTTGTCAGTTGGACAATCAGACCGCAATCAATCACCGGAGATATATATAATGTTAATGCAAATATTAGAGAACTAACAAAATAGGACAGTCAGACGGTGAAGACCAAATAGACGAAGACAGTTGTGTACTCCAATTTAAAGGGACACGACATCCAGCGGAAACGGTTTCGGGATTTGTCGGTTACGCATTAAACGAATTTGACCAAGTTTACTAAAAGATAGGTTGGCTCATTAAAATCGATAAGTGCTACGTCACGTATTGACCTCAATGACAGCTGCGTGTGGCTGTTATTTCCTCATTTTATAGAAAAAAGTTTCAAAATTATTCTTTCAATGTATAATTCTATCCTAATCAAATAGATACCTTACAAGTAAATATAGAAATACTTCATGTGACATACATTACAAAGCAACCTGTTTTTTAGTGACCTTGGCTACTTACCTTCTCCGTCTGATTGTCACATTGTGGCAACTGCATGAGAACTCCAATTTAAATGTCGAGGTCAATGGCGCCATTGCTAAAAGATAAAAGGTTTTCCGCCTGCTGTCCTATCTTGTTAATTCTTTAATTTATGGTTAATGTTCGGTCTGGTGTTTTTTATCCACTAACTTTAGTAAACATCTCTGACATCTACCTGCTTATATATCAAATAAATAATTTCTCCAAAATTCTAATAACAAATTATTTATTTATTATTTTATGAGTTTTATGCCATACTTTTTATTTCTTACCGAAAAACTATTCGTTTCCTATAAATAATGTATTTATTTGCCTATGTAAATCATAAGATTCTCGATTCAAAACACTATATTTATCTGTGTGTGAAGACCGTCCCTGGCATAACTACTTGTACGCCGGGGTCTGGTAATTAGGTATGTCCAATTTTGAAAATATTAATTTTTGCGTGACCTAATCTCAAAAAAGTGAGAATGGAAAAAATCGCTATAACTTTTGGGATCGAGCATTAATGCAGACGTCTCCAAGCTGAAATTGTAGGTTTATGTCTCTACATTGATAATCCGAAGAGAAATTTTTTATTCTGGGGTTTTTACCGCTTTTTTCTTTATTTTGGAAAGTTCATATTTTTTTCAAAATATTGTTTCTTTTTCAGTGATTTATTAAATGTTATTGAAGGAAATATTCTTTTTAAAACCTGACCATAGAACCAGAGATATCGATACTTTTGAGAAATAACCCATTATGAAAAAAATTAATAACATTTTGTCTTGGAGTTTGGTTTGGAATATTTTTTACACTTTTGTATACTAGAATATTATTTTTTTAAATGATCTTCCTGCCGCACATCTTTTAAAAATATATATAATTGAGCGTAATTCTTCATTCGCTTGCTTCTTCACATGTTGAAAGATACGAATGGGAGGAGAAATATCGTACTGCTATTGTGGACACGCGCGTATATTCAATTATATCTATATTTGATAACGTGAAACGGAATACCAAACAATCAGAAGGGAAACCTCTCTGCACTGTATACAATTTACCTCCAAAATCGTCCACTTTGTTGGAATTTGGAATATAAGTCGTATTTTGTAATGTTGTGGTCAGGTCTGCATTAAGGAATTTGTAATTAGATTATATAAAGTACTTGTTAACTTTCCTCTAAAAAATAAGCAAAATCAATTTTTCTGAACTTTATAAAAGTTGTTTGCTTGCTAAAAAACAATCAACATCAATATTATGCATTATGATAAAAACTAAATTTAAAGAACTACTTATTCTTGGACCATCAGAAATTATTGTACATTTGGCAACTGTGTAAAGAGCAACCGATTATTTTATTGTTTTATTCCAGGAATATGGCGAATTGAGTGCGCATCCAGAAATTCGCGAATTTTCCCTTCACTGAAAGATTTCATTCTAATTGTTAATGATTCTGTGGCATGAATGTATGAACATAAGGAAGCTCTAGCTCAAAAATGGAACAATGAATTAGTCTCAGTTTTTCACCGCGTTATCATTACATATTTGTTAGCAAAATGCGTTAATATGAAGGTTAAATTTTAATAACTGTAAAAAATATTTATTTTTCTAATGCTGTCGACAATTTATTGCCGTAACTATAACAAGCTGGAAACGTTTTTATCTTTCGAAATCGATAACAAGTAAACATCAAGAATGGAGGCAACTTTTTTTTATTAAATTTTTTTTCTAAGAGTAGAAATGCTCTAAAGAATCACTAGTGTAAAAATTTGATCAATGCTATTATAAGCATATCATATATTGGATAAAATAACTTGCTGGATGTATACTTCAGGTTTTACCAACGATTATTATACATTTTGATGATATACGGATGGGAGAAAAATGAAAAATTTCCTCCTAATAAGCAAAAGTTTAAAGAATGTTTTAAACTAAACCCCGCAAAAAAAATGTTGTTAACTTTTCTCATGATAAGTTCTTTCTTATAAATATCGATATCTCGGGTTTTACTGGTCGGATTTTTAAAATCCAAAGCATAAAATATTTAGTTCAATGAAATTTAATAAACTATTGAAAAAGTAAATACATTTTAAAAATTGGGAACATTTTTAAAATGAAGAATGAGGGTTTACTACAGACTTTGAAAGTAGAGATAAAAACCTACAACTTGGACATTTACAGTTGGGCCTGATTCTAAATATTATGTCGATTTTCCCGATTGACTCTTTTGAGGTTAAGGCGCGCAAAAGTTAATATTTTCAATATCGGTTCACATCACCTTGAGTTTTTGAGAATACTTTTAGCTCAAATTTGTTCAGTATTCACATAAATTCACCGAAAAAATTTTTCGGTTTAAAATAGTAAATTGATTTCTTTGTGTTTTTTTTAATCTTGAGTTTCAATACTTTGACATTGGGTTTAAACAAATCGATAGATAACTTTATTGCCTATAACTTTTATTTGAAACATGTTTTCTATATTTTCAAGAAAAGAAAAAAGAATTATCGAGAAAAAACCCGTTCTTTCAAAATTCACCGAAAAAATTTTTCGGTTTAAAATAGTAAATTGATTTCTTTGTGTTTTTTTTAATCTTGAGTTTCAATACTTTGACATTGGGTTTAAACAAATCGATAGATAACTTTATTGCCTATAACTTTTATCTGAAACATGTTTTCTATATTTTCAAGAAAAAGAATTATCGAGAAAAAACCCGTTCTTTCAAAATTATTTTAGCTGTAAAAAAATAAGCAGAAGAGATGTTTATTCGCCAATCTAGGTACTTATTCAAAATCAAAAAATCTAGCGATTAAGGAAAACAGCAACCTTCTACCTCAATTTGATGCATTTTGGTCTTTCTTCGACTCTGAGGCTTGATCTATACAGTTTATTCTGTGTTTTAGTCCCTTCCAGTATCAGCAAGTACTCTGTCCATGATGGCAATATCAGTCGACCGCTACTTTACCGTAAAAAATTACCGGCCTATAGGGCAAGTAGCAACAAGAAGACAAGTTTTGAGTATTGCTGTAGCTGCTACTTGGTTATCTGCCGCCGCTCTAGCCTCTTTGCAGATTATATCTAGATTCAAACACCCATGGAAAAAAGGTCTTATGATAGGTCGGATTACCATGGTTCACATTATACCGGCATGCACAGTAATGCTAAGTCATTTGGGTGTACACGCAAAATTAACAGCCCTCTCTTTGACCGCTAGGGCGAAGCATGGGGAATTGCCTTTGCCAATTCCGCTGATGCGGAGGCCTACTCACGTTATTATAGTCGCCGGGATGCCACAGGTATGTATCCATTTACCCAACCAATTTCCAATACCGCGGTTACCGAATGTTCGCAGTTTATTTAAATGCCTAAATTTGCATATAAATTGATATCAAGGGTCTTGTATGTTATTTTCATCAAATATTTGAAACAGCGTAGAGTTTCGTAAGTTTACCTGATATTTCAATTCAGTAATTTACATTCGGTAACTGAGGTACACTAATAAAGACAAAAATATAAATTCAGAATATACACTTACATACCCACAAATTTATAGGAATGCAGATTAATAGGCATTTTTTTCATGTGTTTTTTATCTCCTAACAGGTTTGAACAAAATATTTTAAAAGAAAAAGCTAACTAATAGATAGCAAATTGCAGTTTCTTTTGCAAAGCCTTACTTTGAAGCCTGTTTAAAAAACATAGTACAAAAAATTGCGTTTTTACAAAAAATTAATAGTATATTTGGACTTGTTTTAAATATTTAATCAGCAAAATTATAAGGATTATTTTTTCAAGAGCGTGTGTGTTCCCCACGGGCCCTTATGACTGCAGTCATCCTTCTGCAAATGACATTATCAATCATTTCTTGAAACAAATTCTCTTATATTTCAATTGGATCAGCTATCGCTTCGTCTGTATTTTGGAGAGCAAGAATTTTTTACCTAAGTCGTTTGCCTAGTATGCCCCATACACGTTTAATTGTATTCAAATCTACTTCCACTTGATTTAAAAGTCAGTTACACAACGATGCGTGGGCGATCATTGTCCTGAATTAAGAGGAAATTTTCCTCGATATGTGTGGCGAAAGATACCACATGATCGTGCAGAATGTCCCTTATCTACAATTAAAGTGTCGCCATCAGTCACCACCAACTCTTTGTGCGCCACTCAACATATGCCACCCCACACCATAATTGAGCCTCCACCGAAAGAGACAGTGAGAGTAAAAGTGAATTGTTAATTTTTGTCTCCTGGATGTCAATACATTCTTTCCCTACCATCAATGGAATTTATCCAGAAACGACTCTCGCCCTTGAACAAAACAACCTCACTGATGATTGTTCCAATTTTGGTGTTCTCGAGCAACGGCTAGTCGCTCTACTCAATGACGTCTCTGGAGTTTTGGATCTTTTTTTGCCTATACTTGTTCGGGTTCCACGAACTTCTTCCAGTTCGTCTCTTGTTTGTACTGCCGTTTGATGCCTATTTCAGAGCGTTTCCAACCTTATAAATTGATAATCTACAGCCTTGGTTGAGCGTTTTCTGCCTAGACCTTGTCTTCTCACATACTCTCCACTTTGCATCCAACGTGTAACATTACGATGGATGTCGATTTTGATTTACCAAACATATCGGCAACATTAGTGTAAGATCGGCCATTTTCGATCATTACTGCATCCCTAGCAATATCACCCAACTCATATTATGGAGTTTCACAATCAAGATGGTCGTAAACAAATACGAAACATATTTAAACAATTATTTATGAAATCCCAACGAACTCTAATGTAGAGAAAATACCTGACGGTCTTTACACGTTGACATCGAGTTTGACATTAACTAACTTGATAAAAATATGCATAATAATAAAAAAAATTAACAAGAAATTTATGGCTGTCTAGATCTTCTAAGCTAGGAGAAGAGAAAATGTGGACAGAAATGCCAATTTATCTCCGTACCTTTAAATTTGCCGGTGTGTGTATTTAAAACAGCGTAGAGTTTCGTAATTTTACCTGATAATCCAATCCAATAGTTTACATTCGGTGACTGAAGTATACAAACATGCTAATAAAGACCTAAATATAAATTCAGAATATATATGCTCGAAAGTTTTATCGGTTTCTTTCGCTCATGTAATAGTATGGTCAGTGGTCACGCTTGGAGGGGTTATAATGTGAGGCCTGGGCCTCTATATATACGTATAATGGACAGTAAGTCGCCACTTCTATTCACTTTGACAACTGAGCACTCCATCAATAGTACCCTGTTGCCCTCGCATTTGGATTATTGCCAGCATAACTATACGTTCTGTTACCGAACCAATAGGAGTTTATTCAAATGCACATATTGAAGTATAACACGGAATTTTTACGTAAAACTCAATAATTACTGCTCTAATGCAAAATATACAGCGGGTTCATGAAAAAAGTAATAAATTCGATAAAATCTTACCTGTTTCGTTTCTATCAAAATGCTCACACTCGTCGACTTTTATTGCGAATCTTGCGGAAGTAACACCAACTTTGTTACTTTAAATATAACACCCTGTATATTTCTACGTATTTGCATGGAAGATAAAAACTGTTTTCATTGAAACTTCTATAGACATATTTGGTATGAATAGTTTCTGAAATGTTGGTGCTTGCGGCAGTAATGCGTATTTATTGTAAAAGTATATCCCCAAAGAAGCATTACAAGTGTAAATATTTGGCCATCTTTTCCTTCCGATCTTGGCAATAACAACAAAAAGAAATGATATGATCAGAAACAACCGTCCATTGACAAATATTTGAGCGTAACAACAAATTAACCATTGAACCACTTAATATTTGTCGACAGATGATATAATTTATTTTTGTTGCATAGCAACAATATGGCAATAGTGCCATGATCGGAATTAAATTTTATAATTACTTCTACAAAGGTAGATGAATTAAACCAAACCAAAACTTTTCAAAAAGTTACCTGTGTTCGATTTTATTATTTGCTAAATAAAAACATTTCTTAATATATACAGTAAACTAAGTATTCGTTTTATCGCGGAGTAATTAAATATTAAACTCTTAACCTTTACACTTTTTTATTCAGCTGTTGACATTCTTATCTTCAGTGTTTTACATAGAATATTTTCATGCAACACATTGTCCATGTCATTCACAGCTGTCGCTTAAAACAGTCGGCGAGTTAGATGTTATAAGGTATAGATTGGAAATCTCAAGAATGTGACGTGGAATATTACTGAAGATGAATTGGCCGGGACGTGTGAGAGCGAGAATAACAGATAGCCTTCTTCAGCACTCTAGAGAAGGAGAGATCAAAAACTACTGTAATGTAGCAGCCGGTCTTGTTGGCGCAGCAGGGTAGTAGGGAAATACGAGGACAAACATCCGTCTGCTCCGATTCCACATAAAGTGATTTGTGAACAAATTAGATTTATTCAGTTTGCCATCGGTTTACTTCATGGGACATCTAATCATTACCTTTTGAGTATGTAAGTGCGTTTTTTAACAAACAAATTATACGTTTTATAGTTGTCTCCATATATTTACTGCACATAAAAACCTCAAAGCTGTGCCGCTTACGTATAATTGGGAGAGCGGGGCATGCTATTTATTCACAGAAAATGACAAATCATAAATATAATGTATTACTTAATACATAGAACAACCGGCACGGCACGGTAGCTCAGTCGGCTAAGCGTCTTAGTGGCGAGCGCACTTGGTCAGACTGCCTAACGTGTCCTGGGTTTGATCCCCAGCACCAGTACTGGCAATGTCGATGGATAATGGATGTTGTCTACGTTTTTTTCAAATGTGTAACCCCCTTCCAGACAGCCTATGAGAGGCTTTGGATTTGGGGATTTTCTACTAAATGTGGTGTTTATGTTATGTTATAGAACAACATTGCTTTCATGTGAAGTGTGTTCTGGTATGATTAAAATAAGAAATTAACGGAAGCACACCTGTTTCAATTATAATTTATCCGCGACAGGGTCGAACTTAATATTGTCAGTGTATCCATGGAATATCGAATTTGGCAGAGGGTCCACGTCGCGCCGTCGAACGCCGTCAAAATCGACAAGTAACCCAGTCCAGCAAGGTAAATGCTTTTTGAGCTCACATGTCGAAAGAGGGTTCTAATGGATATCCGAAACGGCTTGTTAGACTTTTGTTGGCGGTTGACAACTTCTCCACAAGAATAAAAAAAATGTATTCTAATTCTTTGGGCTTCCTGCCACATGCATTTTTTTTCTTTTAACCGATGCTCGGGAAATCTACAAAATATCACAATTAACAGTATGTTACTGGTAAATAACCTCTATACCTGTGACTTTTACGTCAAAGGATCAGTTAGAGGTCGCTTTTTTAAACAAATAACACAAATAAGTATAAAAACCTGAAATTAAATATTTCGCCAACGTTTCGGAAATCTATTCTGTTTCCTTTTTCGAGGCTTTTTTCGAAAAATCTTTCTTGCTCTCTATGATAAATACACAGCTCTAATAATGTTTTTTATATTCAATATCCCTAGATACTTACTATTTACATAGAACTGTTGATATAGTTAACAGTTTTTTAATTTTTATGCAATGTTAAGTTTGTGAAGTCCTTCTTTTAACATTGGCAACCAGGTTGTACAGACATCTACGAAATAATTTGACAGGCATCTATCCTCATTCAATAACATTATCGCCGATTCTTTAATTTTTCTTTTTTTGCTATCCGCCTCTTTTATTAAAATTTTTGCCGAGTCCCAGTTTATTCTATGTCCGTTCTCCCAATCGTGTCGTAGATCTTAGACCTCTGAATTTCATTTCTTCTGATATGAAAAAGATGGCGGAATGTTATTTCAAGAATTCGTCTTTTTAATCGTATACCTCTCGCTCGAAAATTAGCTACGTGCGATATTGATGTGATTTTCTATATGCATATACTGCTGACATGAACGCATCTATCTGTACTGATAGATTTCAAAATCATTTACTGTTATTTTCTAAATGAATCCTAAATCACAAAAACCAAATTTGTTTGTTTGAAAATTCGACGTGTGGGCAACTATAATAAATCTTCAATTTTTTATTTATTGTATGCGAGATATGGTTTAAAAATCAACAAATATTTTACAAAAGAAATTAACTCGATGTCTTATATAGTTATTGAGTTATAGACTTTTTAAAATAAACCATAATAATTTAGATTCGTGGTATTTCTATTAGCATGCAACTGTTTTCTGGCGTACTGCTATCTGGCTAATTATAATGCATGGAGACAGTGAGCTAATATATTTTCGAAATTGCATTATTATTATTTACATTTTTACAAAAATGTTAATATGTAAAATGAAACTCATTTGGTAGAGTATTTATTAGATGTATAAATTATGAAGGTGTTATATATGGAGACATTTATTAAGTATAGCATTATTGTGCTGTGGTATAAATGATGAGTTATAACATTTTACAAATATAAGTAAGCATTGACAGTAAGCATTGAATTAGTTTTCTAGCGAGAGGCATACGTTTAAAAACACGAAATCTTGAAATTTCGCTATCTTCTTTTCTTGTGGAGAAGTTGTGCAACCGCCACAAGTCATTTCTTATGTCCCTTAGGACCCTTTTTCTGAATTCCTCCCCAAAAATTATTTGCCTTGTTAGAATGGGTCATTTCAATTTTTAAAGCGTTGCACCCTTTACTAATTCGTCAATGCTCCACAAATATAGATATTATTCCTATCTTGACACAAGTAAAAGAGTATATTTTTTAAATTTGTCACTGTACAAAGTAAGTAAGTATTTCTACTATAATAATAGTACACACAGTTGCAAAAAATTTAAGTACGGCTCTGTGGGAGCTAACAAGGTAGTGATTTTTTATTTGCATTAAAATATTTGTAGACAACTATACATTGAAAAACATTGCAAACGATGACAAGAAATGAAATACATATATTTTAATAAAAATCGTAGAGACTCTTCACTAGGTCTTCAGTTTGTTAATACTAATTGAACTGTTAAGTATAACAATGTCTAGCCAGTAGTATCAAAATGATTTCAATGGAAAAAGAACAAGTAGAGGTACTTATGATGATTAGTTTCGGAGTACGCAATTGATTTCATGAAACTCATCCAGACAAGTCTGAAATCCAACCTGCTATAAGAAAAATGTAAAATGGAATGTAAATTAAAAGAGTTTGGCCACGTGACAGTTCGAAAATTCTGAAGAAATTGCAATTTGGCGAGAGGATCCATGTTAAAAGTACATCGAGCAGCAAAGTATCACCCTTATAAAGTCCACTATGCAGTCTTCATTCGACAGTTTTTAGATGCAACATTCCCCAACAGATGCATCAGAAGGAGGAGAGATACTCAGTGGTGACTTAGGTCAACTGATTTAACCCCCTTGGATTTTTTTCTTGTGAAGTTGATTTCGATTGGTAAAATAACATTAAGGACTTAAGAAACCAGGAGATCTGTCTGAAATGTGCTGAATGTTGTCACTTCCGCGAAAACCAGAAACAATATTCAGTGACTGTGTAGAGCGTAGTCCTAAAATTGCTATTTCACAAATATAAATCGATGCGCTTGAGCGGTTCAGCAGAAACAAAATAAATAATATTTTATCGAATTTATTATTTTCAATCTGAGATCGCTGTATAAGTATAGACTCTAATTGTTCGGTAGTTATCTAGGTATAGGTCAATGAATATGAAATAGATACTTTACTTTGCCGTGGTTGTCGTCTCGACTTCTGCCCATGTATAAATACTACGATGACTTCAGTCCTTTATCTTGAGCCAACTCTGGGTCTGCTTAAAAAAACCTGTCTCTGGGGTACAATAAGCTTATAAGAATAAACCAGGAGTGGAGAATACATCCAAAATACTCTGTTACACATCTTTGTCAAATGGAATTATTTTTTGTTAGTTTACAATATTCTGAAAGAAATTTCAAACGACATGGAAATGGAAATTTTTCTGATTTCGAAAAAAATGCATGTCATTTTACAAAAATCATGTGCCTATCTTCCAACTTCTATTCATCTAATATTATTATTTATTCTAATGATTACACAGCTACACAAAATAATGTTTTGGATAGTAATAAACAGAGCCACCATATTCCGATGCGATGAATCCGAATTCGTCATCCAATTTGCCCCATGTTATCAAAATTTTTAGTAAATTAAAGGAAAAAGTGAAAAATCGAAGATGCGGTTATTGTAGGATAAAGGGACATAGCCACCCTCATAGCAGGAGGGAGTTTGTTTTTGATACATATTATGAAAACTACACTTTAATCAATTTTTGAACTGCTTTTTAATTTGAATTTGCGAAATACTTTGTTGACATGAAGCACATTGGACCACGATTTCGGACTAAAGTGTATCAAAATACGTTCGAATATGATGTTCTGTTCATTATGGCTCTTTTTATTTATTAAACGTTTTTATGCTCTCTTCTATTTTGTTTTTTCTTCTCTTCCTTTTTATTTTTCCCATTTACCTTCTTCTTGTCTGTAATTAAATGGTATGATAATAAAATCGGTTTAGACTGTATTTTTGAATCAATTCACCGTTTAAATAGTTGTAACAATTTTGCAGGGTAGAGAACAAATGAGGATTCCAAGCGTTCAAGGCAGTATAGAAGAAACTCATCCACCAACATCAACTTTGCGAAGTAGACGGCGTTTAGCTAATTGTCTTTTGTGCTTGTCTCTATTTTTTATTTTATGCTGGTTCCCTTATATAGTCTGTCAGTTTTACGAAGAACTAATGTCATCTCCTCCGAAATATGTCCAACAGATAACCCTTTTTATCGGCCATATGCACTCCGCGTTGGGTCCGCTTCTTTATTGGAGCATGAACCACAAGTGGCCAAAAGGACCTTGCGGCCGACTTCGTAAAATGACAATATATAGGAGTGCCTCATCTACCAACGAAGCAGCCTTGGGTCCGTTTAACCCTTGTTTAGTGCGTCCTCCCCCCTACAGGAGGCGCTCATCTCAATATCTCTATTAAATTCTGTGATCACTCTAGCCTCGCTGAGTAACTAACTCAGGACATGCAATATCTATCTTCTTGTTTATCTTATAAAGTCTAAGTATCCAAGTTTTAAAAACAAAAAAACAATTATAAAATCAAAATTTTATCAGAAGTTATAATTGTGTGATAGTAAAAGGCTGAAATAGTTCTATTTAATGTTACAGTTGATGTTTTCTACTTCTTTTTCTCTATCTATTCTGAATTTCCTCAAATTCTTCTTATATCAATTTTTAAAAATGAATGTTACTTCTCCAAAAATATTTAATCATTCTGTATCAAAACACAATCAAATGTGTTTGTCAGTGTAAACGATATATGTTGGATGTTGTCTCAAAAAATTTTTTTCGAGTTTGAGCATATTCAGAAAAGCTAGTCGGATGTTGACTCGGATGTTGACAATGGGCAATTTATTTTTACCAATAATATAATAACGTATGGAATTCGTTCAAAGGCACTAAGTAAGGTAAGTTTGGAACAACGTACGTACACACTCAATTTTCTATTTCAATGATGAAACTAAAAAAATTCAGGGTGTCCCAAAATCCCTGGAGGAACTTGTAATGACAGATTCTTTACAACAATGGGAGACGAAAACTATGTCTAGACTCCAACCTTTTTCGTGCGGGACGGTATTAAAATTTCACAGACAGTATCGATTTATTAAATTTATAGGTAGGCGGTGTAAACAAAGTGACATTTTGGATATAACTAAAATAGTTTTGATTATTGAGTTAAATATTCAAAATATCCCCCCATTCATTTGCAAACAAAAACGTGTTCGCCAGGTTTTTCGATTATTTTGTCATTTAGCTCCTCCAGGGTATGAATAACGTCCCTACTGTAAACATATTATTTCAAATAGTCGCAAAAGAGGTAGTCCAATGAGTTTAAGTCGGGCGATAAGGCAGACCAGTTTTTATGGCCAACACATCCTATCCACTTATTTGTATACTTCTGTTTCCAATTTCCCGTACGTGCAATATATAATGTGGGAAAGCACCGTCGAGTTCTAAAAACATGTATCGACCTTGTAACAATGGCACATATTTCAATAGTTCCGGTGGGACTTAGGACAAAAACGTTTCGTTTCGTCTGGAAATGACCTATTTTTGTTCAAAAAGCTTAAAAATATCAGATTCACTTGTTTTTGTCAAAAATTGAACGGGGCCGAAAACTGGCCTTAGGGACCCTCCTCCATTACACTAAACTTATTCTAAGAACTTCTGGGTCTGAAAGCAAGTGGATTCTCATTGAGCCAAATATGCCAGTTGTGTATTTTAAATATTCCTTCGCGGGGGAAACAGGATTCATCTGTGGAAAGTACCTTAAGCAAGAGATTTGGATCCATCTGTTCCTGTTCTAAAATCCAGTTGCAGAAATCTATACGACCTGGTAATATTGTGGCATAAGATTTTGTACGCGCGTATAATGAGGCATATTTACTGTTTCTCAAAATTCTTCGCGCTACGTTTCGTACAGAATCCGTCGGATCTACTCCAATTGCATGAATCGCAGCATTTTCATTATCCAGGGTTGTCTTCTTTCTGGAAACCGAATCGCATATTCTCGCTCAGCAACTTCAGAATTACGTCCACATTCATTCTAAATTATTATCATTTCGCACTATTCTGCTGAAGTATAGTTCATTTTCATTAAATAAACTTAATTATGGCAAAAGGACACAACTGGCAGATATTAATAATAAATTCAGTACGTTTGTCACATCATTTTATTTACAGCGCCTATCTACAAATTCTTGTCTCAGAATGTTGTAAAGAATCTGTCATTACAAACTGATTCTATAATTTTGGGACACCCTGTATACAGGATGAGTCTGAAATATTACACAAATATTCGTATATTATTGTGTATATTATTAAATCCCTTTAATTGTTAATATCTTTTATTTCTGCATTCAACTTACTGAACCCTCGTAGAGGAGAAATCTCTCAGAGTTGTCTTTGAAATTTAAATATATTATTATAATTTCGGAATAATGTCATTAGTTGACCTTTATTGGTATACTAACGTGGTTAGCATTAGATCAACATATTGTTTTTCATATTTAAAATATTACATGTTGAGTGTATGAAAGTTCTCTGCAAAATATTCAAACAATATTCTTCAATGTGTTAAACCCCACCTGACCCACCTACCCTATAATTAAACATTATGTTTTTCTTCTTTAAATAACTTAAACTTTTTAGCTATAGATTAACTAACAAATCGCGTAACTTCCATTAAATTTTAAGCAGGAAACCTCGTATCATTTGAAATTTCCTGCTTGATTCGTATTTCACGTCATTAAAGATGTCATTTAAAATAACATACTTATAACTTGTAAAGTTGAATAGAAAGTATAAACCAACCCTCGTATGTCACTCAAAGAATAACAAAGCACTTACGAGATTTATGAAAATCGTTAAAGACGGATTTATAATTAATGATAAATCAAAAAGTTCTTAATACGCCAGGGTAATAATCAAGCCCTAAATCCCACCGTCCCTCACTGAAAATTAAAGATAAATTAACAATGAGGTTGTAGACTTAAGAAGCTTATTTTTTATCTGCTTTCGTTTTCATGATATGCCATTAGCTTCTAATTACTTTAATATCGGAAAAAAACGTTCCGGAACAACTTGTAACTGACAGCCTTTTAAAATAAAAATTGGTATGAACAGATTTCTCCTTATTCATTTATATTCCGTGTTTTTTTGCATCTTTCGCTTCAATTTTCTTTCAGATAGAGTGCACATATATGATAAATTTTATAGTGACTACACAAGCTTACATAAGAAATATGTGGAAATGGATTTATGTAATTTTTATGTGAAAGAAAAATATATATTAATTTCAGACTCGTCCTGTTTGTTTAAAAATAACAGTTTTTTTGCTTAGTTTATTATGATAAATTTTAATATGATATACAGGGTGTTTCTCTTAAATAGCAAAATAGGTACAGCTTAAAGAACCAATTATTCTCTGCAAAATTGTTTAGTGAACTTATTTTATCAAACATCCATTTAACTCCAATGACACTATTAATTTTAAACTTGCTCCTTTACAGGAACGTCTAATATAACCACTATTTATATATTTCGCTTTGTAAGTGCTAAAAGGTACATAACAAAATTAATTAAAAAATACTTATATTAATATTTTTATATATTATCAATATTTAAGAACACCGTGTATATATGGTAACGAGGATACTTAATATTGTGTATTTTTTAGGAATTATGGATCATATTTTCTCACAAAGACTCAAGCATACTTTTTGATTATTTTTATATTATATCTATATCATAAATATGCCAAAACTTGTTAAAAATGTTAAATTGAAAGTATATATTGACAATAAATATTAAGAAAATCATTCTTGTTTTATTGTTTATTTTTACTTCGTTTCCAAAAGAATTTATAATACATAGGAAAAAAGCGAAAAATGAACCAAGCCATCAAATAATGTTAATAGGTAAGTACAAAAGATCTTTTATTAACGGAGTAATAGAAACAAAACATGAGATGTGGAGATAGTTAATTGTGAAAAAAATTAAAAGACAAAATTTTTACCTAATACAATACAATAATATTCAACAAAAAAATTTTGTCATTTTTAAATTGGTTTTTTTAAATATGAGCCAGACCCTTAGTTTATGAGAATAATAAAATAGATACTTGTTTGCTGAACAGTTAGGGTCCGTTTATCAGTGCGAGGATTTTCTATATAGTTAAAGTTATCCTATCGTTGGAGCCTATGCCGAAGTCTATACTGTAACCATAGGATAATTTTAACCTCGCATTGATAAACCGGCCCTTAGTACATCGAATAAATTCGTCTGTGAATACTATTCTGAATGATAATATCATTGATAATCAATGATAATATCGACCTTGCCAAAACTGATTCACAGTTCTTAACGCCTTTCACAAATTATAATAATGATCACTGTTTTTAAAGTAAAGAGTGAGATTGCTCTGGGATGGCTTAAGCGATTTCCATGGAAATCCTTGTCGATGGTTCTACAGGGTGGGACAATAGTGCGGCGGACCTCGATATCTCGAGTTCTACGATAGCTAGAAATTTTTTGAAAAATTGCAAGTAAGTTAGACAAAGAAGTCTATAACTGGAAATTATTTTCGAACATACAGGGCGAGCCAAGATGAAATTACAGGACCAAGTGCCTTTTTTTTAAACGGCATGCTTGTATATTAATACATTTTTTAAAGCCTCTTTCTAGACTCTATTCATTCCTATATTAGCATTGAATATCTCCCAGCCACTTGGATGTAATGAATTTTTTTGTTGAAAAAATGCAATCTGCAGATGGATATTAAAAAAATCACCACAGTCGCAATTATCGGTTTTAAGAAAAACTTATGTGAATACCAGTTACGAAACATCTAGTTAATGTTTTTGAATCATTTTCGTTTCCTAAAACTGTACAGAGTGGCCAAACTTTATTTTTCAATTGAGAACTTTTTAAATTGAATTTTCTCATTTTTTTCAAATGGAGCACCCTGTATATTTTTCAACGGTGTAATGTAGAAATGAAATACGAACATTTTTTGTCAGTACTTCTCTATGGCTAATTGCAACCAATTTCGTTTTATTGAGCAACAATTACAAAATTAAAAAATAAACTTAAAACAGAGGTTTCTTCAAAACATTATAATAAATGTTCCACATGTTGCCCATTTTGATTGACACACATCTCTATGCGCTTTTGAAATGAGGTTCCCACTGTTCCTAAAACTGCCGGTGTGATAGATCTAAAGGCAGTTATTATTCTTTCCCTCATATTTTGTACTGTTGTTGGTGTGTCTCTATAAACAATTTCCTTCACGTATCCCCATAAAAAGAAATCCATTTTTGTAAGATCTGGGGATTTAGCAGCCATTTAGTGGGTCTATTTCTTCCAATCTATTGATGAGGTTAGGTGTTATTTAAGCGGTCTCTAACTGCATTTAAATAATGTGGTGGAGCACCATCTTGCTGAAACCACATCCTATTTCGAATTCTTTCAGGGAGATTTACCAATAATTGTGGCAGATAGTAATAATTCCTCCCCAAACGGTTATAGACCATCTGTGTTGGTTATCAACTTGCATAAAAAAAGTGAGAATTTTCCGAAGCATAATAATGAAAATTGTGTCTATTATCAAACCCATTTTTATGAAAAGTTGCCTCATCAATGAATAGAACATTAGTAGATAAGCTATAGGCGTTCGGGACCAAAATCCCATGTTATTTCTTATGGAGGTTCATTCTGGTCATTTTTGTCTGATTTTACCCCCCACCACTTTTTAGGTTCCGCCTTCGGGAAGGTCCTACCGGTCGGGTTAAACAGGTTTTTTACAGCTTTTAAACAGGTTTGTACAGGTTTTAAACAGAATCTGTATACAGACCCTGTTTAAAAGCTGTACAAACCTGTTTAAAATCGTACAGACCTGTATACAGATTCTGTTTAAAACCTGTACAAACCTGTTTAAAAGCTGTAAAAACCTGTTTAACCCGACCGGTAGGACCTTCCCCGAAGGCGGAACCTAAAAAGTGGTGGGGGGTAAAATCAGACAAAAATGACCAGAATGAACCTCCATAAGAAATAACATGGGATTTTGGTCCCGAACGCCTATAGCTTATCTACTAACATTATTGAAGAAGTTGATATTATCTTGCATTTTACCTCTGGCCCAATTACAAAATTGTAGGCGCTTTTGAAAATCGTCATCAGATAATTCCTGGTGCATTTGAATACGATATGCATGCAAATTATTTGTTTTTAAAATTCGACCCACAGACCGTCTACTTATTCCTACTAATAAGCTCACTTCTCTTTGACTAACATGGGTATTGTCAACCGTTGTCAGCACCACAGAAAACTCATTTTCTTCGTTCACAACACGGTTTATTCTTTCACTTTTTTTATATTCGACATTTCCAGTTTCCAGAAATCTATCGAGAACGTTTTGGAAGCTGCTAACATCAGGAATCCTTCTTTCAGGATAACGTTGGTGATAAATTCTATTGACAAGTAAAAAATTTCTGTCTGATTCGCCCAAAACAAAAGTCATGTCTGCAAGTTTCGCTTTATTCAAATTCATATTGTACAATCCCAAATATTTTAAATTCAATACAAATTGTAACTAACGACCGATAAGTGTGATAAATGCTCCGTTGTACACGACAATTTATACCAAACTGGGGTTTTATTGCTTGTCGAATAACGAAAACGGCAAAAAAATGTACATAAAAACATTACAGTAAAGGACCTGTAAAATGCTATTTACTCATTTCAATGGATTGAAAGAAATGATCCCACTAAATGGCCTCATTTCAAAATTGTATAAAGACGTGTGTAAATCAAAATGGGCAACACGTCGTACACCTACTATACATTTTTCTAATGAATTATTTGAGGGAACCTCTTTTTTTAAGTTTGTTCTTGAATTTGACACTTATTTATTTTGTAAACGAAAATGGTTGCAATTAGCCATAGGGAACTACTTACAAAAAATGTTCGTTTTTCGTTTCTACATCGCATCGTTGAAAAATAGACAGGGCGTTCCATTTGAAAAAATTGAGAAAATTCAATTTAAAAAGTTCTTAATTGCACAATAATTTTTGGCCATTCTGTACAGTTTTGGAAATGAAAATGATTCAAAAACATTAATTAGATGTCTCGTAACTGGTATTTACATACATTTTTTTAAAACCCTTAATTGTGACTGTGGTGATTTTTTTAATATCATCTGCAGATTGCATTATTTCAACAAAAAAATTCATTACATCCAAGGGATTGGGAGAAATTCAATGCTAATATAGGAATGAATAGAGCCTGGAAAGAGGCTTCAAAAAATGTACTGATATACATAGCATTTCATTTTAAAAAAGGCACTTGTTCCTGTAATTTCGTCTAGGCTCGCCCTGTATGTTCGAAAATAATTTCCAGTTATAGACTTTTTTATCTTGTTTACTTTTTTAAAACATTTCTAGCTATCGTAGAACTCGAGATATCGAGGTCCGACGCACTATTGCCCCACCCTGTATATTAGTTTCATCAAGCTGTCTGGTATAAGGTAAGCAAATTCGAAAAGAAGTACTTTCTATTCTAGTATATGCGAGAATATGGCGAGTGTGCCGCACCAAAATCGACTTTAAATTGTTAGGTATTTTTAGAGTAGCTGATCCTGAATCTGAAGTCAAAAGTTCAAAATCGCGAGGCCAATAGGGCTGTTATAATTGCATAGCTATTAAATGAAATTTGACCACTAAAAAGGGTGAACAAGTTTTGAAAAAAACTGAACCACTTTAAAAAAACGATCATCAAAATTTATGATATAAAATTTCACTCTGTTGCTAGAAATTTTGGTAATTTCACGAGACTATAAGTCGTCATTAAAGAATTGAACAGAAACCCACTGGAACTTACGTTAAAAGTAGCTGAAAGTTTAGATTTAATTTTAACGTAAAACGCTGATAATTTTGGCACTTTAAATTTAATTTAAAAAACAGTGTATGATATGCAGTTCAAGTAGTAAATGCGGTAGTTCTGTATGTAATGCATACGCTCGAACCCGTGGGTTTATCAATTTGCCATACATTTTTATGGGGCGTGGAGTATAGAAAGAGATAGTGATATGTCTCCAAGTTAGTACCGTCTCTGATATATCACTCATAAATTCTGATGAATCGCTCTCTGCGTATTTTGAATAAAAACGGCGCCTTGCGGGAGTCAAAAAGTGTCTAATTTTAAGTTTAAAGGGAAACAATCTTAAAGAAGAATCTCCAGTAGATTCACAGATCGATGGATACAAGTATGTGAATTAGTTGAATAGAAAATTAAGTATTTCAATAGGGGTTAATTAAGTGAAATTACGTTAATTATTGTGGTCTTTATGATGGAAGCTGATATTCAAAAAATGTATTCCAACCTTAATGAACTATTGGAGGGTAAGTTTGCTTCTATTTATGGTTATGTTTGTAATTTCCCTGTAATTGTAGTGTTAGTTGATAAATACGTACTGATAAGAGGCTGTGTGTTGCGGTATACCCACAATTTGTTATATTTACCTCGTGTAAAGATATACCCTCTTTGACACATTCTTTTATACGGGATTAAAATGTTGATTTTTTTATATCTAAAAAATTACACAGTTCGAGATTTAGTACCAATGAAAATCAACCTATATTAACAACACTTATTCCAAACAAGATGGTTAATAAATAATAATTTAATGAATGTAGGCGACTAGGCGTTCTCAATTAAAATATAATTCTGTTCTAACTATATAGATTTCAATAATTTATTTTTCTTTGCTCGGCTTTTTGTCATCCTGACGAATTTCCAACTAATTAATAATAATAATGATAAGTAATTTATTTTCAACAGGTTACAAACACCCAATTACAGGAAATATTTGAAACATATAAATTAATTTAAAAAGTAGATATGATGAAAAGAAGTAAGTATCTAAATGCATAAAAATGCTAATAATAATATATAACTTAGGACGCCTTTGTTCTAACGGTAATAATTATGTTCCCATACTACTGATATGATACTAATTAATTAGTATCGATATTTTGCTTCCGATACCAAATAGATTTAGAATAGATAACAACCGCCCCTAATATTCATTTTATCCATTGCATCCAAAATTCACCCCCTAAATACACCCCCTAAAAAGTGTGTATAATTAATTTGCATATATATGACTATTTTACCTCCAGAAATTGCCCAGTGGCCTTTATCTTAAATGCATTAACTTTTAAAATGATTTTGAAATTTTAAATAATTACAACTTCCTATAACTGTGCCCAATTTCAACTTTCTACATCAAACAGTACCTGAGGAAAATGCCTGTGACAGACGGACGGACGGACGAACAGACACATTTTGCCAATTTCGATACGGAACACTAAAAACATATATCCGGGTCGAATCAGAACCTCCTTTTTAAATATAAACTAGATTTATTAGAAAAAAAATCTCTATTTTTTTTTCATGTTTGTTTTCTTTTTAATCTGGTACAAAGACAATCTACAAAAAGTAAAAAAATCATCGTGCAAATATAATTGTTAGTCTACTTTGAAATTCTCCTTACCAACTTATACCATTAGCTTTAGAACTATTTTAAAAAAATGAATTGTTTAGTATTTTCCATTTTATTTTTCGTTAATCATCAACGGTCATTTTATCACATATGTTTCTTATACAATCAAATAGTAGCATTCCTGTTGTATGGATGAAATATCGCACACCCTGCTAAGTGTGTTCTCTATGATCCTTCAGCATACCACTGCTCAGTTTCGCTGATAATGTGATAGTAATTTTTAAGGATACCTGTGTAGAACCCTTATAGTTTCGTCATGTCTCTCTGTATGTCACAGGAGTGTATCTGGGTAAGTACGTGACTGAAATTTTGTACAGTAATGGGTTTTTATTACCGCTATACACGGAAACTTAAAACTCCGCAGACTCGTAACTTTCTTATTTTTTAAGCTAAGATCATGTTCGCACATCAGATTGTAGATATTTTTAAGGCCTTTAAATATGCATACAGAGTGATTTTAAGAACTTTTTTTTTTAATTATTACGAAGTGAAACTTAATTTCCTTGAATATTTTTTCTCTTACGCTGTGCATGTACTGTGTTAATGTTTTCTTATAAAGGTTTTAATTAGTTTCAATTTATGTTATTACTTCATATTCGATATTCTCTTTTTGACTCGAAACTGAATTCTCTTAAAATAAATTTGAAAAGAATGTAAATAATAATTTTAAGCTTTGTTTGTAGAAGGCATGTAATAAACAATATTTAAAGTAAGAAAACCGCAACAACAAATTAAAAAAACATTTTTTTTTCTCCTTTGCTAATATGTGCATGTTTTCATGTAATACACATTTCTTACTTACAAAATTTGGTTGCTCTTCTAGTGGCTCTACAGATATTTAAATAAAAAAATTTGTAATCATGATTTAGTTTTATGAACTTGCTTACTTTTATCCATTTTATTTTATTCTTTCGACTTTTAAGTTGTTCAGATTTAATAAATCAACCATCGCTTTGTTATTAGTAATATTTCACATTTTCTAAGTTAGCCATGAAAGTTTTAATATGTCAAATTAAAATAAATCAGAGTAGTTATTTTCTGTTGAACATTAATTCGCTCGTCAATCTATTAACAATTCGACATAGTTCAGTTTTCAACTTTGGAAAACAGAGTTTTTATTGATGTATGGAAAATATAAAGGTAATGCTAGAAAAGTTTGCACAGTCTATTCTCAACGGTTTCCTGGTAGACGCTGCCCTGACCATAAGACCATAAAATTATCAGTTGATAATCTTTAAAAAAAAACAAAGAGAAACAAAAGTAAACCGGTGAGGAATGATATTAATATAAATGAAGTTGTCGCTGCCGTTAATGAAAATCCACAATCCTCAATATCAGCAATCAGTGCTAGGACAAATATTTCTTCGACTTCGGTCAGAAGAATCCTCAAAGACAAAAGTTATGCTTATAAAATGATTTTAATACAACAACTTCGCCAAGGAGATTATGAATGTCCGAACTGAATGAAGGATACAATTTCCTTCATAAAATTCTTTGGAGAGATGAGGCGACATTCAATGAAAGCGCTAGTGTAAACAGGCATAATGTGCACTATTGTGATAGGAATCCTAGATGGACGCGAGAAAGAAATTTTCAGGTAAAATATAAAGTCAGTGTGTGAATAAGTATGCTTGGTGGCAGATTAACAGGGCCACATTTTTTTGAAAATAATTTAAATAGCGAAATTTAAATAGATTTTTTTATGAAGTGACTTACCTAATTATTTAGAAGAAATCCCACTGC
The DNA here is from genome assembly GCA_963583905.1 of Stenurella melanura. Lineage (NCBI taxonomy): Eukaryota > Metazoa > Arthropoda > Insecta > Coleoptera > Cerambycidae > Stenurella > Stenurella melanura. The sequence continues at coordinate 26,499,948 of OY757318.1, read as the reverse complement.
AAGTTAGAAGAAGTAACTGGTTCCATCAAAATGGTGCTCCTCCACACAATGCCTGTGTTGTTTCTAATTATTTAAACACTATTTTTGGAAACACCAGTGGATAGGCAATACCGGACCTGTGCGATGGCCAGCTAGATTTCTTTTTGTGGAGTTACCTTAAGGAATTTGCGTATAACACTCAGAACATGAACAGAACAGAACATTGAGGATTTAAAAAATAGATTAAGAAATTGATGTAATTCTATTCGACGGAATACTTTATTACGTACAGTGAATTGTGAATTAATAAAAAGATTGAACTATTGCATTCATGTTAATGGGCAAAATTTTGAACAATGTTTGTAAAAAGCTTTTAATTCTCTCTTTACCTGATAAATATTTTTAAGAAAACATTGATGTTTATTGCAAAATCAACATTGTTTTATTTTTAGTATTCTTGTTAACATAATTAAGAATCATTTCGTTTGTTTTTTTTAATAATTTCGCCCAATAAATAAATAAATAATTTATTTCCCAGTCAGATTCTGTACAGAATATTAGTATGTCAGATAAATTGTATAAGTAAGGTAGATAAGACAAAGTAGACAAAAAAAAAAGATGCATATACCTACATCGTGTACATATTAAAAAAGATAACTCTAGAACAGAGAACAGACAAGCAAAGACAACTAACATTAATACGGAAAATAAGACAGCAATAATAACAATAACAAGCAAATTTTATGGTGAAGGATTTAAACAAGATATTCGGCTATGCTGTAATATGGTCGATTGAGAAAGTACATTATTGCATACGATAGGCGACTCTGTACATATGCGAAATAAAATTACAGGATGAAAAACTCACTAAGTTTCTGATATTTATTAAGGCAAAGCTAGCACCAGAGAACATAGCACTGCCAAGTTTTGATGCTATTGTGTTGATATGGGTTTTCCATTTGCAATATTCATTGAGGTGTACACCGAGAAATTTTAGAGGTGTTAATCATTTGAGCATTTACATTGCACCAGTTAGACATACGTTGTACAGTAGAATTTGCTAACATGACTGCTTGTTCGATATTTGTCCCTCGAATATTTATTGACACATCGTCGGCGTATTGACAGATAATATTAGGAGAGAAGCTAAAAACCTCTTTTAGATCGTTACAATATATCAGAAAAAGTAGAGGAGCTAGTATTGCGCCTTGAGGAGTTCCCCTGGTCGTACTTTTAATTTCAGATAGATAGGGAAAATTTAGAGTGGACCCATTTGTGCCTCTTATTTCCACAGGCTGTGACCTGTTGAACAAGAAGGATTGTATCCAACATTTTGCGTGGCCTGTTATGCCATATGATTCTAATTTCTCAACCAAAATTGAGTGGTCCAGTAGGTCAAAGGCCTTTGAAAAATCGAAGAAAATGCCAAAAGCGCACTTGCCATTATCCAGGGGGTCTAAGATATTACACAAGTAATTGTATACAGCGGTCGTGGTCGGCCTATTTCCTCTGAAGCCATGTTGCGGATTCACTAAATAAGTTTAATTAATTAAAGTATGATACTAGCCTACCGTACATGACTTTCTCAAACATTTTTGAAAATATTGATAGCAAGGAAATAGGTCTATAGTTCTCAACTTCGTCTGTTTTGCCTTGTGTAAGGGCACAACTTTAGCTATTTTTAGCAGCTTGGAAAAAGTGCCTTGTTTAAATGATTGATTTACAAGATAGGTTAGAGGAGTAGCAATATTTTTGGCAAAAATAAAACAACAGTATTTTTTATTTTTAATAAAAATAGGTCTACCAGCTTAAATTTCTTTAAAAGTGTTTTTATTAAAACTTTCATGGCTAACTTAGAAAATGTGAAATATTACTAATAACTAAGCTATGGTTGATTTATTAAATCTGAACAACTTCAAAGTCGAAAGAATAAAATAAAATGAATAAAAGTAAGGAAGTTCATGAAACTGAATCATGATCACAATTTTTTTTTAAGTATCTGTAGAGCCAAGGAGTTTTTGGAGTCAAAAAGAGAGTTTTTTTTTCTCTAAAACGAAAGAGAATATCGGATATGACGTAATAACATACACTTTGTATGCATATTTCAATTCCTTAAAAATATCTACAATTTGATATGCCCCGAACATGGTCGTAGCTTAAAAATATTAGTTTAGAAAAACTAAAACAACACGCTTTAATAGCAAACCAAACTAAAAAGTAAAAACCGCTGCCTAAGGAATCACTACTTCCACATCCAGATTCTTCATCCAAGTCACTTTAAAGGAAATATCTTGACTATATTTGCACTCTAGTATGTGAAAATTATTGGTCATAGAATTTTAATAATATTTGGGGCAGATGTCATAGAAAAGTTAGAGGGGTTGGTTTCTACCATATTCGTTAAAAATGAAGTTTCTAGTTTACCCTACTTATTTACTACTATTCGCAATCTACCACCTCCCACCCCTTCAATGGAGTCATCTCAATCGGATGTCTCTACAATACATACGTGTACTAACTTTCAAGTGAATATCTCCATTTGATGTTATCAATCCCATTAATAATGAAGCGGAGGTGGTGGAGTTTGAAAAATATTAGAAAGAAATCTGAGGCCTTGGTTTCTAGTATATACACCGAATCCCAAATTTCTGTACTCTTACCAGCTTGATTTACTTATTTTTCCCTACTCCCATTAACTCCAACCCTTCTACGGAATCATCCCAAAATATAATCTAGTTCCAGATGTCGTTATAATACATACGTCTACCAAATTACAAGTGAATATTTCAATTTTATTTTATCAATCCCTTTAATAATGTAGTAAGGTGGTGGAAGTGCTGAAAAATAGTATGAAAAAATCTGAGGCCTTGGCATCTAGGACATACAGCTAATTTCAAGTTGCAGTACTCTTACCAGCTTGCTTTACTTATTTTTCCCTATTTACCTCTACTTACTCCCACTCCTTCAACGCAATCATGTCAAAGTATAATCTAGTTTCAGATATAGCTATAATACATAAATGTACCAAATTTCAAGTGAAAATTTAAATTTAATTTTATAAACTCTTTTAATAAGGGAGTGGGGGTGGTGGGGAGATGGAAAATACTAATAAAAAAATCTGAGACCTTCTCTACTAGTATATACACCAAATTCCAAATTTCTGTACTTTTACCAGCTTGCTTTACTTATTTTCCTCTATATACCCCTATTTAACCCCCAACCCTTCAATGGAATCATCTCAAAATATAATCTAGTTCCAGATATCGTTATAATTCATACGTGTACCAAATTTCAAATGAATATCTCAATTTTATTTTATCAACCCTTTTAATAATAAAGTAGGGGTGGTGGGGGTTGAAAAATATTATAAATATTCTGAGACCTTGGCTTCTAGTACATACACCGAACTTCAAGTTTCTGTAGTCTTACCAGTGTGCTTTACTTATTTTCCCCTATTTACCCCTATTTAACCCCAACCCTTCAACGGAATCATCTCAAAATATAATTTAGTTCCAGATGTCGTTATAATACATATGCGTACTAAATTTCAAATGAATATCTCAATTTTAATTTATCAACCCTTTTCATATTGGAGTAGGGGTGGTGGGGGGCTGAAATATATTATTAAAAAATCTGAGGCCTTGGCTTCTAGTACATACACCGAATTTCAAGTTTCGGTACTCATACCAGCTTGTTTTACTTATTTCCCCCTATTTACCCCTAAATAACCCCCAACCCTTCAACGGAATCATCTCAAAATACAATCTAGTTCCAGATGTCGTTTTAATTCATACGTGTACCAAATTTTAAATGAATATCTTAATTTTATTTTATCAACCCTTTTAATAATGAAGTAGGGGTGGTGGGGGTTGAAAAATATTATAAATAATCTGAGACGTTGGCTTCTAGTACATACACCGAATTTCAAGTTTCTGTAGTCTTACCAGCTTGCTTTACTTATTTTCCCCTATTTACCCTTACTTAACCCCAACCCTTCAACGGAATCATCTCAAAATATAATCTAGTTCCAGATGTCGTTATAATACATACGGATACCAAATTTCAAATGAATATCTCAATTTTAATTTATCAACCCTTTTCATATTGGGGTAGGGGTGGTGGGGGTTGAATAAAATTATAAAAAAATCTGACGCTTTGGCTTCTAGTACATACACCGAATTTCAATTTTCTGTAGTCTTACCAGCTTGCTTTACTAATTTTCCCTTATTTACCCCTATTTAACCCCCAACCCTTCAACGGAATCATCTCAAAATATAATCTAATTCCAGACGTCGTTATAATACATACGTGTATGAAATTTCAAATAAATATCTCAACTTTATTTTATCAACCCCATTAATGGGGTAGGGGGGGGTTGAAAAATATTATTAAAAAAATCTGAGTCCTTAACTTCTAGTACATACACCGAATTTCAAGTTTCTGTACTCTTACAAGCTTGCTTTACTTATTTTCCCATATTTACCCCTATTTAACCCCCAACCCTTCACCGGATATCCTCAAAAAACAATCCAGTTCCAGATCTCATTATAATATATACGTGTACAAAATTCCAAGTCAATATCTTAAACCGTTCCGGAGAAAACGTGCGGACAAAAAAAAGTTACAGACAGACAGACAGACAGACCGACAGACAGAAAATTTTTTTTCGCTCAAATTTAAAATCTCGACGTTTCATGACATTCTAAACCTATTTCACGAATAAAAATTTTTGAAAATTTTTTTGCGATTACTATACTTCCAATCCACTACGTGGATGTGGAAGTAAAAATAATACAATACAATACAAAAAAGCGTGGGGTGCTTATTACTATGAAATATTTATACCAGTTGATATCAAGCACCCCCACGCTTTTTTGTATTGTATTGTATTATTTTTTACTTTTTAGTTCGGTTTGCTAGTAAAACGTGTTTTTTTTATTTTTTTAAACTATTATTTAATTTTTATTCTTAAATTTTGGGCCAGATAATTCTAATCTGCAACCTCGATAAATCACAGATACCGATTTTCAGTCGAATCCGACGATAATTGATAAAACCTATTCGCCATGTTGACGCCGCCAATTTGAATTTTTAAGTTTTGATGGCATATTTGTTTTCTACTTGTCAAGTCATTTCCCTTGATACCCATATCAAGGGGGTTTTAAAGAAAATGATAATTCGCCATCTTGGGGCAGCGGCCATTTTGAAAATATTATAAAATTGAGTATACTGTATTGTATTATCATTGGAGCTACACACAATTGCCTTTCATGATGATACAACAATTAGAAGTGGGTGGAAATTAAATTACGTTGAAAGATTCCGTTACATTGATTGATTGATAGATTGATAGATACAATAAAGGAGTGTTAAACAACATTCGACAGGTCGCAGTCATTAACGGATTCTCATAATTATTTTTAATTGATCCGTCTACTATTAGAATACACTTCTAGTTTCATAAGGATCCGTAAAGACATGTAAAATGTAACAGAGTTGTTCCTGAAAAATTAGGTATTCACGAGTAGCCTATTAGAATATTTAGTCGCCCGACTTTATCCAATTATAAACGAAACTTATTGTACTGTGTGTTACGCGTTTCATCCAGAGAGCCTTGAGGCTGTTTTGTATTTGCATATAGAAACAGGCCCCACGGATAAATTTCCTACTTCAATCACTCTGAAAACTTGAAAACTAATGGAACCAAGACTACCAGTTTCTCTCCTCAAGCTCCAGAATTAATGAGATTGTTTTCCAATCTAAAGCATACATTTTCATTGGCTGATACCGTTATGGAACATTATTAAATATAATTCTGCAGCTACCTATTTTTCAGGTTAAATATAACAAACCCCACTTTCCAAATATTTTGATATAATACTGACACAGCGCCCACTTTTCACTTTGATGTTTATTTTTAGTGTTTAAATGAATTTAAGGAAGTTGCCATAGGGCTTGTGCTCGTGCTTGCGACGTTTGGTGGGAAGTCAAATAAAGTTTCTTTGGGGGTATCATTTAATGAGGTTTTTTACTGCTCTATGGTCGTTTTAACTGTTAATTCTGTCACAAACAAACTTTCATATAAAAACTAATTTGTGGTGTGTTTTAATTTGAAAGATAACATTAAAGACTCGAACAATCCACAAAAATACTAAATTTAACTTGTTAAACACATATTTAATTAATGATAATTATAGAATGTAGTTTATTAGGCTTAGATATTTACATATTTTTCAAATTGTTCCCCATTTTCATTGAAAAGTTTTAGAAGTAACTATGTCCTTCTAAAGAGCTTTAGGAAGGACGAAATTAGTGTGGTAATAATGTTTTTGAGTACTGAAATAATCAGAAAAAGTTTCTACAGTGTGACCCATTTTGAATGTAAACCCTTGTAAAAAAATTGCCTATTATCTGATTTTAACGGGGCTTTTTTTAAAAGATAGCTCTTCTTTGTGACAAAAATTTAGAGATAAATTTCAATTTTCAAGACCTATGATTTATTTTTCAATGTCAAAAATGGACAAATTTGATTATCGATTTTTTTTTATAAAATCTAACTATACCACTGGATTCAGAAACAAATGGGTAAATCAAAAATTTCGTGATAAAATATTAAATAGGGACAGATTTATGACAAAATTAATGTAGGTAATATTTTATAATAACTTTTACATGATTTTTTCTAAAAATCGAAGTATCCCATGAAAAATAAACAATAGAAAGATAAATTAAGTAGACAGTTTTAATAAATATTGTCTTTAAACAAACTTATTCATATTTGACTTAAAAACATGTATGAACAATTGAAAGTAATAATAATTAGGTATTTAATAAACAAAATAACAACACATTCCAACATTACAATAAAACTAAAACACGATAATACAATTCATCTTAAATTTTTGTAGTCTCTACAAGGCCGCCGTTTATTTCGACGCATTTGTCGAATCGTTTTTTTAATATTCTTTACTACACTCTGTAATTGTTGCCGGTTAACTTCTGCACGAGCTCGTCTCATTCTTGCACACAAATCTTCTCTATTACTCGGGCGTGACCTGTAAACTTTAGATTTTATTAAACCACATAAAAAGGAGGCCATCGGTGTTAAGTCTGGGGATCGGGGTAACCATCCAATTAACGGGCCACCTCGACCTATCCATCGATTAGGAAAGTTAGCATTAAGCCATCTGATAACCACTCTGGCATTATGGACAGGGCTGCCATCTAATTGAAAGTGTAGATTTACTCTCTTTTGTATTTAAAGTTTATGTAGCATATCCCAAAATTCGTTTCTTAGGAACCGTAAAAACTGCATGCTATTCATATTATCTTCAAAAAAGAAAGGACCAATAATTGTTTCATCGAGTAGCCCACACTGTCTTTTACAATGACCCACTCTGGGTTTTCTGTAGCCCAAAACCTAGAATTTTGTGACGATACCACCCCATTTGTGGTAAAAGTTACCTTATCGCTGAATAAAGTAGTTTTCAAAAAGTGTCTGTTATTAAGATACTCTCATTGAGCCCACAAGCAAAATACCATCCGTGTTTCATCATCACCAGGTTCCAACGAATCTAAGAACTAGGGTATGAATGGTTTTACCTTATTCTTTTTAAGGCATCGGCTATATTTCTCTAGGCAAATGAAAATCTAAGCTAGCTACTCTTACACTGGCGTTTATATTGTTGTTAAAATAATTTAAAACGGTCTACTCGTACCTTGGTCTTTGTACATTATCCGTTCTTATAATACGCCTTGTCACAGCGCCACACTCATTAAAAATTTTGTTTATTTTAGAAACGGTACTTTTAGTGATGTTGGGCCTATTCGGGTGCCTATTATTAAATATCTCACATACCTCTCCCAAAGTTCTGTCATTATCACAAAATTTTGGATTTACCCATTTGAGATGTTACTGAATCCAGTGGTATAGTTAGAAAAAAAATCGCTAATCATGTTTATCCATTTTTGACATTGAAAAAAAATCATGGTAGGTCTTGAAAATTGAAATTTATCTCTAAATTTTTGTCCTTCGATGGCCTATCTTTTAAAAAAGCCCCGTTAAAATCAGATAATAGACACATTTTTTACAGGAGTGTTTCCATTCAAAATGGGTCACGCCGTAGATGGATGCTTTTTAAATAAATATCTCGTATTGATTCTTTATTAGCAAAATCAATTACTTCCACATTCACGTAGTGGAGTGGAAGTATAGTAATCGTGAAAATAGATTTCAAAAATGTTTTCTATTGAAATAGGTTTAGAATGTTGGTTGGTCTGTCTGTAACTTTTAACTTTTTCTCTGGAACGGGTTGAGATATTGACTTGAAATTTGGTACACATATGTACTACAACGATATCTGGAACTAGATCATATTTTGAATTTACTCCGATGAAAAGTTGGGTTACCCCCAACCCTTCACCGGTGTGGGAAATTAGGGGAAAATAGGTAAAGCAAGCTGCTAAGAGATCAGAAAGTTGGGTTCGTGTGTATGTACCAGGAACTAAAGCCTCGAATTTTTTTTATAACATTTGCCACCCTTCACCACCTTAAAGGGGTTAATAAAATAAAATTGAGGCACTTAATAACTTGAAACTTAGTACACGTACGTATTATAACGGCATATGGAACTAGATTATATTTTGAGATGACTCCATTGAAGGGTTGTGGGGTAAATAGGGGAAAATAAGTAAAGGAAGGTCTCAAGTTTTTTTTATGACATATCAATACTTGAACTTGTATGTTGACGTAATATTAATGTACAATTTGACCCAATGCCTAAAAGTGATAAGACCATATCAGTATATGATTTATATTTGAATACAATATGATATTATGACATAGTTTTTCAATATCTCTTCAATAAAGTTTAACTAACATCGATTCGATATAGTGAAATGTTCACATTTATTATTGGTTCAATTCTGCGTTCTTTACGTTGAGCCGACATTTTAATTTAATATTAAAACAATTAGTCCAATATTAGTGTTTTATTTGGGAATATTTGTTAATTTAAAAAAAAAGTACATACAAATAACAATAACAAACATTTTAGAACAGAATTTAGAAAAAGATTTTGCAGAATTTTGTATCCAAACCAAAATATGTGCAATGCAATATCGCCATAGTAAATATTTCGAGTATTACATGACTTATAATTCCCCATATTTTTTTATATTATGATATGTTGTGTCTTCATCTTGTTCATACCATCTTGGCAGAGCTTTTATAGCCCATGTATTATCTATTCTAGTTAGTCTCATTTCACATTTTCCACACTGTCACGCACATTATGGAAGATTTCAAAATAAAGGTACATAGGCACGTAATATTCCCCTGCCTCCTCGTTCAGTTGTATATTTTGTATTTGTTCTCTAGTACCACGTCCTTTAACAACGCCAGCTTGTTCAGGAGGTATTTGCCAAGACAGATATTACTAAAGGGTGTTTTTATTCCCAGTTTATTCTATTTCCATTTTCTAAGCGTGTTCGCAAATCATTGACCTGAATTTCATTATTCTTAATGTAGTGCTTGTGCAGTAAAATGTAAGGACAAATTGCTGAATAATAATAATAATTTAGAAGCAAGAACTAAATTAATTGCAAATAGCATAATAAAACTTTTAACGATGTTCATAAAAATAGTCTATTAACTTCCACATCCACGTAGTGGAGTGGAAGTATAGTAATCGTAAACAAAATTTCCAAAATTTTATTTGTTGAAATTGGTTTAGAATGTCATGAATCGTTGAGATTTTCAATTTGAGGGAAAACATATTTTCTGTAGGTCTGTTTGTAATTTTTTTTGTGCGCACGTTTTCCTGGACGATTTAAGATATTGACTTGAAATTTAGTCATTGTTTTTTTCGGATAATTTGGAAATAGGGGGAAATAAGTAAAGTAAGCTAGTAAATGTCCAGAAACTTGAGATTTGATCTATATACTAGAAGCCAAGGTCTCAACAATTGTAATGACGTATCACCCCCACCAACCTGTTCAAAATTGTATATGTGCAATGCAATATCGCCATAGTAAATATTTCAAGTATTACCTACATGACTTTTATAATTCCTTATATTTTTTTATACTATAATATGTTGTGTCTTCATCTTATTCATACCATCTTGAGAGCTTTTATAGTCCATGTATTATAGTTAGTCCCATTTGTCTCTTTTCACACTGTCACACACGTTATGGAAGATTTCAAAATAAAGGTACATAAGCACGTAATATTCCCATGCCTTCTCGTTTAGTTGTATATTTTGTATTTTTTTTTAATCTTTCCGCGGCATCGACATCTTGGTCATTAGCCGCAATTTAGTATTTGTTTTCCAGTACCACGTCCTTTAACAACGCCACCTTGTTCAGGAGGTATTTGCCAAGACAGATATTACTGAAGGGTGTTTTTATTCCCAGTTTATTCTGTTTCCATTTTTCAAAACCTGTTCTATAGTGTAGACAACATTTTTGATATTTGGCATCATAAAGCTGATTTACTAGATACTTTTTGGAAAATTAACCTTCTATACATTTACAAATAATTGGCCATTTTCAGATATTTTCATTTAAAGGATAAATAGGCAAAGGAGTTAAAGAAATGTTCATATAGAATGCATATCAACTTATATCCAATTTTAACTCAAATCCGTCAAATAATGTTAAAAGGTGCGTTCCAAAATTATGGATATAATATTTAGCACATTTGGTTAAATTGCCCATGGCTTCTAAAAATTTTAAATGTTGTGTTTTGACCTTGTGGTAGTTAACTGTGTGCTTTGCTGGAAAATTTTTCTAAAAAGTGACTAATTAGCCAATTTCAATATAAAAATTGGAGGAGAAGGACGGAAGTTGTTCCTATTGTCTTGAATCCGCAACCTTTGAATATTGACTTTAAAATGTAACCACTTGAGCACTACTCATTAATTTTATTGGAGTTAATGTCTATAATATAATATGTCATCATATTTCGACTGTTCGATATTACATTATTGTGAAATGTATATTAGTAACATTTATATAAAAATTACACCAGAACTTGCCTCTCAACATACAATGACATCTTAGCATCTTTGACAACAATACGCGAGCCAAGAGTCTCAGCTCACTGCTGATTTTTATCCTGTGCTCGACAGGATGTAGCATAAATAATATCTCAGTCAGTACTTAGAAATTTAAATTCCAGTAATACGTTTATTAATAATTTACAAAAGTTATATAGCAGTGCCAAATAAATCCTTTAAATTAATGAACATTTCAACAAGGAGATAAATTTTAAAAGTGGTGTCCGCCAAGGGTGTTCCCTTTCTATGACTTTGTAATCTCAGTTGAACCGCTACTTAAATTGCTAAGGAAGAAATGATGATATTACCACAAATAAATATGTAAATGACTTAAATCTAACAGTTTCTTCGCTGTCAAAAATAAATGTATGCAAAAAAATATGTACCTATCCGTATGTTGAAGTATCTTGGGCAATACTGAACGACAAGAGCAAACAGATACATATACGTACGTATTATAACGACATCTGGCACTAGATTATATTTTGAGACGATTCCGTTGAAGAGTTGGGGGTTAAATAGGGGTAAATAGGGAAAAATAAGTAAAGCAAGCTGGTAATAGTACATACATTTGGAATTTGGTGTATATACTAGAAGCGAAGGCCTCAGATTTTTTATAATGTTTTCCATCCCCTCAACACCCCCACTCCCTTATTAAAAGGGTTGATAAAATAAAATAAATATTTTTTTACTATAAATTTGGTACACGTATGTATTATAACGACATCTGAACCTAGATTTTTCTTTTGAAATTCCGTTTAAGGAGTGGGGGGAAATTGGGAAAATAACTAAATCAAACTGGTAAGAGTACAGAAGCTTGGGATTTAGTGCTATACTAAAAACCAAGGCCTCATATTTGTTTCTAATATTTTTTAACCCCCTACCCCCATCACTCCATTATTAAAGGGGTTGATAACATAAAATTGTGATATTCACTTGAAAGTTAGTACCCGTATACTTCTTATTATCCATCTAGGCGGTATAAGAAGTGTCGGCGCCTATGACCGTGCACTAAAGATCAATTACCCCTACACTTTCTATACCGACAGTAAGTCTGCAGTAAACTATGTAAATTGTAATGAAATCTGATTGAGATGGTGGGAGGTTGTAAATAGGGGAAGTAGAGCAAGCTAATAAGAGTCTAGAAACTTCATTTTTAACTTATAGGGTAGAAACCAATGCCTCAAATTTTTCTATTACATCTGCCCCAAATATTATTAAAATTCTATGACCAATAATTTCGACATACTAGAGTGCAAATATACTCTAGATCTTTCCCTTAAAGCGACTTGGATGAAAAATCTGGATATGGAAGCGGTTTTTTCAGTTTAGAATCTTCTCTTCTCAAGAAGCTGTAAATCGACTCCTTGCAGAATTAACCAATTAAAAATAAGTTTTATTTTTTCTTTCCCAGTTTGCTAGTAAACTTCCAGTTCAATCCTAATTTTAATAATTATTCATTTTGCAATCACCAAATAACCCTGTGATATTCAAAAACTTCCTGGAATATACAGTACCGTCCAAGTGTATGGATTAAATTGATTTTAAGCATAATTATGCACTTTTAGAAAAAATCTTAAAACGAGCTTTAATTTCAAATTGCCATTTTTAGGATAAAAAGAGTACTTTCCGAGTTAACTCCCTCTGAATTACGACCACCTTCCCGAAAATTTTAAATTAGAAAGTGGGTCGTGGCACCTCGTTCAATATGAATTCTGATTCTCTCTTCAGCAGTATCGAGTAATTTATCAGTAATGCGTAAAGTTTTTAAATTTGGTGCATTAATTGCTGAAAAAATTAACTTTGGAAATGCAAAATTTTGTTAGTGTACTGTAAACTCAGTGGAAGTATTTTTTGCTAAATTATTGATTTTGAACAAAAGTTGAAAGTGATCTATTGTTTTTAAAATTTTTGTTACAAAATTGTACCCACCAGAAAGTGTTTTTAAAATAGACACTAACAATTTTGTAAAGACCTAAAGAAATAATACCATTTACTGCGCCTTAAAAAAAATAACAAGTGAGCCATGGAATATTTTTATTTCTAATTAGTATCACTTTATTCTAAGTTACTCACACGCATCAGTGTATTTAATAAAATTTCTTCTTACACACCTATTTAATTATATGACAATTATTAGCATTTTATTGGTGAATATTCGTACCTATAATTGGCTGTAGTGAATTATCGATTCATAATTTACTGCATTCGGCCAATCACAAATACAAATTCCATAATTCAGTGTTCACTGATTCAATTATATTTTAAATCAACTGCGATCAACTCTTGCTGCAGCTGTCAATCAACTCGCTGGCAGTCACAACCAAGTGTATCGCCATATAATTTGTTTACGTTTTCCACTTCTTACGAGTAGATACCGGTTAATGCTATCAAATTTCAATCTACTTTATTTGTTTAATAGGTGTAGAAAAAGCATTACATTCGCGATTATGACCATTGTTCACTTAGAAGATTTGTGCCACTCGCCTTCGGCTCGTGGGCTCAAACATCATCTTCGTGAATAATGGCTATCATAATTGCTCATATAACAATATACTACTATTTGTAATTGAAAACTAACGTTTTGAACGATCAATTAGCATCTGCAAAGTGGTTTTTGTGAAGCTTGAACAAAAACAATCTAGCGGAAGCTAATCTGCAGACGATTTCCGAGTGCAGGAGGGCCAAGAAAAATTAACTTGCAAGAAAAATGAACAGTTGAGAACAATGAGTTCGTGTCTACCATTTAACTGAATAGGGTCGTTTCCTTCAACAAAATTTATAAAAAATTACTATAGCATCAAAAAATATACTAAATATATATTTCATATATCATATTAGAGAACGTTCTAACAATCACATGCAAGAATAAATTGGTTTTCAAAATAACAAGGCGATAAATGATGACGTATGTAATGAGAATTCAATTTTACAGATTTTCATGTTTTCGTTTGTCATGTTGGTGGTAGTGCTCGGTTGATTTGTTGCGTATTTGTTGTTTACATTGTGTTGATTTTTCATTATAAATTATAACCTAACAATTTTAAATTTTATTTTCTATTTTAAAACATATCTGCAACATTATATTATTAATAGAAAATCATTTACATATTTACTTTAGCTTACAGTGTACTTCATATTTTAATCAAGTTAAATCCTAATAACAATAACAATAGTTTGAAGATAATTAATATGACAATGACTCACGTCGATACCATAATAGTAAACGAACGACGCCCGTCGATTGTTCCTCTATTTGTTAACTGCGCATGCTCTCACATCTAACGTCACTATAGGCGCCAATTCAAAATTTCATAACTTAAATAATGAATTTCACTATTAAAATGAATTTGGAATGTAAAAAAATTAAAAAATACGGGTCAAATAAAATTTTATAAATCACTTGAATACAAAATTTTAAAAAAATGATTAACCCTATTATCATTAATGATATGGAAATTACCAAAAACTACTTTGCAGACGGTTACGACATGCACAGGCGTTCGCAGTTATTTTTGCAAACTTTATTTACAGGCTTATAATTCGTCAGATACCTGTAATAATTGACCCTTAAATTGGCAGACGCTAACTAATCGTTCTCAGGGATCTGTCATTACCTCTCGGTCTATATGTGACCTGATCATATATAATACTGCCTATGTTGTAATTTAATACTATGAAGTAAACAAAGTTATTTTAAAAATTTAAAAAAATACTTAAAATTGTATAAATCAGGAAACCACAAGCATAAAATATTGCTGAATAAATATTATATTTATATTGTCTGAGATAAAGCGTGCAAAAGCACAAGTCCATTGTGATAACAATGTAGATAGTCTTGCTATCACGAAAGATGATTCATTTATTGACATTTTTGCAGATATTTGTAAATTTTTCTCTAATGAAAAATTAGGAGTGCTGTCATCCAAGGATAAGAAACTTGCAGAGTCACTTATTGCCAGATGCAAAGTGCAACTACAACAAATTTCCAAAATACAGCAGCTACCAACTAACGAAGAATATGTGGATATGGACATTAACAAAGGTTTTTATTAGGCATGGTTCTGAAGTGTTTAGCTAATATGTAATATTTAATATTCTAAATATGTTTTCTAATTGCATGTGCATTTTTATAATAACACAGTTTCTAAGTGCTGCAGAAATATTCGGGAGATAATTCTACACGAAGAATTGAGAAAGAAATATAAATGTGTACCAAACTGCTTTGTAAGGGAGCTACGGTCGAAAATTTAGTATGTCGATCTTAAGGTGGCCATTCCCCAGAGAGAGACATCCGATAGGGAAATATTTATTATTTTTGCCCATAACTTTTTCTTCTTAGTACGTATATTTAAAAAAACTATAAGAGTATCTAAGTAGAACCATAACAAGACAATTTAAAAATTATGTTAATCATCCTATTTCGTAGTTTTAAATCTAGCTATTTTGCAAACCACTGAAATTATTGAGTGAAAATTCATAATAATAATCTTGTTATGGTTCTACTTAGGTACTCATATAATTTTTTTAAATATTCGTGCTGAGAAAAAAAAGTCATGGTCAAAAATAATAAATATTTCCCTATCGGATGTCTCTTCCTAAGGAATGGCCACCTTAAAAAAAAGGCAACTTCTCGCGTTTTGACCTTTTCCAAGAGAGGTACAAACTTGTTTTTTCTTTTAATGAGTCTCAAGTTCTGAAATGTAAAAAAATATTAAATTAATACATTGGATGGGGGTTAAGAATATGTGATAGGAAAAAATGCCTTTTATTCATAGAAATACATGTAGGAAACTTCATGATCTCGGAGAGACGTGTTAACATTACTGAATATTTCTCAAAGCAGATATTTGTTTAAGTCGGTAAAACAAAAAAAACTAAACTTTTTGTTTGCGCCATCCTAATGTTTACATACACTTTTCGTAAAAAAAAATTCGTGTGGAATTGCTGCAGATTTTCTTGACAGCGATTTAGAAACATGTATTTGACTGTGGTCAATATATTATGATAAACAGCTCTAACAAGAATTATGAATAAATAACATGCCTAATGTTTTTCCTTTGACTTCCGATTTCCTGGATTTTGACGTAATTTTACTGGCTAAACACTTTTGAAAAATGTGTTGAAATAGTTTTAGTAATCGAAGAAGAAGAAGGCAAAAATAATATTTATTCTTCTGTAGATGATAATAATGCGGAGTCAACAATAATAGACGAAGGAATAATATGCCCTTATAATGGTGAGTATTTTAAAATTAGCTGTTGGACTAAATTTTACAAAACCTGTAATTGGTAGAATAGCTTTTTATCACTTCATTGTACTGAATACAGGGCGATTTAACACGACGCTACCAAATTTATGCTACAGATGAAATAAAGTGATCTATATTTCTTTGTTTTCGGGAAATTTTATATTGAAGGGTCTTATGGAGCTTTGAAGAAGGCATATAAACGGCGCCTCTAATAATAATAATAATAATAATAATAACAACGAAGAACGACAAAAAACTCTCCAAATACCGTGATCTCCGACACGAAACTCCAATTGCTGTAGGCTACTCGCTTAAGATGATCATCGTAATAATAATCATAACGGCCTGTCAGAAATCTGCCGAATGTTTAGCAGGCCGAATGCAGAAGGCGGTTATCCTGGGGCCTCTTCATCTATTTAGAGCACACCACTCGAGTATTTGCAGTCACTAATTCCACAGGTTGTGTGGAGTTGCTGTAGTTAAATCACCGGCTCGGCAACCGTGTGGTCACAGAGTAATACAGAGTTTTCACTCAATGCTATTCCCTATGTTCACAGTTTCATTTTTTGTCGTGTGACGTATACCTGCCCAGATTATGCGCGGAAATGTTCCTTGTGATAGACAGGGTTGACTTCAGCTCAAGAGCTACTTTAGGCAGGGGTGGTATTAAGTATTTATTTCGATGTTATATTATGAATATGATAAATGTTAAATAAATTCTAATCAATCATAATTTTGTAACATTCACGTTAACAACTTACTTTCCCTTTTTATTGTACTTACATGCATTCCTAACCAAAAAAACCGAACTCTACTGAATTATTTAAATTTAAAAAATATTTCATGGAAAATGCACAAGACAATATATGAAATTGAAAAACTTTTATCCAACCGAAAATTAAAAGAACATTTCTTTACGAGGATAAGCGATCATACTAAAATATAACAAAATATTAAAAGTTGTATTTCTTTTTATTCCAGTTTATCGTAAAAAATGTAGATTAGGTAACACAAAATTGATGGTTGAAAATTTGTACATAAATGCTTCTAATTGTTCAAAAGATGCATAGATTTAAGTTTTGTGCGTAAAGTTTCTGAAAATCTTCCTGTCATTAGTTTATTTCCAACATTTTCATATTAATACTTTCTAATATTAACTAGAAATAAACTATCTATGTTTGATTTTTAAAATTAACACAGAAGTAGAAAAATATATATTTATAGAAATACATAAAGAGTATACAATTGTTAACAATATAACACACTGAACATGGGTATATACAGAGTACATTGATTGTAAATGAAATTTAAAAAAAACAGATCAACAAAAATATTTAGATATCTCGATAACTAAATATTCAAAATAAAAGTTATTACAATAGTTTTCATAAATAATGGTAAAGTAGATAGATATTTTTATAATTCTTGCCAGTGTTAGGTACTGCAAAATAGACCAAGTTACAGAAGACAGTCTCGGATGTCTCGGAAGAACAAATTTTCATGTGTGTGTGTGTGACAACAGGTACCATTTTTTTATGCTATCACATGTTATTTCGAAAAGCAGTGATCTTCACAAAATTGAATAAATCCATCTTTTTCCATTTTTCTCCTTTTCGACTGACGTTCCTGATGAAATAATTTTCTTTTCAGTTTTATGACTTCTTCCCTAATCTTAGTTTTGCATGGGGAATAGGAAGTAAAAAAGACGTTGCAGTCTGGGTCTGAGCAGATGTATCTGAAAATAAATAGTTTTTGTTGTATGTACTTGGTCAAAAAAATATTATGACTATTTCGTTTTTTATTTCTAATATTTATCCTGAAGTGAATGGTGTACGTTGGATATACACAAGAAAAATTTGAATCATATCCACAAACTAAAATAACAAAAAAAAAATGAATTTATATTATGATACACTGTATACGTATGTCTATACAAAATAAATATAAAGCATTTTAATTTTCCTTGCATAGCCTACTTTATTTCATATATAATATGTATACAAGAACAACAAAAAATGCTGGATATAACATAACCTAATGTTGAAATATGAACCGTATCGAAACCAGTTAGGGCATAGTTAGAGTGATGTGCATAAACAAAGAAACATACAAACAAATGTACGGATCAAATAAAGCATACCTTTTTCTTTTCTGATAGGAAATTAAAAAAGACTTTTTAAGATATTCATCATTTATTTATTGCTCTTCATATTTAAGGATGAATTTCAAATTAAAACAAAATCATAAAATACCAAATAACTTTCAGTATACATTTTGAACTCTTTAGAAACGAAAATATAACATATAACATACTAAAAGGAGGAAATTAATTACTCATCAAGAGAATCAGTACTTGAACTCGATCCCGGTTGTTCTACGGTAGTAGCAAACATTAAGGAATTAACGTAGTAGTCACCAAGTAGGAGGTAATAAATATGCTTTATCAATGCTGCTAGAGCACATCTGTGATTTACATGCAATATGAGAAATAATTTAAACAAAAAAAAAACATTTAATTTAAGTATACCTACTTAACCGATTATAACCTTACTAAAATATTTGTTTATACATTTCTAACAACTTGGTTGTTTTAATAAAGTTAAATTGAACTACATCTATGCACTTAAACAAAATTTTAGCCATTTATGTCATCCCTACTATAAACATTAAATAATAAATAATGAAAATGAAGTAGAGGTACCTAATGAATTTCGAAACTTTTCTTAAATTATTATAATGGTCTTCTGTGGAAGTATTTAATAGTTGATTACAGACTTGTAAGTTAATTTATGATAGTCTTACCTGAATCTGACAGACTTGAAAATTGATGGTATACCCATATATAATGTTCATTTTCATTTAACTTGTTTTTCAAAGGATCTGAAAACATCTCACCACCGAAATGCAAGCTGCACACCTTGCACATATACGAGTGGGGGATTTTATTATATTTCCACGACCATAATTATTTGCCCAGCTAAACATCTAATAAAAAAATATAATTAGGTATACTTATGCTTTTATTTAATTATTAATTTCTTTTTACCTCTTATATTATCCTTAGCGAACCTGAATAATATAATATTCATTACTTTAGAAATTCACCCAATTGAAAAACACTATTATAAACGTATAAAAACAATTCTACATAGAAAAATATTATGAAAAATGTTGAAATTATGAAATTTCTCAGAGCCTAATCACGACGTTCGACGTTCAAGCAAATACTGATTGATATGATGCGCAGATCATTTCTAAATCGGTACCTGCCCAGAGTGGAGGAGAGAGAGACAGAAAATTAAGCCATGAAACGTCATAAGTGAAAACTCTGTATTTAAATCTACTCTGTGGTGTGGTAACGGAGGCCACGGAAGCCCTATCCGGCAACGGGAGAACAGGAGGTGAAAAAATTATAAGGTTTATTCTTATTCATCTTTTTGTCATACAAAGTACATAAATAAAACAAGTCACAGGTGTCATTGCATGATGTTACAAAGAAAGTATACGTGTGACAATACTCATATCAAAAAAGTCTGATTCAGCTTCATCAATTTTTGTTTTTATTTGTCTATTATCTAGAAAAGATCTTACCCACTAGTTTACTAATCCAGGCAGTTAGAAATAAAGAAGCTTCGCAGTCATAAAATATTTGTCGATGGTTTCAAATGCCTTCGTAGGATCAAATGAAAATGCGATCACATATTTGCTGTCGTACAAAAATATTGTTTTATTAAAAATGAGACCTGAATATAGGAAGAATGAACTCATGCATTACCAAAATGTTGCGTTAAATAGTTATAGTTGTCTTCATTCGTTTAATCACATTAATAAACCTCAAAGCTGTGCCGCTTATACATGGCTACAGCATTGAGGGGAGATCAGGGCAACATATTAAATATATTATACTACTTAATACATAGAACATCCTTATTCGCATATAAAGTGTGTTCTGGAATGATTATTGTAACAAATTGACGAAAACACACCTGTTCCAATTATTTAATGAATTTATTTTGTTCATATTTACCAACTCGCCCCTACGGAAAATATTTTACGACCTAGCGGGGACGAACTTTTAATATTGTCAGTGTCACGGAATTTCAAATTAACCGCATCAGTTAAGAATATATTTTTATGTGCTTTATAAAATAAATATATTTGGTGACCTGTGTTTACATTATATTTAGATTGTGAGAGCTTAAACTTGAACAGGTACATGATATTTTCCTTTGTGTTTTAGCGTATTTTATGCAATTGTGTTTTTATGAATATTTTGGTGGGTAGTGAATTATTCGGGTGTTTTGTGTTTATAAGTGGCTATGGTAAAATAATATCGTGAAAATGTTTTGGCCTTGGGAAGGTTCTTTACCTATATAGCACCAGCAGAGAATGATAGGAAAGTATGGGGATTATTAACAGCTCGTAAATTACAGAGAAAGTTTGTAGACAACATTTATGTGAACATACCCAAAAGTGGTATTAAATGTTTATAAAAATATAAAAAAAAGTGAAGGAGAAACTGGAGCTGTGGAAAAATACGCCAGCTTAACAGAAATTCCAGAACAAACTATTTATAAATTAATTAAGGAAGGGCCATATAATCGAAAAGCTAAATCGGACAAAGGAAAATCACTAGCATTAGATTCGTCTGTGGTAAAGTTGTTAAGAGATTTAATTTACAGTAAGTATAAGGAAAATGAGCTACCAACAGCACAAACAGTACATATAGAACTGAGAACAACTAGTGTCATTTAGTGAATAACCACTTAGGCGATGGCGTTTAAAGATATAATTTAACTTTAAAATGATTAATAAAAGAGCAAGTATTATGGAAATCTACAGAATTGTACTGTGGCGTAATGAATGAATATTTGCAACGTATTAAAAAATTTCGAAGTTGCTCGAAGTTCTCTAGAATCGAAATTATTTATTTGATACTTACTTATTTGTTTTCTACAATTGAATTATTTATTTAATAATTGTTTATTTGTTTTCTAGAATAGAATTTATTTATTTAATATTTGTTTATTTGTTTTCTAGAATTGAATTTATTTATTTAATCTGGGACAATTAGATCAAGTTAGGATTATTGATACAAATAGCAATAACCTTAATTCTGAACCCACATTTCTGGCAAGGAATTGCTCTTATCTCCTCGTGGTCCTTGCTTGGGTACAATAATAATTCAATAGATTAAATTATTATTGCCGAAACTGAGCAATAAGAGAATATTTGATAATTCTAATTTAGACTCAAAATTCATCATTGCTCTACAGATTTAAATTTCTATCAGTATGCACACAAATTTTAAGTACGGCTCTGTGAGATGTCAATTATCTTAACGAGCCAAATTTATGGTCTGCTTCTTACAGTTTTTTTTACCTGCACTGAACGAATGAAGGCAACTATAACTGAGTACGCTTAGTGACGCATACTGCAAAACTATATAATGTGATATAATACTTGTATGAATAATTTTGATAATACCCATAATATTATATTCATATCAGTTAAGTACTTCTTGCGAAATTGGTAAAAAAAACTTATTTCTTTTAAATGCCTTATCTGCAGTGATATTTTGGCAGGGTCATTTTAAACCATCTTTTATGTGGACCCGCACACCACGCTTGTCGAACGTAGTAAAACAGGCTTCTTTTCTTTAATAATTTTCCGCATAACCTTTTAACGGTCTGGCACCTGGGCATACATTACTTTTACACTTAAACTCACAGCAGATAACGCCGGCCCTGACTGGTACGGTTATTGATAGACTGATAAATGAATTCAATAAAGGACTTGACAAATATACCTTCCTCGATAATTGATTTGTGTATATGTCTAAAGATGTCATTACGGATAAGGCTGAAAATCTAAAACGCTTATATGTAACCAATTTATGTGATTGATTCTCCTGAAATTGTATTAATTCTAATCGTTTTTTAAATGCAATTAAATGGAGACGAATTACACCAGAGATTCGTTAAGTAATGAAATTTTCCCCATCTATCTTTATTTTCGATAGAAAATGATCTTTCCTCTGAACTGGAAGTAGACGGATGTTTTTTTTAAATAATATAAATGGAAAATGTTTGTTGTGTACCTAATTGATTTTGTTGTTTAATTTTGTGATATATAATATAGAGTTTTGTGTGAAGTCACTGGGCAGCATCTCCTAGGTTCGAATTCCAGCTCCAGCAGATGGCATTATTAAGAAGCTTGGGTGTGTATGTGCGCACTTTTACAGCACGGTCTTTTCGGACTATTATGGCTCTGAATTGGGGCGGTATCTACTTTATACCGAATTATTGCAAAAATAGGAGTATATAGAAGAACCCATAAAACCTCCAAAAAATTACACAAAAAGATAAAACCTATACATATATTGATATGAATGTTTGCTTATTTGCGGAATTTATATGCAGCTTGTATATACCATGTAGTAGTTTTCTGTTTAGGTTTTAGGCTATTGATCACTTTACGACTTTACGAATACTTTACTTTTAACTTCCCGCCATATAGTGAAGTTATTGTAATGGGTCCGAAGTTAAAAATCAAGATTTTCAACATATTTTTATGTTTTTTTTTCTTTATGTTTAGGATTTCTTGAAAAAGATTTAGCCGATCTAATTTGTTCCGCGGCAATCGATACTTTTAAATATCAGATATTTTTATAGACCCTTTCTAAAATTATTTGTGCCATTACACTTAGACTATTTATATCAATGAAATGCAATGAAATAAAATTTAAAAGAACAAAATGCCTACTTTTCTGTGTTATTATTATATTATTGATATTCATATCGTGCTGGGTAGTTGGCTGTGTGGACATTATGTCCCTCACATAGTTACAAATGCCACCTTTATAGTCCTAACACACGGCCCAGTAATGTGATACTCAGAGTCACGCCCACCCCACAATTTAAAACAATATATTCCACACTTTACTTAAAACGTTGAAACTCAGCTTGTTATATTTCTATTCTTATTCGTACCATTTGTCAAAAAAAACTTTGACTGATCCTTTGACGTAAAAGTCACAAGCCTAGAGGTTAGGTCCTAGTAAAATACTGGATAATTGTATCATTTACAGCCTTATTTCAATAACGGCGAATACGTCTGGTTTAGGAAGCATTCCTTTAAAAGCAAATAACATTTAACGTTGACAGATATAAACGGTATATCGTATGTGCATATTAAATACAGTAGCGAGCCTAAAAAGGAACTCTGAAGAACCCCACTTTTTATATGGAATGTGATATTTTTCTGTATATGTTTATTATTTCTGGCACCTGTTCTGTTGGAAGGATTCAGAATAGGCGTAAAATGAATTATTATTAGTTTGAAATATTAGATTCTTTAATTTTTAGATCTTCCAGCGAAAGAAGCATCCCAGGAAATAAAATATGGAACCATATCAATGAGAAGAAAATTTTTACTGGGTTTTGAAAAGATGAGGCGAGTGTATGCTACTATCCACAATTATTGGTTAATAATATATTATTGTGACAAAGACATAAAGCCTATATGTACGTTCGATCTAAAATATTTTGAAGCTAAAGAGTCCGAGAACGATAAAAGCACAAATTTCGAACTGATAAGTAGTGCGTCACCTGATAAAAAAACCTATTATGTAAGTCTTTACATATACCTAAGAGTAAAAATGTTCTGTGAGAAACTCATTTCCAGTACATAAAGAGGGAAGGGAAAAATCCAACAGTTCTCAGGATGCATTTTAGAGCAAGAACAAGGGTTATGTCAGAGAATATATTTAGTTCTACTGTTTAGACTCGCACTTTTGTTCTCTCAATTAAAATGTATCTACTTCTTAAGATACTGCAAATTTAAAATTTTAGTAACAATTATGCACTTTTCAGTTTATGGCATTAACTCCTAAGGATATGCTGCAATGGGTTACCCATATAAACAAATGCCATGACACTGTTGTGTTACGAAACAAAGGAAAACATTTAGATGTAAAAGATGACAACGATGACGATGACATATACCTTGAGCTTGATGATATGTAAGTACCTACATACAACCATTATCCTTATCCTAAGTTCGTCGCTTGTGACCAATGATTATTTTGCTGTGTCTAGATATGTAAATACCTATTACAGAGATATTATTCGTTGATTTATTTTATAAAATTTATGGACTATCGCGTCTTACCTAATTACAAAATAATTTTTCAGAATCAGAATTAGAAATATTTATCTAACCTAGATAGATTTTCTCTAATGCTTCAAGAAGTTTTTATATCAAAAAATATATTTGCAACCAAAAATGTTACAACCAGAGACCTCTAGTTAATATTTTTAAAATGGTTTCTACAAATAATATATACATACTAGTTATTACTAGGCGTGGACTTTTCGAGATTTTTTGTCAAGTGCCAGGACTCGGAGGCGAAAATATTTATAGTCGAGTCGCTGTATCGAAATTTATAAAAAACCCAAAAAAATGTTCAATACTTTACCGATTTTTTTTGAAACTTTGGAAAGATCTTCTTGGGTCCATAAGTCGAATAGTTATGAGTTTCTTTTTTGTTGGTCGAACCTCCGACATTGATAAATAAACAAATTAAGTTAACAATTGAATAAATTCCTGAATAATTATTAAAAATAGCTGATTTTTTTTTAGGGGGGGTTTGGGGGTCGCTGATTACATATATAAATTTAAAAATTCATAGAAAGTATTTGTTTATTGACAAAAAATTTATTAAGATACAAAAATCCGCGCGCATTTCCAAATAAACGATGAATTTTACAAAGTATAATATATTAATCATCATATATATCAAGCATATATTTATGTGAATCTTATAGATACGTCGTATGTAGGCATACACCAAAAATAGAATTCCACATATACCACATTTTCTGGAAAATATATAAAAGAATTTTTTCGTTGGAAAAGTGAACTTAAATAATTAAAGAACTCAACGTGATTTTGGACTATAACAACAACAAATGATAAAAATCTGCCAGAAACTAAGAATACTCGAGGGTGCGTTCATTTGAAAAATTTTGTCTTTCGTTTCACTCAAAAAATCGAATCCGTTTTCCAGAAATTAAAAAAAAACGGAATGGTTTACCAGTTATACGCTGGTGGGATGGGTGCTTATGAGGGGTCGCATTTGAAAACAATTACACGTATTGGCTCCAAACAAAAAACAGTCGAAAAGTACGTTTATTGGCTTCATTTTGCATTTTATTTCATTAAAAAATTCGAAAGCGTTTTCTAGATATTGAAAAAAAACAGAGCAATTTTCAGACCTCACGCCGATGGGATAGGTGCTTGTGAGGGGTCACATTTGAAGACAATTATAGATATCGACTTCAAACAAAAAAACAGTCGAAAGGTACGTTAATTAGCTTAATTTTGCATTTTATTTCATTCAAAAATTCTGAACCATTTTCCAGAAATTAGAAAAAAACGGAGCGATTCTCCGACCACACGCTGGTGCGATAGGTGCTTGTGAGGGGTCGCATTTGAAAACAATTATAGATATCGACTTCAAACAAAAAGCAGCCGAAAGGTACGATTATTAGCTTAACTTTGCATTTTATTTCATTCAAAAATTTTAAACCGTTTTCCAGAAATTCAAAAAAAACGGAGCGATTTTCCGGCCGTACGCTCGCAGAGTAGATGCTTATTAGTAACGGCCTTTGAATACAATAACTGAGTTGGACTCCAAACCAATAACATTTGAAACGTACGTTAAGCATGGTCATATTTAACATTTTGTTATACCTATTAAAAAACTCGGTTTCTCTGAGAGTTATCATTTTTTTAGAATGACAGATTTACAAAAATATTTAAAATGATGGATGATATTTCGGCCATTTTGAATCCGCCATTTTCAATTCTAACTTTTCCGTGTTAAATTAATAATTCGCGACCTAAGAAGCTTTTCTGGAAATTTTCCGATAGAATTATGAATATTCACAGAGAATATTCCAAACAATTAGTGTCACAACCGCCATTTTGATTTTGGACTCTTTGATATCAAATTCGTAATCAGCGATCCCCAAAACCCCCCCTAGAAAAAAAATTTAGCCATTTTGAATAATTATTCAGGAAGTTAGTCAATTGTTAACTTAATTTGTTTATTTTACAATGTCGGAGGATCGACCGACAAAAAAAAACTCTTAACTTTTCGATTTATGGACCCAAGAAGATATTCTCAAAGTTTAAAAAAAATCGGTAAAGTATTAAACATTTTTTGGGTTTTTTAAAAATTTCGATACAGCGACTCGACTATTATACCGTTTTAATTTTTCGTAGGCCTACAACCCCATACTCATTTTACTTTACTGAGAAATTTTGATTTGTTATAATAATTATATACATATTTTTTAAAGGGCGAAACCTAATTCTCAGAACAACAATACCATAATTTCCCAAAAAATCCGCGATGAAAAATCTGACCCCGGACCACCATTGCCAGGAAGAAGGCCGCTTAGGAAGAATATGAGTATTCCGATACCTCCCCCCATTGTAAAACCTTTGGCCCTACCATCTAATGAAATTCACAGTTCCCAAGAATCACTCGCATCATATGAGGGCATAGACAGTAAAGTCTCACATGAATCACAAGATATATCACCACCAAGTTTAGAGGACTCGTTTTCCGAAGACGATGAGGATTGTACATATGAAGCCTTTGTAAATATAAAAGACAAAGTGGACAGATTACAAAATACGTCTCAAGGCCCCGAACAAATTGAAACAAAAGGCACGAATACGAATAATATTGGCAATTCGAATCCACGAGTAGTACCAAAGATTCCAGAATTACCAGTTAAACCAAAAGTTAAGGATAAACCTATAATTCCTAGGAAGCCACTTGGTTATACTAGATCTTCAAGTAATTCTTAAATTCAGTGTAGATTATGATGTATACAGCTTTGATTATTTACTTCGCTATGTACTATATGAACTGATCTTTTATAGAACTTTAATTCTTTTGTAGTAAAAATCATAGTAGTCACTTTTTATTTTGATTTAATAAATAAACTTTTATTTCAAGTGTTACAAATATAAAACATTCACCCTCTCTAAATTGTATAATTATTTTATATCTGCTTCTTTGTCATTGTACGATTTATTGTTTGCTAATTGTGAGAATTTGTTTATTACCAATGAAATTAGAGAAGCGTATAACTTTTCTTTTGTATCTGCTTTAAAAATATTTCCCATGTGCGTACCAAAGTATGCATTGGTATTAAATTAATGTGATGAAGTCATTAGAGATAGGTACTATTATATCTCTCTAATTTACTTGGATACGTCGTATACTCAGTAATAATAATATTTAATCCTGTACTGAAGCTACCAGTAAAGAGTATTTTTATCATATAATGTACACTACTTATTAAATAAATGAACTGATGTATGTTTTTTAAAAATATTTTTGTATTATTATTATTAATACTTATACATGATAGAGAATATACGCAGTGTTGTATTTTATTATAGTAACTAGACTATAGGATTACTTACAAATAAAATTTTAGTAGAAACCATAGATATTCATTTATGTCTGTACCAGAGATATAAACCCATGGTCATCGTGTTAGCCGTGGTTACATTTTAAATTAATCGAAGAATCTTCAAGGAATATTTATAGATGAGTGAAGTACTCCATTATGAACAAGTTTGATACAAAATAAATAAATATAAATAGAATGTGTTGTATTTTTTAACAAAATGTCGTAGTATAAAGGTTCAGTTTTTCCAAGTGTAGAAAATTTTGAGTTTTTTTAAGACTGTGTCGATAAAATATAAGAATTTGTATGGGCAAGTATAGTAAGCGGGAATCTTTTCTATCTTTCAAAATAAATGTGCTGGGTCCGTGGACTTCACATTTTTAAAATACAATTTGGATTTCACTCCTGAGAGCTAAGGTAGCAAACAATAATGATCAAAAGTCTCTATGGTCATAAAAAATTTTAATGACAGGTTTTCGAGATATTGGCCGAAGATTTTAATATCGACGAAATTACGACTTTCGGGGTACAAAGTCGACTTTGTGTAACTTTATAATTTCTAAGTTGAAATAAATCGAATCAATTTCAATTTAACTACTTTAATAGTTTACAGAAATACATACAAACAATGGGAGAGCATGGGACCTCTCAAGGTGCAGGTAAACTACAAAAAACGTTCGTCAGAATAATGTAAAAATCATTAAAAGTCCATATAACATATAGTAAAATGTAAGGCAAAATTGTACATAATAGGAATCCGTATACAATAAAAAAAAAAATGAAACTAAACTAAACGCGGTCTGGCTAGGGCGTTATAAACAAATAATTTTTACGATAAATGTTATCGTAAAAATTATTTGTTTGTAACTTTAAGCTCAACGAAATTACATGTAAACACACAAAAGGAAAATAATACAAACTGTACATAAAATTAATGATAAAAATGGCCCGACAATTAGTAATTTCGACCTAAACTTGTTCGTTAGTTGAACACTGCGTTTTTATGCCCACACACACGGGAGATGTCGAAAAAAACGGGACGGTATAGCTACGCAACCATAACGTTCAAACGAAATTATCCACGCAGTATAGTCTTCTCATGGGGTACGAGAAGTCTTAATCGGACGGTAACACTGGATACAATATAAAACATTACTGGCCAAACGTGGAATGAAGTAATTAAGCCATCAATAATTCTGCATAGTTGCAAGCGGCTTCAAACAGCAACATTTGCATCACGAGAGGCGTACATAATAGAAAAGTCTGTACTTACAGTTGATTCAACGAAGACATTGCCTTGCTGTAGCTATGGGCAATGATACACAATAAATACATAACATATACATACATAACTACTTTACTGATTCTGTTAGCAGTTATTAATCACTATATATATTTACAAATATATGGCGGCTTTAATTCGTACAGCCTACACGGCCAAACCGTCCGCTAATCCATTTTTTCAGCGTTTTCTCGTGCCAGAGCCGGCGCGTATCTCGTCTACTATTCGATAAACTTGGTCGTACAAGCTACTACGCTATTGGTTAAGCATTTGTCACGATTAGCCGATAAGATTTAAACGCGTATAATGCTAGGATCAGTATCTTATAATTTAAATTTAAATAATAAATAGAATAATCGTGCGCTTTATCGCATTGGCACACATAATTGAAATTTACAAATTAACTTATAGTGTGTTTCAAAACGCTAACGTTACATTTGCAACCCCCAATATCTGGAAAACTGTCCATTTTCCGACCTTTTGCCCAGGAGAACTTTTTATCGGGAGCTCGAGAGGAATGATATATACCGATTCCAGCGAATTTCACCGGGGGCGGAGGAAACTTCCCATAAGAAATGAGCATCCCCTTTGCACCCCCGTTATCTGGAGAACTGTCCATTTTCCGACCTCGTGCCAATGAGAATTTTTGTTCAGGAAGAAGTGATCTACAATATACTGCGATTTCAGTTGATTTAGCTGGGAGCCATTTTAAATAAGAATTGTACGGGTTTATTCATAAAGAAGTATTTTCAATGCAAAATGCATGAAACAATTTTAAATACATTTTTGCATTCGAAAGAATTTTAATACGAGAAGAACCTCGGAAGTATAAAGTGCAAAAGATCCTACCGTTCAAGTAGTCTAAGTGATCTTTGGTGAGAGGAACCCTTGTGGCCATTGCTCAGTGGGGGGCTTAGTCAGCCAATGCTGAAGACCGACTTGTTAAATCCTCTATAATGATTACATATTCACCAATAGCATGTAGAAATATAGACAATTTATCACATGAGACAGAGGATCCCGACCAGTAATTATTTATGAAGATTAGCTGCTTTAATAAGTGGCCAACTCAACTTGAAAATTCCAGTGAATGAGGACATGGGCACAACCGATCCAAGCTGGTACTCGTACCTGGCATATCTCAAGCTTACAAATGGCGAGATGCTGTCAAACATGCCGTGTAACAAAGGGGGGCCAACAGAAAGTGTACTAATTAAAGTAAATAAGAAAGTGACTGTTATGTCGGGTAGTTAAATACATCGAGTTCTTCCAGTTAGTCTTTAATTCCAACAATTATGTACATAGTTCGTTGACGACCGTGCAAGCGTGCGGGTGTAAAACGAAGCGTTCCAGAAAAATATAGTGACATATAAGTTTTTCTTTAATTACATCTGTGGTAAATTTTCTCTCAGTCGCGTATGCTATATAGCATAAATCGAGATGCATAGCGGTGAATATGGAGAAGGAGGTAAGGGGCCACCAGAGATAGGTGGCCCAGTAAAAGAGAATGACATGGAAATTGGCAGTGTGTCCGGTGAGTCCGTTCCTGTTATTAATTATTCAATAGATTCCTTAGACAGTCGAGAGTGCAATAGTAAAACTGGCAGTAATATTGCGTTAAATACCAATAGTTTAAATAATTTAAAGAAAGCATTTGGAGTACAGGTAGAAAGTAATATAAAAAGTAATGATATCTCTGATAACAGTCAACCACAAAAACATTACGATTTAAATACTAGATACCAACACTCAGACCGAGGTCCTTTTTTGGTGTATGTAGAATCAGCTGATAGAAATATAGGTAAATTGCATGCAATAAGAGTTGGACACTTTCTTAAACAAGATAAAAATATTCGTTCGGCAATAATAAGTATTAAATCCGTAGGTCGGAACAAAATTAAAATTGAATTTAAAGATTATAAATCGGCAAATATTATTATAACTCATAAATGTATTAAAGAAAATAATTTTATAGCATACATTCCAAAATTTTTTGTGGAGCGCCGTGGTATAGTCAGAGGCGTAGATACCTTTTTTGATGATGATTATTTATTACAAGAAATTAAAGTAGAAAATCCCAACGTAGTTAGTGTTAAACGTTTTATGCGTAAAATAATGGATGATGATGGTAAAGAAAAATTAATACGTAGGCAACTGGTAAGCTTGTCATTTTTAGGTACATCATTACCAAAGTATATTATTATAAATCAAGTAATTTTTGAAGTTGAACCTTTCGTATATCCAGTTATCCAGTGTTATAATTGTTTACGTTACGGACACGTACATCAGAATTGCAAAGGTAAATTGCGATGCAAAAATTGCGGAGAATCTCACGAACAAGGTGAAAAATGTTCAGTAGTACACTGTATTTATTGTAACTCTGATGAACACACATCTATTTCAAAAAAATGTAATGAATACAAAAGCCAAAAAAGAATCAAGGAAACTATGGCTAGCTTAAATATATCTTTTAATGAGGCGAAAAAAATCGAAAACAATGC
Source organism: Stenurella melanura (assembly GCA_963583905.1). Classification (NCBI taxonomy): domain Eukaryota; kingdom Metazoa; phylum Arthropoda; class Insecta; order Coleoptera; family Cerambycidae; genus Stenurella; species Stenurella melanura. The sequence continues at coordinate 26,468,380 of OY757318.1, read as the reverse complement.
AACATACTCAAAAATTACAACTAGTAACAGATTTGATATCTTAGATGAAGTAAAAGATTTTCCTCCACTAAATAAATCGACGCACACGTATGTAACTAAACCCAAATTTATTAATAGAAATAATTTTTCAAATAGTGTGAATAAAAACGGAAATATTGAACAAACGAAAAAACGTAAATTTGAGGTTATACAAATTAATGATACAGAGCACAATTTAACTTCTAGGAAAAACTCGGTTTGCAGTAGTTCTTCAATATTACCAAACCCTCATAGAGATGATTTTTTTTATATATAAAGAGAGAATGATTGAAAATGTATCCTCTAGTATTAATGATTTAGTAAAACAAATCATAAATAAAGATTTAGTTAACGTCACAGATCTACAAAATGATATTAAAAAAAGTGTTTCTAGTGTTATAAATAAACTATCCGACTCATATCATATTATTTAAAAATGGCTCATCCGGTTGGAAGTGGCAATAGTAATGATGATGACATAGTTAATGACAATAATAATATTGGTAAAAGTAATATTAAAATTATGCAATGGAATGCCAGATCAATGGTATCTAATAAACACAGCCTGTCTACGTTTTTGAATTCAGAAAAAATTGATATAGCCCTAATATCAGAAACATGGTTAAAACCAAAATTAAGCATGACTTTTAAAGGTTACAGTCTTATACGCTCCGACAGAACGAACGGAAAAGGTGGTGTAGCTATTCTTGTGAGGTCAAGTATAAAATACAATATCTTAAACTTTGACCGATTCCAAATAAAGCCAGAAATTTGCGGAATTAACGTATATATAAATAATGCAACTTACACTTTTATTTCCATTTATAGACCCCCAACCTTATTCATGAGTAGCACAGCGTGGTCAAATATTTTATCTAACTTTGGTCCAAATTTAATTATTGGAGGTGATTTCAATGCTCACAGTGGATTATGGGGTTCTGCAATGGGGAATAGAGATGGTAATGAACTTTTGGAAGCAATAGAATGCTCAAATTTAATCGTTCTAAACGATGGTTCTTCTACGAGAATTGTTCCACCTAATTCTCAAAAGTCGTGCGTTGATGTTAGTTTAGCATCGACCAACATTGGTCCTCTCATACACTGGAATTTATGGAGTGACACTTTGGGTTCTGACCACTTTCCTATCCTAATGTTATTAAATAATAATTTATGTGACCAAAATATAATTTATCCAGCTAGGAAGTGGCGATTAGATACAGCTCAATGGAATTTGTATACATCCACCTTAGAAGAACTTATTCGGGAAGCACCAAAATCCAATAATATAAATGAAAACATTTCATATTTTATTAATGCAATAAATAATGCTAGCCAAATTTCCATTGCGCAAAATAAACCATTTATCCCCAAAAAACCTCCAAAACCACAATGGTGGGATGAAGAATGTGAACTCATGATTAAGAAAAGAAAACAAATTTTGTTAGTTTACAAAAATCAAGCTAACGAACAACACTATATAGACTGTAAAAAAATAATGGCTCAAGCAAAACGGTTGTTTAAAATGAAAGCAAAAAGACATTGGCAAAATTATTGCAATAGCATTAGCAATAATACACCTATTAATGAAATATGGAATAAAGTCAGAACTTTAAGAAAACAAAAGAATAAAATCAGTTATGTCCCAAGTGAAATAGCCGAAGAAATGCTCCATAGACTGACTCCTCCATCTGTTGAGCAACAACGTCAAATTAACACGATAGGTAATATTAATAACGATTCTATAACAAATAAATTATCGCTAGAAGAATTAGATAGATCTATAAAAAAATCAAAAAATACTGCCCCTGGTTTAGATAATATTTGTTATCCAATGTTAAGACATATGGGTCCAATAGCCAAATTATTTTTATTAAACATCTTTAATAAAATGTGGTTGGAATCATATATTCCAGAGATATTAAAAAGAAGTGTTGTACTACTGTTTGCCAAACCTGGCAAAGATCCTTCTTGTGCCAGTTCTTTCAGACCAATAACGTTAATGTCTTGTATTATTAAAACATTCGAAAGAATGATAAAATTACGATTGGAATTCTGGCTATTCAGTAACAGTATATTACCAAACAATCAGTATGGATTTAAATCAGGATTTGGAACGTTAGATGCAATAACCCATTTGACAACAGACATTCAAATTTCCCTTACAGGAAATGAATGTACTGGAGCATTATTTGTTGACATAACAAACGCATACGAAAATATTGATTTAGGAATATTAGCTACAAAATTACAATATATTAAATTACCCAATAGAGTCATTAACACAATAATAAATATATTTAATGCAAGAGAAATATCGGTTAAAAATAATAATATATTCTTAGAGTCTAGAATTACATCTCGAGGAATACCGCAAGGATCGGTACTTAGCCCCTTGTTATTCAATTTATATACATTGGACATACATGAAATATGGTCTCCTAATATATCTTGTATTCAGTATGCAGACGATATTGTAGTATATTCCAGCAGGAAAAATAAACGTGAAAGTATCTGTGATTTAAAACATATCAGTTACAATCTGAACAATTGGTGTTTTCAGAATGGCTTTACCATTTCGCCCAGTAAGTCAGCTATTGTTTTCTTTACCAGAAGACGCCTGCAAAACAGACAAAATTTATCTTTAAATGGAATTAACTACCCTGTTCTAAAAAATTATAAATACTTAGGATTATGGCTGGACTCAAAGTTATTATGGAGCGAGCATATCAGATATATAGTTGGAAGAGTGGAAAGGGGCATCAACCTATTAATGCAAATTTGTACCTTCTCTTGGGGAGCACACCAAAGTATGGCGTTAACTTTCTATAGGTCTTATGTAAGATCAATAATAGATTATGGTTGTATAATTTATGGCTCCGCCAGTAATGTTCATCTGAAAAAACTAGACAGAGTACAGTTTAAATCTCTACGCGTTTGCCTTGGAGTGATGAAATCATCCCCTAATGAAGCCCTTCTACTAGAAGGTCTGGAACAACCCCTCTGGCTCAGGCGAGAATACCTGGCGTCAAAATATATAATAAAACAAAAAAGTTTCAACACGAATAACTACAATAAAATCCACACTATTGCCGTTAAAAACCTATGTGAGGCTTATTGGTCAAAGAAGAACTCCCCTCCTCTAGCAACAGCATATATTCAGTGTAACGAATTAAATATTTTAGACCTGATTAAATCTGAAGAAAGTATATATGACCTTGATGTTAACATTCTTTCAACTAAACCAGAAATTCACTTCCCAAAATATGAAAATAATTTCAATCAACAAATATTCCAAGAATATATCATCCGTATTGATAACAGATCGGAAATCATCTTTACGGATGGCTCCAAATCATTTCAAAACGTCTCTGGTGCTTTTTATGTCCCATCTCGTAATTTTAAGTTCTCAGTAATTTTAAATGAACATTCTACCATATTCTCAGCTGAAGCGGCTGCCATTTACCATGCTATCGATTGGTGCATATCCAATAAGATTAAAGACACTATACTTGCTACTGACTCGATGTCAGTATTACTTGCATTAAGCAACTTTTCTTGTCATCAAAGTAACAATATTTTTATTTTAAAAATTATGGATAAACTAACAACAGCTACTTCAAATCAAATATCTATACGTTTTGTTTGGGTCAAAAGCCATAGTAATATTGAAGGCAATAACGTTGCAGATCTAATAGCAAAGCAAGCTAACCATGACAACAGCTACCAAGAAAAGACAGTTAATCCTAAAGATATGCATGTAGTCGTTAAAGATCAGCTTCGTAAAAAGTGGAATATTCACTGGCAACAATATGGACACAGAAGTAGGACATTCTATTTTCAAGTTCATGACAACATACCACGTACACCGTGGTATCAAAAGTTGGACGCTAGTAGAAAATTTATTGCCACTATTAGCAGAATGAAATTAAACCATGGCAGATTTCCCTCACACCTACACAAAATCGGTATTTTACAAACATCACACTGTTCCTGTGGAGCAGAAAATGGAGACTTAAATCACATTTTGTTTGGCTGTCCATTGACCGTCAACGAATCAAATATGTTAGTATTACAACTAATTAAAAAAAAACAATCTTGCCCGATCTGGCTTCCAAATATCCTTAGCTCTAACAACTGCGAAATTTACAATTTATTGTACGTATTTTTAATGAAAACAGGCTGTAATATCTAATGAACATCTTATCGTAGTATATTTATTGATATACATACATATATTTTTTTTAAATGTGTACAAATTCCTATTGTTTATCCATATGTCATTTTCCCATGTCATCCGTGGTCATCTTAGTTATGTCATCTTCAAATGCCCTGAAAGGCCCCTGGGCGAGAAGCGTGTGTCCTTGTCTAATCCTTACATTTGAATTAGGTAAATTATTGTTATTGCACATGCTTGTTTGAGTTGTTATTGTTGTTATTTTGCACTGATTGCCATAACTTTTGCTATGAAGTTTTCAAACATTCTCTCTTCATCTACACGTATCTGCGGGTGGTTGTATGTGTCTAGGCATGTGCTTGCATGCGTGCGTGAGCATGTGTGCGTGTGCATGTGGGCTCATATAGCTATCTTAAACTATTTTCAGTTGTAGCGCACATATGTATGCGTCGATATTATGTAAATATAAAATAATATTTTCGTGGCCAAAACGCAAAGTTCGTAAGGCCAAAAAAATTAGAAAAAAAAAAAAAAAAAAAACAATTATGTAATTATTTTTCTATTATATTATAACATCAACTTAAGGTTTTAATAATATTTACGTATTTTGAATAGTACAATACTTTTTCATTTATAAAAACAGATAGTCAGTAGGTGTCGTCTTACTATTATAGTACAACTAATAACTATTAGACTCTTCAGCCTTTCAGTTCACATGAATATTTTCATTGATTTCTGCATTATTAAAATTACCTTTCTAACTTGTCAGCTAAATCTCCAGAGAAGATGCTCAACTTGTATTATGCATAGATACAAGCGAGAAAGCTGCTACAATATTTATTACGATCGATTTGCATTAGTGCAGCTCAAACGCCGAAGATACAGTACCTACAGTTATTCATATTTTGTTAAATTGAACAGATACATTTGTTCGAGTTTGATATCTGTCACTGAATAGTCAAAAATCGTTGTTTCCAAATCTAGATGTGTTTTGTTTTGTAATAGTGGTTTTCGCAAAGAGAATTAACAGCCGACGAAAAACCTTTGATCTTTTAATAATGGTGTCATTGACCTCGACATTTATATTGAAGATATAGAGCAGTCGTCATAATGTATCAGTCACACGAAAAAGGTAAAATTAGAGAGAGAGGCCAATTGTGACAAATCGAAAACACTGTCGTAATAAAAAGGCCGAACGCAACTGATCGTCACAACCCAATATTACCAAAGAAACTGGTTGCTTCGTAACATACGTCACATGAAGCCATTTAGTTAGTATAGAATTATTCATTGACAATGATTTTGAAACTATTTTTTTATAGTTTATTCTATAAAATGAAGAAAAAACAGTCACACGCGGTCATCGAGGGCTACACGTGACGTAGCACTGATTCTAACGAGCCAGCCGGTCTTTTAGTCAAATTAACTTACTGTGTACACGACAAACCTCGAAACCGTTTCCGCTGGATGTCGCATGTCGTGTCCCTTTAATTTGGAGTTAACTAGTTAACAACGATCTTCGTCTTCTCTGTCTGACTTCCTTATCTTGTTAATTCTCTAATTCTTGGTAGAAAAATTCAAAAATTAAAAAGGTTATTTTAAAGCGTATTTAGCTTTAATTTAGATGTTGTGAAAGGTTTCTAAAGGTTGTTTTAAATTATGTATTAATTTAAATAGTTTTATCTTGAACATAAGAAGAAATATTCAAAACTTAAAGGTTATTTTTAAAGCGTACTTAGCTCTAATCTAGATGTGAAAGCTTTCTAAAGGTGTGTCAGGGTTTGTCGGACATTTTTAAAATTATAATCGTAATGGTTACAGTACTGAGGGCTGATTTCAGAGAAAAAATATTCCGCCTACAGCCGCCATTTTTATCCATAAATGTTTCTATAAAGTACCTTTTCTATTTTCACGATAATTTTATGACAAATTTCGAGTCGAAAGCGAGTTTACTACTAAATATCTAATATGTATAAATCATGTTAACATATAAAACTGTATTGTTTCATTTTTCGATTATAATGTTTATAATACTTCTTATTTAATAAATTTATCAACATTATTTAAAAAATTGAAAGATGAGAATTCGAGTTCGGTCGGCGACAGAGGCAGCGTTTTTAAGTGCCTCCTACAAAATCTCCAATAAAATCGGTTAAAACTGTAGGAAATCGTGCGAAATTGTGTTGAATAAAAGTGTGGACAACTCTACATTAATTGATATAAATTAGCATAAGTCTGCATGGCTATTTCATATAACTGATATTTGATACTAAAAGCGTATATAAACAACTTGAAAAAAGGGATAAAAACATCTGATAAAATATAACTCTCCTAAAAGAAAGTAAACACGTGCAATCGGACTGAGCCAATGCTAGATACCAAAGGGGGCCATGTCATAAATTCATAAATTACTCTGCAACAAAGAACTATAGGGACGCACCAGTGACAGATATATGAAGTGAAGTGCAAGAAATCAACCCAAGAAGCGCAAACCAGGCAATTACAGATAGTTAAACTATGTTAATTTAATTTTATTTATTAACCTAATGTATTAACTTGTTAGCTTTATTAACTTTTTTAATTTAATCTATCAACTCAAAATCTAGAGAGTCGGATGGAAATCAAAATAGTTGGCGTCTGCTGGATATACGGTGCGTTTCAAATGTTGTCCTAGATCTCCTTTTTTCTTTTACATATTTTATTTTTCTGTGTTGCATTACCTTGGCAGATCGGTATGCAGGGTGTCTTCAAGTATTCTCTCGGGCTCTATTTTTGCCTTTGCAGATTCTATTTTTTTTACAACCCCCTTGATATGGGTATCAAAGGAAAGGGCTTGACAAGTAGAAAACAAATATGTCATCAAAACTAAAAAATTCAAAATGGCGGCGTCAGCATGGTGGATAGGTTTTATCAATTATCGTCGGATTCGACTAAAAATCGGTATCTGTGGGTTATCGAGGTTTCAGATTAGAATAATCTGGTCCAAATTTTTAAGACTAAAAAATACAAAATAAATAATAGTTTAAAAAAACTAACAAAACACGCTTTAATAATACAATACAATACAAAAAATCGTGGGGTGCTTGATATCAACTGGTATAAATATTTCATAGTAATAAGCACCCCACGCTTTTTTGTATTGTATTGTATTATTGTACTGTATTATTTTTTAATGTTTAGTTCGTTTTGCTTTTTTAAACTATTATTTATTTACTTGCCTCTAAACTGTTCATTTCTTGGTCAGTAACATTTCAAATTATACAGGGTATTAAAAAAGAGTGTGCATTTTCTCAAATAATATACTTCCAATACCTTTATTTTAAAAAGAACTTCTTATATAAGCTTTCTTCAGAATGTAGCTTCAAAATGTCGGAGTGAAATTGGAACTTTGATACGAGCTTTGTAATTGGGTAGAGAAATTACTTATCTCGAATAACAGAACTTTTATTGAAAAGATAACAAATCTTACGAAAGTGCAAACTGCGTAATTTTAAAGTAAGTTTCCACTATCCAATGGGGTGGGGTGTTGGAATTGGAAAAAATGTATTTGAATAAATTCAATGTGTTCTAAATCGAATATCATTGCAATGTTGCAGGAATTTCACGTTCTTTTTCGTCTCAAACAAGGTTATATCTCAAATTTAAATACAAATTATTTCATCATACAGATTTAATGACCTAGTAGGTATAGATTTATTTTGGCATATGTTGAGCCTTGACGTAAAATACGATATTATGGAAACCTTTTCATTTATATAATTAACATAATATTCAACCTATGTTGATACTAGAGGTTCATTCAGAGTTGATGAGCGCCCCTGGCAAGATTTGAATTTTGTGCCCCCCATGACTTATTTTCTAGGAAGAGAAACAGCACAATAACTATGGAAGTGTAATTTAAGTTATGTATACATTTAAGCATAAAATTAGTTCTTACTTGCTATTATGTTTTTTTCTTTATGTGAGTTAGCATCATGTTTTAATTTGGTGTTCCTATGACTCAGCGACCAGCAAGTTGTGGGTCTGCAAAGTGCGTTCCCCTGAGAGAGACAAATGTCGTGTGGGATAATATCCTGTGGTTATTAAAAATGGAGGCATCTTCTAGCCTACTTGACTTTTCCCCGTCTCTTACATTAATTGCTAATAGAATTTTAATAATGTATTTGAAATCACCTACCTCAAGGTGGTAATAATAGAGCTAGATTGCTGATGCAAACAAATCTTTTAAGAACTTATGTTCTCATATACACTAAATCGCAATTTTATTTTCTGCACTGCTTTAATAATGGAGTGGAGATGCTAAAGGTGGTGGTGGGGATGGCATATGCCATAAACCAATTGAGACCTTAACTTCTAATATATACACCAAATCCCAAGATTCTGGACTCTTACTAGCTTGCTTTACTTATTTTCTCTATTTATCCCAGCCCCCAACCTTTCAACGGAATCATCTCAAAATATAATCTACCTCCAGATGTCATTATAATACAAATGTGTATCAAATTTCCAGTGAATATCTGAGTTCTATATTGTTAACCCCTTTAATAACGGAGTGGTACACGTGATGGTGGAGTTGGTGGAGTTGGCAGAGGTAAAAAAAATTGAAACCTTGGTTTTTAGTATATGCACCAAATTCCAAGTTTGTGGACTCTTACTAGCTTGCTTTACTTATTTTCCCCTATTTTCCCTTCAACCCTTCAAATAAATAACGATATTTGGAAGTAGATTGTATTTTTAACTTATTTCATCAGTACCTATTCATTAAAATGTTTTAGTGGAGAATTGTATAAAGGTAAGTCAACATTTTAAGGTGACCATTCCCTAGAAAGAGACATCCGATAGGGAAATTTTTATTATTTTTGGCCATAACTTTTTTTTCTCAGTACGTATATTTAAAAAAACTATAAGACTACCTGAGTAGAACCAAAACAAGACTATTATTATGAATGTTCATTCAATAATATCACTGGTTTGTAAAATAGCTAGATTTAAATTTAAAAATTGTATTAATCTTCCTATTTCGTAGTTTTAAACCTAGCTATTTTGCAAACCACTGAAATTATTGAGTGAAAATTCATAGTTATAGTCTTGTTATGGTTCTACTTAAGTACTCTTGTAGTTTTTTTAAATATACGTACTAAGAAAGAGACATCCGATGGGGAAATATTTATTATTTTTGGCCATAACTTTTTTCTCTTAGTACGTATACTTAAAAAACTATAAGAGTACCTAAGTAGAACCATAACAAGATTACTACTATGAATTTTCATTCAATAATTTCAGCGGGTTGCAAAATAGCTAGATTTTAATTTAAATATTATGTTAATGTTCCTATCTCGTAGTTTTAAATCGAGCTATTTTGCAAACCACTGAAATTATTGAGTGAAAATTCATAGTAATAGCCTTGTTATGGTTCTACTTAGGTACTCTTATAGTTTTTTTAAATATATGTACTAAGAAAAAAAAGTAATGGGCAAAAATTATAAACATTTCCCTATCGGATGTCTCTTTCTAGGGAATGGCCACCTTAATTTGTTTCCCTGCAAAGGTCTGCAAATAATTAATACAGTGCATATGTGTACCAAATTTCAACCTTAAACCGTTTTAGAGCAATCTTGTGCACAAAAAAGTTACAGACAGATCGACACACAGTGGACCAGATTTGATAGCAATTCTAGGAAATAATAAATCACAAAACCAGTATTCTCAAAATCGTAAACGTTCTACTTTATTTAGGTCTTAGATAATTGTTCATCTTCCAAGTATCAATATCTAATGCCCTAATGTAAGACGTCATTCGATAGAGCTTAAGGTGGCCATTCCCTAGAAAGGGACATCCGATAGGGAAATATTTATTATTTTTGGCCATAACTTTTTTCTTTGGTACGTACAATTAAAAAAACTAAGTACCTAAGTAGAACCATAACAATACTATTACTATGAATTTTCACTCAATAATTTCAGTGGTTTGCAAAATAGCTAGATTTAAATTTAAAAATTATGTTAATCTTCCTATTTCGTAGTTTTAAATCTAGCTATTTTGCAAACCACAGAAGTTATTGAGTGAAAATTCATAGTAATAGTCTTGTTATGGTTCTGTTTAAGTACTCTTATAGTATTTTTAAATATACGTACCAAGGAAAGAAAGTTATGGGCATAAATAATAAATATTTCCATATCGGATGTCTCTTTCCAGGGAATGGCCACCTTAACAAGCGATTTACAGATATACAGCGTCGGACTGGGACCAAGAGGGCCTACCGGGCATATTGCTTTGAGGGCCACATATTAAATTTCGTAATACATTTTATATATATATAGCCATCCCCCGAGTACTTTTTTTATTTAGGTATCCCTTAGAGAAAAAATAGGTAGTTATTTTTTATTTACCATACATTTTTGTTAGGTATGATCAAAATAAAATATATCCAATAATAAATAACAAAGTAAAAAATATGAATTATTAATTTAAAGTGGGTAACAAGAACGTAAATCCATATTCTAATTTGCAAGAAAGCAGCGTAAAGAATAAAAACGTTATGCCTTTTGTACATTAGCGAAAATCAAGCTTTTTTAAGGTAATAATTCACAGCCATGCTTTCCAAAAATTGCTTGCTCTCATTTGCAAAGAGGCTAGTTAGATCTTACATATAACAAAAACGTTTTGTGAATCAATTTTAGTTAAAAATTGCGAACTCCCCGGGAGGTCAAAGATGTCCATTTTTTCCCTCGGTGGAATAAACAAATAGGATTGTGTAAAAATTGCAACTACAGTAGTTTTGCACACTTATAAAGCACTATAAAACACAATTATTTAAGAAAGTTTTATAATATTTTAACAACAAATTAAAAAGTTATGTTAATAATTAAAAAATGACTATATTGCAGGTCTTTTTGCCATAACTTTTTTACAGCTGGACCGAATTTTATTTGGAAAGTCTCATGATGTAGAGATTTTATTTGCGCACAAATCATCCATTCTTCACATTTCTCTAAGACCGATAGTTTTGAAGTATTTGTAGAAAAGTGATTCTCGCTTAATTGTTGATAAAAACGATGATGAAAATGAAATTTTTTGACTCACGAAATGAGAAGCCTCTCCCATTACCTCTCACAAAGCGATTCTCCAAAAACATTGCAGCTACTAATTTACTTAAAAATGTTGTCGGCTTTTCCTTCATTTGCCTGGCTTATTAAGCATTAGAGCACGGGCACAGGTGTTCAATGTTTATTTCGGGGTACAGGTAAAAAATATCAATCAAAATCCGTGCCACCGACGCAGAGTGTGAAATTAATGAGTTTGCATTTTCAAAATTCTAGGCCACGCTCAATTTTTGATCAAATTGGATGAAATTAGGCGCAAAATGTTCGAGAAGGCCGGTACCTTATGAGGTAACTGCTGGTTTTACAATTAAGGTATTGCATGCCAATTGACAGCTGCCAAATACCGTGCGAAAATTAAAAACATTTTAAAATGGCCAATATCTTGAAATTGGACCACTTTAGATTAACATGACCATTACATTAGTAATCTGTGACACTGCGACTAAACAACAATAAAAAAACTAATATGTTTCATTGATATAAATATTTTATTAGAAATAAATCCATTAGACCACTTTAGACCAAAATGACCACACTTGAACCACTTTTGGCTAAAATAAATATTGAATTCGATCCAAAAACACTCATTTAAGTCATAAAAATCCGTTAAACAAAGTGAGTAAAAATTTTAAGGTACCAGCTTTCTCGAACATTTTGCGCCTAATTTCATCTAATTTGATCAAGAATTGAGCGTGGACTACAATTTTGAAAATTACAGCTCTACAGGGGGGCCACATTTTGGATCTTTAGAGGGGCCTACCGGGCATTTGCCCGGTTGCCCGGCGCCCCAGTCCGACACTGCAGATATAGGTACCTATATATGGTTTGTTGTACCTTTTTGTTGAAATAAAAAAAATACAGGGACGCGAATAGGTACCAAACTGAACCACCAGGTACAGTATTTTCTAGAATTACCTAACACCTATCCCAGATAGCATTTATTATTCCGCGAATGTACATTTTGCATTCCTAATGTTCTAATTGCATACTGTACTAGCCATGTATGTTCCCCCAACATTCTCATATAAATAATATATTCATATACAATATGAATATACATACGATATGGATCGAACATACACAAAAGTTTATGTTCATAGTCGCATGTACTATGTATACATGTCAGGGAATGTACATCGTATAAACGTTCGTCGATGATTTTATCTGTATGATAGAGGTGTACATTTTGTAGAAATATTTGGATCGCATTTTTTATGCGAACGGTGATTGGTTAGATTTTTGAACTAATAAAAATAAAACTGCATCACAACTGATGAGACTACCTATTGCTACTTTTATATAGTATCTACTTTAACCTTATAATAAAAATAAATAAATGTTTCTCTATCCAGATTTGATTTAAGTACATTTATAATCATTCCCTGTCCAGTGGTGAATAACATCCATTTTATAAATTTTAAATCGTTGGCAAAATTGTAGATGTGAAATATGATTTAAATTTTGAATTCAAACTAGGCTTGTGATCGCGCGCCACGGTCCCTAGATTAGTGCGCATGCTCAATATTCTCATTCCATTCCGCTAGGCCTCTGCTGTCAAAATGTCAAATGTCGATTTCAATTTGTTTATGGTTTGTGTTTTGTTTGCCTATGATTATTACTACTTAATTGCATTGCAGTAAGTATTTTACAATAATACAACTACCACATAGTTTAAGGTCTCCTTTATTGTCATTTGTAGATATTTTAATTTATGTTTAGACGCTAAAGTTGAATGTACTTACACTTACCTATCCCTTTGTACTTTTATCAAAGATTATGTCTAATCTTTGTTTTTATTGTAGGTAATACGAATAATGACGTTTGTAGGCATCGATTTTTGGGGAAAAACGGAGGTGGTTTAATTCGAAGTGACTCGTTCCACGAAAAGGAAGTTTGGTGGTTAAACGGAAACAATTTGATAAATCATTGAAAAACAAGAGAGATCCCATATGAAGCGTGGACACTATAAATCTTGTTTTCAAGAAGGTAGGTTCGATCTATTTCAATATTAAGGAGCTTTTATTTATCTAAATTACAACCATCGGTCTTGATTGCAACATATAAGTTGTCATATTTGTACTAATTTGCTTTATACCTTTTATAGAAGATTATAAGCTGCAGTTAAATTGAAAAGAGCAGAACTCACATCGGATATACAGAGTGAACAAAAACGAATCAAAGGCCTATGTACAAAGCAAATTATTCCTCCCAAAAGATTATTATCAGATGAAGATAGTGATATCGAAGAACATATTGAAAGGCGTCGACTTCCCAAAGTGAAATAAATTTTGCTGTTACTAGAAGTTGAAAGAAAATATGTTGTTCTTCTAATAACTCTGGTAGGTATTAAAATCACAGTACAAATATTTCCGAATTCCAAAAAAATACCTGTTTTGTAAATTAATGATAATATCAATTTGTTTAATTTATTTTTGATTATTTTTATTTTTTTCTGCAAGATGTTTGTAAGATGTTTTATATTTTTCATCTTTGTTATGGTCAGTTTTTAAAGTGAAACAAATATTCAAATATGCTCTCGTTGTTTCTTTTATAGTTGGAACTAGCATGTGTATCCCCACCTCCTCTAGACAGGAAGAAAATACCTTCTCCGAAAAATTGGAAAAGCCAAAAGAAAGTATTCAACCAATAGGAGCAGTCACAGATCATGTGTTGAGAATGCCAAGTGGAGTTTCGCAATTACAAATATCAGTATCGGCAACATCTAGACACTGGTTTTGGAAATGTAAGCCCTCCAATTTTTACTAATTTTTATTTACTGGCAAAACGTTGGTTATAGCAAAATATGACAGTTCATAAGTAGCAAAGAACAGTTTGTTGTTAACAAAATATCAATTTAAATTCTTGACACAATTGTTTTCTATTATTGCAATTCATTTTTGTATAGTAGACGCAATCGTTATAGTGGCTCAATGCGTGAAAGTATAATAAAGACGGAAGATGTTATTCCTGCCAGTTAAACCTCGTCTTGTGTCTCACTCGTAGAGTCACTGTAACGATTGCGTCTACTATAACAAAAAATAAAAATATATTTAAAGTAGCACCAACTGTTTTATTTATACCTCTTCCTATTTTATAATTCAAGATGCATAATTGTTACAACAATAATTAGTAGTTAATAGTATAGAATAATGTTTTGCTCTGGACAATCTAAAACACGATTTGAATTAGATAAAACTTTAAGCTAACATAATATGGTCATCAGAAATAATGTGTTAACTATGATTTTTAGCGTTGAAATTTTCAGTGTTAAATGTTTGATGTATTTTAAAATGATTTTGAACAGATCTTGTATAAACGTAAAACTAATTTTTTTACATATGATATTTTTGAGCCTTTGTAAAGTACTGTTATAACAAATTCAGCATTTGTGTGCTCTATTCAAACAAAATTTGATCGATAAACCATGATTGACTTTAATTGAAAACTAGTGATAAAAACAAATTTTCTGTGCATACATTCCACATTTACTTACATAATGTTCTTCACGAGGAATGTGTATTGTGGAAAATTGGAATAAGTAATAATTGACTATAACAATTAAATACTAAAATTAGATACTGGATTTATTATATGCAAGTATTTCACTCATACCATGTTTCAGAGTTTAATATAATAATTTATTATTTATTGAAATCATAGATGAGTGGCTGCTTCATCATGAACATACTCAGAATGAAGCAGCGACTCATCTATGATTACAGTAAGTCATAAATTATTGTAGTAATTAAATTCTGAAAAAGATACATGGCATGAGTGAAGTATTTATGGTAGTATGGTACCTACAGTTTAATTCCTACGAAGGTAGTACGCATATACCGTGAACGTGCAGCGTACATTATGAATGCAGCATGGACCTTCCTCCTATATACCTCATGTATCTAGCAATATTTCAATATACCTTTTTGGTTCATATCAAGTACCATTTTGGTTCATGGGAATGTTGTGGGAATCTTATTCGGATGTTGAGAGGCGGTCATCTGTACGTCTCTCTGACATTCAGATTATATACATTACATGCAAAATGAATATTCATTCTTAGTTCCTTGGTACATAAAGTACATTCCGAGCACATGCTCTGAATGCAAAAATGCTATATGGGATTATTCGACAATTGTAGTTTTTGTTATGCGAGAATAGATATTTGAGAAAAACGGGCGATTCGTTTCTTTTAGATATCAGAATTTGTGTGATGTGGAAGCCATAAAAATGTAAATCGCGAGATTTTTGTACACGAAATTTGTATTTTTTATTTTGAGTATCGAAACAGTGAAACAAAGGTTGTCAGTGCCGAGTTTATTTAATGCAAATGCCGAATGCAGCAAAAGCAATAAAGGAAACCTGGTACACAAATATTGTGGAAGAAATTTGTATTTATTTAATATATACTTTGATAGAATCCAAACTACATATACCTACCTATATCTAGGTCATATGAGTATTCACATTCAATATGATCTAGGTAGGTATGTAATCAAACCTTCACCTATGCTGTGCCTTCACATAAAGATCTGAAGCGTCATCTGTGATCGTCAGTTTGAAATATCTGGACGCAGAATACTATATACAGAGTATTAGGTCGTCATAAATCAGAAATTGATTGGCTATCTGTGCTAAAAGAATATACTTCCCAATCTTACAGGAATCGTTCCTTATTTTTTAATTGGGAAAGTTGTCTGTAGTTACCCTGACGCTTAATGATCAATACTAAACCATAGATACTACAGATATGCACGAACTGAACTTTAAATAACTGTTACTTAGCACCTTAGCAGTTTATCAAATATATTGCCCCTATTTTATTCCAGCGGAAATCATAAGAGATAACGGGTAACCTCCTAAATTATATTTTTCAAACTTCCTGATTATAGCTGCACGAGAAACTAGGTAGGTACCCATCAGTACCGGATTTCCCAATAAGCAAGCAAGCAGCTGCCTAGAGCGGTAAATTTTTTGGAACGGCATGCCGCCAAAAGATTTTATGGCTTTTAAAGGATAATAACAAAACAATTATTGTCCATTTTAGTAAGTAAACATACAAATATATATACACACACACATACATATATATTTAAATATCTACTTAGGTTTTGTCTGAAAAACGGCATCAGATTCAAATCTCAATCATATTAGTGAACCATTCAGTAAGAAGTTAACTCAGAGTAGGTACGTAACTACTCTGTGGTTAAGTCATTTACTGTCCTAATCGAAAGCGCGCTATAAAACAAAATATTCCTCTCATTAGTAATAAAGACAGGTTTACACTAGAATATAATTCACTTAGTCCGCTTGTCAAAAATTTAAGTGGTGGACGGTGCTGTATAAAGTTTGTTAATGAAAACATAGAAAAAAATATATTGCTAGGCTAAAAATAACAAATGGCACTATATAGGTAAATGAATGGTACCGTGCATTTTTTATGAGTTTAGTTTGATAACACCGTACCTAATACGAGAAGAGAAGTGCATGTGACGAAAATTTAGGTACTTATTACCAGAATCAATGGTCCATAACTAAGTTAAATAAATAGAAAACCATAAAAGGATATTTATTTTATACGTGAATATTTTAAACTATTGTTTACTTATCACCAACACACATATTTCTTGTACCTATTGTGTAATATTAACAAACAGTAAAATTTATAACCTAAATTATATATTTCAGCTGATTTATTTTGATAATTTTTGAAAAATAAATAAATATGAATAAAGAAGTAAAGCATAACGTTCGATCTCCGAAGCGTACACCCATAACTGAAGACTACGAAATCACCAAGCAAGTTTTAGGTTTAGGAATAAATGGAAAAGTGGTTGAATGTTTCAATCGGAACTCGAAAGAAAAATATGCGTTAAAGGTGACTATTAAACATTCATTTTATATTTTTAATTGAAACAGTGACTTTCATAAGTTTTATTTGTTTGCAGATACTTGTAGATAGTTTAAAAGCCAGGAGGGAAGTTGATTTACATTGGCGAGCCAGCGGATGCCGTCATATTGTTAATGTTATAGATGTTTATGAAAATAAATATAACAGCAGCACTTGCCTACTCGTTGTTATGGAATGGTAATGTACTATTAGTATTAACAATAATACTGTATTCTTTGATATACAGGGTGTCCCGCAGTAACATGCAAATTTTTTTACTGTCAATTCTTTATCGTAAATGAAAGTGGGTTCTTCATATAAAATTTTTCAAAATAAGCCTTTCTTGTCCAGCCACACCCCCTTCAGGGGGCATGCAAAAAACCGTTTTTAGTTTCTATCTAAAAAGAACGTAATCGGAAAAAGACGAAATTGACACATCTCAGTTACTAATGAAAAGGCATCTGACGAAATTATTTCTTCCATCTAGCATGTATACAAAGTGGTGATTTTAACTACTCTTCTTATAATTTTGCGAATATCTTTCTGTCTCCTATTTTTATCTTCCAATAAAAAAAGAGCTAAATATTATGATTCATTTAGAAACTTTTTTCCTCTTGAAAAGATTTTTCAGGAAAATCTAAATTACATTGGCCCAAGTGATCGGTCAAAAGCGACGAGCACTATTATATTAGTCAAAACACTAAGTAGGCTAGTGCCAAATCATAACTTAAGAGTATTATGTACCTGTATGATCATTTGGTGCTTATAAATAATTTTCAGACAATAATCAGAAACCGTTTTTTACACACCCTTTTCAGGATGTGTAGCTGGACAGAAGCGGTCTATGTTTTGAATAATTTTATATGAAGGACCCACCTTCATTTTATATAAGGAATTGGTAGTTTAATTTTTTGCACATTATTACGGGACACCCTGTATATGACATACTTTCTCTGAGTTCATAGAATTGTAACCTATATGATACTGAAATACAAACTAAAATCGCGACAAAATCTGAAGTGATACTTGAAGTGAATGTTGTGTGCATACTATGTATACCACTGTGATCTACAAACTTGCAGTATGAAATTTTGTGTGCAATTCTGAGGTCCAAATGTTGCCACATCTTGCAGCACTTGACGCTTGCATCTGCCATCGTCAGGATCAATGTCGAGATATGCGACATCAGATATTCAGTGTCGAACTGGGACGCCGGGCAACCGGGCAAATGCCTGGTAGGCCCCTCCAAAGACCCAAAATGTGGCCCCACTTTAAATCCAAAATGTGACTCCCTTGCCTCATGTGACATTTGGACATTTGCAAATCCCAACATCAAAGCTTTCAGTAATTCACTTTTATTTCGAAACTTGCAAAACGTGACAACAGTGGAAAATAGACCGTTTTCGTATTATAGTAATTTCGACCTGCTTGAACAAGCGAAGTGGAGGAGGTGACGCGGCTTTTGATTGATATTTTTTGTTTTTACCCCGAGCCCCGGCTCGCGAAATAAACATGAAATACCTATGCTCGTGCTCGAATGCTTAATAAGCCAGGCAAATGAAGGGAAAACAGGCAGAATTTTTAGGTAAATTAGTAGAGCCGCAATTTTTGCAGAATGGCTTTGGGAGAGGCTTCTCATTTCGTGAGCCAAAAAATTTCATTTGCATCATCGTTTTTATCAACAATTAGAGTAGAGAATCAGTTTTCTTATAATAAGTACTGGAAAATCTATCGGTGGTAGAGAAAATTGAAGAATGGATGACTTGTGCGCAATTAAAATCCCTACATTACGAGACGAGAGTTTTCAATATATAATCGCGGTAAAAAGTGGTTGCAAAAAACCTGCAATATAGTCATTTTTTAATTATTATCATAACTTTTTAATTTGTTGTGAAAAAATAAAACTTTTTAAAAACGTGTGTTCTATAGTACTTTATAAGTGTGCAAAAGATGGGTGCTGTCGGTGTAATAGTTTTTGCTCAATCCTAAGTAGTTAGCCCTATTATTACAGAGGAAACCTGATAACTTTTTTCGATCATCTACTGTATAGTGGTGGGATTTTCTTTTAATTTTCAAAACACTTTTTTGTTGAAATATGTTAAGAATATAATGAAACGTGGAAATTTTAGAATTGAAGAAAAAACTGTTTTCTATCATCTACTCTATTGTAGTGGTAAAAAATAAATATATTTTTTAAATTTTCAAAACAAATTTCTTTCTTGAAATATGTTTATAATGTCATGAAACGTGGAGATTTTCAATTTGAACAAAAAAAATTTTTTCATCGCCCATTTTATAAAAATTTTTTTTTTAATTTTCTGAAAATGTATTTTTTTGAAATATGTTTAGAATATCATGAAACGTGGAAATTTTCAATTTAAGCAAAACCGTTTTTTTTTGGCATCATTTTTACAAAATTTTAAAAATTTCAAAATTTTTTTGTTTTAAATTTTCAAATTTTGATTTTTTTTAGTAGGTTTGGAATGTCTCGAAACGTGAAAATTTTCAATTTGAGCAAAAAAAAATTTTTTCCATCACCAATTTATAAATAAATTCAAAATTTTCAAAATTTCAATTTTTTTTTCTATTTACAATTTTGAAAAAAAAAAATGTTGAGATAGGTTTAGAATGTCATGAAATGTGGAAATTAAAATTTGAACGAAACCTATTTATTCCCTTTAGACGGTCCACCCTGTATGTTTTCCAGTGAAAGTCTAACTATTTCTTTGGTGGCAGTGTCGTTAGCTACCTACCAAAATTTACTGTTTTCCGTCAAGTAGTTTTTTAGTTAATGCACTAACCTACCGACAGACAGTCAAGCTGACGGAATTGAAAAACCTATATCTTCATAATCTACATGATCTGAAAGGTGAAAACCCGAAAAAATCTCGGAGGGTGAATTTTTCTCGAATACAATACTTCCCTTCGGTATGCGAGGGAAGTAAAAAGTACTTAGGGGATGGGTATGTAAAAAAATATATTAAAAAATTTGATATGTGGCCCTCAAAGCAATTTGCCCGGTAGGCCCTCTTGGTCCCAGTCCGACGATGCAGATATTCATGCACCAACTTTTACTTATAGCATGGTCATGTAGTTGTGATTACATTATACCCATTTTTAATGTATTCTGTTAGTTTATATCTAATACAATGCCGTCACATGCCTGAAGGGTCCGGAATACAAGACGAAAGTAACGTCGCAATTTGGCAACATTCGTTCCAAAGGGAATGCAAAATAATTCAGTCTGGTGATACACGTGCCAAGAAAAATCTTTATTCTCAATGGGTTAAAATGTATTATGAATAGCTGCCGTGACTGTAATTAATAATAGAAATCAAAATTCCATCCATACAAGTGCAGATATCATATGCTTGGGTTTGGATTAGAAACGGGTGCATGCTCTCGACTTTTAAGATATTGTTCACGTACGACACATACGTTGAAGTAGACTTACGCGTGCTCACGATTTTCAAGCTTTTACTCACAAATAGATTTTCGACCACAAACACACACGCTCACGAAAATTTTCGCGATTTAATATTTCGATGTTACACGATTAAGTCGTGACACTATGCGTCATGACAAAAATAATGTCACATGCCTATCTCTACTATGAGTGTTCCAAATATAACATAATATAAAAATTAGAGTCAGTCTGTAAAAATTTGTGCACCGACTACAGATACTGTTTAAAAATCGAAAAGACTGCACAAAATGCCTTGACTACCAACTGGACTGTTACCACTTGACACTACCAATTCTTAACTACTTCTCAAGCAGGCCACTGAGGTAACGCTTGGAAAATCCAGGGTTTTGTGTTAGGTAAAAGGCCTTACATTTTATAGTGGGGTCAAAATCATTTTTTGGGGATAATCTTATGACTTGCTTCACTAGATATGCCAGTTTGTAAGTTAAAATTGCTAAACCTTGAGGTGCCATCCCCGTCAACTGCCAACTATGTTGCTACTATTCTACCTGTAATATAGTAATATATCTTTAACTATCAATTGTTCGAGGACGTCTTCCTGTGTTTTCACTGAAAATCAAGCCAAACGACAATATTCGGACAATTAAGGTAAATGTTGTCAGATGAAGCCATACCATGATATTGTGGATATGCCATAGCAAGTGGTGTAGTCATAAATTAAGCCGTGCCAGAAGGCTCTGACCTAGGTGGTATAGTATACTATAGAAACCACAGTGTCCTATTACATTTATTTATTTCCCGTAAAAACATAGCGGTGCTGTAATGGCATTCCAGCTCCACAACACTTCTTACCATAGCATAATAAACATTAAGTAGATATTCTTTGGGTATATTCTGTTTTAATGAAAAAATAGCATACACAGACTACATAGTCTACCTGGCCAGTCTGCGTTAGATGTTAATGTGCATGTGCCGAGAAGTTAATATTTTTGTTGTTAAGACAGTTATCAGCGATAGTTGTTTCTCGAGCAGAAAAATATATATACTTAGTTTTCGTAATATCTAAAGTTAAATTGTTTTTTGAGCACCATAAGTTAAAACTATCCATCACATCATTTATGTGAGACTGCAATTCTATAAGGCTCAATGCTGAGACCATGACTGATGTATCATCCTTATAAATGGTAATTTCTTCTTTTATATGGAAGATCATTTATGTGTAGTGGAAATAGTAGAGGTCCCAGCACAGAGCCTTGTGGAACTTTCAGATTAATATGATTATCATTTCTATAATTGTTTTGTATATCAGTGTCTTTATTTTCAAGTACTACCATAATCTGTAGGCAACTAGACAAAATTTATGTACAAGCCATGAGGGCCGTCGAGAGAAAATCAGTCGAAGAGCGGGTGGTGGCATTCATTCATAATAATAAACTATTTATCTCTATAAAAATTTCGAAGGAGGGGGAAGTATTCCTTAGGATTGAATATTTATCTCGGTCGAAATGCAAATGCAGGCCCGGTGGGACACCCCTCCCCCCCCCCCCCTCGGCGGGCTTGCAAGGCATACAGGTTTATTTATTATTTAGTACTGTGTGGAAATGTACTCCTGAATTGGAATCATATTCATTTTAATGACTCACTGCACATACAAGACTATTAATTCATTGTAACAGTTTTCTGCAATTTTATTATTCCTGAGATATTTTAAATGTTTTTTTTTTTTTTTAGTATGGAAGGAGGAGAATTATTCCAAAGAATACAAGACAGACCAGATGGTGCCTTTACTGAGAGAGGTTAGCTTTCTTTTCTTAAAGATTATATAATTCTATCATAATTTTATTTTTAGAAGCTGCGCAGGTTATGCATGAAATATGTGTAGCTGTGAAGTATCTTCATGATAATAATATTGCCCATAGAGACTTAAAACCTGAAAATTTATTATATTCAAAGAAAGGGACTTATGGTGTACTTAAATTAACCGATTTCGGATTTGCTAAGGAAACGTTGGCAAAAGACACTCTACAAACTCCATGTTACACGCCGTACTATGTGGGTAAGTTATTACGTGGACATACTTCTATTTCACAGTTTACGAGAGGCAGGCTCGGATGCATTTATAAGAATGTTTTTATATTGTAGGTATTTCATATACAAAAATGTTGTCAATGTTATGATGCTAAAACTTGTCACCAAGTTTTAGCATCATCGTATTTACAAGATTTAATACTTTCGCATATGCAATACCTACGAAAATAAAAACATTCTTACAAACGCGTCTGAGTTCGCCCCTCTAAATCACAAAATAGAGCTCAGTCATCCGAATCCTGTTAATTACATAATCAAAGTATGTTTGAATTTTTATTACTTATTGTGTGCGAGATGTGGCTATTTGAAAAGTGGAACTAGTGATAAATATGGTCTTTTGGAAATATCTGACCAAGGGCTGGAATTTTTTCGTGACTAATAAAATGAATGTGTTTTTATTACATTGCAGGACAATAATCGTGATTTCACAGCTTTTCCTTTATCTAAACCTCATAAAAATAGAATAGAACAGAAAAAGTTTATTGTGTCTTAAAAATTCATACAAAAACACAAAAGGGTATAAGATACAGCAGAAACTGATATTTAAAGTTAAACCTAACATCAACAATACATATACACATTAAATTAATTAATACCTGGAAATAATAATTTAAATCTTCAATACTACAACAAAGTGATATCAAGTGAATAAAAATATCAAGAGGTTCAAATTGATCCTAAGTTCATTGTTTTTAATCATGTTTATTTATTTATTTTTTGAACACTGTGTATGACATTTGTAAAAAATCTACTGGAAGTGAATTGTATACAATATGTGGTGTCAAGAAGGAGAAGCTAGAACAAAAACCAGTAGTGCGATAGTATGGCAGGTCTAGTGTGTGTGGAACATGATTGAGAACACATTCGAGAATTTTATTGCGTCTTATAAGTTTATTATCTAAATAATCAGGTAATTTGAATTTTAAAATATTATATATCAGACAGCAGAAATGAACGAATATTCGTTTCTGCATTTTTGAAAGTTCAAATTGACGAATATAAGATGTTACATAAGCAAAACGGGGGATACTAGTAATGAATTTCATACTTAAATTTTGCAATTTTTGTAATTTTTTTTTTTTTCATCTGTAGTTAGACATGGCCCTACTATTGTGTCACAATAATTTAGGTTTGAAAGAACTAAAGATTCAATTAACATAATTTTGGTCTTGGTATCTAATTCAGATTTAAATGAAAATAAATGTTTTAACTTATAATAACCATTTCTTAGACTATTATTCACATGTTCAGTGAACTTTAATTTACGGTCTATTATCAGACCAAGATCTTTGGCACTGTCTATGGGTTCCAATTGTGAACCATTCAGGCTTATTGCTAGGTGTTGGTCACGTTTGTGAAATAAGATATGTTTGCATTTACTCGGGTTTAATATTAAAGAGCTCTGCTTACACCAATCACTTATCTTTGAGAGATCAAAATTTATTTTGTTTTTGCGCATCCATAGTATCTTGGACGAAGAAACTATAGTATATCTGAATGTCATCTGCATAAAGTTGCATATTATAGTAAATAGGTATTTTTTGCAAATCTGATGTAAAAATACTGAACAGTGGAGTACCCCAGAGATAAGATTCTTTGGTTCTGAATATATCTTACCCGCTGGACTGTTTAAGCAGACAATTTGCCGATGACTTTTCAGGTATGATTCCATCCAACCTAGAAGGTTATTAGAAAGTCCATAATATTTTAGTTTGGCAATCAAAACATCAATACTGATGGAATCGAAAGCCTTCGATATATCAAGTAGTATTAAGGATGTATTTTTTTATTGATCTGTAGCACTGAGAATATCATCTACGGCTGTTGTCAATGCTGTGGTGGACCTATGTTTTTCTGGAAAGCCTGATTGATTATGTGGCAGGACCTTATTTGTAATTACATAAGTCGCTAATTGTTTATGTAATGCAGCTTCTGTGATCTTAAACGATCTAAGGCCAATAAGTCTATTATCAGTACCACTAGTACTGATAATAGACTTTTTTTTTCTTTCTTCAATTCTTTGGGACTTCCTGCCACATGTATGTTTCTTTTAAGCGGTGCTTGGGGAATCTACAAATTATCACAATTAACCAGTATGTTACTGGTAAATAACCTCTACGCCTGTGACTTTTACGTCAAAGGATCAGTTAAAGGTTGCTTTTTTTAATTAAACAACACAAATAAGTATAAAAACTTGAAATTAAATATTTCGCCGACGTTTTGGAAAACTATTCTGTTTCCTTTTTCAAGGCTTTTTTTGAAAAATCCTTTTTGCTGTGTATGATAAATACACAGCCCTAAGAATGTTTGTTATATTCAATATCCATAGATACTTACTATTTACATAGGACTGTTGATATAGTTAACAGTTTTTTCAGTTTTTATACAATGTTAAGTTTGTGAAGTTCTTCTTTTAACATTGGCAACCAAGTTGTACAGACATCTACGGAACAATTCGACACGCATCTATCCTCATTCAATAATATTATCGCGGATTCTTTAATTTTTCTTTTTTTGCTATCTGCCTCTTTTGTTAAACTTTTTGCCGAGTCCCAGTTTATTCTGTATCCATTCTCCCAAGCGTGTTCGCAGATCTTGGACCTCTGAATTTCATCTTTTCTTATATCATTTTGATGTTCGCCCAATCTTACCTTAAAAGGTCTGGATGACTCACCCACGTATTGTTTGTTGCACTCACACGGAATACTATAAATGCAATTTTTTGAATTTTGCTCGTGGTTCTTCGGTTTCGTTTTTGTTAGAATAGATCTTAAAGTGTTGTTTGTTTGAAATACTGTCCTAATATCAAATCTATCACCGATGCGGCGCAACTTTTCAGATAATCTGCATACATAAGGAATTAACACTGTGTAACGTTTTTCAGGTTTTTGTCGTACCCGATTGTTATTTTCAATATTTATCAAGGTTTTATCGACAAAACCCCAGGGAATTGGGTATTTATAAGAACTTCCTTTATAAACCGCTTCTCATTGTTTAGTATTTCATCATTAGAAGAAATGATTTTGGCCCTATCATACAAACATTTCCACTTCCCCCAGGAGTTTTGGAGCCGTCTGTGAACCAACAATTGTGTACCCTTTGCAGGTCGGTTTTGTTCCCATCCCACTCGTCTCTTCCAGGAAACAGGATTTTAAAGGGCGGTTCATGGTTGATCAAGGTAGGCATCACATCTGAAGGCATTCCCAGGATGTTGTGACAGTTTAAGTCGTCCAACAGCCTGTTGTACTCCATGATGCAGCCCTTTCGACCACCAAATTATTGAAGCATATGCTATCATTGGTCTAATGACCGTAACGTATATCCAGTGCATTTGTTGGGGACCAATGCCCCAAGATTTTCCGCAAATTCTTCGACATGTCCACAGGGACAGTCTAGCTTTGTGGATTACCTTTTCCAAATGGGAATTCCAGTTGAGTGACTTATCTAGGGTGACACCTAGGTATTTCACTTCTTCCGCAAATGGAATTCGATAGAGGGAGAATTATTGGGTAATGCGTGATTGAATAAAATGAATTGCGATTTCAGTGGATTGATTTGCAGTCTCCATTTGTTTGTCCATGTTAGAATATTGTTCAGCAATATTTGAAGTATGCCCCTTGCCTTTGTAATCGAACGTTCGTGTGAGATTAAAGCTGGATCATCGGTATATTGTAACGTGTGCAACAGTTGTTGAGGTTGTTCATTTTAGTAAATATGTCGTAACAATAAATGTAACGTTCAGCTGTAAATTCTTGAGACATGGTGTTGTTGCTTTGTTAATAAAATGTTAATAGTATTTTATTTAGTTCATTATAATTTTAATTCTAGAATTAAGAACACATGACCGTGGGACAAAACTGGAACATTTTTTTTTTACAATAATAAGCCAAGATAGCAGTTCTTGATTCCATGATCATCGTTGAGATAACATTTGATATCATGGTAGATTCTCTTTTAAGAACCCATTTTTGAGACTTCTGGAAAATGAGTGTCTGCCCACGCAAAGGTAGTAACCTGTAAGGGATCTTTTTGCCAAAGTTACGGTAAATGATAGGAGTAGCATTGCTACCATTATTCGATTGAAGCTATTAAAGGACTTAAGCCTGATGCCAAATGCGCAACTTCAGCTATCATTTGTCCCTTAATCTACAGAAAGCAAGGAGAAACTACTGCATTCGGGTTTCCCTATTTTAACCAAGGGTTATGAAAGGTAGCGAGGCATCAGACAGGTTTCTCCCTCGAATTTAAAATCTGCACTGCCCTCTTTCTATGTATGACAGTGTGGTATTGGCTATTGAACTCTGGGAGGTTTTTTTTAATCGCCTTATTTATATTAACCTTCTGGCGAAGTTTAACTATAACTATTTCACTACCCAACCAGGACACACACAGACAGACATCAACCATTCCTTGGGATCTTGCCATCTATCGTAGCTAAGTCACTTACTGCGATCTATCTTACTACAACCATCTCGGTAACACATTGAACAGTCACTACACATCCCATTCCTAACCAAGATTGGTAATTCGAACCAGGGACCCTGGACCAGCCGTTGACTCACCAGACTCCTTGGGTTGCTGAGCTGCTAGTGTAAAAACTTGGCAAGAAATCCTACTTGCAGCCTGGAACATATTAGGATTTTTACTCACAAAAACTTTGTCTGAATGTTTAAAAATAATTGAAGAGTTGTTGAATGTCCACGTCCACTATATCTGTCCCATTTCACCATCTAAATGAAAATGTTTATTCATTCATTGTCCTACTTATTTTTTAGCACCTGAAGTATTGGGCCCTGAAAAATATGACAAAAGCTGTGATATTTGGTCTTTAGGCGTTATAATGTATATTTTGTAAGTTGTGTTTTCTCACTGACCGAAAACTTTTCTGCTATTTATTTAATATTCGTTGTAGGCTATGTGGATTTCCACCATTTTATAGTAATCACGGACTTGCTATTTCTCCCGGAATGAAAAATAGGATACGTATGGGCCAGTACACTTTCCCCAATCCAGAGTGGCAACATGTTAGTCAAGACGCCAAAGATCTTATTAATGGTATGCTCAATATTGATCCAGGCAAAAGATTTACTATTGATCAAGTGATGAGTAACAGATGGATTGCTGTAAGTTTATTTTTTAAAATACATATTTTTTTAGATAACACTGAACCTTCCCAAACCTGACAATAACAAAATAGTAGTGATGCAACTATTCCTATTTTTGCCATTACGATAACGATTGCAACGCAAAATAAAAATAAACTTTATTCTTTAAAATAAAAAAATAGAAACAACATAAACAATACAATAACATCAGTTCAGTGTTTAAAATTTATCGGAATTAAATTTTTATTTAGAAAACATAACATTTATCAATTTTGCAGGCTCAGCTTGTTCTAGTTAGGGTTTTGGATAAGCCCTGCGGTAGAAAATATTCTTTCCGAAATTACTGATGACTTATGTATACAGTAAATATTTGAGTGCCAACTTTTTGAAACGTGGAAGTGTATAATAATTGACATGAATATTTACCTTAGACTTCCTTGTTAACAACATTTCTATTCCGTTTTGTCATAATCAAAATTTTGTCAAATTTTCAGTAAGCTCACTTCTCGATGGTGACGATATTACAGAAAACTAGAAAAATATTAATTTTCCACAAAAAATCGATAACTGCTGACGTTTATAAAATTTTCCCAACTGCTTATAAACTTTAGGCTGTTTTCGAGTAAAAAAAAGTAAGAACTTCTTGCATATGCAAATTAGTAAATTTAATCGTCTTATTTATATTGACGTCCTGGCAGAGTTTAGCTAATGCTATTCAGAGCAGATTTCTTACCAGGTCCGGGAAGTACGTTGTTATTTAAGTAATAAAAAACTGATAATTTTTTAGAATATTTTTGTGTCTATTACATAAAATCAAACCAAGTTTTAATTCAAAAATTGGGCGAAATGTGTGGAACATGTAGGTAGGCACTTAAAATCACAAATTATCATGGATGGCATCAAAACAACTAATTCAGATTAATCACGCAATATGCTGCTATTTAATACAGATTCCTTCTGTCATTTAATTGACTATTAAATATTTGCACTTAGTGATTTACCATTACTCTGATGCACTATTTACATAAAACGTCACCATAAGAAGACTTTAAATATTCTTGCTTAAACAACTTGATTACCACTTATACTATACATATTATACCGGAGAGTTTAAATTCAAAATTCTCCCGTGGTATATCTCAGCATCTCAGATGATCCTCCACTGACACAAACCGACCAAAAACATCGCCTTGAAACCAACAAGTCCCCCTTCACCCTTCTACCTCTACCTCGTTGAAGGTCAAACCGTCTTTTACCTGCTAGAATTTAAGGTTTTTATGAACGTACGAAAACATTATTATAAATGCACACATTTTATACATGCATTTACTTAACTTAAGGTACTGAGTGTTCCTTCAAAACGTGACCGTTACACCATGTTAAATGTGCAAGATAAATCGTGTATTTTTATTCTTACTGCAATAAAATAAGAATATTTATGCTGTAATATAACTTAACTAAATTCAATGTATTTATAAGATTGCCTAATGAAAGCGAATTTAAACAGTTAATTTTTATTTTGTGTACCAATGCCCTTGAGACGGCCTCAATGAGGATTCGACTTACTTGGGAATTTCCATGTACCTGTGTAAACTGTACTCAGCTCATAATGTAAATAACTGCATTCTTAACTGAGACCGAGTATAAAATATGTGAAAGGTCATGGAGATGGTATTTCTGCATTTCTTTATTAAAGGAATTAAAGAAAGAAAGAGTGCACAGCTTCTTCCAAAAATTAAGTTGAGATTTCTGGTTGCGACAGTTGCACATAGTTATATGAATTTCAAGAATTTTCATTTAAGGTTCAAACCGAGTGGCTAATCACTTATAAGAAGGACCCTGCACTGTTATGGAAAATTATGTTCTGTTGGAATTGTCTACATTTTTACCATATTTTGACCACCTGAGTGAAAGTCTCAACGGGCACAAACTTAAATAATCATCAGTGTTTGAGATATAGCTTTCCATAAGAATGGTGTGGGGTTTTTTGTACAGCTGCCCATATTGCTCATATATCAAAAAGATTGCCCAGATTAACTGCTATTATTGCACGTTTACCAACTGACCTTGAAAATTTCTAAAATATGTCCTGTATATAAAAAAGATAACATAAACATCACAAATTATAGGCCAATGACAATGTTATGTAATTTCAGAAAAGCATTTGAAATTCTTCTGTCTAATTACCTCTCATATAATGTCAGAAGTAATATAATACACAAGCAGTATGGTTCCATTGAAGGACGATAAACAATTACGAAGTTAGTCTGCTAGTCTCATTTCATTTTGGCGGCCCTTCATGAAAGAAGTCAAGTAGACGTCGTCTACACTGACTTCTCCAAGACATTTAACAATCAAGTTGAATAAGATAGGTGTGAGTTATTATGTGTTGATATTTTTCCAATCATACCTACATTGTACCCAGTATGTCCATTGCCTTGGATACAAATCATCTAATTTCACTCAATCTTCTAAAGTTCCACAAGGCTCTGTAGTAGAACCCCTTTTGTTAATAATTTGTATTAATCAATAATTTCTATTACTGCAGCTGGCTTAAAATTAAACTGCTTAATAATATATGCAGATGATTTATTTATTTTTTTTTTTCTAAACTCGAAATTGAAATGGCTTGCGTCATACTGCAAAACAATTTAAACATATTAAAATAAATAAGACGTTAAAATAAAATAAACAAATAAATAAACTCATGGTGTGAGTAAAACAAACTACTTCTTAATGGCACTAAATGCAATGTGATGTACTGTCATATTATTTTTCAGGTTTTCTTATCTAAACTTTGCTCCAGGGGGGGGGGGGGCGACACCCCCTTCGCGCCCCCCCCCCCCCCCCGAATCCGCGCCTGAGGTATAATATTTGATAATAAATTTACCTTACTACCTGTCATATGTCTCTAACTGTCAATAGTACAGTAACATCTTCCAGTGTTTTCTCTGAAATTCGAGCAAAGCAACGATTTTTAGAGAATTACTATTTTATTTTCCAATCTGACTGACAGGAAAAGGATGTTTTAGTTGCATTCTCGGTTATATTGTTGTGGGATATGGGCATGTTCTTTCTCTTGTTTCAAAGTGGAGCTGCCTTTGTAAAACATTATATTCATTTTGTACATAGCCTTTGAAACATAATTTATTAAGTCTACTACTGGAAAAAAATTAAAGAACTGTCAGAATAGAAAATGTATGAACGAATTCCTAGAATTGAGGAAGACAGACAAATCTATGTGTGTGATGAAAGCATTACACAAGCATTCAAAACACACTCTGAAAAATACTACACACAAACTGAAAACGATGATGTCAACAAAGACCACAAACAACAGATAAGCAATTGGTTTGAACATTAATTCCAGAACGAAAACAATTTTAGAAATCAAGTAACACCCATTGACAGTGCAGAATGTTATGAAGTGCTATTGTGAGAAGAATCCAGTACTAAGTTATGATAATATTCCAAGATTAATAAGAAAACATCTGATGCCAGAAATACATGAATAACTAATTAAAATACTAAAATTTTACGTATTCACGGTATATTTCCCTGAAGAGTAGAAATATCATCCAAAGCCCAATTTAAACCACATAAAAACAAGCAAGTATAGGCCAGTTACATTATTACCAGTAATAGGAAAAATATTTTAAAATAAACTGTAGGAAAGCATTGCAAATACAATCCAATATTATCAATTTGGTTTCAAAAATAGCAGCTCCAACTATTACAACAAACCATCGTAACTGCAAATACACAAACCAATAATATTATATTAAACAAAACTGCTGCATTATTTTTGGATATTCTTAAAGCATTTGACAGGTATGGTATGTACTTAAATTATACGAAATTGGTCCGCCCTATGTGCTACAGATTATTAAACATTTTTTGGAAGGCAAGATGCTGAGAGTAAAAATAGGGAAACTCAATTTTCACAACAAGCCGTACCTCAAGGATCGCCACTGTCACCATTTTTATACAAACTCTACTGTCACGACATACAATTTGACAGAAGAATTGACAGTATTTTAACCCACAGTTTACCGATGACACGACATTAGTTGCACATGAAAAAAGTTTAACAGAGACGATGGAAATTGCAAACTTTTGCCAATAATATTACAAATTGGATGCTTAATTGGCGAGTAATTTCCATCCTTGATAAATCAACATTAGTGATATTTAACAATAGAATAAAAAATGCCTTACCAACAATAAATATGTTAAATACAGTAACAGAGCCTCAAGCAAACAGTGTTTAGGTGTAGAAATAGGCAACACATTAAACTTCAATAGTCGCACACAATAAAAAGTAATGTCGCCTTAACCGAAGTGTTCAGACGCTTATCCCTAGCGTATAAAAATTCATGATTCATTTTGTTCTTGAAAACGAAAAATACAGGAAAAATGTGAAAAGGTGTGGGTGATAGCAATGTGGATTATAATTACTATATTTCCATTATTTCTATTGAACATGTGCATTGTTATGAATTATCAACTATTATTTCTAAATATTAGTTGATTGTTTCCAGGTCAATTTACTATCATCATGTGAAGATTCTTAGTTCCATTGTTTTCTTATTCAACACCGTTGTTACCATACTCCTGGTCTCCTAGATTTCCAGCTAAATTTACTGCACCTAAGATATTTTCCTAAATTCCTTTTCATTAACAGTTTTTTGGTCCTCATGGTTTGGTAAAAATGAGAAAAAATTGGTGTTAAGTTTTGTGATTAAAACATTTATTTATTTTTTTTTTTAGCAATACACGGCAGTCCCACAAACCCCATTACATACGAATAAAATGCTTAAGGAAGGCGTCGAAATGTGGCCAGAAGTACAAGAAGAAATGACGAGGTCTTTGGCGACAATGCGTGTTGATTATGATCAAGTACAAATAAAGACATTGGAAAATTCCAATAACCCTCTGTTAAACAAACGTCGTAAAAAATCCGCAAATCCAGTTAAATCATAAACCAATTATACTTATAGAACACAATGTCTTGTTATTTTTTATAAATCCAGAATATTTATTAAATATTCGTGGATATTAAAAAAAATTTTAGTAGATTCAATGAAATTGACTTTTCGATAGCATTTATATAAAAAAAGTATTTTTTTATCCTCATTTTATGTTTAAAAATATTAATGAAATAAAAGTCGTATGACTGAAAACGAGTATATAAGACCCTCGTCTTGTATAAAAAAGTTTTTGTTCCGATATTACTAATTAAAGTCATTTTAACGTTTATTGATAAAATTAATAGTAGAATGTCTTGAGATTTTGAGCACAAAATATTTTTACTACTAAATATGATTTGTAGCTGTATCTGTATATATTATTTATTTTTGTGCTCTTATATTTTAAGTTTTAATATGCATCACTTATATCTTTAAGTATTCTTTTAGAGGTATATTATAACAATGAAACATGTACTGTTGTGCATTTTTTGCAAGCACTTTCACCAGCAACAGTTTTATTTTGCTGTTATAATATAAATATTCTAATGCTTAACTGAATATATCTCAAATTTGCAGTTTTATGTTTGTAAATGGTACTAGGAAATATTTAAATTAATACTGACGTTCTGCTAAAAAAGTAGTAGTTGTCACGTCCAATTTTTGTTATCTTCTACTTGAACGAAGTTATTTGTACCAGGATATATCGAGAAATAGAGGCCGCTTAAATTTCGTGACAACTTAACTGTACAAATAGGTAAATTAAAAACCCAATTGTATAAAAGTTGAATGAGATCTCTGCAATTTTTACGTCTCTGTTTGTGCAATTTTATTTTGTAAATAAAATATAAATATACTTGCCCGTAAAGGTATACTCGTAGTATCAAGCATCGAATGTATCAAGCACAAATCATTTTAGTTCTTGCAACTCATTATCGGGCGTGGATGGTAGTAGATTCATGATTATGAGCGTAGTCCAAGCCACTTGTAAATGTCAAGAAATCTTTCTACTTTTAATACTAATGTCTGGTGTACAATTTCATTGTTATTGATGAGGATGTTGATGGACATGACATTTCGAAAACAGAATTAACTTTCTTTTTCAAACCCTTCGTATCTGTAATGTTGTGACATTAGTTTTAGAAGAAAATACATGTGAAGCAAGCTCCAGTAAGTGAAATTAATATGATCTAAATTTCATCAGTATTTTTAGTTGAATAGATTTGAGTGTAACGAGCTGTATTGAATCAATAGCTTTTACATTGTACAATAGAAAGTGTTCAAGTATGTTCCAGCACGTAGCATATTGATGAAACAGAATGCTGCCCCGAAGCGCTTGATATGTGAACTAATAAGCTGTACTGTACAAAACGAGTCACTAGTACATGGACAGTGAATATCCTCTCAATCATTTGAAAATTGAAAAAAATATCAGATAAAAATTGTGAGAGATCAAGATTAGCCGATTCTAAATTTATTTTGAAATCTACAGAGTGTTTTACATAGTGGCACAAGCTAGTAATGGAATTTTTTAAATGGAACACCCACCCTGTTTTATTGCATTTATATTTAATAATAATAATAATCGTTTTTATTATAATCCAGAAAGATTATTACAGTATTATAAAATAAGAGACAAATTGATTATAAATGGCAGACTTTAGTGAATTTAAAATAAATTATTTGTTCTTCCACAGAACCCGGTGACGCATAATTCTCCATCGTGGCATATATAATTTTTTAAACTTACACTGCTGCGTTGCTAAGTTATTCCATTTTTGTGATAAAAAATACGTTTGCAATGGTTAAGAGTAAAATCTGCAAAAAACAGATGTATGTAAATTTGACCACCGTCAAGATTATGTACTAATTTCCAGGCCTCTCATAGTCGAATGATATTATTATTAATAACATTACAGAGTGTTCTCCACGATGATTCATATTTTTACATTTTTAAACTGTCTTAACTCAATTATTCAAATGGAACACCTTCTATGATTCTTAAAATGTTTCAGCAACCAATTGCTTACATTCTGATACATAGTTTTCAATTTTTTCCAGTGTAACACACTGTATGCTTTTATTAAAAATTGTCCTGCAATCAATTACCTACATGCTGATATCCATAGTGACTATGGATATAAGCATGTAGGTAATTGATTGTGGGACCATTTTAAGTAAAAACACATAGGGTATTCCATTGGAAAAAATTGAGTTGTGACAGTTTGAAAATATATAAATTGAAATAATCATGGAGAACACCCTGTAGAATTAGGTTCTGCTTTGAAAGGAAACTTGGAAACTAGTACATGGTCTTGACTAAAACAAAATGATGCACAGGCAATGTCAGTGTCAATTCTAAGAAATAAAAATTAAAACTAAAACAAGATATTCTTTTGCCGTAGTGTACGGTAAATATAAAATTTAGAATAAGTTTTTTGTTAATGATGATATTATATAGACATTGAATAGCTGGAGATTATAATTTATTATAAGCCTTCTTGGACCTTCGCAGTCTTGCAGTTGTAATTTGATGTCTGCCGATATTTCTGATATGAATATACATTCTTTGTCTAATTGTTTGTCTTTTTTATGATATTGTATGATAGATACAAATATAGGCTTTATGAGATTTTGCTCCAGATTGCTTTAAAATGTAGCAATGCTTCATGAAGTTTCCATCAACATATAATGCGAATGCCTCTTGTTATGTTATGTCTTGATAGAAAATTGATCGTCGAATATAATTATATAAAAAATATTGGGTATTCCATTTAAAAAACACAAGTATTAACATCCCACCACTATGTGGAACACCCAGTAGATTTAAAAATAATTTTAAAATATGCCGCTCTTGATTTCCAACAAGGAAACATTATTTCAATCGGTTGAGAAGATATTGTCCATCCACACATTACTGATTAACCTTGTGTATAAGTACTTCCATTAATAGTTTGTTAAATAATGTATTTTGGATCTGAAGCGGTTCGTGCTTGAATCGATGTACGATTACACGTGTTTATCCTAAGACGAATAGTTAAGCATTTTAATGAGGAAATTTTAGTGCCTTTTGTTAATTTAAATTAAATTAATAAATATTTATGTTTAACTTTAAGTGTTCCAGTATGTTTTAAAATGTGGAGTAGGTAAAACATATGTATTGCTGAAAATTAAAACTGGATTTTTATTATTCTGTAAATGAATTGGGATTTTTTATATGTGAAAATTCCTGTTTATCTATAACAGATCTAGGATACCGGAGTCCCTTCATTTCATTCGATTGTTCTTTGTCTACGCTGTTATTAGTGTTTTTATTTCGTTTAAAAGTTGTTTATTGCATGTTCCAGTTTTTAGTTATAAATGCTCGTTTTTGGTCAATATATATATATATCTTTTCAAACCATTCCTATATTCAACAAAAAAATTCAATAGAATCCATCAACTGCTATTCTTTAATGAAAGCAAGTAATGGTTGTTGTCCCAATTGTTTGAGGGACTATGATTCCCATTACGGTGTTTTGTTGGTGACATTTTAATTTTGGAAACCAGAAATATGTTTTACTTTGATTTAAAGCTAAACACCGAACCTAAGAACTCTTTCTACCCAATTTACATCTTAATTATATACCATATTGACTTTAAATGGTTACTGGTTCATTTTATTCTAGTAAAGTTCTGTGCTGTTTAGCAGATCATTGTCAGCATTCGTTACATCTGGTTTCTCTTAAACGTTCCAAAATACATATGTTTAGGATGCGTTTTAACAATTGTTCATTGCAATTCATACCATTTGGCGGGAACAAAATCAAAAATTGTATATTAGACTATAAATAATATACGTAAATTAAACTTTTATAAAAACTAAACCGTATGTAAGGTCATATTGAATATATGAGAAAAACAATTCAGCAAATTTGTTCAGTATTAAAATATATAATCCCAAGTAGAACATCAAAAATATTTCATTTTCAGTTTTTAATGTAAACCCAGTCAAATAATAAATAGTTCAGTAATTATAGTTTTATTTTGTTTTGTCATATAAAGCGATGATCAAGTTTTCTCAAACTTTGACAGTCTGCTGACTTCCTAGCTCAAGCTGTAAAAATAACCCATAAAATTTTCGATGGCATCATAGGACAAGTGATTCCTCCTACCCTGAATACTATAGAACAAAAATGGTCAAATTTTAAGAATCTTTTTCAAGATATTCAAAGAGCGACCACAAGAACGCTGTTTCTCGCCTGTTTTTGCGAAGTTGATTGCAAGTTTGGGAAAAATCGTAAAAAGGTTTAGCAGGTATCAAATTAATCGTCACTAAAATCAAGAGAGGCATTCTTCTTGGTTTTTTGAAAATGTTCAGTAATTATAGGAGTTGAAATGACCCCAAATCCTAAAAAAATTGAAAAAATATCAATAAATCTAAAAACAATTCTATTTGTATTATTTCTAAAAAAAAAGAAAGAGAAATTATGTGGTTTCTATCAAGAAGGCTTAAAAATTCACCCATAGGCCCTCGAAAGGGTGAATTCATTCCCAAAATATGAAAAAAAC
The DNA here is from genome assembly GCA_963583905.1 of Stenurella melanura. Lineage (NCBI taxonomy): Eukaryota > Metazoa > Arthropoda > Insecta > Coleoptera > Cerambycidae > Stenurella > Stenurella melanura. The sequence continues at coordinate 26,431,059 of OY757318.1, read as the reverse complement.
CAAAAATATATATTTTTCTAAATTCTGAAAGTTAAATATTTAAATGTTTCAAGTCGTGACAAATATGAAAAAATATCATTTCATCCCCTTCGAAGACCTATGGACGAATTTTTAACCCTTTCGATCACTCTTTTCAACTTTGTTGTGTGTTATTCATGGGAGGCAGATCTTTTAAATAAGGCCGTATGGTGCCATTTAAAATTTTAGGGGTTATGGTTACAGTACAAAGGGATGCAGGTGAGTTACATTGCAAAAGATGCCCTCCTCAAAAATAAGGTTCATGTGTCTGAGTGTTTTTAGAAGAATCAATTTGAACTACCCGAGAACTGGCTGGATCATTTTCAATGGCTCACCCTGTATAAAATTTTGAGAGCTTATGTCTCGGAATGCCTATGAAATAAGCACTCTACGAAAAGATGTTTCAAACAAAAGTTGTAGAATTGGATGGGGGCAGTTCGGCGGTATATGTCACTTTGACTTTGGGTTAAGGTCATTCAAGGTCAAATTCGGTTTTTTCAAATGCATGGAAACCCCTATTTTTTTTTAATGCAAATGCGAACTGTCTGAATAAAAATAGACTACTTTTGTTCGAACATTTTTTTCTGAAATTGTTATTTTTTTTAGTTATCCAGCGAAGAAAAATCAAAATTTTAGAACTTTGCTATATTTTTACTTGAAAAAGAAGTTTGAACAAAAATTGCAAGAGGCAAAAAGAGTTTGGAATCACCCTGGGAATGTTCCTAAATTTTTTCGGAATTGGCTAATGCCCTTTGCAGAAAAGAGAATTGTGGAGTTTCAAGTGCATCAAAAAGGGCATTGGACAATTCTGAACAAAATTGAGAATATTCCCAAGATGATTACAAACTCTTTGCCTCTTGCAATTATTGTCCAAACTTCTTTCTCGAGTAAAAATATCGCAAAGTTCAAAAATTTTGATTTCTCCTCGCCGGATAACTAATAAAAGTGACAATTTGAGAAAAAATGTTTCGAACAAAAGTAGTCTATTTTTAGTCAGACAATCCGAATTTGCAATAAAAGATAGGGGTTCCCATTTAAAAAAACGAATTTTACCTTGAATGACCTTAACCCTTCCACCCAAAGTCCAAGTGACATATACCACCGAACTGCCCCCATTCTATTCTACAACTTTTGTCTGAAACATTTCTTTGTAGAATGCTTATTACTCGAGATATTTGAAAGTTTAAGGTTAAAAAGATCGCCCAGTAGTTCCTTGTTAATTGACAGCTGATTGACAGCTGCCAACTGTCAATATCGTCTAGTTGATATAAGATTTGAATTCACCAACCTCAAAAACATAAAGTTAGGTATTTCAGTAATGAAAATGTGCGTTATAACAGTTATAAAACTACTCGAAATAGTAACTTATGATGGAGCTTTGGTGCTCCATAGGAGCCAAAATACTGAATATGGAGTATCGTGGCCATGGAGACTTTTGTTTAGAATGACAAAAGCTACAATATACCAATAACACAGACGATTCTACCTAAACCCAATTCCCATAAGGTTTGTGCGGGGTTGTTTCGTATAACGGCTTTTTTGATGATGCTGAATTAGAATATAAAGTCAAAAGTTCTATTAATAAGGTCCTAATATATTTTTTTGATAAACCTTCCCTAGTTTTCCCCACAAGGGTGGCACACTGATGAGCGACATCTTCAATGCAATCACATTTTGAGTATATACTTGCCACCCAAATTTGAAATGAATCTCTTTTAATTCCAGAGATACAAGGAAGTGTACTCATGAAAAGTGAAACAGACTGTATATAGTTCTAAACATTATTATAAATATACAAATTATGATTGGAAGACAATTATTCAATTGTTATATGGTTTCTTCACATTCACATTAGGAAGTTTTAATATACAATATTAACAAGACTATTAAGCCCTGAAGAAATTTATGTGTAATATACAAAACATAGGCAAGGTAGTATTTTATTTATTTTTGATCCTAATTCTGTAATTTACAACTGTCAACGATACAATGTTCATCCTTTAAAAGACATTTTTCAATTGAATACGTGTTTTCACATCTTCAGTTCTCTTGATGGTTCCTTTACTTACTGTTACGCTGCATCGTTGAAATAATTGGTTCATTTTATAATAATAATAATATAATAAAATCGTTTATTAAATAACGTACAAAAATGTTACGTAAAACAGACTTTGATCTATTGATCAGAGTCTAAGTTTTAGTTAGTTTTAACTTGTTTATTAACAAGCCAAGATTTTTGCTGATAAGACCCCTCAATTTGCATGTTATCATTAACTTCTGAAGCTTCTAAGAGGTAGTTTGCAGTCTAACAGACACTTTAATTCAAGTGTAATTTAAAGATGCGGTTGGTTGTATTATTTGTTTATTATTTTTTACATTGACCTCAAATTGGTAAATCTTGAAGTAGTTTTCACGAACAAAAAGAAGACAACTAAACACTACACTCGGACAGTAACAGTCGACGTTCATTTCGTCAACCACAATGGCATCATCAGATGATTTATACTCAATTCAGTTTTAATTGCAGCCTCCTGACAATACCAACATGGTTGCCAAAAAGCACGTCGGGTGTGATGCTCCACTGTTTTGGTGTTTATGGAAGTTATTGCAGAAGCAATAACTTCCATAAACACCTAATTTATTTTCAAATATGAAACAAGCATAATATGATATTACAGCATAAATATATGTAACTACACAAATAAACATTGATAAGGTGTCTCGCGACTTCAGGTCAAAGATTAGAAATTTCTCTAATCATTGAACAGGTTTTATATTGATTTTACAGGGCCAGGGCAGCCTTTTTTGGGACAGTCAAATTGTTCAAGTAATTCAATTTGTTGAATCTTGAATTGTGGGCCTAGAGTGCCAGAATTAGGGCGACTAAATATTAAAATTAATTGGTTTCTCTTTTCTCTGGTAACCATCTGAACAAATTTTTGAGCTTTTTCTGTCATTTCCATGTATGAAAGATATTATTTCACTAGTACAGTCATTTTGTTTAAATAATTGAGTTTAAAAATTAACATAAATATATTTTAATGATAGAGTAAGAGTGTAAAATCATTGAAAAATGTATTTTGTCCTTTTGTGATGCACAATAAAGAGGATTTTATTTATTTATTTATCAAAATTATAAGTAAAACGTTCGTCTGTTTTCTAGTAAGAAAAAAGATTAATTCACAACGTATGATCATATCACGTCTATATGGATTAAAAAAAATATTTTCTTTAAAACATGTATTCCATCACAAAACAAACAAGGCGCCAAATCGAAAAACATGGAAGTGGTATGAGAACCAAAAAATCATGATTTTTGCTTCATCCATAAGCACGAAAGATAACGTACTAGCAGATAGGGAATCTTGTCAAACTTATAGGAGTTGAACATTTTCTTACACTGCACTGTTTTTAAAGTAATCAAAATGAATATTCATTTCTTGGTACATCTCGGAGTGCACTACAGTGGATGCTTTTGCACTCTATCAGAAGTTGCAAACAAAATGAAAACTGGAAGAGCTGAAGGAATCGTAGTATTTCCTATTTGCAAATATTCTCATCTCTCTTCGTATAAACATACCTCTTGTGGAAAACCTTACAAATTACAATAGGCCTAATCAACATAAATACTGTCTTACAAAATACAGATCAACCTACAGTGGCAAGATTTATAAAAGGGATTCCATGATTCAATGAAACATGGGATTCGAACCTGGTATTATCATCTAGATCATCATCTTAAGTCGCAAACTTTGAAAATACTGACCTAAAAATTGGTGGTTTTACCAGTGTCTACTTTGATTTGTCTGTTCTCTAGTAAGAAAAAAAGATTAATTCTCAATGTATAATCATACCACGTACCAATTTTTTTAAATTCATTATAACATGTATACCATCACAAAACAAACAGGGCGCCAAATCGGACTGGGCCTAAGGCGCATCTAACTAAAATCTGCCTCTGGAGCTCACGATAATTTAACTGATAAAAAAATGATTTCATAAGAAACGCTTTTCTACATTATTTCAAAAACATCAATACAGCGAAAAAAGTAAATACTTCTACATATTTATAATGTAGCAATGATAATTAATGAAATAATTCCAAGTAAGCAATAAGAAGGGCATGTTGAACATGCAGAGTATCAACTTACAATTACAGCACGGAAATTACAATGTTTAGAGAGCAGTGTTTCTATCAGGCTATTTCTTTTTCTCATTATAATCAGCTTTGCAGTAATGCATCCCAGCAAACACACTAGTGTTTTCTGGGATGTTTAATATAAATTCGTGCTGTAGATTGTTCAACGGGTTACTTACTCTTTAGCCTTCATACTTCATCTCAACCTAAAAGATCTTTTGTGAATTAACCTACAACTAGTTGCTACCCAGCATTCCCTGATTTTTAAAATAAAGTCTTTTGACTCTCCTATAGGATCTAAGTTCCCAAATGTCGCTGTATAATATATTTTTGGCCTGTGTTTGTAGGCATGGATATTTATATCCCAGTTTTTTTTTTTTAATAATTACACTTCTAGACACAATTAGAAATAAATGAAAATAGGGCAATCATACATTTTTAACTTTTAGGATTTGTTAAATGTTTTTGAAGGACAATAATTATCCGTAATCGGGAGTTTATGAGTCCTACTGCGTGCCTACTGGTTAGTTTCTTATTCATTGACGTTTATTTAATTACTCTTGTTGTGCTTATCACTTTTGTATTGAATTATTTTTAACGATGATGTATAAGTTGGTATTTATTGTTACTTTCCTTGCTGTTTTCTAACATACAGAATCCTATATACAGTGTGTCCCAGTTTTCACGGTAGCACCTTCATAATAACTCGGCTATTAATAAATCGATTTATTTTAAACTTGGGCAAGTTGTACTACACCTCTTCACGGCAACTAAAAGCGCATATACATATTTAATTTAATTATTAGGGGTGAAAATGGGGTCTTTTAGTTAAGGGTTTTCTTTGTACAAAAAAATATTACCAGCATCGTATAGGCATCCTTGTTTAAGCGTGCCATTTTTTTAATAAATGATGACGGAACTTATAACTATGTTGCCTTCAGTTTTTGATGTGGAGTTTTTGTAATTAATTACTTTTAAGCATTATTTAATTTTAACTATTAGTATTAAAAAGGGTCATGAAAAAATATTAGTGAAAAATATTTATACCCATAATAACCCTATTAACCCCCTTTTATGGGGGTAGCAACCCCTATATTGAAAAACGGAAACATACGGTCATCTACAGTTTTGATAAGCTTTCATTTAAGACCTATGGCATTCAATTACTTTATTTCGACTCAAAGTTATGACATACGCAAAGACAGACTAACTTTTAAAGAATTTTGCAGTCACTCTTTGCAGCAAAATATGTGAATTAACTTTTTTTCTAATTTCACCTTGATCCGATAAGTTTGCCTCTTCAAGGCAACTAAAAGCGCATATACATATTTAATTTAATTCGTAGATGCGCGGATTTAGGGGTGAAAATGGGGTCTTTTAGGTAAGGGTTTTCTTTGTACAAAAAAATATTACCAGCATCGTATAGGCATCCTTATTTAAAACCACGTGCCATTTTTTTAATAAATGATGACGGAACTTATAACTACGTAGCCTTCAGTTTTTGATGTGGAGTTTTTGTAATTAATTACTTTGAAACATTATTTAATTTTAACTATTAGTATTAAAAAGGATCATGAAAAAATATTAGTGAAAAATACTTATACCCATAATAACCCTATTAACCCCCTTTTATGGGGGTAGCAACACCTATATTGAAAAACGAAAACATACCATCATCTACATTTTTGATAAGCTTTAATTTAAGACCTATGGCATTCAATTACTTTATTTCGACTCAAAGTTACGACATACGCAAACAGACTAACTTTTAAAGAATTTTGCGGTCACCCTGCAGCAAAATATGTGAAAATAACTTTTTTTCTAATTTCACCTCGATCCGATGAGTTAAGGATATTAATTTTTGACAAAATATCATATTTAGCTAAATGTTTATAACTTTAAAACTATACTAGACAGATTGTAACAAAATTTTTAGCAAAGGTGTTTTAAAGGATTCCCTATCAGTTGGTGGTAATATTTTTTTATAAAAAGATCCCTAATTGGATTTACCAATAAATGTTTACCCCATTTTCACCCCCCTTAATCCGCTCGTCTATGAAATACATTAAATATACGCTCTCCGGTAATTTAAAAAGTTTACAACTTACCCAAATTTAAAATAAATCTATTTAATAATAACTGAGTTGCGAAGATGTTACCGTGAAAAGTGGGACACACTATGTATAACTAGAATAATTTCGGAGTTACTTATATGCAGGCCAGTGCATAACAGAGTGGACATCTGCTAATATGGTGGTCCCAAATCTTAGCCGTAAATAAAAAATAAAAAACTGAATGTGGGCGTTTAAATCCGTAAGTGCGGATCTGTTAAGTTATCCCTACAACTCCTTTTTTATGACACGAAAATTATAGAAATTGTGGATTCCTTTGTCTTGTGTCACCTACTTCTATGGCAAAATTAAGCTACCTTCTTCTGCACACTCGGTCCTTTTTCTTAATTCCGCCACTACTGATGACAATCAAAAACAATTTGTTCCTGGCATACCCCCTTACGAGGCCGGTCCAGGTCTACAGCGATGATTGGGGCAAACAGTTCAAGCTCGACCCCTAATCATCCGAGACCGTCATCTTTAGTCAAGAATATTGGCGCGTTATTCCTGGCTCCATAAATATAATAATGTTCTATTATATAACAGGTCCGACGACAGGAGGGGTCTAAAGGGCATTATTTGTATTGTGTGCGAGATATGGAAAGGGGTGTCCATTTAATTATAAACTAAACAAATTCGTTACACCTACTTATAAATAAACGACCCGTGTACCGCGGGCCCCAGAATTTTGTCGCCTGGCCTGACATAATGCCGTTTGCAACAGAAAAGCTAATAAATACATTAAAAGATAGTTGTAGATACTACTATTTAAAAATAGCCCTTTTTATCAGAGAATATTTTGAAAAACTAAAGTAGGTATAAAACATCACAAAATAGGCACCTGTGTTACTCAAAAACAATTACTTACATTTTATTTTATTGTTTATATATACCTACGTCAAATTGTATAAAATGTTATAACCCAACCAAAAATTAATTATATCATTATTGTTAGGCATAAATTCAAAATGTATAATAAATATTCATTTCATTATTGTTATTCCTGCGACTTGGCATGACTGTTCAATTTTTATCGTTAATAAGTTTATCGCGAATGTCAAGTCCCTTCTATTCTGTTAAGTGAATATTACGATTATTTAACCAGGCAGGTAGAGTTTTTTCAGATCATAATAGTGTGGTGTAATCCGTGGTAGTTGTGCCTTCTCTTCAAGTTGCTCTGTACTCTGTGCGATCTCACAAGTGTTATAGGTATCTGACCTACTTGTGTACGGAAAGTAATTAGTAAAGTCCACTTTCTAATCAAATTTTTGGTCTTCTGCCGGGTGTTGCAAATCTGTCAAAAGTTTTAAATACTTTATAATTACTAGATTGAATTGAAGCCTAAGTTGTAAGTAAATAAAGAAATAAATCGAAAAGTTAGGTTACGTAATTCACAATTACATTTTTTAGGTCGCTCAACAGCCCTAAATATGTCTTGCCCTTTTTTAACGAGACTGAGCCAAAATTATGTCAAAAACTATGCACCAATTTTGCTTAAAATGTACGGCAGCCAATGCCCTGTCATTTCTCGTAATTTGAGTAATTTGACAAGTGAGGTAACCGAGACCCAAGGTAAGATAAAAATTTAATCACTACCTATTATTTTATCTGACCGACCTTGAATATTTTAGCTGTTGAGAACAAGACCCAAAATGCATGCCCTTTTCTTAATGAGGTAAATTCTGTAATTAAAGAAATTAAACAGGATGACGCTATTATTGAAACTTCTACAAAAAATGAAATCAAGGAAAGTGAAAGTATGTATAAGCATTCTTTTACCATCTGTTATAATTAATTATAGGCAATAAAAGTTATGCAATAATTTAAAAATGAGTTGCTGGAAAGATATAATGTATGGAATGAAGATTATTTTACTGTTACGTATTTTTTGAAAGGGGTAAATTTGAAATGCAATATGTAACATATTTCTCTAATCGATGGTGGTAATAGGTACATTTAAATTTAGTCAATGCGATCTTACGAAACTCTAGAAAGAAATTATTACATTCTTCAGAAAGTTGACCTATGTAGAGAAAATTAATTCATATTTTCATTTCCTCAAATAGCTGGAAATTTATCTAGATATGTGCAATATTTTGAACTTGGAACTGTATTTCTTGTGAAAAATATATATTCTGTACATTTAAAACAATAAATGTTAGAAATTATTTTAATATATTCATCTATGTGATGTAATTTTGTCGGAAAGTTATTGGAAAGTTTCCAGAATTATACTTCCAATAAAACATTTTGCTTACGTGTTGGGTATTGTTTGTTAAAATTGATTATGTTAATTTTATTCATGAAAAAACAAAATGATAACATTTGTTTCTATGGTAGGTACTTAAATTAATTGCCATAAGCAATTGCCTACCGCATTAAATCAATTAGGTATCCCGTTACAGAATTTCAATAATTTGGTGAATTTTGAGTAGGTAGGTAACCATTGAAAGAGAAATATGAATACTTAATATACCCAAAATAAAAAACAAAGAGTGAAATATAATTGTTTATTATTAATGATCCTATCATGTATTTTTGAAATAGGGAAGTACGTGATTTTCTTGCTTTTACTTACTAGTTATATGTGCTTACATACAGCAAATACCTATTAGAAACTAATACCTAATCTCCTACTGTATACAGTGTGACCTGCTTTGAATGGAAACACCCCTGTAAAAAATGTGTTTATCTACTCTTATTGGATTATATATTATTTACTCAACTGCTTCTGAACAAGTAATGGTATCCATAAACAAATAGCGTGATTTATAATAACACAAGTGTTTTATTATAACTCGCTGCTTACATCCAATCACCTTTAACTTCATGCCTAGCCTGTCCAATTGATGTAACGCGCAAAATAAAATGAATTGATCCATTATTATTATTAAGGGAAGGAAGGTGATTTGACATGTTTGAATAGTGTGGACGTTATCAAATCAAAAATGATGAATTCGGTTAGTGAAGATGAACTATTTTGTTAATATTTATTGTTGAGCGGCAAATTCTTTGGGGCGGCATTTCGCCAAAGGATTTTATGACAAAAAATAATTACAAAATAATTATTATCCATTTTATAATTTTTAAAAACAAGTACACACACATTTAAATACCTACTTATAGGCCAGTGTTTGACGGTTCGCTCAGAATTCTTTCTGACAAAACCGATTGATGTGAAATTTTGACAGTAAGTAGGAAATGGCTCAAGGAACAAAAATTATATAGTGCCGATGTGTGCTTGTACCTTGGGGGCGGATGACATTCCTTCTCGGGGGTGGAAATTAGTACACTCAAAACAACCACAGAAATCGATAGAGGGATGAACTCTAAACAAAAAATGTTCTATGAAGTTTTTTCGATAAATCAATATTTTTTTATTTATTCGCAATTGAAAAATGTTGATTTTTTCATTTAAAAAATGCATGTTTTAGAGCGATGTTTCACGAATAACTCAAAAACTTTACTATTTACCAAAGAAATTATCAGAAGCAAGAATGAAGCTTGTAAAATAATAAATCGATTGTTTTTTTAAATTTCTGTAGATGCAATACGAACCGAATTATGGCTCGTTAAAGGTGACTGTTTGTTCGCCGAAAACTGAGTTCAAACCTTTCAACGTTCCGTAACGGAAAAACGAATTTTTGGAGGAAAACTTGACAGACCTTGTAGTATATGAAAAGACTTTTGAAATGGTTGTCTCGTTTTTTCGGAGGAAAAATCGGCAATGAAACCAATGACTTAACTTCCTTAATTTTTAAGATAACTAATTGTTCCGAAAGCCATTTTGCAGGAAATTTCAATGGCTACAAGTTGTGTGAAGTTGAACTTTTGAACTCTTCGTTTTGAAATTTTTGAGTTTAAAGGGCTCAGGGAAGGTGAACCTTGTACTCTTGCATTGATTACGTATCCTCTTTAGTTTTTGAGTTATTGGTATAAAAAAAGAAGTTTTTCAAAAATCATTTCAAAATTGAATCAAATTTGTTTACAAATCTAGGCATTCTAAACCATTTAAACGCCTAGAACATATTGTTAGTACCTAAATAAAGTAAATTGTAAGTGGATTGCGTTTAATTTCAATTCTTGCGGTTAAGCCATTGGTTTCATTGCTGAGAGACAACCATTTTATTTTCATCAAAATTCCGTACATTTTTATGATCACGACTTTTACTAAAGCTCAATTTAAAGGACTTTTCAAGTACTTTATAAAAGATCCGACAAGTTTTCTTCCAAAATTTCGTCGTCTTTCCTTTATTTAACATTGAAGATTCGAATTCAGTTCAGTTCAGTAACTTGGTTCCTATTGCGTCTACAGAAATAATCGATTTGTCATTTTATAAGCTTCATTTTTGCTTCTGATGATTTTTTTGGTAATATGTTAAGTTTTCGAGTTATTCGTGAAAAATCGCTCGAAAGCATGCATTTCTTAGATGAAGTCAACATTTTCAATAGCGAATAACTCGAAAAATATTGATTTATCGAAACAACTTCATAGAACATTTCTTGCTTAGAATTCATCCCCCCATAGATTTTTGCGGTTATTGAGTGTGCTAATTACCGCCCCTGAGAAGGAGTAGCATTCAGAGTAAGAGCGCACATCGGCACTTATTCCTTGAACTATTCACTTACTGTTCAAATTTTACGTCAATCGAAAGAATTCTGAGGTTGTAACCTATTTTTACCTTCGAACACTGGACTATTAGGTTTTTGTCCGAAAAAGGGCGTCAGTTTCAAATCTGCCTACGGGAGGAAATTTCCAAAATCCGGCCCTGCCTATGCGGATGAAGATATATAGATATTTTAATTATATTACAATGACCACATTTAAATTTAAATAAAATTAATGTTGAGAATATGAAAAAAATATATTGGATTCAGAAAACTGTTACATGATGGAAGTAATGCAAGCTAAGTAAAACAAATCGTAAACATGTGTCTATTTCAAGTATTGCGGACACATACAGACAGGCAGATGGACATATTAACCGTTGGGAAGGTTCAATGTGTATATAGCAATTACAGTGACATCCAAAGCACTCACGATAACTATCCCTATTATACTGTTACTATTTACAGTATATAATCAATCGATCATCATTCGAGCACTTCTATTTTGATAAGAGTATCAAGGACAAAAAGTTATCAGGCTAACCATGAGTAATTAGTAATTATTCGTGCTAATTTCTTTATATCTGTAATTATAGATAAAATATAGATATAAGGAACATTGTGATAGCAAAAATAGGTGTTCATAAATTTTATTTTTGTGTCACCATAAAAGTGAAGAACATCTGCTAACAGCGAAAAAAATCGAATTCGTTGTTTTGAGGGATTTAGAGTTATTATGATCCCAATAGAAGTCCCAAAAAAACGAGAGTTAAACCTGATGCTTTCTGATATTCCACGCTTTTTTCTCTCTACTTTCTCAAGGATAGTTTACTGATGAACAAAATTCGAAAATTTCGATTTTCATGAAGAACCAAAATCTAAAAAGCTGTTACCATTTGTTGTTATCGTAACTAAACATAGCAGGAGTTACATAAACACTTGTGCAAAAAAGTGCATATGGTTAAGCCATACTGTTTTTTATACTAGCTTTAAAGGATTGTAATAAAAGTTTTATACTCTTTTTAAGTCAGTTAATTTTAGTAGGGAAATACTTCACAACACTATCTGTTTTAACTTTTAAAATGACAATTTCACACAAGGAATATTGAATATTTATGTAAAACTGAAAATAGTGTGTATATCAGTTAAAATCTAATCATCTAAAACTTAAGTATTCGGAGTATCACACACTGGAATCTAAATTGTGCTTAACTATTTTAATACAGTATATTCCAAGAGTCTAGTGGTTTTATGTCCACATAATTTTTTTATCACCCTGTATTTACCTAAAAGTAAATGTGTATTTGCTTAAAATTCTTGCCATTTTATTTTATAATGTACGTATTTATTATTTTCATAATTTACAAACAATGAAACAACAAATGAAATAAAATTAGTCATGTCATTATTTTATATGTTGATTCAGGTTCAAGTACAACTTTGAACGATTTTGTATGACATTACTCCAAATAGTAGGCCAAGCAACATCGAATCGACCTCAAATAGAGAAGTAGTGAATGGATTAAATACTTATGGAAAGTCGTGTCCAGGGTCGCTAATTAATAATGAAAAATTGTGGGTCATAAGTAAATGAGAAAAATATTGCCAAATGGGCTTTAAATAGTGATACAATAAGGTGGAATAATGATATGAAGGAACATTTCATAGATATAGGATTTCGACTTCAACATCGTCTTTTTTCCTAAATTTTCTCATTTTCCAGTTAGTTATGAATGGAGATATGGACATGCCTTTATAAATCACAGTGGTTGCTGTTTTTATCATTAAATGCAGCTTTTTAAATGATCCAACCATTTTGAATTTCTTCCGTCTCAAAGTCCTAAGTACCAATTTTTAAGGCCTATTTGTCAAATTTTTCTTATTTAAATATCTTCCACAACAAATGGAGTAGCTAGAAGAACCATAAGAGGTTGGATCCATTATCTTATGATTTTTCTTGTGAAGATTAATTTCGGTTTTCAAGGTCGTTATTTTCCAGCCTTCTGATAGAGCTTCGTCTAACAGAAAATAACGGTAAGGCTTGAGCAGATTTTACAGACCTATACTTTTACGGGTGCACACTTTTACAGATCTGCTCTATACAAGTATAGAGCCTTATGAAAGATGCCCATGAAATACTATGATAGTCTCATCAAACCAGTTAACCATTCCTGGAGTAAAATGACCTTGAAAACCAATATTAACATCAGTAATTGCATGAGATTTTAATGTCGAAATCTGATAGCTTATCTAATCATTAAGCAGTTTTTGATTATAAATTAGAGACCCTGTACTCAGCTTTCTATCGCATTCTGTGTAGCGCAAAACTTAGCATAGGTCGAAGATTGGTTTTGATATATAAGTATTTTATATACATAATTTAATAATAAAAATGGAATTCCCAAAACTCTAAAAATAATATGTATGGGAAGAGAAGTTTATGGAACTGCTAATAGCAGTTCCATCCGATTATATGATAGGCAGAGATATCCAAGGCGAGATTTGACAATATTTATAATTTTAATTAAAGAGTAAATAATTCATATATTTACTTCAACTAGTAGCTGATTAGTTTTATACAACTATAAATATATATATATAATGTATATAAATATGAAATAATTGTTTTGACTTTTTTCAACCGGTAATGAAATTAATTGAGTTACAACTCATAATCAAGTACATATACAGAGTGTTAGGGAAATATGGCCCTCTGAAGTTAGTGGTAACTTTGAGACTTGGTTCACAAGTTTACATTTTTAAGAGTTATTCCTGTCCAATATTAACTAAAATTCATTTTATTCACAGACTGGAAAACAAGAGGTAGTAAGTTAACGTTTGTGCCTAAATTGTTTTCTTTCTTACATTTTCAATACCTAGTCTCAGATACAATCATAACTCCCAAGTTAATGTTACATTAAAGTGGTTCTCTGGACAATTAACCAGAAGGCAAACCATTTTCGCGGAAAAGTGATTTGAACGAAATATTGTGGCTTCTAGTAATCCACGTTGTGAATTTTCTTAGACATTAGCTTTCTCAGGAAGCTTGTTTATAAGAACTTTTCTCATAATTTTGGCATCTTGAATCAGCTCCTAACTGAACGAGAGTTATCTCACTAACACCCTGTATAAAGTAACTTATAAATGATTATCGATTTCTTTATTGCACTAATATCTGTGACAATTTTAGACACTTTTGAGTACGATCACTTCTTCCATCAACAAATAATGAAAAAAAAGAAGGAACATTCCTATAGAATTTTCAAAAAAGTTAATAGACTTGCTGGCCCTGGTGAATTTCCCAAAGCTAAGGAATTCTCATATGGTGAAAAGTCGATCACTGTTTGGTGTTCAAATGATTACTTAGGGATGTCCTGCCATCCAGAAGTTAAGGGCGCCGTTTAGTATGTATAACTATAATTAATAAAGAATAGATAAGTTTAGTCATAGGTACCCCCCCTCCCTCCCCAGGTATCTAGAAAATAATTATTGTAACGTGAACAAAGTAGTTCAATTTGCGCCTAACTCAACTAACAATTTATTTATTAAATCTTCGATAAACAACAATACTGTGCTTTTACCTCATTCCTAGCGAAAAGAAATTACAGTGCCATTTAAATTGATGTTAAATTTAATTTTAAAGCATTGTGTAATGGCCATTTTAATATAATATTTAAAATATGGTATCTGGATTAACAACGTAATTTATAAAATGTTGGTTTTCAAATTTAAATAGTGATCCTTGAAAGTGTTATAAATAAATAAAGTGTGTTGGCCTTAGTCCAAATTTTGGCGTGAGGTTTACCTTGACCTATGGCCCATCAAAGTTCACAAAAAAAATAAACCCTATTAAACTTTTTTTAGACACATAACGAGGTGTCACAAGAGTAATAATCATCTTCTTCAGGATTAATTAAACAATAGTATTTATTAAAACCACAATTACTTAACTGTCATGAACTGTTGTTTCATGTTTGTCAACTGATTCACCATAAATTTGCTCTTTAATATATTCCCAAAAAATAATTCCAGATGGTTTAGATCAAGTCAGCGAGAAGGCCATGCAGTTTGTTCACCTCTTTTAGAATAAGACTAGAAAAAATAAGAACGTTTCTAACTTTCAAGCCAAAATGTACCAATGCTGTATTTTGTTGAAAGACATAATCAGTGAGTACAGGAATCCATAAATCTTTCTTCAAACTTCGAGAAGCCTTCAAAGAAGCTTGATATACAGGGTCAATGACACTAGTGTGGGGGAGATCAATATCTCCTTAACCGGTTGAAATGTAAAAAAAATGTCTCAGTTAACAATTGTTGGAGGTCAAGAATGGCATGTTTTAAAATTATTTTTAAATCTACAGGATGTTTCACATAGAGGTGGAAAGCTAATACTTGGATTTCTTACATCTAACATTTTTTTAATATTTACATTTGACTCTTAACTCTCTATTCAGGCATATGTAATTTTTGGGTTTACACTGCGGCGTTGCCATGTTATTCCACTTTTCCAATAAAAAATACATTTGCAGTGGGCAAGAATAAAATCAGCTAAAATCGTATTTTCATATATTTGACCGTTGTTTCACTTTCAATGTTAGTCAGGGCCATGTACTAATTTCCAGGCCCCTCATATTTGAATCTAGTGCTACAGGGTGTTCTCTACGATGATTCAAATTTTAAAATGTTTAAATTCAACAAATATTTTTCAAATGGAACATCTTAAATTTTATACTTAGAATCTACCAGCGATGAATTACCTACATGGTGATACCTTATGGTGATCACTTTTTTCGACAGTTATGGGAAAATTCAGGTAAAGAAAAGTAGTCACTATGAATATCAGCATGTAGGTAACTGATTGCTGATAAACTATAAGTAAAAACATACCATTTGAAAAAATTTGGTTCACAGTTTAAAAATATAAAAATTTCAATCATAATGAAGAACACTCTGTAGAATTAAATTCGACTTTGAGAAGCCTGGAAATTGACTAACACTCAAAGTGAAACAAGGGCCAAAATGAAAATACGTTTTTTTTGCAGATTTTACTCTTGATTGCTGTCAATGCAATTTTTATCTGTATGCCTGGATAGAGAATTAGAGTCAAGTATAAATATATAAAGAAATGTTGGGTGTTCTATTTAAAAACTCCAAGTATTCGCTTGCCACCGTTATGTAAAACACCATACAGATTCAAAAATAATTTTAAAATATGCCACTCTTGATTTCCTACCATTTTTATCTGAGGCAATTTTTCAAGTTTCAAACTGTTGAGGAGATTGGCCTTCCACGCACTAGTGACTCACCCTGTAATATTTTTTAAATTGTTAACTGATACCTTTGGGTCTGACGCAAATATTTCGAAACCATTTCGACAAGTAACTTGCAAGTTCAAAAACATACCAAATAAGAAATATGAAAATGAATTTTCTGTTTTAACTTACTTGAAAGAAGCTGAAAGTTTTGTTACTTTGGAACAGTTATAATTGTAGTCTTTTGGAATAAACATAATACAATAAATGCTTCTGATATCTCTGATACAACCAGTATCAAAAAAAAATATATGTTTTTGAGATTCATGGATTATTAAAAAGGAAACATTTATTCGTGATGGAATATGTCAGTTGTCTGATAATTTATTTCTATCATTAGTAACTTGACAACGAAGACCAAATTGAACATCTTGTTATTATACAATTTCGATCCATTTTTCTTTGTTGAATTAGCCCTCAAAAGGGCGGGTACTATTTCCGAGACCCCATGTATGTAAATTAATAATATATAGATGAAATGTTTATTGGAATAATATTAACAGGATCTGCATTTCAGTGAAGCATTGGAAAGGTATGGAACAGGTGCGGGAGGAACCAGAAATATTGCAGGGAATTCCACTCTACATGAAAAACTGGAAAAAACTTTAGCAAATTTACATCAGAAGGATGCAGCTTTACTTTTTACTTCGTGCTTTGTTGCTAATGATTCCACACTGTTTACTTTAGCTAAAGCATTGCCAGGTATGTAAAGGACCAAAATTTCATTGAAATTACGTAATTCCTAACCAGTCACTTCTAAAATTGCCTAATTAAAATGAACCTTGAAAGCGATAAAACATGCAACAGCATAGGTTTGTAATTATTTTTTATATGGCCTCGTGTGGAACTTATCTACTTGATATCGATTTATGTTATGGGTATAAATTTGTTAATATAGCATAATAAAATGGATGTTAATTTTTTTCTTAATAATATTTCTTTTTGCTACTTGAAATTATTCTTATTTCATTTGCATATTTTAACTAAATTGTCTGATGTTACGTTATTTATTTCTTATATTTACTTGCAATTTTTAATTGTTAGTTGTAGTCATTGTCTTTTTTCTAATAAAATAATAGTAATACCTCGTTATTAAAAGGAAAAATACAACCCTAAATATTGTCGAATGTTTGAAGTGGCAGTTTGAGAAACTCGGTTGAATGGTATTTTAATAAATCAATAAATGTAGTACTAAGTGGAGGTCATAAATTTCCATCCTTTCATTCAATAATTTTATCTTAACGAGGTCATAAAATAATCCCAACAATTTAATTTTATCTCGAATTTTACATTGAACTTTCCAGGTTGTTGCCTCTAGTTGCACAAGGCCTCACAGTTCAACATTTTTAATAATTACTAGTTGCATACTTGCAACTGATGTAGATCCATCAAATTTTTTCCCACCGCCTGCGTCTTCATCATCCCTGTCTTCCCACATCTTCCTACCATCTCCACTGTTCCACCGTCATTTCCCATTTCCCACCATAATCCCCCTTACTTTTATCCACTCTCCTAGTATATTCCTTCACTTATCCCACCCTCACCTACTTTCCCATCGGCTTTTCGCACTTTAACTATCTTCTGCTTTCCCACCTCTTCCATAATTTTCACACCATCTTCACTTTTTCCTATAGTTTCCCCAATCTTTCCACTGTCCTTTCCCACCTCTTTCCGATATTTGCATTATTTCCCCTAGCTTCCCGCCACTTTTCTCACTTCACCATCCCCACTTTCTTAACGTCTTCCCACACTCTCCCACCACTCTTCCCTACCTTTCGACCACTCTTTCCCACATTCCCACTATCTTACCTCACCGCCCCTCCATTTTTTCGCACTATCATCCTTTACTTCCTACTAGCTCCAATATAAAGGAGCCTGTTCTCTGTTGGAAAGATACGTGCACACAGGCGTGTTCAAAATGTTATCAAAATATATTGAGCCACTTTCGCGTTGTGGCCGAACTAACATTCAGGCAGACAAATAAGCAAAAAACTAAAAATACATTTTCTGGCTTTGGTGGTATCATTAAGATTAACCAAACCCGAAAATACAACAGATTTTGAAAAATCTGTTTGTCATATAGAAAGTCTGACACCATTATGCCATATATCGCGGTGGTCTGTTAGACGCACAGTCTCACCAAAGCTCTTTCTCATTATCTCCTTCGTTACATTGTTTTGAAGTGCATCCTGGTCGCCTCTATCGATTTGGTTTTCAGGGACCATTACTTTATTTTACAATAATCTAACATAAAATATCTTGGATTGGTTTCAAACTGTGATTTTAGGGGTTTAAATAATGCATGTCAGGTAATATTTTCGGGAGGCCGTGCTTAATCAAGCAAAAATTATTTTTTGCAATTTTGAAAAAAAAATGTTAGGAACTAATTACAGGTATTTCACAAAATAATACTTTAATGCTTTACTAATACAGACTAAAAGTATTACATTAATTGAAGTAATAGATCATAGTTTAAAAAAACTTTTTTAAAATGTATGTTATACAAGTATGAACACAAACTACAACATATTTTTTTTTCTTCAAAATTACAAAAAATTATATTTGCTTGATAGAGTAAATACAACTCCTTGAAAATATTGCCCTACATCATAGTTTTTAGAAAAAAATATTTTTGAGACGTTAGATTTTTTTTTTTTTCAAAAAATTCTAGGCGCTAATTGAGCATGAAAGCATTCAGATAAAGAGTAACACAATTAGGCGAGGAGTCAGGTAGACAGACTCGCTGAAGTTAAGCAATGTCCGGAGCGGTTACCGTTTCGATGGGTCCATCAAGATACACCGCATGCCGAGACCGTTGCTGGCTTAAATGTGAGAAAATTCACTTACAGTCTCGCACAGGACCGGTCATTATAGTTAATAACGGGTAGGTCTATAGGGAATGACCAGCATGACATAGATAAGACTGGGAAGTGGCACAATAAACCTACGTGGTTGCAGTGCTCTCGGAGTCAGCGTGACAGCCGGCCCATATAAATGAAAAAAAAAGTAACAAAAAAATGTAGCAAAATCCAAGCTGATGTTGATTTTATACCACTTAACCGGCTATATCTTTAAGTTCCTTATTACATCTTCCTGAATAGTATCAATAAATTGTGGTAGGAAAATCATATTTTTCGCACTAATTTAACAAACTGCATTTTTATCCTGATTCTTGAAAATTAATTAAAAAAGTTTTCCCAATATAGTGAGATTGGGGCTCCTGTGGAATTCCCCCACCCCAATGGAATTATATAATGTGCTTTGAATATGTTGAAATTTTCACAATAGAGAATTACTTAATCAAATATCAATCCTCTATTACCAATAAATTTAATATAATAATTATTATTTGAAGCAATGGGGAAAATCCAAATGAATTTTTTGAAAGCTGTGTTACCACTAAATTGTTGATTTTATCACTATTAAGGAAAACAAATATTATTCAAATGTGGAATTTTGTGTAATTATATTAATTCCTCTGATTCATTAACACTAAATGAAGGAAACAGAGATAATTTTAAAAGTAGTATACTTGATAGAAACATTTCAGGTAGATACTGGGATATCCAATAGATAGAAACTTAATTGATACGGGTCTTATGATTAGGTAGGTGAATAGGTAAGAAGTTGATAATCGTAATATACAGGGTGTCCTATAAGTGGACGATCAAATGAAGAGGGGTTATGGGAGAGGTCGTTTCCAATTAAAAAATCCATATAAGTGGTTATCATCCAATTGTTGACGGTTTAAAAGTTATTTAAGTTATTGTATTTTTCCCTGAAGTTACGTGTGTATCGCTTAAAAATTTGTTTAAAAAAGGTATGTGTTGGTTGGTTGTTTTCCTTTTTTTTAAGAAGGTTTTAAGTACGTGCACTTTTCCAATAAACGCGTTTTTTTATCTCTGTGTCAAATAAAAAAATTATTCTGTGACCACTTTTTGCTCTTAAAAATTTTGTATTCATTTTTCAGTGACCCTCACAGAAAGAAAATGTACTACAGAAAGTTGACCAACTGTCAGAAAAAGTTGTCCATTTAATATGGATTCTAACATGATATAACGCATAGTTATTTGCAACAGATCTTTTTTATCATTTTTTTTGTTTTACAAGTCGTGTTTGTTATAAAATATATTTTACAAAATTTCAACATTGACTAGACCAAATCTTTTTCCCTACCCCAAATATAAAAGTAAAAAGAAGTAGTAGGTGCCATTTGAAAAAAATTACTTTTTGACAATTTTTTATTGCATTTGCATTTAAAAATCGCCTGCGCCCATATGGTACATAAAGGGACCACCGATGAAACATCATGAGTTAACCTGGACCTCCAGTTAACTGCTCCACAAGTTTGGTTTTCTAATTTTGAACGGTTTGCGAGATACAAATTTGTTCGCAGACTACTACATGTCAAAAACTGTAATAGATAAGTTAACATAACTTGTGTTGCCTAAACTCAGAATTAGAAGACCATGTGAAGAAATATGTAGGTTTCTATTTAAAATAAGAAAGTTATTTATTATTTCTTTTCCTTTTGTACCTCTCTTTATACTACAGTATTAATAAGAAAAATTCTCAGAATGATCACAGAACAATTAACAAATGATTTGAAGCCATAAAGAGTGATTATTGTACCACAGTAAAGGTTAATTATGTTTGAAATTTATGTTCCACATTTAAAATAAACTTTTTAATATTTAAACATTTTTGTTAGTTAGTTTTGACAAAATATAAGACACATTTTATTTATTTATTTTTTTTAGGTTGTCACATATTTTCGGATGCAGGAAACCATGCCTCTATGATTCATGGTATACGTAATAGCCAAGTTCCAAAACATATATTTCGGCATAACGACCCTGAACATTTGGAAGATTTGTTAAAAAGCGTTGATAAAAGTATTCCCAAAATTGTTGCATTTGAAACCGTACATTCTATGTCAGGAGCTGTATGTCCTTTGGAGGTAAATTTTATTGAAATATCTTTGAATTATTGAGTTTGATGTCATACTTTTATTCTGCAAACCCTTATTTTAGAATTATAATGAACAATAGCAACATACAATAAGTCCTGTCACGCCACGTGCAATAACAGTTTGGGGTGCATTTAGCTTTAGCTTTCTTATTTCTACCAATATGTATGTAGCTATTTTCATTAAATTTTTGGTGTGAAAAATGATCTAAAGTTATCAAAGTTATCTTCCAGAATTAGTTACGTGAGGGTTTTCAAAATTGGGATATCATAAATTATCTGGGCCAAATATGGTCATGGAATTGAAAACTGCTGTTTTACCTTGAATGATTATGTCAAAGTTTTTCAAATTATGTCCCACAGTGGCATCATCTGCAATAATGTGCACATATGTTTCTAATTCTAGAAATAAAATACTAATAAACTGAATAAAAGACTATTAACAAAAAAGCGAATTTAAAGAGACTGTTGAAATTGTCCACAATGGTGATCATTGGGAATTATTGGGGTTCATTGGAAATCAATCGTAATTAATCATCAGAATTCTATTCTATAAATGATAATTTTATTGTTATATTTCAAATTACAAATAATAATTCATAAAGTCTACAACTTTACAAGTCTAAAAATATATTATTTATTTACACAACTTTTTCCTCTCACTTTTTTAAGACCAATTTGTAGTGTAATTTTTTATAATTGAGATGAAATGTTACACGTATTTTTCTCCCTGTACTCTGAGCAACCTAATGTAGAAATTTTTTTTTTTCAGGAACTATGTGATGTTGCTCATAAATACGGTGCTTTAACTTTTGTGGATGAAGTGCATGCTGTTGGACTCTATGGACACCATGGTGCCGGTATTGGGGAACGAGACCATGTCCTCCATAAAATGGATATGATATCCGGCACCTTAGGAAAAGCCTTCGGCAACGTAGGTGGATATGTTGGTAGGTATTATTTATTAGTTACTCTAGATTTATCTCAAGACTTCTTTTAAATCTGATTGCATCAGAATTTTCCCAGTTACATTTTTTTTTTTTTCAGCTGCCAATGGGTCTTTAATTGATATGGTGCGATCATACGCTGCTGGTTTTATTTTTACAACCTCACTGCCACCAACTGTCTTAGCAGGTGCTTGTAAAGCAATTGAGGTTTTAGCCTCAGATGAAGGTCGGAAACTTAGAGAAAAACATCAAGCCAATGTGAAATATCTAAGGAACACCTTATTGCGTAAGGGATTCCCTGTTGAACATACCCCAAGTCATATAATTCCAATAAAAATTGGCAACCCTGTTCAATGTGGTGCTGTCTGTGATACTTTATTAAAAGAGAAGGGCCATTATATACAAGCAATTAACTATCCAACTGTTGCCAGGGGGGAAGAGAAATTACGTTTGGCTCCAACGCCACATCATACTAAGGAACTTATGAATAAGTTGGTTGCGGATTTGACAGATGTATGGAACGAACTAGAACTGCCTTTTACAGGACTACAATGTGGAAAGGTAAATTATATGTCACAGTTTTATAAATGCATAAATTATGCCAAAAAGTATTACAATCTTGTTATTAACATGTTTTTACGTTTTTAGGAATGTCAATTTTGCCATCAACCGATCTTGTTCGATTTCTATGAGTCTAGACAGAATAGGGGATGTGCCAAAGATGTTCTTTGCAATATCCCGAACTGCCCTCAACTGATGGCTATTTCGGCATAAATATCTAGTGAAATATGCTTAAATTATTATATGGTGTTGGTTAAAGGAGGTTGGTTAATAAATGTAATCTTGAATTAGCGATGACATGACTTTGTATAACAAAAAATTAAATTATTTGGACACAACTTTATTTTTCTATGTTTTATTGAATAAAAATGGCTTTATGTATTTTAAAAGTTACTTCATTTCTAACTGCCTTGTCTCCATTGGTTTGTCCTTTTCCTACTCTTGTCATATTTGCAAGCTAAAATACAGAATATGCTAAATTAATATCAGACCACATCTTACTGTCAAATAACTTTTCCCACCACATCTGTTACAAACTTCCTTTAGTCCTCCTTAATTCTAGAGATGACTCCTATAATTTCCTCAGAATTTTCTAGATGACATTTTGGGCTGATTTTGTTTGTAATCTCTCTTTTATATCCCCGAACTGTACAAACTTTTGTCATTAGTGTCAACAATTCCTTTAACCTCAGCTTCTGTAGAACAATATCATATTCAGCACTTAAACGCATAAAAACATTTACTAGAAACAAAATGAGTCAAGACCGCCTCTCAAATGTATCGCTTATTTCAATAGAAAAACGTTTTTTGTCAGAATTGAAGAAACACGATTCATTTTATGATGAAGTAATCAACCATTTTGCTAGTTCCGAAAATCGCAGGATACCACTCATTTATAAAAATATTTAGGCTTTAAAGCAGAGATGAATATAGGTAGTTGTTATTTTAGAAAAAATATTTATTTGTTATTTATTTTTTAGGAAATATTTTTTAATTCTCCATAATATAGAGTTCCCCGGTTGTATTTTTTTATATAACTTCTTTCTCAAAACTGTTTTAATTTTTATTAAAAGTTGTAATTTTACACTCCTGGCAGTGATAATGAATACAATTTTTCGTTTGTAGAAAAACACTTTAATTTTTTTACCAAAACTGTTTTTATTTTTATTAAAAGTTGTATAATTTAATTACAAGTGGGATAGTAGGGCTCCTTTGGACACCGATACTCGAGTTGTAGGAACGAGAATTTCATGAGAATGATTTTTTCATCTCATCATATTTTCTATTTCCTTTTCTTTCTATTCTTGTATTAGTTCTATTCTCTCAAGTCGTGAATCGGTATCCTGGCGAACAACCCACGCAAAAAAATGTAACGCGCCGTTGTACTACCTCAGGGGTGGTGGGGAAATGTACAAATTGTAGTCATATTGCACATCAGTTAAGTAATCAACCATTTTGCTAGTTCCGAAAATCGCAGGTTACCACTCATTTATAAAAATATTTAGGCTTTAAAGCAGAGATTAATATAGGTATATAGTTGTTATTTTAGAAAAAATATTTATTTGTGTTATTTATTGTTTAGGAAATATTTTTTAATTCTCCATAATATAGAGTTCCGCGGTTGTATTTTTTTATATAACTTCTTTCTCAAAACTGTTTTAATTTTTATTAAAAGTTGTAATTTTACACTCCTGGCAGTGATAATGAATACAATTTTTCGTTTGTAGAAAAACACTTTAATTTTTTTACCAAAACTGTTTTTATTTTTATTAAAAGTTATATAATGTAATTACAAGTGGGATAGTAGGGCTCCTTTGGACACCGATACTCGAGTCGTAGGAACGAGAATTTCATGAGAATGATTTTTTCATCTCATCATATTTTCAATTTCCTTTTCTTTCTATTCTTTTATTAGTTCTATTCTCTCAAGTCGTGAATCGGTATCCTGGCGAACAACCCACGCAAAAAAATGTAACGCGCCGTTGTACTACCTCAGGGGTGGTGGGGAAATGTACAAATTGTAGTCATATTGCACATCAGTTGTCTTTCAGAATATCAAGCCTCCTCTGCAGACAATATCACGAGCCGCCACTGAATCCCTGGAGCGAAGCTAGCTACTTAAAAACAAATTTCTACCCATATACCTATTATGTATATGTTTCTACCCCCATCGGCATGAAACACTTGGAGTTGAATTACACAGGCACACAAAAAAAGCGTCGAGTGACAGTTTTCTATCTCTACTGGGAACTTGGGACCCAACGCGCACGATCTGATGAAGAAGTAAGGAAGGCCAGTGGCCAAAGTTACCAAACCAAAAAAGCTACAGACTTCTAGTTTGCGTCGTTCGATTTCTCTCACCATCCTAGGTACCCCTGAGTTTTCAGATTTTTAGCAATACTTTCATTTTTTCTCAAAATTTTGAAGGTGGATCATCTAAAAAATTTACATTTTTTCGACATCGACATATTCCACGCTCTAACATTTTCCATAAAAAATTACCCCCCTTTTTTGGTGTTTAATTGATTCAAAATTAAATTTTCCGATGGTGGGCGGGCACGATGATCTACAATTATTTTTTAGCGAGATACAAACCGTCAAAGTAAAAGGTCCGAGGATTTTCGCTCTTCGAACCTCGAACCTTGTGGACCTCTGGTCTAAACGAGGAATTCTAAAATTGTGAAAACATTCAGGAGTACGTAAGGAGATGTGATACATCGAATGGCGCAAACGAGAAGTCTAATGTTTTGGTTTCCGAGATAGAGTCTCGAGAATTGGAAGAAAATGATTTTCTCTTTCCGATGACTTTGAGCGGTACTACCTCGGAAACTAAGTATGATAGGGATATCTGGTTTGCGCCATTCGATTTCTCTGTGCTTTTTGCGTATCTGAATTTTTTCATAATTTTATGGTCTCTCGTTTGGATGCAGTTGCTACCGAGGCGGACCTATATCGCCGGAGAAGCGAAATCCTCGGATCTTTGACATTGGCAGTGTGTATCCCTTAAAAATGACCATAGATCATCGTGCCGCCCACATTCGTTCTCAGCCACTGAACTATACAGGGTGATTCACGTAGGCCATTCATTAGAAGTATTTCAACTTGCAGTTGGATTAGAAACTTGAAATTTGGTATGCAGCCATAATCGATCATGCCCGTTCTATCTAAAATATTTTCAGTCCTCCAACTATACAGGGTGTGCCAAAAATTGGTACCAACTTTCTTATTTTAAATGGAAACCTATATTTTTCTTTACATGGTTCGATTGGTCTTCTAATTCTGAGTTTAGAGAACCTAAGTTATGTTAACTTATCTATTACAATTTTTGACATATGTCCAATTTTTTGAAAAAAATTGCCGCTGTAGTAGTTTATGAACAAATTTGTATCTCGCAAACTTTTCAAAATTATGAAACCAAATTTGTGAAGCAGTTAGCTGGAAGTCCAGGCTAACTTTTGATGTCCCATCGGTGGTCCCATTTTGTACCATATGGGCGCAGTCGATTTTCAAATGTCGCAATCAAAAATTGTCAAAAAGTCAATTTTTTCAAATGGCACCTACTATTTTTTTTCACACCATTCGAAAGAAAATTGAATTTTAGGGTGAGTTACTTAAGCATTCCTTATTATACCTAACTTCACCCCATATCAAGTTATTCAATAAAAATCAAGAAATACCTTATCTTGCCGAGAGATTCCTTATTTCATCAAGTGTGCCATGGAAACAAAAGACATTTGTAATAATTTTTAAAGAAAAATATGGATTCTTATTTAATTACACACAATTAACACCAACAAATTATTATTAATAAGTTAACATAACTTAGGTTTTCTAAACTCAGAATTAGAAGACCAATCGAACCATGTAAAGAAAAATATAGGTTTCCATTTAAAATAAGAAAGTTGGTACCAATTTTTGGCACACCCTGTATAGTTGGAGGACTGAAAATATTTTAGATAGAACGGGCATGATCGATTATGGCTGCATACCAAATTTCAAGTTTCTAATCCAACTGCAAGTTGAAAAACTTCTAATGAATGGCCTACGTGAATCACCCCGTATACATATAAATGGAATGCTAATGTCTATACCTATTTGTGTGCCAAATTGATTTTCGCGCAAGTATGGCGACCCCTGGTAGGGGCGCATTCGCAGTGTGTAAAAAGCCAGGGCCGGTTCTATTTTTATTGCAAGTGTTTTTAATTTGTCTTTTTTTCAGAAATCATCAAAAATATGCTTGCATAGATTGACATTTCATATATAATTAACTTTTGTCTTAATTTTTATTAAAGAACATAAAATGTGTCATGCCCAAAACACAATTATTGAATTTTCAATTTCAACAAGCGATAAAAACGAGAGGATTACTTGACGCCAGCTCTGAAATTCTGCACTAATCTAAGACCTCCCGCTACGGGAGACAAATCAAAGAAAAATTGCGTTGGCGCATAACGTCCTCCAGAAGCATACTGACTCAAGCTCCAGCATACTTTTAAAACAAGATTTCTACTGCGGAGACGCATATCCCGGGAACCTTGAATCGCATGATTGGAGTATTTTGTTCACGCGCATATATCTGTATTGGTTTTGTATTCTATCTATAGTATTGGTCTTCCATTTATTATGTGGTCTCAGCACACCAAAATACGTATGAAAATGGTGGTCAGCTCATTTAAGCTTTTTATTCATTTGTTTGAGATTTTTCGGGCATTCTGACAATGTTTTTTGAGGTTAGGAAAAATGCAAGAGCCAATCGGGCAAAACGGACATTAGATTCGTGTTCAGTAGGTCAAAATGCATGGGAATACATAAGTATATAGCCTTTTCGCGCTCGACTTTTTTTGTGTGTGTGTGACTTATTTTTGCACACAGTTCGATCCAGTAAGATGTTTTTATTTTAAAAGTTTTAAAATATATAATATCCATGAGGAATGATCGCCAAAAACCGCCATATTACTCCTTTGCATTCAACAATGTACCACCCCATGAGCATTAAGTATAATAGATCGGGTAAGGGAACGCAGTGACTTGAATCCTACGAAGAGAGAGAGAACGAAGCCATAAAAATAATCAATACTTTTTAAGCGAGAGGGGTAGTAGCAGGTCGGCATTCAGCATTTGCTGACTGGCTCCTTCTGAGCAATGGCTAAAAAGGGCCCCTATGATCAAAGGTTACTTGTACATGTTTATACTACTTGAACGTTTGTAGGGCCTGTGTAGGTACTTCATACTTCGAGGTGCCTCTCGTGCTAAAATTCTTTCGAATACAAAAATACATTGAAAATTTTATTCTTTCTATGCTATAATTTGAAATCACGTAAAACAAAATTAATTCACGATAATTCTATCACTTCATTAATTGTAATTCATAAATTTAATTGCTGCACTTATTCTAAATTCCCTTCATTTTACATTATGTCTAAATCTAAAATATTAAAATAAAATTGCACGTTCGAAAAAAATATTTTTATATTTATAAGGTGCGACATATCTCATGCCTAGACCTAAAAGATAATTGCCAAATGTCAGTTTCTTCGCAAGGGGTTTGAGAGATTTGATGATGGATGAGTAAATGTTATAGTGAATATATGCTAGGAGAAAATCATAGAACTTACTAGTCATGAAAATGAGAGACTTAAGAGTTAAAAGTAATCAAAGTGAATGTGTCTCTAACTTATTATTTTTGAAATGGGGTGTTTGCATTGAGATATAGGGCTCAGTATAAGGGAGTGTCATAACCCTGCATTTATATAGATTGTTGGCAAATATCAGCATTTTCCACAAATGGTCGATATTTCGATATTTGTGAGGCATTTTAAATTTAATTTTGTTAGATATTTTCTAAAAACACAAAATGCTGATAAACAGCAAGTAAGTTTGACAGAAATTAAAATTTTAATTACACAACTATTGCTCTGTGTACATTACTTATAGAACACCCTATATACAATGTCGACGAAACTTTGAATGTGAAAGCTATGCAGTCAGAGCTGCAAGTTTTAATTTATTATGGAAAAGGTGGAAAATTTTAAATGAATATTCTTTCGCAGGGGCCGTTCTAGCTCATTTGCCGCCTGGACGAAATGGTATTTTGTCGTCGTCCCCCCTGCCGTATCGTATCGGTACGCCGAAAATGTCACCCTTACAATTCTGGCGCCCTGGGCGGCCCCTGTTCTTTCGTTTGGTCATATATGTCGAGCTGCCTAGCTAGTATTTACCTCATCTGCGATGACAGAAAATCTCGAGGAATAACTCCTGAGCAAGCAGACTCGTCGACTGTACGATGAAAACTGCTTTAGTGAAGATTGATAACACACTAACTCCGACAAATGTAAAGTTGGCAAAGCCGTCAGACAAGGCTGGGCTCCACTCCTCTTTAACATTTATAGCGAACACGTGATGCGACGTGTGTTGGAGGACTGGCAGTGTGCAATAGTTATCGGAGGAACTAAGGTTTCTAACTTGAGATTTGTGGATAATTCCACCTTGGTTGTAGCAAGCGAGGATGAGCTGATGCACCTGGTGAACAATCTCCAAATAAGAAGCTCTGAGTGTCGTATATGTGTAAATTACAATAAAACAAAAATCATGAGCAAATGAAAACCGCCCAGGCACGTTGAGGATAGGTGATTGCGATGTAGTAAACAAGATTGTATAGCTTTGAGCTCTCTCGGTGAACACCGGAAATTCGACAAAGAGTACATGGCAAGATCGACAACTACCCAAGTGAGCAAAATTTGGCGTTGTAAGAATATCACGGGGCATACAAGGATCAGACTTGCTAACGTTCTGGTTTTCTCTATCTTTCTTTACACCTCTGAGACATGGAGTGTTAGGGAGGCAAACGCATCAAGCGTTTGAAATGTGGGTTTAGAGACGTTTGCTGCGAGTTCCCTGAACAGCTCATCGCACTAATATCTCGATTCTCCAAGAAATGCGACCCCCAAAAGTTACTCTCCAGCATCGTGCTTTTTTTCGAATCCTCTCATTTAGCCACAGGGGTCAATATAAAGCGTTTGATTGTCCAGGGGAACCAGATGGCAAGAGACCAAGAGGAAGACCACCAAAACGTTGAAAAGATGCCACAAAAGAATTAATGGGAAAAGCTTTGGTGAGGTCGTGCGCTTAACAGGCAGCCGCGATAGACGGCATGAGGCAGTCGGATATGCTATACAGCAAAGGGAGGCAAACTGGAATATTATATGAATCACAAGACTTCAAGATACCTGTCAAGGCGTTGTGAATATGAAGAAGTGACAGCATCTGATGAAAGATCATTCAGTCGGCTGAAGATAGTCAAATCTTGTCTTGATTAAATTAGGTATTAATAATAACGTGCGAAAGATACATTTAGGGACTGTAGTGCAAAAATGGGCGATATTAAAGGACGGATTTTTCTCGATGAAATGTGTCATTTCGTAAATTGTTGTATAGTATTTTGTATATTAAACGGATTGCTGTACCCTGATAAATTCTGAGTTTATTCTACATGTGGTTACAACTTTACAAGCCTACGCGAATCCTAATAAGGCAATGGAAACCTCTTTTTATAAATATATTTTGTCAATCTAAGTAGGCGTTCGGTTCGTCGGCACCCCTTTACTCAAATCGATCTGGGCTAGGCGCTGTTTAGATAAATACATATAAGCGCAAAAATAGGAACTAAATTTTTCATAATTTTCGTTACGATTTTCGTGATTTTGCCACCCCATTAGCAAGCCGAGAATCTAAGTCCGACACTGCGGAATCACGTGAAGCATAGAGTAAGTAAGATAGTAAGTCTTCTTAACTTCCATATTTGCTCGCACTGTGGGTGTTCGTTCGTTGCTATCTATGATCCACGCCCAGTCGTTGCAAAAATATTCTTGCCCTGAGTATATGTTCTGTGATTCTTGCACAACATTTACGTGCCGGGTTACATGTATCATGCGTGTATCTCTTACGTCTAGTTTGACAAATGTTGGTTATCTTTCTGATTGATTAACCCGAACGCGAACTATTAGTAAATACATATTAGACCAAGTATGAGAGTCGAAAAATCTTTTCTTCTTTCAAATCGAAGTAGAAAAGTTGTTTTCTTAATCACAAAACTTTATGATTCTGAACGTGTATCTATATATTGGAGTATAAAAATCTAATCTGCTTATTTTTTTACACTCAAGAGAATTTTGAAACTTTTTTGTTAGAAAAACACGTTTTATGTATAAGTTTTAGGCAATAAAGACAATAAAGTCATTTTCTATTTAATCAATGGTTATATCTATCAATCTTGTTAAATCCAAACTCGATCTCAGAATAATATAACGTCCAAATTGAAAGAGAAGTAAAGAAACCAATTTACTCCACTATAAACCTAAGATGTTTTTGGATCGGACACCAATGTAGTAGATATTCTTGAACCCAGATTGTACATATCCCTATTTTCTCAATCTGGAGGAAGGAATATATTTTTTTAATTCGTTTTACAACTGAAAATTTTCAATTTAAAATCACTTTGCCAATAATTTATTAAATTTATTTCAAGCTTTGGATTTTTAAAATCCAACAAGAAGAATCCGAGATATCGATATTCTTGAGAAATATCCTATTGTCATAAAAGTTAAGTACTAACATTATTACACACGGGGTTTGGTTTAAAACTTTCTTTGAATATTTGCCTACTAAAAGGACATTTTTAATTTCTCTTCCACCCGTATATCATTCAAAAAAATGAGGAACTGTACAGTATGGGCATGTCTTATCTAATAAATGCATATGCATATAATATCAGTTCATTAACTGATTTAGTTTTTCACATACGCTTTCCACGAGAACTATTAATCCTAGAGAAAAAGTTTCAGAACAAGTCATTCTACAACACATCAGATCCTACGAATTTATGAAACAATCGCTAATGGGTTTGAAAGTAAAAAACACACAACAATAGCATTTTTAGATATTGAACAAGCATTTGATAAAGTCTGGATAAAAGGACTTTTATACAAATTAATAACGATTAATACACCGCCTTCATATTTATTAAATATTATTTCTTCATTCGTCACAAATCGAACTTTCTGTGTAAGAATAAACTTCAATCTGTCAGATCCAAAACAAATAAGAGCTGGAATACCACAGGGTTCAATTTTGGGACCAGTTCTCTTTAATATATTCCTATATGATATACCACATCCACCTTCAGCAATAGTAGCAATGTATGCAGATGATACCGCAGTCATAACGCAACACGAATATATAAACACAGCTGCACAAGTTCTACAAGATGCAATTATATTACAATATAATAATTAATAATGAAAGAGTACCATGGAATCCCACAGACAGCGCAATAAAATACTTAGGTGTTTACTTAGATAGAAGGCTGACCTGGAGCTACCATATTAACAAGAAACTCAACGAAGCGTACGCTCGACTATCAATCTTATATCCTATTATTAATAGAAAATCTTCAATAAAAACCAAGTGTGCCACTCTCATCTATCAGTCCATCTTAAGGCCGCTAATAACATACGGTTGTGTAATCTGGGGAACTACCAGCAAAACGAATCTAAAAAAAGTGCAAGCTTTCCAAAATAAAGTTCTTAGAATTTCTGTAAATGCCCCCTGGTATATGAGAAACTCTCAAATTCACCGCGAACTTGGTGTACCAATGCTAGAGGATTTTATTAAAAATAGTGCCAAACATTTTTCAATAATATTAACAAATGTGATAGTGCTGTGAACTTACGACTAGGACTAAAAACTCAACACAACAGACTGAAGAAGAGGCTACCACAAGACGTATTAATTTCCAATAGTGAATCTGAGTAAGGACCGTTAAAATATGTCATATGTATAATTCATGAAAATTAAATTATTATGAACTATATTAAAATTAATGTTAGGCTAAGTCCAATTAGATTTGCATGTTATGTAATGTATATTTTAAATGTACCATGTATAACATTAATTTGTTGATCATGTAATTTTATAATTAAAAAAAAAAAAAAGTTTCAAATATAAAAGTTCTCTCCATCCTTTATCTTTAATTCTTCTCAAAATTCTTAGTATCGATATAAGTATAAAAATATAATGTAGCAAAATGCATTTTTAACCAATTTTTAAATGTCAATAGTAGAGGTAATAAGTTCCACTTGACCGTCACGTGAATTCTGAGATTTTATTTCATAATTCCATATTTAGTGACAATGGTATATGTAAAACCTTTCTCTGAACATTAAGATGTTTTAGCAAAATTTTCAAATTTTTAAAATCGAGTATGTACCGAATATATTTAGTTTTCTAAGAAATGGCGGAGGCGCCGGTGATTTTTAATGTATTCTGAGAAATGGCGGAGGCGCCTGTAAATCTAAAGTCAGAAAGGTAACTCACCTTTGAAGAACGCAGACAATATCCATTACTCACCGACATTGGTCGGTGTGTCGAAGCTTGGTTATATACAGGGTAATTCACGTAGGCCATTCATTAGAAGTTTTTCAACTTGCAGTTGGATTAGAAACTTGAAATTTGGTATGCAGCCATAATCGATCATGCCCATTCTATCTAAAATATTTTCAGTCCTCCAACTATACAGGGTGTGCCAAAAATTGGTACCAACTTTCTTATTTTAAATCGAAACCTATATTTTTCTTTACATGGTTCGATTGGTCTTCTAATTCTGAGTTTAGAAAACCTAAGTTATGTTAACTTATCTATTACAATTTTTGACATATGTCCAATTTTTTGAAAAAAATAGCCGCTGTAGTAGTTTACGAACAAATTTGTATCTCGCAAACCTTTCAAAATTATGGAACCAAATTTGTGAAGCAGTTAGCTGGAAGTCCAGGCTAACTTTTGATGTCCCATCGGTGGTCCCATTTTGTACCATATGGGCGCAGTCGATTTTCAAATGTCGCAATCAAAAATTGTGAAAAAGTCAATTTTTTCAAATGGCACCTACTATTTTTTTTTCACACCATTCGAAAGAAAATTGAATTTTAGGGTGAGTTACTTAAGCATTCCCTATACCTAACTTCACCCCATATCGAGTTATTCAATAAGAATCAAGAAATACCTTATCTTGCCGAGAGATTCCTTACTTCATCAAGTATGCCATGGAAACAAAAGACAGTTGTAATAATTTTTAATGAAAAATATGGATTCTTATTTAATTACACACAACACCAACAAATTATTATTAACGAACAAGAACAATGTTGACGAAATTCTGACGTAAATGTTCAATGTGACCACCATATTTTTGTTCAAATATTCTATTATTCTACTTTCAACAGATTGCGTAGCACATCTTTGCGCCTACCATTTCTGACGCCAGAAATCAATGCAAAATTGAATTTTAGGGCCACTTTAATTAACATTGTGTATGTCTATCTACAGTCGTTTTTGACTTATTGGCATTTTTTTTTTTTTAATATTGTTTTTTTTTCTCAAGGGGGCTTTGGAAACAATCATTTAATTTTACTTTTTATTAAAAAATCGTATTGCAATAATAAATAATAACAACAAAATAACAACAAATAAACAGATTAACAAAATAATTATTTCAATACAAATGCTGAATGTGTGCACCGTTTTCACTGACAGAATTTCGTCAACTCGTCAACAGTGTTCTTGTTCGTTAATAATAATTTGTTGGTGTTGTGTGTAATTAAATAAGAATCCATATTTTTCTTTAAAAATTATTACAACTGTCTTTTGTTTCCATGGCATACTTGACGAAGTAAGGAATCTCTCGGCAAGATAAGGTATTTCTTGATTTTTATTGAATAACTCGATATGGAGTGAAGTTAGGTATAGGGAATGCTTAAGTAACTCACCCTAAAATTCAATTTTCTTTCGAATGGTGTGAACAAAAAATAGTAGGTGCCATTTGAAAAAATTGACTTTTTCACAATTTTTGATTGCGACATTTGAAAATCGACTGCGCCCATATGGTACAACATGGGACCACCGATGGGACATCAAAAGTTAGCCTGGACTTCCAGCTAACTGCTTCACAAATTTGGTTCCATAATTTTGAAAGGTTTGCGAGATACAAATTTGTTCGTAAACTACTACAGCAGCAATTTTTTTCAAAAAATTGGACATATGTCAAAAACTGTAATAGATAAGTTAACATAACTTAGGTTCTCTAAACTCAGAATTAGAAGGCCAATCGAACCATGTAAAGAAAAATATAGGTTTCCATTTAAAATAAGATAGTTGGTACCGATTTTTGGCACACCCTGTATAGTTGGAGGACTGAAAATATTTTAGATAGAACGGGCATGATCGATTATGGCTGCATACCAAATCTCAAGTTTCTAATCCAACTGCAAGTTGAAAAACTCCTAATGAATGGCCTACGTGAATCACCCTGTATTGTATATCTTTATCCTCTCAGGTATCTAACCCGTTCGCGATAGACGTTGTGGCCAAGCTTTAGCCCTATGCGCTACCCTGCCATATATGCATACATACAGGGTTATTCACGGAAAGCGGGTATTAGACGTTTCTTGGGCGTTCAGTTTAGTACTTTGAAAATTGGGCTAAGGGAGTTTTTGCATGTGGCGGATCTAACGAAAATATTTTCATGCATGTGTTACTTCCGCGTAGACCGGATATAGCACCTAAGTTTGTTATTTTAAATGGAACACCCTATATTTTATTTCATATTCGGATTCTTCATAAAAGTTAAGCTTGGGTTCATGTTTCATAATATACTCTTAAACCTACTACTTTTCGAGATAAAAAAAAAAAATCGATATCATCTATCATGTGACCGATTTAGATACTTTCTTTTTAAACTCATACAAGCACCCTATGATCTAACTAAAAATTTGCTTATAGTTTCACAATATCATACAGGGTACTTTATTTACACAGTCGAACATTGTCAGGGCCGTCGAGAGAAAATCGGGGCCCGGGGGTAGTAACATACGGGCCCCCACCCCTCCGCTACTTGAAATAATTTTTAAGATTCACAATCAAAATTTTCATGTGCATCTCCAATTTTTTCCAGATTTCAGGCATTCAGGTGGAATCCGGGCCCTCTCAAAAGCTCCGGGCCCGGGGGGAAACACCCCCGACCCCCCCCCTCTCGTCGGGCCTGAACATTGTTTTAGTTCAAACGTACCTATAAAAGAAAATTTTTTCAAATGGATGGTATGTTTTCACTATTTAATAAAGTGTTGAATTTTGCATCAATTGATATTAGTATTACCTATACCCATGTCTCTCGGTTTTTTTGTTATGGACGAAGTTTTGTAAAATATAGATATACAATCAGCACTGTATATTGTATAATATACATACAGCTACATAAATAGCAGGCAATGAAAAATTTCAGAATGTTTTGTTTTAACAATATAAACACCGTGTTGCCGAGTGGTAGCGATAGTACAGGATTGTAGTATTTGTTCACTTAGAACAGATTTCTGTAAGTATGTGATCGTACGTCTTCAAGAGAATCATGATTTTTTAAATGAATTGTTTGAACTGACAAACCAAAATTTTTCAAAGAAGGAATTTTTAACGGACGAAATGATCACCACAGGGCACAACAAAATTCTCATACGGCGCGGGAATCAAATTTCCAGAACAAATTTAATTTTAATGTTTTCTGCTTATTTGTAGATAACAATTATAAGTATCATATCTACTAGAAGAAATTAAATACCAATAAATGCGGGGAAATTTTGTGAATGGGAGTTGTTACTTTTATTGATAATGTACCCCTAAATATTTATAATTCTATGTATTATCAAATCGTCCACATAATATATTGGAAGTGTATGACGAATTAGTCGCATGATTTGAATTTATGTGGTTTGGCTACCGAGGATCTTGAAAATTGCCAGCAAGGTCCCCTGATTTGATCTCCTTAGACTTTTACCATGGGGGTAATATAAATAATATTGTATATGCTACCCTGGCTACTACCAATAAAGAAGATCCGAAGAACAGAGTACGGGCTACATTTCACCAAATAAACTCACTGAGCCACTGTAAGTGTTGTAAATTCCAGAATATTGGCTTGTCAGCAGCAAAGTAGAGGGCATTTTGAACAGTTGTTGCATTACATATTTATATTCAGTGTGTTAGTTTATTCTGTAAATTTTGTTCCAAGTGTAAAGTCATAAATCTAATATAAAATGATCTCTTGTTTTTGATATTGTTATTTTGATAATAAACAAATAATTACACAGGTTTACAAAAAAAAAGTTGTCTGAATCTGGGGTCAGACCATACGTTTCTTATGTATTTTTCGACGCTGAATTCGAATCTGTTTTTAGTTTTGCTCTATCACGTCAGGATTTTGAGATATTCTAACCTAAAAGTTAGACATACTTGAGGTTATGTAGCTTTGAGATTTTTTTCTCAAGAAACCATGTATGGGATCTTAAATTACAAATCTTCCTCTTTAAAATGCCTTAGAGTTTGCTGAAATATCTTTTTTTTTTTCGCTTAGATATCGAATTTTTAAAATTGTCTGTTCATATCATATCTTTCCCAATACATTTAATTAGTACGGAAACCTTATGGTCATTATTTAAATTGCAATATTTCGGCGAAAAAAAAAAAGATATTTGAGCAAACTCAATGGTATTTTAAAGGTGAAGGCTTGTACTTTAAGATCCCACACATGGTTTCTTGAGAAAAAAAATTCTCAAAGCTACATAACCTCAAATATGTCCAACTTTTAGGTTAGAATATCTCAAAATCCTGACGTGATAGAGCAAAACTAAAAACAGATTCGAATTCAGCGTCGAAAAATACATAAGAAACGTATGGCCTGACCCCAGATCCCGAAAACTTTTTTCTTTTTGTAAACCTGTGTTATCTACATGATTATTCTCGTTTGTGATAAAAAAGAAAAAAGTTAAATGGCTTGTATTGGCTGCTAACACACAGTGCTGACTTTGCAAGTATATTTTACAAAAATTCGTCTATAATAAAAAATAAAGAGAGATAGGTGGGAATGCTAGTAACAATCGATGAAGAATTTAATACTCTGTTAAATGATGTGAAAATATACAGAGGATTCCATTTGAAAAAATTGACTTTTGGACCTTTGGACTAAAACAATATTCGACTGTGAAAATAAAGTACCCTGTATGATATTGTGAAAATAAAAGACATTTTTAGTTAGATCGTAGGGTACTTGTATGAGTTTGGGAAGAAAGTCTCTAAATCGGCTACATGATAGAAAATATCGATTATTTTCGAAAGGGTAGCAACCGTAAAAAATCTCCATAAATATTAACTACCTCGAAAACTGGTAGGTTTAAGAGTATATTATGGTACATAAACCCAAGCTAAAATTTTACGAGAAATCCAAATATGAAATAAAATATAGAGTGTTCCATTTAAAATAACAAAGTTAGGTGCTACATCCGGTGTAAGCAGAAGTAACACATGCATGAAAATATTTTCGTTAGATCAGCCATGTCCAAAGACCCCCTTAATTAAATTTTAGAATTTCTCAACTGAACAGACCCCAAGAAACGTCTAATGCCCGCTTTCCGTGAATAACCCTGCATTTGCAGTTTTCTAAGAAATGGCGGAGGCGCGGGTGATTTTTAAAACCCCTTGTAATATTTCTACTATCTCTTCTTGTCTACCTCCTATAATTTGTGGTCGTGATGATACAGCATATTGCTTTCCCCACCTGACACCCGTAATATTTGTGCAAACTGCGTTCAAATCTGACCAGTAGTTTTAGATTTATGTGACGACACACAAAGCGACATAAACATAAACACACCACACATACATATAAGATATATTCAATCAAGATTATACCGATATATACACAAAATCGAGCAGATGATAATTTTCTTTCTAAAATGGGGGGTGGGGGTGGGGGGGTGGCGTGTACAATTTCGGTGTTACCAACGATTATATACATTTCTTTGAAAGATGTATGCGTGGGAACTTATCAATTTGCTTCTAGTATGCTAAAGTTTAAAGAATGTTTTAAATTAAACTCCGCATCAAAATGTTATTACCTTTTGTCATAATAGATTATTTCTCAAAAATATCGATATCTCGGATTTTACTGGTCGAATTTTAAAAATACAGTGCTTGAAATGTTCGTTTCAATGAAATCTATTAAACTGTTTCAAAATAAACTGAATATGAAATATTGAATAATATGAATTTTAGAGCGATTCTATAAATTTTGAAAGTTTTTAAGGTGAAAGAATAATTAAAATTAAAGAAATATATATTTCCTCCACATGTATTGAAAGTAAAGATAAAAACCTACAATTTGAGCCTAAGAACATCTACATTGGTACCCGATCCCAAAAATTGTATCGATTTTTCAAATTTTTATAGTCTTGAGAATACCTTTAGATCTAATAATTTGTCAAATATTCACATACATTGCTTTTTTTCTCGAAAATATTTTGTGGTTTAAAGAAGTAAGTTGGTGTCTCTGTTTTTTTTTTTTAATTTTGAGCTTAAATTTAATTATTTTGACATCTGGTTTAAAAAGATCGATAGTTAACCTCACTGCCCACAACTTTTAACATTTTTTTTTTCAAGAAAATAAGTTATCGCTAGAGAACCCCTTTTTTCAAAATTCTTCTCTTGGCTGTTAAAAATAAATAGAACAGATTTTTATTTGCTAATTTAGGTAGTTATTCAGAATTATAAAATCTAGTGACAAAAAAGAACAATAAAAGCGACATTCTGCCTCATTTTGCCGTATTCTGGTCTTTTTTCGCCTCTGGCACTTGGTCTATGTAGGATTACTAAGCACTTGGAATTTCCTGTCTACCTGCCTCGCCTGGCTGCTGAATTTTACTAAATACACTACACTCTTAATAGAAAAACTAAAATGCCTGAAAAATCAAATTGTACAGATTTAAAATTCATTAATAACACACACTCATTCAAAGATGCAGGGCCGTCGAGAACCACAGCATGCCCTGGTGCAGTTTACTCCTGGGCCCCTCTACTTACTTGTGTGCCCAAGTAGCAAGGAACATCTATAAGATGTCCAAAATGCCTATAGTTTATTCATTTTTGTGTTTGCCCCCCTGGATAAATATCCGGGCCCTGGACAGTTACCACAGCTGACCTCCCCCTCTCAACGGCCCTGTAAAGAAGCAGATTAGAGTAAAATAAAAACAACGTTAAGATGGCCATTCCCTAGAAAGAGACATCCGATAGCGGATAGGGAAATATTTATTATTTTTGGCCATAACTTTTTTTTCTTAGTACGTATATTTAAAAAACTATATAAGACTACCTAAGTGGAACCATAACAAGACTATTATTATGAATTTTCACTCAATAATTTCAGTGATTTGCAAAATAGCTAGATTTAAATTTTAAAATTATGTTAATTTTCCTATTTCGTAGTTTCAAATATAGCTATTTTGCAAACCACTGAAAGTATTGAGTGAAAATTCATAGTAATAGTCTTGTTATGGTTCCACTTAGGTACTATTATAGTTTTTTTAAATACACGTACTAAGAAAGAAAAGTTATGGGTCTAGGGAATGGCCACCGTAAGTTCCTCGCTACGAACCTTAACGTTAGGAACATGACTACAGCGAATAATTAATAGATAAGCTGTGTCTGTGATAGGAAAAATAATCTTGATGTAATTCACCCGCCGCTAAATTTGTCATTGCAAAATTACCACAAAATTCGTAAATGTTTATAAGCCTCTCTAATATCTTTATAAATTCGCCAGTTGTTGCTATGTAAAAATAGTATTTATTATTTAAACATAATGGAACTAATTTCCTTTAAAAGTACATGTATTGCCGAGTAAAAGAGGTTTGGAAAGTTCAAATCGGACGATTAGAACGGAAGTTGTAAGAAAAAGGCTTATAAACAATTATGAAATTTGCGGTAAATAACTTTAGCGACGGGTGAATTACATCAATAGTATTTTTCCCGTAATGTGGCTAATTTTTTACTATTTTTACAAAAAATAATCGGAGTGCTAAGAGCAACAGCACTTTTAATTTCTTTGTGACCTAATATCACTGGTCTAAATGACATATAATGAATTTCATCCCCAGAGTTCGGTGAATGTTTTCTAGCTTCGGCTGAGTCTATAACAATGATAATATTCATAACAAACAAATTTATTCACAAACATTTTTCACTTTTATGGAAAAAAAAATTGGAGCGGATTAGAGCCTCTAGCGTGACGCCGCCTATAAAGTCATTCCCACAAATCCCAAAATATAGGAGCATTATTATTCTTCTTATTTATAATAGCCAGACTATTTGTGATTCATGCTTTATTACAGTTGGTCTCCGTTCGCTGTAGAAAACGTCAGACACCATCAGGCCATCTGTTAGGCACAGTCCCAAAGCTATTTAGCTCAACGAACATTACACTCGAATACTATTACAAAACGCCTGACAAGAGGGCGTGAATAAGAAGAGGAATAAATTGAGATACACAAAACAGATTCCTTCCGACGAAATCGGAGCACATGATGCCAATTGGCACCCTGGGGCTTCCGACTAGTCAACACCCCCAAATCCCTTTCAAACTCCGAGGGGGCTCGGTAACAGCCGTTCCCTCTCACGACAGACGAAAGACGCTCCCAGGAGCCTATACATGCCAGCGAAGAAAGAAGACCAAGACAGAAGAGCGCCAGAAGAAACGACCCAGCTGGCAGGGTCCAACAGCCAGGACCAGGGGAGGTTTGCTAACATCGCCAATACTGTCCGCATTTGCGGGGGGGATAGGCGAAAAAGCAGGCCCACCACTTACGAGGCCGGTCCAGGTCTACAGCGATGATTGGGGCAAAGAGCTCAAGCTCGACCCCTAATCATCCGAGACCGTCATCTTTAGTCAAGAATATTGGCGCACAAAACAGATATACATTGTCTTGTCAGACGGTCCTCCAGAACATTGGATTGATATAATCAAGAAATTGATGTGGGGTGGAATTTAGGTGAGGTAAACTTGACACATGGCATGATGCTGCCATACGTCCTATACAGCAATGGGGTACCATTTAGATAAGGATACGCCACAAAATACCTGTCAAAACGTTATGATTAAGAAAAAAAGGAGAGCTATGTTTCTTAATAAGTTATTTTCCTCTTCGAAGTTTTTCATAAATTGTCATTAAAAAAAATGTGTTTTTGTCTTGTTTAATATTTGTTGAAGAATAAATATACAGCAAAAAGTAGTCTAGGTACTAGAAAGTAAAATCTGCCTGTTTTCTACTAGAAATTATAAGGGGAAGAACGATGTATTGAGAAATAAGAAATAATCAATAACGAACGATATGTTCCGAATAATCCGAATGCATGTAATAATTAGGAGTGCAAATGCTGGTACAGAAATAACAAAATCAAGTTTTCAACAAATTTGCAAATCTTGTATTTTTTTTTCCAAAGTTATTAGCAAGACGCAACATTTTGAAAATAAAATGCCTCGAAGAATTCAGACTTTTTATCGAAACACCTATTAAAAATTTTAACTATTGCATTTTTTGTTTTCCTGGTAGTAAAAAATCCAGACATGCTTATTTCTGATACTTTTATATAGGCTATTGTTATTTTTTTTTAATGTATTTTGGAACGTTGCAAACGATGCCTGGATAAAAAAATTTTAACGACACCTCATATTTTGAACCACTAAAGGACGTCTGAAAATATTTTTGGGACATCGATGTCAGAACTGCCTGTGAAACTCCTAAACTAACTACGTACAGTTATATTAAAAACGAATTTTGAATATCTTGTAATTAGTTTGGGTAATTTTACATCAAGTTTTATTAGTATACAAATAGATTTGTAATAATTTTACAGTTAGTGTTATATGCATAGAATAATGTGCTTATGATCTATATATTGCTATGATCAAATTATAGCTTTTTTGAGCTAATAAAGATACATTATTATATTGTCAAGTGTTTCCACCCCTAGGAAACCACCCTTTAAAATCCATGGGTTCAGAAATTATAACGAGAGATAGACACTAACACACTTTATTGAACAACCTACTGAAAACTCCACAATACTTTTATTAACTAAAATACACGTTTACCTGTTTACAGTGGGTTATATACTCTATCCATTGCCTCTAGAACCTTGCCTCGGCAATCTAGAATAATGTAGAAATCTCGCTCCTCTTCTATAAGTTTCTAGAAATGGTACTATCAGTGTCTCAGAGATGGCGCACACTACAGGTTTTGATGAATCCAGTTACAGTTGCCTATCAGCATTGCTACCTCACTACCTCACTCATGACCTATAAGCCTCAACCCCTAGGGGCGTAACTTGTAACAATATAGATGGGAAATATGTTCCAGCTACACGCTGTGGCCCTAATTGAAGTTACATGTAAGTACTGCTATCTCTGTTATTACAACGGATATAAGTCGGTTAAATAGTGAAAATTTTAGAATTGAGCTAGCTAGCGTTCCATTTGAAAAAATGGGAAATAGTAATAAATTTAGCGTTTCCTGTCTCATCCTGTATCAGATAGCATATTTGTTTTGATCTCATGTTAGTATCGTAAACCTAAAGTCTTTTGGCAATTTTTAGCGTAAAATAGATCTCCATATAATGTTTTTCCATCCATTTGGAAAAGTGCTGTAATCACTGTATTACCGAAAAAAAAAATCCTGAATATTTTAAAGACCTGTGCCATTAGTGTTCTACCTACTTTCTCTAAAATACTTGAAAAAAACATGGAACATCAACTTAGAGAATATTTACTGAAGAAACAAATACTGCTTAAAATACAATCGGGCTTTAGAGCTGGATACGGTTGTACTACAATTTTAATTTTATTAGATTTTAGTCGGGCGTTTGATACTCTTAATCATAAAATACTTTTATCTCTTTTATTACATATAGGTCTCACAAATGAAGCAGTTAATTTATTTAAAAATTATTTGTAAAATAGGCAGCAGAAAGTCTGCATTGAACAAAACTGCTCAGAAGACTTAGTACTGAGATCAGGTGTACCACAAGATTCTATCCTGGGACCATTACTTTTTACCCTATACACCAGTCAGTTTATTTCATGTTTAAAACATTGCCAAATTCATTTATACGCTGATGATACTCAGCTTTATTATTCATTTAACACTTGTGACATTGATGGTGCCTGTCAACGTATAAATGAAGACTTAAAATCTTTTTTATATGCATCAAAAGATCACTGTCTTATTATTAACACCAGCAAATCCAATGCTTTAATTTTTGGTCGCAAAATATCTCGACAACTTATTAGAAATCAGGTTCTAATAAATGTAGATCAAGAAAACCTTGAAATAGTTGACTATGCTAAGAACTTAGGTGTTATTATTGACAGTGATCTCCGATTTGAAAAACATGTAAATAAACTTACACAAAAAGCATATAACTCTATCAAACTAATTTATGGGAATATTTATCTCAAAAAGTCAAAGTGATGTTAGGTGAAAGCCTGGTTTTGTCTTTGTTAGATTTTGCTGGCTGCCTGTATGGCCCTAATTTAACTACTGCATATAAAAATAAAATACAAAAAATTCAAAATTCTTGCCTCAGATTAATTTATGGTATACGCAGGCGTGAGTGATTATCGCACAAGTTAAAAGACACGGGTTGGCTGAACATGGAGAATCGAAGACTACTTCATTCAGCATGTTTATATCATAAAATTCTGATGAAAAAATCTTCTGAATACCTATATAATAAAATAAAATTTCGTACCGATGTATACAACCTAAATTTAAGGTTCAAAGGCCTTTTAACCCCACCTGTCCATCGAACAGAGCAATTTAAGCGTTCTTTTAGGTATCAGATTTGCAAAGTATATAACTCTCTACCCGAAAACTTGAAAGGAATCAATGTAAACTCAAACATATTTA
This sequence comes from Stenurella melanura, assembly GCA_963583905.1. NCBI lineage: Eukaryota > Metazoa > Arthropoda > Insecta > Coleoptera > Cerambycidae > Stenurella > Stenurella melanura. The sequence goes on along the minus strand of OY757318.1, from coordinate 26,386,566 downwards.
ATGTAATTAGCCAAGGGGCCTTAGTTTAAGTCGAATGTTTTTTTTCTTTGTATTGTTGCGAATATTCCACCTTTTAGGAAACATCCTGTATGAATCCGTGGGTTCTAAATAATTTCAACAAGAGATAAACACTACTAACACTTTATTTAATAATTTACTGTCTATACAATACTTCAAAATAACCTTATTTACTTCTTATTTAACCTCGCTTTTACCGAACGTCACTTCTATAAACTTCCTTCTTAAAACTTCCTCCTCTGCGCCGGTAATCGCGCCTTATATACTCTGAAATTACCTCTAGATTGAACCAGAATCTTCTTCCACTACATTCTAGACAAGTCCATTGCTCTTTCTAGAGTCTTTCCAGTCAGTAGTAGTAGGCATAGGCGTATCATCTCCAGTTCCAAGGGGGTGTAATTCATAACACTGCCCCCTCCTTAAGCCTGATCGTCCCGATCAGGCAACTCAGCATTATCAGTGTATCTCGCCAGCCTGTCCAAATGCACGATCTTCATATTGGACTTTCTGCTTTGCTGAATCCGATAGACGACATCATTAATTCGGGTAATAACAGTATACGGTCCATCCCAAGGTGGTTGAAGTTTCGGTGACCTTTCTTCCGCTGTGGGTTGTACAGCCAAACCAGGTCTCCTGCCTTGAACCTTTCTGAACTATCCTTCCGGTCGTATCGAGCCTTCATTCTGTCACTGGCTGGTGATGGCTCCGCTATATTGTTAGCCAACCTCTTGAAAGGAGCTCCGGTGCTGAACTGCTTCTTTTCACCCTTACTTCCAGTCTGTGGTCCCTTGCTGGCTACACAAATCTTGCATTTGCGACACCAAGCCTCCACATCCTGACGACTTCTTATCCAATAAAATCGTTCTCGTATTTTCTTCAGGGTCTTGTTCACACCGAAGTGTCCATCGGATGTCCCATTGTGCACTTCCTGAAGCACCTTCGCTACTCGACACCTGGGAATCACTAGACGCATAACCACCTTTTTTCCATCCGAGCTTCCCAGCCTGGGAACAGCACTTGGAGCTCGTACCGGAGATCGCGGCTATTATTATTATTATTATTATTATTTTTTTTTCTCTCAGATTTCTCTGGTTTCAGAAAATCTAAATCGGCTATTATTAGCAAGATCTAGACTTCGACCCTACTGCTCTAGGAAAGACCGGACTATGTTTGTGGCCTCTAAGATGACTGACTTCTGTATGGTTCGGTAGGTATTCCAGGGTATTCCTATGTTGTTTAGACCGTCCTTTAAAGTTTTCGGAATTAGTCCCATGGAGGAGATTATGATCGGCACCACCTTTACAGTTTGCAGCTCCCACATCTCTTGAATTTCGGGTCTCAGGTTGGTGTACTTCGCCATTTTCTCGTTGTACTTTAGCTCTATGTTGTGGTTATTGGGGATTGCGACGTCTATCAGAAGCGCTTTCTTCTTTCTCTTGTGTGTGATAGTTATGTCAGGTCTGTTATGTTCGACTGTTCTATATCTGTTATAATGCCCTTATCCCAATAAATCTTAACTTGTTCAGTCTCTACCACTGGGTGGCGGCTTATACCGATAGTATGGTTCGTTGTTATCTGGCGTTATTTTATGCAGCTTCAGGAGTTCGAGGTATATTATCACAGCTGCTTTGTTGTGCCTTTCCAAATATTATTTTGTGCCTGCTAAGCTTTTACTATTATTATTATTATTATTATTATTATTATTATTATTTTTATTACTATTATCATTATATATGTTGTACAACGCCTCAGTGAAAGTTGACATGTCCCATGTCCTTGGTACAAACTCCCCCTTATCGTGGTACCAACCTATCACAGACCCATCCATCAAATAGCATATCGTTCGAATCTTCTTTAAAAAGAGAATTCAGATGTGCTATTGCAGTTATTATTTACCTAATGTTCCATTTAAACACATAAGTTTATGACGTCACGTAGAAATGGACCGCCCTGTATATTTCAAAATATTTTCAAACTATACTCCTTTATGCCCTCTACCACCCCGTTATTGAAAATTTTTGATATCTTTTATAAGAGAGCCAAGATATTTGGACGACACAGGAGTGAGACACCCTGTATAACGGAGGTACCCGAAAACAATTTTTTTTCAAGATTTCATTTATGCCTGTGTGATATGCGAGAATAAGGCGATTGCTCCGCTCATACAATTCTGTTCAAATTGGTGGTTAAATAGTTTCGGGGTTACCGATACTGAATCTGAAATATAAAATTTACGATGGTGAGCTTTCATTTAATAATTTTTAATGTCCGCTTTTTTAAAGACAGTTTATTTTTTTTTAAACATGTAACGATCTGAGGCAGCAATATTCAAAATTTAGGTACCTCATCTGTTCCGTCCTCGGACAGCATTGTTACAATTATTAAATCCAATTTTTAAATGTCTTTAGAATTTGAAGACTTTTGGTAAATTTTAAGCTCCCCCGGTTGACTTCGAGCCTCTCAGGTACCTATAATAAAATTTTATAGATAATTAACTAGGAAGGTACCTAGGTAGGTATTTAAATAAATGTATTTCTTAATATCTCGTCTATCGGCAATGTGGGGGTTGCAGTTTTATTTTTAGAAATTATTTATTTTGTATCTGCTTAATTCTAATTTAACATTTATTTACGTAAGTAATTTAAAGTAAAAAAGTGGTAGCAAACGGTTCATGGTTCAAAAAATCTAAAAGTGTATGAAGAGCAATGAGATTTTTCTCTTTTCACGCATGATGTAGATTTGGAATGGTTTTGCCCCCGTTAGTGCGCATTCGCAAAAGTGTATAACAAATGGGATAGGGTCGTTGCCATGTTAGTTCATCCAAAACATTTTAACGGTGTGCGTGTAGTAAAGATTAAGAAAAATTGGCAATATTAAACACGAAATAAAGTGAATAAGTGTCGCGGTTTTAAGAGAATTACGTATTTATGAACAAAGGAGGCAGTGAAGCAATACATAGTCATTTTATAACGGGACGTAGACTTTAACGCATGCTCCATAGACAGAGTATCCTAGTGATGATATTGTGTAGCGGCGTCGAGTAAGAATTTTGATTTGACGTGTTGTGTAAAGCTTCTGGTTGAATGTGTATTGTGATATTCGTTAAATTGTGTATTAAAGATCGTTTTAAGACATGTTGCAAATTGTGGAGTGATATACTATTGTGTTGTTTTTGAGATAATGCAATGAACCGCATCTTTTATCATGTAGGACCAGCGTGTTCCATGAAATAATCGCGTTTCCAATAATATAAAACTGAAGTGCATGTAGGTTACGTTTGCTAAATAAATTTATTTCTTTTTAATATGTATGCGAAAGGAAAGGGATCAACAGTGCCGTCCGATGCACAGGCTAGAGAAAAGTAAGTTGATTTCCTAGTTTAACCACAATTAAAATACCGTAATTTTGTTTAATTTATCAAAATTAGTTCTAAGTCTCCTGCTTCCTGGTAATTTCACCTGCTAATGCACACTATTTCCATTCAAACTTTCTCCAAATAGAAAGCACGTGCTTTTTAGTATTTGTGGTATATTTTGTTTATATTTTTAATGATTTTCTAATAGCCTATTGTTTCGTTCAATATTTAATTTTAACCTCGATATAGGTACCTACCTACTTTATATTTGTTTACATTTTACATCTATTTAACTACTTTGAGTGTACGGTTTACATTACACGGTGCCTTCTTTAAATATAACTGGGTGTAAAATAACTTTTCTGTTATTGCAAGATTAATAATATTAAAGTAATATTTTCCACAGGTTGGCATTGTACGTGTATGAGTATTTACTTCACGTCGGTGCTCAAAAGGCTGCACAGACTTTCTTATCCGAGGTAAGATTATTACACCTTTGTTGTGCATTATAAACAAACTACAATTATTAAATAATTATTTTAGATTCGATGGGAGAAAAATATAACCCTAGGAGAGCCGCCAGGATTTTTGCATTCATGGTGGTGGTAAGTTGACATTTTACTTTAGTTTTAGAATTTCATAATTACGTTTATTATTAATATTTTAGCGTCTTCTGGGATTTGTACTGTGCGGCCCCTGAAAGGAGGGACACTTGTGAACATTCTTCAGAAGCAAAGGCTTTTCATGATTACGTGAGTATTTTTCTGCTTTTGCTAGTATTTAGTTGGATCAATACTTCGTGGTATTGAGATGTGGCAACGCTGCACGGAGTATACGCGTTTGACCAGGTATACTCGCCCAGTTCAGTATTCAACGCAATCGTTTTGGTTTTTTTAATTTACTCTTTAAATGCCCGTAATTTCTAATAATTCTCTAAATACCACGAATTAAATATAGGCACTGTTTATTTTCAAGGATTTATTTTTACTTTCTTTAGTTGTTTACGTTTAAAGACCGCCTTTTGTTTATTTGCTTGTTTGGTTAACATTCTTATATAGCCCAAGTAGAGAGCCTTGAATTTTTATCTACCGAGAAGCAAGCTGAAGTTACGATACTACGACAGCGTAGTTACGAATCTCGACTCTCAAGTTTACCTACATTACTTATTTACCCTTTTCAGTTGTATAAAATCTATTAAATTGTATATAGAGTGCGATATGAGAGTCCACAGGGAACACAATATTCCTGTGAATCGACTTTAAAACGCTTATATATTTTTTTTACTAGGCGCTGAAGGATACATTGTAACCTTTCTTGTAGATTTGCAAGCGTTTTTTATAAGTAGGTACAGGGTCAAAAAGTAATAGGAAATATCCGTTAAAAATGGATTATCTAAATACATAGGTACCTCTGGGTACTTGCTTAACGTGCTCGATTTAAATATTTAAAATACCTAGGTAATTTTAAATTAAGTTGCATTGATAATTTAAGAAAAAATTTAGTTTATGAGTAGGACCGGACTGATTTCATGGGCCTACGTACCTCTAATTCAGTACTATTAATAACAACGTAAAGCGTTCACGGAATAATTAATAAAGAGGTTTTTATTAATTACTTATTATCCCACTGTTAATTGTTGAAATATTGATTAATGTATTATTGGCATCACAGGGTGTCTCGTATTAAAGAAGCATGGTGCAACGACTTGTAGACTTGGTCAAAATATGCCAATTTGACTTAACTGTATAAAAAGTTGCAGCTTTGAAAAGTACAGTCCACCAAAACCTCCGCTAAAATTTCTAAAAAATATATTTTTTTATAGGGAACTTTACACACTCCAATGTGGTAAACATTTAGGCAGGTTACAAACCTTACTTGATACTGCCAAATTGAAGTTTATTGAGATACTGTAAGGTGTTCATTGCGGGGTGGTGGGTCACCCATAAAATTTTATGGAACTTTTTCGTATATCTGTATCCTGCAGAAGTTAATTTTGAACTATTTTATTAGGAATTTTTATGAATATAGAAAATTTCGTATTTGCCAGTCCGGTTCGGTTCTGTTATAATTGTAGGTAATATCTTTTATTTCTCATTAAATTATTTGAAAAATATTATTTTGAGTATTTTTCAAACAACTTTCATACACTTAACTAATATTTACTATGAAAAATAACAAACTACTCATTCATTGTGTATACAGATCTGGTTATTAAACTAATTAATTTCTTAGGTAGGTAGATATTTTCTTTTTAAAATGTGCGTGTACATCGTTTGATTTTTTTGCACCCTATAGAATTAAATGATCAGGACTCCTAAGTGATTCTGTGAATCTAAACTGCCGGCCACTCAAAAATAATATAAATTTCTAGACAAATTCAAACTAGAATATCTCCAAAATGAAATAATCCAAGTATCCAGAAGCTGTTATCGAAATGTTGTAAATTTCATCTGGTATAAGCCTATTTAACCATATTATCGACCACGATAGAAAACGTTGTATACAGGGCGTATGGTTGAACCTTTACAGTTTCGTTAAATATGATTGGTTCCAAAAATATAATATTTTAAAAAGAGAAAAACTTGTGTGAGTTTTTGTTTTTTAATCTCCATTTTTGACATTCCGAGCTTAGCGTTTTGGCCACAGAGTTCTAAGGTAAAATATACAATAATTATCTTTTTTACATTTGGAAACATTTTTCTTTCTAGCTTGTTAGCTGATATGAGTTTCTTTCTGGAAATATTTGTCTATGTCCAAAATATTTAAATAAATAGTTTCAATCTAAAAAATCGTAACGATGCATAAAACGATGAAAATATCTGATACAGCATAAGACGTTGCTTTTTTTTCTTAAAAGTGCTCTCTTAAAATATTTTCTTAACCATTTCTCAAGTCACCGAGGTGACTCCTTGCAAATCCAGGATTGTATGTTGAATAAAGAGAAACGAGGCACTACAGTTTATAGTGGAGTTCGAACCACTTCTTGGAGATATTTTTATAATTAAAATTATTTCGCAGTAGGCAAGGATCGAACCCGCTTCGCTACGTATTCCAGTTTGAATTTTAGTAAAATTTGACAGGTGTAAAGTTTGCCTGATGAAGCAGTGTCCATTTGTTTCTAGCTACTTGTCATATATCTATTAACAACATATAGATATATGCTCGTCGTCTAGCTTGGTACGATCTTAAATTGCATTGTTGGTACATACTATGAATGTGAACTACCTGGTTTTTGATAACTGAACTGCTCTGAGGTGTTTTAGACCTCGAACGCTGTTCAAATTTTTAATAATTTTTACCTCAACTGATCCTCATAAAGTTTTCGAAATAATTAAATAATATATATTACTAACCAGATGACATATACAGATTTGTCCAGCTAAATACTAACATGAAAGCACTATGCCCAGTTGACTTTCGTTCACTGGCAGGTTGATTCGGAATACGATGATTTCCGACGTGTGATAAGTAACCATCGGCTTATGTTCATCTTATTACGATATGCCTTTAATGGGCAAATATAATAATTTCTTCGTATCTTATATGTTCACAACGAACCAACTGCACTATTGGCCACAAAATTAGTCACTGATGACTAAATTTTAGTATTTATGATGAAATTAAATAAATTATTATCTACGGGATGTCAGGGAAAAACTCTTGTCCGTTTAGGAGGAGAAAGTGCTTCCTATGAGGGCTTCGACCTGTGAGGATGGCGGCAAATGATGGCTTTTCCTGATTGTCTTGAAAAAACGATTTTATAATATTAACTAAAATAATCTTTTCCCTCGTTAAATTTTCAACTAATGAGCAATGCGCATTCATTTGCTTGTAGAATCAGCTTAAGGTGGCGATTCCCTAGAAAAAGACATCCGATAGGCAAATATTTATTATTCTTGGCCATAACCCTTTTTTTTTAGTACGTCTATTTAAAAAAACTATAAGAGTACCTAAGTAGAACCATAAAAATACTATTACTATGAATTTTCACTCAATAATTTCAGTGGTTTGCAAAATAGCTAGATTTAAATTTAAAAATTATGTAGATCTTCCTATTCCATAGTTTTAAATCTAGCTATTTTGCAAACCACTGAAATTTTTGAGTGAAAATTCATAGTAATAATACTTAGGTACTCTTATAGTTTTTCTTAAATATACGTACTAAGAAAAAAAAGTTATGGGCAAAAATAATAAATATTTCCCAATCGGATGTTTCTTTCTAGGGAATGACCACCTTAACGGACCACAATAGTGCGTCCAACTTATAGCTACACTTTAACTTTTTTTAATGTGTCGCTCTAATTTTTTGTATACATAACCCCATCGTTTTGCATAACCGAAAGTGTGTGCCCATTGTGATCGAGACAAAAGACGAATTTTTGAGAAAACATTTACGATAAACTTATTTAGAGAGGTTTTTTAAAATATGTTAAAGAGAAAAGATAATTATGCTACTACATTCTTCGTGTATGCCACAATCAATTCGAGTTTAAAGAATTTACTATAAATAGTTATCTGAATAATTAACAATTTCTGAAAGAGTAAGTTTAATCATTAACGTAACAACGTGTTTAAAGGCGTAAATTTATACGAATATGTCTAATTGCTTTCAAATGTTCTTTACCATAACATTCATAACATAACAAAAATTAATATTAATATATTTTTGTAAATGGTAAAATTATAAATTACAGATTGGAATCAAGCTTCAATTATTTCCTATGCGTTTTCACTGAAAATTTTCACTAAAACCAGAATTATTGCTACAAAGGCCAAATTAAACGGTAGCATTATTAGAAATCAGGACAAAAAAAAGTTCACTCTATTGTTGACTCTAGTATTTCTCAAATATTAGGGTTTATCTGTGTACTCAGCCATGCAAAGCAAAACTCTTATAGGATAACTAGTTTGTCGGTCAGTCCATCTATTTGTCACAATGGTTTACCTGAAACTATTATGGAAAAGATATCCAGGCAAATGAGGCTCTAACTGTAAGGACTTACAATTTTGTATTTATTTAATATTCATTGTAATTAACAATTTTTACTATGCCCTCGAAAGTATTGAGCACGAAATCTGGAAAAATCTGAAATGCCGAGGACAATGAAGACATTCTAGAAAAACAATAGCGAACTTTGTATTGTTATTATTAAGTTCACATATTCCATATTAAAATTCTGAAAAAGCTTTTAAGTTATTTTCAAGATTTGTGTATTTTGAACTAAAATTTTTTTGCTTGTACAAAAAATTAGAGCCATATATTTCGGAATACAAAAATTTGTGAAGCTATTCATTTCATGAGTACATCTTTGTGACTCTGGAATTAAAAAACGGAATCATTTCAAATTTGGATAGGTTGTACTCTTCTTCAAGGTAGCTTATAGCGCATATACCTATTTAAGTTATTCCATAGACGCGCTGATTAAGGGGTGAAAATGGGCCCAACTTTTAGGTAAATCGTATTTGGTATTTTTTTTTACAAAAAAAATAAAAAATACCCTGACTAGTTTTAGAGTTATAAACAGGCAAATTAATTGCCTTTAACTCGGATCGAGGTGAATTTAGAAACAAAGTTATTTCACTTGTTCTTGTTACAAATTTGAAGCAATAATCAAACATATCGTACCTACTCGCCAAAAACCTAAAAAAATCCTATATACACAGACCCTATTCATACTTGTTTAAATCTAGTCACCTTTGAAATCGTAAACAAGATTTTTAACTTGACGGTTAATAGAAGCTATTGTCATTATTTGTTAAAAAGAAATAATGAAATTTAATAAAATTACACAAGAGAGTTTTAAAGGGATGCCGTATAAGATGGTGGTATTTTTTTTATATAAAAATCTCTAATACAATTTACCTAAAAATTGACCACACGGTCATTTTTGAAAGACAAAGCAATCCTACTAATATACGGGTTTGTGTACAGTACAGTTGTTGGCAACACGACTCACGACTTGATGGGAAATAAGTTTTTGAATTGATTGATGATTTTAAATAATTGTTATACCTACTATAACTGATCAAATGGAAAGTGTTAAGTAACATTGAACGAAAATGATTGTTTGTCATCTAGATTCCTTCATAAAATTAGTGAATACTAGAGTTACAATAAAATTTGGTAATTGGACTCATAGAGAGGAGTAATTAGAACACTTTGGGAGCGGACAAAACACGAAAAGCAAATGCCTGCAACGTATTGCATTACAAAGTACTAATTAACGTTGTTTTTTAAACGCTACTAACCGACATGTATAATTGTATAAGAGGCACTATATTTATATACCACAATCGAAGATTCACCAAGACTTAAAAAAATCTAAGAGGGGCTTCTTTATGAACCGATTTTTGACAGTTATATTAGCAAAGTAAATAATTTTCTAGAACCCAGAACAGTTCGAGTTTTTACTACTTTAATCGGTAGTGTTAAAAATTGCAGGGACTGGGAACAAAATTGAGATAAATACCAAAGAACCCCGTTCTATGCCCGGGGACAAAATAGAGATCAAACAAAAGTAATCACTTACCAGGTACAAAATTGAGAACAAAATTAGATAACGTTTCTGTAGGGCACGTATCTTATAACGAAATGTACAAAGAACCTATACAGGGTATCCCAGAATTGAGTTCCCGGATGGGAATCTGTGATTCCATATAACCCAGCTTCGAGCCCAGCTTACTCTAGTCCAACCATGCATTCCTGGGGAAGTACATTCCCTTAAAGTAAGACAGAAAATTTGTTTTTTTTTTCCAAAAATTTCCGTTATATTGAAAATAGAATTTTCAAAAGTTGATGGGAGCTGTATCACTATAGGTACTTTATGTGAATTTAATAACAACCAAATATCTTTTGTTTCCAATTTTTTTTCACAATAATTAATATTTAACTGGCTGTCATTTTTTAATCACTCTGTAAAATTACTTAATACTTGAACATTTTTATAGGACATTGAAAAGGCTGTAAAGAAGGTACTCCTAAAAATGTTTGTAGTATCAATCAAAATACAAGAAATGTTCGTTTTTCCCTCCATTTGTAAATTTAACATTTATTTACAATTCTAGAATAAAATGTTGTAATAACAGAAAAGTACAGTTTATTCAAAAAAATACATTAATAACAAATGCTCCACATGACGTCCACCTCTTTCAGTACATACATTAATAGTTTTAAAATTTGTGTATTATCAACGAAAAATCAAGAATTTTCATTTTTTCTCTGTAGGTCATAGGTGCTTGTGAAACAGAAAACCTGTCGTGTTTGAGATACAAAAGCTTGAGCTTAGGTAGAGTACTTATAGAGATACAGGTCCCATGAAAATTTGAAAATTGTATCTTCAATATAACGGAAATTACTGGAAACATTTTTTTTTTCTCTCACTTTAAGAGAATGTACTTCCTCGGATTTTTTCGACTAAGGTAAGTTAGGTTAGACGGGCCAATATGAACTCAGAAAGCACAGGTTCCCGTCCGGGAACTCAATTCTGGGACACCCTGTAGAGCTAGATCAAAATTTGAAACGGAACATATAGAGAACTAAATGTCGAAGATCTAAATAAGAAAAAAATATTTCTAAGCACCCGCAAGTATCTAAATCCATTTTTAGAATAATTACGATTTGAGTTTAATTTCAGACCCTTATCATAAGTACTACTTTTGTTTAGATGTATTCAATAGTTCCCAACTATTCGACTTTTCATTTTTCGGTGCAGGCTGCTACTGCGCAGGCTTTTGTGTAAACCATTGTGTTTTTTAATTTTCCCATGCCGCTAAGTACTGCAAGAAAATTACCAAAGGGTTCTTCCGATGAACACATTTATTTTGATTCCTGACTTTTCTGTTACCGCTATTTCTTTCTCCCTTTTCGTCCCCAATGCATATTGTTTTACGTATTTTAGTTCGTTAATTTGTTCTTAAGAAAGCTGTTATTTGTTTTTTGCTTTTTTCAAAAAAGAAGTCCTTGTTCTCACTATGTTTTGTTCTCAAGAGTAAGAACGAAACCAGAACATAATTCTGTTCTCAACTCCTGAAAAATCGTAAAATCTTTAGTGATATTTATTTTTTAGCGGCCAATGACATATTGCACTAGATTTTTTGTTCAAGGCAGTGCAATAGCTTTTAGTAGTAGCTTATTTTTATATGATTAAGCTTTATTACAATGTACGAAGAAAGGAGGTTAGAAGATTCTAGCAGCGTATAGACTATAATTATCATCATTATAAGGCGAAAATAACGTGCATGAGTATATCTTCGCTATACACAGTTTGCCAAGCATGTTTCTATGACATGCTCGTTGAAACTACAGGGCACAGGATTTCTCTGCACATAGAGCGTTAAGCAGCATGTCAATTTGACCGCCTGTATATGCAGACGATGTGGTTATCGTGATAAGAGGCGAATTCAAAGTGACTACTACAGGACTCTTAATGTAGTTTAGGTTTGGTGTAGCAAAAACACGGGCTTAAGTAAGCCTTGATAAAACAGCTGATACTGTTCACGAAAAGGAAAAAAATAAGCGATATTTAGCTTCCTTCTCTTACGAATACACGAATGCGTCTGTCCCGAACAGTGCGGTATCTTGGACCTTAGACTCCAGACTGTCATGGAAAGACCACGTGGAAGTTCAAACAAGAAAAGCCTCCGCATCTCTACGGGTGTGCAAAAGTATCTTCAAATTCCTTATGGTGTCGCTCCCAAGAGCACTCCACATTTGGGGCTTGCCTATGTCAAGTCAGAGACTAACGTTTGTAGAAATAACAGACCACTTTTGACTATTCCATCTTTGGACTGATACTTTTACATATTCAAGTGGAACTGAAAGCCAGGAGCCAGCAATAAACAGGCTGTTCAAAAATGAAATGTGGAATGTTTTAAGTCTGGCGCGAACTGAGGCTCTGGGTCTGCCTGTAAGGGACTAACTAGGTCATCATTTAACCAGAGAATGATATGTATGATAGGTATATGGTGTAGGTATTTTCCTATCTGTAGGTTTACTATTCCATATGTATACAGTCGTGTTCCATAGTCGAGTTGATTAGGAATATGATAAAAGATATCTTATGCGTCTCAGGGGTCTGCAGTGGTACACAGACAGATGGAAGACACATGGCGGGAACCGGTGCTGATGTTCACGGATGCCAATCTAAGGTGTCGTATATCGGCGCCACTTGGCAAGTGCTCCAGTGTATTCCAAGCCGTGATATAGCCCATCTTACCCTGCACAAGGTAAACTCTTAGAAGGTATTTTGTTGACAAATATATTTATGTATTCGGCGACACCCAAGCGGCTTTAAGAGCTCTTGCATCAAAGTGACCTCTAAGCTGATTCTGAACTATCGGAATCATTTAACTGAGCTGATGTGGATCTCGGACACAATGATGTGGAAGGCAATGAAGGAGCAGTCAATTTGGTGGAAGGAGCAAAACTCCTTCTCCTGATTCTGAGGCAGCCCTAATAAATAAATCACTTTGACATAACAAGCCAGCGCGTGCTTGTTCATCCTGTTCAGGGAAAAACATGTTCCGAATCTCTCATCCATGATATTCACGATTCTTATGAACTCAAGTCCTCACTTTAGTATGTCACTTTAACATAAGCTTAACATTCTATTGCTTCAGAGGAATAATATGCGTCCTGTGAAATAATAAGTTAAATAACAGCATAGCCTCGCGCGTGTGACCTAAGCCACTTCTCAGTTTGACATTACTTCAGAGAAGGAACGTGTCGCTGAACCCAGATACACACAGGAAAGGCGGTATATTTGTGGTCCCTATGAAAATAATAGTGTGCAAGTATTCGCTTCAAATATCACGCATATTTTCGTTGTGACATATCGTTAATCATATACTCGTATCCTACCTATGTCAATTGTGCTCCTATGAAATAAACCACCGAAATAACAGACTGCCGGGGACATAGGGCGTTAAGCCACATCCTACTTTGAAATAGTAGTGTTGCTGTTGTTCATTCTGTTACTTCAGAGAAAGAACTTGCTGCTTGACCTATATACACACAGTAAGATATCATATTTGTAGTTAAAGTTGCCCTAACTGCTTCTGTGCTGTAGTATCGTTTTATAGGAAAGGTCGTAAAATGAATTCTATCGGAAAAAAAATGGTAACCCTGAGACCGGTAGATCAACTTAAAAATTCGCACTGGTATATATACCTTAGACCTAGTGTACCTACTGAATTTAGAACTATGTAAGTACATTCGATAGCACGAGAGCGAATCTTCTGTAAATAACTGTAAATATTTCAGTAAACAAGAGAAAAGCCATGTTTATAATGAATACTGGAAACTGGCAAATCGTGATGTACTTGAAAAGAGAGACAATGGTTGTGTATGAAAATCTACTAGTACACATTCTGTCATGTGGTAATAACACATGGTTAAATTATCTAATCAGTTCACTATCGGAAAATTGGAAATTTGCTGCGATATCTAGCGATACCTGAATAGAAACTGAGCAGAATCTGCACTTCATTGCCTAACGCTTTGATATGATTTTTATTCTGAGTGTAATACCATGCATTTTATTACTGCTTTGTCTAAATGCAAGCTCGCTTTGCTCTCGCCTTGGAATTCCAGACTCGAATCTCGGACAAAGAAAGCACTGGGATTTCTACGGAAAAAGAAATTATTCCCAGTATACTCGGATATTGGGTGTTTCCGTTGTCTTTAATGAGCAGTCTTTTCCGTTTCTTTTGGGTTTCAGGGGTGATATTTAATTTAATTCTTTTAATTTATGTATGTCAGAATAGACAAGACATGATTGTAAATGTAATGCTATGGAAATTGGAAGTACAAAATTCTAATTCAAAACCGTCAGACTGAGTTACTCTCGGAGTTACTTGAATAGAACGAAAAGGCAGTGTATAAAAATCTATGGGATTTTTGCAGAAAGCTAACTATTTGGTCAGATTATCTGATCAGTTTTCTATTCCAAAATGTTCAAAAATTTGGTACATATAAGGTAATTTTGCACACATATTTGTCATACTTCAACGAATTTTCAAGATTCCAAGAGTATATAATGTTGTAGAAATTGGAAACAATGTGTATGTAAATACAAAAGTTTCATAGTAAACCCCAAAAAAGTAATACTCTTTGGAATTATTTGAGGAAACGACAATGACAGTGTATAAAAGTATAATAGTACACATTTTGTCGTATGGTAGTGATTCCGAAACTATGATTTATCAGATTTTTTTGAAGAAAACTAACCATGTGGTCAGATTTATTGGATCAATTGGCTCTCAGACAATTTGATGCAATGTATATTAATATTTGAACATAATTTTACATATATGGTTTGTTTGCCATACTTCAGCACACTCTCGAGATTATAAAAGCTTACTCCTATCACAATAAACAAAATAGTACCATACGAATACAAAAAGTTGTGGGTATTAAAAGTGGTATATGTTTTTAAACATTTTGTATCCTGGACCCTCAAAGAATTATACTCTCAGAACTACTTATTGAAGCGACAGTGGATGGGTATAAAAGTACTAGTACACATATTGTCACATAGTAATGATGCCGAAGCTATTAAGTCATTTCTGTTTGAAACTAACCACATTGTCAAATTTGATCAGTTTAATGCCAGAGAATTTGCAGTGTCTTAACAGATCTCTACCATTATAATACTTCAATACTTTACATTATAGGGGTTTACGAAAATTTACTGTGACTGCCCAGATCACTATATACGTCTTGTTTCAATGGGTTTAGACAAAGACAATGAAAAAAAAATGTGTATTCATAATAAATGTCCTGAACGACTCTCAGATGAAATTTGACGTCAGCAAGATGGAGCTCCGTCTCATAATGAAGTTGACGTGCGCCAATACCTAAAGGAAATATTTCCACAGAGATGTGTAGGTCGAAGTGGACATATTGAATGGCCACCGCGCTCGCCAGATTTAAGTCCTTTAGACTATTTCCTTTGTGGTCATTTGAGATCTGTTGTCTATAAGACCAAACCTAGTAGTTAGAAGAGCTGGAAGATCGAATTAGGATGGCTGTTCAAGAAAAATCGCAGCATGCTATTCAAAACTCCTTAAAAGGCTCCATTAATCGATTAATATTTTGTCATGGTGCTAAGGGTCTCCAGTTTGAACATTTATTATGAATACTTCCTTTTTTCTCAATATTAAAGTGCTCAATATTTTGTCATAACTATAATTTTCAATAACTAATAAATATTTATTACTCTTTAATTTATTATTTTATTTAATATTTAAAAAACCACAAATCGCACACCCACCAAACCCTATATCATAATAATTGATGAAAAAGTGTCTGTCTGAAAATGTAAAAACATACAGGGTCATCCATTTAAAAAACTTCCGATGACATCATATCTCGAAAAATAGAGTAGCTATTGGATATCAAAGTAGATCACTGAATATAATGAAAATACTAAAAAAACTTTTGTTAAGGGTATTTTTATTTCGAACTTATAGTTTAGCCAGAAATCAGGTGTTTTTCCACACTAACGCTTTAGTGATGAAAATCGAATATCAAAGCGGTACGAGTTGTATGTTGTATTTAAATAAGAAATTCTAATTTTAAACCTGCATTTATAAATTTGCTATTGCGCATTCGTAATATCAGAATAAACAGTGTTTTTATCACCGTTGTGTCTTGAATGAAATTCTGTAGTTCAGTTGTACGCTTCTTCTAATCTAAATCGAATACCTAATTTGTGTATTAATCATTATGGTTAAATAGTTTTGTAATGCAATATTGCATTTTTGTAAAATGTAGTCGAATCATCTGATCTACAGGAACGGACTGGAGAGCACGACTTCATGCGTTCAGCATCAGTTAATAAAAGACAATTATATTGAGACAGATATAATGTTTGTTTTGACAAGCCCATCGTCATGAGTAAACAACGATTATATCTGTCTAGTCTACTTTATCAAACAAGGTGTTATGTTGGACGTGTTAAATTTTTTTTATATATATTGATATTTTGCAATGAAGTTTATTAAATAAAATGTACAATTTAATAGGAATCTAAAATCCCGATTATCTACTTCAAATTTTCACTTGTAAGTTTGACTGTAACTTGTTTTCTTCTTACTCACAATGTCTTAGCAGATGTTTTGTGGCCCATACATTATTTTTTTGCTGTATGGCACGTCTAACAGCATCGCATTATCTTATCGCGAACGCCTGTTAGATGCACAGTATTTCCAAAGCTATGCCCATTAATTCTTTGACAACGTCAGCCCAACGTTTTGGATGATGTTATCTTGTTCTCATACCGTCCGGTTTTTCTGATTTTCTAATGAGTGAAATGCTTTCATTTATGAATTTTCTCCGTTGTGTCCTATAAGTCGCTGCTTCTGGGACATTGATATATAATATTGTCACGAGCTTGCGCCTCCTAGGAACTGGTGCTGATAGCTCAAGAGTCCTACCCGATATTATGTAGCATTGGGGGATAGGAAACTGCCGTACCGTCAAATAAAGCCTGTAATGCACGACATCTCTTAGACCTGCTAGTAGTACGTTTCTAATAGCTTATAGAAAAGGATCGATATTTCTACCTTATTCTAGATTGCCGTGGAAGGTTCTAGACTTTCTTCTAGATGGTTTCTAGAGGCGTTTTTAGAGTATATGAGTTAATGTAAACAGGCGGAAAAGGAAGTTTTGAATAACAGGTAAGGTTAGAAATCCGAAATAAATACAAAGTGGAAATGTCGAGTAATAAACATTGTTAAAGGTTATTTTAGGCACTTGAAAGTGTATTTTAGTAAATGAAAGTATTGTTAAGTTTTCAGTAAATTATTAAATAAAGTGTGTTAGTATTTATCTCGTTATAATTTTTGAACCCTCGGATTTTGAAGGGTATTACCTAAGGGATGTTATGCAAAATTCTATGTAATCAGCAGGTTTTCTTCGCAACCTACCACGACTTTGTTATCATACGCTGCTTGTGTATCTGCCGAAAGATCGGATGAACATACCTCTGTGGCCTGGCATGCAAAAATTGTTTATGTATCTTGTAGTCGATTTAAATGTATACATCTACATGATCCTTCCCAACTAAGGACATTGTGGCCTCAGAAGTAAAAATCCAATTGATTAAAGTCTGGGTTACAAGCTGGCAAAGGAAATTCGTTCCCACGTGCAATCCAACGCAGATTTAAATAGTGAGATAAGGCTCATTTTTGGCCCCCCGCATGACTAAAAAAATATTTTTTTTTCTAAAATGTTTTTAACTGTTTTGGTAATAATTTTTAAATCAAATTAATTTTTTTTTCTATAAGAAACGCTCATAATACTAGCCTTATTTTGATATGTTTCACTTTATTATTCAAGTATTAACATATATAAAAGCTACGATGAGCGCTTCTTATCGGAAAAAAAATCAAATTGATTGAAAAAAACATTAAAATGTAAATTAGAAAAACAACGACACGACCGTTCCTTCACTACGGTCTGTGGCTACCTCCACTCTTAGGTGGATTCTTACAACTCTTAAGGCCCCTCAAAGATGAATATGGAAAAGCTTACTGACCGTGATTGTTACTATCTGCGATCCGTCGTATCTCATAGACTAGCGGTGCACTTTCTGCTCAGATCGACGTCTTATTAATTAACACTTCAGAGACACATATTAACCTACCATTGTTAGACTTTGTGAGAAAGCTGGATACTTATAACAATAATAATAGCGTCTTTATTTTCCATGTGGAATATACTAAATACAAAACTATTTAGTAAGTAAATGGAAAAATAGGCGAAGTTCAGCAATACGTTAACAAATATTAAAAGGAGTAATAAAAATACAAAAACTTATAAAATTAAGCTGACGAAATCGAAGTCGACCCCCGTAAACATACTTTTCCGATTCACGCTACAGAATCGCACCAGGTCTTCTATCTTAGATTAAATGGATCAAAAATTAGTCGAACCCAAAATAGATTTTTACTTATTGATTGTAAAAGTATAACAATTATAAAAATGAAATATTGGAGCCTGTCTAGTTGATTGTATATAAAACAACGTAGATCAGAGAGCACCACCCATGGCAAGGGAGTCACGTCTCGAGGATTCGTAAACTCACACAACGGCGAGAGTAATGTAACAATCAACTGGAATAAAAAGATTCAGATTCCAAGTTAAATATGTTTGTATATTTTTTTGTGGATTTTTGGCTGACTGTTAATTATTGCACTTTAAATTTCGGTTCACTTTGGTTTACTTGTATTCCTTATTTAAGATTTTATCGTTCGTCAGGACGATACACCTTCGATTACTTCAAGAGGCTACGAGGCTTTCCGGCTTCTTCATCAAACGTATAGTAAACGAAATACATATAGTGACACGAAGAAGCAACAAGAGCTGCGGTATCCTTTGTCGAACGCTTTGTCGGCTTTAACTGCTTTATCGGCATCTCTCTTTATCGGCATCTCTTTGATGGCTCACTATATCTCTTACGTCTACTGTACTAACAATGCTGCAGCGCTGCATTCTGGCGACCTCCAGGGACCTCGTTCATTACCGTAGGGGGTTATGTAGATACTGGTTTAATCTGTATAGCAGTAGGGGACGGCGTGGATGCTAGTTGTTGAATGAGAATTTTCAAATTAGAAATTATACAAATTTAGGATTTTAATTTGCTAGCATAACCAGAATTCAGGTTATCGAGAGAATGCAAAGATTTCACTAATATTTTTACACATAGTTTTTCTTTTAGTTCTCATAGATAGTTATTTTTTCTGCTGTTTGCAAAATCCGATAAAGAATATGTTTCAATACAATTTTAAGCAAACACATAATAATTCACTTTTAAACATGAACATAATCGAAATACATCTACTTGAATCTGTAAAAATTATTTCTCAGTGTGTAATAACGTTTTGAAATTTATATTTCTACACTATGTCATATTATACATTACAGGAGAATGTTATGAAAGGGACATAATATGAAATAAGAAATAAAAATAAATTATATTAATTATTTATTTTAATAAATTTCGTGTGCGAAAAAGTAACACCCAGTATGATGAAGCATTAATTTGGCCGTTTCCTATTAGTCCTGATTTTTATCCCCGATTCATAAAAACAGGATATCCAATATAACTTTTCTGCTACTTTCATTTATTAAATTAGAACAAAATTAATTTAAAAGTGAAATATCCGAACGACTAAGTTTAATTGAACAAACATCAAAGTCAAATACACATTACAGACGTGAAATATAGGTATAGTTGCCTTCATACTTCCAAGGCACATAAAAAATTCCCGTCAAAGGAGTCCGCGCGGCGGTATCATTGAATCGGTAAAGATACCGCCTATCCGCTTTGTAGTTACGGCATTTTTTACATGCCTTAAAATTATGAAGACGACTATATAGTAAACGAAATACATATAGTGATACGAAGAAGCTAAAAGAGCGGCGGTGTCCTTTGGCGGTCGCTTTGTCGGGTTTAACTGCTTTGTCGCCACGCTTTTTTGATGCCGTCACTATATCTCTTTCATCTACTATAATATAATATTGCAGCAAGAGGTTTGGACCAAAAAATGAAAGAAAAAGTAAAAATTTGTTTTGCTCGTATAAAGGATTTGAACCCGGAACCTTCAGCATGCGAAGCGTTTCTCTCTTCACCACTCTACTCGCCAATATTCTTGACTTTGATAACGGTCTCGGATGATTAGGGGTCGAGCTTTGAGCTCTTTGCCCCAATCATCGTTGTAGACCTGGACCGGCCTCGTAAGGGGTGGGCCTGCTTTTTGCGACTCCCCCATCTGCAAATGCAGAGGATGCAGGCGAAGTTAGCAGACCTCCCCTGGTCCTGGCTGTTGGACCCTGCCAGCTGAGTCGTTTCGTCTGGCGCTCTTCTGTCTTGAGTTTCTTTCTTCGCTGGCATATCGGCTCCCGGGAGCGTCTTTCGTCTATCGTGAGAGGGAACGGCTGTTGCCGCACCCTTTCGGAGTTTGGAAGGGTTTGGGGGTGTGTGACTAGTTGGAGCCCAGGGTGCCAATTGGCATCATGTGCTCCGATTTCGTCCGAAGCAAATTTTGCGCTGTGTAGCTCAAGGATTGTGTTTATCCAAGGACGCTTGTTTTAGCGTCGGAGGCCGGTACGGGCTAGGGTAAGGGTACCTAGCTGGTTGTTTGCTGGATGCCCCCGGGATCGGGTGATTTGGGTGTTTTGGTCATTGCCTCCTTGCGGCGTGGCTTGAAGCTCGGGCTGAAAGGAAGGTTAATTATACTTACCAATTATACTCTACTCGCCGTCTGCGAGAACAAGCTTTGTAGAGGTGAATAAATACTATAAGCTTAAACGGTAACCACTTTCAAAAATTCCTGGGTACTCACCACACCAACGTCCTTTAGCCACACCGGTCATTGCCTCTTTGGAGAGATCTAAACTAACACTTTAGCATATTTCCAGCCTTGTGAAAATGGGTATATTGTCGAGTTCAGTAGATCTTAGACTAAGAGATGCGTTCGCGTACGCAGTTTAAAATACACTGGGCTAATGAAATCGGGCAATCATGTTTAGACACAGATTTTCAAATCGGACGATTTTGTGATGAATGTGATGATTTATGTGCGCTCTTATATGAAAATACAGTTCTAACTACACGATTGATGAATCGACAGATTGTAAAATCGTCCATGCGCGCCTGACCTAAGGGAGCACATATTTACGTTTTAAAAAACCGCTACCTTAGAAATCACTACTTCCACATCCAGATTTTTCATCCAAGTCACTTTAAAGGAAACATCTTGACTATATTTGCACTCTAGTATGTGGAAATTATTGGTCATAGAATTTTAATAATATTTGGTGCAGATATCATAAAAAAGTTTGAGGAGTTAGTTTCTACCATATGCGTTAAAAATGAAGTTTCTAGTTTATCCTACTTACTTTCCCCTATTCACAACCTACCACCTCCCACCCCTTCAATGGAGTCATCTCAATCAGATGTCACTACAATACATACGTGTACTAACTTTTAAGTGAATATCTCAATATTATGTTATCAATCCCATTAATAACGGAGTGGAGGTGGTGGAGTTTGAAAAATATTATTAAAAATCTGAGGCCTTGGCTTCTAGGACATACCCCGAATTTCAAGTTGCTGTACTCTTACCAGATTGCTTTACCTATTTTTCCCTATTGATCTCTACTTTCCTCCACTCCTTCAACGCAATCATGTCAAAATATAATTTAGTTTCAGATATAGTTATAATACATACATGTACCAAATTTCAAGTGAAAATCTAAATTTAATTTTATCGACTCTTAATAAGGGAGTGGGAGTGGTGGGGGGATGGAAAATACTACTAAAAAAACCTGAGACCTTCGCTTCTAGTATATTCACCAAATCCCGAATTTCTGTACTTTTACCAGCTTGCTTTACTTATTTTACCCTATATACCCCTATTTAACCTCCAACCCTTTAACGGAATCATCTCAAAATATAATCTAGTTCCAGATGTCGTAATAATACATATGCGTACCAAATTTCATGTGAACATCTGAATTTTATTTTATCAACCCCTTTAATAATGAAGTAAGGGTGGTGGGGGGTTGAAATATATTATTAAAAAATCTGAGGCCTTGGCTTCTAGTACATACACCGAATTTCAAGTTTCTGTACTCATACCAGCTTGCTTTATTTACTTCCCCCTAAATAACCCCCAACCCTTCAACTAGTGTTTCTGTCACTTTTTATCATTCCCGTTCCCGGGAAATAACAGTCGGGATTTCCCGGGCCCTTGGAAATAAAAATAAGTTTTAAAAATATTAAATTTCGTGCTCTCATCACATAAATCGACTCTGCAACGAGTGTACCGGAGACGTGGAAGAGTGCGCGGGCTCCGAAATTTTACCGATCGTGCGCGTCGGATTATGTTTTATTTCGTTATTGTATTATTTCCTGTAGTTAGTGTTGTGTCTTTTTAATTATAAATAAAGCAAAACAAAACTGACGGATTTATTTTTTGACCAAAGGAAGAAAACAAACATTTAAAAAATGAATATTTGAATGGTGTGAATGTTTTTCAAGAAATTATGAAAAATTTATTGTTTCCCGGGAACGCCAAATTCTAATTCCCGATTCCCGGGAATGAAAAAAAGTCGGGAAATCAGAAACCCTACCTTCAACGGAATCATCTCAAAATATAATCTAGTTCCAGATGTCGTTATAATTCATACGTGTACCAAATTTCAAATGAATATCTCAATTTTATTTTATTAACCCTTTTAATAATGAAATAGGGGTGGTGGTGGTTGAAAAATATTATACATAATCTGAGACCTTGGCTTCTAGTACATACACCGAAATTCAAGTTTCTATAGTCTTACCAGCTTGCTTTACTTATTTTCCCCTATCTACCCCTATTAAACCCCCAACCCTTCAACGGAATCCTCTTAAAAAAAATTTTTCGTTCGAATTTAACGTTTCATGACATTCTAAACCTATTTCAAGAAAGAAAAATTTTGAAATTTTTTTTTGCGATTACTATACTTCCAATCCGCTACGTGGATGTGGAAGTAAAAAGAAAAAGAACTTGTAACAGTGAGTGAGATAAAGTATACAAGAGCAATTATGAGTTTCTTCTACATTTAGAAACATTTCTAGCTAATTAACTAATAGGAGTTTATATCTGTTAATATTTTTCAGTGTCTAAATAAATTATCTCAGTTTAAAAAAATCTTCCAAAAAGCATTTCCTATAACTCCCTTTTTTACAACTTTAACAACTCATTCATAAAACGATAAAAATTTCAGCATAAAATGCTGACGTGCCAAAAAGCCACCCAGCTCCTGTATTACATTGTTTACTTCGTAGAAGTGCGGACAATTAAAACTAACTGAAGTTTAGCTGGGAGATTCGCTCGTGTAGCGTTCTAAAATTGGATGAATCACTTGTCCCAAGCGCCGCGGATAAGCGCCTTCTATTTAACTGTGCATTTTCTGCCTAATCGAAAAATTGCTTTGTGCTGATTACTTTGTATATTGTTTTAGATATAATCATATTAGGGGGCACGTCGCATAAATAGTAGTCACGTTTATTTTATAAATATGTGACATGTATACATGTACTATAACAATAATATTTAATGTTTTTTCAGATATACTCATCTGTCTTCATGTTTCTAAACCACATTTTTCTGTTTTAGGGTTTCGTAAATTCTGGATATGGGGTAAATGGAATAGCACATGTAAGTTTTAAACTAGTTTTTAGATTATTTTTAGTTATTACGTTACAATTAATTTATTTATTGCTCGGAGGTAAATTACTTGATTTCTGAAAAAATATGTCTTTCACATCTTTTAAGGCCTTAAAAAGCATATAAATCAAACTGAAAAATGCAAAAATTTGCTGTTTCTAAAAAACCGGGAGGGTTGTATAGGTACTATGGCTATTATACATATATATTATATTAATGGATATTCTTCAATATCGATTTTATCATGAAATATTGTTTAATAGTAGTTCAATTTTTATTTTTGGTTCTTAAAATATTAAATTTACCAAAGGAGTAGCAGTATAAGCATAGCTGGTCCCGCATTTTTTCAACGAAATTTTGGAGTCTCTTATGCATACCTATAAAAGATAAATTCTCTGATAATTTCAGACTTCTTCTCTCATTAATTATAATAAAAAAATATATCATATTTGTTTTTAAATGAAGATATTTATTTACCTTTGGATCTCTTCAATTCTTATCTCACCAATAGACAACAACGTGTTGCTATTGATAATTCAGGACTCTGTACTGGGGCCCTTTTTCTTTATTTTATGTGTAATTGATTACTTTCATTTTATTTCTCCAATTATATATTTTTATAATACCGATGACACCTCGATCCTGGACTTTAATCCTAACATTAGTAACTTAAATAGCGACAACATTAGTTCCATACAGCAATCCAGTGATTGGATCTTTTCAAATAATCTTAAGCTTAATGAAGATAAGACCCAGAGAGCTTGTTTTTCCACAAGTAACTCATTAGTAAAAGATGACGGTATTAAAATTCTTGACGTCGCGCGTTGTCTTAAATGACGCTCTTAGTGGATTTAACTATGTGGAAATACTCTCTCTAACTCTCCTAGTTTTAATTGTTGCAAGTGTAAGATAAAAAATCATTACTTCTATTCGGTTGAGGATTTTTTTGGCACCCAATTTTGGTTTTTATATTCTTAATACTTTGAAATTTGTTTCCTTCAGTCTCTTGTTTGTGTTGCAGAGATACACGTTTCACATTGTGACCTATACTATACTTTTGTTTTATTAATTGCAATTTTTGTATTGTTCTATTTTAACTATTTTCAGTCTTGTGTTGTTTTTTTGTCATTTTATACTTTGTGATTCTATATAATTTTGTTTATGTATGGCGTTTACACTATACCCATTTTGTGGCTTGTCAAAAACAATGTTTTTGTTCTTGGTTAAATAGAGTCTATCTTAATATCTATTCATTTCTATCTACATTTTGCTCAGCTATTTTCAGATCAGCTTAAAATTTTGGTCAGTTATACTTTGAGGATTTTTTTTCCTAAAAATTTGTATATAGTTTGCAATTCTGAACATTTTACCTAAAAGAAATTTTCTCAATGAAATAAAACCTACTGTTTTTTTAATTTTCTTATATTTTAACTGTTCTCAGTAAGCCATGATCAACGAAGTAATTCTTCTCTAGACAAAAAATATTCCATTTTGTTGCATAACTGACAAAAAATTTGAAATTGATCCGAAGAAAAAAAGTGGGTGGGTAGTTGGTGCTTCAAAATTTCGTTGAGAAAAATGCAGGGACGTCCTTTGTGGGATATGTAGGACGTGTTCTGTTTATATGGTAATATTGCGATTGATAATAAATAGGTTCGTGTTGAAATATTGTTACCATTACCAATGAAAGTAAATGTATTCGATAGTACTTTATTAGCCAAAGCCAAGATATGATGGAATATCTATCTCATCTAGTTATTCTGCAGTAAAGTTGCTGAGGAAGGATAATATTAATATCGAATTTATATCCTCGAGAAAAATAATGTTTTTCTGTCCTATTTTTATTGAAAATCTACCATCATATTTTATTTTTGGTAAATTTGAAAACTTAAATAGATATTGTTAGGTATTAGTAGAGGGTCCACACCTTCGAAAGCCGTCTAAATCGCCAAGTAACCCATTCCAGCAAGGTAAATAAATTTTGAGCTCGCATATCGAAAGAGGGTCCTAATGGGCATCCGAAATGGCTTGTTGGACTTTTTTTGGCGCTTGCACAACTTCTCCACAAGAAAAAAAGATGGCGGAACGTTATTTCAAGAATGTGTGTTTTTAAACATATACCTCTCGCTAGAAAATTAACTACGTACGATATTGATGTGATTTTTTATATTTGTATACTACTAACATGAGCGCATATATCTGTACTGTTAGAATTTCAAAATCACTTATGATTTTTTTCTAAATAAATCCTAAATCACAGGAAGCAAATTTATGTGTTTGAATTTTCGACGTGCGATCAACTATATTAAATGTTTAATTTTTTTATATATTATATGCGAATGAAATATGGTCTAAAGATCAAAAAAGTTTTTGCAAAAAAAATTAGCTCCATATCTTTTACAATTTTTGAGTTACAGACTTTTCAAATTAAACCATAATTTAGGTCCGTGATACTCCTATTACCATGCGGCTATTATCTCACGTACTGCTATGTGGTTAATTGTAATGCATCAAGATAGTAAGCAAATACATTTTTGATATTGTGTTATTATTATTTATAATTTTACAAAAATATTAATATGTAAAATGAAACTCATTTGGCATAGTATTTATTAGATCTATAGGTTATGAAGGTGTTGTATATGGAGATATTTATTATATATACCATCATTATACAATATAGAAATAAAATATAAACACGTACACAAAACGTGTAATTTATAAGTAATAATAATAATAATAATAATAATGCATAATTATACACAGCTCAGTAAGCATCGACAAAGATCTACTAGACTAGTAAGAATTACTGTATTATTTCTGCCCTTAAAACAATTGTAGGAAAGGCCACATCACATGCACATGCAACAGAACATCAACATTTTTAGTCACACTCTACTTTACAATTCCACTTTTGTTTTTTTTTTACCACTTGTGGTTTTTTGTCATCATTTGTGGGTTTATTTGGTTATTCTCTATCAGATATCCAAATATTCTGGAAGAGTGTGATGTGTTTTCTTAACTGTTTTTCAAGTTACCGAGGTAATTTGTTTAAAATCCAGAATTTTGTGTTAGGTAAGGAAAGTATAGGAGAATCTAAAGCACTTCTTGTGAATAATTTTTACAATTAAAATTATTTTGCAGTAAGCAGGGTTTGACCCTGCTTCGCTAAGTACTTCAGTTGTAAGCTAAGCTAAGCACACCAAACTAGTGGACTTAATGACCGTTTCAAATGCAGTAAGTAAGCTCTCTTGTAGGACTTAGCGAAAGTATGTCTAATAACTTTATGAAAAATAAATGCTACCTTGGTGAATCTAATTAAACTCACTATGGCCATACAGATTCACATAGGTCTTACGGCCATATTCAATGACACGATCACCAATTGCATCGCAGTTATCTCCAAGATTAGTCAAACTGTTTAGATGGCCTGTTTGATTTAAGGCAACTGTAACTGCTCACTTTTTCCCCTTCGGAAAGAATAACTGACAGGTTACACAATACACAGATTGCCAATAAACAATATTTACAATATTTTCTTCTTTATGTTTTTCACCTAATTATTTATTGGTTTCGTGAATACTATAAAATACCCTTTGTTGTCGTATACCCACAAAACTTTTGTAGTTTTTCTATTTTGGAAAAATTAAACATACCTTTCGTAAATATTATTGTGTTCGTTTGTTCATGGCTGCACTTCAGATTTTATGCTAGGCGTGAGGAATCCAAGTTCACATTGTTGGGCAACATTTGTCCTTATTTACACCAATATTCAGGGCTTGTTTTCTTAAGTCATATCGTACTTTTTTTTAAATCCGAAGTTTAGGTCAATTTTTATTTTTAAACTCAATTTATTAAAACTTATTAACGATTTCGTACTCTATTTGCAAGTCTAGATATACTGTCCTAAACCAAAATGACGTAACTTAAAATTTCCTAAGCAAATTGGACGTACTTCAAAGTTTCCTTGTTAAATGACCGACTTTTTTCAATAATCAATAAACCATTATTTTTGCATCTGCCTCATAGAATTAAATTCAAAAATAGAATGAAACTATTTAAAAAAATAAGATGTGCTGAGATTAGCGGCATAAAATGTCAAATGTCTCAAGAAGAGCGTATAATGAAGTACGTCATTTTGGCTTAGGACGGCAGTATATTACATGTAACAAATTACATCATAATTTAAAACCACGTATTTATTGCACCGAAATAATCGTTTAATAATTTTCAGACAATGAGTGATCTAATGATCAAGAACAATGTAACACCGAAATTAAATTAGATATTAGACTAATATATGATCTATCCACAATTGCACAGAACGAGCCCTGCCGTAGCTGTCACGTTGCGCGCTAATAACAAGACATTATTACGGTCGAATTTAAAAATCCGTATCTCGAAAACTGTATAAGATATCGAGCTAATTATTTTTGCAAAAACTTTTTTGATCTTTAGACCATATTTCATTCGTATGTAATAGATACAAAATTCGAATATTTAATATAGTTGCCCGCACGTCGAAATTTCAAACACACAAAATTCGTTCATGTGATTTTGGATTTATTTAGAAAAAAACCGTAAGTGATTTTGAAGGTCTATTAGTACAGATAGATGCGCTCGTGTTTGTAGTATATAGATATAAAAAATCAGATTGATATCGCAAGTAGTTAATTTTTTAGGAAGAGGTAAACGTTTAAAAACACAAATTCTTGAAATAACATTCGGCCATGTTTTTTTCTTGTGGAGAAGTTGCGCAAGCGCCAACAAAAGTCCAACAAGCCATTTCCGATGCCCCTAAGGACCCTCTTCCTGAATTCGTTTCCAAAAATCATTTACCTTGTTGGAATGGGTCATTTCAATTTTTAAAGCTTTGGACCCCTTACTATATTGTATTTTTATACGAATATTAATGAGTAATGGTAGTATTTTTGTATTGGATTTGAATGTATTTATTTCTAGAAACAGGCGGTTGTTTTTAGCGCCGGCGATATGCAAATTTAACACTACAAAATTTTAGCAATTCTTCATATTTTGTTAATTGATCGTCTACCGCCTTTTTAAATTTCAAATATTTGTATTGCGGAGATTTGTGTTGTATCCCTGGTGGTTCCAGTTTTCTTAAAATATATTTCTTAAACGTTACTTAAGGATGTTACGTGCACGCTCATCGCATTCAATATTTCTGCGTAAGCATCAATCGTGCTACATTTTCGGTTTTGTCCGACATCTTCTAGTATTATTAACTTCCCAGCATACAGGCGCGGAATCAGGGGGGGGGGCGAAGTGAGTGCCCCCAGCCCTGGAGCAAAGTTTAGATAAGAAAAACTGATATAAAAATAAATTTATTTTAATGCATTTATTTTATTTTTACCCATTAAATAATTGTCGCCCCTCCCTCAACAAAATGCTGGATCCGCGCCTGCCAGCATATAGGGAAGTTATTGTAATGGACGCGAAAGTCGAAATCCAAATTTCAACATATTTCAATGTTTCAAGGTCAATACAGTATTTTTGAACTATTTTTGAAAAGAAGTGTGTGTGTGTATGTACATACGCGCGTAACCATTTTTTTCTGCACGAAATCTGGCGAATAAAAAATGATACCGACTTCGTCGTGGTGCCAATTGAATATTAACGTAAATATGATCTGAAAGAAATTTTATCGAATTCGGCCCAGCCGTTTTTTTGTTTTTAGCCGATCTGATTAATTTTGGTGGCAATTGATACTTTGAAATATCAGATATTTTAATGCAGCCTTTCCAAAATTATTTGGGCCATTGCATCCAGAATATTTATATTGTTGCGAATTATCCGCCTTTTTTGGAAACACCCTGTGTGAATCCGTGGGTTCTAAATAATTTCAACAAGAGATAAACACTACTAACACTTTATTTAACAATTTACTGACTATACAATACTTCAAAATACACTTTGTTTACTTTTTCTATTTAACCTCACTTTTCACTTTTCAACTCGTTCACTTTTATAAACTGCTTTCTTAATAAAACTTCTTCTTCTGCGCCGGTAATCGCGCCTTATATACTCTGAAACTACCTCTAGATTGAACCAGAATCTTCTTCCACCACACTCTAGACAAGTCCATGGCTCTTTCTAGAGTCTTTCCAGTCACTATTAGTAGGCATAGGCGTATCATTTCCAATTCCAAGGGGGTGTAATTCATAACACTGCCCCCTCCTTAAGCCTGATCGTCCCGATCAGGCAACTCAGAATCATCGATGTATTTCGCCAGCCTGTCCAAATGCACGATCTTCATCTTGGACTTTTTGCTTCGTTGAATCCGATAGACGACATCATTAATTCGGGTAATAACAGTATACGGTCCATCCCAAGGCGGTTGAAGTTTCGGTGACCTTTCTTTCTTCCGCTGTGGGTTGTACAGCCAAACCAGGTCTCCTGCCTTGAACCCTTCTGAACTACCCTTCCGGTCGTATCGAGCCTTCATTCGGTCACTGGCTTGTGATGGTTCCGCTATATCATTAGCCAACCTCTTGAAAGGAGCTCCGGCGTTGAACTGCTTCTTTTCACCCTTACTTCCAGTCTGTGGTCCCTTACTGGCTGCACAAATCTCGCATTTGCGACACCAAGCCTCCACATCCTGACGACTTCTTATCCAATAAAATCGTTCACGTATTTTCTTCAGGGTCTTGTTAACACCGAATTGTCCATCGGATGTTCCATTGTGCACTTCCTGAAGCACCTTCGCTACTCGACACCTGGGAATCACTAGACCCATAACCACCTGCTTTCCATCCGGGCTTTCCCATGCTCTCCGCAACAGCCCGTTCCTGACTTTCAGTGAGTCCCACTGCGCCCATAGTGCCTTCAGTCCCACTCTTTTGTCCGAAACATCCTTCCATTTTGGACGAGTTCCCCTTTCTTTGGCTCTCAATATAGGCCCAATTTCCACATCATTCAATTGCTCTTGTCTGAGCGCCTCATCTGTCCTGTCATCCGGCACCTCCACCTTGACAGTGAAATATCTGCAATTTTCTGGGGTTTCACTTTACTTCCACGTCCTGGTAGTAGTGGACTTCTCAGAATGCTTCGAAGCTGGGAAATCCTTACTTCTCTCGGGGTACCACGTTCCCTATCTGTCACAGTCTCTCTGGTACCAGCTTCGTCTGATTTTCCCCTCAGCTTCACAGCATCTCCGGCTTTCACTCTCTCCAATCTCCTTCGTGGACATTCAAGCTGGATATGTCCTAGTTGTCCGCACCTGTAACATTTCATATGCCGTCCACTTGGCCTTCCACTACTTTTATTCCGAGTCTCGTCAACCTTTCTAGCAGTCACTTTCCTCGAGTTCCGATATCGACAGTCTCGTTTGACATGCCCTGCTCTGCCACAGTTGTAACATTTAATATCGGCCAACATAGGGTTCTGGTTCTTCTTTTCTGACTGCGATTCTTCGAGTGTCATAGCCCGCACTCTTGACTTTGGAGTATCCCTATAGACGGCTTCTATTTCTAGTGCATGCACCAAGGCTTCACTACTACTTTTATGTCGGGATAGCCTGAGGACTCGCCTGATCTCCTCGTCCCTTATCCCGTCTAGGAATGCCCCCACTGCCAATTGCTCTTTAAATTCTTTTGGCGCATTAGGATATGCTAAGTGTGCCAGTCTTTCCACCGCAGCTTCAAATTCTTGCAGACTCTCTCCAGCTTTCTGAACGCGTACTTTCAGCTGGGTCTGGTATACTTGAGCAAGGTGTTGATCGCCATATCGTAAATCTAAGGCGGCTTCTAAAACTCTAAAATTCCGTTGTTGGTCTACCGGAATTGTCTGGAGCAATTTCAATGCTTGGCCTCTTAAAGCTACGATTAATGCCTTAGCCTTCTCTTCGTCATTCCAGTTGTTCGCACTCGCTGCTGCCTCAAACTGTGTCTTGTAAGTCATCCAGGAACTTTGACCATCAAAGGAGGGAATTTTTAATCGCTGGCCTGATGATACCACTTGCTGGTTTCCTCTATCCCTCAACTGTTGTTTAAGTTGGTCTATTTCTCCTTCTACCTGGTGCATTTTGTCGTCAACCTTGTCTACTTTTTCTTTCACTTCGCTTACTTCTTTAACTCCACTTAATTCCTCCTCGACCTTGTCCATTTTTACTTCGATCTTATTTTTGAGTTCTTCAGCGATTGTAAACAAGGCATTCTGTTGTGTCTCTATAGCTTTTCTCAAGTCGTCATTTTCCTTTTGACGTCGTTTCTCCTCTCCTTGTTTTTCCTCTTGACGTCGTTTCTCTTCTTCTTGATGTCGTTTCTCTTGCTCTTCAAAAATTTTCCTTAATTCTTCTTGACGTTTTTGTTCTTGGTCTATCATATTTTGCATTTGTGCCATAAAGTCCTGCATTTGTTTTTCGGATGCCATGCTTCTGGTTGTTACCGGCATATAATTATGATGAAATCAAATAAATTTAATAACCACGTCACTATCGGTAATGGGACTGTCCAGAAAAACTTCAAAACGGCACAAAAAAGAGTCTTATCTAGAGTCTGTCACTTAACCTCTAATGTCCAAATAGAATGTTCCAGAAATGTCTAAAAACGCACTTAACACTATTTTCCTGTTCGAAAATAATTCTCGAACAATGTCCAGTAAATTAGTCCTTCCTGTGTTAGCACTAATTCCGAGAATACTGTCCCAGTCTTTTCAACACTTCCGAAAAATCCTCTTGTCAAAATTCCACGTCTGACACCAATGTTGCGAATTATCCGCCTTTTTTGGAAACACCCTGTGTGAATCCGTGGGTTCTAAATAATTTCAACAAGAGATAAACACTACTAACACTTTATTTAACAATTTACTGACTATACAATACTTCAAAATACACTTTGTTTACTTTTTCTATTTAACCTCACTTTTCAGTTTTCAACTTGTTCACTTTTATAAACTGCTTTCTTGATAAAACTTCTTCTTCTGCGCCGGTAATCGCGCCTTATATACTCTGAAATTACCTCTAAATTGAACCAGAATCTTCTTCCACCACACTCTAGACAAGTCCATGGCTCTTTCTAGAGTCTTTCCAGTCACTATTAGTAGGCATAGGCGTATCATTTCCAATTCCAAGGGGGTGTAATTCATAACAATATAAATAAAATGGAATAAAATAATAATTAAAAAATTCTGCTATTATTGTTATTGATATTCAGTTATTCAGTTGGTTGGTTGACATCCAAACATGCTATTCCTGCATTTCATATTTGCGGATAAAATGTATATATAATATATACATATAATCTAAAAAGCATTTTTTTCATGCATATTGGAGCAAGTGGCATTCGACAGAGTATAGCTCCTTGACCAAAACTCCTTGTGGGCGTGGAGTCCGTTATTCATTATTTTCGGAGCTACAAAGTCGTATTATTGATTACAGAAAATTAGCCACTTTTACGCTCTGAAGCTTCTAATATATTGAATAACGGACTTCGTGCCCATAAGGACTTTTGATTAAAGCCATAATCTGTCCAGGCGCGGATTCAGGGGAGGGGCGAAGGGAGTGTCGCCCCCCCCCCTGGAGCAAAGTTTAGAAAAGATAACCTGATATAAAAATAAATTTATTTTAATGCATTTATTTTATTTTTACCCATTAAATAATCGTCGCTTCCCCCCTCAACAAAATGCTGGATCAACGCCTGAATCTGTCTAATGCTAGCTGTGCCAATATACATGAAAGGTGTCCATTTCCAAGAAAGAGACATCCGATATGGAAATATTTATTATTTTTGGCCATAACGTTTTTCTTATTACTTATATTTAAGAAAAACTGTAAGACCACTTAAGTCGAACCATAACAAGACTATTACTATGAGTTTTCACTTAATAATTTCATTTGTTTACAAAATAGTTAGATTTAAATTTAAAGATTATGCTATCTTCTTATTTCATAGTTTTAAATCCAACTATTTTGGAAGCGACTGGAATTATTGAGTGAAAAGTCATAGTAATAGTCTTGTTATGGTTCTACTTAGGTATTCTTATAGTTTTTTTTTAATATAAGTAGTAAGAAAAGAGTTATGGCCAAAAATGATAATATTTCCCTATCGGATGTCTCTTTCTTGGAAATGGCCACCTTAAATGTTATTGAATACCGAAGCCGCTTCTACGCTCCGTAGCTCCAAAAACATGGAATAACAGACTTTGCGTCCATAATGACAAGGACTTTTGATTAGAGAACTATACTCTGCCGAATGCCACTTGTTTCATATATTTGGTGCGGGGTCAGGCCCGTCGAGAGGGGAGGGGGGGGGTCAGGGGTGTTCCGTATGATTTGTATAGTTTATAATGAGATAAATATGAAATGATTAGGCAAAGGAATATCTACCCCCACTCTTTAAAATGTCTACAGTGATAAATATTTAATTATAGGGGATATCAGCCCCCCCCTCCCCCCTCCTCAAAAAGTCTTATGCGGTAAATATTTAATTTTAAGCGACTTATATCGAAGATTGATGGGAGTCGTATGTTACTACTCCCGGGCCCCGATTTTCTCTCGAAGGCCCTGTGGAGGGTCCTTTGTGATTTTTCTTGTCCGAGGCTTGGTAATACTTTATAGGTATTTGTTGATGATGAATCTCAGCCAGTAGTTTAGCAGATGTTTTATACACTATAACAGTTTTAAGAACTAAAGGAACCATATAGCTCGTACATTATGTTTGGTCGCTTATTTTTTGCCTGGTGGTCTTGCCCCCAAAATTTCCTGCCGATCGGAAATTTGCTCGGTTGTAAGCGCCAGTGCTAAGCAAACTATTTTAAATAATTGCTAACAAATTAATTCACATTTTCTTCATGCAAAACTAATCGCTTTCAATGAAGTTCCGCAACATTGCCGGTTTCCCCCCCTAGAATTTTAATAGAATATACTTATTACTTATGTACATATACTTAAAAGAAAAGTAAGAAATCGGTTGTCAGCAAATATATTTCTGCGATTTATCTTAAACGTAAGTTTGTTTTGATATATGATATACGTGTTTGTGGCTGTCTGCTGTCGTTTATGTTTATTATGTTTATATAAGTATTTTATTTCTCCTGTCGCAAGTTGGTCGCTTTCAACTAAAGCAATTTAATTATGTTATGCTCATAAAGATTTTGGACCACCGATTAGTGACAATTTTTTGTTAAATGATCTGATTATCCGACAAACGTTCTTAATTTTGATTAATAGGTTAGGTACGTTCTAAATTGGAGAAAAAGAAGCTTAACTAATATCATGTCTGCCTCTGGACCAAAAAATTAAAAACATGATTAACCCAAAGGTATACGAGGCAGACGTTCTTGGTTCTACATTAAAAAAATCATATTTTTAATTCTTTAAGAATATGAAAATTGTACATAGGTAATGTGATCATGAGGCAGACGTTATCAGTTTTGATTAGGTTGTAAAGAATAATAATAATCATAACTTCTGTCAACATGACGTCGTACCGTGGTGCTTTTTCTGAAAACAGGCGACTAAAGTCATAACCTAGCCAATTTTCGATACATATTTACGAAACTTTCCAGAGTTAAGTATTTGGATATCCTAAATTCATTGTTGCTGCAGAAACATGTGACATTATACGAAATAATTGTTCTGATTATATAACCAGAATACCCGAAATAAAAATAAATATATACAACCTGAAAATCTCAAGGAATGGTTATAGTCAGAGGTGCATTATCAATGGGTTTAAATCGACTGCCTTAGCAAAACACTTCCTCTGGACGTCTGCCTCATAGATTTCGCTGGTTTTTAAAAGTATTTAATTGTATGGCCCAAAAGGCAAATTCGATCGCGTGATATACTTAGTTGATTTTTTTCCCCTTTTATAGCGAAAATGACAACGCAGCGACGCACCGCGGTGCATTTTCTGAAAACAGGCGGCAAAAGTCGGTAACCTAGCCAATTTTCGATAAAAATTTACGAAACTTCCCAAGGAGCAAAATGTGTCTGAACCTGGGCACAATATATTATGTGTCCAAGTGGGAATATTTTTTGGGTCATGTGTCGACACGTTAACGAAATATTGTGTCAAAATAGGCACTGTGTTCAAATTGAAACATTTTGGTTTTTTGTGCCCAAAATGTTTCTATCTTGAGCCTATTTGGGAACATTAGACACAATTTGGATACATCGTGCCGACACCCTTTGGGCAAAATGTATTTAAAATGTGTCTAAAAATCGTGTACCCATCATGTTGCTGAAATTTAGTCAGGAGAACACTTAAGTGTCCACATGTTTATATTTTAGGACACATGTTTCTTTTCATGCCTTAAATGCGTCTACAC
Organism: Stenurella melanura; assembly: GCA_963583905.1. NCBI lineage: Eukaryota > Metazoa > Arthropoda > Insecta > Coleoptera > Cerambycidae > Stenurella > Stenurella melanura. The sequence goes on along the minus strand of OY757318.1, from coordinate 26,350,685 downwards.
CAGCGCATGTTTCCATAAGGTTGAATTTTAGACACGTTTTTTCCATTTTGTGCATAAATTGTGTGTGTGTGTGTGTGTGCACTGCCAGCTGTTAGAAGGTCATTTTTGAGAACGGCATACTCTAGTTATTTTGTAGAAATGCCAACAGTAGTCAAGAAGCAATCAAAAGTGTATATACATATGCATGTAAAAAAACATGTACAAGAAAATCAATTGAAGTTGTTAACTTATGTGAAAGAGGTGAAGCAAAGGTCATTTTTGCCTTTGTTATCAACAGAAGTACCATCAAATAACAAGAAATATGCTATTTACTCTGACCTGGGCAGCCCCAGTACTGATAGTGGTAGTTGTGAAGTGCGAAATGCCAATTTGCAGCTACAATGCACCAATGAAACTGGTGCTGGAAATTAGGTGTTTTCACAAATTTTAAATTCACTTTCACTGTGAAGATAATGCTTTATTATAGTTAAAAACACTTGAATTTTGAGAAACAGTGGAATAATACTTTAAAATAAATATATTATAATATATAAATAATTTTAATTTTGTATTGAAATTTTTTCGCCAAAAACACTACATCAATTCACTATGCACTCATGGCGTCATCAGTTATATTGTCAGTGTCATTTGGTGTTATAAACACGTTATTTTGCAGATAAATTTCCTAAAGTAGCTTTTACAAATCCCGTATTAGGTAGGCGTTACTTATTTAATCCCATGTAAAACATAAATAAAGTGAATAAAATGTTGTGTTTAACAATTTTTAAGCGCGATTTAAGAAACTAATATAACCGATGACGTCACCGCGTGTTTTGCGTACTCGTTCAATTACTAAAACTTTACGTTATTTATTTGTTGAAATTTAAATTTGATGGACGATAGAATTCTGTTTAAATATCAATAAGTGCTTTAATATAACAAGTACTTCATTTTAATAATATCAAAAAAGCAAATTTGCACATAGTGAAAACACCTAATTCCAAATTGGTCTAAAATGTAACCTTTTTCGTATAGGTAACATTTTGGGCACAATTTGTACCAGTAGTGAACACAAGAGTTCACATTGTGTCAAATATGCGAGTATATATCAACATAGACACATGTTAGTACACATTTAATGAAATAGTCGAAATTTGAGTCTGATTATTATCTAATATGTAGCTGTGTGTCCGTACAGGTAAATTTTGGGTGAAATTCGTTCCAGATGAGGATTTGTGGTTCCATTTAGACACCTTATACAAATCGTCCATATTTTCTTTAGAAAAATGGGCATCCATATTGAAAAACTGAGCTTAGCTATTTTAAAAATGAACAATTTACATATTTTTACACAAAAATGTTGTAAAAACACACTTATTTTGATGTCTTGTTAGTCTTGTATATCTTGAAATAATTGTATTTCCAAAAATTACACTTATATTAATTACCATTATTAATGAAATATTCAAAATAAATTTCACAATTTTTTAAGGGCTTTTATTTTTCATGAGTATCTCATCACATTTGACAGAGAAAATGGGGTTGTTTTATTTTTTTGGGTCATATATTTTATTTATTCACATGTAAAAATTGATTACTTCTGTGTAACGTATTTTTTATAAAATTGCTGCATACCAACTGTGTTTGTTTTGTCCTAATGTTTAGAGAGTAATGCATTGTGTCGACTTTAAGTCTGTTTTTAAATAATTTGGACACCATAAAGTGGTTGTAGGCACAATTTAGATTTATTTGTGTCATTTTTGTAACTACACATAGTAAGACACATTCAAGTAACATCTTGGAAACGATAAGAAACATATTAGTTACATATTAGCTTCTATACAGTAACATTTAGTAAACATGCGACGCATACAAGACAAATTTTGGGCACATTTTGGAATCAAGTTAGTACACATTTTCATCACCACTTTGGGCATATGTCCTACACGGTGTGGACTATGTTTCGAAACTCTGCCTATAAAATGTGCCGTGCCTGAAAATACTTTCGACACAGTGTCGACACATTGCCTGAAAAGTGTCTTTCAATGCACCTTGGGTTGGTAGAGTTAAGTATTTGGATATGGTAAATCAGTGTTGCTGAAGACATTTTTTTCAGGCTGCTTCAAAATTAGGATGAGAAGAAGCAAAAAAGATGAAAAATCTAATAAAATAACCCAGCCGCAAAGAAAAGTCCTGATCCTGAAACTTGACCTGAGTAGTCCAATGAATTTTTCGACGCCGAATTCGAATCCGACCTCAGAAAAGTCCAAACACCCTCAAAATTTTCAGCTGGAGCGAAAAAATCACCCTTAGAATACGGTAAAACCGGCTACTCCTAAAGTACAATCCTAGCGTTTTTTAGTTTGCTGATTTCAAATTTTAAAATTCCAAAAGCCAAAAATTGATTTTTAGGGTGAAAATGGACTAATTTAGGGTTGAGATGGGTGTAAAATGCAAATTTGACAGAATGCGTGATTCTAACAGTTTATTTTTAGGGGTTTTTGAGGTTGTTGATTTACATGCTAATAGCTAAAAAATTAATTTTAGGGTTAAAATGGCGTAAAATAGGTTGAAAGGGTACACCCCTTACAAATTTGACAGAAACCCTAGGATTGTACATTAGTTCTAAGGGTGGTTTTTTCGCTCTAGCTCAAAATTTTGAGGGTCATTGAGCTTTTCTGAGGTCGGATTCGAATTCATCCTAATTTTGAAGCCACCATCTTGAAAAAAAAAATGTCTGCAACAACACTGAATTTAGCATATCCGGTAAACACTTAACTCTACCAAGTCTGCCTTCTGGGCCATATAATTAAATACATAATAAAGACCAGCGAAATCCCCGAGGCAGACGTCCTGAGCAAGTATTTTGCTGAGGCAGTCGATTTAAACCCATTGATGATGCACATCTGACTAACCATTCCGTGAGATTTTCAGTTTGTATATATTTATTTCGGGTATTCTGGTTCCATAATCAGAACAATTATTTCGTATGTCACATATTTTCTTCAAATTTTCAACGTTGCTTTTTTTCCACGGAAAAGATAACTTGATAAATTTAATATTGTGATTTTAGTAAACATCATAAGATATGTTACGTTCTCTTCACTGTATGTTTGTAAAACTATAGCCAATCTTGACTTAACCAGTGAAACAACAAAAATTATACATTTTTATGAGAATTTAAAACCTTATTAAATGCCCTTTATTTTTACTACTATGTACTATTTACTTTAAATATGTTTTGAAAGTCAGTTCTATTTTAAACAAATTGTAATATATAACCCTATACTATTCCGAATTAAATCATAAATATTATTTATATTGTTACTTGTTTACATACACCTCCTACTAATCACCCCCAAAACCGTGGGTTCGGAAATTATTACAATAACTATTACTTCACTAATATAACACTATCACTTGATAATTCATTTCTGTGAGCACTTTTTATTTCCACTTTGAACTAATCTGAATATAACTGACTTCCGGGGCCGATTGTCACCTGTATATACCTTGTAAAATATGATTCTAGAAGTATCAGAAACATTGGAGAATTTCGCTTCTCCAGCGCCATCTTTAGACAGCATCTGACCTCCCACAGCACAGTACAGTGGTCTGCCCTCTCCAATATTAAGAGGCGTAACAATATTTAGTTTTAAACCGCTAATTACGTAACATGTTAAAGCTAACATTAGTAACCTACACATCAGCCTATATTTTCACATTCGAAGGATCATAATGAACGAAATAAACTGGTTACAAGATGAACAAATTAAGTACAATTGTATTTTTTTTACACTTTTATACCACCGTCACGGATAAGACAAAGCTGGGCTGGACTTTGAACGTCTACCTCGAGTTTTTATTATGTATTTATTCATTTGGTCCAGATGCAAACATGACCACATATAGTACGCCCCATTTCATTTGACTACTTTAAAGCGCTGTCAGCTGACTGCGCAACAACAAGGATCACAAGGATTTTCTGGATAACAGTAACGCAGCAGAACGCAGTATTCAGGGGCCCCTCCAGATGGTAGACATAGTAGGCGGGCGCCCAGGGCGGCATTTTCGGCGTAGCGATATGAATATTTTGAGGAGGGTGACGACAAAATGCCATTTCGCTCAGGGCGTCAAAAGAGCTAGAGCGGCCCTTGGCAGTATTATACCTACATAAAGAGAAATAAGATCAGATCATATACCAAAAATGTCAGCAGCCCGCAGTTTCAATATATCGTATGAGAAAGTTTTTATGAGCACGCTGTACGTCACATAAGTTGTCATTATTACTCATTGTGCAATTTACTAATATCTCTACGATCGTGTCACTTAATTTTTTATGCGTATATTTCATTAAAAAATCGAATCCAATTTCACCTCAAAAACAAAAATTATGTGAATTCAACGCTGTACTAATTATTATTGGCATGTATTTTGTTCGAATTCAAACACCAGTTCATTTTTTACTAATGGAAAAGAGGGTATTTCAGAATACTGGTCCAGCACCCAGTCCATTAGGTCAAATGCCGCCTGCTGATGGCATGCCCAGTGGTCCACTACCTCCAGGATTTTTTCCTGTAAGTATACCTTCTTCTATTAGTCAGCCATTTTTTAAATATGTCGCAAAAATGCCGTACGTATTTTCTTACTGGTAAAGTATGCATTTCCTGTTATAGAATTCAACATTACGTCCGTCTCCACCAACGCACCCCTCGAGTCAGCCGTCACCGCATTCGCAACCCCCACCACCCCATTCGCAAATAATGACGTCACAACCCTTTATGGGCCCTCGTTATCCAGCAGGCCCAAGACCCGGTGTAAGAATGCCCCAAATCGGAAGTGATTTCAATGGAGTACGTATTAAGATGTAGACCTCTACACCCGGGGTAGATTAAAAAAAAGTATACCCCTACATTTTTGTTTACGTGAACACTAGTGTCCAAAAAATAGGTAACAATTATTGTCACATCCGGTAATACACAAAAACATTACGAGACGAAAGCTAGGGGTGTGCATTTTTTGACCCACTTAGTAGTTGAAACAAGTCTTAATAATAAAAAGAAACGTACATTGTACAGTACAAGAAGTTACACATTTCTCATTTACACTCTATATTTAAAGCCACCAGGACAACCACTGATGCCCAATAATATGGACCCCACAAGACAAGGTAAAGAATATTATTTAACTAACACTTCGTATCTTTTTTATTAATTTTATAACGAACGCCTTATAGCTACACAGCCGCAGTCGAACGCAAATCATAATACCGTTATGAGCCAATTATGCTAACAGATTTAATAACAGGACTTGTAATGTATTTATGCCATAAAATGTTTTTACTATTTTAAAATCTGTATTGAATAAGCTAAAACGAAACCCATTCACTGTTAGGTGATCATATGGACGAATCGGAAATATTAATAACGTTTTATTTTTATCTGACCACAATTTGTGTTCAATAAACTAATTTGTAATTCTAAAAATAAGCAAATACTGGGCAATTGGGGCACCACGAACTAAATGGCTCTTCAAGTATTGTGGATTGAATATTTTTTTCGAGTTTATAATTATTACATTATTGGAAATATAAACCCAGGACTCTACAGTAAATATATGAACATTGTGTCCACTGGGTGCACAAAGAATATGTGGAACTGATCAAGCTACCAAACATTTTTGAGTTGCATCTAAACTAAGATGTGCCTAATATTATAAGTAAAATTATTTACATACAGGGCGTTTAGAAAAAAGTTTCAAATAATTTCTAAGAATAATTTGCCGTTTTTCAAAATGACGATGAAATTTTAATATGAGGTTTTCAAATAAAAAGAACTTATGTTCAAAGGACTCCAGATTGAAATCTTCAGGAAATCGACCTATTTTGTTTCAATAGTGGATTATTTTGGTGACAGTAAAGCACCTGGACAATTGTTTGTATAAAAACAATGAATAATCACTCATCAGCAGGGTTTGTATGCCAGAGCGCCATTTTACAATTTATGAGGAGCGGACTCGGACAAGTTTATTAAAATGTTTACATTGTATTTGCACATTTCTTGTGCAAAAATGGTACAATCATACCTTGCCAATATGATTATGCTAAAACTTGGTAGAATATACCCACTAAGAACACTTTAGGACACCAAAACTATTCATTCGTGGTGGCACTATGATAAAAGTTAGTTATTGTAAATGTTGAATGCACTATTGCATGCAACCATGACATATAGATTATTTTTCTCGTCTATTACGCAGGAACGCTTTACCATACAAGAAATTTGGGTCCACCCGGTCATCACTTTCACTAAATCTAAGTTGAATGTTGGTTCTAGTTTACTTTAAGTACGCTTAAGATAATTTGTTTTGTCACATAAATTTTTTTTTAACAAAATGAATTATTTACAAAATGATAGAAGTATGTATAAACATCACATTCAGGGTGTAATTAGTTTCATGTCATTAAAAAAAAGCTGGTGGTAGGAAACGACAAGACAAACAAAGAAAACCTTATATAACATGGGGTCTAAAGCTCATAATTTTGGAGAAAAAAAAAAAACAAAAATATCCAAAATACTTAATGACCTAGTTTGAGAACTGCTGGCATATTGGGGTAGGTTTTATTGCCTGGCGTCTTGTCGCAAGAGATACTCTGACATTCCTGCAAATAAGTATGCCGACAAAGCAGTTAAAAGCGACCGACAGAGGACATCGTCATGTTTTTTGCTTCTTCGCGGCCAATTATCCTATTAGGCGTGCTATATCTCCCTTGTAATATTCTCAAGTAATAATTTCAGTTTTGTCCTTACTTGGTAAAGAACGCACGCATGACGCGACGTATCCGTTCCTTGGTTTTGTCTGTTTTCTTTTTGAATTTTGTGCCACTTATGTTTAGATTTATTTCATTGACTTATCGTTCAAGTCGTTAGTGCTTGGTTACGTAAGACCCTACTTCTCGTTCGTGCTTTTTGTGTTACTTTTTGGATTTTGGACCAAGTTTTTCTTTTTGTTTTCTTTATTGATAACGTTAATTCACAGTTTAGTGTGGTGTTTTAAAACTCAGATTTTGGACATTATGGGAGATTACACTTATCCAGAGCTCGCGGATATGGACTTGGTACATGGAGAAAGTGGTGGAAATGCAGCTAGTGCGGAAGAGCTTTAGAACAATTGCAACGACGTATTTTAATGTGCATAGAAACCATAAAAAATGATCCTAATTTACCAAATGTGTTGAACGGAGTAAGTATGTTATTAGTTCGACGTACCGAAATGTGTATACGTGGAGATGGAGGTCATTTCGAACAATTTTTGTAAAAAATTCAAAAGAATTGTTCAGTTATTGGGTGTTACCTATTGGGCATTAAAGGTATGATTATTATTATTAATATTCGTTGTCTTGTTTTTATCTGTTTATTATTGTTTACATTGATTTTCATAGAGACCGAAGACTTGATTTTTAGTTTTCGATACCTGATTGGGAAAAATTATGCGCTCAATTCATTAAAAAAATCGGATTTTTTTCCTAACTTAAAATACACAACTATTTTCTGTTATCGTATCTCGGACGTCTAACTGTTCGTTTTCCAATTTCATAAAACAATAACTAATTTTTTAAGCTTTTAACACAATGTTACAAATGTTAATGACGATGCCCCGTCCACCTGACGATGCCCCGTCCATTTGGATGTAAATTATGGCAATAAAAGATTGATTGATTGATTGATTGATTAATAAACCACTTTTAAATTTTATAAATTCTTATAAACGACAATAAAAGCTACAATAGCTTTGTTTCAAATTAAAAAACACATGTAAACAAATCCTATTTAAACCCCTGCGGCCATGCTATGCTTGCGTTGTACCGAAAGAGAAGGAATTATTTACATTTTCATAATTAGTGGTATAAAAAGTTCAATACAAATAATAAGTCGGGTATTACAGTTTTTTATTATTTCTAATATTCGGAACTATAACATCCATTGACCCTGAAAAACAGTGGTTCTCAAATCTTTCCTACCATAACATTAAAAATGTAAACCCAGGTCAGTTTTTTTCAAAGTGCCCCTAGAGAAAAAGGCCATATAGGTTTTCTGTTTGTCTAGTCGGTCCCTAGTTTTTTTTAATGACATGAAACTAATTACACCTTGTATGTACTAATTTATCGATATTCTTTTTGTTTCTCCGAATCTTCGCAACGTTATAATATGTAGATCCCGTATCTCAGCGAGCGCTTTGATAAACATATTTGTTGAGTTGTATTGTGCGAGTGAATGTTTCGTTTGCCAGCGTCTGTTTCACAACACCGACGATTACTTCTAGGTACGCATCAAATCAGAATAGTGCTCAGTCAGCCATAGAAATTACGACAAAATAACGTTACATTGGAACGATCGCCATGTAACGTTCTCGAAAGACGTGCAGTCGCGGCCAACGTCCTCTCGATCATCGTTCGTTACGAGTTACAAGTTATTTTAGTACTCGACGGTACGGATAGTACGGATAATGCGTGACTAGATGCAGGAATGGACTCCTTCTTTTGCGCATGCTCGATAAATCTACGTTAAATCAATCAATATTATTGCAGATGCTAATTTCAATAACGCGATTGTGTCAATTTTAGCTTAGGTTTCTCATTTATTTCATTTGATCTAAGTATCAAGTATTTAAAACTAATACATAGGTATATTTTGTCATTAGTTTTAAAATGACAAAATATACCTATGTATTTAATATGACAGATACACTTTTTCAGTAACAGAACTTTAAAGTAAAATAATTCTGGTAGAAACATACTAATAAAACAGTTCTATCACAACCAAAATTATATCTATTATTTTCAATTTCAAAGACGGCGCAATTGTTCTTCTTGCCCTTTTCGCATACCATATAATCACTTGTTAAAAGTCAGTAGATGGTATGCGAGACGGGCAGGCAGAACATTTAACATATAATATTGTTTGATTTAACATAGATTTATCGAGCATGCGCAAAATAAGTAGCCCATTCCTGCATCTAGTCGCACCTTACGGACGTAACGACCCGTCTAGCTAGAAGCATGTTGTAAACGCAGAGTCTATATTTACAATTCCGTAGCTTCGGTTATGTTTATCAAAATAAAAACATTCTTACAAAGATGTCTAAGTGCGCCCCTCATAAATTGTGAAATAGATCTCTGACATACAAACCCTGCTTATCAGTATAAAACGCAAAATAAACGTGAACGCCTCAAATATTCTCATATATCGGGAAATATCAATTTTCCTCCAATGCGACAACCTGTGAAATGGGGGGAGGAAGGGGTAGAAAAATATATAAAATATTGTAAAATAATAATATGCAAAAAGTTTCATCATAGCTGCGTATCTATAGTTTACTGCAGGCTTATTGTCAGTATAAAAAATGTCGGGGTCTTTAATTTTTACCGCAAAGTCAAAGGAACCGACACTTTTTATACCGTATACATGTACACCTACTGTATACCATACCAAGGAAAGGTTGTCCGTGATATATAAACATAATTCTTCTACTTGTACTTCCACATCCATGTAGTGAAGTGGAAATTAAACATTTTTTTTTGTTGAAATATGCTTAGAATGTCATAAACGTCGAGATTTTAAATCTGAGCGAAAACAAAATGTTTTTGTCTGTCGGTTGGTTTGTCGGTCTGTCTTAACTTATCTTGTGCGTACGTGTTCTCAGGAATTGTTTAAGATATTGACTTGAAATTAGGTACATATATGTGTCATGACGAGATCTAGATTATATTTTGCGCTAATTCCGGTGAATGGTTGGGGGTTAAATAGTGGTAAATATGAGAAAATAAGTAAAGCAAGCTGGTAAAAGTACAGAAACTTGGAATTTGGTGTACATATTAGAAACCAAGGTTTCATATTTTTTTTATAATATTTTTCAACCCCCCACTACCTCCACTTCATTATTAAAGGGGTTGATAAAATAAAATTGAAAAATTCACTTGAAATATAGTACACGTATGTAGTGTAATGGTATCTGATGAGATGATTCCCTTCAAGGGAACTAGGGTGCAAATATAGTGGAGATGCATTCCTTTAAAAAGACTTGGATGGGAAATCTGGATGTGGAAGTTGTGATTCCTTGGGCAGCAGTTGTTCTTTTGAGACTTCCTGCCATATATGTTTTCACTTCTAAATAACGTCCGAGGAATCTACAATATACAGTGTCTTACTGGGAAACAACGTCTGCGCCTATGAGTTTACGTCAAAGGAACGGTTATAGGGTGTTTTTTGATAAACGATACAAATAAAAACATAAAAACAAAGTATGTTGCCTACGTTTCGGAAGTTGTTTCCTTTCTCAAACTGTTGTTTGAAACAAATGTATGATTAGGAGAGAGGTGGAAGAAAGCGTCGCTAAACTCATCCTTTTGTGTAAAATATGTATTTTCTTTTGCACAATAACCAGTATTATTATTATATATTACTATGGATATTAAATATACAGCTTTAAGAATTTGTTGGATTCAGTATTCATAGATACAGCTACTCTGAAAGTACCTAACCAATTTTAATGCAATTAAGACGAAATATGGATTTTCTCCAGGTTTTAAGAGTTTGGCACTTTGTGCACTGGACGTAACTTAGTGAAAAGGTTAAGGTTAAGTTGAATAGCTTTGGATAGGCTTCGCCTTACCGATTGGATGTATTGTATGTACATTGGGGTGGAGCTTTGAGGTGCCTCAAACGCCTCAAATATTTTTTCCTTTTTTTTAACGGAATAGTGGCAAAAGGCTACTCTGCTACTTAACTAGAATGAGTGCAAAATAGGAATTTGGTAACTTTAGATTTTAAGGTGGCCCAACGGCCTCAAAGTTATAATTTTTCATATTTTCACTAATTACCTGAGCTTATTTACTGTGTAAATCATTATAGTAGTTTTATTTAATAACGCAATAAAAAATAAGATGATTACTAGGTATTCCATCAGGATTTTGGATCCAAATGAAGATATATTTTTGGTAAAAATAAAAAAGTTCAATTTTTGCGAAATTATCTTGGGGCACCTCTAAACGTTGACAAAAAATGTTTTGTAGAGTTGTTCTGAGAAGCACTCCCCAACTTTCGCCATATATTCCCAACCTGATATTTTCACTGTACCCTAATGTATATGCTTTCCTAATAAAGGCTTTATTAATATTATGATTATAAAAAGCTACAATGGAACCATCGCCGTATTGTCATATTATCTGTAAAAAAGTATTGTTACTATAAATCAAAAACTAAGCTTCTCTGGAGCATTCACGAAATTACGAAAATGCTATTTGTATAAAAAAATTTGCTATAGACTCGACGTAGTCTGTTGAAGCTACAGTGGGACCACCGCCGCGCCGTACCATACAGTTTGCGATGGATTTAATGTAAATATGGCTACGGTAGAGTAATCATTGAAGATACAGATCGAATTGAGAACCTCTTTAAAGAAATTTTAATGTCGGTTATTAAAAACGCATACTAACAGTATGTTTAAGAATGTTTGTGTTTTTCTAGTATGTCATCAATTCAAGATAGTCTTAAGACAATGCTGTAGAACTTTTGTTGACTGATTGGCCAGATATATTTGGAAAATTAAGCAATGTGTAATTCCAACTCCAGAACAAAGATTCATGATACCTTACGAATTTAAATTTAGACTGAATTTTATATTTATCGTAGCGCCATTCGTGACAGGAGGCTAGAAATTCAGAAACTTCGTCATTGAAGATCCCACAAATCAACTATCGTAGATTTAAAAAAATCATTCTGGCGCCCCAATCTTTCAATTTTTTTATGTTTCATACTCTTTAGGATTGCGTTAGGTACAAACAAACAAACTGTTCAAACAGCTCACTGCGTTTGCCCTTTGGTGCAACTACCTCTTTGATTTGTTGGTTTTCCTGATACTGTTGTAAAATTTACACCGTGTCTACACTCCCGTCAGACGCTTGGGCGACAAATGTGGAGACGGTCCTGCACTCGTTTTAATTTTCGAATTCTTCGTTAGCTTTATCAAAATATTAAACAATTACATATACTTACTCACATTTATCCCAAATGTGAACAATTAATGAGGTAGTTTAATTCGATAAATGAATGTTCTTATATAAATGGCTTTTATATCTATAGTTTGAGATATTTATCCACAACCTACCTTAGCCATTCCGTGTACCAATGTTTCAAAATATATGCTTGATCATTGGTTCACAATTAATTTGCAGTAGACGTTTTATCTATATATAAATTGAACATACTTTGTCAGATAATACTGGTAGAATTTGAAGTCCGACATCGATGGCTTTTTGGCTGTAAGGTGTAAGAATAGTGATAAATTAATCGATTAATAATTATTACTTAATAGATATTTACTTTAATATTGATTATAACAAAAGAGATTTGCACAAGCATGAAGTTTCATGATGTACTACACAAAATTAAATAGAGATACTGCTGAAGCTAAATATCCATTATAATCAATATACATCTGTTTGGCTGTGTTTGAGAGGTTAATTAAAGTTAATTAAATCATTAGATTAAAGTAAAATAAATTAATAGCCCTTATGCCTTGTTGAATAAAAAATAAAAGACATTAATATAATTGACTACAGTCTCAGAAATGTTTTATTTTACACAGGTGGCGATATTATTTTTGGATAGGTACAGAACTCTATTCTGATCTGATCTGATTAAAATTTAAGCAAACGACTATAAGTACTCTGAATACGCGAGAGAGTAGTAAAAGCCCATTATGAATACAAATTCTCTAACAACCATGGTGCTAATAAATAATTTTAAATAGCCTTCTTATTTATAACATCTCGATAGAGGTATTGTCATCCGTATATTATTCTAGGTGGTCTGACAGCATCAAGCCATCTGTCGTGGTTGACTGTTAGGTGTACAGACCCACCAACGTCTAGGTGACATCAACTCAACGTTTTGGAGGGTGCTCTCTTCGCCTCTTTCCGTATGGTTTTCTTCGAACTATCAACCGTTCAATGTTGTTTTCTCTCCGTCCCTATACCCATACCTCGAAAGGTGTTTACTTCTATAACAATCCGTATCTCGGAGACGTAATTTTGTAATAATTACATTGACCAAATTACTCTGCTCTGTCCAGAGAGTAATAAATCCTCATTATAGATATAAATTCCCTAAGAATGAGGGTGCTAATAATTAATTTTAAACTGTCTTCTCATTCATGTTCACAACGCCTTATTAGACGTATTGTCACTCAGTCGATCTCATTTTGTTGTATGGCTTGTCTGACAGCATCAAGCAACCTGTCGTGGTTGCCTGTTAGGTGTATAGGCCCACCAAAGTTATTTTCCTTCATATTATTGATGGTCAGCCCAGAGTTTTCGCGTTCTCTTCGCTTCTTGCCATCTGGGTTTCTTCGAATTATCAACCGTTCTATATTGATCTCTCTCTGATTGATTTGGCGAAAAGAATTGGAGAATTCGGAAAAATACGATTCTAAAAAGTTGATTTGAAGAACGAATCCTGCTGTTGGTGCGATGGACCATCTCGGAAATTCATAAAAAACAAGCGGCCGAGCGCCCCGATGCGAAATGTTTTGAGTCTTTCTATTTTACCTCTCATTGGGACTGAAGGTAATTAACCTAAAAAAAAAAAAAGAAAATGAAAATTTTAGTGGATATTCACCATTCAGCATTTAAGTCTGTTTGTTGAAATTTTGTCCCTAGATTTTTCTCATCAAATGCCCAAGGTGTAAACATTAGATAGGAAAATAAGATTGGCGTTATGATCTGTCAATCAGGGGCGTCTACAATTATAGATGGTATATTTTACCAAATGCAGCTTCTGATATGTGATTTTAAGAAATTTGAACAACTTTATAGTATTGCAGCTGTCTAAAATAACTTAGGATTTCAACAGTTCGTAACTACCATATTTGTAGCTTTTTATTATATTGATTTTCACTATGCATTAGTTTCAGTAGTTCAATTAGGAGAATTGTATTTAAGACAACACTTTTCGAGTAAAATTGAGCCTTTAATTAAAATAGCAATTATATTATTGAATAGAATAATCCATAGATCAGCAACCGTCTGTCCAAGGCATTGTGCATAAGATGAGAAAAAATTGAATATTTTTTTATTCATTCAAGGCATTTGCTGGGTACTATCGTGATAAAAATGTGGCCCTACATGATGAACAACATTATCAATATGTCAAATGTTCAGTACAGTATAGAGTTCAGTTAGTTACAATTCTACATATTTTTTAGAATGTCTTTATCTGCTTTGAGCTCCAGTAGCCAATAAGACAATACTCAAAATACTTTTACTAATTTTTAGTTTTCACTATATGGTTTGTTAAACTAAGAGTTTCTCTATTTACATTTATGTCCGATAATGCAAGTCTGTTTTATTATTTTTATTGGTTATACTGGTATCCCATAGGACCTTAAGCATTGTTCCTATTTAATTTTGAGTAGTATATGCCTCATGTAATGCATCTATTTCTGTCTCCAGGTGAAGGCGGAGAGTTTGTAGGTTGGCAAGGTAGGCAAATGCGCTCCTTCACCATCACACATCCATATGCATACACTTCTTCTGCTTGCTTTGCTTTTATATACATACATACATACATACATACATGCAATATATATTTGTATTACATATGTACAGGGTGAACCATAAGGAATTGACTATTTCAAAGTGGGTGTAAAGTCTGTTTGAAAATCTAAGACACACGGGAAGGCTTTGGTATTAATTCACATTATAAAGTACCGCTAGGTAATTATTCGTTGCATATTACTTCGCTCCTCAATATTGCGTTTGTGATCAATTAGTAGAATCTAAATACTCTATCATTAATTCAGATTAATATTCCCGCCTTTAGCAGCCCTTGCTGCATGACGTCACGATGGGGGAGACTATCTCGCGTCAGGAACTATTGGACCAAAAGAGGGCTGTAACTTTTAATGTGGTACTAAGGCTGAAGTAGTTTCCACGAACAACAAAATAGGGTGAATTTTATTGACACGACGCGCGTTGCCAATAAAGTTGGCATCATTGGGAGATTGTGAAATTTAAAGCAAAATATATTTGCTCAGTAATATCAACCTAAATTTGTAAGTACATTTTATGAGCCATAGGTTTATTTTATATATAAAAAATATCCATCCGTTATCGAGTCCGGTCTTGCTAAGCTCCGATAATTTTGTCAGTTTCAAACTGAGCCTTATATTTTTAAATAGACTTTTAATTGTTTTGTTGATTATCCGAAATTCTGGTTATATCATTAGCAAATGCCCATATTTATTTAAAATGTTCCCAATTTGTACATCTTGTTACCGGTGCCTCGAACAATGCAAATATGACTTATAGTTGTGGTGGTCCGAGTTTTTAATAATCAGATATGAATGAAAATCATTATCCACTACAACGTAGATTTTCGACAACTGATTTGGTTTAAAAAACCGCAACAGCTTTCAAAAAACACTGTTTTATGTATGAGATTTTGAAGCTCATTTTGTTTTATGAATTAGTCAAAAACATTTAGTGGCATTGCTTTTTAAATATTGCTTAATTGAGATTTTTGACAATTGTACTTGCGAATTTGTTAACCATAGGGAATAAAACGTTATGTAGAACAACTGTTCGTCGGGAATTCCCAAGGCGACACTGGAAAAGAAATACTGGTCTAATGTTTTTAAAAAGGGGGAGTCAATGGCCCTTTCGGAGTTAGCCTAACTAACGCGATTTTTACTCCATATATAAGATGACTAGACACATTCATGCAAGATTATGTAACCACAGTTCCGATTTTATACCACTGTACCGCAGAAGAATTGCTAGCCAATAACCCGGATCTAAATCCAATGGATTATTGTGTATACGCATGGGACAGTTGAAGTCGCTGGTTCATACAAATTTTAAAGTTGAAACTATATAATTACGATATAACAGATTAATAATACTGCAACAATTTCACTCAAGTGCATACTTCTAGAAAAGGGGCACGAGGAGTATTAACGTTTATTTTCAAAATTTTGTACAGCACAAAATCCTTCCTAAAACTATGCCTCAGAGTGGAGGGGGGAAAGGTGTTGAAATAAACAACTGTTAACCATATTTGTAAATTTAGGTCTAACACCAATCTTTGTTTTCAGTAAATGTTTTATGCTCATTTTTTTTTCGTAATACTTTTTTAAAGCAGAAATGTCTCTACGACTCATATCTAATTATGTATATTTTTGCGTTTATAACTAAAAAAATATGTTCGATTGAAAATCTTGTGTGTCAAGCAATGTTGTTGAAAATCTGTTTTATTTTTAAACCAAAAGAGTTACTGGGAATCTAAACCATACAATTTAAAGGTAAATTTTTGAATTTTTAGTCATGATTTTTATTAATTTACATGATTATAGAGAATTTTTCATCACCAAATATGAGTTGTTTTTGCCCATATTTCTTCAGGTCATGTACAATTGTTGAAATAAACAACTGTTAACCATATTTGTAAATTTAGGTCTAACACCAATCTTTGTTTTCAGTAAATGTTTTATGCTCATTTTTTTTTCGTAATACTTTTTTAAAGCAGAAATGTCTCTACGACTCATATCTAATTATGTATATTTTTGCGTTTATAACTAAAAAAATATGTTCGATTGAAAATCTTGTGTGTCAAGCAATGTTGTTGAAAATCTATTTTATTTTTAAACCAAAAGAGTTACTGGGAATCTAAACCATACAATTTAAAGGTAAATTTTTGAATTTTTAGTCATGATTTTTATTAATTTACATGATTATAGAGAATTTTTCATCACCAAATATGAGTTGTTTTTGCCCATATTTCTTCAGGCCATGTACAATTTAGTAACACTTCCAATAGATTGAAACCGTCAGTATCGTGATTACCAAATTTCGTAAAATTCTGTTAATCGACAGAAAAATTACACCTGTTTTGAAATAGTCAGTTTTAGTTATGTACATATATTGTGTATGTATACATATATATATATGTCATAATACATCGTGACTCAAGAATGATGCAGAAATTTTGTCTTGTTTTTCGGAAAATTTCATTCGAACAGTCTCCAGCTTAAATTCTATGAGAGAAAAAGGCAATTAGAGATAATCATCCTAATTTTCATAGACAGCATATGGACAGATTTTGTATTAAAAAGGTGTTTTAAACTCTTTTTTGTCGTTTCAATACATTAGAAAAACCTACATTTTTATAAACCTTTGCCAACGTTCAAGTGTCACGCCCACATTTTTTTTATGTATATATACAGGGTTGGGCAAATGTGTGGAAACACCTAACTTCTGGCTAAGCTATAAGTTCGATTAAAGAAATGCCCTTAACAAAAGTTTTTGAAGTATTTTTATTCTATTCAGTGATGTACTTTGATTTTCAACAGCTACCCTATTTTTCGTGATATGATGTCATGGGCACTTTTTTTTTAATGGAAGACCTTGACTATTTTTACAGTTTCAGATACACTTTTTCTTCAATTATAATGATACAGGATTTGGTGGGTTTGCGACTTGTCAGGGTTTGGACTCGTATGGAAAACCTGGAGAACCTGGAAAACTCAGGGAATTCAAAAATAAAAAACTGAAAATATCAGGGAATTTAATAAATTGCATAAGAAATCAGGGAATTCTGCGTCTCGATATGGAAAACCATAAGAGAGTTCTTAAGAATTTTCACGGATTCAATTCGATTCAAGGAATTATTTTATGTCAAATAAAAAATTACTTCACTTAAAAATATATGGAAATTAATATTTTTGTTTAGGGAAAACCTGGAAAATTGGGGGAATTTTTTCAGCTTTGCAAAGTCTGAACTCTGCTTGTGGTTTTTTGAATATTAAACAAAATTATGAAATAAAGAGTAATAAATACTTATTATTTAATGAAAATTAAATTTCTTGTTACAAAATATTGAGCACATTAATGTTCAGAAAAAAAGAAAATGTTCATAATAAATGTTCAAACTGGAGACATTCTGACAGCCTGACAATATCCTAGTCAATTAATGAAGGTTCCTAAAGAGTTTCAAGTAGCATGCTGTGATGTTTTTTTTAACAACCATCCTAATTCTATCTTCCAATTCTTCTAACAACTGAGGTTTTAAATGACCCTGAAGAAAATAGTCTATAGGATTTAAATCTGGCGATCGCATTGGCCATACAATATGTCGTCTTCGACCTGCCCATCTCTGTGGAAATATTTCATTTAGATATTGACGCACGTCAACTCCATAATGAGGCGAAGTTCCATCTTGCTGATACCAAATTTCATCTGAGTCTTTCAGGATTTGCCAGGTGTGAAAATAAATGATTTAATACTGGAACAATTTGCTCGCGCAAACGTAAATAACGATTAGAGTTTAAATTTTCTCTAAGAAAGAATGGTTCGAAAATGTGTCCTGATTATCCCCGTCCATACATTTAATTTTTGAAGGTATTGAGTGTAACTTTCTTCCATCCAGTAAGGATTCTAATCAGCGCAGAATGATTTGCGTTCGGTTAAGGAAAATTTGTAAAAGCCATTGCAACAAGAAACGAAATTTTTTATCAGATAACCATGACAATTAAGATGTAAACAGCCATCGCTTTATTTTATAATTTTATTTAATATTTAAAAAACCACAAGTCGCACACCCACCAAACCCTATATCATTGTAATTGAAGAAAAGGTATCTATCTGAATGCGAAAATATACAAGGTCATCCAGTTAACTGCCTATGACATCACATCTCGAAAAATAGGGTAGCTGTTGGAAATCAAAGTACGTCACTAATGTTCAGTGGCGCAGTGTTAAGCGACCACAGAGTCCCGGGTTCAAATCCTGGCCAGGGTATGGATGTTTAGTGGCGTTTTTCATGTGTTACCGAGACGGTAGTAGTGAGCTAGACTGCCACTGAGTATCACAACATGTCTAGTCGCTGTTATCTCTCCTGAGTTCGAGTCTCAGTTGCGGTAGATGGCACTATCGCAGGGAATGGTTATTGTGTTAATGTCTATGTGTACGTGTCCTGGATGAGTGGTAGAACAGCAATAGCTGAACTCCACCAGGACGTTAATATAAATAAAACCGTAAAAAAAATAGAATAAAAATACCACAACAAATTTTGTTGCGGATATTTTTTAATCAAACTTAAGGAGGTTGAGGCGGTACAGTCCCAACCAAAAATAAGTCGAATTCTAAATCGGAACTTTGCCATAATAAATTATTACAAAAGGTTATAAGACTATGATACCAATAATTATTGTCATAAAGGCATAAATAAATCATTTTTTATTATTAATTAATTATTTAAGTAGATTAGTTATTTTACTTAATGAACTAACTTTTGGATGTTTTGTCCACTCATTAAAAAAAAAAATATTGTGCAAATATCTGTGTATTTTACAAATTTGTTTCAGTAAATAATTTTTTTTTTTAAATGAGCAGCAGTAAAACTTAAAATTAAATCATTAAATAATTGAAATATCAGTTAAAAATCATTAATGAATAGTGAAATTTTTAACAATTTTTTTTATTTATTAAAAGTCTCCTAATTAAATTAGAAACAATATTAAAATATGCGTAAGACATCAATACTTTACCATAGTTAGTTTTCGGAACTGCTGACATTATTTGGTTATTTGTTATAAATTAAAGTGTACTATTTGCATGCTGGGTTGACGTATTTTTCATAAGACTACATGTAACAGTTTTTTAAAACGTTTAACTTTATGAGTTTCCTATTGACTGAATTTTTTACAGAAAATTGTGTCATAAAAATCTATTAAAAAAACTTTATTTCAGATTTTTTTCATATTTTCGTCTAACGCCTCAACATCCCTAAGTATAGTTTAGTCGGATATCAGGTGTTTCCACACATTTGCCCCACCCTGTGTATGTAAAAATGAATTTATTCAGCATGTGTCAATTTTTACAATCATTTTACAGAATAGACCACAATAGTAATAAAATCGGTCTTACATTGTAATGTCATCACAGAATTATAAAAAGTTGTTATTATTCAAAATGTGTTGATGATTTGAGATCAACAGCTCATCGCGTGTCTGATTTTTACTGTAATGGCCAGTATTAGGGTGAGATGAAATTTTCTGGAAAATGACGCACAAAAATCAATGTATATTTTTGCTCACACGATATATTTCATTGGTGCTGGCATGCGGTGTCGTTGGTGCTGTACATATCTTAAATTGGAATATTTTTTAAAAACACTTAAAACGATGTTTCTGTTAGGACCTCCAGCAGCTATGAACAGGATGAATCCACCAAGAGGGCCTTCAATGGGACCCTTAGGACCAGGTACCTACGGCCCTAGTTTAAGAGGGCCGCCACCTAATAGCAGTTTAGGCCCAGGTGGCCCTATGCCTCCAATGAACATGACTGGTCCGGGTGGACGGCCGCAGTGGCAACCTAACACATCAACGGTAAGTTTAGAATATTGTCATTGGTATCATGTCTACACCAATATGAATCCTTCAGATAAATACGGTCATTTAACGATATAGCAGGTTCCCTCGTTAAAAAGTATGACATCTGCCAGTAGCTTAAAAAAAAAAAATTCAGCTCAATTGGATCAATAACAGCGCAGATATTTGCATTTCAATAGAAACACAGTCGGCTAGCCAAGGATCGATTGAGTGACATATCACTTTGTGCATATTTACCCATTACAGCCTGTTAGCATTGATAAAAGTAATTTTGTAAGGCGTCGATTTTAACTATAGCTCTTTAAAAAGGGGAGATTCCACTCTGATACTATAGTTAAGATTGTTTTGAACTTTTATTAAGTTGTAAAATTGCTATTGAAGATTACCGTAAGAAAACACTCCTCAGGTCGCAGTCCTTAACGGACCCACTTGTTGTTTTTATTTAATTGCTACTATCAAAATAGAATCTTGTTAAATATCATAAGAATCTGATATGTTTAAACCGATAATCCTTATTGTTAATACAAGATATTTAAAATCTTAAGTTAAGGTTATTAGTTAAGCAGATAGTACTCTCTGGAACGTTGAATAAGTGGTACGAATTATAATGCAGAGTATATTGTTTCTATTTCTCATACAATTAACGTGTTGTTACTTTTTAATGGATTATTTTAAGTATATTTTCGCCTTATATCTTCCCAGAGCGAAAGTCTTTAACATGTCTTTATTTGTAGCTTTATATTATTTGATTGCTTGGTAGGCAAGTCTATTTAATTTTAGTTCCTACAATGCTATTTATTCTGTAATTACATTTTTAAGTCATTGAAGACTGCGTTCAGCTGGTCTCCGTGCGAGCTATGTTACAACCTTTACAACCTAATTTTTGCCTGAAGGATCTTTTGTCTTATTAAGTTCTAAGAGCTTAGCTAATGCTTTATGCATTCGTAATATAAAAGTAGGGAAATCGAAATAGTTACAGGTAGGGACAGGTCTGTATCTTCTTATACAGTGAGGTCTATAAGTAGTGGATATTCATTATCTACGTAATTTAGAATTTATGAGTAAAATCCTAAAACACGTCAATTTTTAATTATAAAATGAAATTGTTTACCTCCCCCTTCAACCCCCTTGGAGTGACAGCTACCCCTTTAAAATTTTTAAATGGAACGAGGGTGCGTGTAATAGCTCATTTGAAAGGATTTTTAATTCTCTGTCCAGCAATATAAGATTTTTTGAATTTGTCTAATTTTGTTTATTGAAAAATATTACATTTTTAATGTTACCAAGGAAACAAAAGAATATGAAACAGTTTAAATCAAATGTTCAAACTGGGCGCCCGTTGCTTATTGACAATAATGGAAGAGTTGTTGAAATTCTTCTAAAATATTTTGTATTGTTTCCGAGTGATTTGATTAATTTCTTGCCTAAATCATCAACGTTATTTGGTCTGTTGAACTGTACTTTCTATTTTAAGTAACCCCATAGAAAATAATTAAGTGGGGTCAAATCGGGAGAACAGGCAGGCCACTTAATTTCACCGTATCTACCGATTCACCTATTGGGAAAAGCTTGATTGAGGTAGGCTCTTACTTCCAATGCAAAATGTGATGTAGCTCCGTCCTGCTGATACCAAATACTTCTATCAGTTTCATTAGGATTGTCATCATCTGGGGAAAGTATTCTTAACTCTGAAACTAAGAGATTTTGCAAGAAATCCAAGTAACGCGCATCTGTTAATGTGCTATCAAAGAAGTATGGTCCGATAATTTGAGAATTAATAATTCCAGCCCAAACGTTCACCTTGGCCTCCATCATCCAGTATCTACAGTTCTGTTTCTTGACTTCCATTTAAGACGAATGTTGCCTCATCAGAAAAAATGTTTTTTATAAATAACGGATCATCTTTGGCATCAATTTGCCATGATAATTGTTTAACACAGTTTTTATGGACCATTTATCATTTTCAGTGTCTCTTGAGTCAACTATAACAATATAATAAGAAAACAAATATTTTTTTGTTTAACTCGTTTTGATTCGAACACGGACGCATGAATTGTTTACCAACGAATTTTGGACTAGGTGTTTTTAGTATATTAACTGAATTAACTGAATTTTGAACATCCTTTAGGTTTTATGTTTATTTAACTTTCTTATAATTAACTTGTCTGGCCTACTGGCCGCCTGTTTCATCTGATGTCACAACTTGACTGCCTGGTTATTGACTTATTGACGGTGTGAGTAAATTCTAATTTTTGGTACAGCTACTACACTCATCAAGCTGTTTCAGAATATGTAATAATGAAGTGTTAAGCAGGCCTATTATTAAAAATCTAAAATTCTGCTTTGTTTCAGCCAATGAACTATTCATCGTCATCGCCTGGTAATTATGGTGGTCCTCCCGGTTCTGCAGGACCCGCTGGCCCTGGTACTCCTATAATGCCCAGTCCACAGGACTCCAGTAATTCAGGGGGAGAGAATATGTACACATTGATGAAACCAGCAGTGGGTGGCAACATGCCTGGTGATTTTCAGATGGGCGGAGGACCTGATGGCTCTGGACCCATGGGGCCGATGGGACCTAATTCTATGGGGCCAGTGTTAAACGGTGATGGAATGGACGGAATGAAAAACTCTCCTGCGAATGGTGGACCAGGGACGCCAAGAGAAGATAGCGGAAGTGGCATGGGAGACTATAATATAGGATTCGGAGGCGGCGAAAACGTGAGTAGAATGCGGTGGCCGGTGCTTGCGCTTTCAGGGGTCCCACTAAAACACCTTGATATACCCATCCTGATATTACCTATTTTATCCCATATTTATTTATCCTTTACATTTTGGAATTTATTTTTCTTGGCTTTTATATGTGTGGGTAAGAAATCAGTTGTTGTTATATGTTAATGAGTTAGTGATTTGTAGCAATTACGACAGATGAGTTTTATCAGTAAAGCGACCTTAACAATTCAGGTAGAATCACGTTTATGCAGTAATTCGCCTCTTAGCTACTTCTAGTCTTGATTAACTTTTACTGGTTCTTAATTATCAATGAATATATTTTATGAATTGATATGCAGATGACATTTAATTTGGTCCAAAAATGTAAAACTAGAGACATTCCTAGATCCTTCCTGTAGTTTGTTCCTGGTGGGACCCCTGAGCTTTGTAGACTGACACTTACCCACTAAAGGTCGCTTTCCTTCCAGGACCAAACGGAATCGGCTGCTATTTTGAAAATAAAAGAGAGCATGCAAGAGGAGGCCAAGAGGTTTGAGAAAGACTCGGACCACCCTGAGTATTTCATGCAATAATTCCCTCGCCTTGCCTCTTTGGCTGGTGGACGCCTCTTCCTCCTTCCTAACCTGTACTAACACGGGCGGTGGTGTGCTCAATACTCAGCTCTTCCCTGCGCCAGGCCGCCGACTTCACTAGTCATGAGTGTTCTGTTCTGTTTGCAGATATTCCTGTGAGGCTGAGCTGAGATAGAGTAACCCGACCTGACCCGGACATCATTTGGACAATTGCAGTTGTTACGGTCCCTCAACTCCCAACCACTACTACCACACCACAGTACCAGTCTCAATCAGTACCAGACACCACAAGACCATCCATCGTCCATTGTCCACCAGCCTAGGCAAGGTTGGAGGTATTCACGGCGTTCTGTGTTGTCATGTACTACTTGCATGTGTCTATATTCCTCCACGGGGCAGATTAAAGTTGATGCAGATTAGGCCATTTAAAGCCACTACTGAACATCACAAACTGTAGTTTTATATAAATTTTTATGGTAGAGTTTTAAGAGGCTCCATTCTCTAATCTGTCCCGGCCTATGTCATTTTTTTTTATTTCACCTCTTTATGTGTACATGCAATAGCTAAGTGCAACCAAGGAGTCCACAAGGTCTCCAAATGTAATTAAACATAAAAATTATGTTCTTAAGTCTCTGTACCTTTCCACCTGATGAATTTTCTTAATTTCTTACTTAATTATTTTTATGAACTTGGACCGTCATTAGAGTAAGAAAACGTTTATTTATAAAGTTTCTCTTAAAAATATATACTTAAATGAGTTATTAGAATATTAATTTTATGAATGTGTGTATGAATGTGCACTGAAATGTGATAATGAAATTAATCGTGAAAACGTATGAATTCATTTAATATTGTTTTCTTTTTTGTATGGATAATAAATATTAAAAGTTATGTATAATTTTATTCCATCCCTCTAACTTTTACTAATCCTGTTGATAACGAAACAATATCCAGTGAAGTATATACAGAGAATATTATACAAAGGAGGAGAAGAAAAATCTACACAGTGTAATATTAACAATGAAGAACATGTTGGAACGTTTTATCAATAAGTATGTACCTGATATTTTGTGGAAAGATGTATCTAGGACCAAGCAAATTGATTACTGCTGTTACCAATTAGTTACTGGTAAACCATCCATTTTGTCACAAATATACTTTTGTATGTGCCAGAAGTATTAATCATAAGAGGATATGGGCCAAAAATTTTGCTCAGTTTGACAATTACTGGTCCTAGATATATATTTTAACAAAATTTCAGGTATCTGTCTTTAAGAGTTGCAGAGGTAGGTATTTAATGTTGAAATTTGTAAAGAATGAAATTAGGTAAGTATAAAGTAAATTACGAGGGTTGAATTTGGGGGTGTGCCAGTGGTAGCACTTGCCACAGGCATAAAATCTGAGGAGCAAAAATTTGAATTTTGAAATAGTTTTATTTTCATCACAAATGTTTAAGGTAAAGTTACACATTCTGTACGACGTGTTACAATAATTTTTGTCTTTAGAGAATGCTGCTATAACTTGTAAAAAATAAAGACTTGCCATACTTCTTTTTTACTCTGTAACATTTGACATATATATTGTTTTCAACTTTTATGTACTTAGTACAGTAAGAGTTCTGTTAAGAATTGATATTCTGGGTGATATTTACTCCATTGCCATGATCACTGGTTGTACTGTAACATATTTTTGTGGGGCCATAACGAAGCCAGTATCCAGGGGGGTTCCTAGTATCCTCTGCAAACATTTGAGCACCCCGTGCAGAAATTCCAACATTACCTGAGTAGAATTATTTTGAAAATTATAAAAGTCTAAATTGGCATCCCCTGAAATCCAATGAGCACCCCTACAATTTATTTCTGGTTACAGGCCTGGCCATAGCCATTTTCAATAAAAGATCATTTTTCTAGAACGGTAATTATTGAATAGCCCTTTTCTTATTGGCTAGAACTAGCAGTAGGCAATAATTTCAAATTGACAGAAATCTTGCAATGACTTCGAAGTCCTTGAATCCTACAAGTTAAAATTTTCACGTGCGTGGCTCCATCTACTAACACGTGATGGAGTTCGGTGTTTTCACAAATTTTAAAATCTCTATGACTGAAGATAATACTTAATTATGGTTAAAACAAATTGAATTTTCCCAAGCAATCGATTTATTCCTTAGAATAAGTACTTTTAAATTTAAATATTACCGCGAAAAACCGTACGTCACAAGGAGCGTATTCAGATGAATTACACGGTAAAGAATAATCGCCGAACGTGGGACATTTGGTTGTTTCTATATATTGAACAAATCATCTGAACGACTTTAGACAAATTAATGTATACATAATCTATATGCTTAGTAGTTGATGATTATTAAATAGTTTATATTATACTTATATTACTTATGTGCTTCATGGAATTTTTTTTGGCACTTAATGAATGCTCTGTTTGAGCAAGATGAATTAGAGGAAGATTCATCTGAGTTAGTTGGATTTTTAGATAGAACAAATATAAATATAAGATACACTTTTGTGCATGAAATCCATACCAGTTTTTCTAAGGAAGAATTCAAACGCAATTTTAGATTGATGAGACAAACGTTTAATTGGGTTCAAAGCCACATTAAAGACAAATTAGATACCAATTCAAAATACGCTGACTATCTAGCTTCTGCGCATGCGGGACCATTTTCATCGATGTCCCCAACAACGGTAAAAAGTTGCGTATCCGACGATGGTCGCTTCAACCATCTGAACGCTGGTAACTTTAGCACTTCGTTGTATCTGAACGATGCAAGCGCACTCGATCCACAACCGACGAATCATCTGAACACGCTCATGGACGTTATATTTCACATCAGATATTTGCAAAATGTATATTTTTGGCGCGGAATTTGTGTAAAATTTGTTTCTCGACTGTTTCTAACCACAGTGATAACTCAGTTTCAGAGGTAGAAAAAGTGTTTATTTTTAAATAGGTATCAAATTAGCAAATTATGTTGTCGTGAAATGAATTTTGCACGATAAATTTTCGGTGGTCCAAATTTACGTTTATTCAAAAGCACGGCTGTATCTTGGCCCTCCTATGGGCCCAATTACCTACAGGTCTGTACAGTACAGTAGCGCCACCAATTGTTTCCGCTCTTTAGTCTTATATTGTACGCGCCTTCTTGATGTCTGGTTGTTTATGAATTACTCTCATAGTACAGTTTAAAGATAATAAAAATGGCCCAAAAGTACACCGATTTTAATGAAGATGGTCACATATATTTTTATTTCAATTCCTAAGTCATCTCTGAAAAAATATAACTGTCCCATATTGCAGAAAGATTAAACTTGTTCAGGCTGTAAAGATATTCTTTTGGTCACAGTATCCCAGAGGAAGATAAAATCCAAACACTAAGGGCCGGTTTATCAATGCGAGGATAAAAATTATCCTATGGTTATGGTTAAAGCACAGTTTAATAATATAGTAGGGGCAGTTCTCCTACTGGTATAGTCCTCGCGCCGATAGCATTAGTAAGGGATCATGGACAAGAATGATTGGGAGTGACCCTACTGTATTATTTAAGCGAGGATAAAGTAGCCTATTGTTAAATCGCAGTTTAATAATACAGTTCTGTGATACAGTAGACACTTCACCCACTGAGTGTAGTCCACGCGTCGATAGCAGGAGTAAGGCTATCGACGCGTGGACTACACTCAGTAGGGGAAAGGACCCTATTGTATAATTAAACTGTGATTATCAATTTGAGGTTTTGCGAGGATAATAGTTATCCTATGGTTATATAAAGCCTATTCATATGTCTATGCATTAACCATAGGATAACGTTAACCTCGCATTGATAAACCTGCCCTAATAAGAAGAAATTATTGACGCCAGTATTGTCTGGTTGCCTAGTTCGAGGGGCTTCAATTGTCAATGTCATTGCTGTCATTAGTGTCATTCGATATATTGTAATGTGTAGAGGAAGTTGTCTATTTATGTTATCATGAAATATTCTGTGTTATCAATATACCTACTTACGACTCTGTTTAACAATAAATTTACAAGAATATCAGCGTAATGATAAAGAAATTATAATTGCCTTTCCTGTCAACATACGGTAACAGTAGACTAATTAGTAATTATGGACAGAGGAACACCAGATCATTCTCCTGAAGAACCAACTGGTGAACGGTGGGATCCTCTTGGCGCTCCTAACGATGATGAAAGTGATAATGATTTGGATAAATTAACCTATGAATGTGAACATAGTAACCAGTACGTATTTAAAATTTTATAAAAATCCATAAACATTACTGTATTTCTAGATATGCCTTGGAGAGAATCAGGTGTATGGAGGAAGAACAGGAACTTCTTAACTCATCATTATTTGCTTTAACTACTCATTTTGCTCAGGTAAGCGTACAGCAATAAAGTGCAGATACATTATTAACGTAGTAGTTTAGGTTCAGTTTCGATTACGTCAAGTGGTAAACGCTCCTCCAGAAGACAAAGAAGAACTGTTAAAGTCCCTCGAAGAGTTTGCCTTTCGTGGTATTCCAGATGTGGGGCTAGTAAAAGAACGGATGGATGAGGCCAGTCTAGCAGAAGCAGTACGTTTGAGGCGCTCTCAACAAAAAGAACTGATAGATAGACTGAAATCACAATTAAGAGAACTAGAACAGTACGCCTTTGAAAATGGGGAAGCCGGCGTTCCTCAGGATATTTTACTAGAGCGGCAAAGGGTTATTTTAAATGAATTGAAAACACGTATGAATTTGGAACTTGATGAACAAAATTATTACCAGGTAAAATGTTAAAATCGACTTGTGTTGATATTTTAATATGATGTAATTTGTAGATGACTCAAGCTGACGTAAGTAAGCAAATAAATGTAGCTCTTGATCAACTGGTAAGTCCACTTCGTGTAAAAGAACATCTTGTGGCCCAGTTGAAAACTCAAGTTGCCGATTTGGAAAGATTTATAAGTTATTTGCAAGCTGATACAAAACATTCCAAGTGTTCATGTGGCTGCTCTTATCATGCGGTTAACCAGCCTTATAAAAGTGAAACTACCTTAGATTTAATTAAGAAAACTGCAACTATTTTGCAAATGTTTGCCATTCTTCAATTAGGGTGTGGATCCAGTCAATTTAAGAAAAACGATTTAAAAAGTACTATGAAAATTAATCATTGGGGGTAAGATAAATTTTATACCTACTTGAACCTTGAAGGATGTTCAGAAACTGTTTTTGTGATAAAACACTTAAACACATCCATGATTAATAAAAATGTGCAGGAAAAATAATTGAATATTTGTTTTTTGTAGTGATATGAGAGCTAGGCTTGAAATGGCTGTAGCGAGAGTAAAGGAATTAGCAGAACAGAACGAAGATAGAGGGAATCAACAGGGCGACTATAGTAGCGACTCAGAGAGTCAGATAGTTTCATGTAACGTACAGCTTACAACAGCTGTAAGAAAATACCTAGCGACGTGTATACGAGACTTGATCCAACATGGGGCTTATTCTGCACAAAGTTCAAGCCTCGTTCCTTTCATTGGGTGTTTTCCACGTAGAAGTTCTCTTACAAATACTCAGATACATGCCTGGGAAATTATTTTGGGGTATTATCAAATGAAAAATGGCGAAACATATAATTCTGCACCAGCAAGAAAATTATCACAAAGTTTTAATTTGGAAATAGCTGGAGCAACTCCTTCTTCAAATAAACACAACATGCTCTATTGTATCGGCAGTATTATTTCCACACACACTCCATACAAAAGAAGCTGTGACTCTCATTTTAAGGCATTCATTTGTGCCGCTTTGAAGTAAGATACAAACCTACTTTAATCTGATTTTTTTTAATAAAATATTTTTCAGTGCCAATAAACTTGTTCCCTGGTTGAATTTAATATTTACTTGTAACCAGTTGGTTAAAATCCATTATCACCCATGGAGTTATGTTGCAAAGACAGGTCAGTAATGCATAGCTCGTCTTATTTTGTAATAAAAGATGGTTACGCTTTAATTCATGAAGGGTGAAAACTGTGTATAGATGTCTTGGCTAAATTGTACGTGCGTGTTGTATTAGTTTGAGATAAAAATTACAATATTCTAAAATGTTTGTTTTTGAAGTATGAGCGTTGGACATGTTGGGACATATACATTTTTTTCGAAGTGTTGGGCTACAGTATAGAGTGATTTACCACAACATGCGGAAAATTTATAAGTAAGTTGTCCCGTCCCCACCAAAAGGAGTTAAAAAAATGAAAAATTAAAAAAATATGACAAAAAAAATTACCTTATTGTTTTGTAGAAATGCGCCGCTTATGACTTTAACCAATCTGACATAACGCGGTGCAACCATATCACTTCCCCTCCCCCTTTATCAGACTTGGGACTGACAGCGAAGCTGGCGGGGTTAGAAGTGACTTTTTGGGTTTAATCATATTACAAAAATAGCAAAAATTAAAATAATTTTTGTAGAACACAGCACACCAGAAAACATAAAAGTAACGAAAAGTCAAAGAAAATGTTCGAATATTTGACCATTACACTTAATGCACTGTTCTAAGCGCATAATAATATTTTCGTGTATGCGATCACATTTGTCTCTTTGATCACGAATTGGATTAGAGGCATCCTCAATGGCTTGTTGTAACTGTTCTAGGGAGTTAATTGGATGAACGTACGCTAAACTTCATATAACCCCAGTCAAGTTTGACCAGTCAGCCCCGTTGGTAAACGATAAGGCCCTATCAGTTGGTTATTGTACAGGCCCGCCCAAAGGTTTACTGAAAACCGTCGCTGTGACCTAAATGGCTGAAAAGGGTGTGGGTTTTCCTGGGCCCAAACATGGCTATTTCTGGAATTAAATATTCCCTCCCTTGTAAATGAAGCTTCTTCAATCCATAAAATGTTTCTTGTGAACTGGGGATCTTGTTGAGTGCTCTCCAAAAGCCATTCACAAAACTGCTGACGACGTGCAAAGCCTCCTGTCTCTAGAACTTGTTCTTTTCTCATGTGGTATGGATGAAATTTATTCTCGCTATAATACCACACCATATTCGGTGTTACCTCCAACCGATGACTAATAACATGGGTACTTATTGTAGGATCTTGTTCCAGTAATTCTAGAACTTGTTCATCAACTACAACAGGACGATTTAGTGCACGTTCTCTGTGACCAGGTAAACAAGACCCGGTGTCTCGAAGCCGTTGCACAGTAACCAAAATTATTCTTTCATTTGGCACATGCCTGCCGGGAAATTTTCTTTCATATTCTCGTACACTGGATGCAAAATTTTCATTCTTTGCACCATAAGTTACAATCAGACCACATTATTCATGCGATGTAAACGCTGGCATATTGACCGTTATCGATCTACGAATACAGTTTTTAAAATGAAACAATCCAAAAAATGTACTAAATTATTTCGGATCACTCAAAAATTTTGCAGGGAGTGTCCCACATAGAAAACTAGTAGGTGCACCATTTTATTTTCCGCATGTTGTGGTAAATCACCCTATATAAATTGTTTTTTCCATAGTGGTATAGAATGATTTGTTAAAAATCGATAACCACTTCTCCACTTGAAATTCCTTCCAGGTTTCCTCTACTAGATGGAGAGGCGACCACAAGTTTAATATGCTCATTTCTGAAAGGTCGAAATTTTTAGCAAGATAATATTTACAGTGATAAAGCAAACGTTTTACGGTTGCCTTGTGAATATCTAGTTCTTACAATACGATTTCTGACTACTTAGCTTATGGCACGAAAGCATAAAATAATGACTCCAAATTCATTGGCAACCCTCATTTACCATGCTCATCGAATAAAAAAAATAGAAAATTAAAGCTTAAAACCTCTAACCAAATAAAATGTGTTGCCACTTCTTCAACTGGCAGTATCTGGCCATTAGTAATGTATACTGCTCCTTTACTGATTCATTTTAACTAGTTTACTCAAGATCTAAAAGATATGAGAAATCAGTTACACTTTTTAAATGAATTGATTAATTTATACCCAGAAAGACTTGAGCTGCGAAACCAAAGAAACAAATTTATATTAACATACAGAAATGTCTTTAAAAAAACAAACATAGATACCCTTAATAATGTTATTCATCATGCCAACAATTCTGTTAAAATACCTAAGTGAAATATTATAAACTTAGGATAGTGCCACAATAAAACGAAGTTAATTGTAACATTTCTGTTGAAAACTTCTACTATTTTGTTAATATAGCAGAGGAAATTGCAAAATACACTTCCAGCAATAGTAGAAAACCCAGATTAAATAACTTAGATATATCAACATTGAGAATATTTTTAATTTTAAAGAAGTTTGAATAATATTTAGGGACATAATTAACTCATTGAAAAACAGTAACTCACTGGATGTTTTCGGTCTGAATGTCTCTCTGATCAAGTTCACAAAAAACGTATTGATTTCGCCAATTTGTAAACTAATTAATCTGTGTTTCAAGGCTGGAACGTTTCCTAAACTATTTAAAATTGCATCAGTAGTTCCTATTTATAAAAATAAAGGTGATATTAATAGTATTGGAAATTATAGACCCATTTCTGTGTTGCTGATATTTTCTAAAATAATCTAAAAGCTATGAAAATGTGTATTGACGAGTAACTTAGTGACGAATATTTTGAACAAGAACCAATTTGGTTTCAGGGAACGACTCTCAACAACAGATGCCATTCTGAAATTTACAGTGCACTTTATTGATTGCGAATAAGGTCTATTCAGCAATAGTGTTCTGCGACCTCTGTAAAGCCTTCGACTGTGTTACACATAACATTTTAATTGAGAAATTAGCTATACAGATTCAGAAAGTCTTCGTTTTGGCATGGTAATATTTGGCAATAAGAGCAAGCGAGAGCGAAGCAACTAGGTTATTCTTTTCTATCGTATAGGGCAAAACGAGAACTGACGTGTGTAAGACAAATTTAAACTCTAGGGATGTCCACACACATGTGGTGGAGATAGCAGGTGGCGCTTTGTACGATGTGTTATACATACGATAGAAAAGAATAGCCTAGTTGCTTCGCTCTCGCTTCCACTTATTGCTAATTATTGCCATACCAAAACGAATACTTTCTGAATCTGTATACAACTTGAGTGTTCAGTCAGTACGCTTAGGCTGAGTTCACTCTGAAGTTGTGGTGCCCGAGGGTTTTATCCTGGGTCCATTGTTATTTTAATTGAACATTAATGACCTGTCTTCAACACTTACCAATGTAAACTGTCTATATGCAGATGACTCTACACTAATACTGAAAGAAACTGACCTAAACACTCTTGAAAGCCAAATGTGTAGCGGCATAGTCAAGGGCAGAAAACTGGTTAGCAATAAATCGACTTTGCTTAAACCCGGATAAAATGATAGATAGTCATGACTTCTTCCCTTCGGGATCTAAGTGGTATAGAAACTAACACAGCTACTGCATGTATTTAGGAATATTCCTAGACTCAAAACAGTAATGGACTACTCAGGGTGCATCAGCATTTGGCCATTTTTCTCACTAAAAATATATATTGTCTTCTACAGTTATCCCAAATTGCCTCAATACAAGTTCTTAGGTCAACATATTTTACCCTATGCCAGTCTTGCATGTCATATGCTATAGTCACATGGGGACCCTCCGCTTGCAGACACGGAGTGTTTGGTTTGCAAAGAAGAGCAGGGTTGTGGCTGGGGTAGATTATAAAAGCGAAACACATTTCATAAAATTGAAAATTTTAACATTTTCCTGCATATATGTCTTGGAAGGCTTAACCTACATTAAAAAGCATATGTATCAAATAAAGAAGTCCATAATCAAACAGGCATAATTCACTTTGGGGTTAAACTTTTTAATAGTCTTCCCCCACAACCAGAGCGTTACCTATTGGTAAATTCAGAACTACAATTCAAATGTTCTTCATCAGTAAGGCTTTCTTTACAGTGGAGGACATTTTTGATGAAATTAAGGAGTGTGACTAACGACAAGTGACATATGGTTACAAATATGTTTTAACACTTTTATATAGCTATTTTAATGTTTTATTCTGCAACTCAATTGTTGTAATAATATGTGTATAATGTAATAATATTTTTCTCTGCCTTTAGCTTTTGACTTATGTAAATACTTCTGCATATCATAGACCACAGTAATTGTAACTTATCTAAAAATTAATTCATTGTAGCTTTTTAAAAAAATGAAATTCTGATATACAAAGTAAAATCATTTTAAAATTTATTTGGATCGATTTTAAGTTCTGAAATGGCAAATGAGTATAGCAAACAACAAATGCCCGTGAGCCTTCATGTGCATGTGTCCTATAACAATATAGGTCGCCGTTTTCAATGGATCGACTTGATTTTTTTCACAGTAGCTTCAACTAATGTTTGAAAGATGTCTGTTGAAAATCAATAAAATAGATCGAGTAGTTTAATAGTTAAAAATGTTTTTGTACACTTGTGTTTTCCCATGTTATTGACGAGTGAGAATATTTCGTATATTTCGTTAAAAATCAATTTTTTTCTTTCGTTTTTATAATTTAAAAATTATTTGTCAATTAAAAATCTGAAAAACTTTTTTTACGTTTTTATAGGTTTACACCGTTTAAACTACGGCACAAAATTATTTGTTATCAGATGTACTAATTAGCAGTATGTTCTGTACATGGAAAGTAATGATTCATTAAATAATAAATATTGTATGTTTTTGTAAAAAGGGCTTGTCCCATAAATAAATAAAATAACTTAATTTTTATATTATTTAAATTTTTAACAGGTAAATGCATTTACTGAATAACTCGAATAAAGTAAAGTATTTATTCTAACTTGTCGGTGACATAGGAAAATACGAGAGTGTACATAAACATTTTTAAGTATTAAACTACTCGATCTATTTTAATGATTCTCAATAGGTGGTTATTCTAGTATTAAACGAAGGTACTGTAAAAGAATCAAGTCAAACCATTAAAAAATTACAAATTGGATTGATTTTAAAAAATTAACTGAGTTATGACGACCAAAGTCTATGTAACGCAGTGACACAAAAAGTAGGTTGTTAGATATTGAGAACAGTTTAAGAGGTGACAACCCATTTTATATAGTTAGGGGGGTTTAAGCTTTAATTTCTTCTTTTTTCCCCTTTCATATGATAAGCATAGTAAGTCATACCTTAAGTAGTGAATCCCTGACTGTTGGGACTAACCTTTGATTTTATACTACTTAGATTGGCCACCAAAGTAAACAGTTTTTCGACAACTTTTGGAGGTGAATAACAGAGGGAGCGCTTGTAACCTCGGTATGAATTATCTTCGACATACGTTGCAATTCTGCAGCCAACTGAAGGCATGTCATCACTTACTTCAGTCTTTGCTAAAAGGCGGAACCGTTAGTGAAGGCTTTGATTGAAAATCAAAGGTGAAGCGCGGAAATAAATCGATTCAACTTTCCTTGGATAATATTTCGAGGATTAAAAAACAATTTTTACTCGGCAATTACTTTTAAATTGTAAATATTTCTTATTTATAATTTATTTTAGTTTCCAAAATAGAAAAACATGACGTTTAAAATGAAATAAATTTCTAAATAAATGTGTA
This sequence comes from Stenurella melanura, assembly GCA_963583905.1. Taxonomy (NCBI): domain Eukaryota; kingdom Metazoa; phylum Arthropoda; class Insecta; order Coleoptera; family Cerambycidae; genus Stenurella; species Stenurella melanura. Next base: position 26,315,367 of record OY757318.1, on the reverse strand, counting down.
TAAGGCGCCGTTTGGGAAATATATATTTTTTAATTATATCTTATTATTATATACACTTTTGCGAAATTTTATATTTATTTTTGTTCTGAATATACAATAAATTAACATTTTTATTTTTTTTTACTTCTACTAAACCGATTCTTATGAAACTTTGCACACATACGTATAGTTCCGGTGACAATTGATTTTGAACACTTTCATGTAACAAAAATTCAAGACGGCTGTTTCAAAATGGTGGACCAACTTTGTCATTTATAATCCAATTTGACTAAGAGTCGACATCTCAGGGTTTTCGGAGTCGTTAATTACAAATTTTTGGTAAAAATTCAGAAATCAAAATGGCGGTGTCAAGATGGCATACAAATGTTATCATTTTTAGCTGGATTCGACTCAATGTCTATATTTGGGGGTTTTCAGGGTCGCGAATTACAAATCTTTTGCCAAAATTCAAAAATCAAAATGGCGGCGCGAAGATGGCACACAAATTTTATCATTTTTAGTCCGATTCGACTCAATGTCTATATTTGGGGGTTTTCGGGGTCGCGAATTATACAAATTCAGAAATCAAAATGGCGGCGCGAAGACGACGGATAAATTTTATCATTTACAGTCCGATTCGACTCAAATTCGATATATGGGGGTTTTCGGGATCTCGAAGTACAAATTTTTAGTCAAAATTCAGAAATCAAAATGGCGGCGGACACATTTTATTAATTAACACGTTTTAAGTAGACCTGTGTGTAACTATGTAACTAATATATGATTCAAATGTATTGACCCCTCACTTTAACCCAGGCGCGGATTCAGAGGGGGGCGAAGGGAGTGTCGCCCCCCTGGAGCAAAGTTTAGAAAAGAAAACCCGATATAAAGATAAATTTATTTTAATGCATTTATTTTATTTTTACACCTATTAAATAATTGCCGCCCCCCCCTCAAGAACATGCTGGATCCGCGTCTGCTTTAACCGCGAATATCTCAGAATCGAAGGAGCAGAAAAAATTGAAAAAATTTTGTATTTATTATGAGTCTATTCTAAATCAACAACTGAAATTTAAATAATGTACATTGGACACTTTTGAAGTTCTGTTAAGTTATATTGAAAAATGTCCTACTTCTTAAAGAAATTTTGACTATACCAGTTTTTAATCCTTTAAAATATGCAAATAATATTTTAGGCGTCGATAAAGTACGGCATTTTTTTGTAGGGGGAAATTTTTGCAGAATTCGTTTATTCTAAAATTTTACAGATATTCTCAAAAACGTGAGGTCATGTTTATTTGGTTATTTATCAATGTATTTAAAAATTTTTGTCAAGATAGCTAATTATATAAAATGTAAGCATTTTCAGAAAAAAGAATTAGTATATATCAAATATTAATTTAGTTATCAAGCGTAAAGGATAATATCATTCCAAGTTTTGCACTAATATTATCTATTACGTTTGATAATTAAATTAATGTTCGATTTATACCAATTATTTTTTCTGAAAATGCTTACATTTTACATAATTAACTATTTTAACAAACATTTTTTAAATAGCCCAATGAACATCACGTTTTTGAGAATAACCGCAAAATTTTAGAATAAAAAATTATGAAAAAATTTCTTCATACAAAAAATGTCCTGCTTTATCGGTGTCTAAAATATTACTTAGATAGTAGACATATTTTTTAAGATAAATGGATTTAAAACTGGTATTGTCAAAATTTCCTTAAAAAGTAGGACATTTTTCAATATAACTTAACAGAACTTCAAAAGTATTCAATGTACATTATTCAAATTTCAGAGACTGAGTTAGAATAGACTCATAATGAACATACAATTTTTTCTGCTCCTCCGTTTCTGAGATATTCGCGGTTAAAGTGAGGGGTCAATACATTTGAATCGTATATTATATCAAAATGTTTTTTCTAAAAATAAGACGAAAAAGTTAAAAACAAAAATAGGTAAAAAAACTTTCAAGTTAAATGGTTTTATTTTAAATCATCAGCTGTACTAAAAACTACAAAATAATTAGGACACAAACCTGGACCTACTTGAGATTCTGACGTCTGGTAATAAATCAACTAAAATAAAAACGTGGGGCACATAAAAAGCTGTATAACGACTGATGTATAAGTAAATAAGAAAAATGTCTAAAATGTGAATCGGAGAAGAGTGTAATGGTTAGCTTGTTTATACCTATTTTAGCACATTATTGAAAATTAGTTCGACATCGAATGATTAATCTGAATATTCTTGTCATCCGATTCCGGACAAACCAAGTATCGAAATCATCTGAATATCTTCATCGCTAATAAAATTAGTTTGGCGATATCACAATGAGTTATAGTTACTTAGCAACGGCACGTTTAGGTTCTAGTAGTATTTATTCTATCAACACTGCACTGGAGTGGGGAGCGGTCGTTCATATAAAGTTTCACACCGACACTGCCCATAAAATGAATCTGGTCGACTGTAAAAATTTGTTTAGTTGACTGTTGGGCTCTCTATGAGTGGCATCCAAAAGTAAAATTTATTGCCACGGGCTCGCCTATTACGTGGCCAATCTAAGTGGTATAAAATCAAAGGACTAACTATAGTCAATGTAAAAATAAAAGAATAATGAAAGCAGAGTCAGGGTGTTTATTAGTAATTTCTCTCTATTATACAGGGTGTCCCAGAATTGAGTTCCCGGGCGGGAACCTATGCTTCCTGAGTCATATTGAGCATATAACCGAACTTACCTTAGTCCAAAAATGCATCCCTGAGGAACTACATTCTCTTAAAGTGAGAGAGAAAAGATTTTTTCCAATAATTTCCGTTATATTAGAGATAAAATTTTCAAGTTTTCATGGGGCCTGTATCTCTTGATGTACTCTATGTAAGCTTGATAACAACTAAATATCTTTTGTTTCTCAATCGCGACAGGTGTCCTGTTTCACAAACACTTATGACCTACGGAGAAAAAATGAAAATTCTTGATTTTCCGTTGATATTACACAAAATTTTAAAAGTATTCATTTGTGTACTAAAACAGGTGGACGTCATGTGGAGCATTTATTAATGTATTTTTTAGAATAAACTGTATTTTTTGTTATTACAACATTTTATTCTAGAATTGTAAATAAATGTTAAATACAAATGGGGTGAAAAACGATAATTCCTTGTATTTTATTACAAAAAATTATAAGATTACCTTTTTGCAGCTATTTCAATGCTCTGCAAAAATATTCAAGTATTCCGTAATTTTACAGGGCGATTAAAAAAATATAGCCAATCAAATATTAATTATTATGAAAAAAAAAATAGAGAAACAAAAGATATTTGGTTGCTGTCAAGTTCAGATATAGTACTTATAGCGATATAGCTCCGACCAAAATGTGAAAATTTTATCTTCAGTATAATGGAAATTATTGGAAAAAAATGTTTTTCTCTGTTTCACTTTAAGAGAAAGCACTTCCTCAGGGATGCATTTTTGGACTAAGGTAAGTTGGGCTATACGAGCCCCAATATGAACTCAGGAATCACAGGTTCCCGTCTGGGAACTCAATTCTGGGACACCCTGTTTATTATTTAGTTTGTTTAAAATACCCGTACTATGACATTTCTACCTGCTTCGGTTCAATCTCTAGACAGGTTTAGCCGGTTTTTCATAGTAATTATTATGGAAATGTTTAGATAAATTAAAAGACGTGTTTATTTCATATGAAATTATTGATAGTAAGATTAAGAACATAAAATAAGTGGGTAAATTACTTTAATAATTTATTTTTCAGTATAATTTTCATAATTACGAAAAGAAACAATAGTGCGCCCATGACGTGAGTGATTTATTACACTCATTCATTTCCACATAGACTTCAGCTAAAACTAACCTTTTTAGTTGTTGATAATTTTTTTCTTAAGTAAACATGCTTCACCAAGCATACGAGAGATACCCTGTGTTGATAGTATTCTTTTGTTTTAGGGTTCCAAGATAGCTTAAAAAGTCTGGACTCCTTATCGGGGTTTAAATTTGACTTACCTGTTGATTTGGCCATTAGGCAGTTCCAGAGTATTAAAGATGTATTCACTTAATATTTACTTATTCTAGTCATCCCCATGTTCCATTTTTTTTTTGTTATTAAATTTTGTTACTGTTATGATCTCATAAGTTTACGTTTTTTTAAATTGTTAGTTAAAATATGAGTATTAATCTTATATTATTGATGATTTATAATAGTTTAAGTTAATAAACATGTTATTTCAGATTTGACAAATATTTCCTGAAATTACCAAAAATCCTCTTATAGTTGAGTACATATATTTAATGCACATAAAAAACTAAAAGCTGCGGAGCACAAGTTAATATAAACAGAGACCGGGGCATGTTTAATTTTTTTATAATTCATTAAATAATAAATATAATGTATTATTACTTAATAGATAAAACATCATTACTCTTATGTAAAGTATGTTCTGGCATAAGATAAGAAATAAACGGAAACAAGCTTCTAAATAAAATTTCTAACTCCTGAAATATAGTTACGCATATCACCCCTAACTAGAATGTCATACCCAAGGGACAGATAAGCAGAGCCGTACTTTGAATTTATCTTATCAATATCGAGAAGGGCGGGCAATGCGTCAGATATTCTTATCTAGGCGCAAAATAAAGTAAGATTTTTTATTTACCAGAAATGTCATTAAATTTCTGTCGAAAACACGATTTTTAAATCTCTAGTATTATTTTGTTTATTCTAATAGTTAAAAATGTGAAGTACGGCTCTGTAGGACCTTGTTCTCAGGTAAAAATATCAATTTTGATATTTTAATGGCATGTTTTTATATACATCAGATATGTGTAGATAACTATACCCACTGTTAGATAATAATAACCTTCACCCAATATTTTTTTAGACAACAATAAAGAGACATTAAAATGACCAGAATATGCATAAATATAGTCCAGTATATTTTTAACTTAGCGGGTCCACAGGTCGCTTCATTGGCAGAACTAAACTTTATCAACATACGTGAACAATGTTTTTAGGCTATTGCTTTAACTTTATGTATGTGCAAGGGAAGTATATATTTTTTATTTATTAACTCATACACAAAACAAATTAAAGTTTCCTCAACCCTATACCTCACCATCCCTTCTAAATTTTGAATTTTTCGCAGATGCTTTGATTTCCACAGATTTAGGGCCATCCGTTCAGTATGTCACGCAAATTTAACTGTTTTTCTACCCCTCCCTCCCCCAGTGCCACAGGTTGTCACATTCAAGTCGACCCCTCCCTCCCGTTATGATGTCACATATTTTGCAGCATTGAATTTTGGAGGTAGAATTTTCTGATTTTTGCATTTTTTTTTGAATTCCATTCAATTAAATAACGTGATGTCACAAAAATTTGTCCCCCTTCTCCCCCTCTTGTCGAACTCTGTCACACTTTATGAACTCCTCCTCCCCCCTCAAAGTGTGATATAATTAATGGATGGCCCCTTTGTCACAAAAAAAATGTGTCTTTCACTTAGAATTATTGTCAAAATAAAACTCATGCTAATGGAACAATTTTTAATGAGAACAACTTGTAACATTGGTTTTGTTCATATAAAAACAAATAAATAGAAACAGATTACCAACTACAACAATTTTTTTACAATAGTTTGTAAAGAAATATAAAAATAAATAATTTCCACTTATAACTAGAAAATTATCCGGTAGTTAAAGGGCATTCATTATCAAAATCAGTAAAAACAATTTTTTTTTATACACAGAAAAAAATAATTGACCTAATATTAATGACCAGTAATAATTGACTGCAAAATCGTTAATATAATCCATTTTTCATTAATATTATTCTAAAAAGATGATAATAAGTATGAATTTTAGTGATTGGCTAATGATCTTTTACGTTATTATAATTATCGCGTGTGTATTATAATAATATAATATGTCCTTATTTCATGTAAAAAAATATGTATAACATGAAATTTACATTCACACAATGAAACTTACATTGTAACAATTAAAAAAAGTATTAAAATAATGCCCATGAAGTGTTAAATACTATGCTCCGTTAATCATAATATTTGCGCAATAGGGATTATACCAATCTAAACTTTCATAGCTTAATACAGTAGAGTCTTAATATTAATGTTTAAAAACATTAGTCAATCTAACCTAGTCATAAATATAAATACTGCTTAGTATATCAGGATAAGGCTCGTATCACTCAATGTATTAGTTTATGCTGATAATGTCCGAGTACTTTGTGACAATGCTATTTTTAATATTTTTTCGTAGCTAGCTACCCCCTCTACCTACATGCAATTGAGATTGTTGAGAATTGCCACCATTTACATTCGACATTTTCTTATAAAGTTAAACTCAAAAGTGAGGTGATAAGTCTCCGTGAATCCACACCTTTACAGTGGTATAACTAGTGTTCCAGCGGGTAAGATATTATTCTGTTAATTATTTGCATATTTTATCAATAGACATCTATATATAACATACGTATCGACGAGCTCTATCCCATAAAGAATAGTACTCTTTGCAGTACTTGCTTACCATATGGTTAATCAATACATTGAATTAATCAAACAAGATCCTCAAATTTTCCTGAAAATTTGTCAATCGTCGAGATCAAACCTGTGCCCACAATTAGAATATTCTACAGAGTTTTCTAAATATGAAAAAGAACAAAGAAATGCTTTAATAGAAATTATTGCTCGATACTTTGAAGATAATGGGATTTCCATGACAATGAAACCTAGCTATCGCCTAGAACAAGAAATTGTTAACAGATTTCCAACTGAAAAACTGGTAATATAAATTGACAAAATCGTTTTGACACAACTAATTTTAGGAGTATTACCATACGAGTGAAGGCAATAAATGGCGTAATTTAAATATTTCGTTTAAACATGCAGGATCAGATCATATTTCATCAAAACCTCAGAAACAGAAAAGAAATACGGAGTAACTTCAATTTGGTAAATATATAATTTATTTAATTTAAACTCCAGTTTTACTTCCTATACTAAATCTTGAATATATTATAACACTTGATATCATATATGTACATTTAGCTAATAGGCTACTATTCAGTACTGAAATAATAAAAAAGAAAATCCCTGTCAAATTCCGTTTTACTTTTTGGATGTCTTGTATACTGAAATAAACTACTGTATACGGAAATCCAAATAGAGAAATGGTAATTTGATATGGATTACCATTTTTTTTTATTGTCTATATTAAAAGTTTAATAAATTTTGTTAATTGGTTTCAAGAAAATAAGGCCGAAAAATTATAAAAATAAAATCTAATTTGGAAATTATTTTAGTTCCAGAAGAAGATCACTGAAATTCGACAATTTGTCATTGGAGGAATTCGATCATTGTTGGAAACCAGGCAGCAAATATCGATTAGATGAAGTTAACAAGCTAGACTCAACTTCTACCATTTTGAAAAAATTACAGTTTTACAAACAACCATCAGGATTTAGGCTGGTAGTAGTGGTAATTTACTGTTTATTATACCTAATCTTAGAAATATTAGAAATTTTATTAATGGAGAGCATTAAGATGACATAACATTTTTTATTTTTAGATTGATATGCACTTCACCACGAAGCATGAGAATGGCGATGGTCTTCTGAAAAATTGGGACGAAGAAGTACAAAAAATCGCATTATTTCTAATGAATGGTATTGTGGTAAATTTTTATGACAGGCTGAAAAACGAAGATATCGACGAGAGTAAGTAAAGAATATTAAGTATATTTTATATAACCTATATGGATTAAAATTTTAAATTACCCTAAAAAACATTGCCATATTCTTGGGTGAAAGATATTTGTTTATTTTCAATATTATATTACATCAAATATATGCCAAATCTTGAGGGCACTGTATATAGAATCTCATTTTTATATTACAAATATTTCAAATTTTTTCCTCACCAAAAAATGTTGTTTTTTTTTTTTTGTAGATGTGCAGCAATTTTATCTCCTCACGGATAATTTGTGTCCACCAATAAAGTGGTAATAAAAGACAACTGGGAAAAACCAAACAACAAAACTTACAATTCGAGCTTCTCAGCAATCATTTCCTTACCTTGGCAAAACTTTACAAGTGGTTGAGGAGTGGTTCAATTTTTTAGGAAGGAAAAAAAATGCAGTACACAGCCTTTTACTTTTGCCATTGGAGAGGATATTACAAAATTTGAGGAAATATATACTTACATATTTTGATCGAATTAAATATAAATTTCTTAATATCGTTAGAGCGATAGATAGGTATTTGTTTCAAAATAATGCATATTTTCAATTTGAATTTTCCAGCAAAAAGTGTTGTTTTGGACGTTTATTGAAACACATTTTTATAAATTTAATACAGGAAATTCTTTTCCTAAAGTACACATTTTATGTGAATATTTAAAAAATTTACAGTAAACTGTTAAAAAATTAATGAGTTTTTTTTTATTTCTGTTTAATAAACTATATAGAACTCTATTGATTTTAAAAATATAAAGCAATTTTTATGCAAACTTAAAACACACAGGATTTTTTTTTTGTATATACATGAAAATCTGGTACGCATTTTTAATCAACTTAGGGCCGCTATTATACATACAATCCTCGGTTAATATGGGTTACTCTAACCAGGTTGGTTACTATGGACTTAATTATTGACAATAATTGATTCCTATATAATATATGGATTATACTAATGGATCCAATTATAGTCAATAATTAATAATTCCATTAGCAACAAACCTTATACAGAAACTTAACCCGGGATTGTCATAGTGGCATTCGCATCATTGTGACAATGTAAGCCAGAGGTATGGATTAATGTCTACCGTCACCTTATTAACGTCTGTTAACATTAAGTCAATGCATTGGATTGATTGAACAATGTACAAAAAATCAATACGAGGATGACTAATAAATAACGCTCTGGTGTTTGAATGCATGTTTTTGATCATGATTATGATGAATAAAAGTGATTGGTCGATGTACAGGAAACATTAAAATCATGACAGAAAATTGATGCCCTATTGAATTATATCATGAACGTGGTCATTCATTATCGTAATGACTTTTTTCATTATATTTACGTCACTTTTTCGTTCTGTGTATGGAGCATGGGTATTAATATAACCGAACATTTTCAGTGTGCATTTTAAAATTAAATTCTGTTATTATAATTGGAAAAAAAAATTTGATTACAGAACCAGAAGTGATTTTTTTCTTGAATGAAGTAATTTTAAACAGAAAGACATTAAAAGACTTATACGTCATGCTCCGATTAGTTAAGGTTCAAGCACATGTTTGAATTGATTGACATTCTTGCATCGTTCCTATGTAATATTTCAAGCAAACAAATAATAAATGGATGAGTGCTTTAAAAGAGCTAAATCTAAATAATAACCTAAGAATGTCCAGGAATTATATCAGAAACTTTGTGGAGTCGATTCCTCATTCAAAAATGACATTAAATGTTCAAATTAACAGGTGATCAAAAGTGTTTCCTGAGGAATGAATTAAATAGATTGAACAGTTTTTGTTTTATAAAGGTAGTCTGAATACCGTCTCCAAATTACAGAAACTTTAGTAACATAAATCGTCGATGAAAACTTTTCAATTTCCACTTTATACCGCTTAAAAAGCTTAAATGACGTGCTCTATAAGGGTCGCCAATACCACTGTTTAGTAACATTATGTATCACTAATTTTTATCTCTGTGTGTAGGTACACGCTAACTTGTATGTAAATCTAAATATTATATATACACGCGAAAGGTGAATACGTCAGGACGCAAGTCGAGAAATTGAAATATGTTGTGTTATTTTGTGAGAAAAGGCGGGGGGACACCCCTGCACCCCTCTTTCTACGTCTGCGACGCTAATACTGCCTGTGGCGCTGAAAATTATTAATTAGATAGCAGAATAAAAACCAGCCACCTAACCTTAAACAAATTACATGAAAGAATGAAATTATTATTGGAAAAAGCAGAAAAACATTATTTCTGCCGTCAAATCAGACCTAAATTTGTGAAAAAATACATTAATCGTTACAAAATTTAAAAAAAAAAGTTCACTGAGTCTGGGTATTTGAACCCGGGAACGCTCGGATGCTAAGCGAGGACATTACCCATAATCCAACCACCCTCTGACATTCAACACTATCGCACGGAATAAATAGTCATAGTATGACGTAGACGCAAAGATGACGTTTCGCGTCCGTGCTGGTGTTAAATTTATTATATCTCAATCTCCTTTTCTCGCCGTATATGGAAGCCTTTAATGTGCCTATGAAATATACAGGTCCATCAATGAACACTAGATTTTTGGGTGTTATCTTCAAATTGTCAGAGCTCCCCCAGAAAACACTTGTTGACTTGGATTTTTATCGTTTTCTGTGAGGTATTCACTCCACAAAACTTCTATCACCCCCGGACACTTTGTATTTATATATTGGTTAAACAACATGTATAATTGTCTCCATTCGTTTAATGCACATAAAAAAGGCAATAAAAACCAAGCATCCAAATATCAAAGGCCTGCCGACAAGGTACTACAGAGCCGTATTCAAATATTTGCGTATCAGAATGAACAAAATATTATCCTGGAGATTTAAAAATCGTATTTTCGGTAGATAGTTAATGACTTTCCAGTAAATTAAAAAATCTTACTCTGTTTTGCATCAAAATAGGAATATCTGCATTGGTGGACATATTGCCTGCCCTTTATGATATTGACAGATAAATTCAAAGTACGTCTCTGTTTATCTGTTCCTTAGGTATGACGTTTTAATTAGGGGTGATTCATGTAACTATATCACAAGAGTTGGAAATCTTAACTAAAAGAGGCGTGTTTTCAATTATTTCTTATCTTAATCATGCCAGAACATATTTAACATAAGAGTATGGTCTACTAAGTAATACATTATATTTTTATTTTAATCTAGTCCAAAAAAATTCAGTATGCCCCGGTCTTTCTATATATTAGCTCGGTCGGCAGCTTTGAGTCTTTCATGTGCAGTAAAAATATGGAGTGAACTATAAATGCAAGGTGTCCAGTTGTCCAATAAGAACATTAATCCATTATAGACCGAGCTCCCATGACAAAGGAGGTACCCCATCAAACACCTCAAATTTAAAAAGTAAAAATGGTTGCGAAACATGTAAAAATCATGTTACGCCCGCCAGACTAGTAAAAATTTGTTAATTGTTATTTTTTATGAATTTTTGAATTTAGCTAAAAGAAAATGATTCTTCTTTTCAAAACACCTTCTTGGAATTTGCGAAATTTGGTAAATAATGAACCATTTTTGAACAAATTTGTCTGTCTGACAATTTTTGTTTATTAACTGACAGGCCCCTTGTTATAAATTTTGTTTTCTATGAAAGTGCACCTCATAACACCTCCCTGATTTTACTTTTAAAAATGAAGTTTAAGATCCTATTTCCTATCGCAACTTATCTGGCTGACAATTTTTGTTAATTCATTTCTCAGACTTAATTTTGAATGTGCAGCATCAATGCATCAGGATGAATCACTGGCATCTCATAACACTGGCATCTCATAAAATAAACTGAAGTTTAAGATCTCCTCTATGCATAAAAATTTGTCTGTCATTGAAAACAATAAGGACGAAAAACGTTTCAAAAGGTAAGCATTTCCAAAAAACTGAATGAGATTTTATGAAAATGTAATTCATTAGAATGAAAAAATTTTTAACGAGAAGGTAGGTAAATAAATTAATTTCAGGCCTTTGTTCTCATTTTTAACTGAATTTGCATATCGTAGGGGATCATGTAAATACTAGTTTAACCTGCCTAGCCGTAGGGGACTATGTGGGATGCTAGTGTTATAATGAGAATTTCCAATAAGAATTTTTACTTGTTAGCATAACCAGAAGTCAGGTTATCGAAAGAATGCAAAGATTTCATTAATATTTTTACATATAGTTTTTCTTTTAGTTCTCACAGATAGTTTTTCTTTCCGCTGTTTGCAAAATCCTATAAAGAATATGTTTCATACTTTACATGTTTAGAATATATAATATCTGTAAAAGCCATCTCTGAAATCCGATAGATAATTCCGAGCTCTGGTTATGAGATGCCAGTGTTTGATCCATTGATGCATTGATGGCACATTCAAAATGAAGTCTTGACAAATTAATTAACAAAAATTGTCACATACATTTTTTCAAAAATGGTTAATGATTTACCACAAATTGCGTAAATTTCAAGCAGGTGTTTTGAAAAGGAGAATCTTTTTTCTTAGCTAAATTCAAAAATTCATAAAAAATAACAATTAACAAATTTTTATTAGACTGGCGGGCGTAACATGATTTTTACATGTTTTGCAACCATTTTCACCTTTTAAATTTGAGGTGTCCGATGAGGTACTATTTTTGTCATGAGAGCTCGCTCTATTACTACATATAAAAAATCATGACAATGTATGTAATTTCAGGTGATATACCAATTCAATTAAACATGTATCTGACCTCCGCTTCTTCACTAATCGAAGTATAATGTTCCTCTCATTGAGTTAATTAACCCTTTCACCGCTCAAGACGAATATACTCGCCAAAGGGTTAAATGTAATAAACTCAACTTTTAAGCATATACTCAGCTACAGCATGTAATTTAATTGCACACACTGGCAAAGTTAAAGGAGCGAATATAAACTGGCATTTTTTTCTACATATTTTTTTTTCCTAACAAATTTGAAGGTCTAGACCGCCATGACTTTCTTACTTTAATTTTTGTTTATTTTGCATATTTTCATTATTAAAGATCCATTAGAGAGAAAGCCAACATAAAGATAAAAGTGTATGTGATTCTGAAGCCAACCAGATGAAATGCGGCAGATGTACACATTCAACAAGAAAAAAATGGAAAAACAAGATTGCAAGATACATGAACTGGAGCATTCGATTAAGGCTTTAGGAGAAAAGCTAAATTATTCCGAAAATAATCATGGAGATCATACACCAGTACAATCTTTTCAAAAAAGAGCAAATCCTTGAAAGTTAACGATGGAACGTTTATCTTGGAAAAAAAAGGAAAAAAAACCATTGTGTTGGAATTTTTCGTAAAATCGTGTTCTAGTTAAAATAAGTCATTAAAAAAACACAAAAATAGAATTTTTTCAGCGGTATTTTACTGATTTCGTGCTCGATAACTTCTAATATATCCATTTTTGGACTAATGTCCATGGAGACATTTGATCAGAACGACTTGAAGCATAACATACATTTTCAGCCGATTCGACTGAGATCTAATTCCCATAAGATTAGTGCGGGGATCTTTGTTAGGAGAAAAAAAATTATGTAGAAATAATGCTAATTAATCTGTTCCTTTAAATTTGCCGGTGTGTGTATTACTATAGCAAACTATAGACAAATTGCCTTTGAATGAAAAGTCATTGATTTAATAAAAGTGCATTATTTAATATTCTGTTATTGCTTCAGCTTTACAAAAATATATTTTAACATGATATATTGAAAACTAATGGGATTAATATACTGTTTAAATAGTATTCATTTATCACAGGTATCATGACAAGAGTGCAAATGAGTCAAAATGACCGAAGCAAAACATTTATGAAAACTGTAAATAGCCTATGGTGCAGACAACAAACATCTGTCTGAGGATAGATTAGAAAGAAAAATTATAATATAATATAATATAATAATATAATGTAATATAATAATTCTACTATTAAAATAAATGCTAGACGTTGCAATTTTTATTTTACCTAATGAAACAAGATTAATCTACCTTTTTATTACTTTTATCTGCACTCGTATCTAAACTAGGACTAAACATTGATTTAATCTTATAATGAGTTTCAGAAAACATTAACGTTCCGATAAACACCATTGCAGTACCAACCCAATGGGCCAATGTAAATGGATTTTGGAAATAAATTATAGACAACAATAAAGAAAAGAATTTTCTTAATGTAATTACCAAAGTCACTGTAAGTGATTGGCACTCTGTTGTTAAAATATAAACATTACTAATACACATATATTGCGTAATTACATTGAATAATAAGAATCCCCATAACACGGGAATTGTAACGTTAAAAACTGGCATCACATACGGATCACTGCTGGACGCTATCCCTGCATGCTCCAATAGACTAGATGAGTATATAAGAAATCCTGGCAATGCATATAAATGCTGTAAAATGAAAATTTAACTTAAAAAAAATATCAAGATATATACAGGGCGTTTACAATCATATGACATTGTTTTTGGGAAGTAGTAGAGGTTGTGTCCAAAGTATATTACTCTAACGAATTCATATTTATTTTGCAAAATTTCTGAAAATCCAAAAAGGAACTCATAATAATGTCTGAATTTGTCTTTACCGGCCTATAGAACGTTAAGATACATTGATATGATATCTGGTTCAGTGGCACAGTGTTTAGTGGTGTTACCCAGATGGTAGCAGTGGGCTTAGATGGCAGCTGAGTGGCACAACATGGCTAGCTGCTGCTATCTCTCCTGAGTTTGAGTCTCAGCTACGGTAGATGATAATATTACAGGGAATGGTTGTTGTGTTGATGTTTGTATGCAGGTCCTGGTTGAATGGCGGAATAGCTATGGCTAAACTCCTCCAGGATGGTAAGGAGTTAAAAAGAAATGTGAATAGGCTTTTGTCAGACCCTTCACTGTGACCATCAGGCCTTTTGTTGTGGCCCACCCCTAATTATATTTCACCTAACAATAATCACTTTACAAACAAGAATCTTGTTGGGTGAGAAGCAGTCCAGAGCCTTTAGCGCTGGTTGTTCTTTGCCAGATGATAGTCGTATCTTCACCCACGCTTGAGGTTATTCTTACCTTTGGTTTACGATTATATACCTCAGCTCAAGTTCCTTCAGGAATTTCAGAGTCATCTGTGAACCAACAACTGTTTGCACTTTGTAGGTTGGTTTATTCCAATCCCAGTTGCCTCTTCCTGGAAACAGGACTAGGCATCACATCTGAATGCATTCCCAGGATGGTGTGAGAGTCTATGTCATCTAAGAGCCTCTTGCACTAAATGATGCTAGCCTGTGGCATGTTAGATACCAATTGTTAGAGTCTGTATGTCTAAAGCAGTTATAATGTGGCACTTATTGCATCAAATATTTGCCAGGCATGCTTGTCTCCATAACCCAGAGTACATATGGAAAATACATGGAATATACCTATATAATTTATTCTATAGACGCGCGGATTAGAGGGGTGAAAATATAGTCAATTTTTCGGTAAATCGTATTAGGAATTTTTTATAAAAACAATAATACCACCATCTCATGGAGTATCTTTTAAACCTCTTAGTGCCAAATTTTGATAAAATATCTCAAGTAATTTTATAGTATAGTAAATATGATGTTTTATCATATTACATTGTCAAATCAAATGAAATATATAAGTTTGATCCATTCTCGCTCAGAAAAATTACAAAATGAAGAAAAAATGATTACCAGCCTGATTATGATTATTATTATTATTACTATTATTATTATAGAGTTGACATACATATATTATGTACTATTCAATAAAAGGCTTCTTTATAAAAGTATTTGTTATTGATAATTACTAGATTAAGAAATGTTCTATGAACGATCATTCTACTTCTAATAATTTTCCTATATTCAGGCCTTGAACTTGATGGCTGTTCAGAACGTGTATCTAATAAATCATCGTCAATGTAGTGATAATACGCAAAAACCACAGCTGCAGGGCATTGGCCAGTGAATATTTGCTTAAGTGATAGTCTGTAAAAATTATAATTACTTATGTGACTTGATACTGACGGTCAGTGACCTAATAAGTTTCAACTAAATATAACTACTGAAATCATATCTCCACCTTTATCATCAATTTATTTTCTGATTTGGTATAATATATGACCCTGTTAAATTCAATGTTAAACAGCTTTATCACCAACCTATCTATTTTTGACCATAAGACTTTCACATCAAAAGTTGAAGGTCACTTCTATTTTTCGAGTTATTTGATCACATTTACATTGTTCTTTTGCAATTTTTGCGCCAATTTTTAAGTCTAACTGAATATTTATTAACACATTAATCTATTCCATATGTTTAATTATTTTACAGAGAGTACAAGCTGTTGTGCACAATAAGTACTTTTCCAAATTGGAAGGCAGCGAACTTTTACCATGAGTTTCTGGAAAAATACTACTATTGAAAACTTTAAAGCTCATAAATGTTTTGCATCGGCATGGTAGCTCAGACAGTTAAAGAGCGTTTGGTTAGATTGTCTATCAGACTGGGTCCGATTCCCAGCTCCAGCACCGGCAAAGCCGATGGGGTAATGGATGGTGTCTGCATTTTTTGAAATGTATAACCCCCTTCCAGACAGCCTAGGATTTAGATTTGGGGGTTGTCTACTATGTGTGGTGTGTATGTTAGGGTGGGTCAAAATTTTTTAATTTGCTACATCACGGAAAACATGCCGGATACAAACAGGCAGGATAAGCAAAACAGAACAAAGAAATGAAAAATCAGTTAAGATCTTCCGGTCGCGCAACGTCTTCCAAATTTATAGAAATTAGTGAAATTCAACTAATCTTCGTGTTTTTTAAAGGGTGTCCAGCTGATTTAGGTCGCACTGTTTTACCTTGAAAAACTTGCCCCTCGAACAGATAAGTAAAATAAAACAAAGAAAAGAAGAATCGGTTGAGATCTTCCGGTCACGCAACATCTTCAAGATTCATAAAAATTAGTGAAATTCAACTAATCTTCGGTTTTTTTTTTAAATGTTTCAAACTGATTAAGGACAAATTGCCATACCATGGAAAACTTGCCCCTCGGACAGATAGGTAAAATAAAACAAAAAATCGCATCCCGCGACCCACCCACAGATGAATTTGGCTCACCCTTCTAATCAGTGTTTTTTTTAACCTGTGTTTGTTATGAGTTATTAATGACATTAGTGTGATGGAAGCTTCCAAGAAAATTACTCGACAGGCATTTAAATACCCCTTATTCGACCATCCAAGAGACTTGGCTGTGAATAAATTTCTAACTTATCAGGACGTCCTCTAATGCTGTTTCCAGGAACGTACAACTTAGCTCTGGGGACTAAAGAGAAGTATGTCAATTTTTCTAAAGTATCAGCAACAGTGGCGCAGAAAGTAAAATCGATATCAACTTTTTCAGAATACAGAATTGTGCAGTTAATTAATCAAACTAAACTTCAGCTCAGTCATATTAGTTTGAAATCTTCAATATTTGCTTTGAATGTTGCCTTATCCTTGTCACGGTATCATGATAGACATTAATTAACTGCACAATTCTGTATTCCGAAACAGTTGGTATCGATGCTTTATCAAACACCGATTTTCCTTTCTGCGCCACTGTCGTTATAACTTTATAAAACTGACATACTTCTTATTAGTCTCCAGAGCCAAGTTGTAACGTTCCTGGAAACAACATTTGAGGACGCCCTGATGAGTTGGAAGTTTATTCACACCTAAACCAGTTGGATGGCCGAATAAGGGGTATCAAAGCCTGTTGAGTATTATTCTTGGAAGCTTCTATCACACTAAGGTCACTAATAACTTATGACAAGTATGGGTTAAAAGAAACACTGATTATTGCGAACATATCTACATAAGAAATGCCAACGCCACATGTGGCAGTACATGAGAGTGGAAGGAGGAACTAAGTTCATCCTTGGATGACAGGACGCGCGACCGGAAAATAATTACCCGATTTTCTGTTTTTTTATTTTACTTATCTTTCCCAGGGAGAAGTTTTCCGAGGTATAGCAGCAGTGTGATCTAAATCAGTTCGACACGTTTTAAAAAACACGAAGATTAGTTGAATATTACTAATTTTTACGATTCTTCATTTCTTTGTTTTATTTTACTTGTTCGGCCGAGGGGCAAGTTTTCCGCGATATAGCGAATAAAAAAAATAAATAAATAAAAATGTTTTCCGGCCCACCCTAGTGTACGTTTATGTAACGTTACTAATATTTCTTGGACCTAATTCAAGAGAATTGCTTACCGTATAGTATAATGCTTCTTCTGGATGTTTTCCATGTTTTCTATAAAGATGCTCCTGAAATATTCCCATTCCAGCAGAAAGTAATAATGCTCCCGTCAATAAAATAATTCCAATAATCCACCAGAAAAAGTGATCAGGAGACACCTCATTCGGTACTTTTCTTGTACCAGCATCACAGTCTAAACAGGCAGCCTGAAAGTATATAATTTATTATTCAAAGTAAATATAAATAGTGGTCAATTTAAGAAGTGATCAAAACTCTTTCTCCATTAATGACCAAATTAATTCGATATGATTTGAAGTATGATCGTAATCACTTCAATCTTAAATGAATAACTGTGGTTAAAATAAGACTGATAGTTACCGCTTTCTGAGGGCTGCTGGAATATAAAGTACATATTATGATTCCTAATGTAATAAGCAATACTGATATGTATTTCTCCAAAGTATATGACCTTTTTACGATCACTATACCTAAGATCATATTAGCTATAAGAGATCCCTAAAATAAAATAAAAATAAATTTCTAGAGCAGAAAAATAATGTTCAATTTATACTTACAGCTCTAAATATCATATGTAGCGGTACAGGTATATTAAATGCAAATGCCCAGTTGTTAACTACGCTAGTGGTGAAAAAAAATATGTTCAAAGTTAAATAATCCCTAAATATTATTTTTGGTTTAACAGTTCCAAATTTTGAAGTAAAAATATAACCATGGAGTGCAATGAAGGCGAACTGGCAAAAGGTAATTAAATGTCCCGCACCAGGATCTAACCTAAAAAAGTTCACAAATTGGTTTACAAATTTAAACTCTGCACAATTTACTTACTTTATAATATATTCTAGGAATACATTATTGAGCATACATCCAAAAAGAGTAAAAAAAATTGCATTAACCGCTTTGGAATTCATAATAGTTATTTATTTATTATGTAACACAGGTGAACGTATACCAATTTGCAATAAAATTCAGAACACTTATCAGCCAACGGTTTTAATTTCTCAAGATTTACTTAGTAACCTCTTCAAATAAGAAATATTTAATAATCATCAATTGCCTCATAGTTTATCTATATTATTATAATACAGTTAATGTTTGAATCGCAATCTAGTAATTAACCAGAATGAGTGTTCGAATATTTGAGATTACAATGCGCAAGTCGCAAGGTCATAAAAATAATGTTAAATAAATAAATAATGTACAAAAGAAAAGAGTATATTCTATTACTTTGTCACCTCAGCAACAAAACCTCGCAAAGTACAGCAGTACTAGTACTCTAGTACGGACCATGACCAAAGAGTTTAACAAATAGAGGAGAAAAGCTCCATAAGCGCAACGTATAAGCAGCGGTAGGCTGTAGGCTTCTCATCCTTCTCACACAGTTCGTTCTCTCTTTGTCGCACAGTATATGAGGGGAGGTGACGATTGCAATACAATGACAGTATGACAGATGACAATAGGTGTATACCAACCTGGGACTTATGGGTGACTTAGTTTTTCTACAAACTTTACAAGTATTGTCACAAAAAATAATTAATTAATATATAAATTTAACGTCATAAACAGATTAAACGTTATAAACAGAAGAAAAATTTGAGAAAACTCGTTTAATTGTAAATAAAGCAGGACGCCATTCAAAACAAAGATTCAAAATTGACGGTATTTGCTGGTATTTGTGAAATCAAAGCGCGCCGGGTAAGGCTGTATTGCTGTAAAACAGAATAGAGAGAGAGGGTACGAGGACTGCGATAAGGACGAAGAGCCTACCGTCTCCAAGACAACCAAATCGCGACTGCCGGCAAATCGGCGGCTTGTCTTCTCTAGTTATTAAACTCTTTGACCATGACACTACGATACTGACAGTAGTGAGAATGACAGTATCGTAGTGTCAAAGTTAATCTTTGGTAGCACAGATTTGGTAGTGTCATGAGTACTCGGACAACTAACAAATAATGACATTTGATTTACGTAAGATTGTAAGATGCATAGATAAAATGTAAGATGTGACAATATCAGACAATATCATTAACGACATTAACAGTGTTGCCACAAGGTCGAAACGAAGTTACTGGCGAAACTAAATTGCACTTCTGGCATTTACTGGCAAAATTTCGCAATATTGTATTCCCAGGGCCCTTGAGAGAAATTCGGGGTCCAGGGGTAAGAACATATACACTCACGTACTCTCAACATTTCGATATTATTCTGGAGCGGGGGGTGAAATTCCCACAATGCAATAGTGATGTCAATATATTACCTACCCGGTACTAAATACCCGTTACTGGACGAAGTACCGATTACCGGGTAGTCAGTATAAAAAGTACCCGTTACTTCGGTATTATGTTAGTATGAGTATGAGTAATGAACTAATGAATGAATGAAACTATAGGAACAAACGGTATAGGTAAATCCAAATCGGTATTGGTATTAGTATGAGTGTGCGCGTGAGGGTATCCGAGAACTTTAAATATTGTAAATGTAATGCCGGCGGCCGGCTATATACCGACATTACCGACTACTCTATTAGCATTAGCACAAATATTTCCAAGTTACTGACGGTATTGACTGAATAATGTACCTAATCTAATAGTTTCTTTCTTAGCTTTTAGGCGAAAACAAAATATAAAATGACTTCGTTATAATAAAATGAACACAAGCATCAAAAATAGAATGGACATGAATTTATATGTAGTTCTAATAAGTAAAAATAAATAAACAAAAGTATGTACTAACAGAAATAAATAAACAAAATTAAAATAACGTTCCGAAACAAAATTAAAAAAGAGAAGACATAGGAACAAATATTCGTCGGGGAAAGATATGAAATATTTGGTTGCACGGAAAGTCGCTCTTTGTTAAGGTCGATTTTCGTGTAACACCATTGAATATGTACGTGGGCAAGCGATCTCGTGCCTTGGTATTGGCAATGAGCGCCATCGGTCCTACTAAACGTATTACCTAGGGCGGCATCAGTATGATAAATATACCAGTACCGGTACCGGGTACAAAGTAACGGGTACTCGTTGGAAAAGTACCGGGTATTATAAATACTCAAATGTACCTGTATTTGACATCACTACAATGCAATATTTATCTCATTGGTTGCATGGTTGCAACACAGCATAAATATGCTGTGGTTGCAATTTCGAAGCGAGGGGGGGGGGGAATTCCTAGCGATACAATTTTTTACCTCGGTTACAATTTCGAAGAGTGGGAGGGAGGAGGGGTGATTCCTTGCGATACAATTTTTATTTGAAAGGCCGTAGGGGCGGAGAGGAAGAGCGATTACTTGCAGTATACAATACAATCTTGTTATGCTATTTAAAACAAAACAAACAAATTTGGAGGTTTGTTCCAAATCAACATCCCTAACAAGTTATTCCTGGCAGGCCTCTTCATTCCTGGCAAATGCCAGTAATTATTGGCAAAACGGCAACACTGATCATTAAGGACAGGATCGAAATGTCAAAAACTCGTAAGCTAGTACTTATGTTAATCCTAGATGGCACAGTGTGTATCTTATTTTATTTTATTGGCAAGTTTCAATATTTGTCGGAACGTTGTCCGCATTGCCACATGTACGAAAATTTCTTTAGTATAAGCATTGATTAAATAGAAATAGATACTTAACCAAAGAATTTGTACTGTTAGTTCCGGTCTTAAATTCATAGATGTCGTGTGACCTTTCGAGTCGAAGTTTAAGCTGGGGTTTGCAAGCAAGGAGGCATAGATTAAATCTATCCTTCCTTGGTTTGCAAGTCGGGTAAATTAATTCATGAATGAAATGAAAGGTTGGGCGGGCGGGCCCGTGGGGTGTGGAGGGAGCTAGACGACCTAGCAACTAAGACTGCAGTGCAACCAACGTTGCCAATGATTCGGCATGATATAAGATCCACCTACTCGCAGAAAATTATCTGATTTTGTAAGAAATTATCGGCGTTTTTTACTTTTAAAAATAGCATATGGAAAATAGTTACATGTGTATATATGTTATATTTGATACTTGGTATTTGTCTTTTTAAAAAATGTTTATTTAATTAATTAGAGTCATCGATGACTCTGAGTAAAATATAAAATTGTAGAATTAAAAGTTTATTGTAAAGGTGAGTATAATACTATTTACAAAAGCGTCTGCTGGTCATATTTATAATATTAGGAAAGCAGTGTCAGCTAGACGGAGAACAAAGGAAATGCAAAATGTGCAATTTTGCATAAACTATGAGAACGGATACAAAACAATAGATGAAACTTGATACGTAAGATAAGCAATTACCGAGAGAAGTCGTTATCAACTTATGTAACTTGATACCACTGAGGAGCTTACTTATAAGTCAGTGTCGTACTGTTATTTTTTAATATAACAACTTCCCCCTTAATAAAAAAGTTGATTGTTATACAACAACTTTTGAATAAAATGGTTATTGAATACAATATAAAAGTAATAATAAAACAAAATGAATATAATGCAAAGATAATAATAAAATATTGAGTGAATAAAATAATAAGCAAAAAAAATAGAAAGAATAAAAGTTTAAGTCAATAAACAAAAATTAGTGGTTCACTGGAAAGTCTATGATAACTCGATATCTTCTTCTTGAGGTTTGATACCGGGTCGCTTTCTTGGAGGGATTAAACTTGGGAATTTCATGAAGGTTTTGCTTCGTCCTGGAGGAGGTGAAGGAGAATCGCCTGTAGAGGGTTCGATCTTCAGTAAACGTCTCTTCCTTCTACATTTACAAAACACGTAAAGTAGAATTATGGAAATGATGAAGGTGATGGTGAAATACGTGAACCAGGACATATGTTTGGTCACGAAAGGTTCGTTGATGAGATCGTCCAGATCCTTAGAATATTGCTCCAATTTGTTTTTAGCAATATCCAAATCTTCGATATTTAAATTATTGAGTTTCAATGGTTTTAATTTAGGTAGTTGAATTTTGTCGGGCATCTGGTTACAACATTCAAATGGGATTTGCACAGGATGGGAATTGTCTTTAATTTCGGAGAGGTCCTTGGCACTGGCTTGTATCCTGGTAATACCTGCGAAGGCGTAACATCCAGGTTGTAATTTTATAATTGAATTTTTATTAATCAGCTCCGTTGCTGGTTCTCTCTTCGGGCAGCTAATAGTAATATGGAGAGGTTCGGAATTTATTATCAGCCACGTGTTCTCTTCGAGTTCTTGAACATTGTACCCTTGACTAATAATGAAGGAGGTTTGGCAATTTTCAGGAAGTTTAATTGGTTGTTTCAGAATCCTAGCTTCACATATGGCATTCTGGTCAATAGGATATGCAAACAGGTTTGAGCAAAGTTTGGTTCCAAAGTAGAGGGGTTTGCATTCTTTTAGATTTGTTATCGGTATGTACATTAAAGAATCATCATCTCTCGCGATAAATTTTTGAGAAATAGATAAAATATGATGAAGACCAGTTCTGTTATCAAATATTGGGATAGGGTATAAACGGTAGGTATTATAGTTTTGAGGTTCAACAAGTGGTATCTTTAAAACAAATATTAAGTTGGAATCTACTTGAAATGCTTTTAGTTCGATAATATCTAAATATTGAGCAACTGCTGATAATTTGATTGGAAGAGGCAAATTGTTTCTTCGCAAACTCTGTGAAATTTCTTGTAATGCCGTTACTAAATGATCGGGAGTTATGATTGATGAATGAATGATTCCCAATCGAGCAAATGTTATTGAATTTAGAATATCATTCAAGTTATCTTCAATATACAAATAGCTTGCCATTAATTGTTCACAAATGTGTAGGAATATTAATTTTGTTTCTACAGCTTCGATGTTTCGCGTCATGGTTTCGATTGTGCGATCGATTTCTTGCATGTCTTTATTAAATGTTTCTTCGTCAATTTGCAATTTTTGAATGGTTGAATTGAAATTTTTGATTACCGATGTTGTGACTGAAATTTGGTTTTTTATTAAATTTTCTAACTGATGTTCGTCGTTATTTAATTTATTAATGCAATTAGCGTAATATTCGCCATCTTCGGCGTCTAGATTTCCAGTTATTGATTTGAAAATTGTGCCGATACCGTTTAATATTCCGCGTTTATATCTCTTCGTGTCTAGAAATACTTCATCAAATTTAGACTCAATAGTTTTGGAAATTTGTGTTAGAAGGTTAAGATCTGTTTTGACTTCGCTTCTGAAAGTGATCATTTTTTGATGAGCACCGTCAAGAGTGTTGAGAATCGTATCTAAAATTCGTTGGTTCTTATCGAAGGCTAGTTTAAGGGATGATATGTTTTTATGTACCAGTAATGTCCATTTTTCGTTTGTCACTACGATGTCCGTGTCTTTGTGGTAAAATACACCAACAGTGTTATTTATTGGTATTATTTTATATTGTGCGAGTGCTGATCCGAACAGCAGGATAAACCTGAAAATAAATTTAATTTTCAGTATATGGTTTCATTCTATCGAAATTTACTTTAGTTTCTTGATTTGTTTCAAGATTTAATAAGGTAGCAGAATTTTGGAATATTTCTATGATTTTAAAAGGACCGTTAAATTTATTTTGAAGTTTGTTTTTAATTTGGGAATCTTTCACATATACTTTATCGCCAACTTTGTATTCAGGTCGATTTTTTGGAACGTTTCTGTCGAAGCGAACTTTCGCTTTCTCCTTTTGAGATTGCGTTCGACTGCGGGCGATTTTATAATAATGAGATATTCTGTTATTTAAATCTCTTACGTATTTCGTTATTAGCTCCTTTTGGTTGTATAAAGTTTCAGGTGGTCTAATAGACGTATGTCCGAAAATGAGTTCGTACGGAGTGAAACCGTGTGTTTTGTTAACTGAATTGTTATAGCAAATAATTGCGTATGGTAATATTGTGAATGGGTGTTCATTCGGATTTTCAGTTTTGTGGACTCTTATCATTTCGGCTAATGTAGCGTGAAATCGCTCGAGAGATCCGTTGGATTGGGGATGTCCTACGCTTGAGTATGTCAGTTTTATGTCATAGAGCGTACAAAGGTCTTTTAATAATTTATTGTCAAATTCACCGCCGTAATCACAATGAATTCTCAACGGGGTACCGTAGTGTTGAAAGTAAAGCAATAAGGTATTTACAACTGATTTCGCGGATTTATCCGGAACAGCATAGGCTTGAGTAAATTTTGTTAATTCGTCGCGGATTGTAACAGCGTAATTTCGCGTGGGAAATTCGAACAGGTCGACATTAATTCTTTCGAATGGCGTTTTTGGGGTCTCGGTGATTACTAAAGGATTGCTAAGATTTTTACGACAGACTTTAGTTTTTTCGCATGTCTCGCAATTTTTTATAAAGTTTTCTACGTCTTTAGTTAAGCCTCGCCAATTGTACTTTACTCTAATCCTTCTAATAGTTTCGTTAATACCACGGTGTAAGTTATTTTTACCTGAATGATTTTGATCTAAAATAATTGGAATTTCGTCTTCATCGGGGGTTTTAACAATATTTTGACAGATAACTATTTTCAAGTCTTTTTCTGCAAAAATAAAAGATAGCATTTCGAGTATTGGAAGATCTAAATTATTTTCTACATAGTATGTTTTAGAAAGATCCAAAATGTCTTGTCTTTTGTACAATACCATGAATAAATGTTCGTTTATTGAATCTACATCAAAAGGTAAAGGAACAATAAAATATTTTCTATGCCTGACCGATTTGCTTGAGACAACGTTAATAGTGTTGTTATAAAACTCGGGGTGTTCTTCGAACATGTCCTCAATAATTTTATGATGCAAATCTTCTAACTTATTTTGTTGAAAGAATGTTATAATATTTTTGTGTTCCTTGTCTAAAAGTTGTCTGTTTGAAGTTTGAATTTTAGAATAATCTATTAAGGATTTCGTCTTATACAAGTTACAAAAGATATCAAATTCTCGAGAAATTTGTTCTTTAGTGATTTTGCCGTTATTATTTGGGTTTTTGTCATTGTTTGGTTCGTCATCTTCTGATTCGTCGTCCTCGTTCGCGGCTAGAATTTTTGAATAAAATTTGGAACATTCCGAAAAGTGATTGATTTTAACTCGCGATAGCGCGTCCGCGTTTTTATTGGTTTTTCCGGGTTTGTAGATGATTTCATAGTCGTATTCTTCTAATTTGAGTCGCCAACGTGCGAGTCTGCTTCCTGGGTCTTTTATCGAAAATAGCCAGGTAAGTGGTCGATGATCGGTTACTAACTTGAACTTTCTTCCGAATAGATATGGCCTAAAGTGTTTTACTGACCATACTATGGCTAATAGCTCGCGTTCTATCGTTGAATACTTAGTCTCCGCCGCGCATAAAGTTCGAGATGCATAAGCTATTGGTAAATCTTTGCCTATATTTCCTTGCGAGAGCACGGAACCAATGGCAAATGCGCTAGCATCAGTAGTTAGGATGAAAACGTCGTCAAAATTTGGATAAATAAGAATCGGAGTTGTTGTTAACGCTCGTTTCAAATTTTCGAAGGAGTTTAAGCAATCATTGTCAAAGTCGAAAGGTATATCTTTTTGTAATAATTTTGTTAAAGGTTTAGATATCTTTGAAAAGTTAGGGATAAAACGTCGGTAATATCCAGCTAAGCCTAGGAATGATTTTATTTCCTTAGGGTTTCTTGGTTGAGGAAAATTTAGAATCGCGTCGACTTTAGCGGGATTTGGTTTTACACCGTCTTTAGTAATAAGATGGCCTAAATATGCGACTTCCTTGCGTAAAAATTCGCATTTGTCCGGTTGAATTTTGAGATTAGCTTTTTGTAGACGTTTGAATACTTCCGTTAATCGCGAAATGTGATCATGAATGGTGGGTGAATAAATAATGATGTCATCCATGTAAACGAGACACCGTTCGTTTTGGATACCTAACAAAATGTTGTCCATCACTCTTTGAAATGTTGATGGAGCATTTTTCAGTCCAAATGGCATTCGTACAAATTCAAAATGACCGTTTTCTACTGTGAAAGCAGTTTTTTGAATATCTTTCGCGTCGATTTCTATTTGATGGAATCCGGAGGCAAGATCTAACGTGGTAAAATATTGACACTTGCCTAATTGATCAAGAAGGTCCGAAATATTTGGAAGTGGATATTTGTCGTCGATAGTCAGTTCATTGAGTTTTCTGTAGTCTACTACAACTCGCCATTTTTGTTTACCGGAGGCGTCAAGTTTTTTAGGTACAACCCAAACCGGGGATGACCAGGGTGAAATTGATGGTCTGATTATACCTTGGTCTAGCATTTTAGAGACTTGAGTTTTAACTTCCTCTTTGTGAATGTGAGGATAGCGATATGATTTTGTAAAAACTGGTTTAGAATCGTTCGTATCAATAGAATGTTTAATCTCATTAGTGAAACTTAAATTGTCGCCTTCTAAATAAAATATATCAGAAAAATTTAGACAAAGTTCTGTTATTAATTCGGCTTCTTCTTCGTTCAAATGATCTAATCGTAGTTGGTTTCTGATTTCGAAAATTCTGTCTGTATGTTGAGGACTGTCCGGATTCTGAGAGTTTAAATTAAAAATTGATCTAAATTTTTGAACTGGTTCTAGTTTAAGATTCGAGAAATCGATTATTTTGGGAATTGCGTTAGCGTTTATAATTGATGTTAAAAATTCTCCGTTGTCGTCGATTTTGACAATAGCGTTTGGTAAGCGTACTTTTTCATTTTCCTGGGCTAACAGTATAGCCTCAGTATTCCGTAAATTACATTTTAATTTAAATATTTTTTCCATGCGTGGTTCGATTGAAATTAAATTTTGATTTTTCACGTTACATGGAATTTGATTCCGAATTTGATTTGAGTTTGTAGTTGGTTGCAAAGGTAAATTTTGTGTTTTTTCGTCACCCGTAGCTTTAAATATCGGTACGGTTTTGAAATTGGTAATTAGTCGCTTATTTTTAATATCTACCATACATTCGTAGTGTTCTAAAAAGTCTGCGCCTAATAGTCCGTCAAATTCTATATCCAAATTATGAATGTAAACCTTGTGTGGATTATTGTCGGTAAATGGTATAAGAACAGATTCGTTAATGTTAATTTTTTGTTCAGTTATGCCTTGTATAATAATATTTTCAGAAAATCTTCTTTTGTAATTTTCTGCCGTTTTTGGTTTAAAAATCGAAATTCCTGCACCAGAATCAATGAGAATTTTAAATTTATTTGTGATGTCTTTAATGTAATAGAGATTATTTGAATTTACAGTCAATAAGGCATGCGAAAGTGTTTCTACATGAACTTCTGTTCTGGGAAGTTCAGAAACGGGTCGAAATTGTCGTTGAGGTTCATATTTTGAATTTGGTGGGAAATTTGGTCCAATTCGTAATTCGTTTCTTGTGTTGGAGTATCCATGAGATACTCCGGACTTTTGCAAAAATCCTGAGGATTAGCAGTGTAATCCTCCTGCGGCAAGTGAGAATTAGCAGTATAATTCTCTTGCGGCATCTGAGAATTAGCAGTATAATTCTCGTATTGTTCTGGCAAATTAGTTGTATTTTCAGGGAAATTTTGACAATCTCCTGAATTAAAATTATCGTACATTTCATATACATTTTGGTATTCAGCTGGATAATCTTCATACTGGTTAAAATTATATTGGTCATCATAAGGTTCGTAATTTAAATGATGAGTCTTTTGTTGATTGAAA
Source organism: Stenurella melanura (assembly GCA_963583905.1). Classification (NCBI taxonomy): domain Eukaryota; kingdom Metazoa; phylum Arthropoda; class Insecta; order Coleoptera; family Cerambycidae; genus Stenurella; species Stenurella melanura. The sequence continues at coordinate 26,286,695 of OY757318.1, read as the reverse complement.
CGGTTAAAATTTGGATTTGGTTGTATCGCTGATGGTCTTTGTTGGACAAAATTAGGATTTGGTCTAATTGCTGAAGGCCTATTTTGTTGTGCTTGGCTAACTTGATTATTTTGTGGAAATGTTCTGGTATTAAATTGACTAGTTTGTTGTGCAAAATTTTGAAAACCTGTATTACCTTGAGAGTTTGGTCTTTGGAAATTTTGTGAAGTTGATGGCATAAATAATTGTTGTTGCCTTGTGCGACATTCGTTTATTATATGCCCGCTGCGTTTACAAAATGAACAAAATTTTTGTTGGAAATTTACGTTTGGTCGTTTTTGTTGAGGAGGCACTGGATTTTTAACATTATTATTATTATTTTTTGAAAATTTTTGTGATTCAAAGTAAGAGAGTTGTAATTCTCTTCTAATCCTATTAATTGCCTGTAACATACTTGTTGGGTTTCCAGCACGTATTATTTGGCCTAGTTTTGACTCTAAACCCGTCAACAAAGTGTTCAGGGTCATAGTTTCTATTAATTCCGATTGAGATTGTTTTTGTTCTCCAGATAGGCGTTGCTTCTGAATAGCCGCATGCATTTTCGCATTATGCGTCTGTAGACGTGCAACAAAAGTTAATGCAGATTCACCTGGCATTTGGTGAATGCGCTGTAAGTCTTGGATTAAAGATGTTAAGTCTCGAGAGTCTCCGAAATGAGTTTCGAGCAAGACTCTTATCTCTGCCCATGTATCAGGATTACGAGAGTTTATTAATTCGGCAGCTCTGCCACGCAATTTATTTTTTATATGAAGCGTTAGTAAAATTTTTTGATCGTTGATTGCCATGCCTTGTGCATAAATGCAAGAATTTAAAAAGGTTTGTAAATTAATGGCATTGCCATCGAATTCCGGTATGACAGAAAAAATTTCAGAGAGCTTGTAAGGCTCAATTTGTTCTATCCTTGCACTTTGTACTGTTTGTGTAGTTTGCGATGTTTCTGGCATTGTTGCTTTTATTTAGAAAGTACAAAAATTAAATTAAATATTAAAGTGTGATTGTAAAAAAATTAGCTTTGAAAATTGTTTTTTCAGTAGTTTTTGTATTAACTATAATACACGGTGACGTATTAGCAGTATAATACGTTTCTTCTTATATTACTAAAAATTAAATTAAACTTGTCGCGTTTATTTTGTTAAGGAATAATTATTTGATAATAGAACTGTACTTTGTTCGCGGAGTGTATGTAGCACTTTTATAAAATATTTGTGAAAAATAATAAAATAAAACGAGATGATTCTTAAAATGACTTACATTAATATTTCCATTGGTAGGTTCTTTCTCTAGTTGAAGGATTGGGATCCACCGTCACAGCTAGGAAGGTCTCCTTGTTCTTCCGGTTGTTTTCCACTGGTTAGGCACCTTTTTCTCCAGATGTTCTCCTTGTTCCCTTGGACACTTTACCAGAAGTTAGGCTCCCGAACTTGTGCGTTTTTCTAGATCCGGTACGACTGCGCCACTGTTATATTTGATACTTGGTATTTGTCTTTTTAAAAAATGTTTATTTAATTAATTAGAGTCATCGATGACTCTGAGTAAAATATAAAATTGTAGAATTAAAAGTTTATTGTAAAGGTGAGTATAATACTATTTACAAAAGCGTCTGCTGGTCATATTTATAATATTAGGAAAGCAGTGTCAGCTAGACGGAGAACAAAGGAAATGCAAAATGTGCAATTTTGCATAAACTATGAGAACGGATACAAAACAATAGATGAAACTTGATACGTAAGATAAGCAATTACCGAGAGAAGTCGTTATCAACTTATGTAACTTGATACCACTGAGGAGCTTACTTATAAGTCAGTGTCGTACTGTTATTTTTTAATATAACATATATTGTTTATAATATTATAATCGACTAAAAACATTATGTTTAATTAGTCTTAGAAATTATTTTACGAAGAAGAGCTTTTTTATTGTTTTGTCTTGATGCAATATATGAAATTTATTTAATAGGTATGAATAAAAGTTTTTTTTATTCAAGAAAATACCAGGAAGAAAATAAAATATATTTTATATATAAAAGAAATAGGTACCTACCTATAGGTATAAATAAAATAAAAAAATCACACATATTTGGCAGGCATCACCATTTGTAGCATTGTAGCTATAGTGTAATAGAGTGTAGAGAGTAATTAATGTACCCCAAAACGACAAATGAAAGATACTTCACGTATAAAAATTGACTCATGTAAAAGAGGCCAAGAATATTGAATATCATGCTTTGGCAACAGTTTTTATTTAGTGCCACATTGTTTAAATAATTCACAAAGTTGAGAAAATCATACATTATACACTAATTTTTCCTGAGGTGTAATTTGAGGCCCGAGGGCAACAAATACATCGAGGGAAAAATGGCGGTCTCTCCCGAGGTGTAAGTATATACTATTTTTTCCACGATCGGGAGTAGAAACATTTATTTCATAAATAAAGAATTATAATAAATCGCAGCGAAATTACAATAGTTTTCCACGACCGGGAGTAGAAATCGATTTCTATGGCATCAAAATTGTGACAGAAGTAAAGCATTTCCTCCCCAGGGACGAAATAAGACAACAATTTCATTAGGGAGTAAATGTTTTACTTCTGTCACAATTTTGATGCCATAGAAATCGATTTCTACTCTCGGTCGTGGAAAAATATAATTATATAACTCAAGTAAGTAAATACTTTAATACTAAGAACAATCACAGGTGCATATTTTTTCTCTACTAAAACGCGAAAATCCTCCACCGCACTGTCTCAGCCAATCGGCAACACTGGGTGCAATCAAAATAATCAAACATTTCTATAACTAGAGGACACAAGCCGTCGATTTGCCATAAGACACGAGTGTCTTCGTCCTTGTCGCACACCTCGTACCCTCTCCACTTTGTTTTACAAAGTTACAAAGCAACACAGTAGTGTTGCCGATTGGCGGATAATTACCCGATTTGCGGATAATTTAGGAAGGTGGAGGATAATTTTCTCACCCTGTTAAAAATCGGATAAAAAACGGATAATTTTAATCCAGTTATATAAATTCGGACTTTTTCGGGCTATTTTAATATTGAATGTGGAAATGAAGATTTGTTTCGTGTAAAAGTGAACGAAAATCCCCCCCCCCCGCTCCTAAAAAAGGTAAAGAATTTCGAGAGAAGGGAAAAAATGTGCATCAGAGATATCGCCCGCCCTGCTTTCCAAAATTTCGATCTATGGGGGGAAAAAAAATGTGCACCAGACCACCAGAGAAACATCTTGAACGAAAATCTACGCAGAGGCTGCGGCACCACCGAATCGGATATTCTTGAACATGTTCGGATATTTTCATGTCAGTCGGCGGATAATTACAGCTAATATCATCGGCAACACTGCAAAACACAGCCTTCTAACCCCGCGCGTTCTTTATTTCAATTTGATTTCAATTTTGATTTCAATAGCGTTCTGCTTTATTTACAATCACACATGTTATGTTTTCTGATATTTCTCTTCCGAGGGTTTATAGTTCTTACTGTTTTGTTTACAATTCGATTGCGCAATTAGGATAGGACCACGACGGGCTTCGTAATTTCCAGCTGTATATGTGGTATAGATACCTATATATAAATATAGTAAGGGGTCCAAAGCATTGAAAATTGAAATGACCCATTCCAACAAGGTAAATAAGTTTTGAGCTCGCATATCGAAAGAGGGTCCTAATGGGCATCAGAAATGGCTTGTTGGACTTTTGTTGAGGATTGCACAACTTCTCCACAAGAAAAAAAGATGGCGGAATGTTATTTCAAGAATTCGTGTTTTCGTATACCTCTCGCTAGAAAATGAACTACATGCGATATTGATCTGATTTTTTTTCTTTACATACTACTGACATGAGCGCATATGTCTGTACTAGTAGAGTTTCAAAGTCACTTACGGTTTTGTTTTAATTAAATCCTAAATCACAGGAACGAAATTTGTGTGTTTGAAATTTCGACGTGCGGACAACTACATTAAATGTTTAATTTTCTTATATATTATATGTGAATGAAATATGGTCTAAAGATCAACAAAGTTTTTGCAAAAAAAAATTAACTCGTTATCTCATACAGTTTTCGAGTTACAGATTTTTTAATTCGATCGTAATAATGTCTTGTTATGATAACGCGCAACGTGACAGCTGCGGCAGGATTCGGTCTGATAATTGTGGATAGACATTAGTCTAATAACTAATTTGATTAAGGTATTATGTTACTATTAATCAGTAGGTCACCAATTGTCTGAAAATTAGACAATCATTTATGTGTTATGTTACAACTACGTGATTTTAAAATAGAGTCTGTTAAAATATAGATGCAGAAATAATGGTGTAATGATTACTGAAAAAAGGAAACTTTGAAGTACGTTCAATTTGCTTAGAAAATTTTCAGTTACGTCATTTTGGCTTAGAAGGACTGTATATATCGAAAGGTGCAAATACAGTATGAAATCGTCAATAAATTATACAAATGTGAGATTAAAAAATAAAAATTGTTCGAAATTTCATATTTAAGAAAATGTATGGTATGACTTAAAAACCCATCAGAATTATATGAATTCACCATAACAGACTCAATTCTTATTCTAAACTGGAATTACTTTATAAATAGTAAAAAATATAAAGCGAATAATCTAAAATACATTTTAGAATATTGGTGTAAATAATGATATACCTACGTTGCCCAATAATGTGAACTTACAATAATGAAGAAGGGAACACAATAATATTTGCGCAAGGTATGTTTAATTTTTGCAAAATAGAAAACCTACAAAAATTGTGTGGGTACATGACAACAAAGGGTATCTTAGGATACTCACGAAATCAGTAAATAATTAAGTGGAAAATATGAAGAAGAAAATATTGTAAAAACGTTATTGGCAGTCGGTGTATTGTGTGACCTATCAGTTATCCTTTCCGAAGAGGATAAATGAGCAATTATTGTTGCCTTAAAATGAACACACCAACTATATATTTTGATTAATTTTGGAGAAAACTGCGATGCAATTGATGATCATGTAATTTAAGATGCTCGTAAGTCCTATGTGAATCTATCCATACAGATTCACATAGGACTTACGGATTAAGGATTTAAATTCACTACGGCCATCTTTAGATTTGCTAAGGCAGTATTTATTTTTCCTTAAGGTTATTAGACTTACGTTAGATATATACGTCCGAGTCCTACACAAGACACTTCCTTACTGCATTTAAAACGAGCATTACAGGGGACGGTAGTCCAATGGTTTAGTGTACTTAGCTTAGCTAGCAACTGAAGAACCTAGCGAAGTAGGTTAAAACCCTGCTCACTGCGAAATACTTTTAATTGTAAAAATTATCCACAAAAAGTGGTTTAGACCCTTACCTAACACAAAATCCTGGATTTATAACAAATTTTCTCGACTTAAGAAGCAGTTAACAAAGCACATAAAATTTTAGTGTCCAAGCGATTTTCCGATCTCCTTCCCAATTTACCCTTTCCCAGAAAATTTGGATATCTGATAGAGAATAACCTAATAAAATCACAAATGATGACAAAAAATCACAACTGGTTCTAATGAAAACAAATAGTGGAATTGTAAAGTAAACTGTGATTAAAAATGCGCGTCCACTTGGTGTTCTGTTGTATGTGCAGCCTTTCCTAACAATTGTTTTAAGGGCAGAAATAATACAGAGCAGTTTTTAGCAGACAGTGCTTCTTAATAGTAATGCCTATGTAGTGGTTTGTCAATGCTTACTGAGCTGTGTATACTTATTATGCATTATTATTATTATTATTACTTATGTATATATTACAGGTTTTGTGTACGTTTTTATATCTTCATATTTGTAAAATGCTATATCATTTGTACCACAATAATGATATACTTAATAAATAATATCTCTATACAACACCTTCATAATTAATAGATCGAGTAAATCATCTGCCAAATGAGTTTCTTTTTACCTGTTCATATTTTTGCAAAATTGTAAAAATGTAAATAATAGCACAATTTCAAAAATGTATTGGCTTACTATCTTAATGCATTACACTTAGCCAGAAAACAGCCGCATGCTAACAGGAATACCACGATCTAATTATGGTTTATTTTAAAAAGTCGTTAACTCAAAAACTGTATAAGATATCGAGCTAATTTTTTTTGCAAAAACTCTGTTGATCTTTGGCCATATTTTATTCGTATATAGTATATAAAAAAATTGAATATTTAATATAGTTGCCCGCACGTCGAAATTTCAAACACACAAATTTCGTTACTGTGATTTAGGATTTATTTAGAAAAAAACCGTAAGCGAGTTTGAAATTTAATTAGTACAGATAGATGCGCTCATGTCAGTAGTATATAAATAAAAAAAATCAAATCAATATCGCATGTGGTTCACTCTCTAGCGAGAGGTATACGTTTAAAAACACGAATTCTTGAAATAACATTTCGCCATCTTTTTTTCTTGTGGAGAAGTTGTGCAAGTCCAACAAGCCAACTGATGCCCATTAGGGCCCTCTTTCGATATCCGAGCTCAAAAATTATTTACCTTGCTGGAATGGGTTATTTGGCGATTTAGACGGCTTTCGAAGGCGTGGACCCTCTACTAATACATGTAAGCATCAAGTCTATTTTTGTTGTTAAATTGATTACTTTAAGAAATTATCATAAATAAGTAAGTACAAGTTTTATAAACCGTTTGTAGGTACATTTATTTGTAAAAATCGTTGAACAGTGATCACTTGACGCTAAGAAGACAGACACGTCTCTCCCTTCCTCTCTGTAATGGGCGTCCACTGGATGTTTTCAAAGATTATTGATAATTATAGAATTATCAATGGTAGCAAGACGTAATATCGCGTACTACGGTAGGCGGGGCTTACCCGAGATCGGGCTAAGACGTTAGCGGTAGAGTAGAGCGAAAGTCAACTGTTTTGTCGAGTGCCACATTATTATGGGATTACGTTGCTTCGGACATTCATCGATAGGTACCGCCACTCTCCAATAATTACGGTATTAATTATCTATTACTATTTAATCAATGGTATAAGATATAATAAATGTTACAAATTATAATTATAAATAATACCCAATTACATAAATAGTCGTAAAATAGGTAGTATCTGGTTAGGTAAATTCTAAAATGTAGGTGTGCATAATTTATGCCATGTACAACTAATATCATATAGGGATATTGTTTAAATTTTAAAATGAAATAGTTAACCACATTATTAATTTCGAACTAAACAGCAAGAACCTTTTATCCAAATTATGGGAACATATCAAAGTTTTAATTATTGCAAATGGCAAAGACAATATCTATTTAAATTTGGCAACTGTGCATCATCTAATTTTTATTGGACCTAACAGTTGTAAATATGTCCTTGAACGTAGTATGTGTGAGAAGCATTCCTTGTTCTAGCGTTCAACGTCAGCCTAGTGGCTAGCGCGTAGGGTCCCTGGTTCAAACTCCTGCGTCCGCTGATTTTTTTTTCTTTAATTGTGTAATGATTAATATATTTTTTCACTAATTCTTTTCTATAATTTCTTTACGTTAGGTTAGAGGTTTTTATTCTGCTTAAAATAATTTCATTATTTCGTGTGATTTCTTTAGGTTAGATTAGTAGGTTTTTATTCTGATATCTAATTGTTATAATAATAATTATTAGCGCCGCACGCAGTATAATCGTCGCTGATAAAGAAATGGGGGGTGCGGCGGTGTCCCCCGCCTTGTTTTCACAAAATAACAGGAAATACTTCAATTTCGACAATTTCTCAATTTGTAGAATTTATTACACCTTTACAAGGTAATGCGCATGCTCGAAGCTCCGGACTTTCGGCAAAGATTAAGGAATTAACAAGATAGGACAGCCAACGGAGAACCTTGTATCTTTTAGCAATAGCGCCATTGACGTCGACATTTAAATTGGAGTTTTCGCGCCAATAATGAAAATTGGACAACACTGTCTCCTGATAGAACGACCGAACACAGCTGACTGTCAGTAGCCAAGGTCACTAAAAAACAGGTTGCTTAGTAATATATGTCACACGAAGTATTTCTATGTTTATATGTAAGGTATCTATTTGGTTAGGATAGAATTGTACATTGAAAGAATAATTTTGAAACTTTTTTCTATAAAATGAGGAAAAAACAGCCACACGCAGCTGTCATCGAGGTCTATAAGTGACGTAGCACTTGTCGATTTCGATGAGCCAACCTATCTTTTAGTAAGCTTGATCAAATTCGTTTAAAGGTGTTTCAGAATCTCATGAGCCGCGAAATGCGCAAAAGGCAAAGGTTAATCTGAGTTATAAGTATGTTTTTGAAGACACTGGAGGCTGCCTTGCTGTATACATAAACAAGAGCTCGGGATAAATTGTAAACAATAAATATAATATTTTTAAGAAGTGTAACTGAGTCAACAGGACGGATTATGTCTCTGCGCATATGAAGGTCACAGCTCATGAGGTTTTAAAACACCTTCTAATACATAACCGACAAATCCCGAAACCGCTTCCGCTGGATGTCGCGTCCCTTTAAATTGGAGTGCACAACTGTCTTCGTCTATTTCGTCTTTTCCGTCAGACTGTCCTGTCCTATCTTATTAGGTCTCTAATCTTTGCCTGACCTCTAGATATAGTGTATCATTATCCTTTTTTCCAAAAAAATTAACATACTTTTGCACATATCTAAGAAAAGAACATAACCAATATCCGAGTAAGTATATTGGGTTAATCATTCTTACACAATAAAAATTTGCCAAAACTGGCTGATTGAACCCGTAACTTCAGGGTTTAGGTTACACGTTGTTTCCTCCCGGTAAAGCAGTCACAAAATGAAATATAAGATACTCTTTTCTGTGGAAGCATAAACGAGATAAAGTTATGGACAGTTGATGAAAACACTAATGCCATGAACCATATTCAAGGTTCAAACATAATTTATATATTTACATTTCATTGAAAATTCACCTAATTTTTGACAAAAATGAACAGAATTTATTGTATATATTGTATACTTGGAATATAGTGCCATTTTAGTGCTTGAATACAGTTGCAAACTGTTGACCATTTAATAATACTTTCATTGTTTAGTTTATTTAACAAATTTTAATTTGCCACTTTTGATTTCATTCATAAATCAAAATCATTACCTCTTTTCATTCATAAGGATATTGGCGCCATCTTCTAGTTACATGATGAACTTATTCTAAATATTCTTTACAATTATTCTGATGACTCATCGATTTGTGTTAAAAATCAGTTTCATACATTAAAATGTACAAAAGCAATTTTATGCAATTTTTTACTCAGATATGAGATAATGACTGTAATACGCATCAAAACGACCTAATTAAATGTACCTAAATAACTCTGATTATCTAATATAGCTACAAATGTATCGTCTGATAATAAGGCAATTTTAAAAATTTATTCCGATTTTATCGTGCACTTAAAAAAGAAACAAACAGGTCAGTTGTCTTTGGCCGACTTCTGTTATAATACTGCCCACTTTAAAACTTCGTTTGAATTACTTATAAAAAAGTTATTTATGAAATACCAAGTGTCGATTTGACGGAATTTTAATGATTATTAGGCAACCACATATACACTTTATGACATTTCTATCCTGACCTTAAAGTGTGGTGACAATGACATAAAACAAAAACATAACGCATGCACTCTCTCTCTCTCCCTCTCTCTCTGATATTTACATCAAGTATATTTTGCCGCATACTCAGTAGGCGCCGGTATACAATATAATTGAAATAAATAAAAAAGTAAAAACCCCGACACAAAAACCTGAAGATTCTGGAAATAGCTTACCTGATTTTCATCAAGCATGGCTAAGAACCATCTCGCAACTACCAAATTTAAAACAAAAAACCGCATTCAAATTGGCTCACCCATCCTGGAGCTACGATGCCACAGACAGATAGTCATACACAAATACAAAGACTTCAAACTTATCAGTGTTGCCGATGATATTAGCTCTAATTATCCGCCGACTGACATTAAAATGTCCAAAAATGTCCGATTCGGTGGTGCTGCAGCCTTCCTGGCTATATCGATATATGTATTAAAAATGTTTCCTTGCAAATTTTAAAGAGCGGGGGGGGGGGTTCTCTGATGCACATTTTTTCCCTCGCTCGACATTTTTAAAGAGTGGGGGGGGGCGATTTCTCTACACATTTTTTTCCCTCTATCGAAATTTTGAAGAACGGTGAAGAAGATTTTCGAAGATTATTCGCTATTACGCAAAACAAATCCGATCAGCCACACTACAATACTAGATTGAAATTATCCGTTTTTTAACAGGGTGAGAAAAATATCCTCCGCCTTCCTAAATTATCCGCCAATCGGCAACACTGAAACTTATACACCCATCCTTTTGCATCGGGGCAAAGATTAGAGAACTAACAAGATAGAACAGTCAGACGAAGAAGACAAAATTGACGAAGACAGTAGTGTGCTCCAATTTAAAGGGACACGACATCCAACGGAAACTGTTTCGGGATTTGTCGGTTACGCATTAAACGAGCTTACAAAGCTTACAAAAGCTTACAAAAATATAGGTTAGCTCATTAAAATCGACAAGTGCTACGTCACGTATAGACCTCGATGACAGCTGCGTGTGGCTGTTTTTTCCTCATTTTATAGAAAAAAGTTTCAAAATTATTCTTTTAATGTACAATTCTTCCTAACCAAATATAAACCTTACATATAAATCTTTGATCGGGGGTTAAAAAAAAATTTCGTCATAACCTGAGAATTCAGAACGAACTCGAATAGAACATCTACATTAGTCACACACATTATATGTACCTATAAGATTATTTTTAGTAGACTAGACAAGAGACGTAGTTGTCAGGCACGGATTCAGGGGGGGGCGAAGGGAGTGTCGCCCCCCCCCCTGGAGCAAAGTTTAGATACGAAAACCTGATATAATAATAAATTTATTTTAATGCATTTATTTTATTTTTACCCATTAAATAATTGTCGCCCCTCCCTCAACTAAATACTGGATCCGCTCCTGAGTTGTGTGATATCTGCACATGACAGGGATAGAACAAGAGCAAAACGCAATCTTCACCGCTTTGCTTTCTAACGTTTCACCCATATACAAATTAACCAATTAACTATATGCTATGAGTTTCGTTCGTAACTTGACGCCAAGGAAAGCCTGTCTCTCTATCCTTTAAGAGTACTCTGGGTATGGTGCGCATGCCTTAGTGACGCGAGATTGTGACCGTTCAACTGAATATATGTAGAAGGTAAATGGTCACAATCTAATCGGTGAAATTGGCCACATTAAAATAAATAAGACAATTAAATAAATAAATAAACAGCGCCATGTATTAGGGCCGGTTTATCAATGCGAGGTTAAAGTTATTCTATGGTTAAAGCATAGACATATTCATAGAACCATAGAATATCTTCATTGCATTGATAAACCGGTTCTTAAAGCACATTTTTGACTAACGGTCGTCTGAGTATTCTATGTCATAACCAGCGTTATGTAGACGAAAGGCCCTACCTATTTATGCAATATTTACATCAGTGAAGAAACTTATAGGAATTTTTCTAACATGAAATTTACGGTTGGTAGAAACTTGGAGATTTGACATTTATGTCATTACGTGACAGAAAACATTTTGTGTTTACTTGGGTGAGTAGGACGATGCCGCACCTTTCCTAATATTAAAAGTTGTATCTTAATTTCTTATTGATGTTATTATAAAGAAGTAATAACTAAGCAGTTTAGAAAACATGTATTCTAAAGGTAGGTACTTCTTTAAAACATATTAGAGTAAGATTAACCCTTTGATTTGTAGCTTATTAAATACCATAACAGGATATAGTTACAAATAATAATTAAAATGGCTGGAAACGATAGAGTTTCACTGAATGATGCTTTGTCTAATGTGGAAGTATTAGATGAGTTACCTCTCCCTGATGAACAGCCATGTATAGAGGCACAACCTTGTTCTGTAGTTTATCAAGCCAACTTCGACACAAATTTTGAGGATCGGAATGGGTTTGTTACAGGAATTGCTAAATATATTGAAGAAGCAACTGTACATGCTAGCCTGGTTAGTAAAATATGCTGTTTAATGGATTGGAAATCATTTAACTATGCTTTTTTATAGAACGAACTCCTAGACGAGGGGCAGGAGCATGCAGTAATGCTTTACACATGGCGCTGTTGCTCTAGAGCCATTCCTCAACCAAAATCTAATGAACAGCCCAATAGGGTTGAAATATACGAAAAAACTGTAGAAGTTCTCGCACCGGAAGTTAATAAATTATTAAATTTTATGTATTTTCAAGTAAGTGTTAACTTATGTAATGAGGGGTGTCAAAAATGTAATCAAATTATTTGTTTATAGAGAAAAGCAATCGAAAGATTTTCTCAAGAAGTAAAGAGATTATGTCATACAGAAAAAAGGAAGGATTTTGTTTCTGAAGCATATCTTTTAACGTTAGGGAAATTTATTAACATGTTTGCCGTACTTGATGAGTTAAAAAATATGAAATCTAGTGTCAAAAATGATTATTCAACTTATCGCAGGTATAGTTATCATTTTGATGAATAGTTTGTCAACAACTTTAAAGTAATGTTACATAAATGTTCATATATTCAAGTAATATCATTTCATATTATTCTGTATTCATTTTAGGGCTGCTCAGTTTCTGAAAGTAATGTCCGACTCACAAACTCTTCAAGAATCTCAAAATCTGTCGATGTTTCTGGCTACGCAAAATAAAATTAGAGACACTGTAAAAGAAAATTTAGAAAAAATCACAGGCTATGAAGAATTATTAGCTGATGTGGTTAATATTTGTGTTCATATGTTTGAGACTAAAATGTATTTAACTCCAAGTGAAAAACATATGCTCGTAAAAGTTATGGGTTTTGGCTTATTTTTAATGGACAGCGAACTTTGTAATATCAATAAGCTCGATACAAAGAAGAAATTGAGGCTAGATAAAATTGATAGAATATTTAAGGTAATCCGATTTCCATAGGTGCTAATTACAATTTTATATTAATAATACTTTGATTGCAGAATTTGGAAGTAGTTCCTCTATTTGGAGATATGCAAATTGCACCATTTAATTACATAAAAAGAAGTAAACATTTTGATGCAAATAAATGGCCATTATCAAGCAGTAATACACCATCGCCTCAGGCAGACCTGATGGTTCATTTACCACAAATTCGAGAAGATCACGTAAAATATATCAGTGAGCTCTCAAGATACAGCAACGAAGTAACAACTACTTATAAGGAATGCGGAAGTGATACTGAAAACAAAGAAACTGCAGAATTGGCATTAAGAGGGTTACAATTGCTTTCGGAATGGACCAGTGTTGTAACAGAACTCTACTCATGGAAATTATTACACCCCACTGATCATCATCAAAATAAGGAGTGTCCAAAAGAAGCTGAAGAGTATGAAAGGGTAAGGTAAAAATTCTCTTTTCCATGCTTCTTTTTGATTATGTATCATGATATCAAAAATATATAAATTTTCCGCAACATTCATGATCAGATTCCTACATTATGTTGTCAATTTTAAATAAAGAGAAGACCAAGTTTATTCTAGTCATCCTGTTTATTACATTGTTGTTTATAGTGTATACAATCTCAGTTGGAATAGCATAAATACGGAAACTCGGATATTCACCACTTCTCATCTGCAGTTCACGTGGACTTGATCCGCCTGCCACTTCGAAATGTGGGCAGGATTAGATGCCTAGAGTTTGATTTGTTAACTAAAAAAGATACGTCATCTTTATGATTTGTAACATTTCATTTTAATTGGGGAATTTATTAATTAATTTCCAGTTTATGAAAAGCAAAAGCAAAGTTTATAATAATTATCTTGTAGGAGTTAGTTTGGCCATGATCTGATATTTTCTCAACTTGATATCATGGATTTTTTCTATGGTTTCTTCATTTGTTGCCATCAATGGCTGTATTCAACACTTCGCTTACTATCAACACAAAATCTTAAAGTGTTGTCTATGTTGGTTTTAATTTCAGTTAGAATCGTACTCGTTACAAAATATTTGATGATGGTATGATGCCTAATATTTAATATGGTCATGATAAAGATGATGTTAGAATGCCACAAAAAGTTTTGATAATTTGAGTGTCATATTACACCCAAGGTAGGGAATTAAACTTGTCAAAAGACACTCCTAATGTCGGACTCATGACTCGAAGATATAGTTTTGGAGAAAAATATGTACATTATCTGGAATGTCCTGTGCTATTCTGTCCGCGATTACAAAAAAGTTTATGTACACAATTCTTTTTCAAAAATTTTTAAATTTGATCTTATGCCACATTTACGCTTAATTTTGATTATTTCTTAAATATTTTTAAATCAATCTAAAACCTATTATTTCTTAATTCAGATGCTGTCAAATTATTCTCGAAAGTTAACAAATACTGTAGAAATTGTGTAAACAAAGCGTACCTGAAAGCCCAGCATAAATTTCAACATCAATGTATTTTAAAAACTGTTGCAAATAGAAGTATACTTCTAGGATATGAAATTTGCTGAAAACAATGCAGCAACTTTGCATTTCTTTATTGTTATGAAAAATATAATTCTTTTTGTACATGTTGTGTTGTTCTTCACTATCGTTTTGAGTTTATAACTTTATAGTAGAGTTTAATACAAGATCTATGTTGACTTCCGTGGAACATTGACAGGTAAAAATGTATTCATTACGTTATTGCATAATATTTGGCTTGTATATACCACCCCCTCTGTCTGGTGATATTGGTGCCCAAACAACCCCCAGGGGTGATAAACCAAAAAAAATATTTGTCTCTAATCTTTCTAGCAATTTTCAATTTTTTGTTATATCGTATGTAATAAAGTTATAATAGCTATTTATATGTGAAAAAATCGTATTAGTTAAAGCGGACAACGCTTCTTAAGAACGTATGCAATTCCCTTACTATACTCTTCGCAAATACAAAACGAAGAGTATATGGCATTTGATCGGTACATTCCTAAAACCGATAATATCACTCGTAGAGACATAATTCATATCACCGAATTCAGAACAACTTTTAAAATGTCTGTCCACGATAAATTGAGAATAAAAAGTCTAGCTAGTAGGTTAGGTAGGTGTTAGGAAGAACCCTATTGATTTTGAACAAAATCGATCAATCAATAAAAAAATTATTAATTATTTAAGTTTTAAAAAATCAAATTTTTTATGTTTTGTAATTAAACCAAAAATATCTAAAAATAATATTATTTGCAAAAAGACTGCAGAGTATCCTATAGAATGTGCAATAGTTTTATATATATAAAGTGCAGTAAATCTGCGAAGAGTACGATGGTCAACTTGTTTATTTATACAATTATTGTAAAATATGAAATCTTCATCTAATAATAAGGAGAATGAAATAAATGCATACATAGTTTATTAAAAATAGAAAATTTGCTTTAAAGATAAGCCAAACATCTGATTTTTCGTTTTTTTTTTCAATGGTTTCTAGCTCGAAATGTATGTATGTTCAAATCTAGTGATCAAATTTTTGACGACTTCCCTATATACAATCTGAAGATAATACAATATAATATGTTCAATATTATGGTAGATTTAATATGGCACCCACCACAAAATGGCGGATTACATTTTTCTTGACAACCCCATCCACATGGGTATCAAATGAAAGGATATATAAAGTAGAATATAATAGGCGGTGTGACGTCATTCTAAATGCATATGGC
Source organism: Stenurella melanura (assembly GCA_963583905.1). Classification (NCBI taxonomy): domain Eukaryota; kingdom Metazoa; phylum Arthropoda; class Insecta; order Coleoptera; family Cerambycidae; genus Stenurella; species Stenurella melanura. Next base: position 26,270,916 of record OY757318.1, on the reverse strand, counting down.
GGATCACCTATTTTTGTACAACCCCCTCGGGCATCAAATGAAAGGGTATGACAAGTAGAATACAATAAGCTGTGTGACGTTATTCTAAATCCAATATGGCGGCCGACACAAATTGGCGGATTACCTATTTCTCTATGACCCCCTTGATATGAGTATGTATCAAATGAAAGAGTTTGACAAGAGTAAAGGAAATGATGGCCTTTGAACAAAAAAAAAATGAGGCAGATGGGAAACTAAAAAGTAAAAAATAAATAAATATATTTTTTTTAACAATAGTTTTCTTTTAAAACTGAATTGTACTAAAAAGTAGAAAATAATTTTTATTCAGTGATTAAATTACAATATGATGAAAAAGAAAACCATCGTGCCCTCATAAAGCATTACTGTTGCTGTTATATTACAACATTTTATTCATAACGTTTTATCATAATGCTGATTGTTGATAAAGGTAATATATTATATTTTATGAGCATCCAATGGTTTTCTTTTTCATCATCATTTTGTAATTTAATCACTGAATAAAAATAATTTTCTAATTTTTAGCGCAATTTAGTTTTAAAAACCATTGTTTAAAAAAAATTATAATATTTATTAGTTTTTCACCCTGGGGGTTGTTGGGACACCGATATTGCCAGACGAATTTAGTGGGTGTATATACATGTTAAGTACTATATAATAAATACTCTAAACATTTTTACCTGTGAATGTTCCACGGAACACGTTTTTAGACGACTTCTTTCGAAGTGATTTATGCCTGTTTGTCCTTTTGTTAACCTTGTGGAGATCATTCTTAAATGATCCTTGTTCCTGGACTCATGGTTATGGACTTCTTTATTAGATATGTATTCGTTAATATGTTTTTTAATGTATGTTAAGCATTATATGGCTTAGAATGCTATACAGGGAAATGTTAAAATTTTAAATGCTATAAAACGATCCTATATTTCGCTTCTATAATCTGCCCCAACCACAACCTTAACAGCCAAGAACATATTTTGCACTATGCCAATAGTGCAAAATATGCTGACCTAAGAGCTTGTATTGAGACAGTTTGGGATAACTGTCGAAGACAATATTTATATTTTTAGTGAGAGTAATGGCCAGATGCTCACTCTGAGTGTCCCATTGCTGTTTGTTTTGGGTCTAGGAATACTCCTAGAAACTTTAGAGAAGCTGGGTTACTATCTATACCACTTAGGTCACGAAGGAAGGAAGTCGTGACTATTGTTTTATCTGGGTTTAAGCGTAGTCGATTTATTTTGAACCAGTTTTCTGCCCTTGACTGTGCCGATATGCTTTTGGCTTTCAGAGTGTTTAGGTCCAGTGTCTTTCAGTATTAGTGTAGTGTCATCTGTGCATAATAGACACTACATCAGTAAGTGTTGAAGACAGGTCGTTAATGCACAATAAAAATAACGGGCCCAGGATAGAACCCTGGGGCACACCAACACTTACATGAAGTTCTTTAGAGTTAACTGAGCCTAAGCATATCGGCTGAACACGATTAGAGAGATATGACTGCACAATATAGCGACTTGCAGCACTGAAGCTAGTTTATCAATTAAAATGTTGTGGGTAACACAATCAAATGCTTTACTGAGGTCGCAGAACATTGCTGCTGAATAAAGACCTTGTTCAAAACAATCGATAGTGTTCTGTATCTGCAATAATATTAAAAATGTCTCGATGCTGAAATTTAAGCTGTATTGTTAGGTTATGTTTTATTTAAACAATTTTTGTAGCATTTGTCAAAACAATTTCGATAATAATTTGACAGCACCTGAATCTAGAAAGAAGGAACTTTTCACTGAGTTAAAGATCATTAAGAAACCAATAAAGCCTGCAAATGGGATGGAAACATAAAATTATTCAATTTTCAATAATTTGCAATCATGGGCAGAATGGTACGTTTCACATTTAGATCAAAATCGGCATTCTAGATAATATCCATATTTTTCAAAACTGTTTCTTCGAGTACACCTAATGAGTGACTGCTGATTCCTGATTAAAATAACTCAAATTTGTGAAATAATTTATTTTGTTATTACCAAGTTAGCAGAATGATACTTACCAATTTTTAGGCTACGAGATACAATTACAGTGATGAGGAAAAATTTGCCTTAATAGAAGTTATAGCAATGATAAAAGGTTTGCAAGTTTTAATGGCTCGAATGGAGACTGTTTTTACAGATGCAATAAGACGCAACATTTATGCTGAATTACAAGATTTTGTTCAGGTTATTTTAAGAGAACCACTGCGGAAAGCAATTAAAAATAAAAAGGATCTCATTCGTAGGTAATAATTTGTGCAAAGGAATTAAAAATATAAATAAAGGATTTTTTTTTTTTTTTATATTGTTGTTTATCGTATCCACTTTGTAGTATTATTATGTCAGTAAGAGAAACATGTGCTGATTGGCCAAGACAGTTCCAACCTGAACAGGATCCAGTTTTGAAGGGTAAAAAAGATCCTGATGCAGGATTCGTCATAAAAGTACCAAGACGTAACGTTGGTAAGAAAACGGCAACAATTATTTAAGGTAGCTACATATGTAAATTATTGTTTATTTATTATTTAAGGTCCTTCATCAACCCAGTTGTACATGGTTCGTACTATGTTAGAATCCTTAATAGCTGATAAGTCTGGAGGTAAAAGAACTTTACGAAAGGACATTGATGGTCAATATTTAATGCAAATAGATCAGTTCCATAAAACATCATTCTATTGGAATTATTTGTTAAGTTTTAGTGGTTTGTATATTAATCTATAGTAAATGAATAACCTTACTACTTACCTTTTGTTTTCAGAATTTTTACAAAAATGTTGTGACTTATCTCAACTTTGGTATAGAGAGTTTTATCTTGAAATGACAATGGGTAGACGAATAAATGTAAGCTGTTTTTTTGCTATTTAATAATTTTTTTAAATAACATCAAATTATTTTAGAAATGTACTGTCCGTCATCATCACAACGAGGAATGCAATGATTTGATAACTATGGAGAAACGCATACAATTTCCTATTGATATGTCGATGCCTTGGATTTTAACTGACCACATCTTAAAAACTAAAGAACCGTCAATGATGGAGTGAGGACGTTTATTTGTAACTTATGAAAAAATGTCTTCTAATCATTTTTCTTTTCTAGGTATGTCCTTTATCCTCTAGATTTATATAATGATAGTGCCCTTTATGCTTTAACAATATTTAGAAAACAATTCTTATATGACGAAGTAGAAGCAGAAGTAAATCTTTGTTTTGATCAATTTGTTTATAAACTAAGTGAACAAATTTTTGCTTATTACAAACAGCTAGCAGCAAGGTAAGTAACTATGTTTGTGTTACCTTGTAAAGTCTTAGCAACTGGACCAATTTTGAAAAATGTGACACTGAATCTTCTACGGTGTGTACACTTGATATACCCTTATATTTTAGTTATTTTGGAAGGTAAGTAATTTCTGATACAACAATAATAATAATAATAATAATAATAATAATAATAATACACTTTATTTCATGAAAATCAATCTTATAAAATATTTTAAAACTAATTGAGTGAAAGGCGTCAATATATATTTAAGTTATTTCAAACAGTAAAATCATTAATTAAAATTTTGTTTTAAAAACAACTTGATTATAAGAAATAAAAGAACAAATAAATAGTAGCATATAGCTTTAGGTTGCGTTTAAAAATTCCTTCTCGCTATATGGCTCAAGAGCTAAAATAATATTAAAAACTTGTTTTTTAAAATCCTTAAATGAGGTTATCTCCTTTACATTTGCGGGCAGTTTGTTATAAAACTTTATACACGAGTAAGCAGGGTTTCTCTCAGAGAGAGTAAGGCGATGCTGTGGAAAATTGTAGCATAGAGATCTCGTGTTATGGTTATGTGTAATTTCATATTTTGCAAATTTTGGTTTGTTTTTAAACAGAAATAATAGACACTCATACACATATAGACCAGGTACCGTTATGATATTTAGTTCCCGGAATTTACCTCTACATGACTCCCTAGTATTTAATCCCGTGAGTAATCTTATAATACGTTTCTGTATGATGAAGACTTTGTTTACATCTTTACTTCCTCCCCAAAAAATTATTCCGAATCTTAAAACTGATTGAAAGTTTGCATAGTATATTGTTTTAAGCACATCTAGTTCCAGATACTTTTTAATCACTCTGAACGTGTAACTGACAGAGTTTAGTTTGTTGCATACATGCTGAATTTCTTTTGACCAGCACAAGTGTTGGTCAATATAAATACCAAGGAATTTAGTATCTTGCGATAAGGTTACATTTTGGGTCTGCAGCATTGCCGAGCCTGGTATATCTGCTCTACTTTGTTTAGTCCTGAAACATATAAAATTTGTTTTGTCTGTATTTAATAAAAGCCTGTTTATTTGAAACCAGTCATTGGTACTAGTTAGTGAGATATCTCCTAGGGTTACTAAATCCGGAAATGTCTCAGCTTCTATTAGAAGGTTTGTGTCATCGGCATAATTTATTAGATTTGAAGTCTCACCTGAGAGTGCACAGGCGAGGTCATTTATATAAATAATAAAAAGCAATGGACCCATGATACTGCCCTGTGGAATTCCGATGCTGATTTGTTTACTCTCAGACAAATATTTTTTTTGATCTCTTTCAATCACTACCTTTTGATGGCGATCCGTGAGGTAAGAGCAGATCCATTTCAGTGTAATTCCTCTGATACCATATAGTTTTAATTTTTCTAGCATGATAGAGTGGTCCAGACTATCGAATGCTTTCGACAAGTCAAGAAACATTCCCAAAACTATATTCTTTTGTTCCAGACTATGAATTATTTTATTCATAAAGTCGTACAGTGCTGTCTCCACTGACCTACCCCTCAGATAGCCATGTTGACAGTCATTGAACAGTTTATTTGCATGAAAGAAATTTAGTAGTCTGTTCGCCATTGCTATCTCAAAAACTTTTGAAAGTGATGGTAACAAACTTATGGGTCTGTAATTTTCTTCTACTTCTGGATCTCCCTTTTTATATACGGGTTTAACCAATGCTAACTTTAATTTTTCTGGAAATATACCATACTTGAAAGAGTTGTTTATAATGAAACATAAGGGAGCGCTCAGTTCAAGTGCGCAGAATTTTATAATACTACTCGGTATTTCATCGTGCCCTGCACTCATTTTGTTTTTTAAGCTGGCGATAATATCTATTACCTCTTCTGTAGTTACCGGATTGATAAAGATAGAATTTTTATTTGAATTAAGATTTGTTGAAAATTTTATTTTCGGTAAATTTTGAAGTATTTTAGGAGCAGCATTTATGACGTAATTATTAAAATTGTTACTTACTGTTTCAGGGTCCCCTGGCAATTGATTTTTGTTATTTGTCTTGTTTTCATTGCCTTTGATTGTATTTACAATTTTCCACACGTCAAAAGAGATTCATAAACTGCATCTTTTGAAGTATTTCACTTAAGCACAGTATCTAAACTCGGCCTACTATGACTGAAGAAGGTGCAATCACGATATCTCCTTTCGTGTTGGAGATATTAAAAAAGTTATTTGAGAATGTTGCTCAAAATCAAATTTTTAGATCACTTAACAATTTCCAGCGCAAAATTAACACTTTTGGCTTTCTTAGTTATTTTTTAATCAAATTTTGGTCATTATATTTACTAATGTGCCGTGTAAGCAGAGAATAGTTGCATTCCAAATAAATGGTCAATCAATAAACTCATTTGAAGACAGCTTTCAACAATTCGCATTTTAGCCATAAAACAACAAAAACAACAAATGCCTTTGGAGACAATATTAAAACAAGTAGAGAGGTTGCCCAAGAATTTAACAAACACCACCTCTCATGACGAAAACATGGCCGAAACCCGTAAGGATCCAAGAACCGGTCTAAGGAATTTCTCAAAATTCCTACATACTTTGATGGAAGGAGATGAAAATAAGACATTAAATTCTTGTTATTGGGCCCAAGTAAACGTAAATGACCGAAATTTTTTAAACAAAATTATGATTACTGATGAGACCACATTCACTACCAATGGGATAGTGTCTTCTTAAAATTGCAGATATTGGGCTACAGAAAATCCTCAGAAGTCATTACAAAACAAGATCCCAAAAATCATGTCGAACTTTGTACCAGTATAAGCAAAGCCAGCAATCAAATCAGCGCAGCCGAATTAAGAATTATCAAAAACGCGTTGAAAAGTGCATTCAGATCGTTGGTGGGTTAGTGGAAAAAATTAGATCTGAAAGGATTTAATTTGTTGGTTTTAATTTTAAATTACTTTTTATTTCAATAAATGATATGAAATTATCTTTGTTATAATACTTTTCTTTTGTTTCTATGGTATACTTGTGAAAATAATGACCAACAATAGAAATAAAGTACGGTATTAGTACAAAATAACTGAAAAATTAATGGGTAAAAATTTGATTTTGAGTATCTTTTTCAAATAACGCAATTCATTCAACAAGAAACGAAACATCGTGATTTTGCCTTCTTTAAAGGTTGTAGTAGGTCACGTTTAGACACTTTGCTTAACCTAAATACCTCAAAAGATGCAGTTTATGACGCTCTATTGTTGTTCCAAAAATTATTTACCTCTAAAGATAACGAAAATACAAGGGGTGTATTGATATTAAGTGTGATATACTGTATATTCCTATTAAAAGATTTTTCAGCTCAATTGATTTTTTATCGAAATAATATCAACTTACAAATAATTTAAATACGTTTAATGTTAGATAAGTGCTTTAAAGTAAATCCATGAGTTGCAAGTAATGAATTTTATTTTCAGTATATTTCTTGACAAACGGTTTCGAGTGGAGTGTTCAGCCATAGGTGCTTACCTATTGCCGTATCCCAGAGCTAATCGTTATGAAACTTTACTGAAACAGAGGCATGTGCAATTATTAGGTAGATCTATCGATCTAAATAAGCTAATCACCCAAAGAATAAACGCAGATATGCAAAAATCTCTAGATTTAGCAATAAGCAAATTTGAAGCTGGCGACATAACCGGTGTTACTGAATTAGATGGGCTTTTACAGGTAATAAAATGAAAATGTTTAGTTTAAATATTATAAAAATATTTACTTGTCGTAGGTTAATCGCCTTTGTCATAAGTTGTTGAGTAAATGGCTTGCTTTAGACGATTTTGATTCTATGTTTAGAGAAGCAAATCATAACGTACTAGCTCCATATGGAAGGATAACTTTACATGTGTTTTGGGAGTTAAATTATGACTTTTTGCCCAACTATGTATATAATGCTGCCACTAACAGGTAAGTCAGGATAATTCATTACATAACAAACATGTACATTTGTTTGTAATTTGCTGCAGATTTACAAAATACAGGGGGATAGCGTTTGGTGCGGCAGTATCTAGAGATAGGCCACCTCAGATGTCACATCATTACCTCTGGGGAACTAAACAATTAAATTTGGCTTACACCACTCAATACGGGCAATATTCAGGTAGGTAAACATATTTGTGAGTCAATATCTCCTTTAACCATTTGAAATTTTTAAAAATGAAATATTTTTTAAACAGAATACCTAACATTTTTTTCTATTTGATTTCTCTATCTACGCATAAACCATTTATGAACTTCTACTGCGGCGTTGCCATGTTAATTAACTTTTTCCAGAAAAGAAAATTAGCAAAAAATGTATTTTCATATACTTGGCTTTTGTCTCACCTCGAATATTAATAAAGACTAATTTTCGAGCTTCTCAAAGTTGAACCCAATTCTACAGGGTGTTCTCTACTCATAAAATGTTTACATTTTTGAATTGTCATAACAAAATTTTTATCAAATGAAGCACGCTATATTTTCATTTAAAATTTTTCGGCAATCAGTTACTTACATACCGTTACCTCATAATGACTACTTGCTCTGGCAATTTCCAGAGTATTCAGCTTTATTTAAAAAATATGTAATTTCACATGGTTACTTTATTATAAAGATATAAACGGTAGATAATAATTCAAATTAAATTTGAGCTATTTTACTAACAGAAAATGATTGGAATCCTTTAAAAGATAAAGATAACAGCAGATTCACATATACGTGGCATATCTATACCATAAACATTTCTTTTATAACCTAAGTAAGGAATCGTGGAATAATCTCTACAATTCTGTAACGTCTGAAGAAGAATTCACTAATTTTATTAATACATTAATTTATTATCATCATATTTATTTTCCTCTTATCAAAATAAAACATAAAGTAAATGTAAAAAATGGATGGGTAACCCAAGGTATTAGAATATCATCACAAAAGTTGAAACTATTGCGTCAAATAAAGGCACAAACAAATGATCCACACAATAAATTTTTTTATAATAAATATAAAAATATTTACAAAAAAGTAATAGTTGCTGCTAAGAAAATGTTTAATTACTCAATTTATTTTAAAGCTAACAATAAATCCAGAGCTGTTTGGCCAATAATTAATAACAACTTGAATAATAAAAACCCAAGAAATGGCATTAAGGAAATTAAAATTAATAACAATTTGGTAACTGATCCCTATCTTATTGCACAACATCTAAATAAATATTTTATAGATATGCCAGTTAAATTAAATAATGGCCTTGGTAGGAATATTACTGAAATCAATTTTGATCAAAATTTATAACATTATAATGAAATTAAAAAATAGCCATTCTTCCGATTTAGATAATTTGAGTTCTAATTTGATAAAAGAGTCCGTCAACTATTTAGTACCTCCACTTACTTTTTTAATAAATGTGTCACTCTCAGAAGAAATGTTTCCAACTATTTTAAAGTCAGCAAGAGTCTTTCCACTGTATAAAAAAGATGATACATTATCTGAAAATTATAGACCAGTTGCTCTTCTGTCAACTATTGCTAAAATATTAGAACTGGTTATGTTCAATAGAATTGTTGAATTCGCCCCAAAATATAATATTACAGATTCCCAGCATGGTTTTCGAAAGAATTGTTCAATAGAGACTGCCATAATGTCATTTTTGAATCATTTATATGAGAACTTAGATCAAAATAAAAAATGTGTAGAACTCTTTATGGATTTAAGCAAAGCCTTTGATCATACAATACTTTTGAAAAAATTGAATAATTATGGTTGAAGAGGCAAAGTAAATAACTTGGTGATGTCCTACCTTACAGATAGAATTCAAGTAGTAGAAGTGGAATTAAATCGGAAAAATTTAATATTAAATTTGGAGTTCTGCAAGGTACTGTTCTGGAGTCATTACTATTTTTGCTTTATATCAACGATTTGCCTGGCTTCTCTGACAATTTTTTAATTATGTTTGCGGATGCTAATTCCTACTTATGCTGTAATCTTCTTAAACAGCTATATCTGATGTACAGACTTTGCTAACAAAATTTGCTGATCACTTTAAATTGAATAGATTATTTTTTAAATATATCTAAAACCGTTTTCATTCTATTTTCTCCTAGGCATAGTACATATGATAAAAGTCCCTTAATAAAAATAGCTGGCAAATCTATACAAGTCTGGCATACTAAATTCTTACGAGTATTCATTGACAACGCATTAAATTGGGATGAACACATTGACTTTGCAGCAAAAAAACTTCCTTCCGTCTGTTATGGATTGTATAGATTATCCAATCCAAAATGTCAAACAGGAAAACTGTATTGGCATATTATTATACAAATTTTATTTCAAGAGCAACATATGGAATTCTCGTTTGGGGTTCTTCATGTCATTTTGAAAGAATATTTAGACTTCAGAAGAAGGCTGTACGTAATATTATGGGAGTACCTAAATATACGTCCTGTAGAAATCTGTTTAAAGATTTAAATATTTTGACATTGCCATGTATTTATATTCTAGAGATTCTAATATATGTTAAAAATAATGTAAGTAAATTTCTACCAAACAATTATTATAATCATAATTATGATACCAGGGAAAGTAATAACTTAAGCACGCCGTTACATAAGTTATAAAAATATGAAGAAAGCCCAAAATATATCGGAATAAAATTGTATAATAAGATCCCAAATTTCTTAAAAAGTATCGAAAATACAAGAACATTTAAAAACGAAACAAAAAAATACCTAACAGCTAAATGTTTTTATTCAGTTGATTAATATTTGGAAAATTAGTAGGTGGTTTTAATAGTTTAGTTATGCTATAATAAACTATAAAACTTTATACATATTTATATTTATGACATGTTTCTTTTCTGTTTTGTACCTAGTTTTAAACAATAATGAGAGCACGATTCACTAGTAAGATGCTCCATTTTTTTTGTGACTAATCCTATACCAATGTGGTCTTTTGGATAATAAACGATTATTATTATTATTAAGTTTCTAATGCACTATTAACATACAAAAATCGAATTTTTCGCCATTATGTGAATATTTCGGGGAGAACCATCATGGCATAGTATTAAGATTGTAATTTACCACTAATATGTAAAATTTGAGCTGTTTTTGTTAAAACTCACATCAGTGAACTTGCCCTTAATTTTAAGGGTAGGTGAAAAAGTTAAAACTTGTCTGTTAATACCTATAAGTGGATTCTGGATATTGAATTTAAACAAGAACGATCGACCGATCGATTGAGACTAAGCAACGGTCATACAAGCACACCCAGAAATTTTCTCTAATTCTTTTTCAATACCTGGAAGGGATATAGAATCAAAATTCGCCAAAAACTCACAATTGCAGTACTTTCTCCACTCTGTTGTTGCTCAAACATAAGAAATATGAATGAATAAATGCTCTAAGGCGAACATTTATTGTGATTTATTATCATTTTGTTATTATAATTCTTGTGCTTCTTTTTATTTATTTTTGTTCATATTCAATTTTGTTAACGAAATAGCTCAAAATTATTATTTTCAATACGCAGTGTTGGAGCAATTCTGATGGCGACATCGGATTCAATGGCTCAAAATGCAGGGGTATCTTGCTCTACTTAAATGTACATGACTTTCTTTTTTTTTTGTGTGTGTGACTGTGTTATTGATCATTTCTCTCATTAAATGTCTTTGAATAAATTTGAATATTCTAGAAACCATCAAAAGAGTAAGAAAATTTGAGAATGACCGGTTAAATATGCAATCATTTGAATACCCATAGAGAGCATCCTGTAGAATTGCAGTTAGCTCTGAAAGGCCCGAAAGTTAGTACAATGATTTGACTAACATTCAAAGTTGAATAACATGGCAACGTCGTAGTGTAATTTCATAAATAATATATGCCTGGCAGGAGCGAGCATAGATACGTCTGCCGATACCCGTATTTTGATATGAACCTGCAGCAACGTCAAGCGCTGTTAGTACCAGAATGGCTGAACCTGTCCAGGGAAACACAGCGTTCTCGCTCCATCTTCTAACGGCTTTTATATCAGCGCATGAGTAGAAAGTATGTAACTTTAGGCGGGGGTTACATGGCAAATATACCATCCTTCAGAGGGGATATAAAGCATTCAGTCCCTTGTCTATTAAATGTTAGGCAAGTAAAAAATCTCTACTTTTCGATAGAGAAGAAGTTCGGCAAAATTTATAGGTTGGGGGTAGTTCGTCTCCTGGCGTCGGTGATAGGCCTCAGTAGCGAAAATAGGCCGAAGTTAAATAAGTGGGGGAAAAAGTGCCTAGCTAGGAAATTAGTCAAATAGAAATATCTAAAAGAAATTTGGGTGTTCCATTTAAAAACACGTTGTGCATGTTAAGCAAAACCGCTCAGAATTATTGATCTATATTTCTTTCTTAATCTGAGCTGAATACAGGTCAAGGCTTATATTAAAAAAGAGATAGATTAACAAGCTAAACATTGTACTCTTCGCTGATTTATTGAACTTTTTATATAATTATTGCACATTTTATTCTTCGCAGTTTTATCTTAAATTATGTTAGTTTTAGACATTTTTTGTTTAATTACAAAACTTACAAAAAAATTGTTTTTTTAATTTGAATAATTAATAACTCTTTTATTTACTAATCGATTTTGTTAAAAAACAATAGGGCTCTTCCTCTAGCCAACACTAATTTACTGTCCAAATTTCAATGCAATCAGACTTTTTATTCTTAAGTTAGGGGCCGTTCATAAAATACGTTTGCAAATAAGGGGCAGGGAGGGGTATCCCTTAGCGTGACGAGATATGACAAAGGGAGGCAGGGGGTCTAAGAAAATGTCATGTTCGCAGTTCATCAATTTTATTTTAATTTTTTTCTTAACTTGACAATTTTTTAAAAAATTTCATTACGATAGAAAGTAATTCTCAAGTACTTAAAAGCCTATAAATAAACATATGGATAGTGAAAATTAATGTTTCAGATTGTATACTCTTATTTATTATGTGGTCATAAAATATATTTTAAATTATTCATCTGTATACTATTTTTAATCACAATAAATCGTTTATAGGGGGGTGGGCTAGCTTTTGTGACGTAATATCTGTTAGAGGGGTCACTGAAAGTGTGACTTAGCGTGACGAAGGGGTAGGAGGGGTCCAAAAAGGTGAAATTCTGAGTGACGTATTTTATGGACGGCCCCTTATTGTGCTTACAAAAGACGTGGTGGACGGACAGACAGACGAACGGACATTTTGAAAATTGTTCAGAGTTCGATTACCACCATAGTGATATTTTTTTTCTCTAGCAACGATATTACCGGTCTTAGAAATGTGCCAATAAAATTCATTTTGTATTTGCGAAGAGTATAATAATTTTGGAATATGGCACTTCTTTAAATTTCAATTGGTTGAGGAAATATTGTCTGTCAATACTTTGTATGTGTCAGTAAATTACATAAACTATTTGCCATAACAGGTTTTGTTGGTCCTCAACACTTCCACACCATGTGTAAACTTCTGGGTTATCAAGGAATTGCTGTGGTCATGGAAGAATTATTAAAAATTGTGAAAAGCCTAATTCAAGGAAGTCTGTTACAGTTTACCAAAACTTTAATGGAAGCTATGCCAAAAATATGTAAACTTCCTAGATATGACTATGGTTCTCCAGGAGTTTTAGGTTATTACCACGCACAACTAAACGATATTGTGCAATACCCCGATGCACGTACGGAACTCTTTCACAATTTTAGAGAATTTGGTAATATAATTCTGTTTTGTCTGCTGATGGAACAAGCTTTGTCACAGGAAGAAGTTTGTGACCTTTTGCAAGCGGCACCTTTCCAAAATATTCTTCCCAGGCCTTATTGTAAAGGTAAAATAGTTTTCAGTAATTATCAGACCTCGGCGCAAAATTAGTTATGCCAAAGACTGTTTACGCAGATATATATATAATGTTTGGATCGAGAATCTTATGATTCACATAAGCAAATAAATACATCATTTAGAGGAAACAAATACTTTTGCGATAAGAAATAAAAAGTATGGCATAAAAGTCATAAAATAATAAATAATTGATTATTAGAAATTTGGAGAAATTATTCATCTGGTATTGTTGAGCCAGTAGATGTAAGAGATGTTTACTGAAACTAGTGGATAAAAAACACCAGACTTTGGCGGCACATTATATACCTGCAGCGTCGATCTGATTGTCTACCGGAAACAAAAAACTCGACACTTTAACGGGCATACGCCACTTCACCTGTTTGTATCAATTAAGGAAATGTAATCATATGTTTCTTCCCAACTATATTAAATAATATTTAATTTAAAATATTATTTTTATCTGTGCACGTAATATCAGACTATATTTTAAGAAATTAAGGAGAATTTTCTACACCACAAAGACACTGCCACTATTGTCACTTTCTTTCTACTTTTTTTACGACAACAAATAGGATACGATAAACAATAATAATAGTAAAAGAAACCATAAATTGCATTTTATATTTTGCAGAAGACTTTAATCATACAGAAAGCACTTGAAATAAAAAAGGTCCAAGAGTTATTATTATTTTATTACACAACGACCAATGGCATGTGAGCCTGTTTCTTATGCACAAAAGCATTATGGAGTCAGCACTACATATCTATCAGTACATTTTCAGCTTTTGATAGAAGTAAATGTATCATGAATTATTATGGTATCGAGTGGCTTTCCATTAAATAAAATTTTACTTTTGTGGATTCATGACTGCGATTTAACTGTGTAGAGCTTTTCTCTACCAGCTACGAAAAGACACTTTCGTGGACACACAAGTCGAACATTTTAAAACACGTTTTATCTAAACGTCATAAAAACTAAAATTTAGCATATATACATGGATATTTCTCACGAATCCCTCTAGCGATATGCGACCTTCAACGTAAGCTGGAAACAGATCAGTACAGTAATTGATGCAATGAACATTAAAGATCTATGCCAATATATTTTTAGAGTATCAGGGGGTGTTGCTGAGACAGTAAAATACAAACTGGATATAGTTTTAAGAAACAACCCCGGTTTTTCAACATTTTTGTGTGTGGCAAAGAAGTGGACTGTTCAATGCAGAGCATAAATCTGCCATCTATAAGAAAATATACTTAATATGCTAGACAGGCGCTGGAGTTGAACTTCGGACGATTTAGAACAAATGCAAATAATGTATTTTTATTATTCTAATAAGGCATAGTTACTAAGTGTTTGTGCATTCAACAATAAATGTGTCAAAGTATGACTTATAACCCATCCGGAGCTATTTACCTTTAAATATTACTGTATTCACTATATACAATTATAAGATAAGATATTGTATTATTGCTCATGAAAATGTTTACATAGTTCATATTGCACAAAGCCGATTCTGTCTTTTACGTCCTAACTACCTTGGAACCGGGGTCTGGTAATTATCTTATGCCAAAAAAATTTGTTAATTTCTTCATTCACCATGGTCCCTAGCAACCTGGGAAACCTGTAAAAGGCAGTGAATGTTGATCTATTTAAAGTTAGGGTCCGAGAATTTGGAGAACTTGTTTAGAAATTAGGGAATTTTACTCATTTTTATAAATTGGGTAACATAAAATTTGTTCTACATTGGTATACCTATAGACCGAAAAGAAAAATGTCTTGCAAGAAGTTTTTGTTTCATGTACAGTATGTTTCAATTTTCATGAATACACCCTTGTATCTCTGAAATTAAAAAGATGGATTAATTTGGGTGGTAAGTATATATTCAAAATGTGATTGTTTTGACCTAATCAACTTTGATGTCGTTCATTGGTCTGCTATCCTTGTGGGAAAAATTGAGGATGGTTTAAAAAAAAATTAGCTATTAATTTTTGATTTCATATTCTTATTCAGCATCTAAAAAAATATTTCGCTGACATTCCGAAATACGTGCTTTCAATTTATTGTTTTTTTTTTCTTTGCAACTTGAAGCTTAACTTTTCCCTTCATATCATTTACGCAACTGAAATAAGTCAACAACATGGAGCACCATCGCATAACTGAATGATTTGTGTAAACTAGTTAAATATTATAAAACCTAACCAATGGACCAATCCAGTAGCCACCAAGATCTTCAGATTTATATGTTGTAGATTTTTCAATTGGGGTTACATTAAAGATCGCATTTACTTTGATTAAAGCATTCAAAATGTTAAAGATTTATAAATAAGAATCACAGCTGATTGTGAAAGCATTATGAATGTTACATGTAATAACATGATGACATCAATTTATCATAGAGCTGGGTTATGTATACATGAAAGAGGATGGAATCTCGAACAATTGCTCTAAGTTTGTGGGGAAAAAGAAAGAAGAACGTGGACATTTACATTTCAGATCTTAAAAAATTAGTTATTTCGAATAATTTGTTTGCTAGATAGATAAGATTGTGTTATTAAAACCATCTTATTTGATGATTTTAATTTGTTGAAACTTTAATTATATTTTTTTTCAGTTTTTGTATGTATACCTTCTAGCTGTTTACCTGAAACCCAGTCCCAGGCGGGGAGGGGAGTAATTTAACATTTAACAAGATTGCTCAGTCTCTCTTACTGTAGATTTATTTGGACGTAAGCTCTAAAAACGCAAGCTACAGTAAATTTTTGGGTTCGCAATATTGCTGATTTACATTTTGATGGTAGAGAACTGTATTGCACTAGATGTCACAAAGCAATTTCGTGGTCATGCAAAACAAATATTAATTCACATATTTCTTCAGAAAACAATAAACTAGGTGGCTTTACTTACAGTGATACGCAACGTAATTTTAACTTAGGGTTAGTGGAATTTATAATAGGATGTAACATACCGTGGTCGAAAGTAGACAATCCACTTTTCAG
Organism: Stenurella melanura; assembly: GCA_963583905.1. Classification (NCBI taxonomy): domain Eukaryota; kingdom Metazoa; phylum Arthropoda; class Insecta; order Coleoptera; family Cerambycidae; genus Stenurella; species Stenurella melanura. Next base: position 26,254,697 of record OY757318.1, on the reverse strand, counting down.
ACAATTTTTGGAAAAATATATTAGTGGCAAATATAGCAATGTTAAGGTGCCTTTGGAGTGTACACTAAGAAAAAATTTTTTATTTACGAAGCTCAAAAATATTAGACAGAAAATTTCTTCTGAGCTTAATGGGAAGTACATCTGGCTTATTGTGGAAGAAACAATCAATGCTTGCGGGTTCAAGGTAGAGAGTGTTAGTGGGTGCATTGAACGAAAATTGCGCAATGAGCGTACACTTGATCGCGTTTACAGTTCTAGAAGCTACAAATTCTCGCACTATAGCGAATGCAGTAAATTCAAGTTTACAAAACTTTTGAGGTGACAAATATGCAGAAAATAAGGACAAGTTCTTATTATTTCTTACCGATGGAGTGAATTATATGAAAGCTGCTGAAAGAATTTTGAAGGAAACATGTCGGAATATGCTGCATCTAACATGTTTAGCACATGGGCTTCATAGGATTGCTGAAACTAGTAGGAGGTGCTACCCTAATGTTGATAAATTATTTGCTAGTGTAAAGAAAGTTTTTCGTAAGGCACCAAGTCATATACAGTTATTTCACGAAATTGTGTTCACGAACTTGGCTAAAGGCAGCATCTTTCTAGTACTGTCATTTTGAAAATGTGGTAAGATATGGTTTCACACATGCAAGCAAATATTCATGCACTGACACATAGTCACCTAAAGCCAACCCTGGTTTTACCACATATCCGATATAAAGCAAATAAAAATATCTGTCTATCACTGCCATAGCTAACTTTGGATTGCAAAAATTTTTTAGAACACAAAGCACTTCAAAACAATGTAGAAAACTTTTTATTATGAAGTTTTATGTGTCTCATTTTTCCAATTGACTTTTTTACAAACGTTTTTCTTAGATCTTGTCAAATAGCAGAGTTACAGGTTACAATTTTTTTTACCTGTAAGTCGCAAAGTATATTTTGGATGGACAATCTCCTTTTACCCACAGGATACCCCTTCCAATGAACTACAGGCCTGTTACGAAAACATTTTAGTAGCAGCGAAACATACAGTATGTCCCACTTTTCATGACTCCCATATGACAACACCTTTATTAACATTTGGTTGGAAGATACCCACCTATCAGGAGATTTTGACATGGTCAAATATTTAAAAATCACCAGTGGCATTCATCCTTATGAAGAAAAATGAACTTAATTTTCCAAAAAAATATATTAGGCAAAGTTTTAACTGTATAACAATCTCATAATCTTATTTGTTGCTATCAAAAGCTCACTAATATCGAATTTGAATAAGATAGTGTACTTGATGTTCACATAATAATAAAATAAAATTTTCCCTTTTAAAGTACCAATTATTAGTGGTAACTTTATTTTCTGACGTAATGAAGAGTTAATTAAGCTGGAGGAAGACAGTCTTTACATTTAGAATTAATTACGTGACGTCAGTCAGTATACTTAACAGTCTAAATAAAAAATAATTGACGTGGAAATAAAAAAATTCAGTTTTAAGCAAATCTAACATTCTTAGTAATAGGCTCATAAGTTCAACTCTAACAAGATTCGATCGGTATCCAATTTCTTATATTTTTTAAAATCATACTGATATATCAAAGCATATTTTCAGTGGGGTTAAATTTCTATAATGTCTACCTTCTAAACGTTGGTCATGTCAATTATTGAACAAACTGCGATTTAGTTATAATAGTAATAATAAATGCCTTTATTTCCAAAAATATTTTACATAAGAGAATGATAACAGATGCAAAACAAATTTCACTTCATTTTGTTTCCAAGTTAATTAATGTTTGATAAGACTTAAGTAAACTGATTGAAGTCCCGAGGTTAATTATAAATGGAACGCCTGTCTTCCTCCAGCATAACTAACTCTTCATTAGATCCGAAAATAAAGTTATGACTGTAATAATTGGTACTTTAAAAGGGGAGATTTTGTTTTTTTATTATAAGAACATCAAGTACACTGCGTTATTGATATTCGGTATTAGTGAGTTTTTGATAAAAAGATTATGAGATTGTTTCACAGTTAAAACTTTGCCTAATGTCTTTTTTGGAAAATTAGGTTCATTTTTCTTTATAAGGACGAACGCCACTGGTGGGCTTTTAAATACTTTACTGTGAAACAATCTCCTGATGAGTAAGTATTTTCCACCCAATTTTTATAAAAATCGCATTGTTACTAAAAGAGGTGTGATATGGGAGTCGTGAAAAGTGTGACATACTGTATAAAGTGGCCCGCTTAAAACACTGTATATGAAACAAAAGATTTTTTATTCAAAATTTTTATCTGTGTAATTTCGAATTTTGATAAACAAATATTGTTTATTTATCGATATTCTTCATCACATAGTTTTTTATTCAAAAAATCCTTTTCGCTAAACTGGTTTTGTATAAAAAAATTAGTTTTTACAGACAATGTACATCATTATTTATTGAAATCAAATTATTTAACTTATTAATGTTCTAAAACGTTATATTTCATATAACCTTCGAATTTGTAGTCTTATTGCCTGAGAATGAGAAATAAACATTTGTTCAGAAAATAAAAGAATTATTATGAGAAAAAATATTTTGGTTTCTTTCTTTCATCATAAAATTTCTTGATTTTGTTTTCAAGTAGAATTACATTTTCTTTTCTGGAAAATGACTACTACTTGTATCTGTTTATAATTTTCAGAGGGAGAGAAGCTCGAAAATAAACAAAAGCGACTCGAAGCCAAATACCAAGCATTGCAAATAGTCCCAAATATTGAAAAACTGGGTACAGCAAAACAAGCTATGATATCTCGAGAAGGTGACCTACTTACTAGGGAAAGACTGTGTTGTGGTTTGTCTATATTCGAAGTAGTGTTAAATAGATTGAGGAGTTTTCTTGATGATCCTGTGTGGGTTGGACCACCGCCTACTAATGGGGTTATGAATGTGGATGAATGTACAGAGTTTCATCGATTGTGGTCAGCTTTGCAATTTGTTTATTGTATTCCAGTTAGTGAGAATGAGTATACAGTGGAGTAAGTAACTAGAACATTTTGTTCAATGGTTCAGATTTTACAAATTTAATTTTGTTTTTAAGGGAAATGTTTGGTGAAGGGCTTCACTGGGCTGGTTGTACTATGATTGTCTTACTTGGGCAACAAAGACGATTTGAAGCCCTTGATTTCTGCTACCATATTTTGCGGGTTCAGAGAGTAGACATGAAAGATGAAACTGTAAAGAGAATTGTAAGTTACATTTAACCAAAATTGTAACAAATATTTCATGTTTTTTTTTTTAGAATTTGAAAAGAATGGTGGATCGAATTAGAAGATTCCAAGTTTTAAACTCTCAAATATTTGCAATTTTAAACAAGTTTTTGAAATCGGGAGAAAACGATGAGTTGTCTGTTGAACATGTCCGCTGTTTTCCTCCTCCGATTCACCCATCTTTAAATCCACAACAACATTATCATGCACCAGAACATTTACGGCAATGTTAAATATTTGAAAACTGTAAATTTCTTCGCAGCGAAATTAGTCACGATATCAAATTTAGAAATACATCGTTTATATTAATTGATTAGTTTTATAGACTTGTTGGAAAATATTAAGTGTCTTTTCAACATTTTGTAATCTTTTATATCTATAATATTACGTAATATTTATAATTTACACCATGTAATTCCATCAATTCTTGTAATTTGTATATACGTCATGTATTAATATTTTCTTTTAATATACACTTTATATAGTAATCCATTGGGTTACCCCGCCTAGCACCAAAAAATCTAGCAAATATAAGTTAATAGCCTCAAGTTGGAGCTGTTGATTAGCATATCAATAAAGGGAAGCTAAAAAGCTAAATGTTTAGAATCGATTTTTCATATTAAAGTAAGACTTTTTTCATCTTTAAAGTTTTTTCCAAAAATGAACCCCCTCAGAGCTAGAGCAAAAAGGGAAAAGATAAAGAAATGCGTCTCATTTCATAGCATTTACTACAAAACAGTGAAGTTTTAAAAATTCACAAAAATTGTTCAAAATGACTTCTACCATTTTCCATGCAAAGTTCACTAGACTATAGATATCCATCTAATTGGACTCATCCGTTTACTCTATCATTTAAAGACTAAAAGTCTTTAAAGTCTTTAAAAGACTTTAAAGTCTAAGATCGGTTAATAATAATAATTATAATCTTTATTTTATAAATGGAAAACCAAACAGGTGTAGAACAAGTCAAATATAGTGCAACATAGTTACAATTAGAATACCACAAAATAATAACATACATAAAACAACAAACATACATATAAATAAGAAAAATCTAGAAATTAATAGAATTCGTAGTTGAAAAACTCGGAGATTGAATAAAATGCTTTAGTTGTTAGGAAATTGTGAACTGTTCTTCTAAAGTATAATTATTGGGTGAATTATTGTTAATTGACATTCGACATTTTTTTGAACTTGAGATGTGGTCGTGTTTAGTAAGTGTAACATATTACGTGTATTATGCATATAATCCACTTTGTACTTATTAAAAAAATAACTAATTGTTCTTAATATGACAAGCATACTCTTATATGTACACACGCCGAACAGGATTAAGGATTCCTTAGGATTATTTGCTATTGTCTTGAAAAGCTCTCTAATTATTCCTTTACATAAGAAAAATGATAAATCATTGTTTTCTAATTATAGGGGTATTACCCAGCTGTCTTCTCTAAATTATATAAAAAAGGATACCACAATAGGCTATATAATTTTTTAACATATCAAAAAATGCTCACTAACAATCAGTTCGGTTTCTGCGAAGGTGCGGCAACGCAAGATGCGGCGCTATCCGTATATAAGTTGGTTATTAAATTGTATTGAAGAAAAAAATAAAAGTGCATGTGTTTTTTTCGACCTAACACGCGCATTTGACACAATCCAACGTGACTTGCTACTAGACCAACTTAGTAGATATCGTGTGAAGGGCCTACTCTAACTTGGTTAAGAACTTATTTGGTAAATCGGCAACAAAAAGTAATTTTGAGCCAAAATGGGAAAAACTACGTTTCTAGACCCAGACAGGTGGCTGCGGGGGTTCCCCAAGGGAGTGTGTTGGGTCCCTTATTATTTATTGTATTTTTCAATGATGTTTATCCCCTCTTTGCACAACATATTTATTTTTCTATTCGCAGTTACCGCTAACAGTGACAATAATAATAATCTATTATCCACAAAAACAAATACCACAGTTTCGCTGATGTAAAATGTAAAATACCTTGGTGTACATATCGACTCTCATTTAACATGAAATGATCACATTGACTCGTTACTATCCAAATTATCTACAAATTGCTTTCTTATATGGCAGATGGGAAAATGTGTCAATATAGATTAGAAATGTATTATTATGCATATATACAATCCAGCAAGATTTCACACACTATGACCTTAAAAAATCTACGTCATTCCTGCAGAACTCTATTCAAAGAACTCGTTATTTTAACAATAACATCCCTTTACATACTCAGAAGTGTGTCCTGTGTAAAATCTCATTATGACAACTATATTCCCAGGTATAACTTTACTGACCATGACTTGAGGATCAGTCAAAATCTGATTATGACTATATTTCTATACCTAATGGGGTCGTATGAAAATAAAGACATTATTATTATAGTAAGTATGTGTTTTTCCTTAAAAACTACACTGCAAGCTTCTCTCCTGTTTATACAGAAAATGCTTCTCAGACAGGCCTTTTCTAATATGAAGATTCTGTCAGCTTGAAAAGAATTGCCAGAATATAATTCTATGCCTTAACATATACATAATAGGAGGTCATGGCTGCTTCTTCACTTACATATGTCCTTGGGTGTGAGCTTTGCATTTAAAATGGTGGCAGTCATTTCGAGCAGGTCTTGTGTATTTTCAAAACTTCACCATTGTCTAATACATGTCATGCTCGGAGGGGGTGCATTTTTGGAAAAAAATCTGTAGAAAGTTTTATTTTAACCTGAAAAATCGTTCCTGAACGTTTGGCGGTTTAACTCTGAATCGCCCTTTGTAAGTTAGTTGTTCCCAAACTTTTCCACTCAAGAATCCCTTAATCAGCTGAGAACTTTTTGCGATCCTCTGTATGCCAATTTTTTATTGCTAAAAATCTTTATGCTTTTAACGATTGATTGTAAGTCTATGTAATTTTTTAAAATACATGAATGCTGTTTCAAATTTTATTTTAGTAACATAATTCATGTTGATGTGATAATTTGTCTTAAATCACTTATCACTTGTTTAAGAGTTTGTACTTGAGAAATTGACTTGGACAAAATTGAATTTAAAAAAAATAAGTATGACTATATTTTACAAATTTTCGTGTAACTATGCCCCTTGAAACCTAGTTGAGGTCCTCATTTTGAGTACCACTAGAGTACGTCATGACATCCATTCCTAGCAGTATAACTTTATTGGTCCAATATTTTGGTAAATATTGGGGCAACATAAAGATGTCAGGGCCTTAAAAGTTTTGTTTATTGAAAAAATATTGTACCTCTGAAGACGCAATTTCCGCAAACACCAAATCCCTTGAACACTCAACGCGCATTTCGGCAATCACGTTGGCATCATAGGGAGATAATTAAATCAGTTTTAATCATCTCCTGATGTCAATATAGTTGATGAAACACACGTGGCATGTTCCCCAGAGCAGAAAATACTGGCAAACGTACAGTCCATGTAGGCTCATTTATATGCTGGACCCATATAGCCTGTACATTGATTCAATATTTTGTGCTGTTGGGGTTGTGAGGGTTTTGATGTTTACGACACACTGAAGGTTCTAACCCCCTCCAAGAAATATTATTTGTAGATATTGACGTATGATTTATTCCAAAGAGAGATAGTAATAATATAGGGCATACATTTTAAAACATTATTTTTATAAAACGTATACATTAAATATTCAAACTAAACATTAAAATTTAACTATCTAGCAACTCTAAACGCCAAATAGATAGAAACCGACCTTAGTATCTCAAAATCAGTTGCCCCAGGAAATCTTTTTCTAACTGCATTATAACACGTCAATTAAAAAAAACAAACACTAACAAATTATTCAATTTTAACACGGTTGGACTTTTCCTTCCAAGTTATTGTGTTTAATGTAAATGCGACAGTCGGATAGACGGATATTTTAAGTTCTACAACTGGGCAAGCCTTAGCACCTTTGCCCTCCTTTGGAGATGTGATGACTAGGTTCAACTTAACAAAGTAAATTTATAATTATATGGCACCAGCTGTGCCTTCGCCACAGTTTATGGCTATATCCACTCTCAAGGAGATTTAGACAACTGCTAAAACTCCAAGACGAAAATGAAGAAGATTATAATTACCTCAGTTGGTATAGTCTGCCTACCGTCGTATCTTGTTGTCTAGCGGTGCACTTCTGATCAGATGTCTTATAAATTAGCACTTGAGAAATACTTCTTAGACTATATTGACCTTCACTCTGCGAGTGATCGGATTGCTATATAAACTTGACAGGATTGGAGAAGACCCGTGAAAAATAGTTATCCGATTCAAGCCACAGAATCACACGCAGCTCATAAATCCTAGGTCTAGTGGATCAAAAAATAATTGAATTCAAAATATATTTTCATTTATTGGGAGTAAACTTCAACAAGTACAAACATAGAGATATTCAAGCTTAAGCTAACTCTATACAAAACAATTTTGATCAGCGAGCACCACCCTTGGCAAAACGTTAAGTTTCAAGGAAGTGTACTCGTACAGCGGCGAGAGTATTGTAACAATCGACTGGACTAAAAGATTCAGATTCCCTGACTGGCATGCTACTAAATTGTATGCTGGAGTTATTTTGGGTCTGGCAGAATCGCTTCCTCTGCTTTGAATTTTGAAATTATTTGTTAAGGATGCTATAGTGGTTCGGTCTCGGAGTATTCTCCCCCACTTTCAGAACTGAAAAATCTGCATAAGTTTTTATTTGCACAACCACCCACGGAACTTTTTTCCAAAATTTGCCTTTTGAAATGGCTACTCGCTACATCCCTACTGTTATTTTCGTTTCGATCTGAAGAATATTTCTTCAGCTTTTGGTACTTTTGATAATTATGTTCGAACAACGGTGCTCAAAGGCAGTTTTCCATCGTTGACACTTTGAAAAATATTTCTAAGTTATTTTCAAGTGCATTTTCAGTGAAATTATTCTTATTGTACTTTCGACGAAAGACGGTGCCGAAGAGTGTTTTCCGATCTTTCGCGAAGTGAGAAATTTTCTAAGTCAATTCTTGACGTAGATTTTGGAGAAATTTAATTTTTCTTAAAGATTTATATCATTTGGAATGAAGCACTTTACAGGGTTTATTTTAAGTGTCATCCTCATTGCACCTATCGTTTTCAGGTGGACAAGCCATACAGTCCTTGCCAGCCTTTGGGGAAGTGATGACAAGGTTGACATTCGACCACCAGATCACTGATCTGTATTAGAACTGTACATAACAAGTGTTGCATACATGAACCAAGACTCCCGGTCCTAGGCATTGTCCATTACAACAAATTATTTTAATATTTTTACTAAACTCCTTTATTGACAAGGTCACACTTTCAATTTTGTAAATATAAGAAATATGCTTTAAACAGACCCTGCCAGGTTTTTACCTCTTAGCCATATATTTCCAGATTACAGGTCAACATGTTAATTTTAGGTATAAAATGAATTATTTAAGGAAATATAAATGGTCCTACAGAATTTGGACTAACTTTCCCACTTAAGATTAACCCACACAGTAGGATTTAGCGCTTTTTATTGATGTTTAAAACTCTACCCCACACAGTCTCTCTTTTCCTGCATTTTCTAGTAGGAATTAGACATGCCAAACTGATGCTAAGAGAGTAGCATTTTCTAAGATGATATCTCGAGGGGCAATGGCTCATTAGAAGCTTTTGGGATTTCTCGTTGAAAAGTTGTGAACTTTTCGCTTGTCTTTGGCCTGCAGTACTTACTTCAGGTGGACTTTATTTTCCTATTTCAGAACCTCTTCTGTTATTGGGTCTTTTCGACAATCCACAAAACAGTTCAGGCCAGAAAAATGAGGCTTCTGCTCATTTTTTTTTTGGAAGGCTGTCAGCCAAGTCATTCTCTCTATTCCCTTATGCCCTGGCATCATCAAGGTAATCTTGTTTTTTTGTCACTTCGGAGATTGTCTGCTTTCCCAGACAATTTCAAATGTATACGACCTCAGAACCTTTAATGCTGTCTGGAAGAACATTCTGTCCATTTGATGTGCTAATTGAGAGCCGTCAGACGAGCAGAGTCGAAGCTCTGCAGTTGGAGAAGGGTCACTCATCTGGTACACAGATGGATCGAAGATGGCTGAAGGGGTAGGTGGGGGCGTAGTGGGGCCTAATTTCAGGCTATCCAGAGCCCTAGGCAAGACCCCAACCATCTTTTAAGCAGAAATCTATGCTATAGATCCATGTGCCCAAGAATGCATAAAGAAAGGCATTCGAAGTGCAATACTTCATAAACTTTCAGATAACCAGGCAGTGTTAAAAGCTCTCAGGTGCTATACCTTTGAGAATAAAATTGCCTCAGAATGCAAACAGCCCCTGAAGCAACTGGCAAAAAACAAGGTTACCTTATTGTGGGTGCCAGGGCATGAGGGAATAGAAGGAAATAAACGCCAACGCCCTTACAAAAAAAGGTGCTGAAGCCCCATTTTTTGGACCCGAACTATTTTGTGGCTTATCCAAGGACACATAAGGGAGGAGATCCTAAAATGTGAAAAGGAGCGGAAAGAGTACATGAGAAATACACCAGGCCAAAGACAAGAGAAAAAGCTTATTTGACAAAGAATGTCACAAAGCTTCTCGAACTTAGTCCGACTTGAGGCTGATAACAGGTCTCTTAACAGGTAATCACCTTGAGATATCTTAGGAATATGGACAAGGCAGACAATGATATGTGCAGATACTGTGATACTGCAATAGAAACTGCAGAACATACTCTTTGCGAATGTAAGATGTTAGTCCGCACTAGGCTAAAGTAACTAGAAAAGTTGGAATTAACGCCTGAAGACATAGGGAAAGTAGCCTCCAGGAAAATTACAAGCTTTATAAAAAGCTTGGGAGTCCTGGGCAACAATTAATTGCAGGCTAATTCAAAAAAAGATCTTTTAGGTCGAAGTGAGGGAGGGCTGAAAGAGCTGAGCGACCCCTAAACAATCTATAATTTGCCTGTTTTATTGAATTGTAGTCTACGTCACTGTGTGGAGGATAATCTGAAAATTATGTAATTTTCCATAAATCACTGAGCTGGCCAATACTTCCCTAACAAATTATCTTATTGGGATTTTAGTCCACGCAAATTAGACGAAATAATAGCGAATAGAAGAAGAAAATCATATACAAATTATATTTGGGCCATGCATAGTTCATAGCGGTAGAAGTAAGGATCCGAAAAGTTCCCACCTTACCCGTTCTTCTAATTCGTCATTCCCACGAAAAACAGGTATAAGAACAAAAATATTCCTCATTAAATTCTACATAAAAAAAGTTCTATGGTCGATTTGCGTACTCCCCACCGTTTTCTCGCTGTCGACGTTCATAGTAGGGGGTAGTTTGGAGCGCTCGGCGAAAAATCGGTGGTACGCGATTGTTCACAGCGAATATCTCCGAAACGGCCGTGGAAAACGTCGCACTCTAATGCGCCGTGGATGCACCATAGTTTGTCAGAAACGCTGACATCTTCAGAGACCTGGTAACTGAAGTCATCCAGGACAGAGCGAAGAAAATATACGCCCGTGTAGCATGGGAATCCGCTTGTCAGACAGGCGACTGACTATGACCCCAACGACGCTCCTAGACACAAGAGGTCGAAGCTCCAGATCCTGGATAATGGGTAAGTATAATTAACTTTCCTTTCAGTCCGATCTTCAAGCCACGCCGCAAGGAGACAATGACCAAAACACCCAAATCACCCGATCCCGGAGGTATCCAGCAGATAACCAACTCAAGCTGCCAACTCAACCTCAAATATCAATAACAATGTTAACAAAAAGCAGCTACATGGTGAGCTCGTATCGATTACAAATAATAAAAATGATTCTGAGTTTCAGGAAGTAATCACAAGGAGGAAAAAGAATAAAACAATTAAGAAAAATATAGGAACTGCAACTATCTCAAATGATGGGAAGGATTCTGAATTTGCAGGGGTTAATAAAAAAATATGGCTTTATGTAAATAGAGTAAAAAGGCATATTACATGCGAAGCAATTTTAAATTATTTAAAGAAAAAATCTAAAACTAATTTTAATGAGGATTTCTCGGTATGAGAACTAGAAACCAAAGAGCATCAAAATAAAGTATTTATGGTAGGAGCCCCACTAGAGGCAAAGGATGAACTATACAGTGATAACTTTTGGCCTAGAGGTGTAGGTTATAGACGTTTCGATTTTAATAAATATCGCAACTATTTGAATAATCAAAATCAAAACAATGATTTTTTATAAACTCTGGACATGTAAACTCTGGACATGCGTAATAAAATATCTGAATTTGAGGTTCTTTTACACTCACTAGGGTATCCCCAAGTCGTCTGTGTTACAGAAACTCATTATAAGGAGGAAGAAATTAATCAAATAAACTTATACCCGTACTTTCTAGCAGACTCTTACTGTCGTATCACCAGTGGAGGCGGGGGTGTAGCTATATTTGTCAAGGAAGGTCTTGATGCAATCGCAATAGAGTGCAGTGTAAAAAAAGAAGAATCTTACTTTGAATATGCTTTAACAGAAATCAGCTTAAACACCAAAAATAAGATAAAAATTGGGTGCATTTATAGAGCTCCTGACTATTCCAATTATAACCAATTCATAAACTGTATGTGCGATCTTTTACATGTAGCTTTCAACACTAAAACTATTAACATCATATGTGGAGATTTCAATATAAATTTAGATGATAAGTGTATTGATAGACATGGTAGGGAATTTTCCAACTTAATTAGGTCATTCGGGCTCAATGTATGTATAACTGAGTATACTCGTGTTACAAACAATTCAAAAACTATTATTGACAATATTTTTTGTAATATTGATTCACTACTGTTAAATCCTACCGTTGTATACTGTGATATCTCTGACCATTTCTTGCAGCATATTACCTATACTTATGATCATATTGAAAATAAGGAGGTTCATCCTGAGATTAGGTTCAGAAGATCCTTTAATAATTTGAATAACATAGCCAATTTTAATCACTTACTATCCCGTGAAAAGTGGGATTTTTTGAACACTGATGCAAATAGTAACATTAAATTCGAACACTTTTATTATATATTTCTTAGGCTTATGGACTGTGCATTTCTGCTAGAACCTGTTACAAACCATAAGAAGTCTGGCTCTAGTAAACCTTGGATTACCCAACACCTAATTGATGAGGGTAAATTTGTCAGAGATGTATTCAAACTGTATAAAGAATCTATGGACGAAAATGTTCTTATTCGTTATAACATTTTAAAGAAAAACCACTCATTGCATATAAAAACGGCTAAAAAAACCTATTATAATTCACTAATATTAAACTCCAGTAACAAATCTACCACAGCCTGGAAAATTATAAACGGTCAAGTGAAAAACAGAAAATCACATAATATACCATCATGCCTTCTGGATGATTCAGGGCGCAATATCAGTAATCATCACGATGCCACTCAAGCTTTCAATGATTATTTTATAAACTCTATTAATGATTTAACTAAAAATCTATCTGTAAATGGGCAGGCTACATCTGAAATTCGAGAAAAAACATTCTTCTTATTTCCTATTACATCTCAAGAAGTTCATACAATCTTAATGAAAATATCAAATAAGCATTCTGCAGGCTATGATGAGATACCCTGTTCGCTTCTAATTAAAGTTGCTGATCACATCACTAATTGTATTACCATGCTTATTAATTTTTCGTTTCAGGACGGTATGTTTCCAACACTTTTAAAAAAAGCACTTATTGTTCCAATCTATAAAAAAGGTAATATATCACAAATCTCAAACTATAGAGGAATTGCCCTACTCTCTGCTTTCTCTAAAGTATATGAAAACGCCTTCCATATTAGGCTTTCAAAATTCCTGGAAACAGAAAAAATTTTGTCAATTAACCAATTCGGTTTTAGGAGCAAATTATCAACACAGGATGCGATTTTGGCAGTCTACAGTTATATTCTGCAGAATTTTGAATGTAAAAACAAAATAGCGTGTATTCTGTTTGATCTAAAACGTGCGTTTGACACAGTTAACACTAATTTGTTATTGAATAAATTAATTAATTATGGCATTCGTGGACCTGCCCTACTTTGGCTTTCCTCTTATTTGCAAGATCGGAGCCAAGAAGTTATTTTGAGAACTAATATCACTTATAAGTCTCTGCCCAAAGCGATCAAAGTAGGGGTACCCCAGGGTAGCGTATTGGGCCCCCTATTATTTATTACTTTCATTAATGATCTCTTCTCTTATTTCCCATGTGGTTTCGTATCTCTCTTTGCAGATGATGCCCTAATAGCTGTCAGTGCGGATAATTTTGATGATCTGAGTAACACTGCTAACAATGTTATTCACGTTATGATAGATTATTGTCAGTATACAGGCTTCATACTAAATGATCTCAAAACTGATCTCATACTGTTCACTCCAAGAAAACTGGATGAAAGCATTTTAGTAAAAATAAGCAGTAAGAGTATTCAACAGAGCTCGCAAGTTAAATTTCTTGGCTTATGTATAGACTCGCATTTAACGTGGAGTAACCAGATTGATGCCATACTGAAGAAATTATCAACTTCTTGCTTTGTCTTATGGCAGCTGAGAAATTATATGTTTCAACTGATGTTTTAATAATTTATTATTATGCTTATGTCTACTCCACATTGAACTATGGTATCTTATGTTGGGGAAATTGTACAAGAATAAATGAAGTTTTAATCCTCCAAAAAAGAATCCTAAGAACAATGACATTCAAAAGCTTAAGATATTCCTGCAGAGACCTTTTTAAGCAACTAAACCTCCTAACTACAACGAATATTTACATTCTAAATTGCGTTTGCTATGTTAAGTCACATCCTGATAAGTTTACACTCACCAGAGATCTAAATTCGCCCTACAATTTTAGACCTACTCTCAATATGGAAATACCGAGGCACAGTATGTCTGCCTCAGCAAATGGGCCACTGATCATGACCGTTAAAATATTTAATAAATTGCCAACCTCTTTGAAGTCCTTACCTACTTTTAATTTATTTAAATCGGGTGTTCGTAATATGCTGCAGAATCATAGTTTTTACTCTATAGGGGAATTTTTAAATTGTGACAATTTTGTATTGTGATGTATGTATGTTTGTGTTGTATTGAATTGTATTTTGCTATTTATATACCTACTATATTTTATATTTTTTTTTTTACTACTGTCAAACCTGTAATATTGTATTTTTGCTTGTATCTTTATTGATTATTTGGTGACAATATTCTACACTTGTATTTAGAAGTCATACGAAAATAAAGTCTATTATTATTATTATTAAGTACCCTTACCTTAGCCCGTGCCGGCCTCCGACGCTAAAACAAGCGTCCTTGGCCGAACACAATCTTTGAGCTACACAGCCGAAAACGTCCTTTCGACGAAATCGGAGCACATGATGCCAATTGGCACCCTGAGCTCCGACTAGTCACACACCCCCAAACCCTTCCAAACTCCGAAAGGGTGCGGCAACAGCCGTTCCCTCTCATGACAGACGCTCCCGGGAGCTGACATGCCAGCGAAGAAAGACAGAAGAGCGCCATAAGAAATGACCCAGCTGGTGCAGTGTCCAACAGCCAGGACCAGGGGAGACCTGCTAACTTCGCCTACACCGTCATCTGCATTTGCAGGTGGAGTAATCAAAAAAGCAGGCCCACCCCTTACGAGACCGGTCCAGGTCTACAGCGGTGATTGGGGCAAAGAGCTCAAAGCTCGACCCCTAATCATCTGAGACCGTCATCAAAGTCAAGAATATTGGCGCGTGCCTCTCCATTTGTCTGTCGACATCACAACTGTATACATCTAGGATAGCGTGCTCAGAGTGAGCTTTATGCCTCCTGGTGCACATCGGAGGTTATTGCTGATGGCTTAATATGACTAATTATTATGTTTGCACCTGATATGCTTTATAAAATATTGGTGTTAGTAAATACGTATGCAGTATTCTGGCTGAAAGCCTTACATAATATATATATATAATAACTAAGTGGTAAATGCTAGCCACAAGTAAATATTATTGATATGAGATTAAAGTGGGGAATGCTGGCATAAGTCCTAATGAAAAAATTTGTAAATTTTTCGGCTTTTTTAGCCTCTGGGCCTTGGTGCCCGATGACATAGGATGGGTTGCGGGAAACGATGCAGGTGTGTAAAAATAGGATTACGCTGCTCAACCACGTGCTCCAACTGTCACGGACAAAGCTGCTTAAATTCACCTACCGTAGATGGGTTGATTGAAGGAAACCCTATCGACGACTGAAACTGAGAATGACGACAGTGGAATAGGCCTACAGGGGAAAGCACTTTAAAAAAATGCACCTCTACCTCATGGGTGGTGTGAAAACGAGGTCATATTACAAAGTGCGTATCCTCGAAAAAAGCGAGAAAATTCAACAAAAATAATTAAAGAAAAGAAAAAGTACAAGATGAATCTTGTAGAGGAGAATCCGCTATACAAGTTTCATTATAACCATTTTTGACGTCAAAGTAGCCGTTTCGGAGATATTCGCTGTGAAAAATAGCATACCATCGATTTTTCGCCGAGCGCTCCAAACTACCCCCTACTATGAACGTCGATGGCGAGAAAACGGTGGGGAGTACTCAAATCGACCATAGAACTTTTTTTGCGTAGAATTTAATGAGGAATATTTTTGTTCCTATACCTGTTTTTCGTGGGAATAACGGACTCGAAAAAAATTGAGAATAATCGTCACTAAGTCCTATCTAGGATTTTTCGCCCCAAAAGGGTGTTTCCATCAACGGGTAAGGTGGGAATTCTTCGAATCCTTAATTCTACTCCTATGAACTATACATAGCCCAAATATAATTTGTATATGAATTTTTTCTCCTAAAAAGTATAATTTGCGTGGACTATTTAATTATACCCTATATCTCAGAAAACACAGCATTTTAGTGTTTTTTCGTGTCAAGTATGTGTTGCCTGAATGTGGCCAAGCATATTGGAAACACCCTGTATACGTATTTTTTAGGTGAATGATATAAACTCATTTTCTAAGTGAAAAGTCAATCGAAAGTGACAATCTTCTCCCTTCATTCCCCATTATGTTGATACGATAGCTCTGAGTAACAAAAGATGTCATTCAAAATATGTGGCAGATGATGCAAACAGCAAATATCCATTTTTAGTATTTTAAATATAGACGGATAAAGAAAAACACTTTTATGTTTAAACCCATCATATATTTAACAATAAAATATTACAAAATATATTATGACGAACAAATAAAAGTATTAACAGTAATTAAAATTTAAGAATTTTTGAACACTGCACTTTGAAAAAAATACTTATTCTCTAACAAAACAACAAAGCACTGCTAAGTTGATAATAAAATCTAAGTTTTTAAATCAATTATAAAATTACAAAAATCTATTTACTGCAAAAAACTACACTGCTTTTTTCCAGTGGTCATATACAATTTGCTTAAATTAGCTGTATATACATCATTTAAAATATAGTTACAATATTGTGAGGAGATTATTAATAGAACTTAATTTCAAATCAAATATTTAAAATCGATGTATAGTTCTTCTATATACTTAAAGCTTAAGACAGAAATGTACAACTAAAAAATTGGAATGTAGTTTTTTTAACATGGTTATACAAGTTGTTTCTTGCAATTTTAAACATCACACTTTCAGAGACTACATGAAAATACTGACATTTTTGCTCCTGCAAAACTTTTCTGATAAATTGAGGATTAGGTACCTACTCACTTTGTCACTATATTACATATTTTTTCATAGATATTTAATAAAAAAGAACCCCGAATTAAAAAACATGCTTCATCTGCTGTGCAAATACGAATAATCAAAAAGCTCTAAATATGTGTAAATTAAAAAGGGTGGAAAGCATGGCAGCCCTGAAAGATGGATGCAGTCAAAAAGTAGAAATAACTTTTGTAACAGAAGTACATACCATTCATTGGTCACAGAACTGACATCAGAGAACGATAAAATGAAACTTTATAACTAAATATTCTCCTAGTGATAAGTGGATTCGAGAAGATTTCCGTTTATCGTTCCTCTTAAGAGTAGGTAATATAGGATTTTCCACCTGTCACTGTAGTGCCTTTAATCGTTAACGTGGGTAATGGATCTCGACTAACCTATTACTACTAAATAGTTCCATTTTAAAATATAACTTTACACTACAAGGCATAAGCTTTTAACTAAACTTTAAGTAACCGTTGAGATTGCTACAGCAAATGTTTTATTCGTTTTGATACATTTTAACGTTAAATTCCTGCGTACGATTTATAGACAAAATAATACGGACTGGACGATGTCGTTTCTCAGCATCTTTAGTCAAAATGGAAAATTCTATGAAGACATATTCTGTGAGCCAATGTTAGCAAGTAAAAAGAATTACTGTATAAAATTAATGTCTTACTGTTAGAATCACAGTATATTTAACTAAAAACTTAAATAGAATGTATTAAGTTAACATCTGTTTGGGGGCCTGTAGCAGTTTGTACATTATTAATCAAAAATAAAGTTTATAAGTAAATATTCAAGTTTAAATAAGTCATTTCTCTTGCTTAAAGCTGTACCAAAAATTTAATTAACGCTACACAGGCATACATATGCAGTGCAAAAACAACAAATTCCTCAAAATACATTGAAATCTTATTCAGTGTTCTTTGCAATGTATTTTGCATAAACAAATAAATAAAAAATAGATATGAATTATGTTACATATCACATCGTGTGAGTTTGGAAATAACTAACTAGCTGTATATATCATGTTCAAGCGTCAGGCCAAATTTTACTAAATTCAATTTAGTAAAAAAAATAATCCATAAGGACGGATAATATCATCTCAAAACGACCGTTTTAGGCTACTATAATAATAGGCCAGTTACTATTTTAATAATCTCAATAAATAAATACTTTTGTTAAATAAATAAATATGTAATAAGTTTCTTCAAGAAATTCCACATATACATTTAGGAACAAGGCGAAAAACCACACTTTTAATAATTCTCCAAAAAGTAACTATAGCTATACAAATATTTTTTTAAAAGGCAGCAATCTCATTAAAACCATCTAAAACTGATGAGTATTTATAAAAATTTTGGAATAATATTCCTCATTTATGTGTTTTAAAGGCACATTAAAAGCATGATTTAAAACTATTGTATTAAACAAACATTTTCAAAATATCAATATCTCAGATCTACATTATCACAGAAAAATCTGATTGAAATGGAATATGTGAATATTCTTGAATTAGCGCAAGACTTCCATAATTTACGATATGAAGTTTCTTCCATGTTTATAGACCAGGAATTAGAAACACGTCATAGGTACAAAGGTTTAATTTGATGCACGAAAAACTATTTATATAACAATACTTAAACCGGCCATCTGCCAAAACGTTGGTAGCATTATTGTGGGGCCAGTGCAGAAAGTTGATATAAATGGTCCAAATTCGAATTAAAAGGTACAGGAAAACTAACCATGCCGTGTGATAGAGGAAACTCTAAATTAGGTACACTGATTTACAATGGCAGGCGATTTGATGGGCAGATGTGAATGAATTTAACCAAAAATTACTTTTACCCAAACTACAAGGTACAAGAAATCTAGTGCACTAGTCGGCTTGTCTACTTGTATACTTTTCAATGTAAGACAGTTTACTTACTGGTTTCATTTAGTTATAAATTAATTAAAAGTAAAGAAACACAAATTACATCAGCACTCACCATTACAGGCACCGTTGTTAAACAGATCTGCGAAGCGAGTTTTTAGTTTACACAATTCGTATAAAAGTAATGCATATCTAGGCGATGCAATGGTATAGTACTATGAATTTAAAAAAAAATTACTCTGGAATTGCCCTTATTAGGTATATAGGATGAGTCAGTAGTGCATGAACGGTCAATATTTCCTCGACTGTTTCAAACTTGAGGAAATTTCTGAGACAAAAATTGTAGATCAGTAGCACCTTGTTTCATATAGTGGTGGCAAGCATATACTTGTAAAATGTAACAAACAACATTTCTTAATATATTTTATCTGGCTCTTAATTCTTTATCCAGGCATATATCATTTTTAGATTTATACTGCAGCGTCGTTCCACACTTTTTCGGTAAAAAATGAATTTGCAGCTATCAAGAGTAAAATCTACAAAAAACATATTTTCATAAGTTTGACGGTCATTTAATTGTGAATGTTAAGATCAGTTTGGAGCCTTCTCAAAGTGAAACTTAATTGTACAGGGAATTCTCCACGGTAATTCAAAATTTTAAATTTGTAAACTGTCATAATTCAATTTAATGGAATGGAGCACCCTATATGGTTTTACTTAAAATGGTTCAGCAATCAATTTCATATGCGCTGATATCTCATAGTGAACACTGTTTTTTCAAAAAACATGTCGAAAAAAAGTAGTTACTATAGATATCGGCGTGTAGGCAATTGATTGCTGAGATATTTAATATAGAAATATACAGGGTGTTCGATTTGAAAAAAAATGAGTTGACAGTTTAAAAATGTAAATATTTGAATGATTGCAGAGAACACCCTGTAGAATTAAGTCCGAGGTTGAAAGACCTGGAAACTCGTACCTGGCCTTGACCTAACATTCATAGTGAAACAAATAACGTGACAACGCTGCAGTGTAAGTCCAAAAATGATATATACCTAGATAGAGAATTAAGACTCAAATATCAATATATAAAAGAAAACTGAGAACACCGCACCGCATATTGAACTATCTGTCTCACTGCACACTAGTCTTCTGTATTTATCCAACTCGCTCACATGCCTCCTTCTTAAGCATCTGCTGGACTTATATTAAGTGAGTTTTATAAATGTATCGGCTTTACCTAGAGACCTGTCGTTGATTGGCTTTGTTGGTATACTAGAATGGTCAGAATTAGATCATCAGTGTACGTAATGAATAAGCAATTTATTGTTTTTATAATAAATATTAGATATTGTATACAAGTTGTATGCAGAATACCCGAATAATATTTTACAATTAATTATATAACATTCGGGGTCTTCCCTTTCTGCATTGTCCTACAGGTTTATTCAGTAAAGCCTTTCGAGTGGGATCATCTGCTTCCATCCTCATAATATGACCAACCGATCGCAGAGGACCGAGTTTAATTGTTTTAATGACATAGTCTGTACTACAGTTCAAAGTTGTACCTTTTTCTGCACTATCCATTTTCTTCAACAGTCACATAGATTTTCCATAGCACTTTTCTCTTGAAACACGCCAAGATGGCCTTGGCACTCTTAGTAGTAAGTGTTCATGTTTCGGAGCCGTATGTTAGCACCGGCCTTATTAATGTTTTATACGGTTTGCAATTTGTACCTCTAGAGATGTGGGATCTGAGCTGAGGGGCAAGTCCAAAGACTATTGTCCAGGAGAACTCCACGTTTTATTTCTGCTGTTGTGTCATTTTAGCTGTTAATCAATGAGCCGAGGTAAGAGTATGCTTCTGTGACTGCTGCTTCAGACCTGCCTATGATATCGATGTTGTCCACATAGACTAATGATTTGGACGGATTTGTTATATATTGTCCCTGTAGTTGTTATACCCGACATTTGTATGGGTTTCTCGAGGGCTAAGTTAAGTAAGGTGCAGGAGAGTGTCTCCTTGGCGCAGTCCATTAGGGGTTTTGCATTCCACTTTTTCCATCATCAGCCCTACTATATTTACCAATTTATTTGGTATCTGGAGCCTCCTCATAGCTTAATAGAGCCCTCTATTCATACTATCATAGGCGGCCTTGAAGTCGACAAAAATATGGTGGGTGTCAATACCATATTCATGTGTTTTCTAAAGGATTTGGCGAAGTGTCGATATTTGTTCTATTGTTGAAGGTATTACAGTTAAATACTGGTTTTTCCTTGTACCATGTAGTTTGGGTAAAGATAATTTTCTGTCAATTTCATTTAGAGTTTCCTCTAAAGAGGTTAATTTTCTTTTCCTTGTAATTTGGATTTGGACCACTTATATACGTTTCTCGCGTACTCCCGTCCAATATAGGCAAGCAGGAGGTTAGAGTATCCTTATACAAATAGTTTTTAATGGACCAAGTCAAATATTTTTTACTGGTTGCTTGTCTGGTCCATTGCCCGGTCTATTATTGATGGGCAATCGAAATAACTTCACTTACTTTGCCGTTATTACTAAAGTCACCTGTAATAAGGGGTCCAATAAAATAGCAATAAAAATAAACCTTGATGCATTAGTAGTCCCCGTTGCAAAATTCGACCTCAACCTTTTAATTGTAGACTTCTGCTTTGATGACATACACTACAAAAATAATGCACGTTGTTTATTAATGTGCAGAATTGTCCACAGTTATTTTAATTTTTAGAGAAAAATATTTTTGAGGTAGATTCTGCAATGACTATTACGTTTTACATCTTCTTTTACACCGTAGCATCAGTATGTAACAAGGTACTCCGACTGAAGATAAAGAAAAGTTTATATAGATGTGGCTGAAAATGCTTTATTTCTGTTTTTTGCAAACGAAACATTTTCCGAATACTCTATAGAAACTTATCTTATTGTCGATTGTAGATTTTGCCAAAATTTGGTAACCTTTTGTTAACGTTCCGTATAAATTTGCAATTAAACATATTGATATTCATGGAATTCTGCGTCTGACGAAATTTTGCATATGTAATAATTTTGAACATGATATACAAGATTCAACTAAATTTTTACAGGAATATATCTCATACTTTTTTAAAGCAAGCATTATGTATAGATGTGTCACTTAGTATTTGTTAATACTTACTACATTTTAACACTTAGTATTGCTTAGAGACAACGGATAAATAATAAATTTAATCTAGTTGCTTTTTATCAACGTTAACATAAAAAAATGTCATAGCCAAGTCAGGGAATATATATACATATATGTATTATATACATATATATATAATTTCTCAGCTTTCTATTAGCATTAGTATTGAGATTCATTTAACATACATTTTGTCATTTTAAGATCTTATATACTAATATTTAGAATTCGAAACAATAATATAATTTTGTGCTTTTGTTAAATCTAAATTTAAAAAATATAAAAAACATAAGTAACCATAAGAGAGCTCTTTTACAATTCACATTATTCAGTGGAAGACTTCGATAAAATGGTGCCATCATTATATTTTGTTGCAAGCCTCTGACTGCCCCAAATAATTTTAGTGAAATCGTTTTTACGCTTCAGGTCGATACCTGAGCAAAATCGTGTTTGGTTCTATCGCGTCTTGCATTAAAAGTAGAGAATAATTTTAAAATTCTAAATAGATTTATAGACAATTTTCTGCTATTTTTTTCTCAATATTGTACTTTTTAGATTCTTTGAAATACCGTCGTTTCTGATGATTATACATAAGAGTGGTTTAAAGGTGAGTTAATGTACTAAATCAAATTCTTATAATAATAAACAACAATTCTCTACAGGGTGGTAGTTTTCAGATAGGAATTTCTGTAATGGAATGAAGCAAAGAGGACGTCCGTCAAAACGTTGCACCGAAGTCACTACGGAGCTAATAGGAAAGAGCTTTGGTGAGACCATTTGTGGATCGTAAAAATTCTGGCAAGACGTGAATAAGAAGGATAGCTACAAGATATCAAAAACTTCACTTAATTTTCTCCAACTTTACTTATATGTGGCTTCCTAACACAACACATCCATTAAACACTGCAGAAAATTTGCATGTGAGTATGTAAAGTTAAATTTTAATGAAGAATTGTAATGAAAATTGTGTAAAGTATGATATTTATACAAGGAGTAAGTCACTAGTGCGTGGAAACAACATTTTTTTAATATATTTATGTAGTTTCACTTTGTTAGTCAACGCCATGTATTAGTTTTTGGGACTCTCATCAAAGTAAAACCTAATTCTACAGGGTGTTCTCTACGATGATTCAAATTATTACATATTTTAATTGTCATACCTCAGTTTTTTCAAATAGAATACCCTACATGTTTTTACTTAGAATGTCTCCAATTAATTACCTACATGGTGTTATCTTATAGTGACCACTTTTTTTCGACGATATAAAAAAAATTGATGTGGAAAAAAGTAATCATTATGGATGTCAGTTAAATCAGCTAAAATATTTTAAGTAAAAACATAGAGGGTGTTCCGTTTAAAAAGTTGAGCTACGATATTTAAAAATGTAAAAATTTGAATCATCTTGGAGAACACACTGTAGAAGTAGATTCGACTTTGAAAAGCAGGGAAATCTGTACATGGCCTTGGCTAACATTGAAGGTGAAATGATGGGTCAAATTTATGAAACTACATTTTTTTGCAGACTTTAATCTTGACTGCTGCAAATGCAGTTTTCATCGGAAAAAGTGGAACAACGCAATATAACCATGTATGTATTTATTACTGTAGCAGAAAGTTGCTAATAAAAATTTATCATTATTATCAGAATGAAATTATGTAAACTTCCATTTACCATCTGATTATGGATAAAATAAACCAATTTGAAGCCTTGGCTGTAGGACTATCATCTTTTGATCACTTTTTCATATCAGTAATAAGAAATCTGAAAAGTACTTTGGGATTCTTTGTGAGATCGTAATTTGGAAATTATTTTAGGACAAAAACACTTTTTTTCACAGAATTTTAGTCTCTCACTTTAATTTAACTCATTTTTACTTGGATACCTACAAAATTATTTTCGAGAGACTGAAATATAGGGAACAGGCTCGAAAATCAGAAACCTGTAAATTATTATGAATGGAAAGTTGTTTTTTTAAGTCATAAGAAATTAAGTGTATTCTAACCCAATTTTGTATCACTTTAGCGCATGATAAAGTATTTTGAGAAATCTGAAAAATATGACTTTTCAGACAAAATAATTTTTTGAAAATTATTAGAACTAGAACATAATTTGTTTATTTCAGAATGGATTTTGTGAATTTTTTTCCTGTCAGAACTACTTTTAATGCAGAACCAATTTAAACTGAAAAATACATGAGTATTTTGTTGAACACCCAAAAAAGGATTTAAACTAACAAAAAAATCTAGTCTTTGTTATTTCCCTACAAAAGTATCTGTTGATTCCACTGTCCAGTATTGCAACTTGGCAAAAAGAAACTTAATGCGAAAGCAGTAAATAAATTCCTTATTCGAATCATTTCTTTCTTTTCACATTTTACTATTTATTTTATTTCATTCTCATTTAAGACAAAAAAAATTGGTAAAATCGTTTACAGCTGGCCGAGTTTTCAACAAAATGCCCTGAGAGCTTGACGAAGCCTTCCATTATGACTATAAATTAATGAAAGGAAAATCGATAAATAAGACTGAACATAGTTCTTGAAATCATCTAAAGCAAATTAATATAGATATGCTATTAGACTCGTTCTATCATTTTTATTACATACTGTACGTTTTGCATAAAATGAACAACATCACATGATTATTTTGTTTGGAAGTCTTCTTTCAAGTGAGCTAAGGTCTTTTCGACCTATACAGCTTTAAAATCATGTCCTTAAATTAAGTAGTATGTTACTCAAATGATATAGCTGCATCTTTATAACATGTAAATTTTTTGTATAAAAATCTGCACGTTCAGTTTTTGACGATTCGCTGAACGCAACACAGACAGACAGACCGATGCATGTCTGACCGAAAATTTGGAGTAAGGCAGCTAATGTCCTATATTAAAATTGTCTGGATGCTCCAAACATCATTATTGCAAATACTTTACACATCAACATAAATATAGACGTACGAAAATGATTATGAACAAATTCGTATCACACTTTAATCATGACACTATGCTGGGACAAAAAAATGTCGAAGTTGTAGATACGACAGAAACTGCTCCAAAATTGTAAGGAATTTTGAAGCATATTTGTAGAACAACTTCATTACATTTTCATTCGCGCAATCACAAGTTAAATCACTTGAATCTCCAATTAAATTTTGACTATATCGACGTTTTTACTTTAAAAATTTACATCCTATATAAAGTTAATTTTAAGAACATGAATTTAACTTCAATTAAAAATGCGTAGCAAAAAACTGCAGAAGTTAACAATATTTTGTTAATTTTACTTATCTTGGGCACCGTTTAGACTTCCGCATGGATCTCCGCTGGATTGAGTCGACATGCTACGCTGGGGAGTAGGGCTCTTCCCACCACTGCCACTGCTTAATGCCATTCGTTGCATCTGCCTTATAACTGTAGTAGCATGGTAGGCTTGCTATAAATTACAAAAAAATGTTTTAACAACATAAATATACTTCAGTAGTAAACATAAAAAATCGTCAAAACTTTTAAACCCCAAAGATTAGAAGCAATATCAATAAAAAAAAATAAACATTTGTTATACTACAGTATTTGAAATTAGAAACATTTCGGTGGTCGAATTAAATTTTTTGAGCCCAAATTTTGAAAATGTTGAAAATTTTTGAAAAAAATTTGTGCAATTTAAAAATTTCATGTTCGATTTTCGAAAAAAATATATTACCTACCGGGTTTTTGGTGTCGCTGGTTACGAATTCAAGGATTTTCCGGTATTCTTCCAAAAATGTTTACAAGTTATAGGGAATTTTTTGTACATTGAAATTTTTTGTGTATTTGGAGGTGTTTCTTGGGATTAAATTATCACAGAATTGAGTTATGCAAACGTTTTCTAGAAATTTTCAACAAATGCGTTCGGTTTTAGGGTGGGAGGGGGATTATATCACCGAAAATGTGACGATGGGGGAGGGAGTTCGCAAAAAGTGAACGTCTTCAAAAAATCAACAGAATGTTTTTTAAAGAACGTGTAATTTTTTATCCTTAAATATTGAGTTTCCAAACGAATGTTCATATAAGGGGAGTCGCACAAAATGTACAAAAGAGAGTAGTCACGAATAACCTATTTTTTCTAACATTTTTCCTGAAGTTTGTGAATGACATTTTTTCAAGAAAATTATATCCAAGGGATTTTTGTGTCTGAATTTGTGATCAGAATTGAAACTTTCCTAAACATTTTCCAAAAATTTGCAAAAATTTTGCACAAATCGTAATACTTTTTGTAATTTTTTATACAATTATTATAATTTTGAGTGAGCTGTGAGTTTTGGAATATTTGATAGAATTAATCTAGAGAATTTGGGTTTGGAGATTATGAATCAAAAATTAATAACATTACCCTGCAAGATTTTGTCTCTGGACAATGAATAGTTGTTTCTGAAGTAATTTTTCCCGCTGAAACCAAATCCGGGCTCAGATCACGTCAGGTTTTTGAGATATTCTAACCTAAAAGTGCAAAAAACATTGTTTTTTTGACATATTTGAGGCTATGTAGCACCGCGAATTTTTTCTCTCTCAAAAAACTATGTGTGAGATCTTAAAGTACAAGTCTTCCTCTTTCAAATGCCGTTGAGTTTGCTTAAATATCTTTTTTTTCGCCGAGATATCGCATTTTGAAATTTTCATGTTTGTGATTTTCCCTATACCTGAAAACTCATTAGGGACACGTGTATATCAAAAGATTGTTTTTTTTTAAGAAATGTAAAAAATATTTAAAAGTCAATAACAAGTCAATATTTTCTTATGTCAAAAGATCTGCTCATTCAGAATAAAAGGTCAGATTTTCAAAATTTCTCGAAGAAAATACAATATGGCCGAAACTTTCATGAATTTTTTATTTTTTAATTTGCGATATCTCGGCGAAAACAAAGATATTTGCACAAACTCAGCAGCATTTGGAAGAGTAAGACCGGTATTTCAAGATACGTTGTCTTGTTTTTTTATTAAAAAATAGTGACGATGCTACATAAATTCAAAAATGTAAAAAACAGTGTTTTTGCACTTTTAGGTTAGAATATCTCAAAAACGTGATAGAGCAATTCTGAGCCCGGATTCGGTTTCAGCGAGAAAAATTTTGCAGGGTAGTGTAATTTTTATGAAATAAATTAATAATGTAATATATTTGAGCATTAATAGAATAAACTTTAACAATGTTGTAAAATTACCCAAATTTTGAATGTTGTAATGTTAGAAAAACTAAATTGCTAATTAATCATTTCTGTACTGTGAAATAGGTATATGTATTTCGAACAATTATGCAAAATTTAGTCAATATTCAATAAATATTTTTCACAGATCAAACGATAATTGCGACGTGCGGAAATCCAGGGAAGAAACAGCTCTAGAATCGAAAATATTGAATTTAGAGGGCTAAAGGTTTCAGAATTTTAAGTCGATACGTATCAAATAAGCACGTACAATTTAGTCAAAACTGAATAATAATATGTAAAGCAACAAACGTTTATTATCGTATACGCAGTAGTCTGTTAAAAATTTCTGAACTGTGAACTAAATGCGAACAATTATGCAATATTCAACAAATGTTTTTAACACATCAAACGAATTCTGCAACGAACGGGCCGTGGAAGCTTAGTACAGTCAATATGTCGTAAAAAGGGGGTAGATCGAAAAAATTGCGTGTAAGCTGAATTTTTGATATATTGTTACTGGTGGTCAGAATGCCAAGTTGGCATTTCCTCAACTGTTTCGGAATCGCCGCCATCTTGAAAAAAATTTGTAATCGTTTTATCTCGATTTCTGTTGGTCGGAGGAAAAAAGTGTAAGGACAAAAGCAACTGTAGAGCTCGAAATTTGCAACATTTTTCAGGCCTAACTAACTCTATAGTTATTTCCCAAGAAAATAGAGGAATCAGGTTTTCCGTATTTGGACTTTCAAAATTGATTTAAACCGAAAAATTGTTCATAAAACTTGTAGCTCTCAAAAAAATCTATTCAAAACATGTATATTGTTTATAACTTATCTCAAACATCTTTGAGTTACAGCGACTAAAAGTTCGATACGCATAAAAAAATGTGTGAAATTTTTCACAGGATTTTTCGTGTAGTCTTGAAAATAGTAAAAAGTGGTGTATGTGTCGATAGTACTTGTTAATGTAACAAAAGATGTGTGTATTAGTTTCCTTAAATTGGGATTATTTAATTAAATTTTTAGGAATTTATTTATAAATTGTGGAAAATGTATGAAGTTTCTGGTGATTAACAAAATATTCCGAAATGGATTGTTTAAGCAATTTTTTACTTCAGTTTGAAAACAAGGCGAATTTCTCGTTGTTCTTCATAATATTTTCAAGGAAATTTTTATATGGAATAAAAAATTCAGGTTTACAATTCCTGAAACTAGTTCCCACGCATCTAACAGTCGACCGTTCACGGAAAAATCGATATTATATATTTGTAACACTAAGACTGTTGAGAAGAGATATACATGTTTTTAATAGATTGAAAAACTGATTTTCTGGAATCTTTGGCGCCCTCTGTTCATTTGGAAACTAACTACAGAGAATTATGCCCGAGACAGAAAATGTTGCTTTCGAGCTGTACAATTTTTGTCTCACACTTTTTCTCTTCCGACCAACAGAAAACGAGATAAATCGATTCCCAAATTTCTTCAAGATGGCAGAAATTCCGAAACAGGTGGGCGGCCGGATATAGGGGGGGTATGGGGGGGGGGTGTCACACCCCCCCAAATTTGAAGCCAATTCGGCAAATCGTTTACCATTGGGCACTTTCAGCGTTCGGCAATTAATATTAAGAACCATCCACTCCCTGTCTGATCCTTTTGGCGCAGAGGTTTTTTTCATCAATATTTTTACATGTTTTCACAGTGGTAAAATACCCAACAAACATAAGGAATAACCGTTTTGTATCTTTTATATTTTGCATTTTACTTTAAAATAAAGGTTTTTTCTTCAATCAAATTTACATTTTTTTGTATCCCAAAAATTAAATGACCTTCATATATAAGTAAAACAGAGGACCAGATGAGAAGAAGTCATTCGGCATTATAACAATTTCACACCCCCCCATAAAAATTGCTTAAAACCAGCCCTGCAGGTGGGAATACGCCAACTTGGGATTTTACCTTACCGACCACCAGAAACAATATATTAAAAATTCAGCCTACCCGCAATAGTTTCGATTTCAAATGGCAGACTGACTAGTGCTGCCTTAGGATTGAAAATAATGAAGTTGGAGGGCTAAAACTTTTAGGATCGTTAACTGAATACTTCTTAAATAAGCAAACAACTGTAAAATGAAAAATAACGTGAGAAATGTCGTCAAAATACGAAAGAATATTCTTTTGCAGTGTATGAATGTATCATAATATTAAATTATGTTTTTAAATTAATAAACATATAAACACATAATTCAAGTTTAATTTTTTTGTCTCGGTCTTTAGTCTTGTTCCAAATTCTAAAAAAAAATCTCCAAATTTAAGCAAAATTGTCTAAAATTATATACGTCTTTAATAATAAATGACATCTTCCACATCATTAAACTGGATGGTGTTATGCAAGAAAGACACAAACATATTGTTTTGAGATAATTGACAATTTGCTCTCCCAACGACATGAAAACTGATCTTTTAATCTGTTGCTTGACATATTTTTTGACTTCATTGCTATGTCTAACAACTGGAAATAAGAGAAAAACAAGGGTTAACTCTTTTTTGCTTAACGCTCTTTTTGAAAGTATCAAAACACCAAAAATGGTTTAACTGTACTTTTTTGTTATAATATACATTATAGTTGTTTCTTTTTTAAGCCAAACTATTATGTTGCTCTTTACTTTCAAATTCAAAGTTCACTGCTATATCGACACCACCGATATTAACTTCGAATTCTAATATGGTTTAAATTAAAAACTAAATATAAATGTTTAACCAAAATGGGTTCAATCAAATTCAACCGAGATACCAAACACGTTAAATTTGTTGTTAAACGGGGTGTTATACCAAAAACAATTCACTGACTCTTTGTTGCTAAACGCCAACACAGATTTTGTGGGTTGACATATTATTGCTAATTGACTTTACGTACTTTGAGAAATTGAGAAAAATTTCTTTATATATGGCAATTCGACATAGTTATTCCTTGAATCATTTTTGCGTGCTATCATAGGTTAGAGGTTTCTATCTGATTAACTCAATTTTACTTAAAATGCGGGATACCTCATTCTTGCATAACACCATCCAATCGAAAATGAACATTTTTCAATGAAAATGTTGTTGCTTCTTTACACAAACATTTCTTATACTAAATTCTCAAAATATAACGTTGATTAAATGAATACTGTTGAGAAAAGAAAATGTAAATTTCTTGTAATATATACTTGAGGCCAGCAGCCAGAATGTTTCTGATTTCAAATAATGTATTACACACATTTTCTTTTAAGTTTCTGTTCTTGTAGGTTGTGAAGTAAAACCCTTCACTGACTCGACTAAGAAGGGGATTACAGCACACGCTTTATTTGTTTCTTTCTTTAATTAGAGCACATACCAATTTTTATCAGAAAAGTTTGTATTTTTATAAAAGGCGAAGAAAACATTAGACAAGTGTATTTTTACTATAAAATTAACAGCCTTTTTCATTATTCCAGATTTCAAGTTTTATGCCTACAGATAGAAAATGTGCATTTTTTAGCTCTTTCCACCCGTGCTAAAATAAAAGTTATAATGCAATGCATTCACTAATTCACATAAAACAGTCTGATATACTTCAGTCCTTTAAACTAATACTTTACCGACTTATTAAAAATTCTATAACTGTATTGCCAAGGGACATATTAATGCTCACAAACAAAAGCACTGTAACTTTGAACTTTCCTACCTTCCAGCGAGACTTTGCAAAATTCTTCTTAAGTTGTTCTGATACAGTTCCATGAATATTTTTATTGCTAGCAGCGTTGCCGGATATCCTAAAATTATTTTAGTATAAATTAAAGTTAAAAAACATATTTTAATAATATACCAAGGATGACCTAAAGCTTGACGACAGGTATACCGTTTTTCGACGTTTACGCACATTAAATTTCTTATAAAATCCTTAGCCGAGTCACTGATTTCATCCCAATATGGAGAATCAAATTCGAATTCACCTTTAAAAAATAACAAGTTAAAACATTTACTACACTACCAAGATGCTACATTTTACCTTTCAGTATTTGGGCAAATAAATTTGCGTCATTTTCATCATAGAAAGGAGGATAACCACATAATAAAATGTAAGATATTACTCCTATGCTCCAAACATCTACTGCCTTCCCATAGGGCTTCTGTGCGAGAACCTCAGGCGCTAGGAAAAATATATGTAAAGTTTTATAAAGACTACAAATAATTCTTAGCAACACACTCAGCTTTCGAAAATGCGCACTAGGTTTTCTTTAATTAAAGGAATTAAATAAGTTGGAAACAGCCCGTTTAGCAATTCAAAATAACAGTTATTTTGAGGCCTTATTCAATGTACTATTTACAGCTGTGTAACTTTTATTTTAAGTTTAGTAAAAGATAAAATAATTTCCCAATTATTAGAATACTCGTCAAAATAATACTTCCACCCTAGATATAAAAATCAATAATATTGAGACTGAAGATAGCTATATAACGTTTCTTGATATAACTTTTGACATACTACTTTTATTTAATAGTAGTTGAGAGCAATTAGACAAAAGTAAAAAATGAACCCAGTTATAAGGAATGGATTTTCATGATTTTTTTTTCAAAAAAAAGTTTACCCTTTAAAAATTTCCGCTTTTTACTTGGGGGTGGTTCCCACCCCCTCGGGTGGTTCCCACCCCCTCGGGTGGTTCCCACCCCCTCTAGAGGGGTGGGCAAAAAACAAAATAGTAACCACCAAATCTGATATAAGAATCATATTGTAAGAGAATAAGTTGGTTTACAATTTTCAATGAAAATTTATATTTTCCAAGTGATAACGATTTGAGGTTTAAAAAGTTGGTACCATGAGACTGTTTTTCGTAAGTAAAGTAACTCAAAAGTTTTACATTTATGGAAAAGTGGTATATCACAAAAAAATAAGAATATGAAATTATAAGTATTTTATTTTTTGTTTATTTCTGTACGATGAATAGTTCTAAAAATAGCAGGAAAATCCTAAATTTTTTCTTAAAAAAAAAATTACAAAGCACTCATTATTTTGCACAACATTGTTATCTTTCAAGCTATAGGAATAGAAAAAAATCTATGAGAGAGTACTTCAAGCCCTTTAATTTCTATTATATGTATTTTTAATTTGATACTTGATTGTTTCTGACATTTGAGATCATTATATTTTCAGAACTATTCATCGTACATAAATAAACAAAAAATAAAATACATGTAATTTTATAATCTTATTTTTCGTACCATACCACTTTTTCCATAAATGTAAGACCTCGATCTCGAGTTCTACGATAGCTAGAATTTTTTTTAAAAATTGCAAGTAAACTAGATAAAAAAAGTTTTTAACTGGAAATTATTTCCGAACATACAAGGCGAGCCAAGTCGAAATTACAGGACCAAGTGCCTTTTTTAAATCGAATGCTAAGTATATCAGTTCATTTTTTAAAGCCTCTTTCTGGGCTCTATTCATTCCTGTATAAGCATTGAATATCTCCCAACCACTTGGATGTAAATAATTTTTTTGTTGAAAATCTGCAGATGGACATTAAAAAAATTACCAGTCACAATTATTATGGGTTTTAAGAAAAACTTGAATACCAATTACGAGACATCTAATTAATGTTTTTGAATCATTTTCATTTCCTAAAACTGCACAGGGTGGCCAAAAATTATTTTTCAATTAAGAACTTTTTAAATTGAATTTTCTCAATTTTTTCAAATGGAATCCCCTGCATATTTTTCAACGATGTGATGTAGAAATGAAAAACGAACATTTCTTATACTTAAGTAGTTCCCTATGGCTAATTGCAACCAATTTCGTTTTATTGAGCAATAATTACAAAATTCAAAAATATACTTAATAAAAGAGGTTTCTTCAAATAGAAAAAATTATAATAAATGTTCTACATGTTGCCCATTTGATAGATCTAAACGCAGTTATTGTTCTTTCCATCATATTTTGTACTGTTGTTGGTGTGTCTCTGTAAACAATTTCCTTCACGTATCCCCATAAAAAGAAATCCATTTTTGTAAGATCTGGGGATCTAGCAGGCCATTTAGTGGGTACATTTCTTCCAATCCATTGATGAGGGTAGGTATTATTTAAGTGGTCTCTAACTGCATTTAAATAATGTAGTCGACCACCATCTTGTTAAAACCACATCCTATTTCGAATTCTTTCAGGGAGATTTACCAATAATTGTGGCAGATAGTTTTCCAAAAAAATAAGATAAATAGCTCCAGTCAATGTACTATCAACGAAATGTGGCCCTATTACATGTTCTCCAATAATTCCTCCCCAGACGTTTATAGACCATCTGTGTTGGTTATCTACTTGCATAAAAAAGTGAGGATTTTCCGAAGCATAATAATGGAAATTGTGCCTATTAACAAATCCATTTTTATGAAAAGTTGTCATCAGGGAATAAAAACATTACATAAGAACATGGGGATTCTCAACCCTTGCCAGCACTACAGAAAACTCATTTTCTTCGTTCACAACACGTTTTATTCTTTCACTTTCTGTATATTCGACATTTCCAGTTTCCAGAAATCTATCGAGAAGGTTTTGGAAGTTGCTAACATCAGAAATCCTTCTTTCAGGTTAACGTTGGTGATAAATTCTATTGGCAAGAAAACAATTTCTGCCCGACTCGCCCAAAACAAAAGTCATGTCTACAAGTTCCGCTTTATTAAAATGCATATTGTACAATTCCAAATATTTTAAATTCAATACAAATTGTAACTAACGACCGATAAGTGTGATAAGTTATACCAAACTGAGGTTTTATTACTTGTTGAATAACGAAAACGGCAAAAAAATGTACAAAAAAACATTACAGTAAAGGACCTGTTAAATACTATTTACTCATTTCAATAGATTGGAAGAAATGGTCCCACTAAATGGCCTCATTTCAAAATTGCATGAAGACTTGTGTCAATCAAAATGGGCAACACGTCGAACACCTATTATAAATTGTTCTAATGAATTATTTGAGGGAACCTCTTTTTTTAAGTTTATTCTTGAATTTGACACTTATTTATTTATAAAACGAAAATGGTTGCAATTAGCCATAGGGAAGTACTTACAAAAAATGTTCGTTTTTCATTTCTACATCACATCGTTCATAAATATACATGGTAAGGTCTTCCATTTGAAAAAAATGAGTAAATTCAATTTAAAACGTTCTTTGAAAAATAATGTTTGGCCACCCTGTACAGTTTTAGGAAATGAAAATGATTCAAAAACATTAATTAGATGTCTCATAACTGGTATTCGCATAAGTTTTTCTTAAAATCCATAATTGTGACTGTGGTGATTTTTTTTAATATCTATCTGCAGATTGCATTATTTCAACAAAAAAATACAGGAATGAATAGAGCCTAGAAAGAGGCTTCAAAAAATATACATACACTGTAAAAAGTGTTTATGTAATTTTACATAACAAATCATTGGCAACTTTTGTGACCAATGATTAGTACAGTATTTTTACAATGTATTGTAATATTACAAGTTCTTGTAAATGTCTCTTCCTATTTGCAAATGTGCATAAATGGTATGTAAATCTAAACACCAAATGTGTATATTTAAAATGCATTCTGGAATTTTTACAAACAGTGACAGGAAAATGGCATAACATGTATGTTTTTTTACTTGAAAGTTATGGATATTTACATGCCACATTAGTTATTTTACATATTAATAACGTATTCCCACTTGTTGAAACGGGAATTTTACAAGTAATAACAGAAATATTTCAAATTATACCTGTGTTTTTACTATGACATTATGAATATATCCATAATATATACGTATTTTTACATCGTAATGATGTATTTTTACTGATTGCAGAAGAACTTTTACATATGATCTTAAAAATTTCATAACAATATACAGGTTGACCCGATTATTACTATCGTAATATTTGCTAGAAAATGGCCAAGGAGCTGCAGTTCTTAAAAGTTAAAATTTTTATTCCTCTGACTCTTACATACTGTGTATCAACCCTCTTCTGTATAGGCTAATATATATATATATAGCGTATACGGTAAGTTAAGAACAAGAGCATTTCTTTAGACTCCCAATAACCCCTTATCCATCGCCATTTTCTATTATGCATAATATTATGATAGTAATTGATGTGACCTGTACAATATCATTGATTTAATCAATGACAATATCATACAAACATTTTCTAGAATGTTAAAATACTGGTTTCGTGCACAGAGTATAGTATATAGAAGATTTTTTGTATGTAGCTTCCTATACCTGAAAATGCTTATACGAAACCATGTTTTACTAAAACAAAATTAATACCAAATATATATATTAACGTTTTTATTACTATAGGGATACATTATATACATAGCATTCCATTAAAATACAAGGCACTTGGTCCTGTAATTTCGTCTTGGTTCGCCCTGCATGTTCGAAAATAATTTCCAGTTATAGACTTTATCTAGTTTACTTGCACTTTTTTTTTAAATTTCTAGCTATCGGTGAACTCGAGATATCGAGGTCCGACACCCTGTATACGAAAAACAGTCTCAAGTAACAGAGCGACCATAATAAAAAAAGGCTGTACAAGCACCAAGACGCAAAAATTAAGTGCCATTCAGAGGAAGAACATATTATCGTGCCGGATATATCAGCAGAAGTAGTAAGGAAAAGATTGAAAGAAGGAAGTCAGGAACAATTAATAGGTTAATAAAATGAATGTACTATTAATAAGTCTATTGAAGCAAACAAATAATAATTCATTTTTAAACATTAATAAGTCTGGCTGAACAACAAACGATGGCAGCACTGCCCAAAAATTTTTTTGCGACTTTTCCCTGGCTTGCGAAAAAACCATGCGAGATTTTGCTAAATGCTCTTTTATTTCTTCAGACCCTCTTATATCATCATTATCACAGTACATATTAAAACGTTGACAGAAAGAACCATTGATTAAAGTGACTTTACAATTGCTACAAGAGCCATAATTCGTTAACACTTTGCTACCGACAAGTGATGATTCTGACAATGAATACTAAATTGTATTCCATAGACTAAGTTCCCAACACTTTAGCAATTGATAATGGTAATTGTACTTCTCTAACACGGCTTTATTTAAAAATTTAAAATTAATATTTATTTTGATTGATTGATTTGCCAATGTAAGGTGGACATTGCTGCCGATTCCGGGCATCCATGGAGGTTCTGTACTCGTTTTACTCGTACGTTTTCTGTACTCCAATATCTACAGTTCTATTTGTTGACTGTAGCATTTTAGGCGAATGTTGCCTCAACAGAAAAAAAAAATGTTATTTATAAATAACAGATCATCTTGGCATCTATTTGTCATGATTTCGCAAAATTCCATTCTGCGATCAGGGTTATCGCCTAAAATTCGTTTCGTACCAGATTTAGGAATATCTGTATCATTTCCAAATTCACAAAATTGAATGTTATGACACAACACAAAATTAATTAGAAAAGTCAGATCTGACAGATATTTTAGTACATAGGCATAAATAATTTAGGATATATTTTAAAATTTTCAAATTTAATTTTCTTAACGAAGAATGTACAAAATTCAAGAAACCTTATATTGCTGGAGAGAGAATTAAAAACCCTTTTAAATGAGCTATCACATGCATCCTCGTTCCATTAATTTTTTTTTAAAGGGGTAGCTCTCACTCCAAAGGGATGGAAGGGTGAGGTATAAAATTATGATAAAAAAATTTCATTTTAGAATTAAAAATTGACGTGTTTTAGGATTTTACTCATAAATTGTAAATTATGTAGATAATGAATTTATCCGTTATTTATGGACCTCACTGTATATGCGGTTACATGTTTTTTTTTTCGTGCACGTGTATATATGCACATATAGATACTCTGGTACTATAATAA
The DNA here is from genome assembly GCA_963583905.1 of Stenurella melanura. Lineage (NCBI taxonomy): Eukaryota > Metazoa > Arthropoda > Insecta > Coleoptera > Cerambycidae > Stenurella > Stenurella melanura. The sequence goes on along the minus strand of OY757318.1, from coordinate 26,217,578 downwards.
TTACAATTTTGACTTATTTTATAGCACATTTGGTATTGTTCTTACTGAATGAAAAATTATTTTATTCTTCTATTCTATTCTATTCTACCATCTTATAAAGCCTCTACTACTTAGTGTTAAAGTATTGATTTGATGAAAATTGCTTTGCTTTCCGCTGACTCACATTACCGTCAGAATGAAGTCCCTCAAGTGGCAGATATTCTATAGATATTTTACGAAATTTCTTTTCGAACCACTTATCTTACCGGAATAAAGATTTGCCATGACTTGTCAGGTTCCCGGACCTTGCAGCTTGTGATTCATCTGGAGTCTTAGGTTTCGTCATTCGACCACATATCGTCCAAGATCTCATGAATAACATTTGGGACAATACCAATATACATAGAGCTTTGGAGGTAGGATAAATATATAATGATAAGGCATCAAACAGTTAACTCAAAAAATACTAACTAAAAAATGATTATTTTTAAACCACTCTGTGGTTACATAAGATTTTAATAGGCCCTAATATCGTTACAACGTACTCTACAAAACTTGTATTAAATGGAGATATGAGTTGTTTAATAATAATAATAACTGACTGGAGCTTGGATAACCAACTATAAGTTATTTTTAAGAAGCCAAGAGGGTAATAAACTCTATTTAACATGTGTATTCTCCGTGCACATATTGAGTAAAGAGGTTAAAAGATACTATCGAGGCTTCATTATTGCTTACTCCGTACATTTTAACATAACTCAATGCTTTTCAAAGGTAGATTATTCATTACATTAGCTAGCCCAGCGTAGTGCTATGATTTGTTTATCAACACCACTTCACTCCCTTACCCTTACTTATTTATTTCTGCGTATTTATGCACGCAGCTGTAAATTTATTATTGAATGGATTAGGTCCAAATCCCGTGTATAAAGTTTTACACTGAATATACAAGTACATTCAAAAACATTTGCTACACGCGTGTAATCTAGCCAGTTTAAGACTGAAGTACTCCTGAGACTTACACACCCACCCGCAACGTAGTTAAAATTTGAATGGGCCACTGTTCACGTCTCATCCTCCGTCGCAAAATCTTCCTGCTATGACAATATGAGGGTAAATATTTGAATAAATTCAAAACTGAATGACACTAATACAATTTATAATCACATTTATAAGGTCTCGTTCGACTGGTGGGCGGATCACGGTCGGACTGCTAAAAACCGCTCGAGTCAGCGGTCTGACTGTAGGTCGATGTGGTCAGTTTCGTTCGAATGAAAAAGACAGGAGACATAGTGTACACAACCTTATAATCATTTAAACCCACTTTGTGTGTACTGAGGTTTCTTATACAAATTTGGAAATTGTTGTCATAGCTACTTCTTTTGCTTTAAATGCCAATGCCTCTCAGACTATTTTTTATTATTCGTATTATATTTTCCCCAGGTCTCGTTTAGAGTCTAAAAAGTCACTTTGGGTTGACAGTGTACATAATACATGTTTGTTGACCGCAGCAAGAGCTACAACAAAGCGTTCGACTTCGTCCACGGTGGGCGAGCCCATGATGGCCCCAGTCGAATAAAACCTAAATCTCTAAATCGCACGTGAACTACACAGTTCACACGAAATCGGAGCACATGATGCCAATTGGCACCCTGGGCTGTCGACTAGTCAACACCCCCAAATCCCTTTCAAACTCCGAGAGGGCTCGGTAACAGCCGTTCCCTCTCACGACAGACCAAAGATGCTCCCGGGAGCCTATACATGCCAGCGAAGAAAGAACACCAAGATAGAAGAGCGCCAGAAGAAACGACCCAGCTGGTAGGGTCCAACAGCCAGAACCAGGGAAGGTTTGCTAACATCGCCAATACCGTTCGCATTTGCGGGGGGATAGGCGAAAAAGTAGTCCCACGCCTTACGAGGCCGGTCCAGGTCTACAGCGATGATTGGGGCAAAGAGCTCAAGCTCGACCCCTAATCATCCGAGACCGTCATCTTTAATCAAGAATATTGGCGTATACAAGCATTTAAAGCAAAATAACACGGAACCGAGACCAGTCCAGTTTACAATAGGTCGCCAGGAGCAAGATCGTAAGAGACTATAGTGTGAATTTGCTTCTCGTTTTGGCCAATGAGAAGGTAGGAAAGAGCTTCTCATTGGCCATTCCTATCTAAAAGCAACGATTCAGTCTTACACTGAATGGACTTGAAAGTGTAAAGTGGTCCCAGAACGAAGAGAAGCGGCCAAAATTCAAATTCCTAAAGTATATTGTACGACATTGTTTTTCAGCAGATACAATAAGGGATAGTTCAGGTAATATTTTATAGAATATCAACCAACCCCTTTCTTCCATGAACATATTACCAATCGTCTTTCAAACTTAAGCAATTGCCAGATGCCACGTGTAACTCTTCGTAACATTTACAACATATGTAAGTACATATACTATAAAAGATCTCGTACCTTTAATTAAATAGCTGTTAATGGTTTTCTCTTTTTTAAACTTCTTGCCACATACGTCTTCATTTCTAGACAACGTCCAAGGAATTTACATAAATTATCCAGCATATTACTGGAAATAACGTCTAAGTGGGAAACGTTTTACCAAAGAGGTTCTTATAAATCATCAATACCCTGAAGTTTTGGTTGCTAGAACATTTATAAATATCGAAAATAAGGAACAAAATCCTGAAAAATGTCGCCCAACATTTATTTGAAAATCTATAAGTGATACATATGACAGGACGGCATTTTAAACAAGCAGTACTTCGAGATATATTTACAGTATTCCGTGTGAGCTTAATTAACATTAAGTGGATGAATCACCCAAGTCATTCAGTATAAAAGAACACAAAAATTATATTAAGGAAAATGAAATTCAAAAATTTTAAGAAAAGAGATGTTTGTTCATCCCTTTCGTATTATTGGTGTATGCCCAGAATTTATTAGGATCGCTCGCTCTGTATAGCTTTTGCATGCAATTTTTATATCCAATTTAATTTTCGACCTAATAAGTCTTATAAATTCATCTAGAGCATTGATATCTGCCGTTCGTTTATAGATATTTTGATATTTTTATTTAGCTCTTATGTTCTTACTAATTTCAGAGTGGAAATTTTCTTTTATTTTTAGGGAGTGTAAATTTTGGTACACAAATTCTAGCAATTTGAGATAGTAAAAATGTTAACACGCAGTGTTAACGTCTTTATATTCATTTAGAAAAGAGAAGTTGGCTTTACGAGAATTAAATGACTGGTATAATTAGCTGGTTTCTTATTGGTTTTCACTACTATAAGTTACCGAAACAACAAGTCCGGAATGATGATTTATTTTCTTCTAAGGATTTATCAACAACACAATTGGTGTTACATAAAACTAAATCAAGTCTATTATTACTGTTTTAAATGAAATTAAATTGAGTGGGATTTAAAAAAATATAGAAAATTATTGACGGCTATATTAAAGTAACCATTCAAAACAAGTAATGACTAAGAAGGTATGTTAATGTCACCTATCATTAATACTCCGCTATCGCAGATACAGTTTAATGATCCATTTATGTCAAAACTAAACTCATTCTGCAGCACTAATATCAGGAAGGATATATATGGCAAATATGTATGTTTAATTGTAAATTTAATCTAAAACATATCAACTCGCGGTATTGTATGAAAGTTTGTTTAGTTCAAATCAAGCCGAACATAATTAAATTCTTCGTGTAGGTACCACTAGAAATACTCCTCTACCTCCACTACGATTAACAACCGCGAAACCCTGTCCTTGCCAAAAATATTGTAACTGTTGTCAATTAATTCAGCATCAAAAACATGAGTTTAGCCAGGTTTCCGTTAACGTTAATGCGATAATAGGCCAGTTGCATTTAGCCACAGTATTGCACAATTCTACTGTTTTCGTTTTAGGATCTCTAACATTTTGGTAATATATACTTAAATTTTTATAAGTACTGGCAGAAGTGTTGCACAACACGCTAGAAGAGAGTGACTGTGCAGGCGGAGATTGCTATTGAACAGACTGAAGGTTTAAGAAATCAATCAGACCGTAATTTATTTCTCATTATAATATACGACGCACAATTGTTTGTATCCCATGCTGCATGAATAACAGAGATATCAGAATTTTGTCTGTTTTTAAATTCAGCACAATTGACACACCTAAAATTATCCGATTTACGATCTTTAAAAGCATGGTTTTCCCCACACCTGAGGCAAGTTAAGATCTTACAAAAATTGGACGAATGATTGGACTCCTTGCATTTAAAACATCGTAAAATTTCAATTGCATTGAATACACTACAGCTATCATAACCAATTAACTAGAGTAAACATTATACTCTTCGCTGATTTATTGAACTTTCTATATAATTGTTGCACATTCTATGGGATACTCTTCGCAGTTTTTTTTTTTTTGTAAATAATGTTAGTTTTAAACATTTTTATTTAGTTTTTGTTCAATTATAAAATATAAACAATTTTTTTTTTTAATTTAAATAACACAAAAAAAAGTCTTGATCGATGCATGAAAGCCATCATTTCCCATATATTTTGACGCGCTAAAGCCGATAAAAATTATTTAAAAAATGTTCTATTATTTGTTTTCGATCTAGCTATTTATTTTTTCTTCACTAATCAACATACAGTGACTTTACAACACTAGTTAGATCGAATTCGTAGTATTTATATATTTAATTTAAATCTTTATTAACGTTAAGCCATTGCCTGATCTGAATCAACTGGATAACCTATACGCAATATGCATTTGCAGATTAAGTATAACAAAACAAAGAGCATAAGGCCTAAAATTGACCCTTGAAGCACTTCTAATGCGAGAAAATACATGCGACATCAGTGGCTTTTTTGAATGAACTAATTCTACCTGCTGAGTACTACCAGATCGGTAGCTACTAGCAGTACTATTGTCCTTAGCCCTTGAAAAGACGGAGGCGATACTTCTGAAACACCTCGGCATTGGCTTTCCAATGCCGGAGGAAATAAGAAATTCCCCCATAAGTAGGATTCTAGCCTTTGGACTAGAATCCGGCCTGTGTGGGGGCTTTCAATAAATTCGTTAGCGGCTGCACAATGGGCCACAAAGCCTGAGTGCGGCGACCTTTGCTCGCCCCGCTAGAAGAAGAAGAAGAGAAGAAGTCATACGTTAATGAATGCTCCGGCCTACAAACTATGTAATGAACTCAACTCAGCCTTACCACAACTTTCGATAATAAATTCTGCACGCAAGTAAATGGTTTACCAATGGGTAGTCCATTAAGCCCATTATTAGCGGAAATATTTATGGCCAATTTCGAGAGTAACCTTTTCGATAGAAAAGAAAATAATCTTTTAAAATATGTACGCTTTTGGGTAAAATAAGTGGATGATATGTTTTCTATATGGACTGATACTGATAGGCAATTATCACAGTTCCTTCATTTTATTAATTCTATAAACAGTAAAATTCAGTTTACGGTAGAAATCGAGATGGAACGTTCTTTAAACTTTTTAGATATTTCATTGACACGAAAAGGTTCCATTTTAGAAATCGATATTTACAGAAAACCCACTTTTGACTGACACACACACAAGTGCCCAGCTTCAAAGTGCAAGACACACAGATAGACAGATAACCCCAATAAAGATGCTGAAGTATCTTGAGGTAGTGCTTGATGTGCAAGGGACGTTCGTGGAGCACGTGCGAATGGACGGCATCAAGGCAGAATCGAGTTCGGCGGCAATGGCCAAACTGCAACAAATATAGACGGCCCAGGCAGCGCAAAAAGGGTACGACGTAGTACTACTAAGAATTAGAAAATATAAGCAGGCTGGAGGGGAGCCAGAGGAGAATGCTTATGAGGGTGGCGTCCGAGTATAAAACCGCCACCACACAGGCATCCTCCCGATTCAATTGCCAGTGGATGAAAACACGATACTTCACAGTACAGGGGAAGGTCACCTGCCAGCGAGTAGGAAGCGGGGGAGAGAACTCAATCAGGAGATGGCAGAAGAGGTGGGGGGCAGGGCAAACTGTGTGGCCCAGTGGACTAAAAGATTGATACCGCAACTGAAACCGTGGGTCGACTGCAGGTTTAGGGGGACAGACTACTACCTGTCGCAGGTGCTAACTGGTTACGGCTCATTCAGACAGCACACAAAGAGAATCGGCAAGACTGCTAATGCCGTATGCGTGTACTGCTCTGACGAGGAGGACAACGCAGAGCACACGGTCTTCGCGTGCCCAAGATGGACAGAACATAGGAGGCAGACCCAAATAATGATTGGTGCAGTCCTAACTGCGGAAAACCTCATTCCCCAAATGATACACTCAAAGAACTGGTGGGCTATAAAGAGGATAATGGAAACAAAGGAAAGGGAAGAAAGGAAGCTCCAGGCAGGAAACTGAAAAAAAAGAAGGGAAGGCTGAAAAGCAAACTCTGCACGGATGTCTAACGACGGTTCCAGAATGCAAAAAAAGAAGGGAGGGGGTTTAGCCGGTAAAAGTCCGGCACGGGGCGCCCATGAAGGATTCCCCCTTCCCCCCAAAAAAGAGATCGGTAGCTACTGAACCAACAAGCTACTGCTTCAGTTTCTGGGTAGGTACTTTTTGAAACTTGGTACTACTAATTTCCTACTAAGAAAAATTTCTTTTTTCTGTACTTTCATTACAAAATACAGGGGGTGGAGAAATGAGTTTAAAACAAATATTGCAGATTGGTGCCTTGAGAAACTTGTAGAATAATTTCCGTACAATAACAATTCCACTAGCCAATTTATTACACGGTCATTACTGAAACTTTAGCCATAGTTAACCATTGTTGATTGTACCCTGAAAATAATGATTATTATCAACACCACTCATGATATTATCAGAAATTATCGGGAATAGGTGCGAACAGCGATTTCAAAAAAGCCTCGCTGGTTTGATATATTAAAAACTTTATAAGGAAAATAATTATCACCACTTACGAAGATATTCGGTATTAAATACTGAAATACTTTTTAGTAAGTACACAAGTTTGCTTTATACATATTTAGATCAGAAAAGGGCTCATTAAATTAAGCTACACCTACTTGATTTTAATAAAACGCGAAATTTATTTTTAATATTGCTCGAACCCGAATACCAAATTTCCAACTGTTTGGAAAAAAAATGTATAGAAAACTTTTTAGAATTAATTGATACATGAAACGATATATTCAGAGAACGACCGGCTATTTCTGACATATTCACAGCTGTCTGCCTCAGTGGCGTAGCCAGAAATTAATTTTATAGGGGGCACGTCCCCATAGACGAAAATGTTTGTCACCTGATCTATTACATCATTTTACTGACTCACTGAACTACTGCTGTGCATATCTGCATTTGCATTATGTACAAAATCATAAACATAAGACAACACTTTCATAAATGAACATCGGACACGTGACCTGACAATTTAATCTTCCACCCTAGGGATATCGTAATTTCTATGCATCTAAGGAAGCGTTTTCAATTATCATTATTTATGATTCGTCGACAAAACATACGGCAATGAAAGTGAGCACACCCAGCAAAGCCAATACAAATATTTGGCTTAGCTGAATATCTTGCGCTGCATATTATAGACGCATCCTAACATTTAATTAATAATTTTTTTGATATATTTTAATCTGTCGTGTTATAGGCGTAGTGTTGCATTTGGTGTTACGTAATTATCAGCTTATTTCTTAAGTACCTAATTTACATCAGATATCTTGTGGCGAAGAAAATAGTATTAAGCTATGTTTTTCTAATTTTTAGTATACTTAAGGGTAGCGCGTAGACCTCTTAAGAACCTCTTAGGAGACAATTCTATTTCAGGGAAATGAGCGTCCCTGCCCACGCGAGCTCAAGGTTCCCTTTTACCTCGAGGGTGGTAACCTATAAGGGTCTCTTTACTAGGGTTATGGTTAATGGCAGTGCCACCATTGTTGGATCGAGGCTACTGAAAAACGACTTTAAAGACTCGATGCCAAATACCCAAAAGCGCAGTTGCAACAACTTTGGTAAAAAATTCCTACTGTCCAAAACACAGAGGAAGCCAGAGGTGTTCTAATTGAGATATGGGGAGAAGTTCCCTCAAGAAATGATCGATAACAATGGAAAGAAGGATCACTGATCACTGAGGTCATACGGATCGTGGGGGACACACATGTTAATGAAAGAAATAATCCTTGTAATTTTACTTGTTGATTATTAAATTTTAAAATGTTCTATACGTTTTTCTTAAACTGGCCTAAAAATGCCATAAAGCTTTGCAAAACAAACTGCAATTAGCTGGATGTTAGTTAACATTTCCTTTTAAGAGATTCCGTTCACAGGATATAACCGGTTAAGAATGGGCAAATTGCCACCGATAGGAAAACTATTAATAACTATATCAAAGTATAGGTAAGGCTAAGAGTAAACGGTATATGTAATATTCATTGGCCATTTTCTATTTATTCTGGATAAATTTCAATAAAACCTCAAAAAGGATGACATTTTTCAGGCATTTATTTCTCGTAAACTAATCGACTGAGCAAGATAAAACGGTATAAAATTGGACATTCTGGAGAACATACCACATTTTTTTGTATACATCCTTATATATTGTAATCGTAATAAGTATAAAAAATGTTTAAATCGTAGGGTTCCTTTGACCGACCACTTTTTAAAAATTACTACGAGTGGTCCTAGATGTCTTCCATTATCACCTAAAATTTCGTAAAAATTTAAGGAGAGTAACAACACTTTCGCAAAAACTATTATTTTAAGAGTACTCACCTCCCATATACACAAAACGTTGCCTTGTAAAACAGTGTTAACGTAATTATTAAACTATTAAACTGGTTAATTATACCATTTAGAAACTTGTTTCCATTTTCCAAATAATTGGAAAATTGAAAATTCAAAAAATGTATCAAAAAATTGTGAAAAAATTTGGACATGTTCTATGATAAATAATAGACTTTTTTGTCCTTAGGGAACTTTTATAGAACTTGAGTAAAGAAATTCCTAAATTCAAAAGAAAACTGAAGTTTGCGAATTTTTTTACTCGAAATGAATTGAGTGAAATTCGTAAAATATTAAATATTGACACTGTCGGTTAAAATTTCTGTGACATGTTTTATATCGTTGGAATGAGAAAAAAATAACAGAATTAATGGCGTCATGGCCTACTTTGAGATATGTATTTTTCATTTTTGCACAATAGCGTATGTCAAAGCCAACTGCATTTTTCGAGTTTTTTGTTACACGTTATTATTCTTATTGTCTTTGCCGTCAACTTTCATTCCTTTAACTTTTTTCGTATCTCCTCAAATAAGGAAGCTATAACCGTTTGTGGTTTTCCTATTTTTCAGGTTTTTGTAATATATCTCATAAAGTAGGCTATGGATTTCAAATTTCTTTTTACTGAAATATAGCTCACAAAAAATGGGATAACTGTTTCTAATACTTTATTCTTCTACAATAGATATTAAGCGAGATATTTGGTGTGGCCCTCGTAAAATAGACAGTCTGTATAAGATATTATTCCTATCTTGACACAATCAAATATATATGTACTTTTTCTTCATAAAATGTTTCGATGTCTTAACAATTTGACCCACTTTTCGGTACCACGGTCAACTATTTCTGTCCTGCCGGTGATCACATGGCGTATCAAAATGTAATTTTTTGTTGTTGGATATGCATATATATACGAGCCCCCAATAGAGTTTTTGAGAAATGTCAAAAATATAATTTTTTTCCATATGTAGCCAACTTTATGGACACTGTGTGTAATCAGAATTCCACTAAAATTATGAAGTTACTAAATTAATAATCTTAACATTTTATGATAATACCTTTCCTATTTTTTTAAAATTATTTAGCGACATCATTACTGAGAACTACCGGCATTTCTTATGCATCAAATAAAATCTTAGTTCAGACGTTTTAGCGGCCATGACACAAGTCAGTTTAAATTGTAGCCAACTCTACACGTTGATATAGTCGTTAATAGGGCTTCCTATTGGGGGCAATTAGCCCACGTTTAATCGGCTTTGTTAGGAGAAAAAAAAATATATAGAAAAATGCGAATTAATTTTCGTCCCTATAAATTAACCGCTGTGTGGTAGTAGTTGAAAGTTTTGAAAATAGACATTGCCTTTGCAAGAGAAAATCAACTGGTAGGCCAACTAATTTAACTGAGGTTATCATAAATGACGCTTGGCAAAGAAAGCCCGATCAATTCTATTTGTAAGTAACATCATTTTTATAGATTTCAATGCTTATTCATATAAATATCGCCTTCAGCATGGTATAAAATCAAATAATTTTCTTTTTTCTGCATATATCTAGATTTTTGTGTAAAGTAAATATCTGGGAGTATACATCCGAGTATTTATCCTATTACATCTTAAACCAAAATGGAATTGCCTGTGAATACCTCGGAAGGGAAGAAATGTAGAGTTACTGTATAAGTGGCTTTATATGTCATAATTAAATTTAATAAAAGTATCCAATATCCTTTCTATATATATATAATTAAAAATTGAGATATATAGAAAAGCAGCTTCTTTCATGATTCTAAATTAAATTGTTAAGAAAACGTTTCTCATTGTATTGGCTCTTCTCTCGGGGTAATGCACCTTATTTTAATAATGTCGTGGAGAACTAAATATTAATGTTTCCTTGGTAAATAATTGCACAGCATATCTCGAGTTTTATCATATTTTCATTTTTTACAAATGTTAAAAAATATATTTCGCTTTATTGAAATTAGCGAAGTAGAATTTAATAAGTCCTTTTATCGTCCAAATATTGACAAAGCCAAATTGTGCACTAGGGAGGCTTTTTAATTTCAGGAATTTATTCGAAGTCAATCTTTTTTATATTTCTGAAATCTAACGAGATTTACAAGTAGTATGTTTGGCTGGAGTTCTCTTAAAAATTAAATACACGGGATATGACCAGAGACCTGGACCGGAACGCCATTTATTTTGCAAGAGCTCTTCCCAAACTCTTATTTTATTTTACCTTAGCTTCATGGCCGAACCGGAATACCTAAAAGTAATTTCGGATTCAAAGTTTTTGTACTTTGTACCCTACTGCACGTTTTACTTCTAATACTTCTTAAATTAACTAATTCTAGATATACAAGGATAAAAAAAAGTGATTATAAATGAGCGTCTTCATAATTTTAAGGCATGTAAAAAATGCGGTAACTACAAAGCGGGCAGGCGGCATCTTTACCTATTCAATGATACCGCCGCGCGGACTTCTTTGACGGGAATTTTTCATGTGCCTTGGAAATATGAAGGCAACTATAAACACTTTTCGTGAATTTATCTGAGATTGAAAAGCATGACGAAAAAGCAGTTAAAGCCGAGAAAGCGACCGACAAAGGGCACCGCCGCTCTTTTTGCTTCTTCGTAACATTACATGTATTTCGTTTACTATACATGAAATATAATAAATCGAACCTGGCGCATAATCCTTTGTATATTCTTACGGGATATATCAGAGCTCAGTTGATTGTTTGATTGATTTGCCAGCGTAAGGTGGGCATTGCTGCCAATTCCGGTGCAGGGAGATTTGTTCCACCACGCAGCCCGATCGCCCACCGATCATCCCACCGTGTGCCAGAACAAACCCCCAGTGCTTTTATATACCGCCGGACCAGCTGCATACGCTGGATTGGACATTGGACATGCTTGTTGTCAGCAGCGAGAGCCGCATGACGCATGGGGTAGGAGTATAGGATGGAGCGTGTAGGTGTTTGTGCGATGTTTCTTCTTGTTTTCCTTCTGTCTTCATCGGATGGAAAGTGTAGTCGTTTGTGAGATGCTTCTTTTAGGTTTTCGTGCTTCTTTTTACTTTCAGGTTTTTGTGATATGCTTCTTCTTAGTTTCTGTCTGTGATCATCTTCTCTCCTATTCTACTTCTGAGTTTTCTGTTTCTGAGTCTGGCAGTGTGTATATCCTTGATATTTCTTTATTGTATTCCATTTTTTGTTGTGCCAGCTTTTCCCAGTGTGTATAATCCTTTCCTAGCTTATTCATAATCCTCTCGATTGTTGTTATCCATGTGTAGCATGGTCTCCCTATTTTCAGTTTGTTGCTGTTCATTCGCAGCGCTTTTTTTAGTAGGTGTGTCGAGTTCCGTCTTTGGACGTGTCCCCAGTATTTCATTGCGTAAGATTCTATTCTTTTGATTATTGTTCTTCCCTCTAGTAATGTTGACGTTTTCTGTCGTTTTTGTGGTTTTCCTGTTTTAGCTAGCAGTTGGATAATGTCCCTTTCAGCTCTTTTCAGGCTTCTTCTGTTGGCCTTTGTCGTTGCTGCGTTTTTGACTCCATATATCATCGTAGGCATTATGATGGTCGTGTATATCTTTTTGGTTAGGCACCATGGTGGTTTGTTGTCCTCAATGAAGGGTAGTAGAGCTCTTGTGACTCTGTAGGCTGTTTTGATTCTTTCCCTTACTGTTTCCCTCCTTTTTAGTTGATTCGTTAGGTATGTTCCTAGGTATTTCATTCTATTCGTGGTTCTCAGGGTGTAGTCTCCTATTTTGTATTCTTCCCCACTTGTTGGACTTATGCAAGTACGATGGGGGGCTTTATCGTTCCATCGTTTCCATTGAAATTCTGATTCTCCTTTATTGTGCTTTCTATCACTTGGTCCAGGACTGTGGTGAATAGTCGGGGGGATAGGGGACATCCTTGTTTGACTCCTATATTCTTCATTTTTGATTCCGTCGTCTGTCCAAACCATTGTATTGCAGTGTTTTCGTGTAGGCATGCTTTTATTATTCTGTTTATTAAGTAGTGCGGTACTCCCCTGTTGAGCAAAGTGTTGACTATAGCCTCATGCCTGATGGTATCAAATGCCTTTTGGAGGTCAATTGAGACTATATATAGTTTTGTTCCTTCTTTCCACTTTTCTTCCAGGATCCGTCTGGTGGTGTACATATGGTCGTCTGTTGATCTGCCCTTGATAAATGCCGTTTGATAATCTGGTAGTTCGCCGATGTATTTTTCCATTTCTCTGAGGAGGAATTGTGCGTAGTATTTGTACCCTACACTGCAGAGTGTTATTCTTCTGTAATCGTCCACGTTTTGTGGTGATTTGGTTTTAGGGAGCGGTATCTGTATGGTTGTGTTCCACTCCTCAGGCAGGGGTGTGGTTTCCGTCCACGCGTTGGTGATGATTTCTAGGGTTAGCTGTTTTATGTTGTCCGGTCCATAGTATACTAGTTCGTTATTTATTTTATCTATTCCCGGGGCCGTGTTTCTTTTAGCTCTGGCCATTATTTCTAGTAGTTCGTCTTTTGACGGTGGCTTTCCCAGTGGCCAGTGGTCCATTTCTTGTATTGGTTCTATTTGACTTCTCTCCGCGTTTCCTTCTTCTAGTTTTCTGACCCAATGCTGCAGTGGTATGTATTTTCTTGGCTGCGTATTGTTGTTTCTCCTGTATGTTTTAAGGTGTCTAAAAGTTTGGTTTAATCTCTGTCCTGCTGGAGTGGATTCTATGTTTTCGAAGAATTCCCTGCATTTTTTCTGTTCGTGCCTCCTCTCTGCGTCTCTTTTTTCTTTCCCCGCTTCTATTATCTTTTTGTCTATGTTCGGTGTATATTGTTTTCCTGTGGCCTTTATTTTCTTTAGTTTTTCGTAATTTCTTTTCATGTCTTTTCTTGTTGGGCTCATAGGGGATTTGTTTCTTTTCAACGTTTTCCTCGCCGCTATTTTCATTTTTAAACCCATTGTTGACCAATTTAGTTCTTTTCCTGTTAACTGTTTTTCTATCTCCTCCTGGTATTTCTTTTTTATTTCTTCGTTCTGTAGCAGTGAGATGTTCCATGTGTCATTTGATGTTTCGTTGTATCTTTTTTTTGCTTCTTGTTTCTTTATTACTAGTGTTCCATATAATATTTTGTGATCTGTTTTGACGTTTGTTGCTTGTTTTGCCTTAATGTTTTTGACCCTGTCCCTTATTTTTCTATCCACTAGGATATGGTCTATTTGAGAGTTGATGTTTCCTTTACTCCAGGTATTAAGGCAGGTTAGGTTCTTGCTCCATATGTTTCTAACTGTTAGATCGAACAGATGTGCCAAGTTTTTTAGCGAGCTTCCATTATCGTTTGTCCATGTGTGAAGTAAGGTTTTTCCTATGATATTCTTCTCTTCATGTGTTTGGTCGTCCTTTCCTATATGCGCGTTGAAGTCTCCTAGTATTATTATGTTCATTTTTCTATTCCTATTTCTTCTAGTCTCTTGGGTGATCTGTCTGAATACTCGTCCTGCCCGTTTGTCGGAGGGCACATGTACTCCTAATATGCATATGTTTTCCTTTCCAATTTGTAAGTCTGCCATGGTTATGTTTTCGTTTACTTTTCTTGTCTTTATCTGGATAGGGGTGTTCCGTCTTATTGCCCATGCGACTCCTCTGCTGGTTTTTTCTTTGTCCCCTCCACTTAGATGCCATTTGTAGTTTTGAGTAACTGCAGTTCCGTCTATCATGTGTGTCTCTTGTATGCATGCAACGTGTATGTGTTCCATCATAAGCGCCTCATAGATTTTTTTCTCTTTTCTCTCTCGTTATGCAGCCTCTGACATTCCATGTCGCCAGGATGATGTCATCGTGTTGTAATTCTTGACTGTTGGCTTCCTCTGTTCTTTGTGATATTTGGTACATGTTTATGTGCGTTGCTTCCTCTAATTCTGGGCGGGGTGTTATTGCCCCAGTTCGAGCGTATGTTTCTTCTGGTTGTTCTGCTTCATGTTTTTCTTGTGCAATAATCACGCTATCGTAGTGATTTCTTTCGTTTCCGTGCTTCCTATATACTATCTCTAGTGGTGTGTTCTCTCTTCCCTGTTGGTTAGTAGGATGGAAGATTATATGTTCTCCTTCTTCTTGATGTACTATTATTGTCCTGTTTTTCATATTTGCTGTTGCTGCAATTGTTTCCTGCCCCCCCCAAAAACCTTCTCTTCTCAGATCTCGAATGAACGCATTTATTTTTCCCGTATTAGAGTTGTATCTATTGTAACGGGGTGCTAGTTCATGGATGGATGCCTGCATGAATGGCATGAAATGGTCTAAGTGATTTTCGATATAGTCAGCTACTTGTTTTCGTAGGGTTTTCGTCGCATTGGTATGTGCCTGTGATGTTATATTTTCTCCCTCCAGTTGGTGGCTTAATGCTCCATATAGACAGTTTCCGTCGCCGTCGATTTTTTGTACCAGTAATTGATGTGTTCTCGTTTCAACGTCCTGTATTAGTGTGTCCATCTTTTGCCCAGTTTTTCAAAACCGATATTAGCTTGCTGTAAGAGAGTGTTTTTATTATGTTATCTGTATCGCGGTAAAATAACTTTTTACAGCGAGTTGAGAATGAGAAAGTGGTCCGAGAGAGACCTCCGCACACCCTGTATATTGTTTTGGTTTTTGTAGTGCCTAATTCCAACTGTCGTTTTCCAATGGGAATAAAATAGGATATTATAAAAGTAAAGTAAAAATAATACTAAAAAATACAAACATACAAACAGAAACAATAAATTATAAATTATGGATCAATCATTCAGTCATTCACTTATCTTTTTCTTGTAGTTTGCTGGTGATGTCTGTTGGTTTCATTAACCTCCACTTCATGCGAATTGTTTATTTACACTTTCCAAGAAAGCATTGGGTCTCAGCCCCAACGTCCAACGTCTAGGTACAAACATTTATATCACTTGACACTGAATATTTATTACCCTGGTCTTGAGAGCCCTCGCTTCAAGTCTTTCTGGGATATATGTTAACACGCCGCACTTACTTGTTTATTTCTTATATTACAGAAAGGCCTGTACTAGAAATAATCAAATATTTATTTCGTATAAAGTTTGTTTTTTAAATATTTCACTTTACGACGTGCAGAATTTCTTGACCTATCGATGGTCTAAATTTCATATAAATTAGCGGTGTTTTAACCTATATTTATGAGCTATTTTTGAGAGCTTTTATTCGAAGCGTCTGTTCACTTTGAGAAACTCAACCGAACTCTGGGATATATCAGAGCTCAGTTAAAAAAAAATTGTTCGTAAATGGAAAATTTGAACTCCTAGCTTGCTGGACTTGTATATACACGACTACTCTGACTGTGACCGCGATTGCTGATATGACTGCAGAGTGTCTGCCTAAAATTTTTACAGCAACTGTCGATGATGGTTGACTCCTCGGTAAACTCCAAACCAACACGTAGTCAATTAAGGACTTCAGTGTACTTAACATATTTTTGAAACTAACATCATCTAGGTACAATTATATGCACACATATTTTTAATTCTAGAGATAAAATAATAATAAAGTAAATAAAAAGCTATTAACGCCTTAATTAAGAAAAACGCGAATTGAAAGAAACTTCACAAGTTGACGCGCCTCCTCATACTACGAAAAGCATTCCGCGGCATTAACGGCGTTACAGTTGTACATTCGTTAACAATTATTTGTTCCAGTTCTTGCAGATTAGATGCAGGAGTTTAGAAAATCCAATTTTCCAAATACGGGATAACAATAGCCCATAATGGTGAAACAAGGTGACTTAGGAGGAAACCCAACTCGTGTATGTAAACATATCAGCCGTTTATCAAAATGTTGTTTCTGGACCTCTCAGCATTGACAATGAAATTGAAAAAAACGGGCCAAGTATTCTCCAGCCAGAAACTGCCATCGAACCATCATTTTTTTAAATAAAGACAGTGGAGATTCAACATAAACATGAGGATTATCAGTGCTCCGCATTCGCATATTTTGAGAACTGACTTACCCCGAAAGATGAAACCACGCTTCATCAGAAAAAATATCAAGTTTAGCAGGTTGTTATTCATAAAATTCAAGACGTCTGGTGTGGTCTGCATTTCATATGGATGTATGCCCAAGTCTCTACAATCAGCTTGTTCCATAAGAAAGTCCAATTTCCTAAGAGAGGCGTTTCAAAGGTTTTACAGGCTCTTGTTCCATATGTTGACGAACGTTACTGACAACTTCTTCTGTAGGAACCGTTGGCCTACCTTCGCCCTTTTTGTGAGTTACACACGAACACAATTAGTAACACATGCATGAAAATCCCTTAGTATTACTGCTAAATCTGGGAAGTGCTTCTGAAAATCATCCAAACATAAAGGCTGACTGTACTCCCAAATTTCATTAACTAGCACACCATTTCGAATAGACTCCAATTATGTAAGCTTTGTGCTCTGTGGTGAAACCCATAATTAAAATGTTTTAAAAAGTAATTTAAGTTTAGAAAAGAAAGAAAACCAACAGAACTGCTCGTCATATTTTGACAATCAAAAAATGATGGACATAATCATTACAAAAGGATGACATAAGGTAAGATAGTAGTTTTTAATTCCATGACTATCTTTGACCAAGATCATTTTTGTTTCATCGGCTACCATAAGGATTTTAAAAAATAATGGAATAAACAATGACAGTGCAGACTGTACTATTGGTGATGGACATACTTAGACATCTGAGCTTCATTATTCGCCAACTATATGAAGAAAAATATCGGCATTGATGAAAATGGACAACACTGAATCCAACAAAATAAAGTGGGCGAGAACATCAGACAGGTCTGTGTCGCTAATTCTATAATTTCAACCAAAGTAATACATGTTCTGCCAAGACATTGTGAATAAGAACATGGCAGTATTCAAACCCTATTTATATAACCAATAAAATTACTTTTCTGTGGCACAATAAAAATTAGTTTTTTAACGAAATTAAACAATGCCTGAGATCTTAAAACATTATTGTTACGATAAATAGTATATCCGCACCTACAATTCGTATTTATAACTTTTCGACGCTACATCTAACATAAATTACAGTTTCATGTGTGAAATAAGTTGCCAAAATGGGGAGTGTTAATTATTTACACGTCGAAATAATTAACTAGATACCCTAAACAAGAGGTTTTGATGGGATATATTTACCCCGTCTACGAGTACTAAAATAGAATTTGCTAAAGAAAATACGGCTTCTTATAACGACTTGGCATATTATTATGCCTGTGGATTTTTTCTTACTATTCCAAGTCACGTTTGAGCACGTTGTCTTATATTTAACTGTTCTAGATTTTTTATATACAGAATGAGAAAATAACCGAAACAATGGTGTAGCTGAAAAAAAGACAATTCGCTATATTACTAACTCAATCGAAATCGACCACAAGATGTTTTTTAACTACAGCTCTTTCTGATGAATACCAACTCTATGTATTATTACTAGAGACCGCATGTCACAGCGCTACTTTACAATTTACAAGGGGCGGAGTCAGACACGTTTATAAAAATGTTTTACTTTGTATTTACGTATTTCATATGCAAAAATGATACAATCATACCTCGTCAATGTGATGATGCTAGAACTTGGTGGAATATACACCATACAACACTCAGGACACCAAAAATATTCATTCGTAGTATCATAATATTTAAAGTGAACAAGTTAAGGCACCGATACACGTAGACACTAAAATGTCGAGAGTTGTGTCTAGCTTACTCTACTAGTATCAGTCAATGTCAAATATAAATAATTCATAGTTATTCATGGATATTGCCTTAGTTTTGCATGGAACATCGTTATGAGTGGCTTTGGGCTTTTCTGATGAGTCCAGAATAAGGACGAAAAACGTTTCAAAGGCTAAGCATTTCCAAGAAACTGAATGAGATTTTATGAATATGTAATTCATTATAACGAAAAATTTTTTAAAGACAAGGTAGGTAAATAAATTAATTTTAGGCCTTTGTTCTCATTTTTAACTGAATTTATATATCGTAGGGGATCATGTAGATACTAGTTTAACCTGCCTAGCCGTAGGGGACTATGCTGGATGCTAGTGTTATAATGAGAATGGCAAATAGGAATTTTTACTTGTTAGCATAACCAGAAGTCAGATTATCGAAAGAATGCAAAGTTTCATTAATATTTTTACATACAGTTTTTCTTTTAGTTCTCATAGATAGTTTTTCTTTCAGCTGTTTGCAAAATCCTATAAAGCATTTCATTACTCTACAGTGTGTTCACATTGTGAGCCTAATTTGCGCATAGCCACATGTTTACACCATCTGAGTAGACTAGAGTTGAACTTGTGGTAGGTACCTTGTGAAACATCTTGAAAATAATTGTTAATAAATTAAACACTTCTTTTAGATGAATCAATCAATATATTATAAATACTCTACATATGTTTCGGCTTATTAGGCCTTTATCAAGAGTACTACATAGTGAATACTATGTATACTAGTATTCACTATGTAGTACTCTTGATAAAGGCCTAATAAGCCGAAACATATGTAGAGTATTTATAATATATTGATTGATTCATCTAAAAGCAGTGTTTAATTTATTAACAATTAGACTAGAGTTGTTAGACTTCTCTACTGTTATATCCACATGATATTTATTTTGCAGTATAGACACTTACGTACATCAAATACTGTACTTCTCGTACTGTACTATAGGCGAAATTTTAATTTTTGCTGCTAAAAGTTGTAATGGCAATAATGGCAAAAAAGAGTTGCTATAGTTGACTGTAAATATTGCTCCAAAACCGTTTTGCAAACAAAACATATCTTCTGCCCTCTACCACCACTCAAATGGAAGTGATATTTTTAATTATTATTATTGATACGTAATAATAAAAAACCGTTATTATTACGTTTAAAATGTAACACCATAAAATATTTTTGAAATGTATGCCATGTACCTCTCTATTAAAAGGTACTGCACTAAAACAAAGCGTGTGTTGAGTCAACAATGTGGACATTATAAAAGCAACGCCTACTACGATCACACTTCGGCACAGAATACAGTAAACTATAATGGAACACTTATCCTTGACTGGATCGAAAAATGGAGCTATATCTCAAATGAAGGCACAGTTGAAACGTTCTTTGTAGTGGTGTATTTGTCAGTCTTATGGTAACGAACTTCCCTTAAGACCTTTTTCCACTTCCTTGATGGTGACACAACTGGACCTCGTGAATTCGTGGGGCGTATATGGAAAGCACTAGAAACCGGCCATAATTTATCATTGTTATTTCTGAATTAAGCACAGATAAAAAATATCGCTACAAAATGTATTCTAAAATTTCTACTGGTAACTGCTCCTTAGATTTATTTAAAATACACCATTGGATTTATCACCTTATTCCAGGTGGTTAACTACAGCTAACCGAAGATTGCGAGTTTATATTGGCACAAAAATCCACTCTCAAAGATTTGATACAGTTTACTCAAATGGTATTCTCGCCAATGTGATTTACGATAAAGTTTAACTCGCTATACAGAAGTGATACCAAACATGCCTGGAAAATAATTCAGCTAAGTGAATACTGGAAACCATAACAAAAAAGTAGTACAACCCAATGCCTCTTTCATTTACTTAAGAGGTAAGCGATTATATCGACCTTATCGGTTGGCAAAACACTAAAACTACAACCCTACCTATTTCTGAATGATATTGGCGATAAATAAATTAAAAGATCAATCAATAGTAAAAAGTTGGTAGAGATCATTCCCTTTTAGCCATATCCAGACACTGGAAAATTGTGTCAAGTTTTGTGACCGAAGCTTCACAAAACAGGTTTCAAAGCTTGAGAAGCTCCACCCTACTGTACATACGACAAAATTCGATCTAGAGATATGATCTAGACATTTTGTGTCTGCGTGTATTCTTAGCTTTAGAGTTGTTATAAATACCTAACACCATTATTTTCAACCACATATAGTGTATCCTTTTCATCGATTCCGCAGGAACGCTAACGCTTTCATATTTCTCACGCATGTCATTTTGCACGAATTCACTAAAAAGCGTATTGTTCAGTTTATTCTATGAAATATTGCAAAATGCAAATTAAACGTTGCTTCTAGTTCACTTTCAATGTGCTCTTAATTTATTTACATTTTGATTTAGGTAAGGATGAACATCACAAATATACTTCAAAACCTACTAATTTGCTGACAGTCTTGCTGTTTTCCTAATCTTCTCAACGTTATATGTTGAACCCGTATCTCAGCCTAACGCTTTGATAAACGTATTTCCTTTGTTACACTGCATTGTGCGGATGAAGGTCGCGTTTGCTACTACCTGCTTCACAACACACACGATTACTTGTAGGTACGTGCACTTTAGCACTGAGTAACTCGGCGGAATGTTACCTAAAAATACCTCGACAAAATAGGCACGGAAATAACGACCCATCTCTGGTCAGCAGCACGTTGTAAAGGGAGTGATTATTTACTGTAGCGAGCTTCGGCTATGTTTATCAAAGTAAAAAGTTTCTAACAAATGCGCCTGAGTTCGCCCCTCATAAATTTTGAAATGGCTTACAGACATACGGACCCTGATAATAACAATATTAAATCGGGTGCACATAATTTTTTTGTAAATATGTCCTATTTTATGTAATCTGATTTTGTTAATTTCCGGTTTCCGGATAATTAGAAATAAAACAGGATTCATATTTACGAGAGGGCCCCTGTTAGTGTATATTTGCATTGGTATGGAAGGCCGCTGTTGACTCTCTTTTACTCCCTTATTTTTTTTCGTGTTTTAATATTTCTCTTTTGATTACAAAAACAGTAAAACATTCAATAAACACCCCCATTTAAATTAAACTGCAAAAGGGAAAACAGTTCAGGCGCTTAAAAGAGGAAAATTGGTACCATTCGCGCTACACATTCTTTTTCAAAATAAAATACTACTTGTATAATTGACCACACATGTACTGCGTGAATAAGCTGTTATATTTTTTCTACACTTATTCTGTCGGATATGCTTAATATAGTCAACACTTTAATATTATTTAAATTCAGCTATTACGCAAGTCAATGGAGGGGAGCGTTTAGGTCACAGTAAGGAAAAAATGAGAAAAACAGTATTCATTCTCAGCATACTCTTGTTCGGGTTAATAATGTAGAATGTGGTCTCTATCTATGAAAAATGGGTGCCGAAGAACAAAATGTGCAATTACAAAAAATGATCTACATAAAATATTATATAAACATATTTTTTAAAACATCTGATTTTGTTCGCCATTTTTTAAAGATGGCGATCAAATCTGCGATGACAGAATAAATTATTAATTTTTTTTTATGTTAATAAATTACTCAAACGAAATACGACAAAATGTACTTAAGGTTCCCCCACTTTTTCCCTTTTTAGAACATTGTCGGCCTTTATTGTTTCTGTGCTTTCCTGTTATTTGGATTTGCTTCCTTTTGGGTTGCCAATTTGTAAATAAAAATTTTTAAAAGCCAATTTAAAAAATTAAGGCATAGTTAGAACTCCTAAATAGTCTTAAATAATCAGTATATGGTTAATAAATTAATGTCAAAAGACTTACCGACATAACCTGGAGTTCCACATGCAGTCGCCATTATTCCCGAGTCTTCCATTTTAGATAAACCAAAATCGCTAATCATAATTTTACTATCTTCATCTGGACTATAATAAAGTAAATTTTCCGGCTGAAAAAAAGTAAACACATTTAAGTGATTTTACTGTAAACATGCCGTCAACAATTACACATTAAAATTGTATGGTTTTAACGGACTCTTGATTCACTTAACATATGCGCTGGTATGATTCACAAATGACGAAATGAATTTTCGAATTAAATTTTGACTTCCCGGCTTTATGTAGGGAAGTACTAAAATTAGTCGAGAAGATTTTTCGAGATTTTAACAGATCACGTTTTGATACCTTAGGAATGAGCCCATTTTATTTATTTATTTAAAAAAATCAAGTTTATTTTTTTTTCCCCCATTTTTATCTAATTCCGCAGATTTGTTCGAAATTTCAAAAAATCCTCAAAATTTGAGCAAAATCGGTTGAATTAAAACGTGCCTCTGAGACTATAAAGTTATGTATTTCTTATTGGTAAAAGACATTTTTTCGTAAATCTGCGATAGAATTGTTAAAATGAAGTGACATAAAAATCGCACGTTAGTCTCATATCAATATTACAGCAAACATTTCAACTTGCAGAGAACAAAATAGCATGTTTACCACCTCAAATGGCTACAAATAAAGTGGTGTAATAATAATCTTTGCATTGTTCAGGGTGATAAGCAGAGGTCGGATTTACCTATCGGATTCCAGGGATGGCTTTTACAGATATTATATATTGTAAACACGTACTGAAACATTCCCAAAGTATAAAAACAGAAAGTCATGCAACACACTAAATTAATTTTATTTAATTTTACAATGTTAATGCGTAACTTAGTTTTATCGAGAAATGCACTATATTAAATAAATATGAAATTCGTAATAGATTATTTTAAATTGCAGCAGGTATGCTTACTGGATGTTTACCTGAAACCTAATCCCAGGCGGGGAAGAGAGTAATTCAACATTTAACAAGATTTACTCAGTGTCTCTCTTACTAATTTATTCGGACGTAAATACTAAAAACGTGGAGTAAAATGTCGCACCGTACTGAACCGACGCAAGCAACAGTAAATTTTTGGATTGCCGAAGTAGATAAGCTATGGGGATTCGACGCCAAAATCCCATGTTATTTCTTATGGAGGTTCATTCTGGTTTTCAAGATCACTTCTTCGCTGGCTCCGCCCACCTGCAGCTAACTTCACGAGGTCGACGGGCAAACGTAGCTAACTTCACGAGGTCGATGAAGAGCGTGGCTAACTTCACGACTTGCGCCAACAGACGGCGTCACAGCGGCGGGAAATTCAAATGGCGCGACCGGAAATTCAAGATGGCAGGAAATTCAAACCTGTCTACCAGCGGTTTGTAAGCACAGCTTATTTTATTAGACATCATTTTCAAACACGATCTGAACAGCTTTTAAACAGTGTCTGTTTACAGATCCTGTTTAAAAGCTGCACCAACCTGCTTAAAAGTTGTTCAAACCTGTTTGAAAATCGTACAGATCTATAAATAGCCACTGTTTAAAAGCTGTTCAGATCGTGTTTGAATATGATGTCTAATAAAATAAGCTGTGCTTACAAACCGCTGGTAGACAGGTTTGAATTTCCCGCCATCTTGAATTTCCGGTAGCGCCATTTGAATTTCCCGCCACTGTGACGCCCTCTGTTGGCGCAAGTCGTGAAGTTAGCCACGCTCTCCTTCGACCTCGTGAAGTTAGCTACGTTTGCCCGTCGACCTCGTGAAGTTAGCTGCAGGTGGGCGGAGCCAGCGAAGAAGTGACCTTGAAAACCAGAATGAACCTCCATAAGAAATAACATGGGATTTTGGCGTCGAATCCCCATAGCTTATCTACTTGCCGATTTACATCCTGATGGTAGAGAACTGTATTGCACTAGCTGTGACAAGCAATTTCGTTGTCATGCAAAACAAATATTAATTCACATATTTCCTCGAAAAACCATGAACTAAGTGGCTTTACTTACAGTGACACGCAACGTAATTCTAACTTAGAGTTAGTGGAATTTATGATAGGATGTAACATACCGTGGTCGAAACTAGACAATCCACTTTTCAGACAATTTTTGGAAACATGTATTAGTGGCAAATAGAGCAATGTTGAGGTACGGGGTCTACACTAAGAGAAAAAAATTATTTACGGAGTGCGAAAATATTAGACATAATTTCTTCTGAGCTTAATAGGAAGTACATCTCGCTTAGCGTGGACGAAACATTCCAAGTTTACGGATTCAAGTAGCGAATGTTTTAGTGGGCACATTGGACGAAAATTGCGCAATGAGCGGACACTTGATCGCCTCTAAAGGTTTAGACGCTACAAATTCTCTCGCACTATAGCGGATGCAGTAAATTCAAGTTTACTAGACTTTAGGGGTGAGAAATATGCAGATATTAAGGACAAGTTCTTATTATTTCTTACCGAAGGGGTGAATTATATGAAAGCTGCTGGAAGAATTTTGAAGGAAACATATCGAAACATAAAAAGAGTCTTTGCGCTTAGCTAAGTGTTCAGTTTGCTATATTCGTTACATCTTCTATTATGTTTTTAATGGTACCCATTTATTTATGTTTTTATTTATGTATGTGTATATGTAGGTACATAATCATGTACTAGTCAAAATATATGTAATGTACATATCAGATTGTATATTTTCATTTTTGCCAGATTCATATTGATATATCTGCACCATGCGGGTTGAGTATAAGAACAGCTGACATTGGCAAATTGTCAATCTCAGCTGAACTCCGCCCTTTCATTTTTTGTCACTTATATTTATATTTGTATTCATATTATATATTTAGTATTTGAATAAAGTGTATTATTATTATCATTATTATTATTATATATTTCAATTACAGGGAGATATTGCTACGAGGGTACAAAGACAATTTCAGACTGCTTTAAGAAAATCCCGAATTTGTTACGATGATAAATGTAGTAGACGTTTTAAACGGCAAAGAAGTAGACTTTAATACACCGGACATGAATGTGATAACTTTGAGAACATTTTGGTATTATAAGCATGCACTAGTTACATCTGTCGACTTCTCGAAATATAAATGGATTTTCAACGAATGACACCGAAGTTTGACTCAAGAACATTTAGAATAGATATTAGTAATATACTTTTATTCTTGTAATCGGCATTGAAAAATACTTGTGTATGTTAATTCCGTGTTAAGTATGTCCCCTTATACCGCCAGTTCTCTTCGAGTGAGTATTTATAATAAATTAACTTTTATTAGCTTTGGATAATATGAAATTCGCTAAAAAAATTTCAAAGTAAGATATTGTTTCACATATGCATGCAAATCTTTATGCGCTGACACCTAACCACCTAAAGCCAACCCTGGTTTTACCACATATCCTATAGGTAATTCCGACCTGTGATAAGTACCTTTTCCATTCCATCTTTGTTGATCGTCGAATCTAATCACCCGTTACTTGCCTATATTTTGATTAATTACATTACTTCACTAATATCGGTGTTTTCTGTAAATCTATTGACAAATAATCTTTAAAAAATACTAAACTTAATTTTTTAACACTATAATATAATAATCTCCCGTTCATATTAATGACATAAATAAACCACACTGTTTTGATTGTGGTTTTACACAGTTGATACCGTATAAATATTTATTAACCGATACTTGATTTAATCCTATATAGGTAGAATAGCCCGACCGAAATTCGGGCTATTCTACTATATGAAATTAAATTAAATAATTATTTTTTAAATATTTTATCAGTTCAAGAATCAATTTTAAATTAGTATTGATATTAGTATTACTACGACGTTTTATGACATTCTATTTAAAAAAAATGAAAAACTGTTTACGATTATTAGGTATACTTCCTTCCACCACGCGGAAGTAAAAATAGTCAAAGGATTTGTCCAACAGTCTCAATAAAAATAATAATTTAGTCGATAATGTTTTTGGGCAGCTTGCTGTATATTTTTGGTTTTCTCGCTGTGCCTTGTGGGTTTTCTTACTTTTTATTGGGTATTTTGCCACTGAAAAATATTTAAAAATTTTAATGAAAAAACCTCTGCGCCAAACGGATCAGACAGAGGTTGGTTCTTGAGTACTTGACTGTTTCAAAAAGTCTCACACCTAAAAATATATAAACTAGAACAATGTTATAAACTAAAAACTGAAAATCAAAGCTATAGGTAGTTAACGTTTCGGAAGAGAATCTACTTCCGTTCTCAAAACTTTTTTGGCCGTCAACCATGACAGTTCTTTGTTTATGTATTTCCATAGTCACGTGAGACATTAAATTATATTTATCTTATTTTTACTTACTTCGTCTCTAAGGATGGGCAACCAACTAGTACAAAAATCTATTGAATAATTAGAAACGCATCTATCCTCGTTTAATAAAATAATCGCGGATTCTTTAAGTTTTCTTTTAGTTCCGTTGCTCTGTTTTTCCAAAATCTTCGCCGAGTCCCATTTAATTCTATGATTATTATCCCACGCGTGTTCACAAATTTTGGATTTTTCAAATTCTCCCCTTCTAGCGTAATTTCTATGTTCACCAAGCCTTACGTTGAAAGGTCTAGATGATTCACCTACGTAATGTTTTCCGCACTCACACGGAACACTATAAATACAATTTTTTGAACTTTGAACAATATTTGGAGGTTTGGTTCTTGATAAAACCGATCTTAGCGTAGAGCCCGTTTGAAAAACCGTTCGTACAGAAAACCTGTTCCCAATTTTTCGTAATTTATCCGATAAACCATGTATATATGGAATTACTGCCATTGACCTAAATACCTCAGGTTGTGATAGTATATTTTCTCTACTACCAATGTTCAATAACTGACTATCAACAAAACTCTCAGGATATTGATTATTTAATAAGACAGTTTTTATAAATTGTTTTTCGTTCCTTAGTATTACATCATTTGAAGAAATAATTTTGGCCCTGTCGTACAAACACTTAACAACACCTTTCTTAACACTAATATGTTGATTTGAATTGAAATTTAAGTATCTGTTTGTGTGTGTTTGTTTTCTATACACACTGGTTTGGTATGTGTTATCTAATTTTTTAATTAAAATATCTAAGAAAGGTAATTCATTATTATTCTCTATTTCTATTGTAAATTTAATTGAAGGTTCTTTTTCGTTAATCTGATTCAAAAAATTACTTAAACATTCTTTACTATAATGCCATATAGCAAAAATGTCATCTACATATCTCCACCATACAATGGGTTTATAAGCTAGATTATTAATATTACTTCAATTAAATTTACAATAGAAATAGAGAATAATAATGAATTACCTTTCTTAGATATTTTAATTAAAAAATTAGATAACACATACCAAACCAGTGTGTATAGAAAACAAACACACACAAACAGATACTTAAATTTCAATTCAAATCAACATATTAGTGTTAAGAAAGGTGTTGTTAAGTGTTTGTACGACAGGGCCAAAATTATTTCTTCAAATGATGTAATACTAAGGAACGAAAAACAATTTATAAAAACTGTCTTATTAAATAATCAATATCCTGAGAGTTTTGTTGATAGTCAGTTATTGAACATTGGTAGTAGAGAAAATATACTATCACAACCTGAGGTATTTAGGTCAATGGCAGTAATTCCATATATACATGGTTTATCGAATAAATTACGAAAAATTGGGAACAGGTTTTCTGTACGAACGGTTTTTCAAACGGGCTCTACGCTAAGATCGGTTTTATCAAGAACCAAACCTCCAAATATTGTTCAAAGTTCAAAAAATTGTATTTATAGTGTTCCGTGTGAGTGCGGAAAACATTACGTAGGTGAATCATCTAGACCTTTCAACGTAAGGCTTGGTGAACATAGAAATTACGCTAGAAGGGGAGAATTTGAAAAATCCAAAATTTGTGAACACGCGTGGGATAATAATCATAGAATTAAATGGGACTCGGCGAAGATTTTGGAAAAAGAGAGCAACGGAACTAAAAGAAAACTTAAAGAATCCGCGATTATTTTATTAAACGAGGATAGATGCGTTTCTAATTATTCAATAGATTTTTGTACTAGTTGGTTGCCCATCCTTAGAGACGAAGTAAGTAAAAATAAGATAAATATAATTTAATGTCTCACGTGACTATGGAAATATATAAACAAAGAACTGTCATGGTTGACGGCCAAAAAAGTTTTGAGAACGGAAGTAGATTCTCTTCCGAAACGTTAACTACCTATAGCTTTGATTTTCAGTTTTTAGTTTATAACATTGTTCTAGTTTATATATTTTTAGGTGTGAGACTTTTTGAAACAGTCAAGTACTCAAGAACCAACCTCTGTCTGATCCGTTTGGCGCAGAGGTTTTTTCATTAAAATTTTTAAATATTTTTCAGTGGCAAAATACCCAATAAAAAGTAAGAAAATCTGAATATGCCACAAATAAACAATTACAGACAATACCTTGTGGGTTTTTTCGTAACTTATGAAGAATTTTTTGTTTTTTTCGCTGTGACTTGTGGATTATTCCACAATTTCTGAACTAATTTGAACTAAATGTAAATATCTAAATTTGAAGTAACTAGATCAAAATATGACACGACATACCGAAAATCGTTTAATACTTTCATATTTTTACTGGTAAGTTCGTCTTGATTTAACACATATGACCTTAATTGACACAATAAAGACCTCTCAAAATAAAGTATATGCGGATAAATTGTCATTAATTGAAATAACGGTACTTATATTAATTAGCGATCAAATATCTGACACAAGGAAGTTAACCTTAATTTTAACAAAATACAATACCCAATAAAAATGTATTTGTAGAGCGACTTTTATAATCGGAATAGGCTTAAAACACACATAATATACGGTATTTACTGTAAATGTTTATCTTATGATTTAAATAAAATATTTTTATTATTTACATGTCAATTTGTCATCTCCACTTGACTTTAGGTTTGCCGAGATCTCTCCTAAATCTAACAACGAAGCGTGACTTGTATAATTTAATGAAAATCAGTCCACAAATTTTGTATTAATAATGCCTAGACATATACAAATGCCTCAGATGAAAATTGATAGTCTAGGTTATGTACTAATTTTCAGGCCTTTCAAAGTCGAACCTAATTCTACATTCTTTACGATACACTGGCACGGTAGTTCAGGCGTCTAAAGCGTGCTAGTGACAAGCACGCTTGATCATAGTGTCTATTGTGTGCTTGGTTCGATCCCCAGCTCCGACAATGGCAAATTCGGTGGATGATGGATGTTGTCTGGGTTTTTCAACCGTGTAACCCTTTTCTGGACCGCCTAGGCTTAGGAGTTGGGGGTTGTCTATTATTTGTGGTGTGATGTTTATTCCAAGTTTTACATTTTTAAACTGTCACGACTTCAACTTTTTCAAATGGAATACCCTGTATGTTTTACTTAAAAATATTTCACTAATCAATTACCTACGCGCTGATAACATAGTGACTATTTTGATATGAATATTTCAAAAACCGTCAGTAGTCACTATGAAGTATCAGCGTGAGGTAACTGATCGCTGAAACATTGTAAGTAAAAACGCAGAGGGTGTTTCAGTTAAAAAAACACAGTCACAATAGTTCCAAAAAGTAAAAAATTGAAGCATCGTGTAGAATTAGATTCGATTTTGAGAGATATTGACCGTCCATGCACTAGTGACTCGTCCTGTATATTATTTTCATTTTTTTATCGATATCTTTTACTTACATTGATCGTAATTAATTTAATGATTAATATTATTTAAACATATTTTATTATATTGTTTGTAATTGTCAGATTATATGCCGTATAGCAAGTGTCTTACACTTGCTATATATAACACTGTTTCATTCCTTTTGGTAACATTCCATGTCTGAGACCAATTAATTAAATAATGATCAACGGTAATTAATAGTTCATCCATTGTTCAAGAAATAAAAATTACTTACCATTCATATAAGCACATCACATGAATATGTAACAAGGTCAATAACTAATTTAAATGTCAACAATTCCCATAAGCGAAAATAGAATACAAAAATATTTGATCTTACCAAAACTGTATAATCTGCTTGATATAGAAATGAATTATATTGTACAACAATGCTTTTTATCAAATAATTTTCTAACATTTAAAATTTGTATTTAAAAATGACGCATTATTTTGTTTTTGTTTATTTTTTCAGCTAAAATCGAGCAATAAAAAAAATTGTATTTACTTATTCCCATTATACGTATACAGGGTGAATCACACTAGTACGTGAACGGTCAATATCTCATCAACCTTTTGAAATTTCAAAAATATGAGATAAAAATTGTAGATCAAGATAGACACATTTTAAAATTATTTTTAAATCTACAGGGTGTTTCACATAGTGGTGTATATTTTGATTTTTTAAATGGAGCACCCAACAGTTTTTATAAATTTATATTTGACACTTAAACTTCTAACAACGCTTATATTATTTTTGGATTTATAGGCGTTATCATTATTACACTTTTCCGATACAAAATGCGTTTGCAGTGCTCAAGAGCAAAATCAGCAAAAAAGTATTTTCAAAAATTTGACCGTCGTTCCACTTTGGATGTTAGTCAAGAGCATATAGTAATTTCCAGGTTTCTTATAGTTGAACTTTATTCTACAGGGTATTTTCACATTTTTAAACTGTCGTAACAAAATTTTTATAAATGGAACACAATATACGTTTTACTTAAAATGGTTCAGTAGTTAATTACCTACACCCTGATACCTCATAATTTAAACTTTTTAGGAATAGAATGTAACAGCTGTCACGAGGTTTGATGAAAAGAACGGGTGGCTGAGAGAACGAAAGAGAATAGACGCAATTATACATCGTGTCACTTAATACTTCATAATTAAATGCATCGTAATAATTTCTTTAAATATTCACGAATCCTCTTTAGACCACGTGGTATGGGCGCATGCGTTTCGAATACAGTTTTTTTTTCCTGGAATCAGTTCAGGAGACAGTACCGATTATGAAAATCCATGTTACCAGATTGGTCTTATATTGTTTAAAACAATTTTGTTTATAACAAAAGGAAATATTACATTTTCTCAATAAAACAATTTTTTAAAAATATTTTTTGACCGATTTTTAACAAAGTTCTACAGTCTATTTTGTTTATTTATTTCTTCATTTATTTATTTTAAGTAGTTAATGGAACATGAATTTCAGTTCTATCCACCGAGCCGAGATTCGGTTTGATCATAGAGATTTCATTTTTACTTATAATTCATTATTTGTTGATTTGTTCTAGAATCTATTTTGTTCATTTATTTCTTCATTTATTTGTTTTAAGTAGTTTTTTATTTCAGTGGGTCATGAAGTTTCATCCACCGAGCCGAATCCGACGCGCGCGAGGGATCGGTAAAAGTTTTCCAACTTCGGTTGTGAAAGTGCACGCTTAACTCGATTACTATTAGGTTATCCGATAACCTTGAACTGTAAAAAAAGAGAGGTCAAGGTTAACCGATAACCTTGAAGTCTCAAAATATTTTCGCCTGCAGCGTTCTCTATCAACCACTCCTGCCCACCCACAGCCGGGGTCACGGGGCCACGGGGTCACGGGCCGCCACTGCTACACGCTAAAATTCAATAGTGACAACTTTCCTTCGTCATGAATTTTGAAGTATAAAATAAAAAATCGTCAATTCCATTTTTTACAAGTTCATATGATATGATTCTACAAAATTATGTATTTTAAAAAATGATTTTTTTAAATTTTACTTTTAGAGCATCAAAAAAATTAATAACATTGAAAATATCAACTTTACGGAAAAAGGTTATTGAACATTTTTTGGTGAAAATCAGTCAAAAAATATTTAAAAAATTTGTTTCATTGAATAAATTTAATACATATTTTTTTTATTGGTCTTATTTTTTATATTAACGTTCTGGCGGAGTTTAGCTACTTCACTCAACAGCGGTCTGGTCCACTGCTGCCATACTCTGGCCCGGATTCGAACCCGGGACTCCGTGGTCGCAAAGTTGTTTTAAACAATACCAGACCAGGTTAACGTCTAGTAACATGAATTTTCATAATCGGTACTGTCTCCTGAATTGATTCCAGCAAAAAACTGCGTTCGAAATGATTCGAAACGCATGCGCCCATTCCACCAAGTCTACTTGTAGAGCTCGAAGTCAGAAAGGTATGCGCCTGCCGTTTATATTTTTCTGATCAGGGGATCACAATAAACCAAATTAACAAAAGTAGAACAACGACTTGACTTTACAGTTCTTTTACATGTTTAGCATTACTCTCATTACAAATACAGACATCTGGACGTCTGCCTAGTGTATTTTATGTTTGTATGCCATCTCTTTAACATTATAAATGCATATATAAGAGGATGCACCATGGTTTGTCAGAAACGCAGACATCTTCAGAGATCTGGAATACACCACGGTAACTGAAGTCATCCGGGACAGAGCGAAGAAAATCCATCCGCTCGTGCACCAGAGCATGGGAATCCGCTGGTAAGACAGGCAACTGACGAAGTATAACGTTTTTCTGTTTCAGCCCGACCTTCAAGCCATGCCGCAATGAGACAACACCCAAATCACCCGATCCCGGAGCTACCAAGCAAACAACCAGCTTGGTACCCATACCTTAGACCGTGCCGGTCTCTGATCCTAAAATAAGCGTCTTCGGCCGAACACAATCCTTGAGCTACACAGTTCACATTTCCTTTCGACGAAATCGGAGCACATGATGCCAATACAACAAACCGCTAGTGCTGATATTTGTGGACTTTGGCGTTTGACTCTGTAGACCAACAAAAACTTCTAGAAGCACTCGCAGAAAATAAATATACAGCAAATAAATATATTTAAAAAACTGCAACAGCAGAGGTTAAGGCGCGTCTCCATTACGGTCGGCTTTGCCCCACTAGTATATTCGGCTTGGATTCTCTTGAAGTTTCCGACCGGCATAAGCCGAATTGTACGTACCCATTTGCCAACAAATGCCGATCGGCAAAGCCGACGATAATGGAGACGCGCCTTTTTAGAATAGCAGACAATCAATATACTAACAAATTTAAAATCGAGAGGGGATTAAGACAAGGCGATGCACTATCCCCAAACTATTCGTCACACTGCTATAAACTGTAATGAATAAAGTAATCTGGGAGCACATGGGAATAAACATCGGTGTAGAAAAGTTAAATCACCTTTGTTTTGCCCATGATGTTGTCTTAATAGCGGACAGTATGCAAGAGGCGCAGCATATGCTGCAGACACTACTTGAGGCGGCGGGAAAGGTAGGTTTGAAAATAAATCCATCAAAATCGATTTTAGAACGATTGGATATTAATGAAAATGTAGGATATTGTTCTTTTAAACTGGATAATACACTACCATAAACTTCAAATGGATTCACTAAACTGTTTTTGAGTTGTTCAAATTTTCGAACAAATGTAAATACACTCTTACGCAAATTACATACAACTGAAGTTGGCAATCTCCTGAAAAATGCAACCAATGAGGATGGAACACGTCGCGATCACGAGGCAATCACGCATATTTATTACTCCTCATCCTTCCGTGGATACACTTTAGCTTGGGCACCATTTGGTAAACTAAAACCTACATTCAAGTTTGACCTCCCAATTTGTTTAAAGAGGAAGGTCTTTAACCAATGCGTGCTCCCTGTACTTACATATGGCGCGAAGACACTAACACTGACAAAAAAAAAAATCAAAAAATACAGGTAACGCAACGCAGAATGGAGAGGTCAATGTTAGGAACTACTCTTCGAGACAGAATCCCTAACCAAAATATTAGCCGAAATACAGGAGTCCGAGATGTTGTCGAATATATCCTGGTTCTGAAATGGAACTGGGCGGGTCACGTCGCTAGAATGAAAGACGGTAGATCGACAAAAAATAACCTAGACTGGAGGCTTTTAGAAGCAGAGGAAGACCGTCGTTGGAGTGATGACATAAAAAGGCTCGGCGGAAACTGGAAACAAGTTGGTTAAGACAGGAAAAGATGGCAAAATTTGAGAGAGGCTTTCGTTCAGCAGTGGACAGTATAAGCTTGCGAAGAAGAAGATGCCAATTGGCACCCTGGGCTTCCGACTAGTAGACGCCCCCCCAAACCCCTCCAAACTCCGAGAGGGCTCGGCAACAGCCGTTCCCTCTCACTACAGACGAAATACGCTCCCGGGAGCTGACATGCCAGCGAAGAAATAAGACAAAGACCAGGGAAGGTCTCCTAACATCGCCTACCACCTGACTAATTCTTATGGGCAATGAGCAGATCATTTATAGTTGAGGAAATACAGATAGGAGAACGGAGGAGGAACAAGAGCAACAGTGGCCTTTGTCTGTCACTTCAGTCGGCTCTTAGCCTAGGCAAAAGCAGTGGCGTTCTTCGGGGGTGGCATTGTCCAACCCGGTATTTTGCCACCCCAGAATTTTGAAGTAAGAATATCAATAATTTACAAACAATTGTAAAATAAATTTTTACAAGCACGGCTTTATTGATTCATTATTAATCAAGACTTATTTATTTATATTTGTTTATTGGAACATGTACATTACAATCTTAAATAGAAATAGTGGGTATCAGGCGTGACGTAATAAAATGGATACGTAAAGAACGAGAATAAGCAATGTCGCATCCGGAAGTGGCAACACTGTTGCCGCAACATGGGTGGGGTGGGCCACACTGTAGTCTTTTGTCTTTGCGGGGGAGTGTTTGGCTTGTATAAATGTGTATAATACGCCCATGGGGGAAGTTGTAGGTATTGAAAATATCTACAAAATAAGTCCAACCGCATTAAAATCGGTTAATCAGACGTAACAAACTTTGATGGATTGTGGGTTTTGCTGTGTAGAAATGAGTGGTTTTCTTTTGGAAATGTGTACTTGTATAATTTTTGCAAAAAAGCGTTTCTTTAATTTATTTCTACAATTATTTCTATTTGTATTGCTATTGTTGATGTCATTGTTGATGGTGCTGTTGTCAAAAGTACAACTCTTGAGGAAGAAAATAAGCCTAACCGTGTTACGCTACATCCGTAAGCTGTAGAAATTAATTTTCAAAAAAGTGCCTTTTTAATAGAGAATGCTGTTTTGCAAAAATTATACAATTACACATTTCCAAAAGAAAACACACCCATTTTACACTGTAAACCTATAATCAATCAAAGTTTGTTACGTCTACATTCATTATTTTAGATATTTTTAATACCTACAACCTCCACGGACGTATTTGTAAAACCTAATGATAAGTTTATACAAGCCAAAGACTCGTTTTCCGTAACTTGTTAATTAAACATAGACGCATTAATTTTCAGCTGTTGGATTTTAGGCACAATAGTTATACATAGAGTGATAGGTCCACATTTCCACTGAAAAACCCCTGTTGGCATTTTTTTTAAACAGACCTTTTCTGGCTCTTATCTAGGCTATTTAACTGCTTTATCGGCATGCTTTCCGATGACCCGCCCTTACTCCATGTCTGCTCTCCAATATCTCTTGCCGCTACTATACTTTAGCCACTAGCTCCCTAACTATGAAGCATGGCAAGGACACAAGTAATAACTGACTTCTTTCCATAATTAATTAATTTTTATCTTTCGTATAATGCATCCAAATATTGTTTTGATTTAGGCTGCTAACAGTTGAAATGAACTACGAATGAAAATTAAATATACTGCAAATTTTTCTATGTGTGAGAAACAATCTCAGGTAAAATGTTTCTTACTAAATGAGACATAAAAACGTAGGAAGAAGATACTTTTTGTTTGATTAGATTACAACTCCGCTAACTTTTTCCATGTGTATTTGAAATAGACGGTCGGTTTGGCTTTTTTTTTCGTATCCTGTACAACAGTCGTCGCAATTTCGGCCTTAGCGTATTATATATAACTTCTAAAAGCATTTTAGCCGTAGTATTTGGGAAATGGTTTTATTACTCTCTAGTAGATATCTCTGCCTTCTATACCCACTAAGGAACTTTAGCCAAGATTATATCACAGCATGTTCGACAGAAGTTCCTTTTGTCAAATATTACCAAAATGGTCCTCGTTCATGAATTTATGTTCCACAATGGAACTATACTTATTGACATATTTTTTAACAAAACACTTCCGAATAGAGTGGAACTGAAAGCTCGCTGCTTTATGTGGCTTTGTAGTAAGGAATGAGGAGACCCAAATTCGATCAAAGGGTTTGCACTCGAAGATATAGTTTTAGAAAAATATGTACATTAACTGAGATAACATTGGGCATCTAAATATATTCTGTCCGCGATGTAAAAAAGGGTGAATCTTTTTTTCCGAAACTTTTTGTTTTACTGAAAATTTATTAATTACTTCCAGATCCACGTAGTGAAGTGGAAGTATAGGAATCGAAAAAAAAATCTATTGTTTTGTTGTTGAAATAGGTTTAAGACGTCATAACAGTAAAAAATTTAAAGAGCAAAAACAATTCTCTGTCTGTCTGTAACTTTTTCTTGTGGGCTTTCTCTGGTTTATTCGGGTGATTTGGTTCATATTTGGGAGGTAAGTTCCTACCATTACGAGAATGATTTACCCCAAATGTCAGCTTGATTTTTTATTTTTACAAAAATCTTGAAAGAAATTTGAAAAATTAAAAAATTTGATTTTCAGAAATGTGAATGATCCGAATTCGTGAGCAAAAATATATGTGGTCCAGGGCATTATGTCGATTACAAAAATATTGATACTCAATAAATTAAACGAATAAAATGAGTACCATTTGAAGAATACACCCTACTCTAATGTGAAAGACACTTTTATCTGTATCACTGTGTTCCTCAATCACGGGATTCATATTGCATTCGATTTACTGAGGATTTCAGCAGGTCTTACAATTTTTGAAAAGTATCGTGCATGGGAAAAGTATAAACAAGAGCAGCTATATGGAAACAACAGTCAAGTGTTCTTCGAAAAAGTAATCTATACAAATATTATTTGAAATGAAGAGTTGTCACAGAGTTTAATTTTGACATTAAAGTAGATTTTAATTTTTTATTGAATAGATTAGGCTTTTCGTTCTCATTTTTAACTTATTCTTCACGGTCGTAAGGGGCTATGTGGATACTAGTGTTACAATAAAAATTGTCAATAAGAAATAGATACATTCATTTTAGAATTTCTTAATTGTTTGCATAACCAGAATGCAGGTTATCGATAGAATGCAAAGATTTGAAGATAATATTTCTATAGATAGTTTTTCTTTTCATTTTTCTTCGATAATTTTTTCTACTTCTTGCTAAATCCTTTAAAGATTATGTTTTATTTCTTAATAATTTTTAAACCAATATAAAATC
Organism: Stenurella melanura; assembly: GCA_963583905.1. Lineage (NCBI taxonomy): Eukaryota > Metazoa > Arthropoda > Insecta > Coleoptera > Cerambycidae > Stenurella > Stenurella melanura. The sequence continues at coordinate 26,179,828 of OY757318.1, read as the reverse complement.
TATTCTTTCTAGATTTAGATAGGCCTTACTGGATAAAACAACTTGCGGGTTATAATATCTACATATTATAATAAGCATATAAATGTTTTGCAAAATCACAGTATATTGAGGTGGAAAGACTGAATCGGCTATAACGTCAAACGTGCGTTTATAAACAGTGCCGGATCTAGTGTTTTTTTCTAGTGAAGCGAATAGCTAATTTTGCGCCCCTATTTTAACAAAAAATTAATTGTAGTGAAAAAACTCTAAATAAATTTGCACTTAAATAGAATAAATAAAAACAAACAAATTATTTAGTAATAATACTGTATTTTGTATTTACGGTTGTTGAGGAAAATACTATCGACGCATTAAAATACTAAAATGAATCATATAAAATTAATAACTAGTAACACTATAAAAAATATCAGATCAAGTAATAAAATACTAGAAATATAAACCAACATAAATAATACAAATATCAGATTGTTTAAATACTAAACGCCCGTACATTTTAAAAAAATGTACTATAACAACTAACGTTTTAAATGAAAATAAAGTAACATTTCCAAAAATATTAAATTTAAACATTAACTATACTGAAGAAACTAGTACAATACAAAATATTAAAAATTACAAGGTAACTTTTTGAACTTTCTGTTTTGCAAATTCATCAATTACGTCATTAAAGCTTAATTTTTGAACTATGTCACATTCAATAGATAAAGTTCCAAAATCAGTTAACCTTTGCTGTGCCATTGTTGAACGAAGAAAATTTTTAATGAATTTTAGTTTGGAGAATGGTCGTTCTCCGCTGGCAACTGAAACAGGTAGGGTTAACAGGATCTGTAAACTTATTGATACATTGGATGAATTATCTTTTAGGTATTTTTAAAATAAAATTTAAAATATTCAAAGGTGAACTATTGGTTTTTACCAAATTTCTTAACACAAGAACTTCACTATGCGAATCAAAAGGATGTATGTCATCAGTTAGAACTGTATGTAAATCCTGACAATATTTTAATATCGTGCTGTTATCTGTTTCTTTAAGAGAAGAAAAGTTGTATAAAAAACCCAAAAGTTCACTATGGTTATTTAATTGCGAAAATCTCTCTTTAACTGAATTTATACACACATCTAATATACGATTCAAATGTATTGACCCCTCACTTTAACCGCGAATATCTCAGAAACGAAGGAGCAAAAAAAATTGAAAAAATTATGTGTTCATTATGAGTCTATTCTAAATCAATCACTGAAATTTGAATAAAGTACACTGAACATTTTTGAAGTTCTGATAAGTTATATTATATATACCATTTTTTGTACGAGGAAGTTTTTTCATAATTATCTATTTTCAAATTTTGCAGTTATTCTCAAAAACGTGACCTCATGTTTATTCGGTTATTTATCAATGTATTTAAAAAGTTTTTGTTAAAATAGTTAATATTATAAAATGTAAGTATTTTCAGAAAAAAATTGTTGGTATATATCAAATATTAATTTAGTTATCAAGCATAGTAGATAATATTATGGCAAAATTACAATGATATTATCTTTTACGCTTGATAACTAAATTAATATTTGAAATATACCAATTATTTTTTCTGAAAATGCTTACATTTTATATAATTAACTATTTTATCAATTTTTTAAAAAATATATTGATAAACATGACGTCACGTTTTTGACAATAACTGCAATAAAAAATTATGATAAAATTATGATAAAATTTCCTCGTACAAAAAATGCCGTGATTTATCGGTGTCTATAATATTATTTGCATAGTATGCATATTCTCCAAGATATAATGGATTTAAAACTGGTATGGTCAAAATTTTCTTAAAAAGTAGGACATTTTTCAATATAACTTAGCAGAACTTCAAAAGTGTCCAATGTACATTATTCAAATATCAGCGATTGATTTAGAATTCTCTCATAATAAACACATAATTTTTTCAACTTTTTCTGCTCCTCCATTTCTGAGATATTCGCGGTGAAACTGAGGGGTCAATACATTTGAATCGTATAATAGTACAAAATTAAAAAATTCGACTAAAATTTTTTTTTGGGCGTTTGTATCCTAATCAATCATTCCTTTATTTCGCATTTTTGATGCATAAATTTAAGCTAGTTGTTATGTCTATCGGTTAGTTGGTTAGATTATGAATGAACAATATCAATATCAAGAATTATTACTGTTTTGATTTGAGGAATTGATTCGCAATATCAATATTATGGATAATGAATCTTTTTAAAGATATGTTTACGTGAGAGCGCTTTTATTTTATATTTTGCATTAAAAATTTTTAATTTTTCTTTCACTGCTTATAAATTAAAAATGGTTGCGGAGAACAACGGAACGCCGTAAATAAATTTTCATACGTTTTATAACATTCCAGTGCTAAAAATTCTTTCACTAAAGATTGCTCAATTCTTTGTAGATTTCATATCACAGAAGTATGCATATATCTGCAATAGTTGCTATTTCAAGTATGCTTTATTTAAACAATTTCTGTAGCATTTATTAATAAAAATTTCGATAATAATTTAACAATATATGAATGAAGAAAAAATATGCTTCATGTTGGTTAAGAAATGTTATAAAAATAAGCCTACAAATACGGTGTAAGCATAAAATTAAATAATTTTCAATATTATAAAAATTTTCATTTTTTGCAATCGCGGACATATTTATAATATTATAATGTGCATATTTTTCCAAAACTATATCTTCGAGTCGTTCGTACATTTTAGAAGTACTTTTTGAGAAGCTGGATCCTGATTATTCAAGGCATGGCCAAAAATTTGAACAACTTTAGAATATTCATGAATCTCTCAACACTTATTAAAGCTGTTTTATAGAGATTAACACAGCTTTTGTTTTAACAAAACATCATAATTCGATATTAGGAACTTAAGAAACAAAATATGAAAAGTAAACTAAGCGATTCACTGTAATCCTGGGAACAAAGCTGAACTGATTTATATCGAAGATAAATTAAAAGCTTTCTTAAAAGCTTTTACTTAAATTTTTTATTGGAAATTGATATATTTTATTCGATGACATTGCTGGATCTTATTAAGTACTAATTGTCGATACAATAATTTAATCAAAAGATGAGCTGAACGATAGTCGTAATATTAATTAGTCGTGACAACTGGAACAGTAAATCTCTTCTAATTCAGACCTCAAAGGAACAAAACCATTGATATTTTATTTCAATTTTTTGGCTCTTAATATCTAATAACTTCAGTCATTTTCTAGAGAAATAACTGCAATTTTCCTCTCTTTAGTCTTCTAATTGCGTGTCCAAAAAAGCCCAAGTTTGTAGTATTTTCTAGAGAACCCAGATTTTTTTTCTAACGGAGTAATGAGTTGCAAAATCATGAATTTCAGTTCGTCTTACGTTAAAAGTTAAAAAAGCTGGTCAAGTACGGGTGGCGCGCTGAGAGTTTCGTACTATAGACAATATCTACAAAATCTTCCAAATTGGGGATGCACGTATTGCTATCTCCTTTATTATAAAAGGCAGACATTCGGTTAAATAGAGAATGTTTTAGAGAATTTAAGTATTTCAATGGTGCTTTCAGATTTGTTCTAACTTTGTAGTTTTTGAAGTAATTGGGAATTTTTCTTGTGGTTTTCATTATGTTTGGCTTCTGTTTGGATTTAATACCCGTAATTGGAATCGTATAGTGTAATTTAAATTTAGTGTAATTTTAACTTAATTACCTATTGTTCAGTTTATAATCATTTTAAACACCTGTCTGTAATTGGAATTTTCATTCTAAGGACATGTTTACCAAATAAATAAATAAAAAACCAAAACTGTGCATTTTCTACCATTTTCGTAGCTTTTTTCTGAGGGACACTGTAGTATTCGACGTTCTGAATATTCGTATATTTATTTTATCTTCTGCATCTTTTAGTCCAGTAACCTTGTCATCAAAAATGAGGGTTACCTGACATTAAATCGGGTATCCGTGTTTTTTAATATGTTATATAGAATTGCAAATTAATGTTAAATTCAAGTTTATAACCTCTGAAGGCCTCCGGGTCTTGGTCAAAAATCCAAAAACCGCGGGATTTCTGCCTTTCTTTCAGTTCTTGTCGGCCTATTTTTTCGGCAAAAACAATTTAGTTCTTTTTTCAAGTAGACTGAATTCGCTAAAAGTTTACCAGAACAGACTCTGTAGATCTAGTAGTCTCGGAGACATAGCTGTTCAAAGTTTGGAAAATTTCTCATATTTTGTCATTTTTAGAGATTTTTCTGATTTTACTTCGTAAGATTGGCCTCAAAACATAAATAATGTTTTCTGAAGTGAAATGCATATTTATGTATCTACCTTTCTGTACATATTACAGTTTTTTAACGTGATGTGCCTGCTTACCCCCGGGCAGATTCACCGGTTGTTTTGTCGGAGTGGAGTAAATATAACTCTGTAAAATATCAGTCTTGAATCTATTTAAAAAATTAGTAACGGAGTATATAAAGAGATATTTTATGTAGAGATATGTATTCTTAAAGAGAGACATGTATTTTTTATAGTGATTTAACTATACACATACAATTCCCAGACCTCGAAGAAGAATTGAACGACGAGGCGTTGGACAATCTCTTCTGGGCTCAAGAAGAAGAGAAAGAGATAAGAGAGAACAGCGACACAGACGACACGGACGACATTCCCGGACCGTCCATAAGAGCTAAAGTTGTTTGAAAATTATAAGATCTGTTTATAACTAATTTTTAATTTCTTTTAAAAATAATATTCACTCCGGTTTCCCGATCCATTCAATATAATAGTACTATTTTATTTTATTTCGCTCAGGTAAAATTAATTCTCTGAACCCCGATAAAGTAGTAGTAGGCATTCCACAGATTTTTAAGTTAGAAATTGCTAAAAATTACAAAATATGAAAACTTTGAATGGCTGTATCTCGGAGACTAATTGATCTACAGAGTCCGTTCGTACCAGCTTGTAGCAAATTTAGACTACTTTCAAAAAGTATATAATTGTTTTTACCACCACAGTAGGTCTTAGGGGTCAAAATTGACATAGACCCAAAAAAAAATCAAAAAATCTCGCAGTTTCTTGATTCTTGACCAAGATCCGGAGGTCTGCCGAGGTCGTTTTGGATTCAACATTAATTTATAATCATATACAACATATTAAAAAAAACATAGATATCCAATTTGATGACAGGTAGGATGTATAAAGTTACTGGATTATTTCTGACATTTCATATCCTATAGTAGGTTCAACTGAATAGAGATTATTATTATTATTATTATTATTATTACGACTAGAATATATTTTTTTTACATTTTCTCTCAGAATCAATCCCCTATCATTTTTGGAAAAGCGTATTAAAATTAAAAACTTTTTTGTTTTACGTACACTGTTATCGATTTTTTTGTCTCGTTTGTTTTTACAAACTAAGGATCATTTTTGCGTACCCAAATAAGTTTAAACAAAAAGAAATCCAGTCTTGAGTTATTTCAGTACACATGTTGACGACACGATAACTGAATTATAAGTACATACAAATTTAAACAAGCTAAGCATTATACTCTTCGCCGATTTACTGCATTTTTTATATAAGTGGACATTCTATAAGATACTCTTCGCAGTTCTTTTTGTAAATAATATTAGTTTTAGACATTTTTGTTTAATTGCAAAACAAAACAAAACTATTTAATTAAAAACGTTTTTAATTTGTTGGTCCATTTTGTTCAAAATAGGATTCTTCCTCTAGCTAACACTAACTTACTGTCCAAATTTGAACACAATCGGACTTTTCGTTCTTAAATTATCGTGCTTACAAGAAACGTGACGGACGGACAGACAGACGGGCGGACATTTTGAAAGTTGTTCAGAATTCGATCACTAACACGATATGATTTTTTTTCCTCTACGAGCAATATTACCGGTTCTAGAAATGTGCCGATCGAATGCAATATACTCTTCGTTTTGTATTTGGGAAGAGTATAATAATCCCCACAATGAAATGCTACTCAATATTTAATTTCGAGCACCACTTCCTCTCAGATCAGCACATTTTACTAAACAATACATCTAATAATAGCTGAAAATACAGCAGACAAACCCTTTACTAAAATTTGATTGAAAACGATCCCCTAGGCATCCTTTAATCCATATTTTACTTAGTAACATGCGTTGTCAGCTCACTGCTTACAATTGATAATAGGAGCAGCGTCTAATTACATGTCCAAATGGTACATAAACAAATTATTTTGTAGAAAAATCGGCCATTGCTTCCTGCTTCATATAAATAAAAACTACTTACGTTATTAAATTGTTTTTTTCGTCGTTTGCTGCAAATAACTCCCTATGTATCGATCGGAGAAACTGCCGCTTTTAGGGCTCCGTAGAACCCTTATAGTTTCGTCAGGTTCGTCTGTTTGTCCGCCTATATGTCATAGGTACTTTTCTCAGAAAGTATTGAGCCTACATAGCTGAAATTTTATTCAGTTATGGAATGGATTGTTATAATCGCTATACAGGCATAAAAAAATATTGAAAGCATTTTTTCGAGTATCTCCACTATACTGGGTGTCCCACTTAAAACCCCGGAGGGCATTTTCTTGATAACAGCAAGATCTATTTAAATTCTGTAGCAGGTATTAATTGGACTATATGAATGACTTTAGTTTTGAGTAAAAACGATTTGTTTACAAATTGAGAAAATGATAGCTTTGCGATGCAAAGGAATTGTTCGATCCCAGGAGTCTTGAAAAGTGGCGCATGTGATGAAACATTGCATTTTAAGTAACTTTTAAGACACAAACAATTTTCGAAAAATCATAGGTTTTCGAGATATTTGAACTTCATTACAATTTTTTTAGACAACTCCATCTATACCTCAATTTGTAGCTGGATCGTTTGTACTTAAAACTAAAGTCATTTATATAGTCTAGTGAATAACTTTCACGTAATTTTTATATCTCTTTCGGTTATCACGAAAATAGCCCCGGGAGTTTTAAGTGGGAGACCCTGTATGCAAATAGGGAATGAACTTCTTTTCACGTATCCCATCGAGTGTGGAATCATTAGAATAGAATCGAATAATATTTATTGTATAAAAATTACAAAATTATTTACACAAAAGATAAGATTTCGGCATCGCCGTTCTTCCACTCCCCCAAAAAATGTACAAAACATACCACTCACTGAAAATACACATTTGTAAAATACACACTAATGAGGCAAAATAAAATATAACTAACTTTAGACAAACTTAACTCTCCAATAACATGATTTTTATATTTTCTAAATGTACATCCGATTGAAAGGTACAAAAAAGCAAATTTAAAATAATTTTTTAAGGTGTGATAATCTACAACAAACATTACTATAAAATGCGTATTTTTTAAAAAGGTTAATTTCAAATATGTATAGCAAAAACCCAAACGTAAAAAAGATCGTCCTTAATCGTTTAGATGTTATAGTATACTTAAAGAAATCATATTTACGTCAAAGACCAGAGAATTAACAAGATAGGACAGTCAGGCGGAGAAGACGAAATATACGAAGACAGTTGTTAATTCCAAATTACTGGCCATCCATTAATTACGTCACACTTTGAGGGGGGAGGGGGTGGGTCCACAAAGTGTGACAGAGTGTGACAAGAGGGGAGGAGGGTGTCTAACTTTTGTGACATCACATTATTTACATCACATTATTAACTGAATGAAATAAAAAAAAAACAAATCTGAAAATTCTACCTCAAAATTTAAAATGTGAAACGTCACAAAGGGGGGGAGGGGTTGACTCGAATGTGACAACCTCTGACATAGGGGGGGGGGGGGTAGAAAAACCATGAAATTTACGTAATGAATTAATTTGACCAAGCTTACTAAAACACATATGTGGCAAGTGCTACGTCACGTGTAGACCTCTGTGACAGCCGCGTGTGGCGGTTTGTTTCCTCATTTTATAGAAAAAAGTTTCAGAATTATTTTGTCAATGAACAACTGCAGCCTAACTAAATAGATACCTAACAAATGAACATAGAAATACTTCATGCGACATATGTCACGAAGCAACCTGTTTCTTTAGTGACCTTGGTAGGTGAGTACGGTAGTTCTATTAGAACAGTGTTGTCGATTTTTCACTATTGGTCGCTCTCTCTAATGTTACCTTCTCCGTCTGATTGTCACATTGTGGCAACTGCGCGAGAACTCCAATATAAATGTCGAGGTCAATGGCGCCGTTGCTAAAAGATAAAAGGTTTTTCGCCGGCTGTCCTATCTTGTTAATTCTCTTTGTTAACGTCTTAAAAAAATGTTGACAATAACTATAATACTATTTTTTTCTCAAAATGTTTAGCACATTCCAGTGGCTATAGTCCCATTTGAAAGGTTATTGAGTGAAGTTGATTTCACGAAAAACATTTGTAATATTATTGTTTAAGGAGATTATAAATTATTTTTAAGGAAAAACGAGTATTGAAATACGACTATTAGAAAGGGGTGTAGACGATACCTTAAAAATATTTGAACCAAATCAATGCCGTCCGATTTGGTTCAAAAATTTTTGGACGGCATATAGTTCGCAATTTTCAAGATATTTGCAAAATACCGGTTTTAACACCTTCCCCAAAAAATTAGCAAGCAGCCGATATTGATCGATTTTCTTTATCTCTGTATAAGACCCTAATAAGTTAAACTACAAATTTAAAAAACCCGACACAAAAACATTGATAAAAAAAAAGAATCTTAAAAATAAAAAATAATATGGAATATTATTCTTAATCTGAACAAGAATTTGGTTCCATTTAGTCGGTTTAATTTAATTAATTCTGACTCCATACACCAACTTTTACAATTCAAGATGGAGATTTTCAAGAGAGAGACATCCGATAGGGAAATATTTATTATTTTTAGTCATAACTTTTTTTTCTTAGTACGCATATTTAAAAAACTATAAGACTACCTAAGTAGAATCATAACAAGACTATTACTATGAATTTTCACTCAATAATTCCAGTCGTTTCCAAAATAGTTAGATTTAAAACTACAAAATTTGAAGATTAGCATAATCTTTAAATTTAAATCTAACTAAACTAACTAAATCTAAATATTTCCGTATCGAATGTGTTTCACTTGGAAATCGCCAAATTAAACACAATTTACATTTTTTTATTTTCCCAAGATTTGCCTTCGTGAATAATAGCAACTTGATGGACGAAACCGCAGCTCATCATCGTATGCATTTTTAATAGTATAGGTCTATACAACTTTTAATAGGTTTGTCCAGCGATACAGCTTTTAGCAAGACTATACTTTAAAATGATAAATAAGGGGAAAATAGGGTGGAGTAAGGATAAATAAGGGTACAATAAGGAACTTCTTTGCCGATCTGCTAAAAGCTAGTACAAATCTGGTAAACGTTGTATACAGGCCTGCACTATTAGAAATATGCCCGATGATGAACTACGGTTTCGCCCGTCAACTTAGCATCAGCGTTTAAAAAACAGAATGAACGTCCATAAGGAAATACATAGCATTTTGAGTTGGAAGTCCCATAGTATATCCGCCACTACTTTCTTAGTAATTGATTTTGCGCAACTGCTTGGAGGTCTACTTGCTAAAACCTTCCCAACAAAATACTCTATCAAATAATCAAAACTACATCAAAATCGGATTTAACCCTTCAAGAGATATTCGGCTACAGACAGACACACGCACGTATAAACATACGCGTCAAGCTCCTTTTCTGTTGAGGCAGTTTTTTGCAATAAAATTTCAGGTCTCATCAACTCAAAATCTAAATATATTACATTCGACTGTGTCCTACACAAAAACATATATTTTATTTATAGTGGCTTTATTGTAGCAGTTTAAACAAATATTTTGATGATTTTATGAAATCTGTGACTGTTTAAAAATCTTGGAATGTCAATTTTTTCCCCCTTATTTCTTGTACCGACTATACAAGTCAAGATAGCTGATGTTATTTTATGACCTTTGAAATGATTGAATTTCTATATAAGAATAATTTGACGTTGAATAAAAATCTGGTATAATTTTTCCGGCAACTTTTAAACAGAATATAAGAATCGAAAGGTTCCTATCGACAGAAATATCATGCGACCTGCGGGACTTGTCATGATTGGCAGCTATAGCTTTCATTGCCATATCATCTAATACCAAGGGAAATCCGTTTCAGTTTCAACTTTTTAATATTTCTTATTGACTTGAATAATTAATAGACTACTACAAGAGAATATTATATACTTGTTCTTTTGGATGATATGTATACCTACAATGTATAAAAGAGAGTTAAAAAAAAGTTTGTAAAGACGTCTATAAAATTTGTTATTTTTAGAAAAAGTACATAAAACCGACTTGGCTCTTTTGTTTCTAGCTTTACGAATCACAAAGCATTAAAGACTATTTTATGTCTTCTCAGTATATTTGTATTAAGCTAATAATAGTATTGTACTAGTTTAATGATTAACAAACATTTTGATATATTTTTAAATAAATATGATGCGATCCCTAGAGTTCCCATTTAAATTAACTGCCTATTCAAACTATCACTATTACGGTTAGATTTTTTTCTTGAAGGAAGTTCAGTTTCTTGTAACAATGGTATTAATCATTAACGGATTTTCCAGAAGACCATTGTTTAACACACCCACTATTAAAACAGGTATGTATACTTTGCTCCATAAAACATGCAACACCTTAGTATTTGTTAAAATATTTTATTGATTCTCTGCTAAACAATTGGTCTAAGAAATGATTCAAATTTCTATGATTAGATGAAAGCTACCTCAAAATTAATAGGAAGTTGGTGTTGCAAGCAATTTAATATTGTCAAACTTCCAATGTTAGCGGTATTGCGAGCGATGCAAAAAGGTTCTCATCGGCATCTTATAGAAAATCCTGGTTATAGTTAAAGAGCAAGGTCTGTATTATCCTATTCGAAAATAGGATTTTATAAATCTTTCGAAGATGCGGTGCCGTATGCTCTAAGCCTTGTGAATTTGCTCTTGTGCATTTTCGTTTTAGGGAGACTTGAGGCAACCTATGGGCATATGCTATTGCACCTCATACTATAACCCCTGTTATGCAGAATTGTTTATCCCTTCTACTCCCACCATAAGTCCACAAACAGAATCAGGATTCCTCGCTGAACACTATCAGAGCTGGGTAAAGTACTCTGACAAAGTGCTTCAAGTACCAAGCACTTAGCTAGAGTGCTTTAAAGCATGAAGTATCAAGTACTTTTATTTACGAAAGTGCTTTAATTACCAAGTACAGTACTTGAAAAAGTAAAGTACCAAGTACCAAGCCCTCGTTTATTGAAATGGGGAATATAATACCTATGAATAAGCGGCAATATGAGATTAAAAAACAAAGACCATATTATTTTCACACCCACACCATTCACATATGATAATAACGATCATGAAAAATTCAGGGGAAATAAACTGTCTAAAAGAAAATTATTTTTGTATTTATTACTTAGAATAGTAAAAAAGTAAATCCTATACTATATTAATAGTAATAGTGAAGTGTGGCGTAAAAACAAATTTTTTAAAAAGTGTTTGGGGAGGACACACATTACATGAAAAAAATATTTCCGTCAAATTAGCCGAGTTTTTGATATGTGTAATTTGTAGTTCAAATCTTCTGAACAAAAAGTTCCTTTGACAAACTGCATTATGGACAGTTTTGCCGGTAGACTGGATTTCTCAAAACGTAATGATGATATTTAAAAGGTAACTGCTGGAAATAAATAACCGAGTTATATTAGTCGAGGAAGTGAAGCAAGAAATACGTAAACCCCAACACGAGACTCCGACCCACCTGATTTTTATGTGAGAAGGTACAAAATGTTCCTAAAGATGTATAGAAAAAAGTCAGGGTTATGGGAACTGGAACTTTTTTGAACATATTCGGTAAAGGGTTGGGGGTAAATAGGGGTTAATAAGAGAAAGTGACTCAAGCAAGCTGGTAAGAGTACAGAAACATGAGATTTGGTGTATATACTAGAAGCCAAGGCCTCACATTTTTTATAATATTCTACATCCCCCCACCACCCTCACTCCATTATTAAAGGGGTTGATAAAATAAAATTGAGATATTCACTTGAAATGTGGTACACATATTTTAACATCTGGAACTAGATTATATTTTGAAATTATTCCGTTGAAGGGTTGGGGGTTAAATAGGGGTAAATAAGGGAAAATAAGTAAACAAAAACGGTAAGAGTACAGAAACTTGGGAATTTGTGTATATACTAGAAGTCAAGGCCTCAGATTTTTTATAATATTTTTTAACTCCCCCACCACCCCCACTCCATTATTAAAGGGGTTGATACAATAAAATTGAGATATTCCCTTGAAATTTGGTACATGTATGTGTTATAACCACATCTGTAATTCGATTAAATTGTATGATGATTCGGTGAATAATTCGGGGGTAAGTAGGGGCAGATAGGGAAAAATAAGTAAAGCAAGTTGGTAAGCGTATAGAAATTTGGATTTGGTGTAAACAGTAGAAGCCAAGGCCTCATGTTTTTTTATAATATTTTTCAACCCTTCCGCCACCTTCACACCATTATTAAAGAGGCTGATAAAATTAAATTGAGATATTCACGTGAAATTTGATACACGTAGATACTACATCTGGAATTCGATTATATTTTGAGATGATTTCGTTGATAGGGTGAGTGATAAGTAGGTAAATAGGGGAAAATGAGTAAAGCAAGCTGGTAAGAGTACAGAAACGTGAGATTTGGTATATATACTAGGAGACAGGGTCTCAGATTTCTTTATCATATTTTTCAAACCCCCCTCCACCTCCACTCCATTCTTAAAAGGGTCAATACAATAAAATTGAGATATTCACTTGAAATTTGGAATACGTATGTATTATATTGGGTGTGTGTAAACTGGGGAAAATGAGTAGACCTAGATAATAAGATTCCAGAAACTTCATTTTTGGCATATATGCTAAGAACCAAATTTTTTTATGACATCTGCTTCAAGTATTATTAAAATTCTATGATCAATTATTTCCACATACTAGAGTGCAATTATAGTCAAGATGTTTTCCTTTAAAGAGACTTGGATGGAAAATCTGAATGTGGAAGTAGTGATTCCTTAGGTAGCGGTTTGTTTTAGTAAACATTCGTTTTTAGGTGAAAATGATAAAAAATTGGGAACGAAAATCGAAAATCCGACTGGAGGGATTGATAGAGAATTTAACAACGAACATATTATTTAAAAAAACCATCTTAAAATCTTTAATTTTAAGATCTAAAAGTTCATTTGGGTCGAACACTACAGTTTTCACCCACTGTGTGTCGTCACACTTTGAATATTTGGCAAGACCATCTATCTTAATTCTACACGGTAATCTGTTTACATTTTTAAACTATCATAACGCAATTTTTTCAAATGAAACACCTGTAGTTTTCACTTAAAATGTTTTAACAATCAAAAACCCACGCTGATATCTCCTAGTGATTACTTTTATTCGCGGTCATTGAAATATTCAAATAAAAAAAAAAAAAGCAGCCACTATGGATATCAATGTGTAGGTTGGCGTTGAAACGTAACTGATTGTTGAAACATTTTAAATGGAAACGTACAGGGCGTTCCATTTGCAAAAATTGAGTTATAACAGGTAAAAAATGTAAAGGTTTTAATCAACGTGGAGAACACCCTGTGGAAATAGGATCGGCCTAAAAGGTCTGAAGGTCTGGAAACTGGTACATGGTCTTGAATAACATTCATAGGAAAACGACGCGACGATTAAAATGAAAATACGTCTTTCACAGATTTTATTGTTAACTATTGTAAATGCATTTTTTATCGGAAAAGTGGAATAACGCAGTGTTAGTCCAAATATAATATATGCCTGGACAAAGAATTAAGAGTCTAATATAAATATATAAAAAAATGTTGGGTGTTACATTTAAAAAGCCTATATGAAATACACTGCAGATTTAAAAATAATTTTAAATATACCACAATACCACAATTTCAGACGATTGGGGAGATACTACTAATTCCCCTGTATATAATTTTAAAAGTTTTTGTGCTCGCACTTCGTTAAGAACTTAACGGTTTATTAAAACACGCGCCAATGTCAATGTAGTTCAGAGTTCACAATAGCACTGTTAAAAAAATAATCACACATTTAATTGTTGAAGATAATTGTTGTCACACAGTTAATCGAAAACCAAAACACACCATGCAATCACGCTTTTATTTAAAAAATCCAAACATTTTAACACTAAATTTGTTACTTTTTAACGTCTATTATTTTTAATTTACCTTAAAATTGTGACATTTCAAATAATGGGACTGGCTTTCGTTTGGCTCACTGAGTTATCATCAACTACAAATTAAGATCTGATTTGACACATGTAATGAGGTAACACTTAATTTAAATTAATTAATTATACGTGCACGTCTGTAAAAATTAATCATTTCAAATGAAATATGAGTGCAATCCTGAAATTATATAATTTTTATTTGCACTCAGCGTAATTTGCAATTTGTAAACTGGTAAAATATTAAACGAAGTTAAAAGAAATTTAATTAACTTTTTAAACCAATCAACTTGATTAGTTGTGATTTTCCTACCACAAAATTCAAATAATCCTGAATAAATCTGGACATCATCAAGTCTCGGAATGCATTTTTTTTTTTAAATATACATGTTTTTACCTTAAATTTAAACTTGGTAGCTTCTTAATACTTTTATGGGTTTTATTTTTTTTCAATTCTTTAAATTCGTTTATAATAACTGTTAGTAAAGATAAACATAGGTGCAGTTCTATCCTATTGATTCTTTAGCTCAACTATCTGTACAGCTCATTATGTTTGGTTGAGGTGGCAGTAAATGGAAATCGCGATGTTCGATTTTCGAATAATATAATATACAGATTTATGATCAAAATTCTTCTTTATCTTACTACCCTTATTTAAAGGAGTAAACAAAAAATTAAAATTCCCTAAAAACCCAAAGATTAAAATTGGGTTTTAATCCGTTGAACAGTGTCAGTCAGGCCTGTGCATATTCGCATGGACACTTCTGTGCAATGAAATCCCGTACACCTTTCGTAAAATTGAAGAGGTCTATCAGAGCAGTTGCTAGCCATTATCTATAAATAAAAGAGTGTGACGAAAAGGTGGGAGGAGGAAGGTAGCGTAAAGAGACAAGACGGTCCAGGCCGATAGAGAAGTTCCAATCTCGTTCAAGATGAAGCGCCCCTTGGCTATTTGAGGGAAAATCCGTTTCAAACAGCAGGAGACTCTGTGTTCATGATAGATTTTCCAGCATCAAGGTCAACAGTTAGCCGAAGGATAGGAAAATCGGAATGAAAAAACTGTATAAGTACCAAGAAGACCATATTAACAGAAGCAAGCCCGCACTCTGTTTTGTTTAAATTATGTCTATCGCCCGCGCCCGTTTGAGTTTTGGAACAACGTTGTGTTTACCGATGAAAATACATTTGTTTTTCTTCTGGATTAACTACCTTACTTATGACTTTTCACAATCAATGTGAGTTTTTTATAACCTATACGATAATAAAAAAATTTAATTTCAAAAGGACTAATTCACACCACTCAATATTAGTAAAAACTGGATTATTTGATTTGTCAAGTGTAAGGGATTTCATTGCACAGAAGTGGACATGCGACTGCTATGGTCACTCATAAACGTCTGAGGTTAGGTTAATACGTGAATTACTCCCTTCACTGCATATTTCAAACAATAGGTACAGATTTTTGATAAGACTGATAACCTTATTGGGTGAGATAATATACGAGTTTTCTGGCAACACTTGTTTTTTGTCAAATAGTGAGAACCGGATTCTTTCTGCAATTAAATAAATAAATACATAAAACGCAAGAAGGATGAACAGGAGAAGTGTTCAACCTTACGA
The DNA here is from genome assembly GCA_963583905.1 of Stenurella melanura. Taxonomy (NCBI): domain Eukaryota; kingdom Metazoa; phylum Arthropoda; class Insecta; order Coleoptera; family Cerambycidae; genus Stenurella; species Stenurella melanura. The sequence goes on along the minus strand of OY757318.1, from coordinate 26,163,904 downwards.
ATTGTCAGACAAAATTAACCAATACGGCTGAAAACTGTCATAGATACACGAGACATATTTCTATTATATTCGGTTGCAGAACTATGTTGTAATGTTTTGTTTTTCAATGGTTTTCCGGTAGCTCGAAATATTGTATGTATGTATGTTCAAATCTGGTGATCGAATTTTTGACCACTTTTCTATATCCAATCATGCCGAAATCTTGCACACAACTTCGGTAGATCATATAGCAGCCACCACAAAATGGCGAATTACCTTTTTCTTGACAACCCCCTCGACATGGGTATCAAATGAACGGGTATATAAAGTAGAATACAATAAGTTGTGTGACGTCATTCTAAATCCAATATGGCGGCCAGCACAAAATGGCGGATCATCTATTTTTTACAACCCCTTCGGCATGGGTATCAAATGAAAGGGTATGACAAGTAGAATACAATAAGCTGTGTGACGTTATTCTAAATTCAATATGGCGGCCGACACAAAATTGCGGATTTCTTTACAACCCCCTTGATATGGGTATCAAATGAAATAGTTTTACATGATTAGATTAAATGATGGCGATTGAATAAAAAAACAACGAGTCAGACGAGAAATAAAAATATAAAAAATAAATAAATATATTTTTTTAAACAATGGTTTTCTTTTACAATTAAATTGCACTAAAAAGTAGAAAATAATTTTTATGCAGTGATTAAATTACAAAATGATGAAAAAGAAAACCATTGGGCGCTGATAAAGTATTGCTGTTGCTGTTATATTACAACATACTATTCATAACGTTTTTTTCCAATGCTGTTTGTTGATAAAGGTAATATATTTATGAGCGTCCAATGGTTTTTTTCATCATCATTTTGTAATTTTCTACTTTTTAGTGCAATTCAGTATTAAAAGAAAACCATCGTTTAAAAAAAATATATTTATTTTTAGTGGTTATTTTTTGTACACATACTTCTCTTAGAGTTCCTAGGTCTAACTGGTTTGGCTCTAATATATTCTTAGTGGGTAAATGAAAACTAATCCTGGTAAAACCTGTCAGTAGAGATATAATATCTACAATTTAAGTCTAAGAACGACCCCAAAAGTTAAGATAATTTCATTGCCTACAACTTTCATCTGAAATAATTGGTTCTATCTTTAAAAAATGATCATGAAAAAAACAATGTATTCAAAATTCTTTTGTTCATAAGGAAATAAGCAGAAAGTACTTCATTTAACGCAACAAATTCCCTGAGGCTGATTTAAAGGCAATGTTGCTGATGTTATCATAGAACTGTGATATTTGTTACAATGTAACAAAAAATTAATTTGATTGAATTTTTGATTTTTTGTAACGTGCATTTTCAGACAAATCTTTAACGAAATAAGTTTCACGTTTTGTATTAAGTGTCGACAGTGATTACATATATTCAGTCCGGTATAGTTTAAAAAAATACATTTTGATTTACAGATATATTTAGAACGCTAGTATGTATGAAGTGGATATCAAATATTGTTCTAATCTATTTGCGTATGTATTAGGTTGTTTACATCCAAACAATTTAGTATCATTATTTATGTTAATTATCCACTGATTGTATAGCGTATGCGATTGCCAGTACCTAAGCTATAATTAAAACATGAAATACAAGATGAATATTATTGAATATGTTGGAAGCCGGTAGCGATAGCTGTTACACATGCTCTGTCACGAAGCCGTCAACCAAGTATTTTAGACCAAGCGCCATTATTTGCATCAAAGTAAGGTAGAAGGTTAATCGTTAGATTTTATGATTCTGAAAGATTGGTGAATAAAAATATCTTTTTCTTATTTTTTTTTACAGCCAAAAGCACTTTGAAAAGAAACAAGTTTTTTAGCGATTACTTTTTTCAAAAAATAAATGTTTCAAATAAAAGTTGAAGACAATGAAATTATCTATCGATCTGTTTAAATCCGATGTCCGAGTAATGAAATCTAACCACAAAACTACACAGAAATCAAGAAACCAACCTGTTCCTTTAATCCCAGAACTCTTTTCGAAAAAAGGCGTGATTGAGTTGAAAATTTAGTCAATCACAGTCAAAAGTGTCCTCAAGATGGTGATGTGGAAAATATAAATTTTTGCGTTACTTAATTTCGATAGTTAAAATATGAAATATCGTTATAACTTTTGGAATCGCCCTCGGGCTGAAATTATAGATTTCGGTTTCTACTTTCATAATCAGAAGAAAAATTATTTATTCCAGGCTTCTTAACTTTTTCATTTTACTTTGAAAATTTTCGATAATTTTCAAATCGCTCTAAAATTCATATTTTTTTAAATTTTGTTTATTTTCCAGTGGCTTATTAAATTGTATTAAAAGAAATATTTAAATTTTTGGATTTTGAAAATATGACCAGTAGAACACGAGATATTTATCGATATTTTTGACATTTTGCCGCGGGGTTTGGTTTAAAACATTCTCTAAACTTTTGCCTAGTGGAAGATTTTCTTTTTATTTATCCAAACGTAAATTTTTTTAAAATACATATACAGTAGGTCTCATTTTTCATGACTCCCATATCACAGCTCCCTTATTTACAACGCGATTTTTTCAAACTTTGGGTGGAAGATACTTACCCATCAGGAGATTGTTTTACGGTAAAATATTTAAAAATTCACTAGTGGCGTTCGTCCTTATGAAGAAAATTGAACCTTATTTTTCCAAAAGAAGATATTAGGTAAAGTTTTAACTGTAAAATAATCTCATCATCTTATTCGTTGGTATCAAAAACTCACTAATACCGAATTTCAATAAGACAATAGTGTATTTGGTGGTCACGTAATACGAAAATAAAATTTCCGTTTTTAAAGTACCAATTATTACCAGTCATAACTTTATTCTCGGACTATATAAGAGCTAATTAAGCTGGAGGAAGACAAATTTTCCTTTATAATTAATCACGTGACGACAGTCAGTTTACTTGACAGTCTAAACCAAACAAAAATTGAATTGGAAATAAAAAAAGTTCAATTTTAAATAAATTTAATTCATGAACAATTCAATAAATAATAAAATTTGCATAGATAACTAAATCATAGTTTGCTCAACATATTTTCCATCCATGTAGATACAACTTTTCTGTAATTTTCCGCACAACTATCTGTAATTCTTCTGGTGTTATTTGTAACCAAGCTTTCTTATTCTATCCCGTAGTTGATCTGCGTTTTGAAGTCTCCCGTTGTACACTAAATTTTTAATACGCCCCCAGAAGTAAAAGTCTTTTGGTGTGAGATCTGGAGACCGCGATGGCCATTCTTGAAGAGGACTTCTTGGACCTGTCCATTTCAGGGGAAAATTTGTATTAAGCCAGTTACGAACAACGTTCGCATCATGAGCTGGCGCTCCGTCTAGTTGCAGTATTAAATGTTAAATTTGTTAATTAAAGCAAATTATTGTTTAATTTAGACTGTTTAGTAAATTGACGTTACGTGATTAATTCTAAATGGAAATCCTGTCTTCTTCCAGATTAATTAACTCTTAATTAAGTCCGAAAATAAAGTTGACTGTAATACCTTTAAAAGGGAAATTTTATTTTCTTATTACGGAACACCAAGTACACTTTTATTAAAATTCGGTATTACTGAGTTTTTGATAACAACGAATAAGATTATGAGATTACTTTAGAGTTAAAATTTTGCCTGATATATTTTTTTGGATAACTAGGTTCACTTTTCTTTATAAGGACGAACGCCACTGGTCGATTTTAAAATATTTTACCGTGACAACACCTCCTTTCCGTTTAACTCGCTTTAACTAAAGAAGGAAACAACGAATTGGTCTCAATTTTTCACTGTGTTATCACTACATATTTGTTACTAAAATGAATGTATTAACATGAAGGTTAAATTTTAATAAGTATAGATAATATGCACTTTTTTAATGCTATGTCTTCAATTTGTAGTCGTAAATATAGCAATTATATTGGGAACTAATATACGATTCAAATGTATTGGACCCCTCATTTTAACCGCGAATATCTCATTATGAGAGTCTATTCTAAATCAATCACTGAAGTTTGAATATGTACATTGAACACTTTTGAAGTTCTGTTAAGTTACATTGAAAAATGTTCTACTTTTTAAGGAAATTTTGACCATGCCAGTTTTAAATCCATTATATCTTGAAAAATATGCCTACTATGTAAATAATATTTTAAACACCGATAAAGCACGATATTTTTTGTACGAGGAAATTTTTTCATAATTTTTTGTTCTAAAATTTTGCAGTTATTCTCAAAAGCGTGAAATCATGTTTATTCCGTTATTTATCAATGTATTTAAAAAATGTTCGTTAAAATAGTTAATTATGTAAAATGTAAGCATTTTCAGAAAAAATAATAGGTATATATCAAACATTAATTTAATTATCAAACGTAATAGATAATATTAGTGTAAACTTGGAATGATATTATCCTCTACGTTTGATAACTAAGTTAATATTTGATATATACCAATTCTTTTTTCTGAAAATTTACATTTTATATAGTGAACTTTTTATCAAAATTTTTGTAAATATATTAATAAATAACCGAATGAACATGACGTCACGTTGTTGAGAATAACTGCAAAATTTTAAAATAAGAAATTATGAAAAAATTTTCTCGTACAAAAAATGCCGTGCTTTATCGGTGTCTGAAATATTATTTAGATAGTATGCATATTTTCCAAGATATAATGGATTTAAAACTGGAATGGTCAAAAATTTCCTTAAAAAGTAGGACATTTTTCAATATAACTTAGCAGAACTTCAAAAATGCTCAATGTACATTATTCAAATTTCAGTGATTGATTTAGAATAAACTCAAAATGAACACATAATTTTTTCAATTTTTTCTCCTCCTTTTCTGAGCTATTCGCGGTTAAAATGAGGGGTCAATACATTTGAATCGTATATTAATAAGAATCAAGCATAGAGGCAACTTTTTTATTTGACACTTTTTTTTCCTAGGAGCAGCGGTTCTCGAGAAAATCACGTGAAGAAATTTGATCAGTGAACTAATGTCATGAACATAGCACATATTGGTTAAAATAACTTGCGGTTTTACCAACTACTATATACATTTTCTGGAAAGATATGCGGGTGAGAGAGAAATTAAAAATGTGTTTCTAGTAAGTTTAAGAAATGTTTTAAACTCAACCCAGCATCAAAATATTATTAATTTTTGATAAAATAGGTTATGAAACTTTTTCTTTATAGGATTTTGCAAACAGTGGAAAGAAAAGCTATCTATGAGAACTAAAGGAAAAACTATATATATAAAAAATAATAAAAATATTAATGAAATCTTTGCATTCTTTCGATAACCTGACTTCTGGTTATGCTAACAAGTAAAATTCTGATTTGCCATTCTCATTTTAACACTAGCATCCAACCTAGTCCTCTACGGCTAAGCAGGCTAAACTAGTATCTACATGATCCCCTACGATATGTAAATTCAGTTAAAAATGAGAACAAAGGCCTGAAATTAATTTATTTACGTACCTTGTCTTTAAAAATTTTTTCATTCAAATGAATTACATTTTCATAAAATCTCATTCAGTTTCTTGGAAATGCTTAGCCTTTGAAACGTTTTTCGTCCTTATTGGGTACTCATCAGAAAAGCCTAAAGCCACTCATAACGATGTTCCATGCAAAACTAAGACATTTTCCATGAATGGTATAAAATAATTATAATTGACATTGACTGATAAAAAACAACAGATCTTCACCTATCTATTAGCTAACTAGTATTGGAGCCTATATACTCTATGCATGTTTAAAAGTGAATTATTTATTATTTGTTTGCTTATAGTAATGAAACATTTTCTTTATAGGATTTTGCAAACAGTGGAATTTACATATCGTAGGGGATCATGTAGATACTAGTTTAGCCTGCTTAGCCGTAGGGGACTAGGTTGGATGCTAGTGTTAAAATGAGAATGGCAAATCAGAATTTTACTTGTTAGCATAACCAGAAGTCAGGTTATCGAAAGAATGCAAAAATTTCATTAATATTTTTATATATATAGTTTTTCCTTTAGTTCTCATAGATAGCTTTTCTTTCCACTGTTTGCAAAATCCTATAAAGAAAATGTTTCATTACTATAAGCAAAAATAGGTTGTCTCAAAAATATCCATATCTCGTGTCTTACTGGTCGGATTTTAAAAACACAAAGCTTAACATATTTGTTTCAATGAACTTTAATAAACTATTGCAAAAAAAACTTTGAAAGAAAGAAAGAGGGTTAAAAAATGTCTCTACAAATTTTAAAAGTAGAGATAAAGACATACAATTTAAGCCTAAGTACGTCTACAGTGTTGCCTGATTCTAAAAATTATACCGATTTTCCTGATTTCTCACTCTCTCACCACGCAAAATCGATCTACATCACCTTCTTGAGAATGCTTTTAGCTCTAATTGCTTCTTTCCTAGAAAATATTTTTGGATTTAGAGTAGTAAGTTGGTTTTTTTGTTTTTTTAATTTTGAAGTTAATTTTCATTATTTTGATATGGGCTTTAAACAAATCGATAAATAACTTTATTGTCCACAACTTTTATTTAAAATATTTTTTCTATCTTTTCAAGAAAAGAAGTTATCGCTAAAAGCTTGGCTGTAAAAAATAAGCAGAAGAATTTTTATTCGTCAATCTAGGTACTTATTCAGAATCGTGAAATCTAGCGATATTTAAAAAATCAGCAACCTTTTACCTCAATTTGACGCATTTTGGTTTTTTTTCGTCTCTAGCGCATGGTCTATTTGTATGGCAACCTTTTCCAAAAACAGAACGTGTATATTGTAAATATTATCAATGCTGGTATAATTTTAATAGTTCTCGCAGTGAAGTATATACAGTGTGTCTCATCTGTCACCTACATACGGTCCTATCTCTCAGTTTTTTCAGATTAACTTTAAATTTTTGTCAGTTATGCAATCAATAAAATTGATTTTTTTTTGCTTAAAAAAAAAGTTCGCCTACTGAGAACGGTTAAAAAATATGAATATAAAAAACATGGTAGGCTTTGTTTAATCGAGAAAATTCATGAAGAAAAAATGTTTAGAATTGCAAGCTGGTTCAAATTGAATGCTTGCATTGGGATTTCGGAAACCGTAGAAGATAAGAGTCGATTAAATGGGAGTAAAGTTGCGCATAGTACTCAACAATATGGCATAAAGAAATCCGAAATACTCCTATTGGTTTTTGAGATATTGGAAGAAAATTCAAATTATAGATTTTTAATTTTTCGACGTAATTCGGTTATTATTGAACTTATTAAGCGTCCAAACATTATTTCTTTGGGCACTATAATGATTTACACGCCTATAGTATCCGTTTTATTTGGTGAAGTTATGTCGCCGCAGGACCATCATCAACTTTTTAAATACGGACCTAGAGTTTTTACATGCTTTTTGGAAATTATTCTATAATACGAATTCAATGGTATGTCGCATTTAATTATTTTCCAACATTTCATTGCACTTAAACAATTACTTAGTTACCATCGAATTGCCTGAATGTGATCCTGTAAGTTCCGTTTTTTAAGTTAAATTTCACGGGACCTTGTATTATTAGTAAATTGTTGATTTACTTGACAGTATTTATTGATTTTTTATAATGGCATCAACATTTTTAAAAGCTAACTATCGAACCGTAACAAGATGTAACTGGACCAACTCGACCAGTGGATTTACAATCAAGGTATAATGAGGTGGCCTGCGAGGCCACCTGACTTAATACCGTGTGATTATTCTTTGTGAGGTACCTTAAAAAATTAAGTTAGGGAACCCATCAATAATTGAGACAAACATTTCCAAATTCTTTTGCCTCCTTGCGTAGTAGAGACATTGGACATGTAATACATGACATCAACAGAAGAATAAACGTCTGCTTTAATGAAAATGGGAATTCAATTGAATATATTCTGTAACTGGTTACGTTTCGTTACTTATCTTTTAAAAATTTTGATGCCATTATACAAAATTATACAAAATACTGTCAAGTAAATCAGCAACTTACTTACTAATAATACAAGGTCTCGTGAAATCTTATTTAAAAAACAAACTTACAGTGCTACATTCAGCATTATAATTAAGTAATGTTATAAGTGCAACGAAAAGTTGGAAAATAATAATTTTGCAACTATTTTCAGTTACATCTTGTTACGGTTCGTTAGCTTTTAAAAATGTTGATGCATTATAAAAAACAAAAAAATAATGTCAGGTAAATCAGCAACTTACTAATAATACTAGGTCCCTTGAAATCTAATTATTTAAACAACAATACTTATAGAATCACATTCAAGCAACTTATTATAATTAAGTAATGGTTAAGTGCAATGAAACAATGAAAAATAATATATCACTGAATTCATATTACGAAGCCCTTTTCAAAAATGATGTGAAAACTCCAGGTCCGTATTTAAAATTTTAAAGTTGATGATGGTCCTGAGGCGACGTAACGTCGCCAAATGAAATGGCTACTATAGGTGTAGAGCATTATAAAGTGCTCAAAGCAAGCAGTCTTGGATTTTTAACAAGTTCACTAATAACCGAAGTACCTACAAAAATTAAAAATCCATAATTTTGATTTGTTTCCAATATCTCACAAACCAATAGGAGTATTTCGGATTTCTTTATGCCATATTATTGAGTACTACATTACACAACTTTGCCCCCATATATCTGACTCTATCTCTTACGATTGCAGAGATTTCAATAATGAGCACCTAGTTTGAATGAGTCTGTATACAAATACCTACCTAATTAATATTACTAGTATCAAGAAATTAACAAAATTTGACAGAAGCAACTTAATACAAAAAATAATCAATTTTTGTTGATCGCATAACAAAAATTTTAAGTTGATTTAAAAAAAACTCAGGAACCCTCGTAGGCTGTGTAGGTGAGAGGTGAAGCAGATTAGACTGTATTTAATAATTTTTTTTAGTTGAATGGTTGATCATTTCCAAGTCACTGTATTACTGGCTTAAGCACAATAAAGGTCACCCATAGCAACAGCTTTCATTTCTTTTAACAAAGGAATTACATAGGTACTTATTACTACGATCGAATTTTCTAATACGCTTTACAATAAATCAAAACATACAAACGCGACACGAGGGGGACATGTATATATACAACTTTGTCATTTCTTTCAAATTATTTTTCTAATAGCATCCAGTACAAAGGGACAGGAACACAGTTTGTTCGGGAAATAATATGTTGAAATTAAATAACAAAATTTTCTCATGAAATAAAAATCTTCAATTTGAGCAAATCACACCCTAAGAGTCAATTACGTGTGCTGTAAAAAATCATTTCATATTGTTATAAATTGCCTGATAACGACGCTGTTTGTAGTATTCAAATAAAGTCTATGTAAATTGCACTCCTACCCCTTAGAGATACTTATACTTATTCGTTTTCTTACCTACCTTTAAATCACGATGAACAACTCCTTGTTCATGCATGTAATCTACGGCTTCTAAGACTTGTCTAATCAAATCAGCTGCATCTTTTTCTGTGTAAGATCCCTTTTCAACGATTCGATCGAACAATTCCCCACCAGTCACCCTGAAAAAGAAAAGCAGTTTTCATAAAACCAAGTTTAAAAAAACTAATAGATACAGGATGTAATCAGTTTCATGTCATTAAAAAAACTGGTAATGGGGACCGACTAGACAAACAAAAAACCTATATGACTTTTCCCTCTAGGGGCACTTTGAATAAACTGATCTTGGTTAACATATTACATATTTATTTTAATATTAATGTAGAAAATAATTGAGAACCACTGCTTTTCTTGGTCAAAGGACTTGTAGTTCCCAATTATACAACTATTAAAATGTCATAAAAAAGTGCAGTCCTCGGCGTCACACGCGGTGTCAACGCAAAGGCTTTTTTTCGATCATCGACCGCCTTTGATGGACCGCCTCAACCAAAGGCAATTATAACGAGGTAAATAATTCGTTATCTTTTCCTGAACAACTGCAAGCAAATAATGGCCATAGAAGTTTAAACAGAGCATTTCTTTACATGTGTGTCTTTTAATTTGGAACAAAATATTGGATTAATGTTTATAATTTGGAATATTTAAATGTGATCCCTAGTAGCACCAATGTTGCACCAATATATAATCCACATAAGACCAATATATGAACATAGGACGAATATTCATATTGGTCCTATATGGTTTATATATTGGTCCAATATGTTGTGCTACTAGGGATTTATTAACCTTTGTAACATAAATGAGTGTCCTGGGTTAAAAGCTTACCTAAGTAAATCATTCGAAATCTCTGCATCTGCAGCAATACACAGTTCGGTACGTCGAATTAAGGACATACGTACTCCGTTCAACACTAAACAATAAACTATCAACTAACGTCGTCAATAAAAAAAATAAAAAAGAAAAACTTGGTCCAAAATCCAAAACGAAATACAAAAAGAACGAACAAGTAAGTTGTGTCTGTACGTAATCAAGAATTTAACGACTTGAACGGTAAAGTCAATAAAATAAATCTTAACTATAAATACACAGTGACCCGAAATTCAAAAATAACAAAAACAACGAACGGCGGGGCGGGTTGGACGTGTGTACATAACGAAACACCCATAGTAACTAAAATCTTGCACAAGGGAGAGTATAAGGCAAAGACACGCGCGACGATCTAAACCTACCTCAATATTCCAGCAGTTCTCAAAAGATTTTATTGAAAATTTGCGAAATTTTTGTTTTTTTTTTCTCCAAAACTATAAGCTTTAGACCCCATGTTATATAAGGTTTTTTTGTTTGTCTTGTCGTTCCCTACCACCAGTTTTTTTTAATGACATGAAACTAATTACACCCTGTATATTTGTATATTACAATTTTGAACTTTGGTACTAAGTAATTTACTACAATTTGTAATAGATACTCACAATTCCATAATAAGGTAGACTTTGGATTTGTCTTCGAAAGTTTCTAACAGCTGTACAATATTCGGGTGTTTCAACCTAGAACAAAAAGAACAATTGTGAGCCATTTTAGAATATTTGATATAATAGCTTTAGCCCTAGCCACATAAAAATATGTTTTTAAATTTACACAATACACAGACCTTTTATTTGAAAAAATAATTTTATCATAACCTTAAAATCATAACTAATTATGATGTATATCATTGGGTGCGTGCACAATTTGACAGTTGACGAGATTGGAGGACACACCACCTCAATCTTCCAGAGTAATTAACGTGCACTTCTCAGTTTTCGTTTATTTTTTAACTTTCCTGTGCTATCAGCTATTGAAATAAACATTTTTAAATTTAGTTTTCATTATACCTATGTAAACAATTACGTGTTTTCTACAATAATATTTCCTTTGATTTGGCGAGACATGCATTGTTTATCTAAGTGCTTTTAGTTATTTTCTTTGTAATTAAACTATGTATGGGATTGATGTTATGGTATTTGGTGGTCGAAGTCGAGCCGAATCCCAGTTTAAGCTTTAAAACGTATGTGATTATTACTTAACATTATAATTTAATGCTTATTATGTAGAATATTTAATACATACATAGCAGTATATCTACTGCATGCACGAATATACAGTTAGTTATTTCAGATTGCGATCGATTTACACCGACGAAGATAAGTTTGCTCAAATAAGAGATCAAAGAGAGAAGTGGTTAAATGCTTTAAAGCTGCATAACCCATATATTTATTTATTAGCAAATCTAGAGGCGTTACCTTACTTAGTTCAGCAGGTTTTCCTAAAAATTATAGAGCATAAAATTTAAATGAAATTATTATTCATACAGATTATCTGTTAGGAAATGTCTGGAACTATGACGTATTTCATCTTTGACTCCGTAAGATCAAATCTCTTTAAGCTTCTTTTCGCTTTGCTCTTTTGATTGAGCACAAACTTTTCTTCTTTTGGTGTAAATCGATGGTAACCTGAAATATCTAATTAATTTTATTTTCGTGAATGCAGTAGGTATTTACTACAATGCATTTATTAAATATGTTATATAATAAACACTAAATTCTAATGTTAAGCAATAATCAAATAACTTTTAAATCTTAAATTGGCATTCGGCTAGCAGACTTCGACAACCAAATACCATACAATATGATAGCTTTTTCTCATAAACTTGTAACAGAATAATTAACAGCATTTAAATTTTTAATAACCTAAATATGCTCTATATATAATAATAAAATCAATCCCATACAGTGTGTAAATACGAAGAACTTAGCTAGAAAAATATAGGTAAACAAGCTAACCATTATAGTCTTCGCCAATTTACTGCACTTTTGCACATTCTATAGGATACTCTACGCAGTTTTTGCAAATAATATTAGTTTTAGACATTTTTAGTTTAATCACAAAACATAAAAAAAAATTATGTAAGAAATTTTTTTTTTATTTAAAAAAATTATAACTTTTATTTATTGATCGGTTTTGTTCAAAAACGATAGGATTCGTCCTCTAGCTAACACTAACTTACTGTCCAAATTTCAATACAATCGGACTTTTCGTTATTAAGTTATCGTGCTTAAAAGAAACGTGACGGACGGACAGACAGACGGTGAATAATTTTTTTTTTTTTCGCTACGCCCAATATTACCGAATTTAGAAATGTGCCGATCGAATGCGATATACTCTTCATTTTGTATTTGCGAAAAGTATAATAATGCACATTCTGCCAAATCAAAGGAAATATTATTGTATAAAACACGTAATTTATTTATTTAATTGCCTTATATATTTTAACGTCCTGGCGAAGTTTAGCTAATGCTACGGAGGGGGTAGGCGATGTTAGCAGACCTCCCCTGGTCCTAGCTGTTGGACGCTGCCGGCTGGGCAGATGGGCAGATACATAACAGTAACGTGGTAGCATTTGGACATTTTGTAATTAAGAATTAGATATTTTAATGAATCGCACTATATATTTCCAACCCAATGTTTTGAACAAGCATAGAACCTATAGGTTTTATTGCTCACAGTTTTCTTCTTCACTAACGATATAGATTTTTTTTCAGCACCAACGGCTTACCTCGTATATTACATATTTATTTGAAGAGAAGCAAAATTAATCCATCATTTTGATATCATTTTTAAAAATACACTGATATTGAAAACGTACTAGGAGTTTGAAATTTTCCCTTTTTAATAGTCAATGTTGACTACCACAAAGTTCTATATAATTTTTATGAATAATAAATATAAATATATACGTAATATTTCCTAAAATGTACCTACGACTTCATTTGAGTTTCAAAAAGGTGGAAGGTAGATAGATCATTTATAAATAACCCGCCAAACCACCTAGTTCTTGATTAAGACGTCACGTTTATGATCAATGTTAGGTAAATTCTTACCCTGTAAATAGCTATATATAAGCTCATGAACTCTATAGGCATTTTTCGAAGTAAAGCTTAGGTTAATTTGTCCTTTTCAGTGAATGCTTCATTTTTACTTTAAATGTTGGACTATGTTCATATAATATTAATCTGAGATACGGAAATTCCAGGATATGAGTATTTAAATTATTAGATCATTGTCTAATTGTGATATGGCATATAACAATATACTGAGGAGAATTCAACAGGGCAAGTATTCCCAAGTTCTTTTATATTTCTCCACACTTGGTTCACCTACAATAAAAAACATTATCGAAACAATATAAGGAAAAAATTATTGAAGTACAAGTTTTGCTCTTTACATTTACTACTTTCCAATATTTGCTGAGGGTGTACTTATTATGTTTACGATTTAGTTAGTAAGGCCCGTTACAAAAATATTAACGCTTCGAACATTAAATCAATTTTTTACGGCCCATAAAAGCTGCAAATAAAATTATCTTTACTGCTACTGCTACATTCCTTATGGAAGATTTAGAACGATATGTGACAAATCTCTCAGAGTCGCCCACTACCTCTCACGAAGTGTAGAAAAAGTTTTAAGGATAACGACGGTTAATACAAAAATACAAATACTTTGTCTGCTAAAATTTATCAAAAACTAAATAAATTTTATATACATTAGTAGCATCTGTTAATTTCTTCGCACCATGATATATGAACGTATAGTCCTATCAAAGATCAACATACTGGGCCTAGTACCGTACCTAATTAATACTCCATTCGACAGAGAAAAGAAATTGTGCTTTATTTAAAAAAAAATTACATTTTGTTGTTTCTGTGTGCACGACATACGTCTCTAATTTTTAAAACTTTTAGCAGCTATTTTCATATGTTTTTGATATACATGTTTACGTTATGTAACTTTCCTGTCAATATGTTCGGAAAAAAATATATATTTTAGAAATATCACAAATATTTAATTTTATGTTTAATTAACTTTTTTTGTAGATTCTGTAAAAAATTAAAAAATAGGGTCATTTTATACCATAGGGTTCCAAAGTCTTTGGAACCCTTCTGAAGAAGCTGACAGCATAATCAGCGAAATGTCAAGTCAAGTTCGGCAAAACCCGGAAGAAACTACTTCAATATTTAATTAGCTACATTTTTTTAATCGACCTGTAAAATTACGGAATACTTGAATATTTTTGCAGAACATTGAAAGGGCTTCAAAAATGTACTTTTAAATTTTTTGTATTAATCAAAATACAAGGAATTATCTTTTTTTCCTCCATTTGTATTTAACATTTATTTACATCTAGAATAAAATGTTGTAATAACAGAAAATTACAGTTTATTCTAAAAAATCCGTTAATAACAAATGCTTCACATGATGTCCACCTTTCAGTACACAAATTAATACTTTTAAAATTTTGTGTAATTACAACGAAAAATCAATCAAGAATTATCTTTTTTTTCTGTCATTGGTGCTTCTAAAACCGGAAACCTGTCGCGTTTGACAAACAAAAGCTATTTAGTTGTTATCAAGCTTACACAGAGTACTTATAGAGATACAGGTTAAAATGAAAACGTGAAAATTTTGTCTTCAATATAACGAAAATTATTGTAAAAAAAAATTTCTGTCTCCCTTTAAGAGAATGGGATGCATTTCTGGACTAAGGTAAGTTGGGTAATAAGGTCCCAATATGGACTCAGGAAGCACAGGTTCCCGTCCAGGAACTCAATTCTGGGACATCCTGTATAATAACAAATTTCTGCTCAACTTCTGGTATAACCAGAAATGCCACAATTCTCAAAATATTTTCGTTGAATAGACAGCCAATCAATATTATTGTTCTTTCTCCATACACCAATAATAGAAGGACAAAATGAATTACCATGTCGCAGATAGTTGTTGGTGCTGAGTGAAACATTAAACTTAAAAAAATATATGACATTTTTTTTCTTCAATTCTTTGGGACTTAACTACCACATGTATTTTTCCTTTTTAAGCGGTGCTCGGGGAATCTACAAAATATCACAATTAACCAGTATGTTACTGGTAAATAACCGCTACGCCTGTGACTTTTACGTCAAAGGATCAGTTAGAGGTTGCTTTTTTTAAATAAATAACACAAATAAGTATAAAGTATGAAATTAAATATTTCGCCGACGTTTCGGAAATCTAATCTGTTTCCTTTTTCAACGCTTTTTTGAAAAAATTTTTTGCTGTGTATGATAAATACACAGCTCTAAGAATGTTTGTTATATTCAATATCCATAGATACTTACTATTTACATAGAACTGTTGATACAGTTAACAGTTTTTTTAGTTTGTGTACAATGTAAAGTTTGTGAAGTTCTTCTTTTAACATTGGCAACCAACAATTCGCAACGCATCTATCCTCTATTCAATAATATTATCATCGATTCTTTAAATTTTCTCTTTTTGCTATCTGCCTCTTTTGTTAAAATTTTTGCCGAGTCCCAGTTTATTCTATGTCCGTTCTCCCAAGCATGTTCGCAGATCTTGGACCTCTGAATTTCATTTTTTCTGATATAATTTTGGTGTTCGCCCAATCTTACACTAAATGGTCTGGATGACTCACCCACGTAATGTTTGTTACACTCACACGGAATACTATAAATGCAGTTTTTATAATTTTCCTCGTGGTTCTTCAGTTTCGTCTTTGTCAGAATTGACTTAAAGTGTTGTTTGTTTGAAATGCCGTCCTAATAACAAATCTATCACCGATGCAGCGCAACTTTTCGGATAATCCGCATCCATAAGGAATTAACGCTGTGTAACGTTTTTCAGGTTTTTGTCATACCTGATTGTTATTTTCAATATTCATGAAGGTTTTATCGACAAAACCCCCAGGGCATTGGTTATTTATAAGAACTTCTTCTATAAACCGTTTCTCATTGTGTACCTCCACCAGATAACCGGCTTGTATGCACAATATTGAACATGTCTAGTCTCAAAATCCTCCATAAATATATTGCTTAAAATTGGTGACAATGGATAACCCATTGCCATACCGAAATCCTGCTGACAGAAATCATTTTCCAATTGGAAATAAGTTGTTTTTATACACATTAAAAGTTCCATTATGATATTTACACTCAATTTAGTTCTAGCTTCCAAATTATTTTCATTTAACAATCTGTGTTTGATTATTTTTAAAGTTTTATCTACTGGGACGTTAGTGAACAGATTAACTACGTCAAAACTAACTATCAGATGTGTATTATGAATATTGTTTTCATAAACTTTTTCGATAACTAATTTTTATATACGAGTCAGTATTTCCAGATAAAGGATTAACAATTTTAAGCAGGAAGTTCAAAGTCATTATCATTTTTGTATTTAAATAAAGTTCTATAAATTTTGCCCTCAGTTGATTTTGTTGGGTTTTTACTTAATTTTGAGTATGGTCCTTCATTGATAAGTGTCATGATTTTTTCATCATATGTATTTTTATTTATAATGCCTGTGGCAGTGTGGCATTACCTTTATCCGCTGGCAAAATTTTAAAGGTTTCTTCTCTCTTCAAAGAGGATAGGATATTGACCGTTTTTCTTCTGTGCTTAAATTTTCTTTAATTTTATATTGCCTCTCTAAAGCAATTTTTGCCCGCACGCGATATTCATAAATATTATTGAATGAGGATAGATGCGTGTCGAATTGTTCCGTAGATGTCTGTACAACTTGGTTGCCAATGTTAAAAGAAGAACTTCACAAACTTAACATTGAATAAAAACTAAAACAACTGTGAACTATATCAACAGTTCTATGTAAATAGTAAGTATCTATGGATATTGAATATAACAAACATTCTTAGAGCTGTGTATTTATCACACACAGCAAAAAAGATTTTTCAAAAAAAGCCTTAAAAAAGGAAACAGATTAGATTTCCGAAACGTCGGCGAAATATTTAATTTCAAGTTTTTATACTTATTTGTGTTATTTATTTTTAAAAAAGCAACCTCTAACTGATCCTTTGACCTAAATGTCATAGGCGTAGAGGTTATTTACCAGTAACATACTGGTTAATTGTGATATTTTGTAGATTGCCCGAGCACCAGGGCCGGTTTTATGCAATTTTTATGGGGGGGTGTGAAATTGTTATAATGCCGAATGACTTCTTCTCATCTGGTCCTCTGTTTTGTTTGTATATAAAGTTGATTTATTTTGGGATACAAAAAAATGTAAATCTGATTGAAGAAAAAACCTTTATTTGAGAGTAAAATGCAAAATATAAAAGATACAAAACGGTTATTCCTTATGTTTGTTGGGTATTTTACCACTGTGAAAATATGTAAAAATATTGATGAAAAAAACCTCTGCGCCAAAAGGATCAGACAGAGAGTGGATAGTTCTTAATATTTTTAGTACAAAATATCTCACACCAGTCACACCTAAAAATATATAAACTGAAAGAAAATTGTTAAATGATAATGAAGTAAATTAAATCGAAGGCTGTTGACGTTTCGGAAACTATTTATTTTTCCGTTATCAAAACTTTCACTTGTGTGACATTTTGTACTAGAATGATTAAAAACCAGCCTCTCTCTGTCTGATTCTTTTGGCGCAGAGGTTTTTTTCATCAAAATTTTTACATGTTCTTACAGTGGCAACATACCCAACAAACATAATAAATGAATATTGCCACAAATTAATTATAAATAAAACGGATATATTATTATACAACTTAATTTTTTTTTAAGCAACTTTAACTCTTCTTTCTTTTAAAGTGGCCCATCGTGCAACTAAAATGTTGAAAGGTATTTGTTCCAGAATATCCCTCTCTGATGATAAGATTAATAATGAGTCTAAACGTGAATCGGTAATTGTTGTTCTAACAAAAATTTTTACGAGTTTTAGTTTGCTGAAACTCCTTTCATTGCAAGACACACTCACCGGCACCGTTTGAATTAAAGTACATAATTTGTTACACAATGGTAGAATGATCTTTAGTTCATAAGCCTTTTCAACAATTTTATCTAGAGATGTAACTCGCGATCAACGCTAGAGGCTAGAACAAGTAGATTTGGCCTCGCTGTTGCGGGCTGCTGTGTTTAAAGGATGATTTTAAGTCAAATACAAGATACAAGATAGGGGTTGCTCGACAAGTAATAATTATTTATGACATTGAGTTTCTATTGTTTTGAGTTTTTCTATGATTTTATGTACATAATTGCCGAACGCTGAAAGTGCCGAATGGTAAACGATTTGCCGAATGGGCTTCAAACTTGGGGGGGTGTGACACCCCCCCACACCCCCCCTATATCCGGCCCCGCCGAGCACCGCTTAAAAAGAAAAAATACATGTGGCAGGAAGTCCCAAAGAATTGAAGAAAAAAAAATAAGATAATGCCACAAATAACATTTAGACAATATATGAGATGTGCATGAGTTTCCACAAAATGGGCTGGTTTGTCGGAAATTTTGTCTAGTCACATATCTGAGTTCTGAACAATCCTAAAACTGTTTCAAATTATTCCAACGAAAATAAATGAATTGGTTAATACCGTTTCAAAAGACTCTACTGACCTGATTTTGGAAACAAATCTGGAAATTTCTCAGAGAGTTTCGAAATTCCACTATATTACTCATCGAAATCAATAGAAAATAGATCTATATTTAATTTGTATAACAAATATAAACTCAAGTTAATTAATTGTGTTTAACAGCTTAACATACTATGAAGTCATCTGTGTTTGTTTTAGCAAGTAGTGTTAATAAACATTACATGCTCTTTACATCGTATGAATGTCTGCAATTTATAATATAACTTAAAAATCGATGTGACTAATTTCTCTTTAAACTAAATTTTGTGTCACGATACGAAAATTAATTTCTAGGCTAGAAAGATATATCAAAATTATTTGCAAATTTGGTAAACGGTACGTAATATCTTTTCCAATTGTTTAGAATGTTGTGACCTATATTATTCAGATGCAAACAATATTAAGCAAATGATTAAAAATGTAGCACTTATGACTTTAGATCGAAAAAGTGTTTAAATTTTATATTTAACCGCAAAGAAACTAGTTGTGAAGTCCACCTGTATATTTATTTGCATCTGTTTAGCTGAAAAAACTATTCTACTTTTCAAAACACCTGTTTGAAATTTTCTCAATTTGTGGTAAATAATGAACCATTTTTGAAAAAGTTTGTCTCCCTGACAATTTAGTTAATTAACTTCTGAGAGACCTTTTGTTATACAGTTTTTTTTTTATGAATGTACACTTCATAACACCTTAATTTTCATTTTAAAATGAAATTTAAGGTCTCTTCTATATATTACAATTAACTAACTGACAATTTTTAATTAATTTGTGACTTAATTTTGAATGCGCAGCATCAGTGCATCAAAATCAATCACTGGACGTATCACAACACCTTAAAAAAACAACTGAAGTTTAAATCTCCTCTATGCATAAAAATGTGTCTGTCATTAAAATAATATTTTTGACCATGTCAGACTTAATTTTTTCTGTAATTAAGTTTGAGATCCCTTATGCATAAAAAATGATCTGTCGGTGGAAAAATGTCTTCATTATGACAGACTTCGTTTTTTAATTTCTGACATGGTGAAAAACATTTTTTCAAAGACAGACAAATTTTCATGCATAGATCAGATCTTAAACTTCAGTTGTTTTTTAAGGTATTGTGATATGTCTTGATGCATTTTATTTAAGAAGGTGCTATAAGATGCCAAGGATTAATCCCGATGTATTGATGCTGCGCATTCAAAATTAAGTCTGACAAATTAATTAACAAAAATTGTCAGCCAGACAAATCGTAATAAATATGAGAGATCTTAAACCTCATTTTAACAAAAATTGCGGTGTTACGAAGTGTACTTTAATAACAAAAAAATTATAACACAAGGTCTATACCACAAATTGCGAAAATTTGAAGCAGGTGTTTTGAAAAGTACGATCTTTTTTATTCATTCATAAAAAATAAAAATTAACAAATTTTTACTAGTCTGGCGGGCGGGGCGTGGCGAAACATGATTTTTACATGTTTTGCAACTACTTTGGCCATTTAAATTTGAGGTGTTCGATGTGGTACCTCCTTTCTTGTCATGGAAGTTCGGTCTATCTGCTTGTTCAAGTAGTCGAGAACGGCTTAACCGATTTCAGTGTCAGAGGCGGCTTCAGGTGGCCGGCAACTGACTAACAATGCGATCGGTTATAAAATAAATGCGATTGTTTTCATATTATACTAAACAGTCCATAAACCCGAACAGCTAAAACTTTCCAAGAAAATGTATACTGATTATACAGTGTTCCATTGTTTTGCATGTTTTAATTATTTATTTAATTACAATAGTTAAAAACAAATTACAGGATAAGTGCATCGGACACAATAATTATATATTCGAAAATCATGTAGATGAGAATTAGGGTACATTTATGTTAACAGGCAAAAACATTGCAAGAAGCAAGAATGTAAATGACACACTACATATATATGAATGCCTTTCAACACTACATACCTACCTATACACACGCACATACACAAATATAGATAGGCATATTAATGTATATCCTACTCACGAACATAACGTACTCGTAGATATCACCTACTAGCTAAATACTACAGTCGACTGTATTTAAGGTACATTGTTGTTAAATACGTCAATATATTGTATTGCATAGAAGAATAATTCATTTTTATACATTGTAACTAAGGGCGATTGAAGTAACTGTGTACGAGGTGTAAGTTTAATGAAGGTTAGAGGATGTCTAGACATTTCTAGAATTTCGACGAAGAACATTTAAGTTAAGCTGGCTTGGCATTTCTGGGCAGTCGGTTATGGAATTCAATAATTTATGTAATAAAATTATGAATTGAACTTGTCTAGCTGTACCTAAAGAAACCACAGAATTCTATATAATTAGATCTCAGTGAAAGAAACCATGCCACATTCAACCAATAACAAGTCATGGGGGTAATTATTGATTACTTATATGGTCCTTGATATGGTATCCTGGATATGAAAATCAAGCGCATGTGCTTGAAAATGCACAGTGGAAGTATATAATATTTGTGTCCTTTGAAAGTAACTGGAACCTATCCACCTATTGGTGGATAGGTTTCGAAATAAACACCAAGTATATCGAGAAGAAAAAAAGATAATGGCTGGAGGCAGCTTTTTTATATGAAACTTTTTATTATAAGATTGGCAGTTTTCGATCAAATCGCATATGAATTTTAATCAATGAACTAATGTTATAATACACATTAGATAACCCAAGCAACATTTTTAGTCTTGTAAACAACGTACGTATAAAATACAACTTACTTGTTACTTTTAGTCGTGACGACCGTGTTACAACCCTTTTATGACCCGATTTGGACGGTTTGAAAAGGGTTGTCACGGCTTTTCATACAACTTTTATATGACTTAATTGAATGTCATAAAGAAGTCGTTACAAGGTCATGACAACTTTTATTAGGACCTTCATACGACCAATTAGTTTTAAGGATTGAATGCGGTATTGTCGCATAAAGGTTGTTATATAGTCATTATAAGGTCATGACAATCTGATCTGACTTCGATATGACCTATGGTCTGATTCTGTACGCATGCGTGTTTGTGAATTTCGTTCAAACACGACAACAGAACATAACGAGTCGGCATGTACTGTAAATATTTTGCCTATACGTATGTCTTGTATTAGCTCAACAACCAAACTGCTAAGTATGAACCATGTGTTATTTAAGAAAATGTTAAATATTTAAATCGATTTCTAGCAATGTTATGATGCCAAAACTGCTGGGGATTAATTTATGTCTACTGATTCCTTCTATATACATTTACATATACAGGGTGTCCCTGGATAATGGAGGTATTTTAGTGATAGCTTCAAAAACTACTTTATCGATTGTAATAAAATTTGGACAGTACCTATATATAGCAAGTATCTTTGATTTAGAGGAATGGAGCCTTTCGTATCTTGTCTAGGAAACCAGGGGTGGATCATACGTAATGCTTTACACCCCTATATTTTGACACATTAATTCTGTAAACTTACAGTGGCATTTCTAAATTTCTTGGAACAATGTCCTTAAAAGAACATTCTTCAAGTGAAAACAATTGAATAAATGTAAATGTTAAACTTGACAAATAATTAAATGACAAATGAACATCATTTCTTAAGAAAATATTCAAATATATAATTTTTTAGGTATTAATTTAAGAGAATACACTAGAATCAAATTGTAACTAGTTCGGTGTGTAATAGTGCTTTAGTGGCATAACAAATTTTTCATCTGGTAAACATGTCAACATGCATTTTACAAACTAGCCGTGGGTAATGGTTTGGAAGTCAAATCGTTTCATCAGGAACATTTTCCTAACAGAATTCTTCCAAATGGGAAGATGTCAGTCTTTGTCCTTTATCATCAAAATCAGTTTTTCTAAAACGGGCCGCTTTTGATATTAAACAAATATATTTTTTTTAGGAAATTGTTCAAAGAACTTAGAAACGCCGCTATAACTTTCAATAATAAATTTATATCAAAATTTAGGGGTAAAAAGCATCAGGGGTGGTCCAGTCCTGGCTTCCTAGACAAGATACGAAAGGCTCCACACTTCTAAATCAAGACATTTACTTGCTATTTGTATTGTCCAAGCTTGTTACAATCGATAAAGAAGTTTCCAAGCTATCAGCAAAACACCTTACGGGTGAATAGTTCCCTAGGAAAAAAGTAGGTAATTTTAGTATTATTTTAACACAAACTATACGCTCCTGAAGTATTGCCCCATATACAGCATGTTAGAGAAATAACTGTCGTCCGTTTATTAGCTGACTCTACACGCAAAAGCAGTATGAACATTTATGGAAACTTGACTAGGAAACAAAATTAGCAGGTACTTTTAATGTTACTTTGACGGAAACCATATGCTCCCGTAGTATTGGCACATATTACTTAAACACCCTGTATATGAGTACAATATAATATTATAGATGTCTAAATTTCGTAAGAACCGATTCCTTTTATTATCTGATACCAACCGGATATTAATGATGATTCTCCTCGCGTAAAGCTTTAATCTGTCTGTTTAGCTTGAGCTTGGAATCCATTTTTAAAGAAAAATAAACAATGCGTATATAACACCTAATTATCATTAAAAACTAAAATTATGTACTTATTTTTATACTCGTGTTTTATTTTGCGAAATTTCCTCCAATTACCATATTACCGATAACATCCATCAAGGAGATGTTTTAAAATACCTCTAAACGGAATTTTCAGTATTCCAATAATCAATGCATTAGTTGTGTGGGTGTGTATTAAATACCTGCAAAAATATGCACAGCAATATTGTTATTACAAACCAAGGATGCCCGATAATGGATCCGCTAATAGGCACGCTTACATCCATATTTTATTTTACAAGAATTTCAGCAGTTACAAATAGGTACGACATTGAATATAAGAGGTTCTAAATGAATTTTAAAAAATTAGTAGGTTTAGCAGACGCATCGAGAAGCCCACTGAGAACAATCATGAATATATTTCAACCTATGTTAATTATTCTATTCTTTATTATTTTAGTGATTTGCTACCTATCACCAGTAATTTTTTCTCGGAAACTCATTGAGGATTGCTGTATTGAAATGTTTGATTATTTAAGTCTAAAATGCAATAATGCATAACACATTCATTTAATTAACCGATAGTTAGGTAGGAAGGTAGCACAATTTTTGTATATATGGATGTATTTTTAAAATTTGGATTACGAATACATAAAAACAGAATATTTCTACTTCACTTGTGAAACAGATAGTTACTTTTTACAGTTTGTTTGAAATTTTGAAATGAATTCTGAATGTGAAATCTAAAATTATCTTCTATGGGTTGCGGGTAGAAGATTTCTTAGAAGTAATCCTACTTCAGGGAAATGAGCAGCCCTGCCCACGCGAGCTCGGGATCCTCCTGAACCAGAGGGTAGTATTTGTAAGGCTTTACCAGGGTCGCGGTAGTGGGCAGGAGTGATACCATTACTGGATTGAGGCTACTGAGGAATGATTTCTTTAAAGGCTCAAAGTCAAATACACAAGAGCAAAGTTGCAGCAACTTTAAAGGTCTTGTGTCCACGAACTAACATTACATTCTGACCCAAAGTGGGCGGCTACAACCAGCGCCTGATTCAGAGTGGATGGCAAACAATAAAATTGCAGAATGCAAGAGAAAACTACTGCACTCAGTTTTTCAGGGAGTTAGCCCAGCAGGTTCTTTGGACGAAATTATCTACAATTGTGGACACAATGAAACCTTTGCAAGAAATTCGACTTACAACCTGGATTGTATCAGGAAAACTATGTCTATTGGAAACAGAAGTTGCAGAATCAAACGTCAAAACAGCTTGTCTCTCCAAGATGCCTTATAGAAACTCTGGACATTTTCAATGCACGATAGGAAAAGTATGTTCTGGACCTCTAAAGAAATAGCCAGATCAGATCCTTGTTATAGAGCTATCAGTGATCCGATAATTTCTCTAAGGGTCAACACCAAGTGAGCAATTTAGTACAAGAATATGCACCTACAACTTTTGTTGCTGGTCCGGCATGATGATGATCCAAATGCCTTATGGGATTCCCTAATAGAGAATATTACACTAACGTCAACAGAAACATAAATCGAGACAAGTAAAAATGTGAAACAATCTTGGAAAACTGCTGGAACCGAAATACAAGTCAGAAAAAACTGTGGCTTATGATGTCAACACTGCTTTGGAATCGGAAGAATATAAAAGTCTAATGCGTAGAATTCAGACTTTGCCGAAAATACGTAAAAAACATAGTCACATGGTGATCACTATTATAACAAGCACTTTGTTCGTATTGTAAAGGTAATTACACGGAAATTTAATTCTAAAATATGGACAATTAAGGACTCAACCAGTACACTAAGACCCTGAGACAGAGGCAGGATTACGACCACAGCCTTAAAATCAGGAGTGAAGATAGTCATGCAAAAGCTAAAAATTGTATTAAGTTTTGTGGGTAAAAGGTGGAATGAGAGTCCTTCACGGAATATGTCAGAAAATATGAGAAACAGGAATGTGGTTCGATGATTAGAAAAACTCAATATCTTTGATAACAATAGAGTGCTGGGATTAATATCACACGCCAGTAAAATAATGCCGTATATTCTACCGTCCAGACTTCAGCTTTGGCTGTCTTGGCAAATGCCTTCTATGCAAACAGGCTTTGTTGCGGTGTGCACGGAGAAAAAATATATTGTTTAATTTAAACAAATTATATTTAACTGGAATGAATATGTTAATTATCTTTACCAAATAGTTTTGTAGTCTCAAATAACTGATATATTTCAATTATAAAACTAATTTCATTGTAATTTTCATGTTACTGCAATTTAGTCACTAAACATGTCATTTTCAGGCGATAGAAAAAGCGAATCCTTGTTTTTGGATCGTTTGAAAATGGCCCGTTTAGTGCCGAAATTGCAGTAACATGAAAATTACAATAAAAATAATTTATGGTTCACTCCATACTTTTACTGCACATGAAAAACTCAAAGCTGCCGACCGGGTTAATATATAGGGAGATCGGGACATACTGAATTTTTACTAGACTAGATTATCACATTAATTAACTCTTATGAAATAGTTACACGAATCACCCCTAACTAAAACGTCATACCTAAGGAACAGATAAACAGAGACGTATAAAAAAAATACTTTGAATTTATCTGTCAATATCGTGAAGGACGGGCAATATTTTCACCAATGCATCAGATATTCCTATCTTGATGCAAAACAGTAAGATTTTTTAATTTACCAGTAACGCCATAAGCTTCTACCGAAAATACGATTTTTAAACCTCCAGTATAATTTTGTTCATTCTAACACGCAAAAATTTGAAATTCGGCTTGTCAGCTTTTCGGCGGGCAATAGCACAGTCTTTGATATTTGGCTAGCTGGTTTTTATTGCATTTTTTATGTGTATTAAAAGAATGGAGACAACTATACAATTGAACTGACAGCTGTAAAAATTAATCATCAAAAACCAAGTGTAATTTTGAATATATATTTTAACTTATATCACGATTATTTATCTGTCACAAAGTAACAAGTTAAAAATATTAACACTACTACTTATGCGTAATTATGTTGATAAATCGAATCGACATGTTTCCTTTTCCATTTTTTATTTATCCTCTTCAGGATGCTAAATATTAAATTAAACATTAGTTAGCGTTAATAAAAAATTTGCATTCACCGATGCAGCATATGCGACATCAAATTAGATGAGTAGGTATCTAATATAAATTTATTGGGGATAGAATGCTATATTTCTGAAATGGAAACACTGAATGTAACTCCGGGGCTGTTATTATTAAATAAAGAGAAATCTAAGATTTTTCACTTCTAATATACTAATTTCATAACTTCTTAAATGTATATTAAAATATGTACCTTTTCAAAATTGTAGCTATTAAAATTACACACAAAACCACAAATAAGAGAACATCTCATCAGACCTATACCTACTTGAACATAGAATTGAAGGGGTAAGTGGATGAAGGTGTTATGTTACAAATTGTTCCGAGATTATTGATGTTTAGTAAGTTGTGTGAATTTTTTGTTGTTTGTTATCTCACCAAATTTATAACTCAAATAGTTGAACTTCTGTCTAAGTTAATACATATAGTGAGAATTTGATATATTTTTTGCAAATTATGCCGAATGAAGATGTTATGTGCACTTGACACCATCATCAACTATTATTATACTTAAGGCCAGTGTACATATAACACCTTCATACATTAGCATCTTGCAAAATATAGCTAAGAGGAAGATGAATGATGGAGGTATGGTAGAAGAGACTCATACCACCTTCTTCCAACGAAAAGCTCAAAATTTCAAAAAATGTCACATAACACCTTCATCCACTTGCCCCTTCAACTGAAAAGTAACGGCAGAGTGGCACTTTATAACACTAGTTTGCGATGACTTGCTGTGATAGGGTAATATTTCCACATGATTATTTTGTGGGTTCTGAATGGTTAATTCTTAATGGCGGAGAGGAAACTATTTTGTTGTTTGAAATATTTAAGTAATGGTCATAAAATAATTATTGTTTAATTAAAATTAAGAAATATACGAAGCTAAACAAAAGTTTCTTAAAACAAAAACTATTTGTACTACTGCAAAACACTAATTTTTATATTCTACAAAAAGCTTCTGTTGAATAAAGCGAACTGTATCATAAGCACAAGAATCACATTAGTGTATATTGTTCAAATTTCATTATAATACAGACAGTATCTTGGAAGTTATGAACCAAAAAAATTTCAAAATTTATAGATCGTAAATATTGCCTTATATTTCTCGAACACCCCGTATTCTTCCAGAGAATGCTGACCTGCTGCTCAATATTCCGTCCTGCATGTTTGTTTCGCTAAATGTAGCTAAGTATACCAGATTCACAATTATAAAAAATATTCCAAGAAAAAATTACGTGCAGTTCGTAGTCGTTTTTAGAGCGAATGATACCACCCCCCACACCCCAACTTGTGTACCTACACAAAGTCTTCATTTTACTTCTCGATTACTTATAAATTACTTTCAGAAAGTTAACAGCTTTTAGCCAAATAATTTTCTCCCAATTTCAGTTATTAAATAATCAATGCATCGTGCTTCGGTATGCTCATTAAATATTAAAATATTGAAACCATTTTTTTTTTATTATTTCCGAACAAGTACAGCTTGGTAATTGAACCACTAATATTTTATGTTTACCTCGGGGGAAAATTATTCACCCTCATAAAATGCAATACAACCTTCAGTATATATTAATAAGCAAGTTTTCGTTGTATAGATTCTTGTGCCAAATATGAATAAATATACATAAGTATACATATGAGACACGAGATGACATTCGGCAGCTTATTGATTCTTCTATTAATCTATATTGATCTATTGATCATTAAATATTTTATAGAAATACACCCAATAGGTGGATATACAAGCAGCGATAAATTGTACAAATAATCGGCAGATAAATTGCTGAGAAAAATCTCACAGTTAAATCGTTCTTTAACAACTAACATGCAGATCAATTTGAAAAATTCGTGTATATGTGTGTTGAATAAACGATTTTTTAGTCAAATCTGGCCAATATATCTGCGATCGGTGATCCTCAAGAATTCTTCAAAATATGACCAATTTTATTTAGAGAGTTCTTGGGATTTTATTTGTCGTAACAATATAATGAATAATTGTAATACCATGACCGATACTAATATCAATAATTCAGTTTTATGATCGTATTAATGGGTTACGCAATAATAATAAAAAGGAGAAATATGAAACATCGTACCAAATGGGTTAAAACATGGTTAATGAGAAAAGAACTACACCTTAGGCCACAGATGAAATCTTTGGATGCCATCTTCATAAGTCTAAAGACAGCAAAAAATGTCGCAGTACGAGTTGTAAATATCACGGCCGATTGCATGGAGATGTGTCTTTACCAAGGTATAGGTCGTATTTGTCGCCAATATATCGTTGAGTTTTGAAATTTAAATAAAACCCACTAACTTAACGATAAGCCATTCGCATTGGGCGATAAATCTTTACGTGTATAAGCACCTAAATTGGCTTGGGTACAATGGCACATCATCTGCATCGATACGTATGAAGTACACACCCTGTATATGTTTAGGAATGAAAAATCCAATAAAATTTAATAGAAGCTAATGCAGTATATTAAGTATCTGTTGACATAATATTAGGTAAACAATCTATAAGTGTGGTGTTCATCTTAAACATTATTAATTCATAAAATATTTTATAAGGTTTTAGAACAGAAATATATGAAATGTTAGTGAACGTTTTTTCTGATTATATATCATCATGTAACAAATAAGTTAAATCACAAATTTACAAAAAACCCGACACAAAAACATTGAACAACTAATAAAAAGATAAATAAATAAAATTTGAAGTATGAAATGTGGAATTTATATATGTCGGGGATTGCCGTTTTGAATATTGCCATAATAGTTCAATACCATACTCACACGTATCTACTGGATTTTTATTTGTTGAGATTTCACTAAGACTCCGACATTTCACGCTATAAGAAGAAAGGCAAATCTCGAGAACAAAAAAATGTACGAACTAATTATTACTATTATTAATACTGTGTATGTATTATCAAAAACCAATGAGGACATTAAAAATTTTATTTTACGGCCAATAGCAGCAAGAAAATTCCAAACTAAAAAAATATTACTAAACACTCATTGTTTCGCACGTAACTGTTATTTTTAAAGCTGTAGGGATATAAAAAATACACTTTAACAAGAATTAAAACCTTTCATCGCTATCATACGTATTTTAACGTCAGACTGATTATTTTCGAAATATTTGAGATTTATATATCATATCTCGACTTATAAACGCTCGAGCGCTATCTTTAAACGACCATATTTTTAAATAATTTACGGTACAGAAATAATGTAAAAACCAAAGTATTTGTCATTTTAGTCTTCCTTTTTGTGCTATACCATTTCCTTATTATACAAGGTGTTTCTTAACAGACGTGCTAATATTTCAGGGTGTGATTCCTTAGGTCATTTTATGAAGAAAAGTTCATATGTGTTTTTTATTTTTTTTATAATCGTTATCTTTTAATATCTCGAAATTCGATATTATTTTCAATTTTGGTATGTGTTAATAGGATATAGAACCACATATTATAATTAGAAAAATTATTTTATCACTCCACCAGTGGCGTCCCTGCGAGCATGTTCTCTGATATTTTTTACCGAAAAAGTGGTACGCCACTGACATTTTTCCATGTCGATATTTTTCCTGATTAGCCTGATCAATTGTACATGAAAACGGTCTCTTGCCTTTTTCGCGTCAGACGCAGAGTTCTTCATTAAAACAAATTCAAATTGAAACTAATTACACAGGCACACACATAAAGAAAAGTTGTCGATTCCACGGACCAGGTCAATCATTTCCGGTGTATTTTGGCTTGCTGAATCCGAATCAGGTATCAGTTTTGCCCCGCCACGTCGCAATTTCCAAATCATTGTTTGGAAAATATCCATTTTGATGAAAAATCGTATACTACCTTTTCTACAACTGAATTCTTTATGAGATCCATTAGTCATTTTTTTATATTTTTTCCACACTTTATAAGGGGTGGGAAACCACCTTAACATAAAAAACTGACATTGGGAGTTTTCTGGCATTAATTTACATAATTTGGAAAAGACATTACACAAGTAATCATGAAAATCCTGCTCGAGAATTCCGAGGTAAAAAGCTTCATCTCCACTCCACTATCAGTTGTCGAGCTACGAAAGAAATGAATAATGTTCAGAATTTAAATATTGGTGAGCCGAAAAATCCGGAGATTGAAGAAGGAAAATTTAAAGAAATTTTGTATACATTAAAAACGGTTCCTCCAGTAATGAGTAATGCGCCGAAAACCGTAATCCGCCCATAGTATAAAAAATTTGAATTACTGTATTTCAGGCAATTTTATTGTACAGCGCAACCAAAAAAACTATATTTAAGTAAATGTTAACTACTTTTAAAAAGGTTTATTAATATTTTTACTTTCATCGCATACCGAAGGGTAGTATTCTATTCGAGAATAATCTCCTCTCCGAGATTTCTTCGGATTTTCACGTTTCAGGTCATGTAGATTACGAAAATATAGGTTTTTAATTCCGTCTGTCTATCAGTCTGTCGGTCTGTTGGTGCATTAATTAAAAAAACTACTTGACGGAGAACAAACAAATTGATGCACTTCAAAACTCCACAATGCTCTTTTCTACAAAGGGCATTGGACAATTCCGAAAAAAATTGAGAATATTCCCGGAATAATTCCAAACTCTTTTTGCCTCTTGCAATTTTTTTCCAAACTTCTTTTTCGAGTAGAAATATCGGAAAGTTCTAAAATTTAGATTTTTCCTCGCCGGATAACTAAAAAACATGACTATTTCAGAAAAAATATTTCGAACAAATGTCTATTTTTAGTCAGACAATCCGAATTTACAATAAAAAATAGGAGTTCCCATTTAAAAACGAATTTGACCTTGAATGACCTTGGCCATTCCACCCAAAGTCAAAGTGACATACCGCCGAACTGCTCCCATCCAATGCTAACTTTTATTTCATTAATTTTTCGTAGAGTGCTTATTACTCGAGATATTTAAGTTTCAGGTTAAAAAAATCACCCTGTATTTCCTTGCTAATTGACAGGTGCCAACTGTCAATATCGTCTATTTGACATTAGTTTTGAATTCAGCAACCACAAAAATACAAAGTTAGGTATTTCAATAATCAAAATATGTGTTATAAAGATGTTATAAAACTACTCGAATTAGTAACTTATGATGGAGCTTTGGTGCTCCACAGGAGCCAAAATACTGAATATAGAGCATCGTGGCTATGGAGACTTTTGTTCAGGATGACAAAAGCTATAATATACCAAAAATTCAGACGATTCTACCGAAACCCAATTCCCATAAGGTTTGTGCGGAGTCCATGGTACACGCGTATGCATTACTAGATTGAATTTTCAGCCTATTCTATTTATTTATTTATTTATTTAACAATACACTGCCCAACAGAGCATTCCAATTACAGGGCAGGAGACGATAAGTACATACAAATATATTAAAAGAATATAAATAGAAATGTGGTAACGTGTTTTAATTTATACAGTTAATTTTTTTTATCTCAGCTACATTGCAGTGGAATATATCAAACTGTTCTTGAAGACTGTTATGGTTCTCACACATTTTGTACAATGGCGAAAATTTCTGTACGTTAGTTCTGGGGGTCGGCAGATAGAATAAAGTGTTTTGTCTGGAACCTGGTCTAGGTGTTCGAAAATTTAGTAAACTTAAGATAGCACTACAATCTGTTATATTATGTATTACTTTAAAAACAAATATTTGTTGTGAAATAGTTCGACGAGTCTCCAAACTCGAAAGCGAAAATCTGTTTAAAAGTGCAGTCTGGGGAAAACCAACAGCAGGATAGACACCGTCCTCCTTATAACTTAGTCTTTAAGAAACGTCTCTGAATTCTCTCTATATTTTGTATATGTGGGTTGTAATGAGGAGACCAAATAATTAACGAGTATTCTAATTTTGATCGAACAAAAGACTGATATAGTAGTTTCAGCGTGTTACTGTCATTAAAATCATGAGAACATCGTGTTATAAATGCCAGTTTTCTAAAACTTTGGTTATGGTGTCTATATGACAATTATTTTACTATCAAATGTTACACCGAGATCGCGGAAGGTTGATGGACGTGTAAGCACTGAATCTTCTAAGCAAAAATTAAATTCGACCAGCTGATATTTATTGGTAAAAGTTAGAACATTGCACTTCTTTGCATTCAAATGTAGTTTGTTCAAATTACACCATTCATTTACTTTATCGAGGGCCGCTTGTAGAGCGACACAATCAGTAATATAATTTACTTTATTGTACAACTTCATATCGTCTGCGTATAAGAGACAATTGACACCCAGTTCTCTGTAATGTCATTAATGAAAATATTGAAAAATAAAGGACCTAACACTGAACCCTGGGGTACGCCTGAAGTGGATACAAATTTTACAGACCGCTGACCACAGTATTCAATGTGGTGGTGTCTGTTTTCAAGATATGATTTGAAGAATAATAGCAGATTTGTTGAGAAAGTAAGTTGTTGAAATTTTGAATATAAAATACTGTGGTCAAGTCTGTCAAATGCTTTAGTGAAGTTTGTGTAAATTACGTCAACTTGTGAGTTTGCGTCGATAGCATCAGTTATATATTGGTTAATACAAACAAGATTGGTTGAGGTAGATCTTCCCTTGAAGAAACCGTGTTGGTATTCAGTAATGCGATTCTTTGCATAAGAAAATGTTGGTTCATATAGCAAAGTTTCGAAAGCTTTGGAGAAATTGTTGATAATCGTTATGGGTCTGTAATTCTCGATATTATTTTTTCATCTTTTTTATATACAGGAATTATCTTAGAACATTTGAGTGAATCGGGGAATATGTTAGATTTAATGGCCAAGTTGAATAAGAAAGTGAGAGGAGTTGCAAACGCGCTAGCACAATCATGTAATAGAAAGGCGGGAATTTTGTCAGGGCCCATCGTACATTTAGGCTTGATTTTTTTTAGTGAATTTAAACCTTCTTGCTCTGTAAACTGTTCAATTGTTAGAGAATCAGTAAGCGTCATGATTGTCCTCAATTGGAACACCAGAAGTGATATAAGAACTACAAAAGTAATCAGCAAAACCATCTACCAATTCTTTGTTGCCAACATAATGTCTATCTTTATAGTACATATCTGCCGGTAAATTATTACTAGTTTTCTTATTGATAAAGTGCCAAAACTTGTTGGGATTAGTCTTGATATTTTTTTCAATGTCCCTACAATATTTTCTATATTCAATATCAACCTGATTTTTGACATAAGTTCTTAATAATTTAAACTCCTCGAATGCAAGAGGATCATCAAGGTTTTTGTAATCACTCCATGCTCTATGCTTCAGTTTAATACTTTTAACTGTATTGGAATTGTACCAAGGAGGGTAGCTCTTGCCTTTGATTACAGTTTTTGGAACAGTTGACTCAAGAACGGCATATATTTTTTCATAAAATTGTTCAAAGGAATAATTTACATCAGAAATATTGAATAGAAAATGCCAATCAATATCTACTAAGTTTTGATAGAGGTCAATCAGATTGGCTTTGCGGTAGTTATAGTAAGTCAGATTAACGGTGTTCTTGTTATTTTTATTTAAGGATTGGGGTGGCAAATAGGGGTAAATAAGAAAAGCAAGCTAGGAAGGGTCCAGACACGAGATTTGATGTATGTACTATCCAGGCATTCATTTTTTATGACATTTGCCACCCCCGCCACCACCTCCACCCCATTATTAAAGAGGTTAACAAAATAAAATTGTTATTTAGTGTGTACGAGAGCAATTTTTTTGGCATCAGCCACCTTCAGCCCCGTTATAAACGTCGTTCAGTCGAAAAAGTATTGAAGCGGCACAACGTTTTATGGGTTTTTGGGTCAGACGGTTTTAATTATTATGTTCCGTCCAACGTGCAGCTAGGGACTCATTGGTTTCCTCAAAAGCAAGTATCTTTATGACCACTTGCAAAAAAAAAATGACTACCCTAGCTATTCCTTCTTGGGGTGAATTTTCATCTATTTTACCTGTACTAAGTTACTGTATATTGCGTTACGTCAATAAATTGAATAACCAAATTTGTCTAATAAGCATTCAGATACAAAAGCATCATCATTTAGCTTTAGAGTCAGTCCTTAATTCTTTGTTAACTTTTTGTAGATAACCTGAGGCACTGCCTGTTAAAAAAGTGGCCCCTAGGCGAGAAGAGTGTGTCACTGATTACTGATTGTATTACTCATCGTGTTCTGGATATAATTAGGGCCTAGCCCTTTAATCAAGTTAAATTAAAGAGTGTACCTGACAGCAAGCACATTAGTTTCAAATTGAAATTACTCTGCTGAAGCGATATTAAAAATATATAACATAATTTGGAGCTCGAAGTAACAGGTGAATGCTTTAACTGATGACAATACAGTCCTAGTTTAAATTCAGTAGGCGCAAAGAGAATGAAAAGAAAACCACTTAAACTATCAGAGAGATCTTAGGTCTTTCTTAAAAAGTCAAGAAAGGAGCAACGTGGGCAAGTTTGTAATATCTACAGCCGTCGACACAATTTAATCTCATCAGGTACATCTGAAAAAAAAATCTGGGCTCATTTTCTCGTTTTGGAGACTTGAGTACTAATATCATAGCTGAATCTCATAGGTGAATTAATGTTGCGCATACGTTTTCACTATCTCTTGCAGACAAACTTAAAGCAATAGCCTAAAGATGTTGTCAATGTATGTCACTTCTTTCGAGACGGAAATATGAAATGTACATGAGGAATGAGAAACATAGTCATAAGCTCAGCGATTCTCAAACTGTGAGATTTGACGACGAATATTATTTACTCCCGTGACACCACTCTAAATATGAAAAAGTCTTTATATGAAATATTTATATTTAGTGGTAAATAGTAGATATTCATCCGTCAAACGAACAATGTCAAACCACTAAATCTTACAATTTTACACGTTTTCGAATATTGTAAACATAAGATCGCGTAGCTCAATCGGTAAGATACTCGAGCAGCAATTAATGTAAATGGGGTGGTTGCGAGTTCGATCTCGATCCTCACTTCCACGTTTTCTTTATTTAAGCTCTATTAAAAGTTAATAATTTTCTTTCTAAAATTTTGATTTTATTAAGCCGCGCCGCGAGTGTCTTTTATTACTACTAGCGCGTGTTTATCTCTAATAAAATCGACTTTCTTACGTTATATGTTCATACACGAATGGTGAAACGTGCGTCGAGTAGATAAATTGTTCAAGTGTAGTGTTGCATTGTTTATGAAAACGTGCCAATGCATTGCTCTTTCAGAATTGCTTTAATTTATTTGTTTTAAAATTATTGTTAATTTTTTTATTATATATTTTGTCAACCAGAATATTTATTTATTACCGCTAAAAGAAAAATAATTTATTTTCGTTATTCTCATAGGGATTTCAGATTTTTTTTATTATATGAAATATTTTATTTGTACTAACATCATTTCCCCTACTAATACTACGATCCTATCCTTTCCTGGCAAGAAATGCCCATACCTCCCCGTGGTTCTTGCTGGACTGTAAAAATATTAGTCTTTGATTTCTTTTTCTGATAACTCATTGTTATTGACTGAATTGGGCAATTCATTTTTTGTTATCAGTTTAATTTGTGCCCGAGCCTATATACCTACAATGTCCGCCATAAAGTTGGCTACATATAGGAAAAATTTGTATTATTGAGATTTCTAAAAAATACTATATTGGGGGTTCGTTTCTTTTTTTACATGCAAATACCTTTATTCAACTAAAATACATAAAGTTTTTATCAAAACTAATCAAATATTTTTGAAATAGACACAAGAATTTATGATTTTTCATATGGTAATTAATGGTAGGGGTAAAATTTGCACTTTTTTATTTTCCTCATATCTGCTTCAAAATTGATATATGTTATGTGGTCCTTGCTGTATTCTATGCACTTTTTCTCAAATGTTTCGATATCTTAACAATTTGACCCATTTTTCGGTACCACCGTCAACTATTTTTTACAGTCCTGTCAAACCGGTGATCACATAACATGTGTCAAAATGTAATTTTTTGTTGTCGGACATGCATAAACGAACCCCCAATAGAGTTTTTTAGAAATGCCAATAGTACAATTCTTTCCCATATGTAGCCAACTTCATGGCGGACACTGTATAATCAGAATTCCACTAAAATGATGAAGTTTCTAAATTAATAATCTTAACATTTTATGACAACATCTTTCCTATTTTTTTATAATTATTTAGCGACATCATTGCTTTTAAAGGAAAGAACTGTTTGAGAACTACTGGCATTTCCTATGCATCAAATAAAATCTTACTTCAGACGTTTTAGCGGCCATGACACAAGTCAGCTTAAATTGTACCCGACTCTATCATTTATTTTGCTTGCTACATTTTAGCAAAAAGATAAATATAGCGCTTATATATTTTCTTCCTTTCAGCCCTCTTTAGTCCATTTTTTTACAAAGGCATTCCTTAACAATCTCTGGTTCTAATATTGAGTTCTTACTTCTCCAAGTCAATCACGCGGCGGTCGTCTAGTTATACGTGGTTCAATGTTTGTAGTTTTTATTCCACTGATTGTTGCTTTGTGTTGTGTGGCTACAAAATCTCGATTTGAGTGAGACGATATGTTAAATGACAATGCTTTTTCCGACGAATTCACCTTTTACGTTTCCGATCAATCAGCATTATATTCAATATTATTTGTTCCATGCTTTTGTAATCTCTTGCAATGACCAGTAGTTTCAAAGGCATTCTATATTAATCCTGCTTTACATGTTCGTAAAGAGTTTACGTAGCAGTGACAGAAGAGTTATTTGTCTATGTCTTTCAAAAACTAACGTAATTCAAAATTTGTATCAATCGCCTATGAACCATAATTTATCCGTGGTCCAATCGGGAAATAAATGCAACAACGTTTGAATAATCAAAAGGATAAAATTGTATCAAATCAAAGATTCGGGATTGGGAAACCAGTTGTAAGGGCTGTAACTCGAATTGTAATTGGAGATATCGTAGACAAACAATTATAACAAGATTCAAGGAACATACGGCCTGTTTAAAAAATGGAAAAACTAGTCTAGTGTTGCCATAATGCCATGCAAGCCATTTCTCTAGCTCTCAACATCTATGGGATAAGTAATTAACAAAAAACTATTACATTTTCGTTTAACTTGCTCTCAAAAACCAAACAATGAATTGGTCTCAAATTTTAATAAATATCGAGAATATGAATTTTTTCTAAGGAGGGGTCGGCAAAATGTGAGAATCTACAGGGGTAAGTATAGTAAACGGAAAACTTTTTCATGTTTGGAAATAGATACCAAGTATATTGAGAAGGTACGAAGATAAAGAACGGAGGTGAGCTTTTTGTGAAAAAATTTTTTTGCACAATTAGAAGTTTTTCGAGAAAATCGTATGGGAATATAACGGAACATCCATTAATAGGGTTAGAATCTGCTTATGACACCTCTATCGTAGGACTGAGTACGTATATCCGACAGGAGAATGACAAATTTACACGACTAGTTAAAGAACATAATCAGGAGAAAAACTTGTACTCTATTCAGAAAGAAGCACGTAGAATCCAAGAAGAATATTTGCGAACCGAAACCACTGACGAGGACGCCAAGAAAATTAAATGCAGCATTGAAAAGAGGAAAATAGATGTACTCTGCCCAAAGTCGATGCATGTACAATTCTTTTGGTGAATTTAACCGAGCAGCAGCTGACAAAGAGGCATCTACAGAATGGTTGAGTGACTCGGGATTGAAAGGAGAAAAGGAAAGTTTAATAATAGCAGCGCAGGACCAAGCGCTAAACACCAGATACCACCGAGGATGATCCTGAAACAACCTGTTGGCAGCAAGTGCAGGATGTGCGGTCTGGCAGGTAGCAGGATGTACTATTTTGGCACCATCGGAATACATTCACCGACACAACAGAGTAGCCAGTTATCTCCACTGGGTCATGTGTAAGCAATTTGATATAGCGGTATCAGGAAAATATTATGAGCGTTCTCCTGAAAAAGTTGTTAACACCAATGATATCACAACTTATGTAGGACATGCCTGTTATAACCGACGGGGAAATTCGCGCGAATAGAAATCGACCGGACATCGTCGTACATAATAGTAATAATAATAATAATAATAGTGTCTTTATTTTCCATATGAAAGAATATGCTCAATTACAAAATTACTTAACAAGTGAATGGCATAAAAGGCAAAGTTTGGTAATACTTTAACAAAGAATTTATAAACATTAAGCTGCTCTTCCACTTAACATAATAAGGAAAAATCCTGTTTGCTGATCGATGTATCCATCTCAAATGACGTCAACGTGATCCTCAAGGAAATTGAAAAGTTGAGCATGTACAAAGACCTCAACATAGAAGTGAGCAGGATGTAGAATGCAAAAACCACAGTGGCGCCAATAATTGTAGGGGCCCTCGGAACTGTTAAAGAGAGACATGACCGGCGTCTGAACCAACTGTCTGGTCAACCGAGCGGCAAGAAGTACAGAAGATCGCACTATTGGATACGGTGTACATTCTAAGGAAGATCCTGGAGTAGGAGTCTCTGATCCTATAAGGACCCAAAAACCTGGAACGGTTGATGTAATACCAGGGGATCAGTGAAATTTCCTCACCAAAGAGTGCGAATTTTATAGTAATAATAATAATAAACATTTTATTCACAGATGAATATACTTAAATCTTTGTATTTCTTCTTCTTCTCGTGCATTAATTAATGTATTAATTTAGAATCAGGTTACATAAAAAAACTAATCTGGGCTTAACCGCTTGGGTCAAACAGTTAATATTCTGCTTTTTCTATAATCTTCATCATTCCCTCTGGTTTTCTTCTTTTCTTCAAAGGTGGTACAAAAGAGGGAATCGGCAGGTGAGAAAATAATGTGTGGAATATAACGTGGACGTTCTTACAAAATACTGTTGTGGGCGCTTCTTCGGAGCCCGCAAGATATTGCGTCATCTTTGGCCACAAACATATATATTTACATAGATATATAGCGAAATTATTTCAGTCATTAGAGTTATTGACACAAATTATTTTTTTTTAATACGATAACAAATTAAATTATATTTTAATTAAAATCATTGTGCTTTCTCCATGCTTAATTTATAGCTGGCAATATAAAACCAAACTTAATTAATTCAATTCAGAAATAAAGTGATTTTAAATCAAATTCTCGCATCACAGCATTCAGGACTCTAGCGTAACCAGGTGTAAAATCCTGAAAGCGGGGTAGGTGTCAATATCTTCAGGGCATAACACTTCTATAAAATTTTATTCAGGTTCACCAACAGCAACTGATCATACGCTGTACAAGCGTATGAGGGTGAGTGTAACTGTGTAACCCACACGATTTTTTATCCATCATCCTTTTAAGGAACCAGTTTAGTGGAAATGAAAAAAACATACAACCCGTTGTAGGATATTCGAAACTTCTCAGTTCATACACGTATAATGAAAAAATGAAAACTAAGGCATGCAATAAATTTAAAAGTATTAGAAGTCCTTTGATAAAAAATATTTTAGTGATATGCGAAATATTTACAATACTACACTAAAAAGTGAAAAACAGCTTATATTAATCTCTTGTCATTAAGCACAATTTCAAAATTCTAAAAACCCTAAAATCACACGGAATTCTGAAGTCTAAACAAAATGGAATATCACTTCGAGAAAACCTTTGTGACGAAAATCGTTTCAATAACTTTTTATAAAAAACTATACCACGTGTTAATATAACCGGAAAAATGCTTCACTTAGTTTACCATGTTTGACAAAACGTGTCATTCATATTTTAAATCTTTCTTTTGAAACATGTACTAATAAAACCAATACCCAGAGTCATCTATAGACAACTGTCACCCTACGTACACGACAACAAATTTTGTGATAACTATGTTTTCTGAAAACAAAATGCTAGCAGCAAAGAACTTAAACTATAATTGTTCATTTAGTAGGTATCTACTGACAAAACAAAACTTATTTTTGATTCGCAAAAACAAACGCTTTAGGCACAAAGTACATCTGAGGATGAGATTATATAAAATAAAATAAGAAATGGCACATGTACATACATAATGGAAACATTGACCTATTGAACCAAAAGAGCTCTTTTAGATTTGGCTGGTCGTCTTTTCACTCCCAATTGGAATTGCTGTTGCTTCAGTAGGTGGTGCGGTAAATTTTTAGCCGCATGGCCAATCCCACAATGTGTTTACAAATCAGCATTTTAACAAGCGTTCGTGTATTTGCGATGCGATATACGGCACTTCACATTGTTACCACATTATTACAAAGCGCAAATTTGATTTAATAGTGAACATGAGTTATCGAGCATTCATATTTTTGTGTTACTATAAAATACAAAATTTCATTCATAAGCGAACATAAATTATTGAGCATTTATATCTTTTTTTGAGCGCATATTTGATTAAAATTCTGAACAACTTTCAAAATGCCCGTCACGTTTCTTGTAAGCACGATAACTTAAGAACGAAAAGTCTGACTGTATTGAAATTTGGACAGTAAGTTAGTGTTACCTAGAGGAAGAAAAACTGCGAAGAGTATCCTATAGAATGTGTAACAACTATATAAAAAGTGCGGTAAATCGGCGAAGAGTATAATGGTTAGTTTGTTTTATTGTTCATTACATCTATAAGAATAAATAAAAACAGTAAAAATGCTAGATAAGTGCGAATATTGCTAGCTGTCGTTCATAAAAATTCTGCCACTGTCGGCGTCGGCAACTTAAAGAAATATTTTATATCTTTTTCGACCTTGTAGGCTATACCGCCACTTATTGATCATACGGTGTTGTCAATGTGTTTGGTTTGGCTAGTCTCTCTAGTTAAATTTGTAGTGAAAATTAAGAACTGGGTGTGATGAATGAGACTAAGTATTATTGAAACTAAATTAACTGTTATTAATTTAATTACTAACAGTGGTTAAACAAATTTGGATTATAATAAACAAGAGTTAGTTATTTTCATTATTGAAATACATTTCTTGCCCTTACACAGAAATTTGTCAATATGGGCGTTCTCAAATGCTACTATCGCTTCGTAGTTTAAAGTTTTCGGGGGATTCTTGGTTGTGTAAGCAATTAAAAATGTTATTATTTACTGCAAGGAATGCGGAACGGGAAAATATGTTTCAATTAATCAAGTCATAGGACCAAGTAAACGAAAAAAATATATAATTATCACCTCTTTCAATAACGAAAATGTGAGAAAAGCGCGCCACGGGATTTCGATAAACAAAAATGTGTAACAAACATAAAGAAACGATTTTGTAATGACTTTGTGCCCGACGGAACCTTTCAGCAGCTGCCACCCTACTCGATTCGGGAAAATCGTGTTGATTCGATCAAATGAATATTGAATAGAAAATGAAATTTTGCGGAGTTAATTTTCCGCTTTTTCCAAATTTTATTTTAAAACATCATATCAAATTTATTTATTTAAAAAACACAAATCTGAATCTCGTTGAAGCGGAAGATTTTGAGGAAATGTTTCTATAGATCTGATGTGTGCTTAACGGAAAATATATTCCGGTTTCAATTAAAATATCTAATTTTACTTTGTTTTAACACTTAACAATATTATACAACAATGCAAGTTTTGTTCTCTATATTTAATTGGCTCTTGGCAGAAGGACACTTTGCTGAAATGCTTTTTAACTAGTAGGAACTCGCTTTGAAAGTAAGATAACAGGCATTCAGCGCATTTTTATTTATATTTTTGTATTGTTTTGCATCCTTGAATAATATTTGCTATCACTGGGTAGGCCATCTCATTTGTGCATTATTAATAATATATTTTACCGCAAAATCCGAAGTATTTTAAATAGAGAAATAAGGAATTGTGTTAATCTCGGTAGTCTTGTTTCTAAAACTCATTAGAATTTTCGCCAAAGCTTCACAAAGTCACCGAATTTAATTCTGGTATTTTTAAATTACGTTTATTTCACTGGGGGAGAGAAACTCAGAGCAATATTTTGTCATTTTAAAACATTAATATAGAAAACATGATGAGAACAAAAATAAAAAATAAAATTATAAAATGAGCTTATGAATTTATTTCATGTTCAGGAACACTATAAGCGCATCTAATATATTTTTATCTCCTAGAGAGTATTTGGTCAGAAAACATAATTTCGGTCCGTTCTTGTTCTCTTGTTCGGGTCACTGTCGCAACAGTTTAATATCGATATTCCGGTATTTTAAGCTTCATAATCCCGAGATCTTCCTGTTTAAAGCCCGGACCGAGATCCCGGAAATCATGAATCCGAAACGAATTGTGTTGTATACGCAAACAATTTCTACTAAAGATACTTGTTATACCTATTTGATTCAATCATCAGGCAAAAGTTGTTAATAGTCATAGAAACAAGTTTTTTACAGCAGTTCGTTCCATCACATGCGCGAGAATTTTTGTTGGACTTTTATTTCAAATTTAGTACATATGTAAAACAGCATGATAAAAAACTACCTATTGAAATTGGAACATATCCCTCATGAAGTGTGATTGTCAGAGTCGAGTAAACTGTCATGTTTTATATAAACTATATTTTATTATAATATTAGGGAAAAATGTTATTAAGGTGATAATCAAGCACACAATACCGAGATGAACAAGATATTGAAGCTGCAAATTCACGCGACGATAGTGCCGTATTGTTATTGTAAACAATATAGGTAGGTAGGTACACATGGCAAAAACTAAAATTGCAAACTTG
Organism: Stenurella melanura; assembly: GCA_963583905.1. Classification (NCBI taxonomy): domain Eukaryota; kingdom Metazoa; phylum Arthropoda; class Insecta; order Coleoptera; family Cerambycidae; genus Stenurella; species Stenurella melanura. Next base: position 26,120,527 of record OY757318.1, on the reverse strand, counting down.
TCTTAAAACTATTTAAAAAATGTAAAACAAACAAAGCAATTTTTGGAATTCTTATATTCGAACTATTGAAATGACACCTCACATATGTCGGGATAAAAAAATAAGTGTCACATTTTGCTCTACAAATGGACGTTAGAAAAGTGACTGTTGAGCAGCATGCAGAACACCAAGCTCTAACTGTATGTGAAATTTCATATTTCTAGTTATAATAGTATTAATGTCTTTATAAAGAGAAAATACATTCGCTTTCAGGGGTGGTAGTTGGTCACCGAAAATGTGATCAAGTGAACGATTGACAAAAAAATCAACATATTTTTTTAAAGAAAATATATATTTTTTATCCTTCAATGTAGAGGGGAGGGGGAGTTTAAAAACGAACGTCCGTGTACTCGTGTAATGTGTGGCCTCATAACTTAATCTTACAGGTATGGTTCTCTGACCCTAATACTTTCGAAAATAAGTCGCTGTGACAAATACACGGATGGACTGACGGACGAACAAACGAGTCACGCTATAAGGGTTCCGATTTTTAACTTTGAGTAGGGAACCCTAAAAATAGAGATTATAGGCCGTACACTTAATCACAGTTATTACAGCGTTCTGCCGCCAATCTAGATTTCTGACTTGAGGTTTGCAGATGATACCACCTTAGCTGCAGCAAGCGAGGATGAGCTCATGCATGGGCAACCTCCAAGATTGTAGCCTGAGCAAATGAAAACTACCAAAACAAGTAGGGTACATCATTGTGAGGTACTAAACAAGACGGTTTATCTTGGAGTTCTTATGTGAATACAGATGAGAATATCGGTAGCTAACCAGTTAAGAAAAAGTTGACGTGACAGCAATATCAAGAGTCGCACAAAGACCAGACTTGCAATGTTCTAGTTTTCTCCATTTTATTCATGCCCCTGAGGTATGAACTATTAAGGGGGCAGACGAAAGACGTATTGATGTTTTCAAAATGTGAACTTGGATACATTTCCAACGAATTCCCTGGACGGCTCATCGCACCAACAACTCGATTCTCCAAGAAATACTTCCCCAAAACGACTTTTCAGCATCGTATTCTCCCAAATCCTCTCGTATATTGACCACATCAACCGGAGAGAGGACAATATAGAACGATTCAGGGAAAAGCAGAAGGCAAGAAGTAAAGAAAATAATCTCCAAAACGTTGGACTAATGTCGAAAAGCTAATGGGAAACAATGATAAATCGTGAAGCAGGCACGACAGTTGACGTGAGTCTGTCGGACATGCTATGTACCAAAGGGAGGCCAATTAGAACATTACTCTAATTACAAAATGTCTATCAAGATGTAAATAAAAAGAGAGAGACGTAACCATATAGATGTAGGCACCATGTAAAGGTGAATCCTGCTATATTCGAAAATAACGTTAATCGAAAAGGTATTTGCAGACGGCCATGTCCGACGGTTACTTCTATGCGTTACAGCCTGTACTTGGTAAGTACAAACATTTTTGCTCTCTTACTCAAAATAGAATCTTCCACTATTATTTGTAGATTTAATTTTGCTGAACCAAACTGGAAGTGTCTCAGTGTTATTCCAAAACATAATTGTTTCCTTTGTCTTTATTTTAGTAGGATTTTTAAATTCGGTTAAGTTTATTAAATAAGACGATGAAATAAAAAGTAATCAACTTTTCCGGAATTATGTGAAAAAATTATTCTATTTTATATAGTTTGAAAACACCATTTTACAAACATTTTTTGTTTTAGGTGGCGTTAAATTTATTAATTGTTTAAAGTCGCACCTTGACTATATGTATGTCTAAAATTAAATTATCTGGCAATTTCTAATGTAATACGCTCGTTAACATCAGCGGCTAATTATTTAATGATTTAAACTTAATTGGAATTACGCCACAAATATTTTTTAGTTTCTCACGATTTACATGTGCATAAATTAAACACACTTAGAAATATGTTTAAAACAATTTCAACCACTATTTATATTATAAACGGTTATTGTTTGATTAGTAACGTATGTAGTGGAGTGCTGATACAAAAAAATGTTTTATTCATATAAAAAAGAAAAATGCGGACATTTCAAGTCGCAATTAACAGTTTTATTCGTTTTTTAAATTAAATTCTGTAATAAATCCACTTTGGCAGACTGCGTGGTCCTTAAAAAATTATTTTAAGATAACGATACGAAATTATAATGATGATTGGTGTTGGTAACCGAACACGCACTCAAGAAGACGTGCGTGTTTTAGTTAATACAATGTATCCGAATTTGTACGCGTTTAACCCATTCAACAGTAAGCAAAATTAGCAAACTAGGGCATATTAAGCTACGTACAGATCGCAACACAACGACGAACATAACGAAGTGAACAAAGTAGTTAGTGTCGGTTTTAAACGAAATAACGATGTAAATCATTAGATTGCATCCTAGTAGAATTATTAAATTGTTTATTCACTTACTCCTTAATTAAAGGACCCCGCAAATTCCTCATAGCCACATGGCCTGAAAATTGTTTTTTTTTCTACATCCGTTTGAGGCGTTCGCATTTCGCCATTACACGATGTTTCTTCTGCATCGCAAAAAGCAATAGTCAATTACAAACTAAAGTTAGCGAAGATATTACGCTCAAAACAGTCAAGTGAAAAGGCAAAAGAACAATTTCGGATGCATGGCGTTTATTGAACCTGGGCCGCTCACGCTGTTAGTTGTGGTAGTGCTGCCAACTCTAATTAGTATTAGTATTAGTGTGCATTGGAATGGAATACAACTCACTTTTCACCTACTTCCAGATGTCGTATTGACTTGAAATTTGGCATATGTATATGGGTCACATGACAATACAATTTGATATTTTTGCTTTACTTATTGTCCTCTTTTATCCCCAACCCCTCACCGAATAACTTAAAATGAAAAACTTTATGTGAGTGAGTACTACCACAGACCTACAGGGAGCCACTTTTCATATAAGCCAATTTTGCCCGCGTCATGGAATTTTGGTGTCAGTTCTGGTCACGATTTTTTATGTTTTCGAATACATGAATAAAACTTACGTCAAGGTGTAGATTTCGAGGCATACAATGAGATTATAGTGGGACGCCATGCAGGCGCGGATTCAGAGGGGAGGGGGGAGTGTCCCCACCTGGAGCAAAGTTTAGATAAGAAAACCTGATATAAAAATTAATTTGTTTTAATGCATTTATTTTATTTTTCCCCATTAAATAATTGTCGCCCCTCCCTCAACAAAATGCTGGATCCGCACCTGGTGCCATGCTTAATTTGCCAGCAACTCCACTACACCCTCAATTAAAGTCATATTTTTCGTTTTCTTAACTCATCGAATACATGGATGATTTTTTTTAAATGAAAGTACAAACCTTCTAGTTATTAAAAAAACAGGGTGCCTCTACTTATTTGCCTTCATCCCCTCATGGCTGCTTCGCTCACGCCAAAATTCTATAACGCGGACAAAATTTGCTTATATGAAAAGTGGCTCCTTGTAGGTCTGTAGTAGTACTTACTCATACACATAAAGTATTTCATGTATCTTATTCATAGCCAATTGTACAGCCGGCTCTCGGCCTAAGAGCTCGTTATAATCCATACGTGTATAAAATTTCGAGTCAATATCTTAAACCGGTCTCGTTCCAGAGAAAACGTGAGCACAAAAAAAGTTACAGACAGACCGGAAGATCGACGTTTTATTTCAACAAAAAAAAAAAGATTTTTTTTTTACGATTACTACACTTCCAATCCACTTCGTGGGTTGGAAGTAATTGGTATCTGAGAAAGACATGATCAAAACTCAGAAATTCTCAATTCAATATTTTAAAATTATTTTTAAATCTAGAGGGTATTTCACATAGCGGTGATAAGCTAATACTTTATTTTTTAAACAGAATACTCAACATTTTATTATACAGGGTGTCCCGTAATAACATGAAAAGAATTTAACTACTAATTTTTGATCGAAAATGAAGGTGTGTTCTTCATATACATTTTTTTTAGATCATCCTTTCGTGTCCAGCTACACACCGTTAAAAGGGGGTGCAAAGAACGTTTTTTAATTTTTATCTAAAAATAGTTCACAAGCCAAATGATCATATCTGTACATAATACTGTCAAATTATGATTTGACACCAGCCTACTTAGTGTTTTGAATAATACAATAGCGCTCGTCGCTTTTTACTGATCACTTAGGCAGATGTAATTTAGTTTTTTTCGAGGTTTTTTGTTCAAAAACGGTCGACTTTACGAAATGTTTTCAAGAGGTAAAAAAGTTTCTAAATGAATCATATTGTTTAGTTCCTTTTTTTAATTGAAAGAAAAAAAATAGCAGACAGAAATATATTTACAAAATTATAAGAAGGGTAGTTAATATCACCCCTTTGTTTACACGCTAGATAGATGAAATAATTTCGTTAGATGCCTTTTCATTAGTAATTGATATGTGCCAAATTTCGTCTTTTTCCGATTACGTTGAATTCAGATAAAAATTAAAAACCGTTCTTTTGCACGCCCCCTTAAGGAGGTGTAGCTGGACAAGAAAGGCTTATTTTGAAAAATTTTATATGAATAACCACCTTCATTTTAGATAAGGAATTGGTAGTTAAATTTTTTGAACGTTATTACGAGACACCCTGTATATTTAACAGTGTTCCCCACGACGCGATAACTCAAACGTCTACATTTTTAAACCGTCACAATTCAAGTTTTTCAAATAGAACACCCTGTATGTTTTTATTTAAAATGTGTCAACAACCAATTACTCAAAAGCTGACATCCATAGTGACCACTTTCTATTCGACTTGAATTTTTCAAAAATCTTTAAAAAAAGTTGACAGTATGGCGTATCAGGGTGTAGATAATTGATTGCTGAATTTTAAGTAAAAACATACAGGGTGGTTAATTTGAAAAAAATTAGTTATGACAGTTTAAAAATGTAAGAATTTCAATCAACTTGGGAACAACCTGTAGAAGTGGGTTCGACTATGGGACGCCTCTAAATTGTAAGCAAACATATTATTTATAGGATTTGATAAACAGCATACAAAATAATCTATGAAAAATAAAAAGAAAAATTACCTATTATTAATTTCCAATATTTGCATTATTTCAAAAACCTACAGTCTGTGTGGTTCTGTTAAAAATTAAAAAAAATGTAAAATGAATTTGTCTATTTTTTTGACAATTCTCACTTTAACATTAGTATCCACTAGCCCCTTACGACTATTAAGAATAAGGTTTTTAAATAAATAAGAACATGAAACCTACCTATTCAATAGAAGATGAATATCTAATTAAAAAGAAAAAATTAATCTTTGTATTTCTCTAACAACTTACATATATCTGGCTGTGATAGAGAACAAAAAGCCCTAAACTGATTTTTTTTACAAAATGACAAATGATACATGCATGGATAGAAAATTAAGAGTCAAATACAAGTTGAAAAAAATATCGGGTGTTCCATTAAAAAAATTCAATTATCAGCTTGCCACCCACCACTATATGTAAAACACCCTGTAGATTTAAAATTAATTTTAGAATATACTGTTTTTGATCTTCTACAACTTCATCTCAGAAATTGTTTAAAATTTCAAATGGTTGAAAAGATATTGACCGCCCACGCACTAATGACTCACCCTGTATAAACTAGGGGGAGTTGGGGCAGATTGATGCAGGTTTTTTTATAAATCAAAAACTGACTAATAGACCCAATAAGAAAAAAAGTTTGAACCGTCAATGCATACACAATTATATTTAGCCCTTTAACACATTAAAGTTTTTCTCATATCTTTACCCGAAAAAAAGAAATTCGCGATTTAAAAAAAAATGGGATTTGCATCAAATCGCCCCTATGTGACATTAAATCAGCATATGGGGCACATTGATACTTCAAGTAGGTACTTAAAAAAATATAGGAATATTATTTTATTAAAATGTTTATTAGTTAGGTACTCAAAAACATAAGAAATATTATAATAATACTATTTAGACAAATAAAATGTCGATATCATAATAATTTGAATCCCAACAAAATTATAGCTTGCAGAAATAATGAAACTGAAGAAAAGTAAGAAAAAATAAGTTTAGAATTGCTTATTGTACGTTATAAGAACTAAAATTAAAATGAAAACTAAAGAGTGAAGCAGTTCTGCTTGTTCCTTTGATGATACGAGGTCTTGGCAACTTACAAATTTTGTCCGAGTTTTCAACACTAGATTTGTCTTCCATATTTGGATAAACAAACACTAATGATGTGGATTATTTCAAATTCGGAAAAATATTTTGAATTTCTTCTAGTTTCGATACATCTGTGTCGCTGTCATCTAGAATTGGATGCCCAGATTCGCAAGCACTGGAATCTGAATCAATTTCGCATCTCCGTGGTCTTTTGTTTATGTTTTTGTTTGTGGTAGTAAAGCCTAGTAGATTTTTTGCTGTTTTTAATTGTTTTGCCTTCTCTTTCATTTCTTTTCTTTTTCATCGTGAATCATCTGCAATCTGTCTTTTCTGGCGTGTCTGTAAAAATTTTTGATTTTCCCTTTTCTCTGCCTCTTCGTTTTGATGTTGTTTTTTGGGTCTTTGGATATGGCCTAATGGCTTCAGGTGTTATCATGACAGCCGAGGTGGATGGAGGGGGCGTACCAGAGTTTTTTTTGTTCTTTAGTAAAAACATGTGATGTCGTATATTTCGTTGCGTAAGTTTCACTCCTTGGTAGGTTTTCATTATTTCGTTTTTCATTAATCCTGATTTTTTCAATGCGATGTTGTAAAGTAGGTGCTTTTAAATCGTACTTATCAGCTGCTTTTCTTATTGACATAATCCCAGCCAGGACTTCAGTGATTGCAGATTTAACACTCTCTTCATTTATTTGAAATCGATCAGTTTTTTTCTTATAATTCCTCACCATATTTTCTGAAAAATAATATTACAGTAAGTATTTGAATACTATATCCTTTATTTGTGAGGGGTACATTGATACACATCAAACCGCCCCATGTATGGATGTATCAATCTACCCCACCAAGTGGACTTTTGCAAACATTAACCTCACAAAAAAATTGTAAAAGATTATCAAAAAATCTTTCATACATACATTACTTAGATTTGTACTTACCTGGATGAAAGATAATCAAACAGAAGATACATGATTTTCACGAGAAATAGCGTTTAATCGGTGGCTTCGGAAATTTACTTGGAGCATTCAAAAACACAACTGTTCTTAATAACTGCGAAATTCGGACTGCAGAATTCCAAGCTTCCGTTGATAATATCGGTTCACAACCGCCATCTATTGAGAGGCGGTGGATTTTTTTAGCTGCTTTACTGTTGGAAGAAATAGTGGTATATCAATGTGCCCCCTGCATCAATCTGCCCCCACTCCCCCTATGCTTTATTACAGATCCAAATATTCCTAAAGTTTTTAATGAAGACTATGAAACGAATGAAAGTTACAATCAGGCATCGCCGATTACACATTTAAAAAATAAATAGAAGAGGCATTGACAATGTACTTAATCTCAGAGCTATAACGTAAACGAGAATTGTGTCGCGTTCTTCAAAATGTTCCTCAAATGGGTATAGTTAACTACATATATTTAATGCACATAAAAAACCTCAAAGCTTTGCCGCTACGTATAGATATGCTCCATTTTTGTAGAAAATGTTAAATCATAAATATATTGTATTACTTAAGGTGGCCATTCCCTAGAAAGAGAGATCCGACAGGGAAATATTTACTATATTTAGCTATAACTTTTTTTTCTTACTACGTATATTTAAAAAACCTATAAGAGTACCTAAGTAGAACCGTAACAAGACTATTACTATGAATTTTCACTCAATAATTTTAGTGGTTTGCAAAATAGCTCGATTTAAATTTAAAAATTGTGTTAATCTTCCTATTTTGTAGTTTTAAATCGAGCTATTTTGCAAACCACTGAAATTATTGAATGAAAATTCATAGTAATAGTCTTGTTATAGTTCTACTTAGGTACCCTCATATTTTTTTTAAATATACGTACTAAGAAAAAAAAGCTATGGGCAAAAATAATCAATATTTCCCTATCGGATGTCTTTTTCTAGGGAATGGCCACCTTAATAGATAGAACAACATTGTTCTCATGCAAAGTATGTTTTGACATGATTAAAATAAGAAATTAACGAAAACACACCTGTTTGATTATAATTTCAAATTATTTTGATATAGTTACTTCACTCCCTCCTACCGAAAATATTTTAGGATGTAACGGTTTACAGCAGGTTGTAAACCCTACCCACAACAGTGTCGACAGACTCGAACTTAATATTGTCAGTGTCAATGTAGGAATATCGAATTCGTCAATGTTCCAGAAATATGGAAGATATTATTCCTCTCTAGACACAAGCGAGTATTTTTTTTAAATTTATCATTGTATCAAATAACTATTTATTTACCAAAGACAATACTTCTAAATTTCTACTAAAATTTTAATTACGGTTCTGTGGGATATCACTCATGCTAACGAGACAGAGATGTATGGTCGGTTATTATGGCTTTCTTTATGTGCATTAAATATGTGTAGTCAACTATATTCGCAGTCAGTCACGCCCGACTACAATTTCTATTCGTTATTATTGTTATTATTTACTTGAAAACTAATTATACCAACTTCGCTATGTTCGGAGATAAGTTACTGATATGCATGCCCATTATTCGAAGAGTTGTGTGGATTTTTTATTAAATTATGATAAATGGGGTTCTATAACCTCGTAGTTTCGTCTTTAATTTAGCCAAGTCGAACATTACATAGCCAGTTTTTTTCCTGTGAACTTGAAAAGCAAAAGTTTATGCCTCCGTCCAGGATTAAGTAATATTGTGTATTAATGTTTCACCCACAACAGTCACAACTTTTAATTTGTTGGCTGCCAAAATATTAAAAGTTACAATACAAGATTTATATGTACTCTCCTGTCTGCGGAGTAATGATGAAGATTTTTTTGAAGGACATAAGTAATTGTCACAAGTCGCAAAAAGAAATACAATTTTCAAACGATAAAAAATCATAAATTAGATCTTATTTTTTAATATGTCCCTTTTGTAAATCTCACAAACGCTTTCTCTATCCCTACTCGTGTGAACAAAATAATGTACAACGTCTTGGTAATAGAAGCTACGCAGAAAATGATTTACGGTGAAATTGGATACCAAAATATTATTTGACGCGATCCAAACAAGAACCGTTCCAGTAACGAAAGTGATGAGAATTTTCAGCATCCCTACCTACTAACCCTTCGATCAATGACGAGAATAATTACCGAAAATTTACATTTATATCTATATAATATATGTAAAGTGGACAATTTGGTATTTTCTCAAAATAGATATGAATATTGCATTCGAATATCAGAATATATTATTAAGGGCATCCGACACCATTCTAGTTAATATGGAATTAATCTAAAAAATGCGATTGATTAAAGTAATCAGGCAACTAGCTAGATGGTGAATATTTAGAGCCCAAAAGTATGCAAATGTGGACGCTCACGTCGTCCCAACCGGGAAACAAGTATCAAATGAATTATTTTACGCTGGGTCCCAGTGGGATTTGAACCATCGATCTGCGAAACCGATACACAGACTAGGCCAGGCTTGCGAAACATCCCTTAGGAAAAAATGAATACTCAACTCTAATCCGCGTCACAGGGAAATAAATCATATATTTATTATTTTTGCTTGGCACTAATTCGCTCATTTTACTCTGTATATACTAAGCAAAATGAGACTTGCTGTTAAGACGTCGCAAAAACAATAAAGAAACTAACTTATTTAGTTAAGAACCGGAGATTTTTTGCGTTAAAATAAGGTCGAAGGTTGTTGACTTTTTATCGCGTTATTTCGTGATTCTAAATATGTTCCTAGATCGGCGAATAAAAATCTGTTAATTTTTTATAGCCAAAATTTTATTTTTTTAAATTGTCACTTGTAATCTCCCAAGTGCTTGAATTATTGCCGGACATTTTTTGAGTACCTACATGAATTTTCTTAAAAAATTCATGTGAATTTTCTTAAAAAATTCATGTACGAGAAAAGTTTCCTGCAATTAATTCAATCACACGGGGGGATTCAGTAAGAAAATTTCACACGAAAATAAATTAAATAAACTCTGTTTTCAACTGACATTAAGATTTTTCTAAGACATAACAAGGTATGAGATTAGTAGGCCATGAATGGGTCTTGTTGACAAAGTGACAGAAACGCATCGGAATTAGTAAGTCGTGTTGTGTCAAAAGTTAAAATTATAAGAGTTATTTCTATCTATATACGTATAATAGATAAATAATATCTTTTCCACCCATTTTAGTTTCAAAAAATTACTGAACATTGTGTGTTATGGAATAAGTTTTTGTTTTCTTTATATATTTTCGCGTTTTATACACATAACATAGCACAGTTCCAGCACAGTATAACTTGACGAGATGGCTTTGAAATAAAACGTAATTAGTTATTTATCATTATTTCATTGACAGTTTAGCCAGTTTAAGCTCAATATTTCTTATTGTTGAATTTATTTTCCAGGTTTTTAAAGAATAAGATTATAGAGTATGAAAAAAGAACATAATATACAATATGCGCATATTGCGAAGAACTTTGTCAAGTTAAAAAAGCCATCCGAAATTGAAATATCATACCTGATGAGAAGTATAATATGGAGGAAAACCAAAATGAGAAGTTATTCACGATCATAATTATTAGGTAGGTATTAAACATGAAATGAAATGTTGTTTCGCAAAGGTCAATGATTTTTTTTATGATTATCTCATTTAATATGAAAAATAAAATTCCAGTTTTATGTAACAGCCAATGTCAAATATGATCATGTCAACAATTTGGCAGAAAAATTTTCACTTATTAATTTCGTTCAAGGTACCCTGGAGGATGAAAATTTCCGGAAATTTTTTGGGTTGCCATGGTAACGTCACAAAAACAAACTTCTGATTGGCTAAAAAGGTGACGTGTGAAATTTTCACGATAACCTCTTTCTTTAAAAAAAGAGAAAAAATGCTTTATATAAAAGTTGTAGCTAAAATTATCTATTATCTATTTAAACTCGATGTTAAAAACATCAAAATTACAATTTATTTTTAAACTTCAGATTATGAAAAATGGAGCTAAAAATTACTTTAGCCTAAGAACGTCTATCTACATTGGTGCCGGACCAATAAGTTGTACCGATTTTCCAGATTTTCAATATTTTTTTTTAATGCGTTATGGAAATGAAAAATCTCGATGGTATCTCAACAAATGTTTTAAAGAAATCACTCAATAATATATTCGCTTACGTTTTACTAATATATGTTAATTCTAATGAAAACAGAGTTTTTAGAAATAAATATTTTCATAACTACAATACAACAGCGCTCTCTTTGAAAGAAACCCTAATTATATAGATATTAAATGTTACAACCATTTATCTTCGACAATCAAAGACATTAATAGCCTAAACACATTTAAGAATAACCTATAGTCTTGTTAGGAAAAAACTTTTGTATTGACAGAATACTTGGATATTTAACTTTTTAAATTTTCGACTCAAACGAATATTTTTTCAATGAAGTCAATATCTTAATTTTATTTTAACTTCTTTAATAATGGAGTGGGGATGTTGGTAGGGGGTGGCCTAAGTCATAAAAAACTTGAGAGCTTGGCTTCTAGTATATACACCAAATCTCATATTTCTGGACTCTTACTGGTTTGCTTTATTTATTTTTCCATATTTACCCCCTAACCCCTCAACGAAATCATTTCAAAATTTAATCCAGTTCCAGATGTCGTTATAATGGAATGGGGGTTGTGGTAGCGGGGGTGGAAATGTTATAAAAAAAATGTACGGCTTTGGTTTCTAACACATACACCAAATCCCAAATTTCTAGACTCTTACCAGCTTGTTTATTACTTATTTTCACCTATTTACCCCCCAACCCTTCAGCGAAGTAAACCCAAAATATAATCTAGTAATAGTGGGGTCAAAGAATAAACGAATACATTAACAAAACATTTTTTCAGGCAACGATTGGTATTTACTGTTAGTTTATTTCCGTATGTAACATTTAAAACACATGCCTACCGCCGAATAACGAGATTTATAGGTAAAAATAAAATAACTTCAACTAAATCATTTCTCTCTGCAGTTTGGCAGAACAATCAAATAATATTTCTCGACTACCTACCAAAATACATCGGTTCATCCCTCACGGCCTCAATTGGTCCTGACATTTTCACTGATAAAAACATTCCTGAATTTGATTTTGCATTTAACTTTTCTAAATGAAAAAAATATTGAACAGGCAGCAAAGCCGGTTACAAGCCGACAAACCGCTTCAGATAAAATCTTGGGTATGGCCAATCTAATAAACAATAAGCCAACTTAAACGTAAAATATTGTGAATAAGTTGTATAATACAAATATAAAATTTGACGTGAAACATCATCGTAAAAGTACGTTATGTTTTTAAGTTAGCAAAATACCTCAAACGGGCTGAAATATCTTTATTTAAAATGATTGATTATGCCTTTTACTAGGCTTTCAAATTTTCCTGATAATACAGTTATCTCAAAGTTTCACATTCTTGCCTAATCTGAACTTTTTACGTATATAGGAAATGGGGAGAGGTCGTCATTATATTAAGAATAATTGACATCCACTTTTATCTGATTGACGATGGTCTTTGAAGTTTTATAGAAAATAAAGACCAGAAAATTGTTTTATTAAAGATAACTATATTTTTCTATTGCGACTCTAGTTTGGTAGTTGCTGAATTAAATTCTCAAGCTTCACCGTGCTTGCTACAAAAATTAAATTGTAATTAAGATCACTAGAGATCACTAGAGAGTTAGAGACGTGTGAATTATCATGTTTTATATAAACTGTGTTATGTTATGTTATATTATAAATTTAGAGCAACATGTTAAAATACATTTTTCATCACTATTTGATAATAACGTTTTTTCTCGGCCAACAGCAAAACACTATGTGCTGCAGATCTGTACGGAATATTGTTGACCATTTTCTAACATAAATAAAGTCACTTTAGCAAATGACTTTTGAAGCATGTCTTAACAATTTACGTATATTTAACGCAGCCTATATATTTCTTAAATGCTCTTATTTATATTGGACTTTAGCTATTGCTATTCCTCCACTCAACCAGGACACGTATACATAGACATCACCACAACAACCATTCCCTACGATATTGCCAACTGCCGCAACTGAGACTCGAACTTATACCTTAGGAGCAAGTGTGCAAAATCGACTTATTTTGAATATGAGGAAAATATTATAAAAGTAAAAAAAAATTGCTGGTACAGGAAAAAGTGCGGCAAATTTAAAAATTGATCATAATCCAACCGAATGAATACTACTTCTACTTTGCGACAAAACATTTGTTATAAGTATTTGAAGCCATGTACAAAAAGTTACAATTTTCCCATGGTCCAAAAAAGTTACAAGGCCATTTTAGACTCGGAATTAAGCAAATTGGCTGGAATTGATACGTGTTGTTCCCAGGGCCGGTTTTATGCAATTTTTATGGGGGGGTGTGAAATTGTTATAATGCCGAATGACTTCTTCTCATCTGGTCCTCTGTTTTGTTTGTATATAAAGTTGATTTAATTTTTGGGATACAAAAAAATGTAAATCTGATTGAAGAAAAAACCTTTATTTGAAAGTAAAATGCAAAATATAAAAGATACAAAACGGTTATTCCTTATGTTTGTTGGGTATTTTACCACTGTGAAAATATGTCAAAATATTGATGAAAAAAACCTCTGCGCCAAAAGGATAAGACAGAGAGTGGGTAGTTCTTAATATTTTTAGTACAAAATATCTCACACCAGTCACACCTAAAAATATATAAACTGAAAGAAAATTGTTAAATGATAATGAAGTAAATTAAATCGAAGGCTGTTGACGTTTCGGAAACTATTTATTTTTCCGTTATCAAAACTTTCACTTGTGTGACATTTTGTACTAGAATGATTAAAAACCAGCCTCTCTCTGTCTGATTCTTTTGGCGCAGAGGTTTTTTCCATCAAAATTTTTACATGTTTTTACAGTGGCAACATACCCAACAAACATAATAAATGAATATTGCCACAAATTAATTATAAATAAAACGGATATATTATTATACAACTTAATTTTTTTTTAAGCAACTTTAACTCTTCTTTCTTTTAAAGTGGCCCATCGTGCAACTAAAATGTTGAAAGGTATTTGTTCCAGAATATCCCTCTCTGATGATAAGATTAATAATGAGTCTAAACGTGAATCGGTAATTGTTGTTCTAACAAAAATTTTTACGAGTTTTAGTTTGCTGAAACTCCTTTCATTGCAAGACACACTCACCGGCACCGTTTGAATTAAAGTACATAATTTGTTACACAATGGTAGAATGATCTTTAGTTCATAAGCCTTTTCAACAATTTTATCTAGAGATGTAACTCGCGATCAACGCTAGAGGCTAGAACAAGTAGATTTGGCCTCGCTGTTGCGGGCTGCTGTGTTTAAAGGATGATTTTAAGTCAAATACAAGATACAAGATAGGGGTTGCTCGACAAGTAATAATTATTTATGACATTGAGTTTCTATTGTTTTGAGTTTTTCTATGATTTTATGTACATAATTGCCGAACGCTGAAAGTGCCGAATGGTAAACGATTTGCCGAATGGGCTTCAAACTTGGGGGGGTGTGATACCCCCCATACCCCCCCTATATCCGGCCCCGGTTGTTCCCCTCGAAATCCGGATCAAAAGTTCTCATGGGCACAAGGTCGGAAAATGGACAGTTTTCCAGATATCGGGGGTGCGCATTTCTTACGGAAAGTGGCCCCCGCCCCGGTGAAATTCGCTGTAATCGAACACAGCGAAACACAGAGAAACGTCAAGCAATGTTGAATAACCACTGTAAGAACCAACAGATCAAATTATTGAGATTTAGAGCCAATTTAGTCGACTCAATGCTTACGTGTTAGGCCTGCCAAGATTTAAAAAAAAGTTTACCTAAAAATATTGCAAAATTGAACAATTGAATATAGGTTCTCTCTACTAAGCCGCCTTCAATTTGCGTCACATAGTTCCTGCCTGTTTTGTGGTCGAGATTTATAAACTTTGCTTTTAAAAGTACCCCACAAAAAAAAATCAAGGGGTGTTAAATCCGGCGATCTTGGAGGCCAGGCTATCAATGGACTACTACGTCTAATCCACCTGCCGGAAAAATTTTGGTTGAGCCATGTCCTGAAAATTGCTGCATGGTGTGGAGTACATCCATCTAGTTGGAAATATAACTGTTGTCTTCCCTACAGGTTTTCAAACTCGTTCCAACACTGATTTCTCAAGAATTCCAGAAAATTTAAACTATTTAAATTTTCATTAAAAAAATAGGAACTAATTAAGCGCTCGTTCAAAATACGACACCAGACATTTATTTTTTGTGTATATTGACTTCTGCAATTGATTACCCAATTGGGATTTCCTCTGCCCAAAATCTACAATTCTGTGAGGAAACCACACCGTTTGTGGTGCACGTAGCCTCATCGCTATAGATGATTTTAGAAGTGGCGGCCGTCGATTTGGATTTATTAAATTCACGGGCAGCGGCTTGATGATCTCACATTATCACCAACAATTTTAATAATCTCTATTTTTTCTTGAAAAGTTAACCTTTGCGCGGGCATAATTATAAAAGCAGGAATATAAATAAGCAATATCTACTCATCAACAATGAATAATTTTTGTTGTTGACAGTTATTTCAGTCAGTTAGTTATTTCAATCATGGTACTCTTTTCATAAATACAAAATCCCATGCAACAGTCATGTTTTGTAAAGTTTAATACAACACAAAGATGCGCTTTTCAAAGATCTATATTAAAAAAAAAATTAACTAAATCGGACATTAAATAATAAATATTATATTTTTTTCTTCTAAGGCTTTGTCGATGAAATGTGAGAATTTGCTGGGGTAAATATAGCAATCGAGAAACTTTTCTATCTTTCAAACTAGACACCAAGTCTATTGGAAAGAAATAAAGGTAGAAAATGAAGACAACTTTTTTATTTGAAACTTTTTTCGGAGATTATTTAGAGAAAATCGCATGTGAACATTTTTTACCAATGAACTATAATGTTATATGTACTTATTGAATTAAACAACTTGCAAAGTGCATTTTTTTGGATTGTTATTTTGCATCAACGAGAAGTAAATTTCTGTTCATTAGTTGCACGTTGTTCTTTGTACCTCATCAATATCTTACGTAATATTATAATAATTTTTGTAAGTAAATTAATCTCTAAACGTTTCTATTTCTTTTTCTATGACAACAAATTATAATACTTACCTCTAAGTAATAAGCATATTAATGTTTTGAAATCTCATATGTTAGATTTTGGGTTTTTAAAAACAATTTATTTATTTAAACAGAACAATATTTATTACTATTGTTGGTTTGCAACTTGGATCACTTAATACTATGTAAAAGTTAACTTCGGAGCACTTGTCCTTAATGATGAAGTTAACAACATGAAATTGATAAAATGTAAAATGTAAAGAGACTTTGTTCTTGTTTAAAACGATTAGGTGAGTTTACAGAATGATGCTGACTTAAGGTGGCCATTCCCTCGAAAGAGACATCCGATAGGGAAATATTTATTATTTTTGCCCATAACTTTTTTTTCTTTCTAGGGAATGGCCACCTTAATGGCAAACCGTCGTCGTTCGGTTGTATTTATAATGTTGCAATTTTATGCAAAAGTTACAAATATTAACTTAATCTAAATCTTGCGCCTCACAAAGTAATCTAAGCCTTAATGTGCATTTTGGATAATGAAAGTACTGAATTACAAATATATGAAACAAAATTTTATTTAATATACTATTAAATTCTTTATGGGAACCAACGGATGAGGAACTTCTACTAGGGTCGAGTAAACTTTAAACTTGTGTATGAGTAAAGGTGGCATTCCCTAGAAAGAGACATCCGATAAAACTATAAGGGTACCTAAGTAAAACCATAACAAGACTATTACTATGAATTTTCATTCAATAATTTCAGCGGGTTGCAAAATACCTAGATTTAAATTTAAAATTTGTTAATATCTTCCTATTTCGTAGTTTTCAATCGAGCTATTTTGCAAACCACTAAAATTATTGAGTGAAAATTCATAGTAATAGTCTTGTTATGGTTCTACTTAGGTACTCTTATAGTTTTTTTTAAATATACGTACTAAGAAAGTTATGGGCAAAAATAATAAGTATTTCCCTATCGGATGTCTCTTTCTAGGGAATGGCCACCTTAATAAGTGGGCGTATGATTTCATTTTCTCTTACACACAAAGTAAAAGCAGTAGCCTAAAAACATTGTTCACGTATTATTTGTCGACAAAGCTTAGTTCAGTCGACGAAGCGGACCGGCGGCCAAGTTAAAATATATAGACTATAATAATAATAATAATAACAATAACAGGTTAGGTATATAATAATGTGATTAAATCTAATATAACGCACACATTGTGATACAAGTCACTGATCGGCCAGAAAAGCGCAGGAACAACGGAGTGCTGTACAAAAATAATCATATTTTTTAACAATGTAATAAAGCAATGCTGATAATGGGGTCACTTAGTCAAACATCATATTGCATTTTTTAGTACGTGTATATGAGGTAATCGTCGAATAATTACAATACTGAAAATTCGAGATCAACTGGATAAATAGTTTCAGAAATATACTGCTTTAAACATAAACCAATGCGCATATACTCCCAAAATTTGTCTCGAGGATACGTTTAATAATTTAAAAGCAGACCTACCTATCAATAAAAATATCAGATCATTAGGAGAAAGAAGGAAGCTGCCAATATAAACACAAAACGACCAAAAGATAAGTCTAGTCTAGTCTATTAATTGTATTTGCTTATTAATTTTTAGTTTATTACACAACAGAGAAAAAAATTTAAAGTAAAATTGAAAAGGTATTAAATATAGGTAATGAAATAGAAAAATACCCGGAATTGAAATGCGCAATTGGAAAACGGAAATTAACACTGACTGCTTCAAAAACCAATATACAGGGTGCATAAAATATTCCCTCGGGTCTCTTTCTCATAAGCCGCTAAAAAAAGGTATTATTTTTTACCGCGAGATGAGGCCCTTCCCAGCACTTCCACCGTAAATGGATATTTACCGGTGGAACGGTTAATAAAAATAAAAAATAAAAATAAAAGCTGCTAGATTCAGAAACAGAAAACTTAGAAGAAGAATAAATAAGGAGATAGTGATTGATGGAAACTTAAAAGAAGCATGGAAATTGAAAAGAAGCATCTTGCAAACGCCTACACCTACCAACCAATGATGACAGATGGAACCTTAAAAGAAGCATCTCCCAAACACCTACACATCCCATCCTATATTCTACCCCATACGTCATCTGGCTCTCGCTGCTGGCAACAAGCATGTCTAATGTCCAACCCGGCGTATGCAGTCGATCCGGCGGTATATAAAACATCCGAGATTTGGTTCCGGTGCGCGATTTGGCCGTCTGTTGGGCGTGTTCGACGACGACCAAGCTGCGTGTTAGAGGTGTTTCAAAATCTTATGAACCGCGAGATGCGCAAAAGGCAAAGTTTGTTCTGGGTTGTAAGTGTATTTTGAAAACACTGACGGCTACCTTGCTGTATAGGTACATAAACAAGAGCTCGGGATGTATTGTAAACAACAAATTTAATAATTTTAAGAAGAGAATAATAGCTGAAATTGGATGGTTAAATACTGAGAGAAGGAGGGTTCTACATTGTTGCACATTTTATCATAAAATCATCACTACAAAGAAACCTCAGTATTTACTAAATAAATTAAGATTCAGAACGGACATCCATAACATCAATATTCGATTTAAAAACATTTTAACCCCTCCTCAGCATAGAACCACTCTTTTTCGGTCCTCTTTCACATTTTACTCCGCAAAACTTTATAATAGGCTCTCACCAGATCTCAAACAACTCGGCTCTGTCATGTTCTCAAAAAGACTCAAAACGCTATTGCTACATAACAGTACTTTCTTGGCATAAACGACTGGCTAGTTTGAGTATTGATGTTTTTTCCTAGGCAAATTAGTTATCTTTTTTAGTTATTTAATTTTATTGAACTTTTTAGGTTGAATGGAAGAGCAATAATTTTGGATGATATATCCAAAATAATTGAACTCCGCCTTTTCCACAAAGTATTTATTAATTATGAGTATTGTTTATCTGTTTGTAAGTGTATATATTTTTGTGGAATAAAGACTATTATTATTATTATTATTATTATAAGTGTAACTGAGTTCACGACAGAGATTATGTCTCTGCGCATATTAAGGTCACAGCTCATGAGATTTTGAAACACCTCTAGAACGAACCTCCAGACTGGACGCCCAGAATCGACAGCAATGCTCACCTTACGCTGTATTAGAGAGTATAAAGAGAAAAGTAAATTTCATAATAAAAGAACATTCTAACATTATTAAATCATATATATAGCAGTTAATATTACTCACACAATTCGTGTTACTTGTCACATATAAAATTTTAGTTTTTTGCATTTCACTCTAAAATCAAAAGATCTTTCAGAAACTATAATAAAAAAATATTTTAAATGAGCCCATTCTTCTGCAGATTTCATATCAAAGAAGCATGCATCGATCTGCAACAGTTTTAAAAATACCTTGATGTTGAAATTTATACAAGAATACGTTGGCAGCACCTAAATCTAGGAAGAATCCTTTAAGGTGTAAAGTTAAAACTAATCCATTTTCATTAACTGAAGAAATAATTTTACAGCTTTTTTGCAATCGTGGATAGTGGCGTCCTCTATATAGAGATGCGCAAGGTCATTCGAGATAATGTACATATTTGAACTAAACGATGTCTTCAAGTGCACACCTTATGATTAAATTTGTGGCTCTTGATTCCTGACTATACATAAGAGGAAAATGGAATCTACACGCATTGGAATAATCCAAATACTACCCTTCTTAACGAGGAACTAGACATAGAAAACCTCACTTTGTTTACCTCCCTGATGTAACAATGGACGTACCTGCACTGTTTGTTTAATCATAGCTAATGAAATAATTCCTTGGAATGTAATAATACCTGACAATTTAATTGGAATGTTCTCTGTGTTACTGTGTTTAAGACTGCACTCCAGAAACAATGAAACTGCAGATGCAAATAGAAAAATTATATTGATATTTGATAAAGAAATGTTGTGTTCTCTATTTGTTTCTCAAAGAAATATTATAAAGTAACACAAAACTCCATTGATTTCTTTAAGAAATACTTACGTGTACCAAATTTTAAGTCGACATCTTTTTTACTTCCATATCCAAGTAGTGAAAGTAAAGTAATCGTAAACTTTTTTTTTTTTTAATAAGTTTAGAATGCCGAAACGTCGAGAAAATTTGTGCGGAAAAAATATTATCTCCATCGGTCGGTCTGTATGTAACTTCTTTTGTGCGCACGATTTATTCGGAACAGTTTAAGATATTAGCTTGAAACATGGTAACGTAGAACGAGATCTGGTACTAGATTATATTTTGAGCTTACTTCGGTGAAGGGTTGAGGGGTAAATAGTGGAAGTTAAGTAAAGCATACTGGTAAGAGTCCATAAACTTGGGATTTGGCGCATACAGATTCGGCAATTGCGGTTCGTGATATGTAAACGTATATCTGTGCAGGTAAACCACGTCTTGTCGTAGATCAACGCAAGGCATTGGTATTTGTTCATACCACCACCGCTTGACTGAGTCAACGACCCCACGCTGTTTATTCCCAATATCACGAACTATATTTGCCCAATCTGTATACTAGAAACCAAGGCCTCAATTTTTTCAATAACATTTGCCACCCCCACTACCAAGCACCACTCTATTATTAAAGGTGTTAATAAAATAAGATTGAGGCATTCACTTGAAATTTGGTACACATGTACACTGAGTGGGGGGTGGTAGAGATTTAAAACGGAATCATCTCAAAATATAATCTGGTTCCAGATGTCGTTATAATACATACCTACGTGTATCAAATTTCTTAGATGTAGCCAAGGCCTTCGACAGGGTTTGGCATGAAGGTCTCCAGGTGAAGATGTTGTCGATCGGTACTCTCTCCCCACCTGTTCACCATCAACGCGGAGAAGAGCAAATCCATCATCTACAAGAGAGTCAGGAAGCAAACTCCCACAGGACACATCTCCTTGAACGGCGAGAACATTCAATGGTACGATACCGTCAAGTACCTTGGCGTTATCATGGATCGAAGCCTGACGTGGAAAGAGAATACGGAGCGATAATACAGAAAGCGAGGACGAGGAGGACTCTACCCTATGATAGGTAGACAGAGCCAACTCAACCTGAGGAACAAGCTCACGCTTATCAGGACTCTCATTGCACCTACTCTGACATACGCCTCCGTTGCCTGAGGATACCAAGCAGCCACCCATCTGAAGAGGATACAAGCCATGGAAAAAGTCGCACTTCGGTGCGCCGTGGATGCACCATGGTTTGTCAGAAACGCCGACATCTTCAAAAACCTGGAATACACCCCAGTAACTGAAGTCATCCGGGACAGAGGGAAGGACCTATACGCCCATGCAGCAGAGCATGGGAATCCGCTGGTCAAACAGGCGACTGACTATGACCCCAACGACGCTCCGAGGCACAAGAGGCCGAAGCTCCAGATCCTGGATAATGGGTAAGTATAACTAACCCTTTATCCGTTTCAGCCCGATCTGCAAACCACATCGCAAGGGGACAATGACCAAAAACATCCAATTACCCGATCCCGGGGGTACCAAGCAAACAACCATATCGGTTCCCTTACCCTAGCCGGTGCCGACCTCTGACGCTAAGAAAGCGTATCTGGCCGAACACAATCCTGAGCTACACAGTTCATACTTCCCTCCGACGAAATCGGAGCACATGATGCCAATTGGCACCCTGGGCTTCCCACTAGTCAACACTCCCAAATCCCTTTCAAACTCGGAGAGGGCTCAGTAACAGCCGTTCCCTCTCACGACAGACGAAAGACGCTCCCGGGAGCCTATACATGCCAGCGAAGAAAGAGGACCAAGACAGAAGAGCGCCAGAAGAAATGACCCAGCTGGCAGGGTCCAACAACCAGGAACGGGGGGGTTGCTAACTTCGCCAATGCCGTCCGCATTTGCCGGTCCTGGTCTACAGCGATGGTTGGTGCAAAAAGCTCAAGCTCGACCCCTAATCGTCCGAGACCGTCATCTTTAGTCAAGAATATTGGCGTACCAAATTTCAAGTGAATATCTCAATTTAATTTTATTAACCTATTTAATAATGGAGTGGGGTGGTGGTTGGTGTGTTGTCGAATAATATTTAAAAAAAATGATATCTTTGTTTCTGGTATATACACCAAATCCCAAGTTTCCGGATTCCCATCAACTTGATTTACTTATTTTCCACTATTTACACCTTTTTACTCCTCAATTCTTCACCGGAGTAGTAAGCAAAATATATAATCTAGTTGCAGATCTCGTTATACGTATACCAAATTTCAAGTTAATATCTTAAACAGTTCCAGAGAAAAGGTGAACATAGAAATCTCGACGTCTCTTGGCATTCTAAACTTATTTCAACAACAAAAAATGTTGAAATTCTTTTTACGATTACTATACTTCCACTCCACTACGTTGATGTTGAAATAATAAAAAACACCTCTTTATTATCATTTACTCCATATCCGACTAGAACAAGCAAAATGGTTCGCAAATACAGTGTTAAATAATTATTTATAATACTTAAACTATTAGACGCATCATTCATTAGGGTTCTATTCTGATAGTAGATGAAGGACTGAGAGATTGAAAATTGCCATATTTTCAATTGCAAAGTGGAAAAAAAAAAGTAAAAAAATGTAAATAAATATTTTCTCCTCAAATTATGAAAATAGACATAAAAACATACAATTTGAGCCTTATTTAATATTTTGAATTTACTGATGTGAAGAGTTACGAGATGTTTGAATTTACTGATGTGAAGAGTTACGAGAAAGATCGACCAACAGATTGCAACGACAACGACAAGGACAGATCGCTAGATCTCTTTCATTTCCAGATAGACTTTACCTCAATTTAAACGTTTTGTCTTTTTTTGCTTCTGGCGCTTAGTCTATTAAATTGAAAAGCTAAATGGCAAGGTGTTGCAATAGGAATGAATTTTTGGAAATATGAACATTTTCAAGTCTAAAAATACGTATATTACATTAAAACTCGCATCTATACCGGAATCCAGTTTCCAGCACTTCTTGAGAAACTCATTTACAGATTTACTACGTGCCCAACCCTACTTAATGACCTTGGAATTTCCTGTGCAACCGACGAAGATAAATATATATATAACGCGGAAAATACAGCAGCAAATATTCCACTTCTACATAAATGTCAGCTAGAAAATAACCCTAGATTGGGAATCTTCATAATCATAACTAATACTCAGAAAAATCATTTACTTTTACAAAAAGTACCTACCAAGCTTTTCTTCGAAAATGATCCTAATTATTATAGGAGCTAAATACTAAATAAGATTTTGTGGTTACATTTATCGTTACTTCACTTTTTGATCAACCGTGTAAGACTACAGAATCAGTCCGAATTTGTACAAATCAATTAAAGAAATATTTATCTAACTGATTAACAGCTGTAAAATCGGTGGCCACCAAGCTCGGGCCTTATTTCTCCTGGAATCAAGATTTATTACTGTCAAAAACATCCGAAGCTGCACACATTCTTAAGTTAAAATAACATCACTATGCCAGGATTGAAAAACGAAAGATTTACACATTTTAATTATTCAGAGATAGGTACTTAAATTTTGCCATTTATCTACTTGTTATGCCATTTAATTTGTTTTGAATATTTATATTTAGCTACAATGTCGTTGTACCAATAATTTCAATGACCTCATAAATTATAATAAAATTATAAACCGGGTGAGACAAGAAAACAACAACTATTTATTTCTGTTAAAATCACTCCTATTCTGAAGGATGTAAAAATATATCGTTAGTGTCTATAGTGACCTCAATCTACTGAAATGCATCTAATGATCCCAAAAAATAAAAGTCCACAGTTGTAAGAATTGGAAATCTAGACTGTTGTTGATTCAGTTTTGTTGAATTCACGGGGTACTTGTATAATAACTATCGATTAACCCAATCCTAGTTACAAGTCAGTTCTTTTTATTAAATATGTTGTGGGCCCGGCTATTAGAGTTAATAAACACTAAACAGCAACAATATCATTAACAATATCTTTAATGTACGCAATTTTGTTTGCCAAAATAACTTAATTCAGGTGTCCTTCATTCACAAACAAACACTGTTGCAATTTAGTTTTATAATTATAACAGTTTCATTATTATTAGTGCGTACTCAAAGAATGGCGTATAATTTTAATAGGTGGCTGAGAAATACCATGTTTATTTAAAGGTTCTCATTCTAAATATAAAAAATTCCAAAGAACTGATATTAAGTGATTTTTTATCAATAATTTGAAAAACTAAAGCTAAAGTATCTTAGTGGAGAGCGCGCTTAGTTACACTGTCTATTGCGTTCTTGGTTCGATTCCCAGCTCCGACACTGGCAATGGCGGTAGGTAATGGATGTTGTCTGCGTTTTATCGAATGCTTAACCCCCGTTTGAACAGCCTTTACTTTGGACTTGGAGGTTGTCTAATATATGTATGCGGTGTTAACGTTATTACGTTAAATACATTGAGCATATTAAAAAGACAAGACAAAATGTGGAATTTTATATAAATGTAGTCAATATCGACTCCCTGAACGAAGAAATATTGATGAAGAAAGTGACACCCGAACCCGAACGATGATTTTTCAGTATCGTAAAAAAGAAACAAAAAGTTTCATAAGCGGATATAACAATGATTTTTTTTATATTTCTGATTAAAAAGTGCATTAAAATATTATTTATATCAACTTTACGCCTTTATTGTATATAATTATTTATTTATTTGTAGAATATATTATAAGACATTACATAGGAACATTTCTTCTAAATATATTTTTGCCTAACGATATTTTCAAATGAAATTAATAATTATAACGCCATGTTTTTCACTGCATTATTATTGTACGCCTATGGAGTTATATAGCGGAGTAACAATTTGCAATTTATCTTGTGCATAATCTATTATGTGCCACCTAAGACGAAAATTTAACTAACCTAGCTCTAGATCTAGATCTATGAACCAAGTAACGGCAAAATGTGAAATTTTTCCAGTAAGACCGTTTCGGTCCCAGTTGAATGCAACATACATCTAAGCTCATACATTCATGGCTCCGTCATACAAGAAACTACATAGAAATAGGTCAATTCAATACACATTACCTAATACTGACATTCAGGTCGATTAAAGATACGTTCGACTTTGTTATTTGTTTGGCCAAATTTCATGTAATAGGGAACTTGCATAAAAATTTAAATAGGAATATAATACTAAGAAACATAAGGTAACAGTATATAAAAACGTATATTTCACAAAAAAATACATTTTCTAACTCGGCGCGTTACTTATTGGGGTTATTTCACAATTTATGTTGATGATAAATGTACAATCAGAAATACTTAAAAACTCTATATTTGGAAAAACATTTTTTTTGCGGCTACGTATTTTTAAATTCAGTTTGTAATTTGAAAATATTAGTTCCTGCCAACAGTCGTGACGTTCATGTTTTCGGATGCGCAGTATTGCGTAGATGAAATATCTGTGTGGCAGCACTGAGTTTCAAACTCCACTAAGAAAAACTGACAAGTAACAGTGTAGCAGATTTTTCTGGTGTTCTGTTTGTTTTGCGGTTGTGTTTTAATTTGTTAAGTTTTAAGACGTTGTGTATGGAGTTATACAAAATCAGTTGTTTTTTTTGCATCATTAAGTGATATAATTTTACGAGTATTGTTAAAAACATCAGGTAAGTATCTACCCCAAGAAAATGTTTATACTCATTCTAGTACACTCGACACTGAAATAGTCCATATCTTCCGCAAAGAATTCCTGAATTATAACGTAGTTCACTTCAGGTACATTTTCAGTGCTAGCTTTAACGAAATTAGGCTCCATAATGTGATTAGTAAAAAATGATGAACTAACACAAACTACAATAATAAACACAAAGCAAACTGTCATACGTGTGACTCTTCTACCTCTTTTATATTGCCAGTGAGGATGTGAGGAATCTTGACACAAACAAATATTCCTAGATTTAGTTGTAAACCGTGACGTCAGAAGTTTGAAATTATTGACGATACTTCTTATTGATGTATGAATAATTAACAAATAATAAAGAAATAGTATTTACCAATACATTATTCTTGTATATTCTATTCAAATTGATAAATATTTTTAAATTTTTCTTTAACATGAAATAACCCTATTGAAACTGTTGTAAAATTGAAATTTCATATTGCGCTAATAAAACATTATCTACGACCGTGACGTCAGATCGAATTACTAACTTCGCGATTCCAGCCTCGCATCGTGTCGTCACACGCGTGAACTGTTTTAAATGATCCGCTGACGCGTAAAACTTTAATTATTTATAGCATATTAATTATTTACATTTATGGCGTCATATTTTACATATCTTATTTTCTTACATATATGAACATTTTTAGGCAATAAAATGCAAGTTTCCTATTTTCTCCTTGGCGCCTTCACCATATTCTCGCATATTCTCTAATAGAAAATACTTTTGCCCACCTAGGCATAGCTTGTAGAAACTAATGGCGGACCACCACCCACTCATACTGAACAATTTACAAAAGAATTCCATATAAATCATTTGAGCCATTCCAAATAAATGATCGAATAATAGCCTCTATAAAGGCTACTCATATTTACTGTTCCTACGAAGATTAACCTTAATAAAAAATAAAAGGAAACAGTCAAGAATTGGTCTTACTTAATATGAATGTTTTACAGTCATAATTATATCTAGTAGTACCGACGACTGAAAGACCATGATACGTTAAAATCAATAGTTCAAATGTATCAATAAACTGATGCATTAAATAAATAATTATACTAGATTTCCTGTATACCGTCTGTACATATTAATTATGGTATCCAAATCGACATAAAATTAAAAATTTCATACACAAATAAATAATATAATATTAACTTTATATACATAGTTCCCTGCTGTACTTATAGTATAATTAATAATTACTAAGATAAAATAAATGTTTACAAATACTTATCACTGTGTCTCTATTTAGAAAATAAACTAATAAAATGTAAAATAATACTCGATATACATGTACAATTATTGCAATAATGACCACTTGTTATTGTTATTTAACTTACTTATTTACGAAAGTGGAAATAATTTCTTAGAGTGTGTGTATTTATTAGTGAAAACTTGACCTTTCAACTAACACAAGCTCTTCTAAAAAATGAAGTTTTTGTGGAAGTTAGAGGTGTAATATGTCTTGTTGACATTTACCTCTTAGACAAAATCGGGACACAAACATAATATTAGAAAGCTAGCGGCCAATCCCACTATGGTGTTTTTACAAAGGTAAGAAGTATAGATTGATGATTTAATACTAATTAAATAAGAAAGCAACGACCTAGCAGACCTATCCTGGATGCGACATCAACTCCTAAATTTACATATTTCCATAAAATAATTTAATAAATATCTCAAATTTTTAACTTTGTGAAAGTGCCTTAAGAACTACCCTACACAGAAACTTTATAGTCACCTGGTGGGTACTTGCAACCAACAAAATCGGCTGGTAATTGTTTTTATGTTTAAATGTTTGTAAAATGAAACATTAAAATGGGCCCATTTGACAATTTCTTTTTATTATATATTCTGAAGGAGCTTGGCGAGTATAGCAACTATACCAAAAATTTACTGACTGCTCCTTCATGTATTAAAGAATTATTGATGTCTGCGTTCTCAAAGACGCTCGGAATATCAGGTATTCGAGTTGTGATGTCACATCGTTCCAGCCACCCTGGGACCCAATTCTTGAAATCGCAGAAATTGATTATCTACGTCATTTTCTCACGATTTTGTGTTACTTGTATCTTGAAAAATATCGTAGGAAATATTTCTCTCGATATCATACGGAAAAATTCCTAATAGTTTATGATGGGGAATTCGAAAATTCTCCTAGGAATATTACTTGTAGGTTATGTTTACGGTTTCCGACGTTAATTGTGACTGAATGAAAGAACATCTTTAGTTTATAACAAGTGGTATTTTTTTGTTTCATACAGTGGATATAATTTGTTAACTACTAATGGAAAGTCTTTAACTTCAAGCCATAATTTACCATAATTTGGAAGATGCTGACGCATGCCACATGAAAGGCAGCATTTTAGTAGGGACAGAAATGCGTTTAAGCGACAAGGAATTTGTTAAACATTTTAGGTAATATCATATCATTTAATTTCATTAGGTTCCATATTACTTTTCTTTCGTGCCCTACAACATAAAAGCAAATTTTGTAATTTTTGCCTTTGGGCTGTGACAGTTTCATAACAATGAGAGACGGCAAGAAATGTCACTTACAAAGCTAGTAGTAGTGTGAAAACA
Source organism: Stenurella melanura (assembly GCA_963583905.1). NCBI lineage: Eukaryota > Metazoa > Arthropoda > Insecta > Coleoptera > Cerambycidae > Stenurella > Stenurella melanura. The sequence continues at coordinate 26,091,873 of OY757318.1, read as the reverse complement.
TGTTTTATTAAATAGTAACTTTTGAAAAGGCCGAAGTTATGTGAAATAAAGAAATTTAAATTTCGTGTTAGGGATAAAAAATCAACACTGAAAAACTGCATGTATGCAGGTAGCATTCATATAACAAATACAAAAATACAATAAACTGAGGAATAAATAACAATATAGAAGTAATAAAGTTAAATAAAAAGTTCGTGATAACAAAACCATTAAATATCCAACCTGCTCATTGGCTGTTGCAAATCGTCAGTGACCTGATAATACCTCCTAACTGAAATTCGATTCAAATGTATGGACCCCTCACTTTCACCACGAATATCTCAGAAATGTAGGATCAAAAAAAAATGAAAGAATTATATGTTCATCATGTCTCTATTCTAAACCATTGACTGGAATTTGAATAACGTACATTGGACGGTTTTGACGTTCTGCTAAGTTATATTAAAAATGTCCTACTTTTCAAGGAAATTTTAACCATACCCGTTTTAAGGTAGTTAATATCGCAATTTACGTTATTTAAGAAAGTCACGAAACTTTCAACAAACGTAATTCACATACCAATAAACACTCTGGTAAAATATGAACTCCATTTACCGTACCGTTTCCGAGATTCATCCGCTCAGTTCGCAGTTTTTGACATTTAACATGCGTTTATGGACGCTATGCGAAATAAACTGATAATTACTTTTGTCAGAGAACCTCAGCGCTAGCGTGCAGTTCTGACGACTCTATCATATTATAATCACGATGTGACGTCATTGTGTTCTGCCTCGGCTGACCGAATGTATTTTTATTCAAATGTGAATATCTGATCCAATTGATCTAATATTCTTTCTGACGTTATTAGCATGTTATACTCTAGAGTAAATATTATACTCTTCGCTGATTTATTGAACTTTTATTTAATTACCTTATTTATTTTGGCATCCTGGCGAAGTTTAGCTAATGCTACTCTACCACTTAACCAGGATAGCGAAATGATATACGGTCACCCATCCAAGAAATGGACTCGACCGACGTGACTTACATTCGCCGATCAGACCGACGTGACTTACATTCGCCGATCAAGATATCGTCACTGAAACCGGTACCATACCTCACCTCGCTATGGGATACTTTTCGTAGTTTTATCGTAAATAATTTTTAGACTTTTAGACTTTTTAAATTACAAAAAATGTCTAAATTACAAAATTAGATTTAAAAAAATAATAGAAAACTGCTGCATCGCTAAATGACCCTATTCAAATTCATTTATTAACACTTAGGCTATTACATTGATATTACAACTTTGTTAAAACACCTTAATTACAATATTATTTACAGTTTCAAAAATTTGGGGCAGGTCTGCCAGGTCATTACTTTTTTATTTAATTATTATTAAATCATCAATTTACTAATTTTTAGCTTTGTAAGAACATCATAGTCGGATTGACCACTTGCTCTTAGACTATATCAATTCTAATATGCAACGCACAGGAACCTCGCCCAGGACACTGTGTCAAATTAAGTAGTCACTAACAGTTTTATTTACAAGCCTTAAAATTTCCGATGCCGCTAAGTTTACATTATTATTTAGGCTGTCGTTTACTGACATGGTCACATACGCGACATATGTTGTGGAAAGATTACGTAAGTTTTAGCGTTCTCGACCGGAAGTGTGATTTATGGCATTCGCGTTTATATCGAGTTAGGTAACAATAACGAAAAATCGTCGTAACTGTGGCACACAGTTTTTATATAACTATTTGTATTTGTATACTACATCATAATGGAATTTATAAGTGACTGTTTCAATTTGAAAATGTATTGGACTGTGCTTTTTACAAACGGCAACATTCTACCTTTATCTTGCCAAAAGAGCTAGGCATAAAAAGCAAACGAATACGTTATTACGGAAATGCCTTGAATTCAGGGGTTTGAGCGGAACATTTTGAAATATACTCAAAAAATGAAAAATTTAAAAAGTTTACCCATTAAAAAAGTGTGCAAATTATAAATTATTGAAAAAGCTGTCGTGGCGACAACAATTTAAGTGCTAAAACTATGAAACATTTTTCGAAATAGATAAAGAATATATCGGGAAGAAATAAAGCATTTTTTTATTTGAAACTTTTTTTCTAGGATTAGCAGTTTTTCAGGAAAATCGTATGTGAAAAAATTTGACAATGACTAATGTTATACGCATGGCACTTACTGAATAAAAACAATTTGTGGGGTGTGCAGTTTTAGTTTTGCTAGCGATTTTGTTCTTGGATTTAATACTTAATAAATGTAGTACGTACCTATTACAAAACATTAAAAATCAGCATTTTTACGCGATATCAAGTTATAATATTCATCTTAAAAAATAAAAAATAGAATAATAAACATTACCTTCGAAAAAACAGGCCTTCAGCTACAATATTCCGGCACTGGAAAAGTTTGATTTTTTATATGTCTAAAAATTACAGCTGTTGAAAGATTGAAAAATTTAGCGACACGATTCTCGATTCCGATCTTTTCCTCTAATTTCGTCAAAGTAATAAATAAATTGTCATTTTTATTAAAAAAAAAATTTATATAACATCCAAAGAACATCATTCTAGCTTCAATATTCACCCTAATAAATGTGGATATGATATTTATTAACAACATAAATGATTTGAAGTTTAACCTGTGAGAGGCATAAGTGAATTTCTCAAAAATTGGCTTTCAAAACAAATTTTTATAATTCTTTTCACTCTATACATCTTGTAATTCAGTGCTTTGAGAATACGAAATTGCAATACGAAGATAATTTAGAAAAATGGCAGTTGCTTAACTACAATTAGTAATAAATTTCATATCACGTAAGTTTACCTATTAATAGTTAATAATTTGGAAAGCAAATATACACACCAATTACATGGCAATACCTAATTTAAGGTGTATTTTGATTCTCATCATTTGGTTTTACCAATAAAAAGTTATAACACTTTTACCTCCAATGAAACGATAATGATAAGTGAATTTTTTATATAAAGTTTCCTCCTTTTTCTGTTTGTGCTCTTATAAATTTCCGAAAAGAATAGAATAAACAGTTATTTACAAAAAACCATACTTGTGTATCCAATTTATTATATAAAAAAAATTGCACAGAGGTTAAGTCGGTAAAGTTTTCGGGTTATCATATCCACCACTTTTGAGAATATCCTTTCAAACTTTCAGTGAGTTCAGAAATTTTATTTGATAATTTCTAGTGACGGTCTTTCCCAAAATTTTCTTTTTGAAATCGGTTGAAAAATATTTAGTCTAAGTATCGAGCAATCAAAACCCCTTTTGATTTCTAAAAGTATTTACAAGCGATAAAGTTTAATTGAGAAATAATCATCACAATTTCGGATGAAACGTGGGAGTCAATTTTAATCAAATTTAAAGTATGTTAACTTCACGTATAAGATATATAACTGAGAAACTGAACTTTAAAGATGTGGAGAAACTTTTAAGAACAGTTTTAATTATAAATGTGCATGTTTACTTGCTATTAGTTGCAATTAACGTATATTAATTAATAACGTTTCTGCGTTGAGGAAGTTAATGGAAAATTTCTGAAAAGCCTTTGCAAAGCATCTTGTTTCAGCGTCTTCGAAGCTATAAAGTGCATTCAGTTTGTACTAGAAAGGATGTGAGGTATATGTATCCTTTATCTAATTATCGTTGGCATATGACGTTGCTTAGACATTAAGTTGGCAATTTTTGTTTTGTTTTACACCCCAGATTTGTTTTAAATTCCAACAAAATTGTCTTCTACAGAATTATGCAAAATCGGTCAATAATGACACGATAACGCTTTGTAGATTTATTTAGGTTTTATCAATGTTTTATAATGGCCACCTCATAAACTGATGCCAGATGCCAGATTTATTAAATGCCAAATGCACTTAAAGATAGTTTTGTTTTAAAGAAAGTTTTGAAAAGGTCTTTAAGACATGACATAAAAACTAAATTATCTTTTAGTCTTTATTGGCTTATGATTGACTCAACAAGGTATTTGTCAAGCCTTCAATAAAACTTTATAGCCGTTAAGTTCAAGTTAGGAGGATTAAGTTTTATAGAGATTAGGCAAATGTTGTGTTTTATCATTGCTTTATGAAATTAATTTAAGGTGGCTGTTAATGCTGGGCTTTAAATCTAATATGCTTTGAAATCACTAAGTTCCAAGTCGAACCTTTGTAAAACCAACTGCTTGCTAGAGCTTTAATGAATTTGCATCTAATTGAAATGTTTTAGAAAAACAATTTACATATACTAAACCATATTATGGGCAGATGCTAAAGCTCTCTTTACTTTTTAAGTCAAAAAAAATAATTATTTACATACATTTTTTTTTAATTGTGTTTTTATGGAGCGCACGAATTTTTAAGAACTATCTAATCTAATTATTTTTCATTAAATACAAAAATTCCCCTCAAAGCATTTGTATGTGTCTCTTAAATTTTGATATAGTGCCGATCCTAAACCAAGTATAGTTTTATAATACTCTTCAGATACTCTATGAGTAAAGCTTTAGATAATTAAAATTTGAAAGTTTTAATAGTAGTTTTAAAAAGTGGCATGTACATCCTTCTTTAGATGTACTCATATAAAGGTTTTAAATCGGTTTCATAGAGTCCTTCCAACCTATTTACGTTTATAAGTAGCCTTGGAAATAAGTTTTTAGGATAACTTATAAATTATATTAAAACTACATTTGTTACTTGGGCAGTACCGCCCAACATAATGTGAACAGGGTGAACACCTAATATGCGAAGAAATTATACCAATTACTGTCATTTGCTAATCGTAGGTCGAGCGGGGGTGTATACATTGTTAGTACCGTCCTAAGAGAGGTAGTAGTATGTACTAGGTAGGTACTGTTTTACCTAAAAATAAAAACAAATTTTGCCATTTTTAGATGTGAAATTGTTGTTTTATCGAAGCAAACAAGTAATTCTGCAAACATAAAATTCATTTATTTCTTAATGAAGGATTTTAAGAAACCAACAATAAAAAATAGAAACTATTAGAACAAATGCTGAAAAGTATCCCTTTCTTGAAAGATGCAGTATCACAATCTATAGTAGAAGCTTCTCATGACATCTGGCGGTAGCACGCATTATTTCTAGTATTTTTTCGTGAAAATGTAGTGAACTGAATTAATTATTCTTTTCCTGGCGTACTTAGCAAAGCGGTGCGAAATAATTTGAATTATAAAATTATCTACAAGAAGTAGTTCAGACTCTACTATAAACTGTAGAGCCTCGTTCCTCTTTGCGTGACACAAAATTCTGAATTTTTAAGGAGTTACTTCGGTGACTTTTCATCAATTAGTTAAGTATTTAATTTTGGTGATTAAGAGTTTGCTAAGGGAACCTGCAAATTGTTTAAACAACTTAATATGCGGTTGAACTAATGAAGAAGGCTCTTTCTCAGTCCCAACAAATACCTGCTGACTCGAAATATTAGTCATAAGTTAATAATGTGAATAGATGATGACAGGAGCAATCCTCTCTCTTGATGGCGCGAAGATGTAATGTCGAAAAATAATCAATCTTGGAGGTGGCACTCGTTAACTTGTTAATATAAATAATTGAAAAGCGAAGTATAGTGTAAAATTAGTTACTTAGTTTTTCGATACATCCTGTATATTCTTTAAACTTGATATCCTAGACTTCAACATTATTTTATGTTTAGAGCATATAATATAAATATGATATTTTTGAGTTCGCTGAAATGTATTTATAGATTGGTATATAGAATGACTCTTTGTAATAAGTATTTAGCTGAGTTTGCAAGAACGCATTAGGAATTCAGTCTAGAGATGACATTTGAGTAACAAGCATAGTTTGTAATAATTAATACCAAATAAAGTGGAAATATTATTATAAAAGTGAATTAAGTGAGTTTTATTTTAGTGTTTTTCTTACAAATCAGAAGTGTGGGATAAGTCACGCCCGTGATAGTGCATTAGTTGCATTTTTAAGTGTAAATGTTAAGCAATAGGCCGGTCCTCAAAACACCGCCGGCATCACCATAGGCGTGCTCGCAAGGGAACTTCTAGCGACTCGGCCTCAAGTTCATCTTCCCAAGACGATGCTCGAGTAAAATTATGCAGATTAGAGCGGCATTTAAAGGCTATGGAAGGGCGGAAGGTAATACTTCGCATGTTACTTTACCAAATTCTGCTGATGAGGCCCTGATACCTATATTCGATCCGTAAAAATGTGATCTTACGATTGAAGCCTGGGTTTCGCGCGTAGACGATGCGGCTAATATTTGTAAGTGGAACGATATTTCAGTAGTAAGAATAATTGCTAATCGATTACGAGGAATGGCAAGACGATGGTATGACAGTCAAGAATATTTGAGAATTGAATGGAATGATCTTAAAAGTGCTTTAATAGAACAATTTCACAAACCTTCATCATTTTTAAGATTATTGCGTGATGTGATGCGTGATGTTGCGTAGATGTATGTTAGTTCTGGAACTCTTGGACAAGAATTGGGTGAGTACTGTTTTAATAAATTGGCCAAATTAAAGCTGCTCAATTTGAGTATACCCGAATCTTACTTGGTTGACGCTGTTATTGGTGGAATACCAGATGAAAATATAGCTAGATCAACAAGATCTTTTCAGTTTAGTGATATAAATAAACGTTATGCTCTTTAAGTACTCTGGGACGCGCTCTTGATACAGTTAAAACGAATTTAGCAGCTGCCGCAAATACTATTATTGAACGTTATTTGTTTTAATTGTAAAGGACCTCATTTTGCCACGTATGGAGTGTTTTAATTGTAAGCGTTTAAGCCACGTTCAAAACAAATGTCCCTATAAGGCTAATAAAAGTGAGACTAGAAACGAGGTGAATGAGGTTCACTCTAGCCCAAGACTTTAAAGAAATTCGTATGTATTGAAAGACACGATTAATGGCAAGGAACTTGAATGTTTAATAGATACTGGAACCTAGTACATCTAGCCTGATTAAAGAGTCAGTTAAAAAAAAATATTACTTTAGCTTATAAGTCTGACACCAAAATGTAAAACATTACGAAGTTTTGATGGTAACGTGGTTATGAGTATTGGGCCTGTTAGTGCTATGGTGCAGGTGGGGCAAGCCAGGTCAATGGTTAAATTATTTTTTATGAAAGACAACGAGTTATTTCACGAGTGTATTGTGGGAGGTAACTTCTTAGATTTGTCGAATGAAGTGAAATGAGATTATTATCAGACGGTTAAATGAATTGCAGACTCTGGATGATTTTGAAAACAATAACGTTTGTGCAGCATCCGAAGTAGATGAGGCGACAAATACAGAGGGTTGTTACGCGAATTATCCATTAAGTGCGTTACAGATGAGCCGGTTGTATACCGACCCTATCGCATACTTTATAAAAGAAAGAGATTTACATGGTATAGTAGACGAACTGCTTTCTAATGGGATAGTGCGCGAATCAGACTCACCTTGCGTAAGTCCAATGTTACTAGTAAAAAAAAGGAAGATGAATAATGTTTTGGGTATATCTAAATGATTTCATTGCATTTCCGTACAGTGATGACATAATGATTCCATGCCCTACTGCACCTGAAGGTTTAGTTCGCCTACGACGAGTTCTTGAAGCTTTGCGACAAAACAAATTGACTCTGAAATTAGAGAAATGTAGTTTATTCAAAAAGCTATTGAATATTTAGGAAGAAAAGTTACTGTTGAAATCGTGAAACCAAGTAGTTGAAAAGTCGAGCCTGTTGTGGAAATATAAAAAGTGTTCGCCAATTCTTAGGTTTGTCAGGGTACTTTAGAAGGCATTTGAAAGATTATGCTAGAATTGTAGAACCTTTGACTCGTCTTTTACGAAAGGACATGCCATGGGTTTGGGGAACCCAACAACAGAAAGCGTTTGATCGAGTCAAACAATTACTTGTTACAAGACCAATGCTAGCAGTTTTTAACCCAGAACTGGAAACGGAGTTACATACCGATGCGAGTGCACTAGGATTTAGGGCAATTTTGCTACAATTACATGATGGAGTTCCACGCGTTGTCGCATACTACAGTAAACAAACTACGGTCGATCAGCGACAATACCACTCGTATGAATTGGAAACGATGGCGGTTGTGTTTCCCTTAAGGCATTTTCGAAAATATCTAGTAGGCATAAGATTTACTGTAATAACTGACTGTAGTGCTTTACGGACGGCGTTCTCAAAAAAAGATTTAATACCTCGAGTGGCCAGGTGGTGGCTCGAAGTGCAAGAGTTTACCTTCGAAATTAAGTACAGAGCTGGTGGAAAGATGCCTCATGTTGATGCACTAAGTCGATATTCTCACGATATATTTGAGGTTAATCAAGCTGACTTGACAGAATGTGATTGGATACTGGTTGCTCAGCTGCCGGACGAGCAGTTGATAAGAATTCGTAAGATTGTATCAAGTGAGGAAAATGTTGATACAAAAACATATTTTGATGAGTACGAGTTGAAAAATGACAGTGTTTAGGAAGTTGAATGATAAAAGAAATGTATGGGTTGTACCCAGAAATGTTAGATGGCAAGTTTGTAGACTGTGTCACGATCGAGCTGTTCATTTAGGTGTCGAAAATACTTTAAAGATGATACAAGAAAATTATTGGTTTGCAGCAATGCGATGTTTTGTAACTAAGTATATTCGAGCCTGTTTAGGGTGTTTATACTGTAAACAGTGTTATGGCAAAAAGCAAGGAAAACTACAGCTAATTGAAATAGTAGATACCTTTGTATGTAAGTCTCTTTTAAACCAGTTCTAGTGGAAACAAGTTTCTTTTAGTAACGGTAGAAGCATTTACAAAGTTTCAGTAACGTCGCAAAAAAAAAACAGCCAATTGTGCGAGCACTTCAGAGACTTATGTGCTTATTCGGGGTTCCCACACGCATAATCAGTGATCAAGAAAGTGCATTAGTTTCTCGCCTTTTTAGACTATTCTGCGAGTCATATGGAACCAAGCACGTGCTAAATACTGTTGCCACGCTACGAACTAACAATCAATGTGAAAGATATAGTAAGACGATCCTCAACGCTTTAGCCACGCTTGGTGCTGATACTGACAGTACAGAGGGGGACAGATCCTGCAGACGTTTTCATGGGATACAAACGTAGATCTGTAGCACAGGCGAACTTGTTGGCTGAAATTCAAGTGAATTTTGAACGGCTTGATTTGGCGAAACGACGTAGAAAAGTGAAGGAACATATTACGGTAGACCAAACTCGAAGAAGGAATATTATGACAAATCCCGAAGATAAGCTGATAAATATGAAAAAGATGATTTGGTTTTAATCCGCATCACTAGTTGGGCCAATCGGGGTCAAGCAAGAAATTACTGCTAAAGTACCGTGGACCATTTCAGTATTATTCAATGTTCACTATGAAGTAGAAGACCTGAGAGAAGTCCATTATAAAGCAAGAACAGTGGTAGTGGTGGACAAATTGGAGCCATGGTAGACTGCCCAAGCTTGATTTCATAGCAGTTCAAGATTAAGCAGTGGTTACAGTCGTAGCCTCACGGGTAAACGATACCCAGTTCAAGATGAAGCAGTGGTTACAGTCGTAGCCTCACGGGTAAACGATACCCAGTTCAAGATGAAGCAGTGGTTACAGTCGTAGCCTCACAGGTAAACGATACCCAGTTCAAGATTAAGCAGTGGTTACAGTCGTAGCCTCACGGGTAAACGATACCCAGTTCAAGATTAAGCAGTGGTTACAGTTGTAGCCTCACGGGTAAACGAAACCCAGTTCAAGATTAAGCAGTGGTTACAGTCGTAGCCTCACGGGTAAATGATATCCAGTTCAAGATTAAGCAGTGGTTACAGTCGTAGCCTCACGGGTAAACGAAACCCAGTTTATGATTAAGCAGTGGTTACAGTCGTAGCCTCGCGGGTAAACGATACCCAGTTCAAGATTGAGCAGTGGTTACAGTCGTAGCCTCACAGGAAAACGATGCCCAGTTTAAGATTAAGCAGTGGTTACAGCCGTAGCCTTAGTGGTAAACGATGACCAGGCCAAGAGTAAGTAGTGGTTACAGCCGTAGCCTCAGAGGTAAACGATGACCAGTTAAAGTGTGAGCAGTAGTTACAGCCGTAGCCTCACAGGTAAACGATGACTAGCTCAAGAGTAAGCAGTGGTTACAGCCGTAGCCTCACAGGTAAATATTACCCAGTTTAAGATTAAGTAGAGGATGCAGCTGTGATTGACACGAGCAGAGGTTGTCCAGTTTCTAGTAGTTCAGGCTAAGTAGTGGTTGTAGCCACAAAGGTAAGTGGACATTGTGCCACGCTTGATTTTCAAATGGTGAAAACCATCAAGGTAGTAAAAAGAAAAACACGACCCATGGTCTGAGGACAGACCACATAACAGGATGGCCGAATGTAAAATTAGTTACTTAGTTTTTCGATACATCCTGTATATTCTTTAAACTTGATATCCTAGACTTCAACATTATTTTATGTTTAGAGCATATAATATAAATATGATATTTTTGAGTTCGCTGAAATGTATTTATAGATTGGTATATAGAATGACTCTTTGTAATAAGTATTTAGCTGAGTTTGCAAGAACGCATTAGGAATTCAGTCTAGAGATGACATTTGAGTAACAAGCATAGTTTGTAATAATTAATACCAAATAAAGTGGAAATATTATTATAAAAGTGAATTAAGTGAGTTTTATTTTAGTGTTTTTCTTACAAAAGGAATAAATAAAAAATTAGCAACCAAATGATAAGAATGAATATTTGATACAAATATTGTATCAACACTTACTAACTGGATAATTCCGGGGTAATTCAAAATTGCAATATTCTCCATTGTAGATTAGGTATAGTGATTGATTGTGCATATCATAATTTAATAACTAATTAATAAATTTCCCTGCTAAAAAAACTCTTTATCAGTTTTCTAAATGAGAAACGCTGATTTACAATCTTTGTCAAAATATATTGTTACGCCATCCCAGTGACGTTCGTCGGATCTATAAGCACGGCTGGTGTTAGAATTTAATAAGTAAGGAATAAGTATTTATTAGAAGCCTGTATTGAAGTTTAACTACCACTACAAAGATGGCACTAGTAGTGTGATTCGAGATTTCTATGGAAGGGACCAGAATGTTCGAGAGGCCATCTGTGGGGTATACAGGGTGGAACAACAGTGCGTTCGAGTTCTATGATAGCTAGAAATTGAAAAAATATACAACTAGATAAAAAAGTCTAACGACTGGTAAGTGCGATAAGTGTTCATTTGTACAAGACAATTTATACCAGACTGAGGTTTTGTTGCTTGTCGAATACTGAAAACAACAAAAAAACCATTAAAGTGAGGGATCAGCTAAATACTATCTACCAACTTAAATGGATTGGAAGAAATGGTCCCACTAAATGGCCTCATTTCAAAAGCGCATAGAGATGTGTGTGTTAATCAAAATGGGAAACATGTGAAACACTTATAATTATTTTGTTGAATTATTTGAGGGAACCTCTATTTTTTAAGTTTATTCTTGAATTCTATACTTATTGCTCAATAAATCGTAAATGGTTACAAATAGCAATAGGATGTATATACAAAAAATTTTCGTTTTTCATTTCTACATCACATCGTCGAAACTATACAGTGTAGTAAAACGTAGTGTAAATAGTGTACATGGTATCTCGTGTTATATTTGCCAAACCCATTGTTTTGGGGGGAATTTACCAGGTGGAAATATCACGGAACAATATTACAAATGTTGGCAGTACTTTGACCACAACTCCAGAGTTCTCTTAACAAATCAGTAAAATATTTTCACAATGTGTTACCTGCATATAATCGATAAAAACATAGTTAAAGCTTGTACCGAGGATTTTATTGGACCGGCAGGAATATCGAGAAGTACACACTTAGAAAAATGTCCAATCCACATTGCTCTTAAGGAAGTGACAAAAAATAAATAATATGTTTTTGGAGTAATGATCTTACATAGTTTATGAATTAAAATTACTTAGGTTTACGACTGCATAAAAATACATTATTCCGACTTCACTGGTAGAACAAATTTTGTTCTGTAATTTGTATGACAGATTCTAAATGTAAAATTAAAGTGAATATTTTCTTTGACAATTTTGAAAATTATTTGCACAATTTCTATATTTTATTAGATTTTAATCTCCAAATTTTGTTCTGCAATAGAATGACTTCTTTTACACAATACTTATACCCCTGCCAAATTAACAATTTTTAGCGTAATTCCTTTAACATGTGTTTGGTAGTCTTGGCGCTCTGGAGTTTACCAAATAATGTCAAGAGGCGCTTGTAAAATATCTAATGTTGGAGGGAGCCTTATATTAAACTAGAGGAAGCGCTGCCTCGGGGAGTATGGTCTGTCATAGACAAGTCAGTGTGGAGTTAAAAAGTAAAATTTCTTGCTTAAAACAACTTTTAAAATTGAATAACCGCAGCGCGACATGTATAGAGATTCATAAATGTACGAACCGCGGTATCTCTCGGCTATAAAGGATATTTTAATAGAACACAATAAATTACTGTTTTGGAAAAAAGTGAAATCATCCCCTTGCCCTGGCCAAAATTTAACATTTTAAGTGTAGCACGTCAAATATACGAAATGCAGAGCTGAATCGTTTAATGTTCACTAAAAATATGTTTTAATAAGGCTATTTTAAAATTTTGCAACCTTAATAGTGATCCTACCGGCGATACTGAATCAAATAACCATAATGAATTGAGTCTCAAACATAAAATTTCTGCACATTTAGAAAACATATTTTTAAAATACACCTTGACTGTTTAACAAAAAGCTTGTACACAACAAATGAAAATTTTTCATATGGAACACGGCTATTGTCTGCGAGGTCTTACGATATGAGTTCATGACATGACATGACATGACAAGCACTTACTAATAAAAATGTTTTTTAAGGATGTCACAGAAATCATTATTTATTGGAGAAAACGAAAAGAAAGCTCAGTTCACTAAACCCTCACGCAGCTCCACCCTTCTAGTTACTTATATCCTCGATGTCATGGCTCTTGTACACTGAATTTAGCTAAAAGGATACAATACATTCTATCTGTATCTCATCTCTATTAATGTAATGAATCTTTATTAAAATTTGGCGGACTAACTTCAGTGGATATTTCCTATACTTCTCATGCACTGCCTCTTCATTTAGAAGGAGTGCCAGTGTCTTGGATACTATAAAGATCATCACGAACAACTTCGGTCAGTCCTTTTGCATAAAAAAATGCACCTAATGAATGTGTTAATTTATCGGCTAAATATAACCAATATATAAATACATAATAAACTCTAAAAATCCCCCGAACACGTTTCTATACAGTTGCAGCACTACGAACATTTGACTTTAAGGGAAGTTGTTAAAATATATATTAAATATACACAATGTTAGTTAAAATAATGTTGCCGCTAAAGAACATTAATCTCACTGTATATTCAAAATATATGTTTATGTTACGAGAAAATTGCAATTAATATACATACTTATAATACCTGAAAGATGCTATAGTATCGTACATTTACGGTTCTTTACACATATGACATGTATGTGAATATTCGACGTCAAGGGTCGCTTCACTTTTCACACATTTCAGTCAGTAGGCACAGTTAAAATATACGTAAATGTTATTAAAGAACTGCAAAGAGAGCGCTCAATTTGAGAAGTATACAACCGTTCCATACATTTACCTCCTATTTCACCCCGGGGGTAAACGTGAACTTTCCACGCTCGGCACCCTACACTTTCTTGTTGCCTAGGACCTCCTAAATATGAATCCGAATAGAAACCTCTTAATTTTTACTCAATGTAAGCTACGTTCTCGTCTAATAGTGTCTTGCAATGAAATTTTACAATTGTTTATATGTCATGTTTCACAACGTTGAACAAAATTTGTCATGTATAAAAAGAGTAAATTTTGTCAAAAGCATGCATATATTTAAATATGAAATATTTCATCAAAGAAAATGCTTAAAAAGGTCCGTCAGTCAAAGGCAACTTCTTTGTAAAGTGAAATTTTCCTCCCGGCTGCATGTTGTAACCATATACGAGTACCTGAATTACTCCCAAAATTATCCCAGTGAGTTTGAAAACAGAATAACAAATACAATTTTAAAACTGTTGGAATTGTTGAATATTTAATATATTGATATACGTAAGTATAGAACATAGAACAGTGAATTTCTGACATTAAAATATTGCGGTTTAGCTGAACTTACCCTAGTTCAAAAGTTGATATTAACAGATTAAGTTAGTTTCTATAATTTGTATGACATATTCTAAATGTAAACTCAATACTAAATATTGGTTTGAAAATTGGTGAGTAGGAATTTTCTAAGAAAGTCAAATAGGTTCCCATATTTTGTGTAAATCCTAGACGGCGCCACATAAGTTATGTTTATTATGTAAATGTTCGTTTTTTTACCCCGTAATGTTATCGCCTTTTTTTACTAAACAATCCTAAACCTACCTCATTTTGGCAAAAAAGTATACTTTCAAATGGATTGTTTTTAAAACAATTGCATTTTATCAAGGTAGTAAACAATTATACATTCTCCTTATGACAATTAATCATTTCTTTCAAATTTATTTAGCCATTGTTGATTAATATTAGTTAATTACTTAACGAAAATCAGAATATGACGAGGCATAATGTTTTTCAAACTCAGATGACGATAGATATGTTTCTTACTTATTGTCAACTATTACAATGGACGTGCTGCGGACACGAATATTTGCGAATACTTCCATCAGATTGCAACCTGGTCATCGACTATTTCAAACTCTATGAATTTAGGTGAAAGTGGTTCATTTTTTCCTAAACGTGATAATTTAGGCTGATCTAAAATTATTACGTCTGACCAAGATGAAATATTAGTTTGCATTGCAGCTGATCCACAAATTAGTGCAAGACGACTATCTGTAGCTACAGGAATCAATAAGACTTCCACTTTAATAATGTTGCATGCAGAAAAATAGCACGAGTCGGGTACAATTTAAGCTGACTTGTGTCATAGCCGCTAAAACGTCTGAACTAAGATTTTATTTGATGCATAAGAAATGCAGTTCTTTAATGTAACAGCAATGATGTCGCTAAATAATTATAAAAAAAATAGGACAGATGTTATCATAAAATGTTAAAATTATTAATTTAGTAACTTTGTCATTTTAGTGGAATTTTGATTATACAGTGTCCGCCATAAAGTTAGCTACATATGAGAAAGAATTGTATTATTGACATTTCCAAAAAACTCTGTTGGGGGTTCGTTTATGCATGTCCGACAACAAAAAATTATATTCTGACACATGTCATGTGATCACCGGTTTGGCAGGACTGTAAAAAATAAATGACGGTGGTACCGACAAATGGGTCAAATTGTTAAGATATCGAAAAATTTTGTTAAGAAAAAGTGCATAGAATACAACAAGGACCCCATATATCAATTGAAGCAGATATGAGGAAAATAAAAAAGTGCAAATTTTACCCCTACTACTATAACTACTATATGAAAAATCATAAACTCTTGTGTCTATTTCACAAATATTTGATTAGTTTCGACAAAAACTTCATGTATTTTAGTTGAATAAAGGTACTTGCATGTAAAAAAAGAAACGAACCCCCAATATAGTATTTTTTAGAAATCTCAATACAAATTTTTCCCATATGTAGCCAATTTTATGGCGGACACAGTAGGTATATAGGC
The DNA here is from genome assembly GCA_963583905.1 of Stenurella melanura. Classification (NCBI taxonomy): domain Eukaryota; kingdom Metazoa; phylum Arthropoda; class Insecta; order Coleoptera; family Cerambycidae; genus Stenurella; species Stenurella melanura. Next base: position 26,076,141 of record OY757318.1, on the reverse strand, counting down.
TCGGGCACAAATGAAACTGATAACAAAAAACGAATTGCACAATTCAGTCAATAACAATGAGTTATCAGAAAAAGAAATCAAAGACTAATATTGTTACAGTCCAGCAAGAACCACGGGGAGGTATGGGCATTTATTACCACAAAAGGATAGGATCGTAGTATTAGTAGTGGAAATGATGTTAGTAAAAATAAAATATTTCATATAATAAAAAAAAATCTGAAATCTCTATGAGAATAACGAAAAAAAAAAATTTATTTTAGCGGTAATAAATAAATATTCTAGTTGGCAAAATATATATTAAAAACATTTACAATAATTTTAAAGCAAATAAATTAAAACAATTCTGAAAGATCAACGCATTGGCACGTTTTCATAAATACTAAAACACTTGAACACTAAACTTAACAATTTACGACACGTTTTCATAAACAATACAACACTATACTTGAACAATTTATCTACTCAACGCACGTTTCACCATTCGTGTATTAATACATAACATAAGAAAAGTCGATTGTATTAGAGATAAACACGCACTAGTAGTAATAAAAGACACATTTTTGGGGAAAATAAAGTTTTAACAAAACTCGGGGCGCGGCTTAATGAAACGAACATTTTAGAAAGAAAATTATTAACTTTTAATAGAGCTTAAATAAAAAAAAAGTATAAGTGAGGATCGAGATCGAACTCGCAACCACCCTATTTACATTTGTTGCTGCTCGTGTATCTTACCGATTGAGCTACGCAATCCTATGTTTATTATATTCTAAAACGTGTAATATGTACATACTAGAAAATTGTAAGACTTAGTGGTTTGACATTGTTCGTTTGACGGATGAATATCCACTATTTACCAATAAAAATAACTTAAATATATCATATAAAGACGTTTTTCATATTTAGAGTGGCGTTAGTTCACGGGAATAAATAATATTCGTCATCAAACATACAGTTTGAGAATCGCTGAGCTTATGACTATGTTTCTCAGTCCTCAGTGTACATTTCATATTTCCGTCTCAAAAGAAGTGGAAAAAAATCTTGGTAGACATACATTGACAATATCTTTAGGCTATTGCTTCAAGTTTGTGTGCAAAAGATAGTGAAAACGTATGCGCAACATTAATTCATACATCAGTAATTTTAAACTGAACCCGACTTTATACCATTTTACGCCTATATAAAATTTATTGCCTGACGATCTTCGGTGAAGATATCAGTTTGCAAGTGATACTAACAACCTATTTAACAACATTTCCGGCATAACTTTGAAATCAATGTTTGGTGTGGGATCATTGGGAACCATTTTTTATGACTATACGTGTTGCCAAGAAATTTAAATGTAACAATTATTTACATCTTTTTTTAAAACGATTTTACATTTAAACAGTCAAGTATGAATCTATTTAAACACCCATTTTCATGAACGTTGGTCGTGGTAGTCTGTTGCCACGTAGTATAGATTTTAGCCCTTTGGATTTCGGTATGTGATGAGCAATTAAAAAAATGTATTTACAACTTCGGCAAGCAATCAGTGCAGCAGCAGCAGCCTTGTTTGATATAATGGTATTATTTAACATGAGCTAATCTTTCATGAAACGTATGGATAAGTGTATCGAGGTGATTGGTGAACCTGTTGAACATTTACTATACGAAATTTTTTTTTTTTTCATTTCCTTGTCCATTCTGTTCTTTGTTTATTAAACCCTTGTTTAAACCATAATTTTGTTTAGTTAAATTTTTTCATTCCAATATTTGAAAAACTTCAAAAGTTATGTGATAAAATTAAAAATATATTGTCGACTTTAACATCTCGTATATATCTCTGTTAATAGGTTTGTTTCTACAAGGGCTCAGGACTGTTTGCAAACCGTCGGGAGATTGTGCACAATAGTGTTAAGCCGTCTAAAATCATTGGGTGCAAACTCCTAGCGATTGGAAACTAGTGCTAAGCACTTGTAGAAACAAACCTAATAGAGTCGGGTCAAGTTTAAAAAGACCGTTGTATGAATTAATATTGCACATACGTTTTCACTATCTCTTGCACACAAACATAAAGCCATAGCCTAAAGACATTGTCAATGTATGTCTACCAAGATTCTTTCCCACTTCTTTTGAGACGGAAATATGAAATGCACACTGAGGAGTGAGAAACATAGTCATAAGCTCAGCGATTCTCAAACTGTGTGAATTGACGACGAATATTATTTATTTCCGTGAACTAACACCACTCTAAATATGAAAAACGTCTTTATATGAAATATTTAAGTTATTTTTAGTGGTAAATAGTGGATATTCATCCGTTAAACGAACAATATCAAACCATTAAGTCTTACAATTTTCTATTACGTACATAGTACACATCTTAAAGCAGAACAAAGTAGCTAGCCTAGCCCAATCGGTAAGATGCTCGATGCAATAAATATAAATGGGGTTGGTGCGGGATCGATCCCCAACACTCTTCTACTTTTTTTTTTTATTTAAGCTCTATTAAAAGTTAATAATTTTCGTTCTATAATTTTTATTTTATTAAACTGCGCCTCGAGTTGTGTTAAAACTATATTTTCCCGAAAAATGTGTCTTTTTTTATTTTGTCAACTAGAATTTTCATTTATTACCGCTAAAAGAAAAATAATTTATTTTCGTTATTCTCATAGAGATTTCAGATTTTGTTTTGTTATATGAAATATTTTATTTTTACTGACATCGTTTCCCCTACTAATACTACGATCCTATCCTTTCCTGGCAAGAAATGCCCAAACCTTCCCGTGTCTCTTGCTGGACTGTAGCAATATTAGTCTTTGATTTCTTTTTCTGATTACTCATTGTTATTGACTGAATTGGGCAATTCATTTTTTGTTATCAGTTTCATTTGTGCCCGAACCTATATACCTACAGTGTCCGTCGTAAAGTTTGCTACATATCAGAAAAATTTGTATTATTGAGATTTCTAAAAAATACTACATTGGGGGTTCGTTTCTTTTTTTACATGCAAATACCTTTATTCAACTAAAATACATACAGTTTTTGTCGAAACTAGTCAAATATTTGTGAAATAGACACAAGAGTTTATGATTTTTCATATAGTAATTAATGGTAGGGGTAAAATTTGCACTTTTTTATTTTCCTCATATCTGCTTCAAAATAGATTTTATTTTTCATAGGAAATGTTTGGTTTAAATTTTGGACCAATAATTGGACAATATTAATGGCCAATTTAATTTAATTAATTGAAAAATTTGTTATCATACACAATATGCCATAGAATTAGACGAAAATGGTTACTCTGGGGTTTTTGAAGTCGCTGATCACCAATCTGAAGTCCGATTTGGGGAATTCAAAATGGCGGACCGGAAATCGGGCCATTTTCCATAAGAAATGACAATGGATATCTTGGCCTTGAAAATCTGTGCTAGGAGGTTTTCGAGGTTGCTGATCGATTACGAATCTGAGGTCTGACTTGGTAAATTCAAAATGGCGGACCGGAAGTAGAGTTCATTTATCAAGAAAAACTCGTATCTTTTTCGCTTTTGGGCTGAAAATGAGTACTCGGGGGTTTCTGAGGTCTCTGATAACGAATCAAAGGCCTAATTCACGAAATACAAAATGTCGGACCGGAATAACACTCTATTTCTCCTGAAAACTCGTATTATTTTCTTTTTTGGGCTGAACGTGGGAGGGGGGGACTCGGAGATTCTCGTTATCGCTGATAACGAATCTGATGTCCAGTTAGGGAGAATTCAAAATGGCGGACCGGAAGTAGTATATTTTTCAGGAAATACTTTTTTATTTTTCATACTTTCAGCCCGAAAAACTAAATAATACGAGGTTTTCCGAAGAGATTGACTGTTCCTCCCGTGTCCGCCATTTTGAATTTCGTAAATTGGACCTCTGATCCGTAATCAGCGACCTTAAAAACCTCTGAGTACTCATTTTCAGCCCAAGAACGAAAAAATATGAATTTTTCCTGATAAATTGACTCTACTTCCGGTCCGCCATTTTGAATTTACCAAATCAGGCTTCGCATTCGTAATCAGAGACCCCGAAAACTCCCGAGTACAGATTTTCAAGGCCAAGATATCCATTCTCATTCTTCTTCTGGAAGATGGCCCGATTTCCGGTCCGCCATTTTGAATTTCCCAAATTGGACTTCAGATTGGTGATCAGCGACCCCAGAAACCCCCGAGTAACCATTTTCGTTTAATTATATGGCATATTGTGTATGATAACAAATTTTTCAATTAATTTAATTAAATTGGCCAATTATCGGAAAAGAAATGAAACCAAACATTTCCGCCAAAAAATAAAAGGCACTGTTTTTTTAAATGCCTTTCTGAACTCTTTGCAACAAGAATTAAGTCAATTGACCCTGTACCTCTTTTTTTGAGGTTTTCAGATTTTTCATGCTAAAATGACGCGACTATATGGAGTCCTTGTATTCTATATGCACTTTTTCTTCATAAAATTTTTCGATATCTTAACAATTTGACCCATTTTTCGGTACCACCGTCAACTATTTTTTACAGTCCTGCCAAACCGGTGATCGCATGACATGTGTCATGTGTCATGCATAAACAAACCCCCAATAGAGTTTTTTAGAAATGTAAAAAATACAATTTTTTCCCATATGTAGCCAACTTTATGGACACTGTATAATCAGAATTCCACTAAAATTATGAAGTTACTAAATTAATAATCTTAACATTTTATGATAGTATCTTTTATATATTTTTAAAATTATTTAGCGATATCATTGCTGAGAACTGTTTGAGAACTACTGGTATTTCTTATGCTTTAAATAAAATCTTAGTTCAGACGTTTTAGCGGCCATGACACACGTCAGTTTGAATTGTACCCGACTCTATCAACTTTTGGACTAAGCTAAGTTTAGCTAAATCGCAATATTTTAATGTCCGAAATCAACTATTGTTATATGGACCATTACGTAAGGATCATCCTGTATAGCTCTTTAAGAAATAATGATCAATTTTCGCAGGAAAGTTAGTTTTAATCAAATGAAAGAGATATTAACCTCACGCATAATAAATACAACACTGAAACTGAACTTACTAAGTGTGCTGAAACTTTTCAGAACAGCTTTAATTATTGATGTGCATTTTTATTTGCTATCAGTTGCAATTAACGTATATTAATTAATAATGTATCTACGTTGAGGAAGTTAGAGGAAAAGTTCTGAAAAGTTTCTGTATTTTGTGGAGAGTCCACCGTGTTCGAAGCTGTCTATAATGAACATTCAATTTGTACCAAAAACAACCTTTATATCATCTACATAATTATAGCTGGTGGGAGTTTTGTTCGTTTTATAATTATAAGATACACATATATATATAGTTATGATATTCCCAGGAATTCAAAGATTCCATGTTAATATTTTTATGAAATACCTTTGAACCTAAAATATCCTGTTTTTACCTGCTTGAAATTGACCACACCTTTCATAATAGATTGCTTAAGAAGGCAGGAAATGTCCATAATTTGCTGTTTAATACTTTTTCCTAAGAACTCGATAAACTATGGTTAAGCAGTGGCGGATCTAGAAAGAACAAGCTAACCATTATACTCTTCGCCGATTTACTGCACTTTTTATACAATTGATGCACATTCTATAGAATACTTTTCGCAGATTTTTTTGTAAATTAAATTAGTTTCAGACATTTTTTGTTTCATTACCAAACATTAAAAATCAAACTTTTTTAATTTAAAAAATTAGTAACTTTTTATTTGTTGCTCGATTTTGTTAAAAAAACAATAGGGCTCTTCCTCTAGCTATCTCTGACTTACTGTCCAAATTTCAATACAACTGGACTTTTTGTTAATAAGTTATCGTGCTGACAATGAACGTGACGGACGGACGGAAGGAGGGACGAGCGGACAGACCGACAGACCGACAGACGGACGAGCGGACAGACGGACGGACGGACATTTTGAAAGTTGTTCAGAATTCGATCACGAACACAGTGATATGAGAATTTTTTCTCTACAAGCAATATTTCCGGTTTTAGAAATGTGCCAATCGAATGCAATATACTCTTCGTTCTGTGTTTGCGAAGAGTATACTTAACAGGGAACACGTATCAACCTATACAGGGTGTACAGCTGAAGTATTTGATATTTTAATTTGCCTTTGCTTTTTATTTATTGTCTAAATCTTAGACTAGATTTTCTTAATTCTTCTAATTTTCTGTTTGGGACTTACTGCCACATGTATTTTTGTTTTTAAATGACGCTTGACGTCCTAGAAATCTACAAAATACAATTAACCAGTACATTACTGGAAAATAACCTCGACACATTTGACTTTTACGCCAAATGATCAGTTATATGTTGCTTTTTTTGGAAAATGACACAAATAAGTATAAAAATATACAAATGAAATATTTCGCCGACGTTTCGGAAACCTATTCTGTTTTCTTTTTCAAGTCTTATTTTGAGAGATTTTTTGTGCTATGTATGTAAATACACAGCTCTAAGAATATGTTTGTTATATCCATAGATACCTACTACCTACTTACACAGAACTGTTGATATAGCTAACAGTTTTATTTCATACAATATTAAGTTTGTGAAGTTCTATTTTTAATATTGGCAACCAGGTTATACAAACATCTACGGAACGGCTTGACACGCACCTAGCCGCAATAATATTACTGAATAAGATAGATAGATAGAAGATTATACACTCACGGTGGAGGAAGTAATTTACTGACTATCACACGTACTTGACGATTTCATCTTAAAGTCTCATCTACAATATTTCTACTATTTCTTTTAAAGCCCCTGGAAATTACAGAAATTATCTCCATTAAAAGATATCTTAATAGTACTAGGCCCAATACAGTACCTTGTGATATCCCGTATTTCGTAACTTGTGTTCACTGAGTGCTTTATTTATCCTAACGTGCTGTTTTCTATCTTTTAAATAACTTAATAAATATTGCATTTTACCTCAGAATAGAAAAATCTAAGAACACATATAACGATGGATTTTGATCAACATTACACATAAGAATGACAAGTTTTAGAATAACATCTTTGATCAATTTGTTTCCTTGGAAGCGACATTGCATATCTGAGATAAGTTATATTTTTTTATTAATTTTTTTAAAAATTTTGGTAAAATTAGTTATCAGAGATACTGATCTATAATTTTTAACTAATGATTTGTCATGTATACTTTTAAACTGATCTTTCAGCATGTATAGGAGTTACAATGGCTGTTGAACTTCGATGAGTAGATGCCAATTTCAGAAATTAAGGTAATGGTGTTAAAAAAATGTTCCTATTTATTTAATGATTTGTTACCATCAGTTCCTAGAGATTTATTATTTTTTATTTGCTTGTACATCTTTATTTCATATTCATTTGGAAACGTTGGAAATCTATTATCTCTCTATTTGTTAACAAAATTTAACCCATTCCATAAATTTTAACTAGTGAATTTATTTTTATATATTAAATTTCTAATGTACCTATTTTTAGCTTCCTTTACCAATTATTTTGTTTGGATAAGTTAAATACCGTGTTTTATATCTTGGTTGAGGGTTTTTTAAAGTTAACTGATACAGGTTATCACGTATATTAATTAAACTAATTACCTGTCCGTAATCCAAGGTTTCCCTTTTCTATTTATAATACTAAATATTTTTAATGAAGCACATCTCTTGAGAATTTATTTGATTTTCTTTAAAATTATTTCAACACATATTACTTTCCTTATTTTCACAGATCGGGCTACTCTTCATTTTTTAAGTTTTGCACAACGTTTTCATTTATTACAGAATATTGGTTTTTACAAACATTATGTTCACTAGGAGTTGAATGGCTCATATTACAGATAATTACATAGAGGTTACCTAACGCGTTTGTGTGACAGCAGCAATGTCCCTGTCTAACATTAAAAATGGTGTTTTTCTTGTCTTGTGCATTATAAGGACATTTGAATAGGTAGCATGACCAGCAAGGTATGAAGTCGCCGTGCCCCAACACTCACTGTAGACAATTTAGAAGTCTCTTGTGATTATTTGATATACTCCAGGGTGTCACGTCATCAAATGACAGTACATGTATAAAAGATTTAGGATAAAAATTTGTATTTAATAATTAATTATATTTCATGAATTATCTATATTTATTTGAAAGAGTATTTTGTCCAGTAGGTTTTTAGCAAGGTTCTGTCTCAATGAGCTTCACAACATCAATAAATGTGCAGGTAGTCGGATGGATTTTTTAAAACATTTAAAACATTGTAATGTTTTGAGCAACGTATAATTTTCTTCTTTCTCAATGAAATTTCAAAGGCGTATTGATAGACCTGAACTTGAAACGGGAGGTAGCTCTAAAAAGTCCCGTGTGGAACTTGTAATATGATAATACGTGATGATCTTATATGTTTAGTTTAAAAAGTATAAAAGAAGTTAAACTACAAAGAACCTCACACATTCCTTATGCAAAGTCGCTCTCAGTTAAACTGGCTAATAATTTAGTATGTTATAGCTTACGACTCATTGATCAAAAGTCTCGTGGCCACAAAGCCCGAAAATTGATAGCTTTTTTTCTACAACCTTTTGAAGCGTTAGCATTTCACCATTTGACGATGTCAGAAAAAATACCTTCCTTCTGTTTTATGGACAATAATACGTTCTCATGAAGATTATTTACGACGAATTGAACGAATTGGACTTGGTTTCATATAGTCAGTTTAATATAATTAGTTCTGATTCCATATACGATTTAAACCTAGCTCATATTTTTTTATGATCTCGAGATTTGCCTTATTATCAGAGCTCGGAACTACCTATCGGATTCCAGGGATGGCTTTTACAGGTATTATATATTGTAAACATGTACTGAAACACTCCCAAAGTATAAGAACAGAAAGTCTCGCAACACACTAAATTAATTTTATTAAATTTTACATTGTTAATGAGTAACTTTGTTTTATCGAGAAACGCACTATATTAAATAAAAACGAAATGCGTAATAGATTATTTTAAATTGCAGTAGGTATACCTACTGACTGTTTACCTGAAACCCAATTCCAGGCGGGGAAGGGAGTAATTTACCATTTAACAAGATTACTCGGTGTCTCTCTTACCGTAAATTTATTCGGACGTAAGTACTAAAAACGCAAGCTACAGTAAATTTTTGGATTCGCGATTTTGCCGATTTACATTTTGATGGTAGAGAACTGTATTGCACTAGATGTGACAAAGCAATTTCGTGGTCATGCAAAACAAATATTAATTCACATATTTCTTCGGAAAACCATAAACTAGGCGGCTTTACTTACACTGACACTGACTTTAACTTAGAGTTAGTGGAATTGATAGGATGTAACATACCATGGTCGAAACTAGACAATCCAGTTTTCAGACAATTTTTGGAAAAATGTATTAGTGGCAAATATAACAATGTTAAGGTGCCTTCGGAGTTTACACTAAGAAAAAAATATTTATTTACAGAGTACGAAAATATTAGACAGAAAATTTCTTCTGAGCTTAATGGAAAGTACGTCTGGCTTAGCGTGGACGAAGCAATCAATGCTTGCGGGTTCAAGATAGCGAATGTTTTAGTGGGTGCATTGGACGAAAATTTCGGCATGGGTGGACACTTGATCGCCTCTAAAGTTTTAGAAGCTACAAATTCTCGCGCTATAGTGGATGCAGTAAGACTTTTGAGGAGACAAATATGCAGAAAATAAGGACAAGTTCTTATTATTTCTTACTGGAGTAAATTATATGAAAGCTGGAAGGAAACATATCGAAATATGCTGCATGTAACATGTTTATCACATGGACTTCATAAGACTGCAGAAACTATTAGGAGGCGCTACACTAATGTTAATTAATTAATCGCTAGTGTAAAGAAAGTTTTCCTTAAAGCACCAAATCGTATACGGTTGTTTTACGAAATTTTGTTCACGAACTTGGCTAAAGGCAGCATCGTTATTACTGTCATTTTGAAAATGTGAAATCCGCAATACCAACAGTTAAACCCAAATGACGCAGTTGCTATTTCACAGGCGCAACAGGCATTTATGGTTCCAACTGTTCATACACGTTTTTTTGTTCACGAATTCCACTAGCCATACGGGACCTTCAATATCAGCTAACATCAGAATTTACTACAGTGGATGCAATAAACGTTATGTTCGATCTTCGTTAACATATTTGTCAATTATAGGGACATGTTGCGAGGGTACAAAGACAATTCCAGACTGTTTAAAAAGAATCCCGGATTTGTTACGATGACTGGTGAAATAGACCTTTTAAACGGTTTTTTGCTATACCTGACATGAATGTGGTGACTTTGCGAAAATTTGGATATTTTAAGTATGCCCCAGTTACATCTGTCGACATCGAGCGGTCCTTCTCGCAATATAAATGGATTTTGAACGAAGTTTAACTCCAAAACATTTAGAATAAATATTAGTAATATATTTTTATTCTTGTAATCGGCATTTAAAAATACTTGTGAATGTTAATTCAGTGTTAAATACGTCCCCTTATTTTGTTTTTTTATTTATTTTTTTTTGCTAAAAAAATTTTTCAAGGTAAGATATTGTTTCACACATACATGCAAATATTTATGCGCTTACACATAACCACCTAAAGCCAGCCCTGGTTTTACCACATATCGAATAGGTAATTCCGACATCTGCTTATTATGCATTTCTTAATAAGAACCATATTATAGTTTTGAATATTTCATAAATGAAATTATAAGAAATTTCGTGGATTCCTCGAAATATTATTCACGTTACATATTGTATTAAATCTTATTCCCAACCCTATTCATATATACGCCTGACTCATATAAATAATGTTCAGAAATGTAGAATTTTCTGTTTTTATCATACAGAACATTATTGCAATCGAAGCAATTTCGATAATAATATGTTGTGCTGTTCATTAAATTTTGTTTCATTCAAACCACAATGTTACGAGTTTTCGTTAACCGAAAAGTACAGCAAAAATGTTTGTTCTCCCTCATTTTCAAAGCATCAAATTACACACTACAGGTAAGGGCTGATGAATAAAAGGAAATGTACAACTCGAGTGAACATTGGCTACCCTTAGGGCAGATGCTCCGTTGCGATGTGAATATTTAATATTCAAAATATTTATTCCGCGAATTTTCCGGTCTGAACATAAATATTCGACATATTACCTTAATTATTCGCAATACTATTAAAATGATATCATGACTGAAGTACATTTATTTGAAGTGCATGTTATTAAACGATTCTTACTCCATTACATAAAACGAGAAGCAGCCGAAAACTAAAAATACATTTTTCACGAGGAAGTAAATTTAGTACAGTTTTAAATATAAATTACCCCAAATCGATAGTAGGCTTATTAATAATTTTTTTATGTAAAATGATAAAAGAGTGATACAATTCCTTTATTTAAAATACATAACTTTTGTACGCTCAGTAATTTTTATTGAACTAATGTACGTAATGTTTCTTCATTTATTATTTAGAATAAATGCTTCAGGTGGTTTACATACCTTTAGAAAAGCTTGTGACAAGTTTTTTACTTCTAGTATAAATAATGTCAAGTGTACTTAATGTTATGCTGGAAATATATAAAATACTATTTACTTGCGCTTGTTTGAAATCCCTTAATGATTGGTAACATACATTGAAACCGTTTTCGAATAAAATCTTTGTTCAAAAAATTATTTTTAAAAATTGAATCGTCCTTAAAAATACGGTCACTAAATATTATCACATAAAGTTTCACCGCCGCGTCGTTCGGTTAATTGCACCTTATAGTTAGGGAGCTGTGATGGTAAAAAGTCCGAGATGCCGTGGACGTCCGTCGACTTGATAGATGGTGCGGAAGGTCCCCCTGAACCACTCGGTACCTTTAGTTTAGCTATTGGTCGTGATCTGTAGAATTTATAACCCCGAGAAAGTCACTCCGAATGGACGAAATTTGAAACCTGTCTGTCGAGTAAAAAATTATATTCTAGGACTCATCAGAAACCCGGTGCTTTTTTTTGCATTCGGTCCACGAGGTCCAAAATTATGGGCAACCGAATTTTTTTTTAAATTATACGGGAAAATCGCCTACTCCTAATGTACAATACCAGGGTTTTTGAGTTTGCTGATTTCAAATTTCAAAGTTCCAAAAGCCAAAAATTTATTCTTAGGGTGTAAATCGGGGTTGAAAGGGGTAAAATGAAAATTTGAAAAAATGTGTGATTTTCATTCTAATAGATTATTTCTAGAGGTTTTGAGGTTGCTGATTTCAAATTTCAACACGTTAAAGCCAAAAATTGATTCTGTGGGTGAAAATCGTGTAAAATAGGGATTGAAAGGGGTGTAAAAATGAAAATTGGACAAAATACATAATTTTCATTCTACAACAGCTCTTTTAATGTAATACAAGCTGTTACTAGTCTTGTCAAGTTTCAAGTAACAAGACAATTTTTCTAAATCTTTTACTGTCAGTGAGATAATCTTTGAAACTATAACTATTTACTTTAGGTATAGTATAAATAGTTATATCAATATTTTCAGCATCTTGTAAAGTTTTTATAACTTAGATTAAGTGGTTTTAAGGTCATATAATTAAGTTCTGGTCTACCATATGGTTCACTATCAGAAAAGACCCAAGAGGCCAATAACAAGCTTGAGGATATTATAGCAGATTGTTTACTCGTTCCCTTTGCAATGAATTTATTATTCATTACATGCTTATTTCCTCAGATCCATTAATAAGCTCCCTCGGAGTTCAAAGGGATGAAAACATTAAAACATTGGGAGATGATACTTCCAGGCTATTAAAAGATTATGATAGTGAAGATGGAACAGATAAAGAAAATTAATCTGACAGCTCATGCCAAAGAAAAATTTTTAAATAAATCTTTAAAAAAATTAATAATAAACAAACAGGAATCCGATAAAAATGTTTAGAATGAAAATTACGTATTTTGTCAAATTTTAATTATTTTTACACCCCTCTCAACCCCTATATTACTCGATTTTCACCTTAAGAATCAATTTTTGGCTTTTTGCATATTGAAATTTGAAACTAGCAACCTCAAAAATCCCTAGAGATAAACTTTTAGAACGAAAATTACGCGTTTTGTCAAATTTTTACAGGAAGAATCCATTTTTCAACATTTGGTTTATTGATTTTTAAACGTGTATCAGTGTTATGCATATACGTATTAACTATATACTGGTAACACGCTATAAGCCGCTATGTACGGAATTGAGGCTAGAGAAGGAGATAGTTTTCCATCTCTATGGAGGACTTTGGATCCAACGTGCACGCTCCGACGACACATCGCGCTTTTGTAATAAGGTCAGTGGCCATGTGGCCAATTTCTCCGATTAGATTGTGACCATTTGCCTTCTATATTCAGTTGAACGGTCACAAACTCGCGTCACTAAGGCATGCGCACCATACCCAAAGTCCTCTTAAAGGATAGAGAGATAGGCTTTCCTTGGCGTCAAGTTACGAACGAAACTCATAGTATATGGTGTTATGCTACTCATGTTGCCACTGGCTGATTATTACTTCTTTTATGAATATCTTCGCATCAGATCGACGAACAGGAATGTCTTCTGTGATGTTAACCTCGGCTACTTCCTGTGCGGCTTTATCTACTAATTCATTCCTCTTAATACCAGAATGACTCGGAGTCCATACAAAATGTATTAGCTTATTATTTTGTAAAGTATTTAGTAGTTCTAGAGTCTTCTGGATCAAAGGGTCTGAACTATGAGGATTGCTTAGAGCCTGCAATGAGCTAAGCGAGTCAGAACAAATTACTGAAATGTTCTGCCGAACTGCGGTGTTTGCAAAACATGCAGCTTGCCACATGGCATATAATTTGGCAGAAGCGCAGTGAGGAACAGTCCAAGAGTATGTTCGACCAGCGGTATAGAGAGCACATCCTACACCATGATCCAATTTAGAACCATCAGTGAAGATTGTTTGGTTCCTTGGATATTTCTCTAATACTGATCAAAATGTTGACTGAAGTAAGTTTTTATTTCTTTCATTTTTTTGTATTTTGTACATTCCAGATTTATTTCAGGTTGTTTCCGTTTCCATGGTGGAATTTCAGTGGGACTTTGGTTATATGCCGCGTGTAAGTTTATTTCATATTTATTTGAAATCTCTGTAAATCGCAAGGCAACTGGTTTGCTTATGGTGGGGCGACCCTCATAGACCTCTCTTCTTTCATCGTTAAATAGTATCTTATAATTAGGATGTTGTGGCTGAGAGGATATGTTTAGTGCATAATTTAAAAGTAATTGGTTTCTTCTCAAATACAGGGGTAATATGCCTGCATCACAGTTTAGTGACTGAAGAGGACTTGTGCGGAAAGCTACTAACGCAAGTGTCAGTGCGGTGCCTTGTATAGAATCTAGTTTCTTGAGCTTGGTTCTTCGGGCAGCGTCATATATTATACATCCATAATCAATCCTTGACAAAATAAGTGTTTTATATAATTTTATTGGAGTTTCTCTGTCACAACCACAATTAATATTACATAATGCTCTAAGGATATTAAGCATTTTCTAACATTTTACCACTAACTGCTCAATATGAGGGACCCAATAAAGTTTTCTGTCTAAGATCACCTAAAAATTTGTACGAATCTACATATTCAATAGGTACATTTTGAATATGTATTTCTGGATCATGATGAGTTTTTCACAGTCGACAAAAATGCACTGCTTTTGTTTTCACACTAGAAAATTTGAAACCTTTTCTCTCTGCTTGTCCTGTAACTTGGTTAACTGTATTCTGGAGTCTTTCTTGTATTTCCTCCATTGAATCTCCTGAATAAAAAATAGCGAGGTCGTCCACATACATACATTTCTGCACTGTATCATCTACGGCGTCAGTGATACTGTTTACTGCAATAATAAACAGAATTACACTGAGAGTTTACCCTTGAGGAATGCCATTTTCAGTCGTGTGACAATCAGAGATATTATTTCCCAGTTTAACCCTATAAGAACGGTCATTCAGGAAGCTTTCTATAAAGGACGGTAAATTCCTCTTAATCCCTAATCATGCAATTGTTTTAATATTCCAAATCTCCATGTCGCATCAAACTCACTCTCACTCCTTTCAAACCCTATTTTACTCGATTTTCACCCTAAGAATCAATTTTTGGCTTTTGAAATTTTGAAATTTGAAGTCAGCAAACTCCAAAACCCTAGGAATGTACATTAGGAGTGGACGATTTTACCGTATTCTAAGGGTGGTTTTTTCGTTCTAGCTCAAAATTTTGAGGGTGTTTGGGCTTTTCTCAGGTCGGATTCGAATTCAGCGTCGAAAAATACATTGGATTACTCGGGTCAAGACCCATCAGGACTTTTCTTTGTAGCTGCAGCAATACTGAATTTAGCATATCAAAATACTTAACTCTACCAAGTTTCGTAAATCTTTATCGAAAATGGGCTAGGTTACCAATTTTTGTCGCCTGTTTTCACAAAAAGCACCACTATGCGGCGTTATGGTTGCAATTTCTTCAACAATTCTTTGTTCCAATTCTTGTAAATTAGGTACAGGAGCTCTGAAAATCTTATTTTTGAAGCAAAGAATAACAAAATAGTCCCTAATGGTCAAACAAGATGACCTTGGATATTGAACCCTATGCTTTCTCTTGCCGTATATGCTGTTGCTTCGTTCTGCTGCAAATAACCATGTTGAAGTTCATCCTCGCGCAATTGTTGAAGAAATAGAGACAAAAATTTTATCTCCGGACATCTCAGCATTGATTGTGAAATTGAAAAAAACGGACCCAATTATTCTCCTGTGAGAGACTGTGTTCCAAACACCAACTTTTTAGGGTTGTATCTCGGTTGTAATGGGGATTCTACATAAATATGAAATACCAGTGGATGGATGCATGCCCAAATCCTTCTATATATGTTGACCAACATCATTAACAACTTCAACCAGCACCTTTTTTATGAGCTACACAGCCAGTTTCACGAAACACACTAACACAATTTGTAACATGCATATAAAAGCTCTTTGGTATTACTGCAAAGTCTGGGAAGTACTCCTGAAAAGCGTCCAAATATAAACGGTGACTGTATTCCCAAATTCCATTAACTAGCACACCAGTTTTCAATCGTGTAAGTTTTGTACTTTGTGGTGACAACCATAATTGAAATTATTTAAAAGCTAATTTTAAGATTATAAAAGAAAGAAAACGTCAACAGAACTGCTTGCCATATATTGACAATCAAAAAATTATTGACACAATCCTTTCAAAAAGATGGCAGGCTAAAGACAGTAGTTTTTAATTAAAATAAAGAACACGTTAGATTTTGTTATTTATTCATTTTTACACCGACCTCAATGTCGACATTAGGTAATAAGGTTTTTTTTTTAATAATTACGCACAACTTAATGTATATTTTTAATGATGTATGTGATTCAAATCAATCAAGGAAAAGTGAAAAAACAGATTACTTTGTACCCATTAAAAAAGTGAATCATACAAATAAACAATTTTTTCAGCGTTTCTACTCATTAGACTCTTTGCAAATAAAAAACGAATATTGCATTCGATCGGCACATTTCTAAAACCGGTAATATCGCTCGTAGGGAAGAAAATTTCATATCACTGTGTTGGTGATCGAATTCTTTCAAAATGTTCGTCTGTCTGTCCGTCCGTCACGTTTCTTGTAAACACGATAACTTAAGAATGAAAAGTCCGATTGTATTGAAAGTTGGAGAGTAAGCTAGTGTTAGTTAGAGGAAGGACACTATTGTTCTTTATTTAAACAAAATTGATCAATAGATAAAAAAGTTACTAATTATTTAAATTTAAAAGAAAACAATTTTATTATGTGTTGTAACTAAACAAAGAATGTATAAAACTAATATTATTTACAAAAAAAAATTGCGAAGAGTCTGCTATAGAATGTGCAACAATTACACCGACACACAAAAAAAAGTCGAGTGTGAGAAGGCGGACAGACCTATGTATTCCTATGCTTCTTGACCTGCTGAACACGAATCCGATGTTCATTTTGTCCGATTGGCTCTTGCATTTTTTCTAACCTCAAAAAACACCGTAAGAATTCCAGAAAAAATGAAAGTGTAGCTAAGAATCTCAAAATTCAGGGGTACCGGGTTGGTGAGAGAATTCAAATGGCGCAAACCAGACATCTCTGCGATACTTCGTTTCCGAGATAGGGCCGTTTAAAGTCACCGAAAGGAAAAAAATCTCTCTTTTCCCCACTTCTCAAGGTTCTATCTCTGAAACTAAAAAAGCCATAGACTTCTAGTTTGCACCATTCGATTTCTCTCGCCATACTACGTACCCCTGAATTTTTTAAGATTTTTAGCTACACTTTCATTTTCTCGGGCATTTTTTCGATGTTATTTTGAGATTAGCAAAAATGCAAGAGCCAATCGGGTAAAACGGACATCGGGTTCGTATTCAGCAGGTCAAAATGCATGGGAATACATAGGTCTGCCTTCTCGAACTCGACTTTTTTTTGCGTGTCAGTGTTATACAGGGTGGGGCAATAGTGCGTCGGACCTCGATATCTCGAGTTCTACGATAGCTAGACATTTTTCAAAAAAATTACAAGTAAACTAGATAAAAAAGTCTATAATTGGAAAATATTTTCGAACATAGAGGGCGAGCCAAGACGAAATTACAGGACCAAGTGCCTTTTTACTTCCCTCGCATACCGAAGGGAAGTATTGTATTCGAGAAACAATCACCCTCCGATATTTTTTCGGATTCTGACGTTTCAGATCACATTGATTACACATATAAGTTTTTCAATTCCGTCAGTCAGTCTGTCTGTCTGTCTGTCGGTGCATTAACTAAAAAAACTACTTGATGGAGAGCAGTCATATTTGGTAGGGAGTTGGCCCTACTGTCGGCGAAGAAATGGTTAAACTTTCACTGGAAAATATACAGGGTGGATCAACTAAACGGAATAAATAGTGAAAAAAATTTTTTTGCTCAAATTTAAAATTTCCACGTTTCATGACACGCTAAACCTATTTCAGAAAAAAATAATTTTTTGAAATTTTTTTCACCAACATTTTTGAAAAAAATTTTACCACTAAAATAGATGAAAATTTTTTTCCCTTTGTTCAAATTTAAAATTTCCACGTTTCATGGCATTCTATACTTTTTTTCAACATTTTTGAAAAAAGTTTTACCACTAAAATAGATGAAAAAATTCTTTTTCTTTCTTCAAATTTAAAATTTCCGCGTTTCATAGCGTTCTAAATCTATCTAAAAAAAAATTCGAATTTTTTTTTACCATTTTTGAAAAAAATTTACCACTAAAAAATTTTGTTTTCTTTGTTCAAATTTAAAATTTCCACGTTTCCATGGCATTCTACAATTATTCAAACAAATTTAAAAATGTTTTTGAAATTTTTTTTTAAAAATTTGAAAACATTTTTAATCTATTTATCACTACCATAGAATAGACGTAAACATGTTTTTGCTCAAATTCAAAATTTCCACGTTTCATGACATTCCAAATGTATTTCGAAAAAAAAATTGCAACATTTTTTTACCATTTTGGAAAAAAATTTAACACTAGAATAGATGAAAAAAAATGTTTTCGCTCAAATTTAAAATTTTCACGTTTCATGACATTCTAAACCTATTTCAGATAAAACAAAATTGAAATTTTTTTCACCAACATTTTTGAAAAATTTTTTACCAATAAAATAGATGGAAATTTTTTTTTTTATTTAAGGACCAAGTGTCTTTTTACCTCCCTCGCATACCGAAGGGAAATATTGTATTCGAGAAACAATCACCCTCCGATGTTTTTTCGGATCACATTGATTACCCATAGGTTTTTCAATTCCGTCAGTCAGTCTGTCTGTCTGACGGTGCATTAACTAAAAAAACTACTTGACGGAGAGCAGTCAAATTTGGTAGGTAGTTGGCCCTACTGTCGGCGAAGAAATGGTTAAACTTTCACTGGAAAATATACAGGATGGATCATGTAAACGGAATAAATAGTGAAAAAAATCTTTTTTGCTCAAATTTAAAATTTCCACGTTTCATGACACGCTAAACCTATTTCAGAAAAAAAAAATTTTGAAATTTTTTTCACCAACATTTTTGACAAAATTTTTACCACTAAAATAGATGAAACATTTTTTTTTCTTTGTTCAAATTTAAAATTTCCACGTTTCATGGCATTCTAAACCTATTTCAGAACAAAATTTTTTTGAAAATTTTTACCACCAAAATAGATGAAAAAAATGTTTTTCTTTCTTCAAATTTAAAATGTCTTTCTTTCTTCAAATTTAAAATGTCTGCGTTTCATAGCGTTCTAAATCTATCTAAAAAAAACAACGATTTTTTTTACCGTTTTTGAACAAATTTTACCACTAAAATAGATGAAAACATTTTTTTTCTTTGTTCAAATTTAAAATGTTCACGTCTCATGGCATTCTAAACCTATTTCAAAACAAAATTTTTTGAAATTTTTTTTTCAACATTTTTGAAAAAAATATTACCACTAAAATAGATGAAAAATTTTTTTTCTTTCTTCAAATTTAAAATGTCCGCGTTTCATAGCGTTCTAAATCTATCTAAAAAAAAATCGATTTTTTTTTACCATTTTTGAAAAAATTTTACCACTAAAATAGATGGAATTTTTTTTTCTTTGTTCAGATTTCAAATTTTCACGTTTCCGTCGCATTCTACAATTAGTCAAACAAATTCAAAATGTTTTTGGAATTTTTTTTTTTTTATTTGAAAACATTTTTAATTTATTTATTACTACCATAGAATACACGAAAAAATGTTTTTGCTCAAATTTAAAATTTCCACGTTTCATGACATTCCAAATGTATTTCAGAAAGAAAATTGCAACATTTTTTTTACCATTTTGGAAAAAAATTGAACACTAGAATAGATGAAAAAAAATTGTTTCGCTCAAATTTAAAATTTTCATGTTTCATGGCATTCTAAACCTATTTCAGATAAAAAAAAATTGAAATTTTTTTCACCACAATTTTTGAAAAAATTTTTACCACTAAAATAGATGGACATTTTTTTTTATTTGCTCAAATTTCAAATTTTCACGTTTTATGGCATTCTAAACCTATTTAAAAAAAATACATCATTTTTAAATTTGTAAACTTTTTTTACACTACTATAGAATAGAACGAAACTTTCCTTTTTGCTCAAATTTAAAATTTCTGCGTTTCATGACATTCTAAATCTATTTCAGAAGAAAAAAATTTTGAAAATTTTTTTACCAACATTTTTGAAATTTTTTTAAAAAATGATATTTTTTAACCACCACTATACATCCACATTACGTGAATGTGGGATTGAAAATGTGACAGATCGCAATATTTGGCATATGCACCTATTATACATTTATTGAAAAATATACAGGGTGGTCATCCCAAGAAATAATTCAGTCATGGTGGACATTTGTAAATGTATTTGCGCAAGCCTTCCATATTTGGCACCTGTTATTTAGTATTGAACTTTTGCTGTTGGATGAGCTGTATATTTTTTTGGCCAAAACTTATCAGGTTTTCTTTGTAATAATAGCAATAACTATATTCCGATTATTATTCTCAGTGTCATTTCGTAATTAATATTTTTTTAGAGTGACCGCCATGCACAAATAACGAGGGAAGTTCTGTGTAAATACCTTTACCGATTTTTTTTAATGGAATGTTATGTACATCAGTACATTTTTTGAAGCCTCTTTCTAGGCTCTATTCATTCCTATATTAGCATTGAATATCTCCCAACCACTTGAATGTAATCAATTTTTTTGTTGAAATAATGCAATCTGCAGATGGATATTAAAAAAAATCACCACAGTCACAATTATGGATTTTAAGAAAAACTCATGTGAATTTCAGTTACGAGACATCTAATTAATGTTTCTGAATCGTTTTCATTTCCTAAAACTGTACAGGGTGGCCAAAAATTATTTTTCAATTAAGAACTTTTTAAATTGAATTTTCTCAATTTTTTCAAATGGAACACGATTTTTCAACGATGTGATGTAGAAATAAAAACGAACATTTTTTGTAAGTACTTCCCTACCTATAGCTAATTGCACCCAATTTCGTTTTATTGAGCAATAATTACAAAATTCAAATATAAACTTAAAAAAAGAGGTTTTTCAAATAACTCAGTAGAAAAAATTATAATAAATGTTCCACATGTTGCGCATTTTAATTGACACACATCTCTATGCGCTTTTGAAATGAGGTTCCCACTGTTCCTAAAACTGCCGATGTGATAGATCCAAAGGCAGTTATAATTCTTTCCTTCATATTTTGTACTATTGTTGGTGTGTCTCTATAAACAATTTCCTTCACATATGCCCATAAAAATAAATCCATTTTTGTAAGATCTGGGGATCTAGCAGGCCATTTAGTGGGTCCATTTCTTCCTATCCATTGATGAGGGTAGGTGTTATTTAAGTGGTCTCTAACTGCATTTAAAAAATGTGGTGTAGCACCTTCTTGCTGAAACCACATCCTATTTCGAATTCTTTCAGGGAGATTTACCAATAATTGTGGCAGACAGTTTTTCAAAAAATGAAGATAAATAGCTCCAGTCAATGTACCATCAAAGAAATGTGGCCCTGTTATATGTTCTCCAATAATTCCTCCCCAAACGTGTATAGACCATCTCTGTTGGTTATCAACTTGTATAAAAAAAGTGAGAATGGAAATTGTGCCTATTAACAAATCCATTTTTATGAAAAGTTGCCCCATCAATGAAAAAAACATTAGTGAAGAAGTTGACATCATCTTGCATTTTACCTCTGGCCCAATTACAAAATTGTAGGCGCTTTTGGCGCTTCCTAGTGCATTTGAATATGATATGCATGCAACTTATTTGTTTTCAAGATTCGACCCACAGACCGTCTACTTATTCCTACTAATGAGCTCACTTCTCTTTGACTAACATGGGCATTCTCAACCGTTGCCACCACCACAGAAAACTCATTTTCTTCGTTCACAACACGTTTCATTCTTTCACTTTTTTTATAGTCGACATTTCCAGTTTCCAGAACTCTATCGAGAAGGTTTTGGAAGCTGCTAACATCAGGAATCCTTCTTTCAGGATAACGTTGGTGATAAATTCTATATTTTAAATACAATACAAATTGTAACTAACGACGGATAAGTATGATAAATGCTTCGTTGTACACGACAATTTATACCAAACTGAGGTTTTATTGCTTGTCGAATAACGAAAACAGCAAAAAAATTTACAAAAAAACATTACAGTAAAGGACCTGTTAAATACTATTTACTCATTTCAATGGATTGGAAGAAATGGTCCCACTAAATGGCCTCATTTCAAAATTGCATAAAAACGTGTGTCAATCAAAATGGGCAACACGTCGAATACCTACTATAAATTTTTCTAATAAATTATTTGAGGGAACCTCTTTTTTTAAGTTTATTATTGAATTTGACACTTATTTATTTATAAAACGAAAATTGTTGCAATTAGCCATAGGGAAGTACTTACAAAAAATGTTTTTCATTTCTACATTACATCGTTGAAAAATATACAGGGTTTTCCATTTGAAAAAATTGAGAAAATTAAATTTAAAAAGTTCTTAATTGAAAAATAATTTTTGGCCACCCTGGCCAGTTTTAGGAAATGAATATGATTCAAAAACATTAATTAGATGTCTCGTAACTAGTATTCACATAAGTTTTTCTTAAAACCAATAATTGTGACTGTGATGATTTTTTTTAATAAATATCTGCAGATTGCATTATTTCAGCAAAAAAATTCATAACATCCAAGTGGTTGGGAGATATTCAATGCTAATACAGGAATGAATAGAGGCTAGAAAGAGGCTTCAAAAAAATGTACTGATATACATAGCATTCTATTAAAAAAAGGCACTTGGTCCTGTAATTTAGTCTTGGCTCGCCCTGTATGTTCGAAAATAATTTCCAGTTATAGACTTTTTATCTAGTTTGCTTGCATTTTTTTTTTAATTTCTAGCTATCGTAGAACTCGAGATATCGAGGTCCGACGCACTATTGCCCCCACCATAAAAAATGCAGTAAATCGGTGAAGAGCATAATGGCTAAGTTTGATTACATTATATCATTTTTGTCATACACCCAAATATTAAAAATCAGCACATGGTTTTGATATTTGATTTCTATACCCATTTCATATATAAAATTTATATTTATTTTATATCATCAGATGTTTGTTTGTGTGATTCAATAATATTAACATTTAATCGTGTACAACATGAATTGTTTTACATAGGTCAGACCATACAATAAACATAGATAATCACATGGCAGATAAAGCTGCAGTTTAAATGCAGTTCAGAAATCACATATAAATTCCTAAATGCGATATGCAGACGCAATGAAGTATTAGGAAAACAAATATTCAGAGCAAGGAGATAATAAAAAATAATCCTAATATAAGTTTTGTCTAACAACAATCACTCAATGAATTTAAAAACGTGCAAGATTTAATGTCATCAGTTAAGTGTCACTTTCAACTATTCTAACAAACGCTTCTTTGCTACAAAGCTGTGCGGTGAGATTTTGGCTTTGGTAGTCCCTTAAATCCTGTTCTGTGGTTATGGTTGACTTAATTAGCAAGGGGATTAGCACGAAACTTATGCTGATTCTTGTAAACAATAATACCAACTTCCAAACTGTACAGACCAGTTACAGTTAAATTTTTTAAGTTTAGCATAAAAGCATAAATTAGTTATAATACATATGGCATATTTTTGTATCATGTCATAAGAACAGTTATCAGTTTTTATGAAGTTAAAATGCTAATTAGAAGAAAAAAAAATCAGACGGAATTAGGGGTTACTGTGGCCTGAAAAGCGGTTAAAAAAAACAAACATTTAATATACTCTGTTTGGAAATCACAGAGTACTAAATCACTTAGAAAGATCAACCATGGGCGTACTATTTCTGTTTCACATTTATGGACATTATACTGAAAAATAAGTTAAAAATCAGCGAAGGGTATAATATCTCCTCTAATTTTAAAATATACGGTGTGGTGTTTAAAAACTCAAAATGTCGGCGCCTTTGATAGTGCGGCAAAGAACAAAGATCCCGACATTTTTTATACCGACACTAATAAGTTTGGGATAAGGTATACATTCTTATAAACGTGTTCGAGTCCGCCACACATAAATTGTAAAGGGGCGCCCTGGCATACGAACCCGGCTAATAAGACACGATAAAAGAATTTCGTACAGAAATTAAAAATATTTGTATATTCCAATCTATAGATAAACCACAGATGGGGTCAACGCCTAGAAGAAATTGTATATACTTTATTACATACTTCGAGTAGTTCACAGTACTTCAAGCCGTTGATTGTTTCAATTAAATGGTGTTGTTTGTGTTTTGATCACAAAATCTACAGCTAAAAACTTGTGATAATCTCTACTCCAAGTGACAATTTCGTTAAATACAAACTAACCGCCATCTTGAAAAACAAATTTTTTCTTTTTTTTTAATCTTATAAAACAATGATAAATAGTTGTAGATGTTAATAGTCCAACATAGAAATTTTAAATAACACAAAAACAGCAAGACAACAACGTTTAGTTGGCGGATCGCTCAATGTCATCTGTTCATCCAAAAGTCTCAAAAGCTGTGACGTCAATGCACGCGACTTATTCATCAGTCATCCAATTATACTTTTGTTGCCAATTATACCTTTTTAATTAATGATACTTTTAGGAGAAACAACTAAATATAGTAAATTTCCCAATCTCTAGTTAAACCTGATCACAATCTAATTTCCTTTCCAATTATTACAAAATTTTCTTTGCGGGAATTTTACGTAGGAAAACTTTATACTCGAGAAAATACGTGTTAGACGTATAGACTGAGAAAGATAATCAGATAAGCAAAGGTTAATAAGCACATCAGAATTACAACTGTACTATAGATGAAGTGAGAGATTTGACGATATTAGTAATATTATTTATTGTCTTAACAGTGTGAAAACCTGAAAAATTCACTAGATCCTTCGGAAAAAAAATTACGGAATTACCGGAGGCTAACATGTGTTTACGAAATCAGTAAATTATTACCAACAAGGAAAGTGTAAATGATAGCATTCCCTTCTTTGCTGAGGTGCTGTATTCCCTCGGGCTTACTCATTGATTAAAGGCGAGTGCTGTAGTTAATTATCATAAAAGTTAAATTTTTAGCACCCCGTGTTTGATTATTCATTTATGAAAGGGCTTTAACAGTCTCTGTGTGAAGTGGCTTGGAAAGTATACATTTCAATGCGGAATTTGCAAGTATTAATTATGACACGAGAACAGATAAACTAAATTACAAATTTTAAAAACCCCCAACATAAAAACATTGACAAAATAACTAAAAAATAAATAAACAAGATTTTAATAACTATGAAATAATTATACATTATTCTCAATTTGAGTAAGAATTTTGGTTTAATTTAATCAGTTTTATGTTCTCACATTACAAACTTAAACCCATATACATTTTTTTGTTTTCAATAATTATCTTATATGCGTGAATAGGTGGGAGAAAAAGGAAAATCCATCCCACAATTTTCACATTTATTGTTGATGTGCTGCTCCCTGAAGGTCTACCGAGATGAAGAGCCTTCTCGACTAAATACTCAGCGTTGGTAACTTTTTCGACTTGCATATCCGTAGACAAGCTAAAAAAAATCCGTAGAATCTGATACTAAATCCGTAGCACCTGATTGATCATAAATCCGTGAAAATTTTAACACAATGTAATACATATTCAAAATATAATGAATTTGGACTACTTTGTTTTATTATATTGTATTACATTTTACTTAAAGAAATATCCTTACAAATTTTTACGAGCGGGGGGGGGGGGGGGGATTTCTCTGCACATTTTTTCCCCTCGCTCGAAATTTTTGAAAAGCGGGAGGGAGAAGGGGCGAGATTTCTCCACACACATTTTTTTCCCTCTCTCGAAATTTTGGAGAGCGAGTCCATTTTTTATCGGATTTTAAAATTTAAACACAATGAGAAAAATATCCTCCACCTTCCTGAATTATCCGCAAATCGAATAATTATCCACCGATCGGCAACACTGCAGCGAAATCGTAAACCGTGATTGCGTCGGCTCAGCAGCCACGAACTGGCCGGCTTTCATATGTCACTATCAATTAACATTACTATAATTGATATCGTTAAAAATCCGTAGACAAATACGATTTATCGGAAAATCGTAACTGGCACAAAAAATCTGTAGATATACGGATAAATCCGTAGGGTTACCATCGCTGTAAATACTCTTTCAAATAAAACAAGCGGTGATGCCAACTTGATGAGAGAAACCTCAGTTCATCATCGGTTGCTTTTCTAATAGTACAGTACAGGTCTGTAAACAGCGTTTAACAGGTTTGTACAGGTCCTCATGCAGCCTTTAACAGGCCTGTACTTTAAAATTATAAACTAGGATAAATTAGGGTACAGTAAGGACAGATACGGGTAAAATAGAGGTACAGCAAGGATAAATAGGCGTATCATACGAAGTGATAGTTCCTTACACACCTGTTAAAAGCTGTACTAAGGCTGCTTCAATTCTTCTCATTGGAAATAACTTAAAACAAAATCGCAGAGGCGGATGAAATTCTACATAAAAAATGCCATTATAAAAAAATTTCGTGGGTGCATAAAAACGATTAAAAAACTGAGTGTTATAAGGATCTGCTGAGATCACTGACAACATCATGGTATCTTTGTGTATTTTGAATCGCTGATTTTAAATCCGGTTTATTTTGTCCAATATATGACCAGTTTTTAGTTATTAACATGTGACTCAGCGCGTGCCGCCTCGAGCATTCTGAATTTCATTCATCCTAATGTAATTCTTGTGGTCACCCAAAAGCGAATATAGACTTTACACTTTGGATGATTTATCTGCAGTGAATGTGAAACACCATTCAGTCGTTTCACTATTATTCAACATGTCAGCGACTGAAATAGTGTGTGTTGGAATTGAGTTGAAAATTCTAGTCCTTGAAGAAGTTTATTGTAAAATTTTAGAAAGAGATAAAAATGGTCAACGTCGTCGGTGGCGGATAAAACCTTGGATGAGGACGAGAACAATTGGAAGCATTGAAAAAACTGTTGCTGCAGAAAACCCTGAAAGCTATAGAAATCGTTTAATAAAGAGTGAGGCCCAGTTCATTTAAACTGCAAGACATGTTAATTCAATTTGAACGCCTGTTTACGTGATAGTTGATGCATACTCTTTATAAAATGCAAGTTTAGACTTTTCACTGTCGCTTCACTACGAATGAATCATCCATTCACTTCATCAAAAGTAGAAAGTCCCTCTACTTTGTTCACTGGTCACTGACCAATTTTGGAGCTACAAAATGGCGTCAAACGTTTATCCCATACAGATAGCATAATGTGTCGTCACTTTTGTTGGCCTCGTTGTTTATTATGCTCTTGCGCTTAGGTTTTCAGTGCACTTCTGACGGAAGAAGGAAAAACCCTTAATTCACACTGTCTGACGTTATCCATATTGGACAGTTGAATGCCATTTTGTACCCTCACAATTAGCAAAATCCATAGACTGGTGAGGACAAATAGTGTAGATAATTGGACAACTAACAATTCTTTTGGAGTTTTATTTCTGGACACATTTTTAAAAAGTTAATACGGTATCGGATTAAGCACACAAAAGTACAAATATATCGAAACCGCAATGTATACATTACACTATAGTGTCTCTCAGGTTCGAATGAATTATGTAAATTAATGTAATTTTAAAAGGTTAACGAAGTATTTCTCTTAGACCTAAAGTTCTAATTTCAAATTTTAGAATATGCAAGATAGCATGGTAAAATACCCTCTATTGAAATCGGGTCAAATTCCTCATACAGGATGGTCGCCAGAGGGATGAAAAAGGTCATGATTTTTATGAAGCGAATAAACATTGTGTTTCTCTAGTTGAAACGAACAATTTTACTTTAAAATGGTTCTAGAAGGTATCTTTAATAAGACTATTACGAAACAAGTAAGAGATGCAGCAGGGCGTTGCCAATTGGGAATATATTGTTTTGTATTACACCCCCTTGGAACTGGAGATTGATACGCCTATGCCTAATAGTGACTGGAAACTCGTAGACAGAAATTGAGTTTTCTAGACTGTGGAGAAGATTCTTGATTGTTTCTGGATGGATCTAGAGGCAATTTCAGAGTATATAAGGCGCGATTACCGGCGCAGAAGAAGAAGTCTATTAAAGTGAAGTTTACCAGCGAAAGTGAGGTTAAATATCAAGTAAACAAAGTGTAAAGTGTAAAGGTTATTTTGAAGTATTGTATAGTCAGTAAATTATTACATAAAGTGTTGATGGTTTATCCCTTGTTAAAATTATTTAGAATCCACGAATTCATACAGGGTGTTTCCTAAAAGGTGGAAATACGCAACAATATATTTGAACAAAATATTGGTTGTTTACCTAATCTTAGTGGCAAAGTGTTAATCAAATAGATTTTCGCTATCTGTCATGTCCGACTCATTTTTATAAAATTGTGGTAGAAATAAAAAACAGAAAAATCAACCAACATTGAAACAATATTAAGTTATTATAGTCTTGGCAACTACAAAACGAAGAGTATATTGCATTCGATCGGCACATTTCTAAAACCGGTAATATTGCTCGCAGAGAAAAAAAATCATATCATTGTGTTGGTGATCGAATTCTGAACAACTTTCTAAATGTCCGTCCGTCCGTCTGTCTGTCCTTCCGTCCGTCACTTTTCTTGTAAGCACGATAACTTAAGAACGAAAAGTCGATTGTATTGAAATTCGGACAGCAAGTTAGTGTTAGCTAGAGGACGAACCCTATTGTTTTTGAACAATATCGATCAATAAATAAAAAAGTTATAATTTTTTTAAATTAAAAAAAATACATACTTTTTTTTATGTTTTGTATTTAAACTAAAAATGTCTAAAAACAATCATTTACAAAAAAAACTGCTAAGAGTATCCTATAGAATGTGCAACAATTATATAAAAAGTGCAGTAAACCTGCGAAGAGGATAACGGTTAGCTTGTTTATATTATTATTTATATAAAACTCGATCAATAACTTCATTTGATGCAGTTGTCCCAGGGGCAGGATTTATAAAAAAAAAAACTTATTTCATTTACATTCTGCAACTGACGTGGAATAGCTTTATGTTCATTACGAGGTACAAAATTATTTTCTCTGAGAAATTCCCAGGTCTGTTTTAGAACTGAATTAATTATTTTCTGAATTAATAGCTGGAGTTGTACAATCATGTATTCTCTTATAAAACTGAAAATGTGCGGGATATTTTGTTTTTTTATAACGTTTATTTGCTTTATCCCCTATTTTTGTCATTATTTTTAAATTATACGTTCATCAGGAGGCATATGGTTTAATAAAAGACGTAACAGAAGGTGCGTGCATATAAATCCAATATTAAATACCAAGGAATGTTAATGGATAAGCGAAATACTCGCTTCAAAAAGTTTATAGTCGGAATTTTTGTTAAATTTTTTATTTATTTTTTTCACCATATACCTTACAATTACAAAATATAATTTGACAATCAAATAAAACATCATCTAAGACTTCCGCCAAGACATCCAAACTCTGATACCAAGATGAGATTAATAAATGACGAAGCTGTTTCGGTGATTTTGTTTAGAACGTATTTGTTCTAGATTAATACTTAACATCGTTGGTAGAACCAAAAATGCACACCCCGCAAGTTGTTTTATCCAATAAGTGCCGTGCGTATAGTATATTAGTTCATTGGTTAAATTTTTACATATGCGATTTTCGCGAAAATTGCTGACCTTACAGAAAAAGTTTTAAATAAAAAACTTGCCTTCGTCCTTTATATTTCTTTCTCCTCAATAAACGTATTTCGAAACATAAAAAAAGTATTTTACCATTTTTAACCAACTTTTTTTAATTTGTAAAAAGGAGGAGGTTCTCAATGTGTTTTTTTATTTGTTCAAACATTTCTCTGAAATGGCGTACCTAAGTGATTTCTATGGGAACTATTTGTGAACTGTAGTGTATGGCTCTACGGTGGTCCCATGTTAATTTCATGAGGCTATGACTACTAGCATAAGATAAGTAAAAAGCGGAAAATAAAGTCCAGTTGAAAATGTTCTAGATTTTGGCGGAGTCGCCGGCGGCAAATGTTTAATAAATAGTAAGTAATTAGACACTTTCAGAGAAGTTGATACTGAATCTGTGTCAAAAGTTAAAGATTCAAAATGACGACTCCAATAGGGTCCAAACTTTTACAGATTTAGATAAAATTGGGCCATTAGAAAGGATTATAATTATTGATTTTGAAGTCTATGTAAACAAATTTGTACTGAAAGGTGGTTTCATTTTTTTTTAATATTCAGTTAAAATGCTTCTCTACATTGCAGAGAATTTTCTTGACAAGGAACGTTCTACCTGACAGCTCCGAGGGAGGATTAAATACCATTTAAAAGTTGTAATAATGCCTCTGAGAAGACATAATAATAGGATGGAATATTTTAATAAAATAATTACGAAATAGTATCTGCTGCAAATCCTCAAGCGATATCATAGAACATTTCCTGTTGTTAAATGGACAAACAAAACAATTGACAATTGTTTTGCTAAATATGAACTTGTTCGTGTATGATATAAGACTACTACTAAAATAAAAGTACTGAACCTTAAATACATGAAATTTTATGATTTGAGAAATACTTTATTCTATAATTTAATCTGAATTAATGACCTTTTGTTAAGAAATCGAACTGAAATAAGTTACAAGCGGCGAATTATTTGTCTATTTGATCATTAAGTAAATTATTAAATTTTTATGCCTATTAATTTCGAAACGCTAAAGCGACGTGAGCTTTGATCCCTTACGTATGAAGGATATCAAAGCTAACGTTGAATGAAAAAAGTAAATTATTCTTCAAAACCCATTTTTAGTGTTCTTGAATACGTTCTTCAATTTTCTATGATCTGTATGTCCAACGTATAGGGTATCCGGTCAAGTTCCACAAGTAGGAGCATATGTTAGGTATACCGATATTTCTCATTTTTAGTTTTATCTTTAATGTTTTTATCTATAAGCCTATGCATTGTTAGTCTTATAAACTATCAGACCTGCTTTTTCAAAAACATCTTGATTTTTTCAGATGGATCTCCAATCAGGGCCGTCGAGAGAAAATCGGGGCCCGGGGGGTAGTAACATACTACGACTCCCACCAATCTTCAATATAACACCAATCTTTAATATAAATTTGAAAGAGCGCCCCCCCGCTCTTTCAAATTTATATTAAATTCATAATAATACACTATTTTTACCTCTTTTAAAATTTCGAAGAGCGGGGGGGGGAGGGGGTATTCCTTAACATTGAATGTTTTTCTCGATCAAAATTTTGAAGAGCGGGATGATGATGTGTGATATTCCCTTCCTTATAGGTTTCAATTTATCTCGGTAAAGAGCGGGGGCGAGGATATTCCTTTGCCTAACAATTTCATGTTTATCTTTATCTCATTATAAACAATACAACTCATTCAGAACTCGCTGTTATTTACATCACACTAATCATTTAAAAATATACATACCTCTCTCGTTCTACCTAATGCAAATCTCCAACCTCAGGAGGAACCCGGGCCCCCTGAAAACCACCGGGCCTCCTCAAAAACCGCCGGGCCCGGGGGGGAAGGGTCAATTTAAAAAACAGTATGTATATTGTTTTATTTATTAACGAATTTTAAAAGCGAAGTTTCAATTTGACACTTATGTATGTTTTTTATGTCATTTAGTCATGTTTCTCGAATGGTTTAAGCGATTTCTATGGAAATCTGTTGGAAACTGTAAAGTATAGCTCGGGGGTTGTTCCCAATTAGTTTCATCAATTTATATCGGGTATAAGATGAGCAGAAATCAAAGACAATTTTTTCTACCTAAGAATATGAGAGAATATGGCGAATCCGTCGGGGATAAAATTGTG
Organism: Stenurella melanura; assembly: GCA_963583905.1. NCBI lineage: Eukaryota > Metazoa > Arthropoda > Insecta > Coleoptera > Cerambycidae > Stenurella > Stenurella melanura. The sequence goes on along the minus strand of OY757318.1, from coordinate 26,044,108 downwards.
TTAAAATTGGTAGTTCCATATTTTCGGAGTAGCTGATACTCATTTTATGTCAAGAAGTAAGCATTCAAAATGGCGAATCCAATAGGGTTACCATAATTGCATACTAAAATGGGTGGAAAAAAATGGAAAAAACTGAACCATCTTAAAAAAAACGGTCACTAAGAATTATGAAATGAAATTTCACCGTCGCGTTTAATTTTTTTGAATAAATTTTCACCAACACGACACGAATTTTCACAAACAAGTAAAGTCAAATCAACTATTTGAACATTTCTCGATATTAGCCATGGAGTCATTTTGGCAAATCAATTTTAGAATATATTTTAACAATGTCAAAATGATTGTATCAATGTTTGCTTTAAAACACGCGTATTTCTATTTTTAAAATTAAATATAGAATTTGATGTTTAAATCACCGCATTTAATGTTTTTCTCTGTTTTAGTATACTCTTCGTGCCTAAATACTAAAACGAAGAGTATATTGTATTTGATTGGTATGTTTCTAAAACCAGTAATATCGCTCGAAGAGAAAAAAATCCACATCACTGTGTTAGTGATCGAATTCTAAACAACTTTCAGAATATCGGTCTGTTCGTCCGTCCGTCACGTTTCTTGTAAGCAGTTTTTTAACAAAATCTGTCAAGAAAACATATAATACATAATAGCTCAAGTTAATTAAATAAATAGAAAAGTTATTAATTTTATTTTTTAATTGTCTTAATATTGTTTGCAACTGGAAAGAAATCTTGTAAAATATTATTCCCCATCATTACTATATTTTTCGCAAATACCAAATACGAAAACAGTAGGTATATTGCATTCGATTTATTTCCATATTTTACCTATATATGTATATAAATTTTATAGCATGATTTTTAAACCGATACTTTAAAGCTATTAATTCCTATACAATGTGCAACAATTATATGAAAATTATGATAAATCGGCGAAGAATATAGGTAACGTGTTTTTTCTACGTTGAGTGCATTGAGCCATATCTTTTGGATATTTAAACAATTATTTTGTTTTATTGTTATAAATTTTACACAAATTATTTTTTTAACTATAGGTAATAGAAAAAATGTGGGTATGCTGAAAAGGACTGCCCTAAACTGAGTAATTATGAATTTTGTTCAAGAGAACAAAAATAAACGCTATTATGATAAATAATCCTGAACGAGCATGCAAAAAAATCTTTGTGTTACTAACCCAGATTTAATTATTGGAAGTATACTTATAATTACAAAACTATTTGTTCGTTTGATTAACTAATAACTTTTATTGTTTCATTTAATATGCTTCTATTGTTTCATCATATGTGCATTAGATTAGTTAGATTTACAGTTAGTGCCGTTTATTTTTTTTATTTTGTCTCAGTTCCATGCATTATTTACTAATAATTTGCGGAAAAATTGGATATGCAATTTGTTATTTGGATTTGCCAATCTTGCAGCATTCCTGTGAGATAATATCGTATGTAAATCAAACGGTTACGGAATAGTTATACTTATTAGCAGGAAAAATGTGCTAATATAAACAAATTTTAAAATAATTTGTGCGAGCAAACGAACTGGGTACTTACCGTCGAAGAACTTTAATTTCATTTTCCAAAGAGTCTTCTTTGCCTTTTAGGGCTTTCTTATCAATTATTTTAACAGCATACATCATTCCTGGCCTTTCCTTGCTTTCAGCCAACCGCACTACAGAGAATGCACCACTAGAAAAATAACAAAAAGAGAGGTTATATTATTTGTAAACAGATAAGAGTTAAAGAGCAAACTTACGTTCCAAGTAATTCTTTTAAGTAATATTTATCTTCCAAAGAAGGTTGTTTTTCGGAATCTTTTCCATCTTTCTTAGTTTTCTTTTCTTTACCAAATAAAGGCATTTTCTTTATTTTTTCTTTATTCGACTACCCCGTAACATATATAATGCACTAATATTAAACACCCGATGCGAAGCAAAACATTACTAAATATTCTTGCGAGTTATTTGAGTTCACCTGATGGAAAACGTTTGTTTTGCCCATATAAATTCTAAATCACTTATCACTTTCGCGATAATACAGCCTGCTTTGCCACTGATTTCGTTCTGCCACACAACCGAACCGTTCGGACTGATCCCACGGCGCCACCAACGTTCCAAACTGTCCTGCCGAGTTTCAACAAATGACACAACACGACAAACTACTGTTCCATTCCAAAGTCCTCTTTACCATCATGAAATCGCCACTATAATATTACAAATAATAAAAACATATTTAAAGTACATACATATTACTGTTACTCGGTATTTTATTTTTCTGCACTTATTCAAGAAGTTGCGTATTTAGTTGCATGAAAATCGAAGAAATTTGTGCTATTTTGGCAACATTGCACAAGCACAGGGCTGTACTTAGAAATATTTTCTTCTGAAGGAACGTAAAGTATATCTGCTAAGTAGAAATAATAAGTGACCAATGAAACTGATGAAGATTCACTTAAATAATACATGTTTGGTAAACGTCATATAGGTGACCAGTGAAAAAACAATAAACGCCCAACGACGATTATTCAGTAAAAACAGCTAATGTTCAGAAAAAAAATATAAATGTTAGGTAAAAATAATAATTCTTTAGTTGAAACAATAAATGTTCAGTCAAACAATACAGGTATGTTCAATGTAGAAATAATAAATGGTCATTTAGTTCTATGGTAAATGTTCAACAAGACGATGGTGCTTACATGCTCCTCAAGTGTCACTGCGGATAACCTAAGTTGTGTGGAATGTATAAAATTACGGCAAATTGTAGAAAAGAGAAAGTCAGATGCGATACAAAGGGGTATTTATATCATATTGGGTCTACATATATGTATACATCAAACCATAATGAAAATATTCGACAGTAAAACATTTGGTTGCTTATGTCAATGATATATTATTTTTTCCCATTTCAACCCAGATACCTACAGACATTATTGATAAATATCTATAACATTTTAATTATTGTATGTCTATATTGACACTATGTATGTCATCCTTTCTAAAATATATAAATAAATATTATTATTGCAATATTGTACATTCAACATTCATAACGAATATTGAGTTGCAAATATTGTAAAATTCACATCTGTTCCATATTGACGAATTCTCTGAAAATTTGAAAAATCGTATTGTTTAATCAATATCTTTTAATGCAAATAGATATTGATTTTACAATATTAAAAAGGTATATATTTATGTCACGTTATTATTACATTTCTTGATAATATTGTACAACAATTAATAATAACAAATATTAATTTTAAAATATGGGAGAATCATGTCGAGATTATATGGGCAGTGTCAGTTTTATGACTAGGTCTCATAGGCCCAAACCTAGGGACGCTGTCTTTCATCTTAGTGGTTAGCGCCCATAAACTGATAGCAAGCCCGGGGGGGATGATGTCAAAATTGACCTGAGCAGCCTAGGGGGCAATTTATATAAAATCAGCACTGTACAATGGTAGACTCATATTACAAATATTCATTGCTTTTGAAATAATGAAATGTCTATGCCATCTACCGCTGATTAAGGATTCCTTTAATCGATATTCATACATAATGACGAATATTGGTTTTAAAATATTTAAATGTCTTAAATTCATTCTTTACTAGCAGTCACAATTTAGATATTAACATTTATCTAAATAAGACCACACTGGCTGTACAGTACTGAAACAGTATATATATGCTATACTGGTTTGTGATATTGGAAACATATATTTATCCTGTGTTGGTTAACTCACTTTGAAATTAGATTATTATTAACTAGTTATTTGACATCCTTATTATAAGATTACTTAAAGGGGACAGACAAAAATGTTTGCGTATGTTAGGCATGTATGTATGTATACTTGTATATTATTATATGTCTTATATGTATGTTCATCAATATATGTTGATAATGTCAATCCATATTACGCACTGGGTCAAAGTGTACATTAATATAATTTTAGATATTAATTTATATTTTAATACATTATGGATGATACAGTTTTTCGATGTAGTAAAATTTGTTATGTTTTTAATGTTGTTTTAACTTGAACCAACGTTTAAAAAATATTAAACTACTAGTTATTAGTCCAATACGGTCCAATATCATGATTCTACCTGGGAGAATACAAGAAATAAGACTGACGCATGCAGTTACGTCACCGCAACTGTGCCAAGTGAGGAGTAGTTAAAGGCAACACCACTGTCTTATGAACCTGATGTCAAAGTCATTTTTACTTGACATTTATTATATTTACTGGACAAATTGGAATAAAATACTTTGTATTTGATTTTTTTTTACTGCATTTTCACTTTTTAATTTAATTAAATGTTGCATATTTAATATTTTACTGGTCATTTATATTTGTTTATTTTGCAGTCATGTTAAACACTGGTCACTTATAATTCTTTGCTATACAAAATGGAATTGACTCCCGATGAAACAATACGGGCTTGTACGTTTGAAGCGTGATCTTGTTCGTTTCCTTGTTCATAACTTTATAAAGGATGCAGCAATTTGTTTGCAGTTTTGCTGTAAACGTCAGATCATTCTTTGGGGCAGAACTTGGACATTAAAAGTTATGTTATTTAATTCTTGCATGTTTCAGTCAATCAGTGACTTATATTTACATGCAGATACTTTCAGGTGGATATTGAGAGATACATAATGTCTGAAATTAAATACAGTACAATTTTCAGTTAAATATATTTTAGCAACAAGGATGATCTGTTAAATAGATAAAAGCAGGCGCAACTATAAACTGTGTGATTTTACAATCTTTCTAAAATAATTTGTAAATAAATTATAAAATATCATAAATGATTAATATTCACAATATACAACTAGAATTTATTTATGTATCTTACTAATTCTTATTTTGTGCCGCCATCTATTGACTTCATTTCCTCGAGGACTTTTCTTTTTGTTTTCTAAGGCGGTATTCTGCATATTATATCATTTCATATAATTACGAGATTTTGACTGATATAAATTTGACCACTTTCTGTTCTCAAACTTTTTCACTATCATCAAAGTCAACATCAACTCTGTTGTCAACATCGATTTAAAAAAAAATTAAAACAAATATTTTTTTTAATGATTTATATAATAATAATATAATTATTCTAAAAATTGTTTGAAGTGATACACAGCCTCACCATACAGTTGATGCGCAGTCTAATTTAATTCACGCAATTTAACTAAATATTTTAAAAGTGAACCATATTGTTCTAAATTTAGTCAAATAAATGTACGTAACAGTGTGGAGCTTTTTCTCTTTATTAATTCTTTCATTATCATATATTTAGAATCTGTGCTTTTGTCTTACGGCTGTTTTGCCACAAGTTTGCATATTTTCTCTAAGATGTACTTGATTTCAGCTTTTTTTCTCTTTTTTCAATTCAATACGCAGTTTTATCATAATTAATTTAAATATTTAGAATAATGAAATTTTAATGCTGCCACTCAACATGAAATAAAATTCCAAGAAAAAAAAATACAAAAAAAACAAATCTTACTTTACGATGCTTTTGAATGTATTTTCCACTTCCACTTCCAGCTAAGATGGAATGCAATTTTAAACGGCACATCAAAATTAGCGTAAACTGCAATTCAAACTCTCCCACCGTTATTTTTCGATCAGTACGTTTATTCTGATAATTATTCTTAATAGCAGAATTTAACCAACCCGAAATTTTAATTCTACAGAGTATCTGTACTTTGTTTTCTGCTATATCGAGCCAGTGTCATGTTTCTGAAACTACCGCCAATAGCCCGCATAAATGGCTAATACGGTCCTAGCCATGAATAGAAAGAAGTTTAAATTGTTTGAATAAAACAATTTTCATTATCGTTAGAGAAATTATGTTTTCTCTTTGGTATGTAATTATATAGCCGACGATGACGTGAATAGTAAATATTTTAATGAATATCAGATAATTTCGTGTTATATATATATACCTACAAACACTACGTACCTACAGCGTGTATTTATATTTTCAGGTATCAAATGCAGTACCTAATTAATGTTTGAGTGATGTATGACGCACGATGCGTTTTGGCCATAAAATTAACAGAAGGAGGTTTATGGACTAGAAAATATACTTCTGTATTTAATTTTCTTATAATTTCTGATATTCCTATCTATAAATATATATAGGTTCTTTATACTTATCTGATGGAGCATCGTAACTGTAGTAATTAAATTAACAAAAAAAAGCTAAATATTCAACTTTAATGAAATTAAAATAAGTTTAGTATGGACCTGATCCTAGTTAACATCCTAGTTAAAATCGTGGATAACGATCGATGAAGAGATGTTTCGAACTAATGTATTTGTTGTTTCGGTCTGTTTTTTATACAATTATATTATACTTTGGGTAAAACTACAGTTTCTTATTGTTTGATTTTAATCTGAAACATTTTATAAACTTTTTATAAACTATAATTTAGTATTACATGCAAATATTTTGCACTAGACGTAGGCGACTAGTAATTTCTGCAAGAATATTTAATGTTGCATAAGAAGGTATATTTTAGCTCTCCAACATTCTGTACATAGGCGTCCACAGAATGTTGGTTGAGTAATAATAATAATGCCTTTTTGCCCCTTGCTAAGCACGCACGTCCGCATTAAAACATTACATGATCTAGGCAACCAGTAATTTCCATTCAGAAATTGAAAGTTGTAGATGTAAAGTCGATAATTCGTCACCCTAGCATCTTTGGCAAAAGCGCTGGTACACAATGTCAAACTCTTATTACTTATAGGCAACCAGTAATATCATCTCAAATAACTTGGGTTGCATGCATAAAATCGATAATTTGTCGTTCGCGCAAGCGCAATTCGTTCTGGTTAACCCAGCATTGAAAGTACCGTCATCGCGGATTTTAAAAATTCTAATGAGAATTGATTGTAAAAAACCATACGAACAAAATGAGCAAAGTATGACGAGGTTTTTCTTGCCGGAAGTATTTTTAATTAAATTAATTATCATTAAAAAATTGTTTTACCGTTCTCGCGGAAATTGATTTCAATTAGAGCATTTTTTAGGAAATTGCTCTTTTAGAAAAATCTGGGTGAATTTGGCCTGCATGGCTTTGACCGATTTTAATATTTTGTTTATTCCTTAAATAGTCACAATGTAGAAACGCATAAGTTTAATTTTAATGTGTTCATATGATTCAGCAATGTTTTGTGAAAAAGCCCTCTCTGCTGCTCTCTGTTGCAAAATTTTTATTCTGTATTTGTATTTGTGGTAGATTTTTTAAAAGTCAGGTATGAATAACCGTCAAATTTTTTATCCCGAAATCTTCAAGACAAATCGGCTGCCATCTGATAGGTGATACTTAAAACACTAAACTATGTAACCCTTGTGAGGATTTCTATTCACTCATATTGAAGAAAAGTTTCTTCCCTCTCCGCCAGAGGGTGGCCATAGTCACCCTATGCTCTTAAGGTGGCCATTCCCTAGAAAGAGACATCCGACAGGGAAATATTTATAATTTTTGCCCATAACTTTTATTTCATAGTATGTATATTTAAAAAAACTATAAGAGTACCTAAATAAAACCATAACAAGACTATTGCTATGAATTTTCACTCAATAATTTCAGTGATTTGCAAAATAGCTCGATTTAAAATTACGAAATGGGAAGATTAACGTAATTTTTAAATTTAAATCTAGCTATTTTGCAACCCCCTGAAATTATTGAATGTATAGTCTTGTTATGGTTCTACTTAGGTACTCTTATAGTTTTTTTAAAATATATGTACTAAGAAAAAAAAGTTATGGCCAAAAATAATGAAAATTTCCCTATCGAATGTCTCTTTCTAGCGAATGGCCACCTTAAGTGCTTTACATGGATTACTCTGGCCACAACATATTTATACTTCTTTCGATAATGATACTTACTGATACATTTACTTTATTGAAGGGATGTTTTCGTTCCTACACAAACATTGAAGGGTACAGGATTTTTTTTGACCTTTCACGGGATTTTCATGGGATTTTTGTCTGAATTTACTTTTATAGCAAATTGGATATTTTTTCAAATGGATCGTTTTACTTGGTTCAATAACACCCCCCTTCTGTTGGTGAATCTTTTTATGTACAGTCGAATGTTTTTGATAGTTATTAGGAAGGAAATATTTGGACGAATTTAACAATTTTATCGGTCTTAAGCACAATGCCAATAAGTATAAGCTTATTTGTACAATGCAAGAATAGAAAACACTACACTCGTAGAGACGCGAAGATTTGAGAATGTTCATGCCACTATCTCTTCATCTTCTAAACTGTCTTCGATTCGGGCTTGACTAAGGACTTGGATATGGGATTGAATCCTTGATTCATCGAACAGCTTTTTGCGGCGATCTCTCTTGATGGCTAGGCTTGGATGGACGCGCGCTTGCGTCGGATCCTGCCGTCTCTCCAATTCAGCTCATGGAACATAGAAATATCTTATATCTGTATCTTAGAGATACATATAAGTTTTCTGTTTGGTGATCAACACACTTCGACATATGTCGACGAGAATTTTGTTGACTTATAAAGGTTGAAAAAATTATAAAAATCAAAATTTTCTTTCGATTGGAAGATACGCTTGCTGCGAGGCATGGCTTGTACTGTCAATCGTGACATAAAACTTTAAAAACGGGAACATCGGCTGTCGAAACTCGATGTTGTACCTCCTTGGGTATAATAGTATGATACGAAAATTTTGTTGACTTATAATGATTGAAATTAGACTTCTTTAACAGAAAAACTGCTTTGTGAAGCTCGCACTCGGAGATTTCTTACATCCTCTTGATAGGAAGGTCTGCTCACGAAACACGTTCGAAACAGTCAGAAAAGTTTAAAATAGTTCTTTCTGGGCGAAAAAATCTGCTTACGAAGCTCGTACATGGAGTCTTCATTGAAAAACGTAAATTTTGTAGAATGAAAATGGTTGAAACTGAGAGGTCCTCTTGATAAAAGAACAGGTCTCGAAATTCGTCCCTTCATCGGGCTTAGTGGTTCTCGCTCTTGAGAAACCACCCACACAGCACATGACATCCCTAGGATATCCTCATTAAGTCCCGTATATCCCAATCGAGGACAACATTCCTCAGGATATCCTTAGGATATCCCAGTAAAATACATACAACCTGAGAATATCCCAAATGGGGATATCCTAGACAAATCCTGGCAGGATGTCCTAATAATATCCCGCAAAGATATTAAAAGTCTAACAAAATATTCACTGTAGGAATATCCTGGGCAAGTCCTAGAGTCGTCCTATTACAGGTATTATTATTTAGGAGATTTCAACAAAAATAATGAAAAGTATGTATATTATTTTGAGGCTATTTATTTATAGTACTTTATTGGTTTGTAAAATTTGCTTCTAAAAACTTATTTGTTTGTTCTATTTGATAATCCCCTCCAGTACAAATAATTCATTAAAAATGTATATTCTTATTTAAATAGCAGTTATTTATAATTTGGTTTTAATACATTTACTGTGTTTTGAATTGGCCGCCTTTTTGTGACAAGTCGAAAGTTCTAAAAAATCCGCCGGTCGTCGTTGTCTGTTCCACGTTCATTTTAAAGTTCTTTCGACAAATAAGATTACATTAAATATTTCATAAATATATGTTATATCTTTGTATTTATATTATCTAAAAGGGGAAAATGTGATTGGTTATTGTTCGCAGATGTTATTGTCAGATACGTAATCCTTTATATCTTTGTGTGAATAGAATTTTTTTTAAATCCATTATAACTTTTCAGCGCGCTGTGATTTTTTAAAGTTGTACATATCATCCCTTATAACTTCTAAGCACCCTAAACTCTGTTGATTTTAATAATACCAAAAAAAGCAAAAGGTCAATTTTTATGTAATATTTCATGCTTTTACAATTTTTATTTGAAACTTTTTTTACTATCTTTTACACATTTTGAGTACTTTTGAAAAAACACATTTTTTTTCACCCCTTCTCGGGGTTGAAAAAAAATTTCTTTCATTAATCGTCTTCAAATATAAACTTGTATTCCTTTGTCTTCGCTTATTGGCTCAGTTTAAAAGCAATGATTCTATAAAATAATATGTATTTTTTGCTGTCTTTAGAAATATTCAATAAACCCTAAAAAAATTGGGGATGTCCTATATAACGTCCGATCAATGTCCTCAGGTTGTTTATAGTAAAGCCCAGGCATAACCCATATAAGAGCTGATGATGTCCCGTACACACCCATACTGATGTCCTGAGGACGTCATCAGCAAAGCCCAAACTGTCCCATTTGGATATCCTACGGACATCCTAAGGTGATAATGGGATCTTCATAGGACATCCCATATGTTCTGAAAAGTTGTCCCCAGTATGTTCTGAGGATGTCCTTGTGTTGTATGGGCAAGTCGATCCACATCGCGCCCTTGTGTGTAAATCCACCGTCTTTAAAGTTTTGATAAAAAGAACAGCATTCGAAACAGCTTTTGTAAAATTGCTAACTTTTCCGTATAAGGAATAAGTTACTACAAGAATTTTGGGGAATTTTAAAATTGCTATCATGCAGGACATCTCCTTTAACCTGGATCGATTTCAATGTCTTCGTAGGCATTCGATGCTGCAGGTCGGCGGGCTGCATGCTGTCGAGGAATGGGTGTTGCCTCACCTTGCACAATCAAAGGTGCATGTACTTTTGGACTATAGTTGTATTGCTTCGTCGCTCTGACCTGTTTGCAATCTCATCTTCAGATGGGGAAGAGTTGTCTTCGAGATGCTGTTCATCCGGACTAGCCTCCGTATCATCTGATGATTCTGTTTCCATTGCATGTTGACCTGTCGGTGCCGGTCTGATGCCGTCTACGTGCAACTTTGTGGTCGCTTTTCCTTTATCTAATAGATATACTTCATTTGAGAGTCTTTTTAATACTTTGTGGGACCCAGTCCACGATGGTAGAAATATATGATCCTTCCTGATCCGTTTCGCCATCACCATATCTCCTACTTTAAAAACTATGGGGGTTACAGCCACCTTCGGGGCATATTTACTTTGATAACTGACTTGTGCTTTTCTAGCCTCTTTGACCCGCTAAATTGGGGGAATGTCAACGTGTTTCTCACGCTCTTGCTAATAGGCGCATAACGCGATCTCCGGCTTCGGCGAGTTCATAGTCTAGAACCAGATAGCACGGTCCCCATGGCTGCGTGTTCTTAATATGTAAGCCATCTGGCATACATATTTGTCCCAGGTATCACTGGGTTGGCCAAACATCAGTGTTTTTAAAATTTTCTTCGCCTCTTGGACGCGTCTTTCGACTGGATTAGATCTTGAATGATATGATGGTGTGTAATACATATCTACGTTATTTCCCTCGCAGAAGGTAGTGTACCAACCTCCATTAAAATGACCGCCCTGGTCTGTTATTATGACTCGAGGTAGTCCGTATCGCGCTACGATCTCCTCTTCTAAATATTTGGATATAGTTTTGCCACTGATCTGGGGATATGCCTTTACTTCGATCCACTTGCTGAGTACGTCCTCTACCATCAATATATAGCGGTTTTCCGCCTCCTGCGTCCGTTGAAGGGGCCCTATGACGTCTATGCTTAGGGTTTCAAACGGGCTTTTTGGCGCATGGCTTCTCAGAGGAGTGTTCAGCTGGACTTGCCGGCTCTTGACGGAGTTGCAGATCATGCATTCGTTTAGGTATTTAGCTACCAGTCTTGCCATGTTATTTAAGAATATCGATGTTTTATCCGATATTTTGATCTCGATGTATCAAATGATGCCAACATCGATGTTGCAGCAACATCGCGCATCCCTACTGCATCTTCTATTCATTAATTTTTACAGATGTGTCCATCGAGGGAATCCAGTTTAGAAGAGAAATATGATCAACCTAAATTTCTGCTAAGGAACAAGATACACGATTGACTGAAGTTGATGGGTAACTTGTATTTAATCATAAGTTGTCCTTTGACTTTGGACCCTCGTGCTATCATGTGATTTCGTCATTATGGATATAAATATAAAACACGTCTTCAAGTACAAATAAATCTGCAACTATATTCAATTAGTCTTGATAGACAGAACGTTATTTATGTAATTAACAGTAGCACTGAAATTATGCCTCACAAGACACATTTTCTCAAACCTGTCAACAGATGTCGCTACATATTTTTCGCACGCTAAAACCTGTCCCCTAGTTTTAAATATAAACCGAAAATACTTTTAACCATAGCGCCATTGTTTATAAGCATAAAGGGCTGGAAACTTCTATTGCGCCTGACCAGAGACATAGATGAATCCAAATTTGAGGTCAATAGTGGGGAGAAAAATATCTTTAGAACTTCAAGAATGCTAAAAATATATACAATTCTAGACAGTAGGCAACGTTGTTAGGATATTTCGCATTAGATATCAATACAAACGATTCACTGGCGGATCTCGTTTATGGAGGTTTTGGTAAGATACCCAAATGTATGGTGAGTAAATCAAATGGTGGGAACACACAAAAATTCAAACGTGAAACTATCTTCTTAAATTTATTTAGCATTTTTCACATTTTACGATATTTGTTAGAACATGTTTGTTGGTTTAATACTTAAAATTAGAAATTGACAAGGTGACATTATTAGTTCCGATGTCGTCAGGCAGATGGCGCCACTTACACGACGCACATAAATATCTGTTAAAGAATACACAGCACTTAAAAATTTGAATAAATTATTCAGTAAATTGATATTCACAATATGAAAATCTAAGTATTGTAAAATAAATTTCATCATAAGAACCAATGGGAAAATTTGAAAAATTCGAAAAGACGCAACTACATAAGTAACGTCATTTGATATACGAAGGTGGCATTGATATATGAAATGTATGGAACCATTGTTAGAATATTATAAAAATGTTAGTATACCAAATTTATTTTATTGTTGATTCCGATGATTAGAATATTATAAAAATGGTAGTATACCAAATTTATTTTATTTTACGTGAAATTGTTGGTTCCGATGATTTCAGATAGATGGCGCAACTTACATGACACTTACCGATGTCTCTCGGAGAGTATACAGTACACACGAGTTTAAATAAATTATTCAGTAAGCACAGTGCAATAAGGGGGAGTATATTTCTCTATTTGGAATATCATAATAAAAATGTTACTATACCAAAATTGTGTTATATTACATGAAATTATTGGTTCCAATGATTCCACATAGATGGCGCAACTTACATGACACCTATCAATGTCTCTCACTGAGAGTGTACAGTACACACGAGTTTGAATAAATTATTCACTATGCACAATGCAATAAGGGGGAATATATTTCTCTATTTTCTCAAAATCTAAGTATTATCAAAATTTTGCAAAAATTCTAAAAGACAGCAATTGAACGTCGTCTGCTATATGATTATGAAACCATTATTTCTTGGAATATTATAATAAAAATGTTATGATACCAAATTTGTTTTATTTTCCATGAAATTATTGGTTCCGATGATTCCACATAGATGGCGCAACTTACATGACACTTATCAATGTCTCTCGGTGAGTATACAGTACACGCGAGTTTGAATAAATTATTCAGTAAGCACAAAGCAATAAGGGGGAGTATATTTCTCTATTTTCTCAAAATATTTCATAATAATAAACACTTATTAACTATATAAAATCTAAGTATTATCAAAATATAAAATTAATTTAGAAACTAAAGGAAAAATTTTGCAAAAATTCTAAAAGACAGCAATTGAACGTCGTCTGCTATATGATCCCAACCCTTCCCCACCCTTGTGGGTACCGGACCTTTATAACTTTAGGAGAGGCATTGACATGTAAAATATATGTGACTCCATCTATTGAAATATTATGAAACTATTTTTTCTTGGAATATTATAATAAAAATGTTATGATACCAAATTTGTTTTATTTTACATGAAATTATTGGTTCCGATGATTCCACATAGATGGCGCAACTTACATGACACTTATCAATGTCTCTCGGTGAGTATACAGTACATGCGAGTTTGAATAAATTATTCAGTAAACACAATGCAATAAGGGGGAGTATATTTCTCTATTTTCTCAAAATATTTCATAATAATAAACACTTATTAACTATATAAAATCTAAGTATTATCAAAATATAAAATTAATTTAGAAACTAAAGGAAAAATTTTGCAAAAATTCTAAAAGACAGCAATTGAACGTCGTCTGCTATATGATCCTAACCCTTCCCCACCCTTGTGGGTACCGGACCTTTATAACTTTAGGAGAGGCATTGACATGTAAAATATATGTGACTCCATCTATTGAAAAATTATGAAACTATTTTTTTTTGGAACATTATAATAAAAATATTATGATACCAAATTTGTTTTATTTTACATGAAATTATTGGTTCCGATGATTCCACATAGATGGCGCAACTTACACGACACTTATCAATGTCTCTCGGTGAGTATACAGTACACGCGAGTTTAAATAAATTATTCAGTAAACACAATGCAATAAGGGGGTGTATATTTCTCTATTTTCTCAAAATATTTCATAATAATAAACACTTATTAACTATATAAAATCTAAGTATCATCAAAATATAAACTTAAGTTAGAAACTAAAGGAAAATTTTGCCAAAATTCTAAAAGACAGCAATTGAACGTCGTCTGCTATATGATATATATAACTTTAGGAGAGGCATTGACATGTAAAATATATGTGACTCCATCTATTGAAAAATTATGAAACAACTTTTTCTCACGTTATTATAAAAATCTTAGCATTTAAAAAACAAATCTCATGTTAGAGCACAGCCTCCTGTAACTGTAGGGGGGTGTGGTTAGAGACAAAGGGAAGAATTTGCAAAAATTTAAAAATAATAATTGAACATCATCTCTCTCCTGTACGGTCTCAACCCCTTCTCTTCCTTGTGGGTACTGTGACTTTATAACCATAAGAGAAGCATTAAATGTGTAAAATATATGTGACTCCATCTACTGAAGAATTCTGGAACTATTTTTGCTCAAAACATATAAAACTTACTGTTACAAAATTTGAACTTCATCTTCAAGACTAAAGAAATTTGAAAATTCGAAGACAGTAAGTGAACAGTGGAAGGTGACTTACCTTGATAATTTGGTACTGATATGTGTCGGCTCGTTGCAAACATTTGTAACCCGCCATCTGTAGGTAAAAATGTGAAGTCATATTTTTCTATAATTACATAGCGTATCGTATAATCAGTTTACAGGAGCACGAAAGTTCGAAGTCCATGAACAACTCTATTTACTAATACGAGTTGCCCAATAACTTCAATCACTCGTGCTTTTTGCTCAATAGCAGGTGCCAATCCACTGGAGATGAAGAGTGACACTCACCTTGCTAATTTGGATGTTTGTCGGCTAGTTACAAGCATTGTAGCCTCCATCTGGTAAAAATTTGAATTCATAGTTTTCTTCCGCTTAATAACAACGTACAGGGATTGATTTAACGGATATTCCAAATCCATGGACAACTCTGTTACAAACACAACTTGCCCAGTAACGTCAATTAGTTCCTCCAGGCCAGGACGAAGTCACTTATCAAGGTAAGTGACCTTTCAGCCCCACCAACTTATCAAGATAAGTTGGTTGAGATATGTTTTGGCTAGTTGTAAACATTTACAGATACGAGCTCCTACACACCAGGTTGCCTATTCATTAGATGTGACTCACCTTTAAAATTTTCTTGTAAATATATGTCGGCTAGTAATAAGCATTTATAATCCGCCATCTGTTGACATATAGTTATACATAGGTACATATTTATTAAAGTCCATTGTAGAAAGGTCTACATCATCATTATCTCGATTCACACAAGCTGTCCGCAATAATTTCAGTCGGTTATGTCTCAAATTCCTCACACCAGGCTACTTTCCCACTGGAGATCATGCTCTCCGATCAAAGATTCTTTAATCGGATATCATGCTAGTGTTCTCTTCTTGAGCATAAGGCTCTCCACTTCAAGATGCTTGCCTTGGGTTATTTTCACTCGAGATTTACTCTAGTGACTCCATAATTTTGCTTTAGATATGTATCCACTAGTTGTAAATATTTGTAAATCGTCATCTATTATTTATTTTAACACCTACATTTTCTTCATCTAAATTTCAATCTTAACGGGATTTCCGCCCTCCACGACCACAAATAACCCAGATAGGTAGGGCCTAAAAATATTTTTGACAATAAGTTAGAAAAAAAATAATGATAATGCTCATAAAAACATGAAACAAGGAATATATTAAGGTCACTTTTAATTAAAATTTCTTAACTCCTGAAATTTTGTTGCGCAAATCACCCCTAACTAGAACGCCATATCCAGTGAACAGATAAGCACAGCCGTACTTTGAATTTATCTATCAATATCGCGAAGGACGGGCAATACGTCCACCAATGCGTAAGACATCCTATCTTGACGCAAAACAGACTAAAATTTTTTAATTTACCAGGAACGTCATTGAATTTTTACACGATTTTTAATTCTAAGTATTATTTTGTTTATTCTAATACTAAAACACTTGAAGTACGGCTCTGTAGGACCGTCTTGGAAGGTAAAAATACCGACTTTGATATTTAATGGTCTGTTTTTATGGTCTCTTCTATTTACATTAAACATATGTAGACAAATATATGTATTTGTACCATGAGATTGCTAAGGGACGCCACGCTTGCGTTCACGATTGTAAACTAGAACTTTACACAGTATAACTAAAAGTTTTTTCAGATGAAAATTAATTTAATAGTTTTTGTTTTCATAACTAAAATTGTGTGGAAAAATATTGAAGACTAAAAATGTGAATTTCGTAATGGAATTTGGTATTGGTATTAAAAATTAGATTCTGAACAATTGTTTCAAAAACTGTTTTCGATATCTTCAACGCGAAGCAAAATATCGGAAATGGGCCCCATCTGGGGGCCTGCAGTTATCTCAGTTTGTTAAGTATTTAAATTTAAGTTGGGTGCCTCGAAATGTACGTCTTATATAGGACTACAATTGTACCAAAGCTCAAATCTGAAATTCCGGGTGTCACATTACTCTTAGGCTAAGCGCGCACGGGTGATTTTTTGCCACGCAACTATTTTGTCACTGTCACCTAGTCATTAATGAATGCGTTCACGAGTGGTGATAGTCACCACAAAAACTATGTTGTCGATATGGATTTCGTGGAGACTGCAGCGGTGTGTGCCCTGATTTTAAGAAATAAGCTGCTTTCGTTCTGCAGAGTGATTCGTAATCATACGAACCTGTTTCATGTGTTGTCTCTGTCCCTACCATGCAATTTGGTATCTTATGAATCTGTTCATTGAAATCTTGTTTATTATGTTCACTGTAATCGAAAGCAGCTATAGAAAAAAGAAATATAAAAGACGTTATTGGGTCCATCCGCTTTGGAGCAACAGAAGACTCAAAGGGAAATTTCATTTAAATTTCGTTGAGATGACGTCTCCATTTTGGTTGGTATATTCTAAAAAATGTTTCTTAGTACCGTGTTTCACGAAATATTCGTGGTCACGCGGTGACTTTCTGTCACTCGTGCGCGCTGATTCATAAAAAAGTTAAGACGCGGTGACAGTTTCGTCACTCAATTGTTGCCGGCCGGCGAAACTAAAAAGTCACCCTTCAGTCACGTCGCTTCGTGAGCGCATCTCCATAAGACTCGATGGACCCCGAGATAGGTGACAAAACAGTTCCGTGACAAAAGTCACCCGTGCGCGCTTAACCTTATGTAAAGTATGTTTTGACTTGATTAAGATAAAAAACAAACTGAAACAAGCCTCTTTAAATTAACATTTCTAACTTCTGAAATATAGTTACGCAAATCACCCCCAACTAGAACGTCATACCCAGGGACCATATATGCAGAGCCGTGCTTTGAATTTATCTATCTATATCACGAAGGACAGGTAATGCATCCACCAATGCGTAAGATATTCCTATCTTAACGCAAAACAGGGTAAGATTTTTTAATTTACCAGAAACGTCATTAAATTTCTGCCGAAACACGATTTTTAAATCTCTGGTATTATTTTGTTGATTCTAATATTCAAAAATTTGAAGTACGTCTCTGTAGGACCTCGTCCGCAGGTAAAAATGCCAACTTTGATATTTTAATGGCCTCTTCTTGTGGCCTTTTTTATGTGCATTAAATATGTGTAGTCAACTATACAGTATGTATATTGCAGTGTACCTTATTTAATATACTACGTACGAGGTAATTCAGATTTTATTCGACAAATTTGTGCCATCATACAATAAGTAGTACGATAGCGTAAAAAATGAAGAAAGGAAAGTTTAAAATTTATTTAAAAATAATTACTGATAGTTTGGTCAACGCTCGGTGGAGCCGCCGGCACTCCTGCGATGGCGGTCTCAGTTACTAGACCCAAAGGCGCAACAAATAATCCCGCATGAAATACAAATATTTTGTGGAAAAGGAGGACACCGTCCGCAACTCCTTTCTTTGTCTGCGACGCTAATACTGCCTGCGGCGCTGATATTATTAACAATTAGATAGCAAAATAAAAATCAACCTAACTAACCTCACCTAAAGAAATCACACATGAAAGAATGAAATCATTATAGGAAAAAGAAGGAAAATATTATTTCTGCCGTCAAATCAAACCTGAATTTGTGAAAAAATGCATTAATTAATAATTTTAAAAAAGTTCGATGTGTGCAAAAATCGAACCCGGGACCTCACGCACCCTAAGCGAGAACATTACCCATGCACCTGACAATCAGCCAACACCACCTCGTTTTTAGGTGGTGTTGGGTGTAGACGCTAGTATTGTCTAAACGCTGTAAACCAGTAAACCCAAAGTTGGTTAGTAAAGAAACAGGTTGTGCTTGATAACATACGTCGCATATGTAGCATCAAATTTAATATTTCCACGTTTATATATTATTTGAAAGTACAGCAATAATTCTGAGACATTTTTTATAATTAGTTCTAAAAATGAAGAAAAGACAGTCACACACCGCTCATGGAAGGCTACACGTGACGCAGCACTTGTTGATTCTTATGAGACAACCTGCCTTTTAATCACCTTGATCAAGACCATTTAATGCGTACCCGACAAATCCTGAAACCGTTTCCGCTGGATGTCATGACCCTTTAATTTAGGGTTAACAATGATCATCGTATATTTCGTCTTCCTTCTCTAATTTTTAATATAATTATAAAATTATAATTCGACATCTATCGGAGAAGGATTGAACTTACCTAAATGACTGAAGCAGTTGTCTCTATAGGTATTTGATTGAGTTCGGTGCTGCTCCAGTAGGTGTCGCTTATGTTGTCATAGATAGCCAGAAAATATAGTTTTAACCATGGTACAAACAATGATTTTAAAACTGTGACTCGGAAAATCTACTGGTATCTACTAGTTAGGGAAATGGGGTGAAAATTCGATGACAAAAAATTACCGTCTGACAGTCTGGTAATCGAAAAGCATATAACCAAAGATTAGAGAATTAACAAGATAGGACAGCCGGCGGAAAACCTTTTATTCTTTAGCAATGGCGCAATTCACCTCGATTTTTAAATTGGAGTTCACGCGTAGTTGCCACAGTGTGACAATCAGACGGAGAAGGTAACATTAGAAAGAGAGGCCAATAGTGAAAAATGGACAACACTGTCTTTAGAGAACGACCGAACGCAGCTGACTGTCAGTACCCAAGGTCATTAAAAAAAACAGGTTGTTTTGTAATATATGTCACATGAAGTATTTCTATGTCTACATGTAAGGTATCTATTTGGTTAGGATATAATTGTACATTGAAAGAATAATGTTGAAACTTTTTTCAATAAAATGAGGAAGAAACAGCCACACGCAGCTGTCATCATCGAGGTCTATACGTGACGTATCAGTTGTCGATTTTAATGAGCTAACCTATATTTAGTAAGCTTGGTTTAATTCATTTAATGCTTACCCGACAAATACCGAAACTGTTTCCGCTGGATGTCGTGTCCCTTTAATACATATGTGACATCACTCATCATATATGTCAATCTACAATCTGTCAAAAATACGTTCTACGACTTAAGTGAAGTTAGCAACGCATTACCAACTTCACCCTTTCAATTTAACTTGGCAATGGAAATAAGTTTTGAGTTTGATGATGTCACTGCACTGAACTGAACTTTATTTATTGAATAAAAACTTTTTATTTGGACTAATATTATTTATTGGTGAAGTTAACAACATCATTGGATACGAAACATTTTCCTGTTGAGGGAGCTCTGTGTCTCACATCACTTTTAATTTTACATGTCACATATTTACTAGGAAAGAATGGTTTGGCCTGCACTCCACACTTTTAGTCTGTATAATTTGAAATATGTCTTGTTGATAAAATTGTTCTAACACATGTTTGTCTGCATCTAATCTGACCTGATCAGTGCTAGCTTGTACTGGGGGTTGCGATCAAAATTTACAACTGGTGATAAATATTCCTGTTCATTATATATCGTTTCCATATTTTTAGCCAGCACAATTTGAATATCATCTTGTTGATAAACATGTTTCATCACATGTTCGTTTGATCTGACCTCTGCTCAGTGCTTTTGGATTGATGACAATCTGTAACGAGTAATACATCTTTCTAATATAATGGAATTCGTGTCCTGCATTAAAGCCTACTCAACTAACTGTTCTCTTTGCCGCTTTAAAGGGAGAGATTGTTCTGGTGCAGACGCATCTCTTTTTGTTTCTGGTTGGTAGGTAAATATGCGTGGAACTACATCCTCCTTCAAAATCATATATCCTCCCATAAGTTTGTATCGTATGTAATTTTTCATGTCTTCCTCAAGTTGAAAATAATAAAGAAGTATATATTTATATCTTGTAATAATATATAACATAGGTGGGAGTTCATAGGGTTAAATATAACTAAGTAATTAGATTATTATTAGTTTCAATTCAAAATACATATCATACTATTACAAACATAATTCTAAGGGAAGTATATATCCTAGTATGATCCATTTACAATATTAACGGTAATGAGTCATTTAGCTATTATTGTCGATTAGTTTCTACCATGATAATAACAAATAAATTGTACTTACATTAAAATGATCTTCACAACAATAAAATGCCCATTTCGATTTGGGAACATTGCGATTCTCTGCTTCAAATCATTTCATTCTTCGTGAATAATTGGTTTTAGGAACACTTATAAGGTTATTATTTGCGGCATTTACAGAAGTATTTCTGCATGTTGGCACAAAACACCACTTATTTGCTACTCCACTCATATTTCTGACATTAATAATATCTGACATATTGCTTTTAACATTCGCTCAAAACTTATTTCCGCTGTCTTCCGTTGACGCCACGTGACGTCATCTTCTATATCAATGTGTGTGAAGTTAGCAACGCGTTGCCAACTTCACACATAAGACGTATGACCTCACATAATGTTTTCGAAGTCATTCGAATATTTGAATTTTAGGTCGATTTGTTTATTAAATATTTATTTTAATCTCATGACATGATTAATATATCGATATTTGAATCATTTGATACATCACAAGACTCAGATCGATACATTCGATATATCGACAAAAAATTATCGATATTTCTATATATCGATGTTCTATTTTCTTAGTTCTCTAATCTTTGATATAACTATGAAACTTTTTGGTATGGTGGGAGAATATATGGAGAGGGGAGACTTCTTTTTTTAAACGAATCATTACCAATATCTTTCCGCATAGGTATGTAGTTAGAATATGTACTTGACATATCCCAATTACACTGATAAGAGAGATAATTTTAAAGAAAGTTTTTTTTTTTTAATTTTCGTCTGCCAGTGTAATTGGGGTATGTCAAGTACATATACTAACTAACTATATGAAGATAGATATAGGTAACCATTTGTTAAAAGAAAGTCACCCCTACCTTCATATTCTCCCACCACACCAAAAAATTTCAGAGAGGACAAGGTTTCGTAGTTATATGCTCTCTTCGATTACCAAACTGTCAGACGGTAACTTTTCGTCATCGAATTTGCATGCTGTTTCCTAAACTATACTAAAATTATTAATTCTACTGCCCACCCTCATTTATCTTAGAAATCTACTCAACTTCCCTTATAAATCATATTAGACGCAATCACAGTGTTTCGATAAAGTTTCAATAGTTTTTTTTTCTTTTTTTTTATTCATTGTTTAGTGGCATGATGAATAAAGTAAGTCATTACGAATTCGATTGGACTTACATGTCTTCCCCTAAAAAAATTTTTAATGACCGTCTGTAAAACTAGTTTTGATATGACTTATGAGAAATTGTTTTCATAATGTTTTAACTCAAACATAATGTCGGTTGTTTCCGCTTCATAATAATTACCTAAGAGTATTCAAAAAATCTGGTGTTAAAAAAATTAATTAGTAAAATTACAAGTTAATATTTGACAATTCAAATTTGTCTAAACATTATAAAGAGCGATACGAGCTACTAGCTTTTTCTTTTTGTAAATAAAAAGGATATACAATAGAATAGAAATATCACTATTTTTACGAATCTTGAAAATGACGCGTGACCGGAAGATCTTAACCGATTTTTCATTTCATTGTTACAGTTTACTTGTCCGGCCAGTTTTCCACGGTATAGCGAATCAAAAAAAAAAAAAAAAAAATAAAAACGTTTCTCGGCCTACTCTACTGTATATTAGTAACTAGGAGGAAATTCGAGTGAATTTCGTAGTAAGAAATGTGATTTTGTGATGAATGAAACACCAATTGTAATGTAATTAATTAATACATTTATTGCGACTGTATGTGATCTTTATAATGGTTTTATTTTAAATAAAATATAATATGACAGTACAAATAGTACTTATATAAGTAGTTATATACATCAAATGTAAATATGTGCTCAAAGAACAGTGAAGTGCACAATTTTTTTCACTATATGTGAACAATTTACTAACGAGATCATTGGCTATAAAATGCTAAATCTTGTAACAAACACAACACTATGCTCAAGGCAATTAATGTTTTAAATGTTTCCTTGTCATTTAAATAAAAATTAACCCAGTAATTTAGATAATGGCAAAATGAATTATTAAAACCTAGGATTCGTGTTTTGGTTGTAATGATATGTCACATCATTAACAAAAATTTCTGGAACAGATAAAAACCTTGTAAAATTATTTGAAGAATTCAAGAAGTAACATTTGGTAGGTATGACTTAGAATCTGAATTTATGCTGGCTCCCGAAATCTACCAAAGTTATTACATACATTTTCCTTAATTCTGGATTACACTGCTCGTAGAAAAATAATTTACATTTGTCACCGGTTTTAATAATCATTTTCAAGAAATTCCGTCTACGTTCACTGGGTTAAACGAATGACACAAGACACTTCCTTAAAACGTAACCCAACGAAAGGATATCATGTATACAACTTTTATAAATTATTAACAAACACAACCTTTACATATAATCATATAAATAAAAACAAATAAAAGGATCTACCTATTCTGGAAAGTTTTACATGTTAAGTAGGTTTCTCCCTTATGATATCTTATTACGCATTATTACATCTTAACTAAATTTGACGAATAATGGCAAACATATAAGGTCTTTCTATCTTAAGTAGGCTTTGTAAACGGTAGAAAATAAAAACACTGTTATGTGGGCAAAACTGCACATATCTAAAAAAAATTTGTAATATAGACGAGAAGGAAAGTTATGGATTTAGTTTTTCCATAGTTGGCTTATACAAAGTGGTAATATTACATTTAAAGACAATTTTTTTTTTCGGTATATCTGACAAAACCAGCAGGGACAGATTTGCCCCATTTTTACGGGTTACAGGAATATCTGCAGTAGCCCATTTAAGATTGACAGAGTATAATATTTAAAATAACGACTATAATAAAATATATACTAAAGTTTAAAATGTACATCTATAACTAAATGGAAAATAATTAGTGATTAATCAATATTATCTCAGACAATGCCTTTTAGAACAGTCAATCGTAATCTAAAATACGAGATGATTAAAGCTTTATTTATAACACCAAAAATACAGTGTGGATCACACGGGTCCTAAATACATACTCCAAAAATAAAATTATTTCTTTGCGTTTTCTAAATCATGATGGGACCCAATACAAATAATTTCTATACATACTTAAAACTTATTGAAGGTGTCTTCCCATTGGGATATCGAAGAAAATTTTTAAAATAAAACCAAAAATATACTTTGCTTGACCTTAAAAGTGTTAAGAATATAAAACATAAAAACATCCAATATTTTTATTGAAATGTATTAATTTCTGTTCACCAATTCCTCATGTAACATATTTGATTTTTTAAATTGGAACATTTTTTAAAATCTGTAATATTTCATCCTTAAAAGATAAACTTTTAAAACTGCAAAAAGTACAATTTAGCCTTTTAGGCCGAAAATGCGTTAAATTTTGTTTAAAATCAGTATTTACTTAAAATACAAAATGATCATATGCTACAATATGCATCCTGATCCAACCCCTCTAGAAATAATCTAGAGGTGTTAGATCAGGAGATCTAGCTGGTCACTCTATTAGTCTCCATCTAACTACACTACACGCTAGTCAAGATCAATTCAAGAAAGAAAATATCATAGGCGTAGTAGAATCATCGCATACTGAGAAAGGGTGCGACTTCAGAGGAAAAGAAATAAAAACATATCCACAATATTCAAAAAACTACATTTACAATATGTCGCGAGTGTAACAAACATTATGTGGGTGGGTCATCCATTAGAAAAAATAAAATTCAAAGATCGAAGATTTGCAAACACAATTGGGAGAACGGGCATAAAATAAACTGACTGGCAAAAAATTTTAACAAGAGTCAGATAACAAAAA
Source organism: Stenurella melanura (assembly GCA_963583905.1). NCBI lineage: Eukaryota > Metazoa > Arthropoda > Insecta > Coleoptera > Cerambycidae > Stenurella > Stenurella melanura. The sequence continues at coordinate 26,019,197 of OY757318.1, read as the reverse complement.
AAGAAATTAAAGCATCAGCAATAGTATTGTTGAATGTGGATAAGTGTGTTGAAATGTTTGTAGATTCTTGTACAACCTAGCTGCTAATATATTACGAGAGGAACTCAACATAGTGCAAAATAAAACTGTCAACTACATCAACACTTCTGTATTATTTAATAGATAAAACAGCATTACTCTTATGTAAAGTTCATTTGACGTAAAAGTGGCCGACATAGAAGTTATTTTCCAGAAATATGCTAATAAAAAAATTAAGATAATGCCACAACTAACTTTTAAATAATCTTTAAAAACTCAATATGGGAAATATCCGTTCGAATATAGAAAAACACTCCTCAATATTTTTAAGGATATACTGGAAATTTGTTTTATTTCAAATATGTGGTACCGCCAAAGTGTTCCACTCTGTAATTTATTTTAAATGAACCAAATTCCGATAAAGTTCAAAACACTTAACAATAAAAACGTTATTGCACCAATTTATGCACTTAAAATTTTTTTACACTCCAAATTCAATTTGGTTCATTTTAGTGTCTCATAGTGAAATTGCATCTCGATTATGGACTTGACCGAACTATTAAACGTAACTAAAATTAATATTAACTTGAGTCGAATAAGCACCAAAATAATAAAAATAAAATTAATTATAAGTAACTTAGGTAGGGCTTCTTGTCTATTGCAATATCTAAAGTAAAAGCACCCTTAATATATAACAAAATAGCTTTTGCGTAATACAACACAATTAACATGACAGTGTACAATTTAAAAAGGATTCAGTTTGTAATTGGCATAACATATATATTAAAATAAAACAAATGAGTAATAAAATCTCAAATAAATTATTTAAAAAATTGCAACAATAAAATTAAGGTATCTAAAACTCGACAGACCTTCTTGGGTCACACTTGTGATTGTACGCTTACCTATTTTTTTTTTTTTTTGTAGACATGACATCTGTATAAAAATATGGAAATTAATATATACTCGAATTTAGAATTTTTTCCAGTATAACAACATCAATTTACAAGTCGTTTATAAAAATACCAAATATACAACCATTTATAAAATCGCAAAAACAAATACCTCCAATGTTTTATACAGATTTTCGTCTTTCCTAGAGATAAATATATATATGACATACTTACATTTAGTGAGTATAACACAACCTATATTTACCATTGTACAACTTACCACACATCTGTATTTTTCCGCTACTTTTGCAAGTCAAATAACTTTCAGAAAACTTTCAGCAAAAAAAACAAAACAAAGACTTTATAATACAAGAATCTCAAATTAAGAACAGCCAAGAAAAAAAATGTAAATTGCGTTTGAATAAGCTCCTTTGTGACAAAAAATTATGATAAATAACTAAATATTATAAAAGAAATGCCAAACAACATGAAATACAAACCATTTAGGACTGTAACATTTTAATTTAAGTTTCTCCTAACCAGGAAAATTATATGCCCAAAACTAATTAGTGTATATGTATTGAATTGGATTTCTTAATCAAATTGCAAGGGCACCTGACTTTCGGCTAGGAGTTCTGAGAATGATCACTGGGATTAATTTCTGGAAATGAAATAAACTCCAATATACAGAATTAATCACCTTCGGATATTTGAAAAAATCACTCGGGAAAACATTCTGGGAGATCAAGTGTGGGATATTTTAAAATTATTTTTAAACCTACCGGGTATTTCACATTGTGGCGGCAAGTTAATACTTGGAATTAAGAAATCCAAGTTCAGCCCTTCAGCCTATTTCCTAATATATTTATTTTGATTCTTAATTCTCTATCCATGCATGCATTATAAAGACACACAAAAAAGTCAATTTTCTGAGCTTTCACATATATACTCCCATGTGTTTTTGACCACCGAACACGATCCTGATGTCAGTTTTAAAAAATTAGGTTATTGGTCTACTTATTTAAAATTTTTAATTTTTATTAGAAACCGTATTCGGGCCTGTTTTAACCTGTTTTTGGTCGTTAACAAAAAATCCTGACAGACAAAAATGACATCGGGATCGTGTTCAGCGGCACAAAATACATCGAATACATGGTCTACTTATTTCAAATTTTTTATTTATATTTTAAACCCTATTCTGGCCTGTGGTTAACGAAAAATTCATATTGAAAAATTGACATGGGGATCGTGTTCAGCGGTCAAAACACATGGGAGTACATACATGAAACCTCAGAAAATTGACTTTATTTTTGTGTGCCTGTTATTTTTGAAGTGGCGTTGCCACATTATTCCACTTCTCTGATAAATGCGTTTGCAGCGGTCAAAAACAAAATTTGCAAAAAACATTTTTCCCGCACATTCCTTATGGAAAGTGGAACTCAGTTAAATTGGCTAAATATTTAGCATATTCGACTCACTACTTAAAAGTTCTTCATGGCCACAGAGCCCGAAAATTCTACAGCCTTTTGAAACGTTTGCATTTCGCTATCACATAATGCCATAAGAAAAACTTTTTCTGTTCTATGAAAGTTATTCTTGAATATTTATGATGCGTTGAACCCCCGCTCATAAAAATGCTCCATCCCGTATCAGTTTTGAGATATTGAGGCTCAAACATAGCAAAAATACTAATTTTGACCAACTTTGACGTAAGATAACTTTTAAAAGTGAATTAGTATTTGTTTGCTTATCTTATAACTGTATTGAAACATATTCTTTAGAGGATTTTGCAAAACAGCAGAAAAAAATTACTATCTATGATAACTAAAAGAAAAACTATACGTAAAAATATTAATGAAATCTTTGCATTCCTTCGATAACCTGAATTCTGGTTATGCTAGCAAATTAAAAATAAGAAATTAGACAAATTCATTTTAGGATTTTAATTTGCCAGCATAACCAGAATTCAGGTTATCGAAAGACTGCAAAGATTTCATTAATATTTTTACATATAGTTTTTCTTTTAGTTACCATATAGTTATTTTTTTCTGCTGTTTGCAAAATCCTATATAGAATATGTTTTAATGTAAAATAACTTGTTTAAAACTTCTATTATTTACAAAAAAAAACTGTGAAGAGTATCCCATGGAATGTGTAACAATTATACAAAATATCCAATGAACCAGCGAATAATGCGAAGAGTAGTTTGCTCTAGTTTTCTGTACTTCCATTCTTAGGTATATAGTATATCTCCGAAACCGAAGTTGTGATAAGATATTGAAATATGTCCTACTTTTAAGGAAATTCTGACCATACCAGTTTTAAATTCATTACATCTTGGAAAATAATATTTTAGATACCGATAAACCACGGCAAATTTTGCAGTCATTCTCAAAAATGTGAGCTCATTTTTATTGGGTTATTTATCAATGTATTTAAAAAAAATTTTGATGAAATAGTTAAATGTATAAAATTTAAGCATTCTCGGAAAAAAGAATTGGTATATATCAAATATTAATTTAGTTATCAAGCGCAAAAGATAATATTAATGCAAGCTTGTTATAATATTATCTATTGCCCTTGATAACTAAATTAATATTTGATATCTACCAATTCTTTTTTCTGAAAATGCTTACATTTTATATAATTAACTATTTCGTCAAACATTTCTTAAATACATTGATAAATAACCCAATAAACATAAGGTCACGTTTTTGAGAATAATTGCAAAATTTTAGAATAAAAAATGATGGAAAAAATTTCCTCGTACAAAAAATACCATGCTTTATCGGTATCTAAAATATTATTTATATATTAGGCATATTTTTGAAGATATAATGGGTTTAAAACTGGTATGGTCAAAATTTCCTTAAAAAGTAGGACATTTTTCAATATAACTTGGCAAAATTTCAAAACCGTCCAACATCCATTATTCAAATTTCAGTGAATGATTTAGAATAGAGACATAATGAACACATAATTTTTTAAATTCTTTCCAATCCCCTGTTTCTGAGATATTTATGGTTAAAGTGTGGGGTCCATACATTAGAATCGAATATCAGATTGGAGGTATTGTCAGGTCACTGACGATATACAGATTTGCAAGATTTTTCATTTCATGAACCCATATTTATTATTTTAAATTGGGAGTTGATTAACCTCTTGTAAAGCAGGGTAGCTCCACAGCAATGATTTTCATGTACTTACGTCAAATGCTCTTTTTAAAATAGCAAATGATCTGATTTAGATTTCGTCTTAAAATTTCAAATATATAAGGTATTTTAGAGGTGGGGGCATCAAATAATCGCAGAATTTCTTATCATGCCTTTTTATGACTATTAAAATGATATATATAAAAAAATGTTGTTCCATTTAAAAATAAACACCCTGTAGATTTAAAAACAATTTTAAAATATGCCAAGCTCGACTTCCAACAATTTTTATTCGGCACATTTTTTCAAATTTAAAACGGTTGAGGAGATATTAACAGTCCAAGCACTACTAATTAACGCTGCATATCAGGTGACCATTGTCTCATTTGATTTTCACATGCAGTTGGCTTTAAAAACAAGCGATATATCACTTGTACCGGGAACTTCACAAGCTTTTGAGGAAAACCTGTATTAGTCAAGTTGTAGAAAATATGTAGAATTTGATAAATAATATAAACCGCCAATGAAAGAAAAGGAAGCAAAACATTACAGCTGTTCCAGCCAATCCAACTGGCAAGGCATGGTGGTCATGTTGTCAATGTGCAAGCATAATTGGTAATAACATGGTCCTCAGAGATTTGACAGAGGTAAGAAGTTGTAGTACTGCTGCTGCTTAGCACTCCAAGTACCCAAAAATATTTGCCTGCGGTAGATATCACATACAAACATCACAAAACACGTGATAAAACAAAACTGTAAATCGAGAACATGTTTTTTAATCCAAACCATCGAAGGATTATTTCTTTAAGGCCACAAGAGAATTGTTAAATTTACGCTAAATTTTTGCTTTAAGAAATTTGAACGGTAGCGTAAATTTAGTAAATTTTTACAAGGCATACCTTGAGATTGCCTTCTACTTTTCTTTTTAGGACTTCCTGCCACATAAGTCTTCACTTCTAGATGATGTCTGGGCGATCTACAAAATAATACAATTGTGCAGTATATTACCGAGAAATAACCTCTACACAAATGACGGAAATAAGAACAAAAATATAAAAATAAGAAAAGTATTTCGTTGACGTCTCAGAAACCTAATGTGTACCGAATGCACGGAATACTGTAAATGCGATTTTTTGAATTTTGCTCATGGTTGTGGTACTGTTCTATTCAAATAGATCTAAGTGCTTTTTGTTTGAATATCGTTCTAATATTACAAGACCTCTACACATTCCCTATGGAAAGGGGCCCTCGGTTTAACTGGCTAAAAATTCAGTTTGTTCTCATGGCCGCATGGAATGAAAATTTACAGTTTTTTTCTACAGCCGTTTGAAGTATCCGAATTTCGCCATTACACAATGACAAAAAAATGACTTTCTTAAGACGAATTAAACCCCGTTCATAAAAATGCTCCATCACGTACCATTTTTGAGATATTGAGGCTCAAACATAGCAAAAATACTGGTTTTGACCAACTTTGATGCAACATAACTTTTGAGTGATAAAAATAAAACTTTTTAATAATATATCGTCACATATAACGATTTACGAAATATATTCTCCTCCTTAAAATTTTTTATATTAAACAATGCATCAGATATAACCGTAGTATAAAATAGAAGTACTGTTTAAAAGCTAAAAGGTATACAGAGGAGAGAAAAGCAAAGGAGTTAAATGTATTTCACACATTGATATAGTACAGATTACAAGGGAGGTGGCTGATTGGCCTTGACTACTGCTACTTCTATGGATTTATTACGGCGCTCATATTTTTGTTTTCTTTAGAGCTCCTTATCCAGCTTTGTCCTTTGTATCCGACTCCACAGCCTTGTATGGATTGCTTTTAGCACAGACTGACTCAGAAAAAATGGTAATCGACTGGTTAACAGTTCGTTGCCATATAATTTCCTTTGCATACCACTGTATTACAACCACTTAGCATACTTTTACGATTTCTTCAGAAACAAATTTTTAGCCAATTTATTTGGGGGCTATTTTCCATAAGGAATGTGCAAGGTCCTTTATTACCGGCGTAATTTCTGAGATAATTCGTATGGATAAGGAATTCATGTTGTGTAACGTTTCTCACGTTTTTGTCATACTTGGTTGTTATTTTCAATATTTATGAAAGTTTTATTAGCAAAGACTTCACGGCATTGACTGTTTATAAGAACCTTTATACATTCTTAGTATTTAATATACACAGCACAAAAGATTTCCAAAACATTAGCAAAATACTTTATTTTTAATAACAATAATAATTTATTTTATTCCTTTCGTTTCATATTAAAAAAAAAAAAATCAAGAAAAGTATATAACATTTAATAGGTATAAACACATAGAAGTAAATGTTGTCGTTTGTCAAAATACACTCTCCAAACGGTTAGAGGAACTGCCCATGGACGTAGAATTCACAGGCGAAGAGGTTATTTCCCAGTAATATACTGGATAATTGACTTATTTTGTAGATTCCTCGCATGTTATTTAGAAATGAGGACATATGGAAAGTAAAAAAAAAAAAAAAAGTAGGAGAATTAAGAGAATGCCACGATTAACATTTAGTCAATATTAAGATTGCCTACTAACGAAAATGATGAATAGAAATTCCTGTTGCAGCCAGAGCACTGTATACCATGAATTAACTATGTGTTTATAAATTCAGAAAAATCGTAGAATGGTAAATATTGATCCTTTGATAAAATTAGTTATGCACTGCAGTCATAACAGACTGAACATATAAGTATGATAATTGCACTACTCAACGATTTATCTATAACGAATTGATTATATACGTCTACGCATAACCGATTGGTGTGTTTACGATATCTACACCACACTTTGTGTCATTTTGATAAATAAATTTATATAAACTCTAAGTTATGAAACTAACTGCTGTTTTCAGTCAACAATTTGACAATAATATATGAGAAGGAAGACAATACACTATTGCACATTTCTAGCTAACTACTTGATGAGACCTTGACAGGTTCAGCAGGCGTAAGAGGACTATTCGCGCCAGATGGTGTATGAGAGCTTTGTGCCATCATCTTTTGCCGTACCTCCCGTATTTTCAGTTGTAAACTTGATTTAGTTGGGAATATATCTGAATGTTGGGCTTGAAAAGTGGATGTTGCTTGAGCAGTAGGAAATAATGATTGTTCTTGAAACAGCTGCATAACTAATTGACGACGTTGCTCCAGAGTTCTTCTATGGCCTTTCTCAGCATCTCGGGAAGTACCTGGAGTTCTTGGCGTTCTGGGGGAGGTGCCCTCCTCCATGTCAGTTAATTCTGTTGAAAAATAATACATTATTAGTCAAAGCTACACTGAAGCACAGTGCTTACTGCTCGTATTGCAAGGGAGCACTGTGCTTATATGCACTATTTAAAATTGGTACTTAGTGCTTCAAGCACTTCATCAAAAGGCTTAGTGCTTTAAGTATTCACAAGCACCTCGACTATTCACAAGAACTCGAAGTACTTGCAAACGACGCATATAGGAAGTACTATTTTTGCCTAAAAAACATAAAAAATTTCTTCTTATGGCACAGAATTAGGTATTTGCTATTGTTATTAGCTACAGGTCTTCAGGGGTTTGGAATGGCTTATTTCAATGTTTTATTATTTAATGGACAGAGAAAATTTGATAATAAAATGTAACAGGCCTGTTCCATCAACCACAGCTGTGGAAAGTATGTTTTCTTGTACACAAATATAAACTTACCTAGTGACACTAATTTTGAAAATTTGGTTTTTTAAAAAGCCAATGGAAATATTTACAGTTAATATTCTTTTGACACCTTTTCCTATTTAGAATATTACACTTATTTTTCTGATTTATTGATTATGACTTTTTATTCTATTTTTTCTTAATATTTTATAACATAATGTTGTACGTCCTATTTAATTGAAGCATTTCTTGTACATTAAAATTTGTTACTCATTTTTTCCTCATATTTTCGTTGCTTTATTAGACAGTTTTTTCTCTGAAATTCTTGTCATTATCTGAGGTTGGTTTTACCCATTTGATTCTTATACACTTATATAATTTTTGCAATGTTAATGCGTAACTCAGTTTTATTGAGAAATGCACTATATTAATTAAAAACATAATGCTTAATAGATTATTTTACAGGCGATTTACATCACTGAACCCCAATCCCAGGCGTGGAGGGGCGTAATTTAATAGGATTATTCAGTGTTTCCTTTACTGCAGATTCATTCGGCCGTAAGTACTAAAAACATGGAGTTAAAATGCCGCATCATACTCAACCGGCGCAAGCTACAGTAAATTTTTGGAAAAGTGATATTGCCGATTTTGATGGTAGACAACTATATTGCACTAGATGTGACAAGGCAATTTCGTGATCATGTAAAACAAATACTAATGCACATATTTCTTTGGTACACAATAAACGGAGCGTAGGTGGTTTTATATACAGTGACACGCAACATAGTTTTAACATATTAGAGGAATGTATGATAGGATGTAACATACCATGGTCGAGACTAGACGATCCACTTTTTTGACAATTTTTGGAAAAATATATTAGTGGCAAATACAGCAATGTCAATGTGTCTTCAGAGTCTACACTAAGAAAAAAATATTTATTTACGGAGTGGGAAAATATTAGACAGAGCTTAATGGACGACCTGCGGATAGGTATATATTTTTGCTATCTATTATTTATTTCAGTAATGATCCACCTTAAGCTGGACGTGCTGAAATAATAAACAATATTGAAGTAACTATTGAATGAAAAAATTATAATTGCTTGTATACAGGGTGGACCGGAATTTGTACCCATCAATTTGATTAATCCTTCTATTATTCACTTAAACTATACGTAACCCTGCTTATGATAGCTGAGGATGTTCTTTCCTTAGAAGTGCAACCTTGAGGTGCTGGCCCACAGTAATGTGATAAGTAAGAATATAGAACTTTATGCTTTCTGATTATTGTACCTGATATTTTGTTTTTAAACGTAATGTAGAGGTCACCTCAGTGTATTGCGGTGAAGACGGTTTATGATTCAGAAACATTTGATTGATTACGTTAATACAGTATCCATCATTAGGTGCCTATTTAATTATATGTTCACGATTGTTTGCTATAATGGACTCCCCTAGTCTGACGTCAGAGACAGAGAGAATAAAAGGTTCCTACTGCGTAGGTATGGTTTATCTATATATACACGCGATTTTTTCCCTAAGAATTCTCACGATGTCTATGATGTTCCTATAAATCTCCACAGTGCATGATTTTCTTTAACGAGAGATATTTTTTCCTAAAAGTCTCCACTGCACATGCTTTTTCTCTACTGTTTTTCTATATATTTTTTTAGTAACCGAGTATAAGTTTTAGATTTTTATATCGTATACCGTTTGTTCTAGAAACTCCTAGTTCTCAACCCTATTGATCTCTCTAATAAATAAGACCCTCCGATTTTTTAATATGTCGCCTTGTCACCTATGGACAGGTATCTATTTTCATTGGGTACCTTCTGTTAACCGCGATTTCTTCTAAATATGTCCCCGCCTTAAGCTGTTTGATGTATGTAACAATACTTAAATAACTAATGCGTGAGCTGTTGTGGCATGCTTGTATACCGGGTGCCCCCCCCCGGAATTTGTATCTAAGGCTTATGTACTGCTTTGAGAAGTACATCTGGCTTACGTGGAGGAAACAATCAATGCTTGCGGGGTTCAAGATAGCGAATGTTTTAACAGGTGTATTGGACGAAAATTGTGCAATTAGCAGACACTCGATCGCCTCTAAAGTTTTACACTCTTTTGGGGTGACAAATATGCAGAAAATAAGGGCAAGTTCTTATTATTTCTCACCGATGTAATGAATTATATGAGAGCAGCCGGAAGAATTTTGAAGTAAACATATCGAAGTATATTGCATGTAACATATTTAGCACATGGGCTTCATAGGATTGCTGAAACTATTAGGAGGTGCTACCCTAATGTTGAAAAATTAATAGCTAGTGTAAAGAAAGTTTTTCTTAAAGCACCAAGTTGTATACGGTTGTTTCACGAAATTCTAAATACTTCATGACCTCCAGGACACATTACAACACGATGGGGAACTTGACTAAAGGCAGCATTGTATATAGACTACCCAGTAGTATAATATGCGTGTATGAACTGGTGGATGCGATGTCAAGCGTCATCTACAGGAACCTAATGAAAGTAATGGATTTTTAACCTATGCAGATGTGACCTCTATGCAGACTTCATTTGAACTAGTGGTTATCGAGTCAGAAACGGATTAAAGTTTTTTCAGGTGTGCAAGCTAAATGAAAATGCGTAATCGGAAATTTAAAAATAACGAAAACTTTGCTAAATGTCGCTAAATTTAGTAAAAGTAATTTTTGGTTCGTTTTACAAGAGAATTATTTATTACATTTCTAGAAAAAAAATTGTTTTATCACACCTTAAAGTTTTTAAATTTGTATGAGTAAAATATAAAAGTTTTTAGAAGTTTAGCTGCATGAATTTAAAAATGTTAAGATATGTGCTAGAAAAATGTTTAGTTGCAGAAACAGAACGAAAAATTTGATTGCCTCAAAAGAAAGTATTTGAAAGAATTAGAATTAGAATAACCTTTACTAGTTCATGTGTACAAAAAAAATCAATACCCAAAGGATGTAGAACGTGTCTGTAATTTAAAGCAAACAGTAAAATAAAAGTAAAGTGATATGTACATACGTTAAAACACAAGACTGTTGTTAAAATTAACAGAAATGCGTTTTATAATATATAGGTACTAAGATTGAACGCTATAAGGTAAGGGAAAGAGAAGAAAAATTTATTTTTAAAATTCCCTCTACTGTTAGAAAAGTTAGAACCAAAGTGTTGTGCTTAGTTATTGTGAGCACTTTGTAGTTTAAATTCTTAGTGCTCAGTAATTACAAGCATTTCTTTTTGGTGCTTGGTGCTTAGTGCTTAATGCTCGAAGCACTTCTTATCAGTGCTAAGCACAGCTTTGTTATAAACCATAATTTAACAAAAAAGTTATTGCTTACCTCTAACATTGTCGATACTAAAATCTGGTCCAAAAAATTGATTTCCAATTATGGGTTTGGCTGATGAAGCTGATTTTGGAATACTACTCAGAGGAGTTTCAACCTCTGATTCTTCATCAAGTGAAGTTCGGTGTGAGGCAGTAAGAGGGGGTCGTTTTTTATTATAATTAAAAAGGCCTGGACTTGGTACAGATATAGCACTTGGTGATTGGCCCTCTTCAGGTTTAAACTGCGGCAACGATGAAAATTTCTTTTCAAAGTTTACCTGCTCCAACACTCTAAGGAAAAATTAAGGGAGATAAAAAAATGTACATATAAAAACCAATTATTCTTATAGACATTTTTAGAAAGTACAAATAAACTGTGTAGTAAATAATTCCATTTGGTTTAATAAAAACATTATAAGTAGTATATAACATGCAGGGTAAGTGAGGAAAGTACCAAACTCCGGAAGTTTATACTACACATAAGTGTTTAAGTAAAAAATTCAAAAGTTGTAATTCGATTTTTATTTGTTTTCGTTTATTAACAAGTGTAATCAAGTTTAATAACACAACATTTAATAAAAGTGATAAACAACGTCACACATCTATCTGCATCTTGAATATGCAAATATGGAGTTTGTTTATGATTTTTCCGACGTGAAAGCTTGTACTTGTATTGACAATGCACCTTAGAGTTCCGAGTAGAAACATTTTTGTCAGGGGTCTCAACACATTGTGTAACAGCGGTAACCTTCCCAGTGGTCACATAACATCTGAATATGCCTGTGGACAAGATGTACATGTTAACGTAACGTACGTGTTTTCTATTCACAACTCACCCTGTACATCAAGTCAGTTAAAAGCAGTCAAATATAAGACAGATATTCATAATACAAAACAATCATATGATAAAAAAGCTTCAGTATTCTTATGCCAATGTACTTAGTTACTTGACTTACACGAAAAACACATTATGCGAAAGGGATATGCTAAACGGTTCAAAACTCAGGGGTAGGTGCGAGTGACCCATCAGCCACCCAAATTGCCGGCACACATGGCATAGTCCTGGATCACAGGCGCATATGGGGATTGGCGCCACAAAGTCGTCTAATAAAAAAATTAAGGGTGGTAAACAAGCCCACGATTTCTTAAAACGACGAATTTAGGGAATGCTAATTTGCGTCTTGTCTAAGAAAGACATAATCATTTTTCTTGAGTCCTGAGCGTCCCATCGTCTATTCCGTAGATACAACCAATTTCCAAAGATAATGTTCCTTAGATTTCCTTTTTGTGTAGTGCCATTTCAATTTTATATATTTTTTAAGAATCATATACGGAGTGTTTTTATTATGTGACTTTACGGGGACTGGCTCACAGCATCAAAATAAAAACCGAATAAACAGCGGCGTGTCGTGAAATAATTAAAAAAAAAAATTGTATACAGGGTGTGCAATAAAAGTGTTGTTGCTGGGCTAACTACCAGGATTTGGTGAGACAACTCCAATTTTCTTTTCTCTTTTCGACAATCACGGACTACGCGTTGACGATGTTTTATTTTTTTTTTATAAACGATTAAGTTATCCGCTTCTCTAATTTTTTTTTTACATTATACTTATTGTGCTTTTTTTTCTTTTCAACTTACTTAATTTCATTTTTTATAATTTTTCTCTTTAAGTTGTTTTGCATCAACCATTAACTAGCTACTTCATGAACATCACAAGGTACGAAATTATATATATCAATTCAGTTTTCTTAGATCCGTAAAACAAGTTAATTAATGAATTTATTCTTTTTATTAATTAATTATTCAATGTAACAAAATTTTACAACTTTGCCAGTGCGACACTGTTATTTTTAAATCTTATCTTGTTTCGGGTTGGAAGAAATGACTTTGTAAAACTTTGTTGTTTTAAATGCATTGAATAATTAATTATCCAAGGTAACTAAGGCCAGGGATTCAATATCCTCTAGAGATGCTTCTGCAGGCAAATATTTCAATTTTACTATCATTTTGTTTATTTTTTGGTTTTGGGGTAAATTTAAATAATTTCAGAACCACTCCTATAAGATGAATAATTAATTTTGTTTAAAAATATTCTTTAGTGTTGAATTTACATATTCTTAAATAATTAGCTTAATCAATGATTAACTTAGGACGCTTGCCTTATTAATTTTTTTGAATTTTTTAAATTTTCACTATTTTTCTTGTAGTTGATGTTTTGGAAAATTTAAGTAAATCCAAAAACAATTACCAGCCTCCATCAGGCTTAGGTCAGGATGCCCAAGCATCTATCCGCAGTAGTACGTTTTAGTGGCCAATTTTAAACCTTAACCATTGCTTACATTTTATTTTTATTTTTTTTGTTTTTTTTTGCCTTTTATCTTACACTTCAATTGTTTATTTTTAGTACGTTTGTTTCGTTTTATTGCTGACTTCTATTATCTTGCCTTGAGATTTAATTCCTATTAATTCAAAACATTATTTTTCATTCATTTTATTTTAATTTTTTTTTGTATATTATCGAGGACAGGAAATAAATGTAATTATAATAAAGTCGCTCTTTTACTTATACAAGGAAGTAGCTTAAAAATTTCTGAGCAGTTAATGGGGGACGGTCCTCGACTGCATTTAAAGATCACAGTGCCAATCCATAAAGGATTCACCCTGGGAGTTGACCCCATCGTTACCAGTCAAGCGTGGTGAAATAAATTCATAGCATTCACGCCAATTATTTTGTGCTGGGGATTGTCGCAATCAAAATGCGATCGACGTCAACATACAAAACATTCTCAATTTTGTGGAAAAGTGACCTCCCAAGTAACACAAGTCGTCCTCTTATTACGCTTAAAGCTTTATAAATAATACATTATGGCAACTTATACAGAAAATTAGTTATGTTGAAGCTTTATTCAGCACTAAACTGCTTATAAAGTAACTCGGCGGAATAAGATTGCTGATAAAATGCTTTCACAGCATAAATATAAATTTTCTTTATTAAAGCATCTTATACAGTTTTTTTTTAATTTATAAAGGCTTAGTAAGGTCTATTATACAGACACACATCATGTATATTTATAACAGATGCATAAACCTTTATATAACATGTATACATCTGTTTTACAGTTTGGCAATTTCTCTATAATGGCTTTATAACATTGAAATTTAAAGGTTTTTAAAGCAAAAATTTGCAGCAATGTAGTTGTGTAATCCAAATGCCATTTACGTCAGCCCTAATATAGATTATTTATAAATGCTTTTTACGTGTAGTAGGAATATTTTATAAAGCGCTTATTCAATTGAAATTCTGCTTTGGAGCTATGTAGTATACTATAATCTTCCGTCTTTATAGAACTGTTATACAGCTAAACTTACTCCGCTTTATAACCTTTAAAAAATCGCTTATAGTTTCATTGAAACTCCGTACATTTTTCATGTGCTGTTAGTTGTTAAGTGTTACATTACAATATGCATAAGTATTGGAGAAAGACAAAGCGAAGTGGTCATTTCAGGAGGAAAGTTAAATTAACACTTAAGCTGCCTTAAGTTAGAGTACTAGCTCTCAGCTGCGGCATATGAGAATGTCACAAGGAATGGTTGTTGTGTACTTGTATGTTGTGTCCTTATGTTCTGGGTGAGTGTTGGAATTATATGGGTAACTCTGCCAGGGCGGTAAAATAAATAAGATCTTAAAAAAACACAAGAAACAAACGTCGTAATGGAATGCTCGCCACAAATGTATGGAAATGAAACTTAATGCCTGGTTGATCGATGCTTGGTTAAGTATTTTCTTTCAGCTTACTATACCCTATGCCTCGACAGCTCAATTTTATTTGATATAATGTACCTAATACCATTGGTGATATTTTTGTATATACAATATTAGTGCTAATAAAAGTGATAATTCTCCAATGTCATTTGATTTGCTTTCGAGTTTTTCTTGTTATGTAGCAAAAAATTTTATGCAATCATTTTATTATTACAAACTACAAAAATCTACCAAAATCAATAAAAAATATAGGTCTGAACTTGAAATAAAAGTAATAAAATCATATCCCTCAAAATCAAAATGATGAATTCAATTATTACATAAAATGTGGATTTTCTTCAAATAAAATTCACCTTTCTCTGGATATGCCACTGATTACGAGAGAGCTCGATGAAGATTTCATTGGAATATCTTATAATCCTCGAAAAATGCTATTATATCACCTCTAGACAGCCAAAGGGCTGTTTTAATAATTTATAACAGCTTCTGTAGTGACCTTCTTTCGATTCTTATTGGGAACCATATTGTATTTTCTAAAAGGATATATGACAGGGCGGCCATTGTTACCGGTTCGAGGTATAATTAACTTTTTATCACTTGAAAAGGAAAATTGTACAAAATATTTACAGCAATCACTAATAGGGTGTTCGATATACGTGGCTCATCATTTTAAAACAATTCCGCAGAAAAAATTTTTAAAATATATTTTTTTAATAATTTTCCACATTATCAAATTCAAGGAATTTTGGAGGCGCGTCTATTTATTTCAAAGCAGAATAGCATATTTCAACAGAAAAATTTTCTTCGCATAACAAATTTAGTTTTCTACGAATGACAGCATACACTAATTCGCAGGCAATATTCATTCAGCTTCCTAATAAGTTGCCATAACAATTTGCGTCATCATCCCAGAAGAATATATCAACTATAATATATGTGTGTGTGTGAAGCTGCTAAAGACACTGTAATATCGATGCTTTATAATTGCAAACAGTAACTCACATTTGGAGCAATTTTTACTGCATAGAAACTTATTTGCAGCAACTTCTTAGCAGTCATATAACATGGTTTATAATAGCTGGTAAGTCGAAACAAAGAGGTTGCTGTAATGTTACTTTAAGTATCTATATACCTTTTACAGAGTTTACCGAGGTTGTATAAACTGCGCCTATTTTGGGTATATAGATACCTTATTAATACTGGACTATTGTTGTTAACTCTTAATTATAAAGTATTAAGCTTTATAAAAAGGTGGAGTAGATATTCATAGCGTTTTTAAAAAGCAATCTGTGCTACTTGGGCTGGCACTAGCTCACGGCGAACTACCACTCAAATATCTCACACAAGAGTGATCCACACCAGGGACGTGGAGCAAAATGAAATAATGGTTCTGCTTCTCTAAGTAACTGAAATAACGGTTTTGATTCATTTTCCAGTTCCTACAAGTTTGTTAGAATCTATTTGGATCCGGCTTAAATAGTATTTCTTTGGTCCCAAGATTTCCTAACAATCTTAACCCTCTATAAAATTTTATTATTACATTATATGTATCAAAAATTGGGAGACTGATTAGTTATAAAATTATTAATTAACATAATTAACTTGAAACCTGTTACTTTAATCTATTAAAAAATTATAAGTATATGAAATAAATAATAACGAAAAACCAGGCCTTTAATTTATTTTTAGCTTAAATCTAACACAAAGAACCATGTACACGATTTTCAGAAAACTTGTCCGAGCCAAACTGAATGAAACTGGGATATGAACTAATGATTATAAAAGCCTGGATGGGCATAACCTCCAAAAATTAAGTTTTAGGAATGTAGCTTATCAAAACTTTCCATCGTTATAGAGAATCAAGTCTTACCTGAGACTTAATAAAATAATTTTTAATCTCGTACTTTTTCCTAAAGTTAATGGTTTATTAACATAAAATTATTCATTTCCTAAAAATGATGGAAATTGTCTAGTTTTGATAAAGTATATGTCAATATCTGTTCATTTTGTGAGGTTGTGCTCATTGAGATTTTATATTTTTTAATTTTGGCTGTTATTTCAGTTTCGCCATATTGAAATATCAAAAGACGAAAGTCGTAATGTACTTTAGCACTTCAAACATGATGTAAGTCAAAAAATGTATTTCTTCGTATTTCCTGCCGAGTGACGTATGAGATGAACCACTCCCCTTTTAATGCAACATTTTGTGCACTTTGGCATGAACCCCCTCCCCTCTTAAATGATATATACTTATGCATTTTATCGATGAACTTTTTTGGCTGTTAAATATATTGCAGATAAAAAGCGAAGTGTAAACATCAAAAGTGGATAATCATGATGCTGTAATTCTTCATATTTTGAATGCTACAGCTCAAATAAAGGAAGATCAAGATGAACTTGGGAAAGCAACACACTCTCTTTGTAAATGAGCCATAAAAACGTCTGAAGGTTCGTGGTGACAGTTTTGAAGATTTATTGTAGAATAAACTTTTATAACTTAAGAAGGTTTTGGTGGGCCAGCAGGTACCCTGAGGGGCAAGAGGAGGCCCTATATCTTAAAGATAATGCCAATGACAAAAAACAATGTTTAAAAAAGCCCTAAATTGTAACAAAAATCTTTTAGAACAAGGAACATATACAAATACTACATATATTTAACCATAAGAAAATACTATTTAATTAATATTTTTGTTGTAATAAAATAAAAAAGAAGACATGATTTGCAAAGTAAATGTGGCAACAGCGCACATAATTGCAACGTTAATATTGGCACACATGACCAGAAGAGCTTGAACTAGGTGTACACATAACCTCTTACATCATGTGCGTCACGGTAGCTCAGCCAGCTAAGCGTCTTAGCGGCAAGCACATTTGGTCAGAATAACTATCGGTGAGGCTGACACTGGCAATGTTAGTGGGTAATGGATGTTGTCTGCATCTTTTCAAATGTATAATCCCCTTCCGGACAGCCTAGGCTTTGGATTAGGAGGTTGTCTACTATGTGTGATGTGTTTATGTTTATGTCATCCGAATAACGTAGATACAAATGAAAGTATTAACAATAGAAAAGTGTGTAGTGACAAAAATACAAAGAAAACTGAATCAATGTTTCCTGTACAAGGACATACAATCGTTGATATTGAGCATTTTTAAAAAACGTGTACATTTTATGAGATACATCTGCATCTCCAGCAAATTATAAGTGATAATCACTAAATGACAAACAATCGTTCCTTATTTTTATGTAAGTATTATAATAATTTTAAGACTTATTAAAAATTTCAGATTACAACTATTGGGTTTTTTTAGTAATATAAGTATGTGTACTATACACTGCCGGAGTTTGGCACTTTCCTCCCGATTTACCATTATATGATCAATAATACAACATATGTTACATAGTTGTTAAAACACGAACGTGACCTACTGCCCAACTAGCACCAAAGTGACAGTAACTGAGATAGGAACTTCGTATGAGTAACCATTATGTAATTGCGACTAAATTTACGACTTTTGTGTAAAAATAACTTCATTTGACAAGTCTACAGTCCCTGCCTCGTAGTTTCTACCACTAATGATTACTTTATAGTTATGCAACTTCTACGTAGCTTTCGTGGTACATGGGAACGTGGTAGTTACCAGTGGGACGACTTTCGGGTTTTCAGAACTTGAAGGTAGTAAACTATAGTAGCAGCGACTAACTCGCATCACTGAAAAGTGACTTCAAAGTTGCAATCACCTTCAAGTAGCTTTAATAGTTGCCGCGACGTTCTGGGAACCTTCACTATTTCTTTAAAGTAGTGGAACTTGTAAGTAATATTCATAGGTGTTAATGACGTTACTGCTACCTACAGAACTGTGTACAGCTATTACAAAGTGCACATCACCTCTGAAATTTACCATGAAGTAAATTTCACCATCTAGTTCCCAATGTTGACCATAGATAAAGTTAATGCAACAAACCTAACCTATATAATATGCTTGCCTAACCTAGACTAGAATTATATGCTGCTATATTCATGCTACGCAACATTTTATGTTCAAAATAAGGCAACAAAATTTAATATTTCAGCACAGTTTTATTACACCTACCTTTTCTTCTATGTTATCTATCACTGTAATAGTATATTATACCAACAAGGTTTATGTTTATTAAGTCGTTGATATATGGCTGCATACAAGTAAATTGTGACAGCTGATAGGTTTTTCAATGTGAAGTTAGGTAAATGATAAACAGCAAAAGCTAGGAACGCGTTCAGTCTAGACCTCAACGTACGGCTAACACGTACGTTCCGAATCAATAGCGGGAGAAATGTAACCATGAAGTAGCAGCGGCAACTTTGAAGAGGTAATTTGTGGTAGTCACAACGACTTGCTACGACTTTAAAGTAATGCTACAGTTCCATTCGCAGATTTGTGGTAAATATAACTTTAAAGTACGTATTTGCAGTTTTCGTCACTATCGTCAAGTAGCAATTACTTTCAAGTAGCATTTCTTGGTCAAAACGACCTTAATGTCATATTTTCTGAAATACGCCATGTTGATGGCCAAAATTATCGACGCCATTATTATAACACATGAACCATAATTTCACAATTGACTAATAAATTTAATTTATCGCAATTTCTTCACCAAATACAACAAATCAATACATAAAAAGTAGTGTTAAGTTCCGAAGAACAATAAAAAATAGGTTTGGGCATCTAGTGTGTCATATTCTCGCATGACATTACATATTTTAAAAACAACATTTTTATTAAAAAATGCATATTTTAAAGGCGCGTGGTTGGATTCGGATGTTTTATCATTATGTTTGTCAGTAAAATTGCATTAGTTTTAATTGTGACGCTTAGACCACTGAAAAATAGCACAAGTTTTGTTGTCTAATATTACCTTCTGATATTCTATTAAATTTCTGAGTTAGGGAAATGAACAAGAACAAGAATCATATGTAAGAATGAAACATAAATATAATAAGATCGGTTGCAAGACAAAGAAGGGGCAACATCGATTTGAAAGAGTAGTGAGTGGTAAAGTTTTCTGAAAGTTGCGGCGTCTACGCCGCCACGTCGCCGCTCCGGAGCAACAACGTCATTGGAACGTAGCCAGACAAGTTCCAGGGACGTGGCTGGAACGTTATCGTCACCAAAAAATATTCCCCATTTTGGTCATAAACACGTATTAGGAACGTTCCTATTACGTGTCCGTGACCAGTACCATAACACTTTAAAGTGCCTACAATAGTCATTGCTACGTTTCCACGACTAATTGTGCTAGTTGGGTGGTCACTACTCAATCATATTTATACACAGTATGAAGGGTACAGAACACTCCAATTTGTCCAGTAAAAATAATAAATGTTAAAAAAATAATAAACGACCTGTAAAAATGAGTTCGCCCACAGGTTCATAAGTTCATAGAGGCTGCACTGCGGAGTTATTTCTGTTACTTTATGACAGATAAGCCTTTCTATTGCATCTGACTTTTTTTCTCCAATCTGTCATCTATTTTTACAAGTTTATACTCTACACAACTTAGGTTATCTGCAGTGCCATTTGGCGAGGATGTAAAAATTATCGCTTTATTGAACATTTACAAAAAAAAAAAAAAAAATTAATCAAAAATCAATTTTGACAAATAATACAAACAAAATATGTTTTGGATAAAAATAAATTTAAATTAAAGCTAAGAACTGAAACGTTATTAGAAATATATTCAGAAAGTGCTAGTGAAGCAGCAGATCTCTTAATAAAATTAATTTCAATATTGACAACTGTACTAAAATGATAAAAACTAAATGAAAATATGTAAAAAGGACAACTTGGACTTCAAAATGACTAATAAAATCTATTAGTAAAAGAAAACAATTATATTTAAAAAAACACAAAAAACACCAACACTTGAAAACACAAAACCTACAAAAATGAATTAAATGCTTCAATAAAAATAACTAAACAAAATTACTATCACGATCTCATAAATAAAAATAAAAATATCCCTAAATAGTCATGGAATTGCATAAAAATGTAAGTTCCGTAGCAGAGACAAAGACAAATTAAAAGAATTCACTATTAAAAAAATACAACAAAACAAACTACTTTTGCCAACATGGCAAAGAATTGGCAGAGCATTAAGCCTACAAACTCTAAAAACACCAAATCTAACACTTCATATTTATTAGTGGAACAAATTAGATCAAACTCCCTTCTACATTTTTTCTCCAAGGTGTCGATAAGAGTAATGAGGTAAAATCTGAAAACATGTAAAACACAGTGTTTCCTTTTTCATGAATTCAATGATTTTTAATATAATTACGATAATTTGTCCATACGGATTGCAAAAATTTCTCTTCTACTAAAAATGACTAAAATGTTAAAATAAGTAGATTTTTACTGTTGAACATGAACACCAGATAGAATTCGACGTGAGCTGGAAATCGTATCTCAAATCGGCTCCTGCTAGTGTGGGCGAAAATCAACTGGACATATTACATTCGTATTTGGCTGGCCCGATTTGTATATTAATTAACTCAATATTTATTATTTTGCCGAACGTTTAATATTGTTTTACTTTTCACTTTTTAGTTTTACTGAATATTTTGCTGGACATCTATTATGTTACTAAGCATTTAAAACTGTTGCTGAGAGTTTATTAATTTTATTGTGCATTATTTTTACTCAGCTTACGTTTAAATATAATTCTGTATATTTAATTACTACTCGTTTAAAATCCTACCTGTCCATGCCATCCTCAATAGCTCTCTTAAAAAAACTTTTTTTGGCTAACGGGGACATTAACGAATCATTCTGAATATCATCAGTAACAGTAGTTGGAGTCGAAAGTGGTGAGTCCTCTTGACTCATCTGAGAATTGCTTGATCCAAAAACAGCTAAAATAAATTTAAATCCATTACCATTTGAACAATACTAGGTACAAGATGTCTGAACTTTACTTCTTCATATATTAGAGAAGCGATATTGACTCTTAAACTAAATAAAGACTACTAGAAAGTTATTAGCATGGGCCGGAGAGTTAACCACCTGTAAAGATTTGTACACGAATTGCCAAGGCTCCCTTGACTGCTGATAAGACTCTGTGCCTGTGCTGTGTCTGTGCTACTACCAATTACATTACTGCGACTGCCTAAAATTTGTACAGTGACTGCCGACAGTGGTTTACCCGTTGGTAGAGAATCTAGTGCCCGCTATGATGCATTTTAAGGGGGGGATCCGGCTAAAGGGTATACAAAAACGAAAAACAGATTTCTACATAAAATTTTCCGCTGAATTAGAATTTCGAGTTCGTCAGTTAATTCGGAATTGCGAAATTAGAGAAAAATGCATATTGTTAAAACTCGGAAAAGCATGAAAATGTGTATTTTCTTATTTCTCACTCAATATCTGGAGCTCTAGTGGAAGCATTGATCTCAAATTTTATAAACATATTCCTATGATATTGTACGAAAACGCATTGTAAAATATAGTAAGCGCGAAACTTTTGTATTATTAAAGATAGAAAGGTAGTATAATGACAAAAAGTGAAGTTTAAGTTTTTGGATTCTATATTTCTTTTTGTTGCTGTTTAGTTTAGTCGCAAATGAATTGTTAAAATGCTGCACGCCCGTAACGTGGAGGACCGCTTCTGATATTAGTGACTTAACGATGCCTGCTGCTGGAGGCAGATTACACTGCATTGGGTACGGAATAACTGCTGCTTCTCAAAAAAGTAAATCATCGAAAAGAAATTTTTGTTTAATTTAAATTATTAATTATGAAACAGGCAATAAAAATAATAAATTCAATTATTTCATTTAGATCCGATATATTTACACACAAACACAGTAAGATTTAAAGAATTATAAAAACAAATACGAGTTTTTTCTTTTTAATAACAAAACTGAAAGAAAAATATTTCAATGTTATATCAGAAATGAAAAATCATAATGCCTAAAAGTAATGATAATATGGACTAGTACAAACATAACAAATTAATTGCTAAGAAAAAAGTGAAAACAAAAATATAACAATACCTCTATTAAAAAATGTACTGGAAGATTATGCAATATTTTGAAATTACTTTACATGTGGACGTAAATTTGTCGTTATACCTATTTACTTAGCATTTTTCATAAAAATTGAATCGCCTTATTTAACTATTTTGTGTGTTAAGCTACTACTGTTATTGATAATGTCACAATGTCCCTTATACAAAAATAATATTAATTGAAGAATTGACGCCAATATTTCTTCGCGGCTATGTACGCCTTTCTACTGTTGATAAAAAAAATTTCATTGGTAAAAAATATTTGTTTCCACACCTATATGAAATGTTATGATGTTCATGCAAATAATGATGTCTTGGAACATTATCCTTCACACACGCAACCAATTACGCATTGTACTTTTGCTCTATGGCAACGAAGTTTTACATTTACAAAATGTTACCTCGGCACTATCTTTTTGACACATAATGCATTGTATTTAATCTATTTTTGACCCTACAATTATTTATTCAAATCAAATAATAAGTAATACAGTAACATTAATTACAGTCATCTTCCATGATTCAAGCGATTCTAAATATTTACTATCAAACATATAAAGTGACTTTACAAGAGTGGCGAAAACAAGTGTTCACTGTCTACACTAGCCAGCAACACACACTGCTACCGGTGTTACAGCGTGCGCTCTGTTACCAGCTCTAGTGTGGAAAAATTAACAATCACAAAAAAAATATTTCAAATAAAAAAATTTCCTTGAACTTTAAACCACACTTTACTTCGTTTCACCACCCATCCAACTTTAATAATAAGAAAGTTTGTCACATGTAATATTTTACAATGCATTTTACACTTTTTGAACAACATGTACGGGTTTTTATATTTTGTGTAAAAAATATCACAGAAAATGAACTTTTCGTTTCGCTATACCTAAGGCAAAAGTTGAAGGAATATTTAGTTAAAATTTAAGTTCGATATCTCCAATAGCAAGAGTAATATTGAATGAAAATAAAATACATATTTTCATGTTCTTTACAGTTTTTGCAAATAAATACCTTTCCAATGAACTGACGAACACGAAATTCTACATATGAATCTAGTCTTCTTTTTTGAATACCCCTTTACCTTGTTTAATCAGCTTTGAATTGAAAACATTAACTGAAACTTATTAATTTATATTTGCAGCCATTTAAGCACTTTTTCACAAATATCACAATTCATTTGAAATAAACGGACGATCACTTTTTTTTAACACGTTGAAGGGCGATAGCGCTGTACTGCGTCAAGTCAAATTTAGTTAAGAGTGGCACAACGCCGTACAGCGTCAATAATTTCCATTCACTTTGTGGCAGTACGCCGGGCAGCGTCAGGACTTTCATATAATTTACTCATGGCATCAAATTCAGTGTTGCAAGTGAATAGGATAAAGACAAACTAGTGCCGTATTTTATGTAGTTACCCCCTCCAATTTACGTTAACCACGTGTTTGCATTCCCGCCATTCGTCTCGGCTCACAACGCCGAACAGCGTCGTTCGCGCCAGTAGATTACATGATAGAGTGGAAGTAGTGTCACGCTGTCTATAAGTGGTTTTTCGTGCTTACTTGTTTTGTGTTTCTCCTCGGTTTTCTTGTAAAAAAAGGTATGTAAAATGCAATTTTTTATTGTTTTATTTTTATTTTGTTTTATATTCATCAGTAGATCCCTGTAATAGTAATTTTTGTTAAATTCCAAAAGTAAATAAAACGAAGATTGACTAAACTGAAAAAAAATAAGGAGGAGGAATCCTGTATTCTTATTTTAGATGAATTCCTATGAAATGGATGTGGAAAGACTAAATAGGCTCTTTGACGAGGTTTCCACTGGCGATGAAGATGAAGAAGATGACCCATATGAAGATGTTGACGGTGAATTTGGGTCCGATGAAGATTATGTGCCAGACGTTGAGTCATTGGAGTCAACTTCTTCAACAGAAGAGGAACAGCAATCAACAGAAGAGGCAGAAAAATCAAACCATTTACTAACCAATAGTCCTGAACCACCTATGCTGGAAACAGAGGAGTAATGGGTAACCACAGCAACTTCCATTCCTGAATTCAACTTTGATGTAAGTACCAATGGTATCAAAGTAAATGTTGGTCCTAATTCAAATATACTGGAAGTGTTTGAGCTTTTTTCACCCCTAATATCTGGGACTATATTGTTGAATGTACAAATAACTATGGTGCAGTTTTGGTAGCTGGTTTCAAGCCAAAAACAAGAAGATCTAGAAATGCAAGTTTTCGCCCTGTTACAGTTGATGAGATGAAACAGTTTCTGGGCCTATATCTGCTACAAGGTCAAATATCGACAACAAATATGCGTCGCTATTTTTCGCATAAAGGTGTTCTTTACTTTCACCCAATATTTAGTCACGTTATGTCGGGAAGGCGATTTGAGCAGCTACTTAGGGTTGTATGCTGTTCTCCTCCCCAAACAAAAGGTAAAGATAAAGTACCAACCCTAATGGATATGATTATTTCAAAATGTCAAGCAACCTATGGTCCAAATAAAGAACTTTCACTTGACGAAAGCTTACTGTATTTTCGAGGTAGACTTAGATTTAGGGTTTACATCAAAGGCAAAAAATCTCAGTATGGGATAAAATTTTTTGAACGCACTACCTCTGATGGCTACCTCCTGAATATGGAAATGTATAGTGGTGCGACAACCAATAATGACTTAGACAATAGTAAAGTTGGGGCCTTAATGTTGAGGTTGATGAGACCCTACCTCTTAAAGGGACATCTGACAAACTGCTAAACTTAAAGACCCACACAAACGGAACACTAAGATCAAACCGAAGGGGAAATCCCAAAGAGCTTATTTGAAAAAAATTAAAGAAAGGCGAACACTTTTGGGTTCGGAGAAAGCAAGTCTACGTATCCAAATGGAAAGACAAACGGGACGTACTTGTTATAACGACGCGTAACCATCCACGCCTGATAACTGTAAAAAATAGATTTGGAAAGGAAAAAATTAAACCCCAGGAAGTCAGTACGTACAATAACCATATGTCTGGAATTGATCACCTTGATCAAATGACTTCAACTTACTCATCACCATGAAAAACCATTCGCTGGTATAAAAAATGTCATTTTTCATCTTCTTGACATTTGTGTGTGGAACGCATTTTACATTTATTGCAAATATTGCATTGAAAACCCTAAAAGTTGCAGATTCCTCCAATTTAGGGATCAACTCATCAAAATCTTGCTGAAAATTCCTCAAAATGTAGAAGCAAAAGACCTAATAACTAGACACAAGCATGACAGCAGGCGAAACGAAACTGCATCAAATGAGCCTGCTCCTACGGCAAGTAGAAGAAACTTAGATCATTGGCCTAAAAAAAATCCCGGCATTCCTGGACCCAAATCTCACAAGAAGTCGGTTTTTCTAAGATGTAAAATGTGTTCCAAAAAAGGGAATCGCAAGATAACTAGCTACAGGTGCAAAGGGTGCCCAGAAAAGCCAGCCTTATGTCCTGACTGTTTCGAAGAGTGGCACACTAACCAAAATTAAAATAAGATACTATAATAATATGATCTAAATTTTTCTAAATAAAGCATTTACTATCTGACACACTTTGTTTCATTTGACGCAGATAAGCGTCTGCATAAAATCGAAACATTTTATACTCTACATTATGTCATGACGCCGCACAGCGTCAGACGCCTATCAGCGTTGTGTTCATTTTGTGTAAAAGAAACATGCTGATTAGTACGCCGATCTGCGTCGCAGTTTTTTTTTTTTTTTATGGCAGGAATACTTGTTTTGATTATTTTTTGAGCCAGGAATGATATAAAGTCACATAACACCTATTTTTTATAAAAATATGTACTGTTTAATCTTTAATTTTTTTAAAAATTGCCGTCGCCCCTCAACGTGTTAAATTATTTGCACAAACAAGAGAAGAATCTCCTAAGAACTTTAAACTACGAACTGACATTACAGTTCCTATTTTACAAAGAGTGCAAAATAATCCCACTGCAAGATAGCCATATTGACAAATTTGTGTCTGCAAAAAATGTATTTTATTGATGAGAATTGTTTAATTACTGTCAGTAATTAAATGAATAGCAGTTAATTTAATTTTGATAATATTTAATTCACCATCACACCCAGTTGTTAATTTTTACTATAAAACCTAAAAACTAGACAAATCAAACACATTGACAACACCACTGTATGATTGATAAGCAGTGGTATAGTCTACAACTAAATAATGCAAGGTCAAAAAACACATGAAAAGTCTCTTTGGGCTGCCGATGCTGACATCGGCGGCATATTTTTATATACGTCGGGTGGCACCTATCTGGCATTTCTTCACATTTTTTATTTCTTCTTAAGGATGTAATAAATATAATAAAATAGGAGATGCAGATCGTGAAAAGACCTTGGCCTTCGCTTAATTAGGCAAGCATTACTAACCTAGTCAATATTATAAGTACTACAATCTGATCTGAAAATATCATATTTTGGATAATATTTAATTTAAGAAAAACTACTGCAGTAAAGTAAATGTTTTTACTTCTTTTGGGCGAATGTATTATCATGGAAAATATTTGTACATATACCCAGACACTCTGTATAAAAATTTAATATTATGACATTTATTTGATTTTTGTAAATTTTACGTCGCCTCTAATTTAAGAATCTAAATTTTACATAATAACAAGCATATAAAAAAGTAAAGTTAACACACCTTGTATGATGAATTGTAAAAAAAAATATGAAATAAAATTGTCATATTTTTGTATAAGATGGATACATACCCATAGACTGCCGCCTTTGGAGGGGTGCTTTACCTAATTGGGCAGGAGTTGGAGCTAATTTAAATTCGTGATTCTGTGATTCCGTTTGGTCGGAGTGGACTGAAGAAGAAGGTTGCGTATCAGAAACACCTGGAGATTTTATTTCGTTTTCGCAATTTATTTCTAGATTTCCTGTATGAAAGGCCATCCCTAGAAAATAGCCATAAAGTCCCCAACACACTACAGTGAGTTCATTTATTTATCAATTACAAAATATTAACAGAACCTCCCTGAACCTTTCCTGACTATTTTCGAAGTGATGTCTATCTATCCATCTGTCAATGGTTTTATGACAACTACTAGCAATATAATAAAATTTAATATTTAAGACTTTCAATCGTTTTGCAGGACACACAGTAAATTTGATCGACGTGGTAGTACAGAAAGGGTACTTTCCTTCAAGTTGTTTTTAATCTGTGCAAGTACTTGAAACTGGAATAATTTAATCACAAAGAGGATAGGGATCCTTGATGTGACACTAATAGTGAAGGATTGTACTAACATCAAAATGCTGAACACACCACCAGACATGCAATTCGTCAACAAAGTTGACATCACCTGGAGGTAACTAAAACTCTGTTTTAGTCTTATCCAGATATCTTGTTGGTGAAACAAGTCGATGGTAGTAATCAATGTTTTGGTGTTAGCAAAGCCTACTTAAGCAGTAGTGAAGCGGGCAGAGCCCACTATCTCGCTTATTTGAGGTAAAAAAAAAATTTTTGAAATAGAAAGGTATGGAACTTTAACCATCTTATTAAGATACTGGAATCTCATTTGATGACATTTTTCTGTGGTACTGACAAAAGTAAATACCTTTTGCGTGGGATATTTTTGTTTTTTTGCCATGAGATAAATCTTTCCAAAGTATTTTTTCTCTCCGTTATTATACACAAAGGGCTCTTTTTTAAAATTTCAATAGAGTAGTAATTGGGAATAAGAAAATGCTAACGAAGTCAAGAAAACCCATTAAATTTTGAAAGAAATATTTTTTTTCGTCAAAGTTACTTCACATTTCTTGGGTAAAATGGTCTTCTGTCAAATTGTCTAAAACTTTGCAATTTGCAATTTTCATATCATGTCAATAAAAAATTGTTATGGATACAATCTGATTCAATGTACTGTTTCTGCTGTAGAAGGCCCTAAAAGTCGATTCTTCGACCTTTAGTTGTAGCAAAATTATATATACCGGGTGGCTCAGCCGATAGGGACGCTATTGTAACTTACATCACATAATTGGAAATTTTATTCTATATCACCACACCAAATTTTAAGAAAATCCATTCTCCCATTCAAAAGTTACAAGAGTGTCCCTATCGGCTGAGCCACCCGGTATACCATTTGGTACGTGTAACATGTAAATAAACAATACGTTATATACAAATTATTTAAAGGTATTTGATAAATTGTTCATGAATTGGCTATTATATATTATATATGTATATTCTTTGCACCAGTAAGAACAAGGTCCTCTATGTTTACCGACAGTTATATCAAGACGTAACATTACTTAGCACCTAAATAATAATTTTAATTGCTTTAATTGCTAATCAATTTCATATCGTAATAGCATAAATATATCAGGAAATACAGAGGACTTTGTTCTTACCGGTGCAATAAATGTATGTATACAATACCTAATTCAGGAACAATGTTTCAGATATCCTTGTTTACATGTTTACATCTTACACACACCAAACAGTATAAATAATGTCGCCACGACTAAAGGAAGAATCGACTTTTAAGGCCTTCTTACATGGACATACTTACCACATATTATTATATCCGCACTAATATATCTGAGTGCAAAACTATTGATGAACAAGATTAACTATATTTTATACAGGGTGTAACTAGTTTTATGTTACTAAAAAAAAACTGGTAATGGGGACCGACTAGACAAACAAAAAACCTATATAACTTTTTTCTCTAGGGGCACTTTGAAAAAAAAAGGACCTTGAACCAAATTTCAATGTTGAGGTAGGTGACATTTGAGAACCACTGCTTTACTGGGTCAATATAGAGTTCTCAATGATATAAGTCATAAAAAAGTGTAAAGGTTACCGACTTGTGTCCTCGTCGCCGTGCGGTTTCAAGAAGCGGGGCCGGTTGAATAAAATTATTGGAGCTTCCAATTTATCAAATTTAAATGTGATTTATTAACAATTGTAACATAAAATACGCGTTCTGTGTTAAAAGCTTAAAAAAGAGTAATTATTTCATGAAATTGGAAAACGAACAGTTGAACAGTTAGACAGCCGAGATACAATTACAGAAAATAGTTATGTGTTTCAAGTTAGGGAAAGCCTAATTTTTTCAACGGAACGCGCATAATTTTTTCCAACCAGGCATCCAAAACTCTTTTCAATTTGTCACAAAAATTGTTCGAAATGATCTCCATCTCCATCAATACACACTTCGGCACGACGAACTAATGACATAAGCACTCCGTTCAACATATCTGGTAAATTATCACAGTAAACTATCAACTAACGTCGTCAATAAAGAAAGGAAAAAAATAGAAAAACTTGGTCCAAAATCCACAAAGCAACACAAAAATTAACAAGTAAGTAGTGTCTGTACATAACGAAGTACTTAATGACTTGAATGGTACGTCAACAAAATTAATCTTAAGTGGCCCAAAATTTAAATATCAAAACAAAAGCAAGATACAAAAACAACTATCTGATAAGTCGTATGTGCCTTCTTCACCAAGTAATGAAATAAACTAAAATATTACGTGAGAATGTCACAAGTAAGAAGGGAGAGTACCTAACTGCACAAATGTCAGAATAACATGTGCGAACAGACGCGAAAACAATAAAGACTACCCCAATGTGCCAGCAGTTCTCAAACGTTATTTGAATTTTTTTAAATTAAAAAAAAATCTCCAAAACTATGGGCTATGGACCCCATGTTATTATATAACATGTTTTTTGTTTGTCTAGTCGTTCTTCACCACCTGTTTTTTTTTTTTTAATGACATGAAACTAATTATACCCTGTATATGTATAAATTGTAAGCTAATACTTTTTTTCACCCTGTTCCACTACAACATGCTGAATTAAACTTGGATAGAGAGTGCTAATTATTTGTCTATGTTTCTGTCAGGGTTGGAGTAGTCGTAGATGGCTAATAATATTTTCAATAAGTCACTTAATAACAAAAAATATGTACATCAAATTTTAAATCAATTGATCAACTAAAGAAAACAATAAGACAGTTCAGGGATAAAACGGTAATTTCAAACCACTGAACAGTCACATGGGAATAAAATTTTCTGGAAGTGATCCCCGGTATAAAATGCAATATCAGGACAACATTCTTGCTCCATATATGCGGGGGCACTTTTCAGTACCTAAGGTCTTTTAAAGACAGCCCTGTGTGTATTAATGAAGGAGAAAAAAGTGTTCAATTTTTATTTTGTAACCTTGTTCTAGTTTATTCATATTTTGTGCGAGACATTTTGTAACACTCAAGAAACAACCTCTGTCTGATCCATTTGGCGCAAAGGTATACATTAAATTTTTTAATATTTTGCAAAATACACATTAAAAAGTAAGAATATTTGAATATGCCATAAATAAACAATTATAGACGATATCTGGAAAAAAATACTTCGGAAAGATTCAACATATGATAAAAATGCATAAATATTAGATTCAACAGTCATTCAAACTAACATTTGCCAGTACCACAGGACAATGTCGTAAAAAGAGATTCTATAGTGCCTTTAAGCTTCTTCAATAAGATGTTCTTTATGTTCCATATCTTTCGAGACCAGAAAAATTTTCTTGCACTTTTTATATATTGGTATTTATAAACTTTAAATAAACATTAGTATTAAAAAAAATACCTTACCTGAATTATTAGCGTAGCTTTTAGGAGTGGTAACACTATTTTGCAATGACTGATATTCGGCTTGAGAAGATATTAATTTACTCTGGGCTTGGGTGACAATGACAGATTGTGTGTGATTTGGTTTTGGTAACAACTGAAGACTCTGTAGGGACAAACTTCTACCACTGGCATCTGATACGGGTATATTAAACGAGGGCTGCATGTAGAGACACTGTACCGGAATTTCTGAGGCTGTTGAGGCTACAACAACAAAGGGTTGTGAACGTTCGGTATCATTAGACAAGCAAATAGTTGACTGTCCGCCAATGACAACAGTTAACGGCTGATAATTCTGATTTACACCATCGTTCATTTGAATTACATTTGATTTCATCTGTGGCTTTAGTATGGCTAATGTAGGATTAGTTTTGCTAGCAATAGTACTTGTTTGTATGCTAGATGAATTAACCCACTGTGATACATCATTTGATTTATTTATGATGGATGTACCTGACCAATTTTCGTGATTGTCGTTAATCTCATTCTTATGATCATTCTTAACAACTTTTGGTGATGCAGGCATTGTTTTGAAAGCTCCTCCTGTTGGTTGAAAACCCGTTATGCCAGATGGATTAACAGGGGAATAATGAAAACTTAAAGCACTAGACGTAGCTACAGGACTATACTTAGGCGTTTCGGTTGAAGGCATTCTTGCTTTTATGGGTTTAGGTCTACATGTCACTTCGGTACAACTATTTGTGGTAACAGGGCTGAATCGTTGATGAGGAAAGACACGGTTTTCCAATGATGAATCTAAATCACTTTGAGACTCTGAATCGGAGTCTGTAACTTTTTCCTTGCATTTAAGATCAATTTCAGTTCCTGGATCTTCACATATAACCATTTGATCATCGTCAGAAACATCACCTGCTGTGTCTTGTTCTTGTAATATTTGCCGAGGAGCTTCAGACGTGTGCGGAGGTGAACTTATTCTAGGGCTTGCTGGCAGTTCACCAGTTTCCCCACTGTCACCAGTTGAACTTAGTTTACTGCGTCCTGAACCAGTCGATGACTTTCTTCTGTCTTTATTGCACCTATAAAAAATATTCTTTATATTGGATATGAACAGGTAACAAAGGGTTAATATTTACCACTTCCATTCTGGATGCGCTTTAAAGTGAGCTTCTTTAACCTCAGAGGCAAGTTCGTGATACTTTTTCTTTTGAACAGGACCCAAGGCATACCACCACTCCCCCAGAATCTTAGACACAGTTCGGTTATCTTGATTTGGGTGACGCTGATGTACCAAGGTACGATGTCTTTTTGAAAATATCATGAAGGCATTCATTGGTCTTCGTATACGTTCTTTATTCTGTAAAATAATTTATTATTTTCAACTGTATAATACCAACTTTAATAACTTCACCTTATTTGAATCCTTGTTATTGCTTTGTAAGGAACTTAGCGATTGACT
Organism: Stenurella melanura; assembly: GCA_963583905.1. Classification (NCBI taxonomy): domain Eukaryota; kingdom Metazoa; phylum Arthropoda; class Insecta; order Coleoptera; family Cerambycidae; genus Stenurella; species Stenurella melanura. The sequence continues at coordinate 25,986,191 of OY757318.1, read as the reverse complement.
CCGTCTTTTACTATTGCTACTATTATCTAAATTTGAGTCATTCGTTTCCGTTTCAAACACATCATCATCTTCTTCGGTTGGTACTGGCATGGTTTCACCATCAGCTTCTTCATCATGTAGATCAACTGGTGCTCCGGATATCGTACTAACTGGTGGTGCAGATAATGGAGGTGATAACTGAGAAGGAGGTGGTGAATTTGGCCCTGAACTGGCAGTTAATAAAGGCACAATCGAATGCCAAGGTATGACAAAAGCTGACTGTGTTGATGTGGGAGTTGTTTGTACCTTTAATTGAGGGATTAATGATCTGCTTTGGTTGTGATTTGTTTGAGGAGATGTTGATATCTGAGGCACTACCGATGCCCGCTGATGCACTTGAATTTGAACAGGACTGTGCTGTATTATAGGGTCTTTATTATGATTTGATATATTTGGTGAAACTGCAATAAAATGTATTAGGACATTATTTTTGACACTTTTATAATACAGGAAGTCAGGAGAAATATGTCAAACTCTGAGAGTGTATACTGCACATTGTGTGTATTACTAAAATACCCAAAAGTTCTAAAACAATTTTCATTTATTTTTGAATTACAGCATTTTAAATTGGAAAAGTTAAATTATAAACGTTTAATTTACAGCAAATTTTCAAATACGTTTCCATTAGAGAATTACAATCCTAGGATCCTTACCAATTATTGGTCCCGGCAATTGTGGGATTGTGGTAACCTAAATCGCAGGATTTTCAAGATCGGCCTCCATTATGGCAGATGCGAAATGCGCACCGTTGTTACTGTGCGCTCTTGTTCTCAGCCTGGTGCTAAGCATACTTTTATTTCACACAACTATATTACAAGTGAACATTAGTAAATAATAGGCCTTCATTAAATGTTTTGTTATTGCATAATTTATTAAAATTATCGCTGGTTAGTTAAGGTGTTTATTTATTTGATGTTTAAACATGCAGATGACAGAAATTCAGTATAGCATTACCTTTTTACTGAAAATGCTGGAGATAGCAATGCAAAATGTAAAAAATATTTAAGTAAATTTTTGAGTTTTATTTTATAATTGTTTTGGGTTTTTAAAATATTGAAATATAGTTAGATAATTACTTTTGTTTTTTACCAGAGGGTTAAATGTTATATTTTTATATATGGGTGGTATGTATACAGTGTCCTAAAGTGATGCTACATAGGTATATTGCTACCTCCGTTATTATGAAAGATAGAAACTCGATTACATAGAGTGAGTTTTAGAAAATTTGTTGGGCGTTTCAATTGTGCTTTTAGATTTGATCTAACTTTTTAGTTTTTGAAATAATTGGGAAAAATCACAATCATGCATTTTTAAAAACTCTTCATATTTCGCTAATTTAACCTGTTACTTCATTTTAACTTGCATATTGTGAAGAGACTCATTTAAGGTTTTTACAATAAGAATAAGAGAAAGAAACTATTGTCTTTTGTTTTTGAGATATTGAACACAGCTTTTGTTTTTATATGGACGCCCTATTGGATTTTGTAGGTATTTGATAGTACTTTTAATCCTATTTTCAATGATGTTCTCCAATATGAAAAAATTAGTTAAAAACAAACATGTTTTGTTAGTAAGCTATGGATTAATGTACTATAGTCTGTTTTTAAACCAGGAGGAGCGTTTTAAATTTAACGCGCTAAATCATACATCTGTGATTGGCTAGGCCCTCGCCAGTTTTACACAAGGCAATAGTCGAAAATTTTGACATATTGTAAAAATTTTAATTTCATGTCATAAATTATTTGGTTATAATTTCTATTTTATCGTTTGCACATTATATATCAGTTTTAATCCCTTTTGTATAAATCTGAAGATAAAAGTGGCTAATTACTTAGTGCCTTCATATTGCGTAAATGGTATGGATACTGTATAAACTACCTAGAGGTCAAATAGAGGTCGTTGGATTATATAATGTAATAAAATACACACAAAAACACTGTAGTCGTGTATTGTTGGTTGCCCAAAACGTTAAAAAGGTTTTAGTGTATTTTCTAGTTACTTTTATGGTGTGAATGTAACTTTCGTATTTACTCCTCCTGGTTCAAAAACAGACTATAATACCCATACATAATAATTAATTTTTTGTATAATTCCATACTGTAATATATTTCGCTATTAATTATGACTTCATTAACATGTTTGCTGATGACACCTTGATTACAATTTTACACTGTGATATTAACATTGCCATTGAAAAAATGACTATCGAATTAAATAATCCATCAGGATATCTCAACACTAATGAATTAAAATTAAATATAAATAAAACCAAAGCAATGATTTGTATTAATATAATTACTCTAAATTAAATATAAATAATGTTAATATAGTCTTTGGAAACAACAAATTAGAATTGGTAACATAAATAAAATATCTAGGCTTCATGATTAGTAATGATTCAAGTTAAAAAAAAACATTTTGTGCATGTAAAAGAAAATGTCGAACTTATCTAGAAATTTCAAATATTTAACGATAGTAACAAGTAAAACAATTTTTAAAACAATAATACAGCCTCACTTCGATTATTGTGCAAGTATCCTAAATTTTTTTGACAACAGCATTGTTTTATCACAGAAAGTGCAGAACTGAGGAATTCAAACTATATTCAGATGCAACAGATTTACACCTATTAGAACAATGTTAAATGTATTAGACTGGTTAAGTGTGAAACGTTTAAAATATATTACTTTCATTTTATACATAAGATTTTGAATGGTTTACTCCCTTCTTATTTCAACAAATGCATTACTCTTAATAAATAATCATTCAACTAGATTAAATAATCATCTACACATTGTAAGAAAATCACGTGCCAAACATATGCACATTTCTTTTCTGGTGGTTGTCGGGAATATAATATATTACCAAATAAGTCAAAGATAGTACCAATTTGATTACATTTAAACAAAAGTTATTGGAACATACCAAAAGTTAATAACATGGCACCCATGCACCTTATTATTTTTATTCTCTTTCTCTTTCATACTTTTTACTAGTTTTTATATTTTGTTAGTGCTTTTAAATGTAGGAATATCTTTATAACTTGTTATATTACGTGGAATGTGTCAAAGACATGGATTAGGTTGTTCTATTTTCAATAAAGATTATTATAATTATTATTAATAAAGGGAATATAAGGGATTTTCAAAAACGCATGATTGTGGTTTTTCTCAATTTTTTCAAAATCTAAAAGTTTGATAAAACTTAAAATTGAAATTACCATTGAAATGGTCAAAAAAATTCTCTAAAACATTTTCTATTTCACCAGCTTGCTATCTTTAATAATAAGAAGTTATGTTAACACTGGGAAGTTTACCACTATGGTGTAGAAATCATCGATATTCCTCAATCGGAACGTGATCATTCCCATTGCAAAAACCATAAACAAACACCACATTTGCACATTCAAAATGCGAGTATGTGACATTGTTTATCACTTTTATAACATCGAAAATGATTAATCAAAAATGAGAAGATAATGTGCCAACCTACTTGATTAAACTTACAAAGAATGATATGGGCTGTTTGAAAATTTTTCTTTATAAATAAACGTTTGAGACACCGTAATTCAAAAACAAATAAGAATCGTATTACAATTTTTGGGTTTTTTACTCATACACTTGTGTAGTATACACTTCATGAGTTAGGCACTTTCCTACCTATAATTCCTTAAACATTAGAAAACCGATACTGTTACAGAAACAAAGTACTGTTTCATTTCTAACAAATTTAAGTATTTTTAGATTTTGAAGGGGATTTAGTCATTATCGATGATGAATTAGAAAGCGTAATTTATTAATATCTAGCTGTGATTGGTAAGTACCGTTGTGAGGCAAATTGTTTTACACTTATAACCTATAAACATCATAATTATTGGAATTACCTTGTTCAGTTTTGACAATTACAGGAGGTGGGTTTTGTTGTATAGTGGCAGTGGGAATAACTCTCTTAACAACGGACTGGGATGCAGCAGGCAACACTGGTACCAACTGTGTAGGGTTTACTATAACTGGTAATCCACTATTCATAGAATTCGACTGCATAAATCCAGGACCCGTGGAATGTGAACTATTTAAACTACTAATATTGTTAATATTACTATTTGGCGTAACACGTATTGTTGGTGTTGAGTGCAAATGATCGCTCTGTATAACCTAAAAATATACATTATCACAAGAGAATCACAAATAGTACTATGAGGCATCGAGATGAATATTTTCTGCTTTATTTTTTGCTCAGGATTGATTTAACGAGAAAACAATTTTATTATTTAAAAAAATCCTTGTTCTATCAGTCAGACTGATATTGAAAAAATTCACTCGATGCTTTAGTATAATCCCTATACCTGTCTTTGAAATGGTTTAGTCTCTTTCTGTTCAATATCTATTTCATTTTTTATAACCATAACATTCTTTTCATGCGTTGGTGGTACAACGCAATAAAGAGTCCCTGAAAATATATAAATTAATAGCAGTAAATCGAAAATAATTCTTTTATCTTATAATAAATAATAAATATAATAAATTTTTCAATCATATAATGTAAACATGTTACTTTCAATTCTATCCAACATTAAGAGGCCAAATTCTAACAATTTATTTATTTCGAGAAATACAACAGTTTAATTTCAATATTTGAAATTTTAAGACACTCCATACAAGAGCAGTAGGGATGTACCAGGTGTGCAGTAGCAAACCTAAAATTTTTTGAGGGGTGACATTTACAGCTTTAGAAGTGTCATGAAATCTAATTAATAACCCATTTAAAATAATTTTAGAGGGCGAAGTTTGTCTACACAACACCCTTCTATTTAACCCTCAAGAAATATGTACTAATGAACAGAACATCATATTCCGATGTATTTTGATGTGCTGAACATTTTTTAAAAAGCCAAAATCAATTAAAATACGATTTTTGTAAGAAAAAGTGACATGGCCACCTGAAAAGCCCTTTATAGCAGGTGTCAAAACACATTTTGACCTGCTGTATTCGACCCTGAGGTCAGAATTCCGAATAATTCGGAAACTCAGAGTTTTGGCGGCGATGACTAATGCACTAATGCAAAGTTGTTAACCTCAACATGATTATAGATATTTTTTGTTATTATTATGTTACATTTGTCCTCGGAATTCGAATGGAAAGAACCAGCACATCGCAGTTGATTTCTAAACTGAAAACAATTTCCAGAATACAGGGAGAACTTATGTCCTGCACCTGAAAATGTTATCTCTTTTTATGATAATGGACCCTTTTATCCTCAAATGATGGATGCAAGGGTTATATTTTCCATTTCTCCCCTTTCACTTGTGCATCTCTTTTGACCATTCAGCAAAAATCAGCCATTATGTTGACATCCCACCACCCTTCATGTGGATGTTCCATATCTTTGATGTCTTGATGTAATCTTTCTCCAAAAATAAATAAAATACCTATTACATGTATTCGGATTATAAAAAATTCCTAAGTTCAAGCTTTCTTCGCATTCTGTGAATTTTTATTTTCTTGAGTTTAGAAATCAACAATGTGCTGCATGGTTATTTCCGGTCATCCCATTTGAATTCAGGGAACAAATATGTTATATAATAATGATAGAAATACATATGATTATGTTGAGTATAATCACTTTGCATTGGTAAAGTAATCACCGTTAAATTTCCAAATTTTTTGCGACTTTCTGCAGTTAAAATTTTTATTGACCTAATCATTTGGAATTATGGCCTCAGGTTCGAATACAGTGGGTCGAAATACATATCAAAAATACACCCACTTCTGCTATAAAGGACTTTTCAGGTAGCTATATCACTCTTACGAAAACTATATTTGAATCAGTTTTTTACTTAATTTTTAATTTATGAGAAATTTTTATGACATGGAACAGATTGGACGCATCAAACTACTTGCATTAGAATATGGCATGCACTTCTTTTTCTAGAGAACTAAAAGAATAGTCTTTTAGTATTCAATATTAAATAGTTTTAAATAGATACTCTCTGACTACATACAGGCGCGACAAGTTTTTAAATCTGTCCCTGGTTTTATACGACAAGGCCAACTTAGATCAATCAATAGTAGCACAAAATATTGGACCAATATAGAACCAATATTCATATATTGGTCCTATATGGATTATATATTGGTGCAATAGTTGTGCTACTAGGGATGTGGAGTTAGGACCAACATTGCTCAGCTTGAACGTTGGTGGAAAGATGTTTCCACACAATGTCAAATACTGACGCAGGCCAGGAATGACAAACTATATCCAATGTATATATATCAAATACTCAGTACACAATGGCTGCAAGTACTGAATAGTAATGTGACTACTAACAATAGATTATATTTTACTCAAGATATGACACCCATTAAGGACCAAATGGAATTTTTGGTCTGGCTCTGTACAGCATCTGTATTTTTTACCCAAATAGTCCTGAAAAAATTTCAGAATAGTCATATCCGACGTCAAATATACTGTTATTTTCAGAATACGCTATTACAGTTTTTCCAAAATAAGAACCAAAAAGGTTATGTTCGATTTTTCGACGAAAAAGGTAAAATTTTAATTTTTTTTTTTAAATTCGGCATTTTGATAAGGAAGTCGTTCAGAAATATGCCCTTATAAATATTCCGTCCATGGACCCTGAACCTCAAAATTCAAGATGGCGACTTCCAATTAGGCAGCCAAAGCCCGGAAATTATAAGCTCTGCGAATTTTTCAGTTTTAAACAAAATTTATTTATGGGGTTTTTTTGGGTCTGTAATATAAATCTATTATCGGATTCACAAAATTCAAGATGGTAGATCCAAAATAGCCGACAAAAAAAATTAAAAATCCATCAATTTGCATGAAAATTTGTATTAGGGGTTTTCAGGGTCGTTAATTACAAATCTGTAGTCAAATTTTCACATTTCGCCAATGCAAGATGGCGAATCCAAGATAGCAGCCAAAAAATTGTAAAATATCATTAGTCCAAGAGGCAGTGACTGCCTCACAGAATACCTATTATAGAATTTGTAAATTGAGGTAGAAAATATGCTTGTGGAAGACTTTTAAAAGTAGTGACCAACATTTAAATTAATTCTGAGCTATATGGTGGCAAGAAGGTAGGAAGATAAAATAACTAGATGAAATTTATCACAATTATAAAGAACTATATGTTCTGTATGATTCTCATGGTCTGTCTCGCCTTACTTTGACCTAAGTGCCCGACGGACCTCTGCAATGTTGTTCATGCGTGTTCATCACGTTATTTACCCTTTAGAATACCACTTGCTTTTTTTTATTGAAAGATTGAATTGTCCTCTTAAGAAATATATAGGTCTGCCATAAAAATTGACTAAACATGTGGCATACCTGATTTGTTTATTATTATCAGTAAATGTATTGTTTATAAAAAATCTTTGTGAAGAATTTCTTTGAGAGGAATGTAAATGTATTCAATAAAAAACAACAACTTTTATTAAAAATCTTATATTCATTAATTAACATTGCAAAAATATAACATGTAAAGAAAAATTATTATAAATATGAATTACAATATGATGGATTAATTACAATGTAATTTTAATAATCATTTATTTATCAAACAGATCCTAGTGGCATTTTTGGTGATGAGAAAGTACAAATAATCCAAATATGTACAAACTATATAATACTAAAAATTGTAACTCTTTTGCACGTTTTGAAACTTTTCAACAATTTTATGCTGCTACCAGTAATGACGACTATTTTGTTGCCAACCTTAAAATTTTGTATTTAAGCCTAATTTCCACTTGTTGGCGATATCTCAAACAGCAAATTTTGAGAACAATTTATGTTAATGTTATCTATATGGCTAAATGCTACAAACGCATACTGCATTAATCTTCTTCCAGAGAGTGTGGTTGGAGATTAGATGAAAGTAATAAACTTACACCCCATCGGTAAGAAGAAGAATCAACCCAGTTACATGTTGAACATATAATTCTGGAAAAAGAAGAAGAATGCAGTGATTCTGAATCAATAGACAATATGAATGTATTTGACACGAATGATTTCAATGAAAATTGTTAAAACTACATGGTAATCAATCCTTGTTATTAATAGAACTTTATATCTATAATAACACTTTTTTTGACATAGTGACTTTTTTGTATTATTATTATATTTTTGCAATGTTAATTGATGAATACAATATTTTTTCAAAAAAATTGCAGCTTTATTCAATACATTTTATATTCCACCAAAAACTCCATTAACTTTACTATTAGTAATAAACATCATATTTACTAATAATTAAAAAATCAGGTCTGTTACATGTTTGGTAAATTTTTTGACATGGCAGATCTAAATATTCATTAAGAGAACAATTTAAGCTTTAAATAATTTTTTAAAAAGCAAGGAGTATTCTAAAAGGTAAGTAACATAATGGACAAGTGAACATTTTTACAGAGGTCTGAGGCAGGCCATTGGAATCTCACAGAACATACATTACAGCATGGAACTTTTTTTGCCGACACTAGTGTAAATTCAATTAAAAAAAAAAAAAAAAAAGAAAACTTAGTGCTGAAACAACGTTTCATATATATTCTTGTTTATTAATTTTATGTTTTACTTTTCTCAATTGTTTATGTATTTCGTGCTTTTATCTATATGTATACACTCTATTGAATGTTACAAAATTTGTATACTATATTTATATTATATTTTGACATGTTCTATAACTATGGTATAATGGAACTAATAAACTAAACTACTACTACTACATATATAAATATCATCGATTTTGTGAAGCACACGGTAACTTCGAATCAATTTAATTAAAAATACGTTGGTCACGATTTTTAAAGCTCTGCAGCTAGTTCAACGTTTACGAGTAATTTTCTACTACAATTTACAAATTCTATGAACGTATCCCTTAAGGTAGGTTTCGGTGTTGTGGTCTTGTGGACTATATATATAATTACGCTTATTAGAATGACCCCGAGTGTACTATGTATTTAGCACTCATAGCCAAGATGTGTCCTGTAAGGTGATATTTGTCTCGCTCAGTGTCTGGACAGACATTATCTAGATTTGAAGGTCGATGAGAACTATATCCGAGCCAATGGCTTTAAAATGTCGGACAATTAAAAGCAAGACTACTAATGGCTTTTAAGGAGAAAGAGTAGGAATCATGAACAGCATTGACATTTTAACACATAGCGCCATGGCGGACCCCGGTGTCTGATAAGCTACAGTTAGATCAGACCGTAGCGGTCACCGGTGTCCGCCATACTTGGCCATTGGCATTAACCAGCGGACACTCACAGTCGAAGAGTTTTTATCATTAATTGCCGGCCATGGGCCTGTATAACTGTATAATGGAGAACATGCCATGGGTTGTTAATAAAAAAATTTATATGAATTTTGAAAGCTGTGTTCGCCATTGTGACCACTGTGGCCTGCTGAGAATGACTTAAAATTATACGTAGTTTAGAAACCAGGGCGGACATGTTAATCCGTATCGACAATATAGCGCGGTGTCCGCCGATTTATTTGGGTCCGCTAAAATGACCGCTACGGAAATTAACCAGTTTTTCCATAAATGTGTCCGCTATGGCCTGATGTGATAAAAATATGCATTTTTTTATATAGGGCCAGATCAGACATTGGTGTCTGCAGAGCTTGTCTTATGGGTGGTCCCGTGCGTAGATTCAACATGGCGCTGAATGTGTTAAATTAACTATAACTTAATCCCATATTATCCACCGATGGATGTTTTTATCCGTTTCTTCTGTGCAATGATGTTTAAAGTTATAATTTAAAGCTAAACTGTTTTGCTTACTAATTTACATACTAGTTAACGGCAAACTGGAGGTGAGGTTGTGGCCAATTCGTAGCCTGTAATGTGGAAAATATAATTTAGCTGCCAAACAGTTTTTTTTATAAAGGTATAACTATTTGTTACAGCTGCTATTCAGCCATTAAACAAGTTGTAGAAGGCATATTGCGGCTAATCTAGAAATCCAAATAGTGATCGCAGTCAATTGGTTGGTAAATTATGTTACGGCTAGGTTACAACAGTAAAAATACTTGGAATAAAATGAATTGAAATTTCAAAGCCAAATTACTGCTAAACGATCATCACCCGCACACCTTTGCAGCCAAAAGTTAGCTGGAAAAACTGTGCTACTTGGGGTAGCACATACTCATAATTGAAATTTCTTCTTCAAAATATTGTAAGTCCAGTGTCTTAGACTTTAGTTTATTAGGTTTTTGAAGTGTTTTATATTTTCTTAGTGCTTATAATGCTCAAAGCACTTTTTATCAGTTCTCGGCACAGCGTTATTGCTTACATTATTAGTCTAAAAGCTACTGAGAACATACCCATTTTTACAAGGCTGGAAATCTGCTAAAATGTTAGTTTAGATCTCAAAAAAAAAAAAGAATGGCCGGTATGGCTAAAGGACGTCGCTGGGGTGAGTGCCCAGGAATTTTTGAAAGTGGTTGCTGTTTAAGACGATATTTCTTTATTTGCCTCTACAATGTTTCATGTTACAGATGGCGAGTAGAGCAGCGAAGAGAGAATCACTTCGCACGCGAAAGGTCCAGGGGTCGAATCCCACAGAAATGTTTTTACTTTTTTTTCCATTTCTCGGCCTAAATCTCTTGCTTGAATATTATACTACTTATATTTCATGTCTATAAATGCTTCAATGACTTTGATGTTTATTTAATTAAACTGGGTCTTTCGCTTTTAAATATTTACTTGAATCTAATAGAAATAGGAATTTATTCACCAATAATAGATACACATTTGGTACATTTGGCAAGTCAACACATGTATAGATAAAAATGTATACTCAACAAATCGAAACTTACATATGTATACACGTATATATACACACACACATATATATTATATACACACATATACATACATACACACATACAAGTAATGGAAATATATATTATACAACATAATAAATAAACACATAACAAATAAATAACAAAATATGTCAGTGGCCCTATAGAGGCAAAGTCATTGAAAATATAACAAACGTAAATAAAGTTTTTTAATCAGACAACCAGTCAATAGAAACAATCCTTAATGATTATCTTGTTTGTTCAGAAAATCAGTAATTGTATAATAGCCATTTCTTACCAGATTTGTTTTTATTTCTTTTTTAAATGTGTTCAGCGGAAGATCTCTTATGTTATGTGGTAGACTATTAAATAATGTAACACAATTATAATAAGGTGAATCTTTAAAAGTTGTTGTTTTATGAGTATATATAATACATTAATTATTTATTATAATAAATTTCGTGTCACAAAAAAGTAACACCCAGTACGATTAGGCAGTTTCCTATTAGTTCGGATTTCTATCCCCGATTCATAAAAACGAAATATCAAATATAATTTTTCTCCTACTTTCATTTATTAAATTCCAACAAAATTAGTTTAAAAGTGAAAGATCCCAACGACCAAATTTAATTAAACAAACATCAAGGTCAAAGAAACATATATAGACGTAACATATAGGTATCACAAAATCCGAGCAAGCGGTTTGGATTGAAAAATGAAAAAAAAAAAAAGTAAAAGTCGTGCATGGGAATTGAACCCGAGACCTTCTGCATGCGAAGCATTTCTCTCTCCGCTACTCTACTCACCATCTGGGAGAGCAAACTTTGTAAAGGAGAATAAATACTATAAGCTTAAACAGTAACCACTTCCAAAAGGTCCTGGGCACCCACCCCACCGACGTCCTTTAGCCATACCGGCCATTCCTTCTTTGGGGAAGATCTAAACTAAAATTTTGGCATATTCCCAGTCTTGTAAAAATGGGTATGTTGTCGAGTTCGGTAGCTCTTAGACTATATATGCAGCAACCACATTGATCCTTTAACTAAAGTTTAGCTGATCTTAACAAGGCAAAAGTATGCTTAGTCAAGAAACCCCCGTGGTTCCATGTTATATACGTTATACAACATAACAGGCCGTTTATCGACATGTTGAATGAACAGTTTCTTGTGTGGAAGTTATTTATGCATTTTTTGGTAAAAACTCACTCGCTGAATACATTTAGAGAGTGTAACAGTTGGCAACTTTACAAGCAGCAGTTCCCTAAACGACAATCCTGTAAATAGGCTGACCGTCAATTATTGGGTTTAATCAGTGGTGAAACTTAATTTCAGTTTCTTTCATTTTTTCTTGTTTGCCTCCTCCTAGTAATCTATGGTATTTGTTTTTTTAAAAATACTAAACAAAGAGGTACAAATATCAAATGGTTATTTATTAATAAATAATCATAAAGGTGGTTTCTTATGACATGACATAACCTTAATTGTGACATTTGCAACTTGCTTTACATTATTTAGCAAACTCACATCAATTTACCACAACTAAAAAGTAATCAGTATTATTATTATTTAGGACTACTTACAAGGTATTCCCATATTTTTAAGAAAACAGTTATAGCCAAGAACAATGGACATTTTTCTAGGGATTTTTCTGTCTTTGTAATTTCACCAAATTCGGATCAATTTGATCCTTTGATTATTAGATATTCTCTTGCTTTGTCATATTAAACATGTATAAAAAAATGTCTTTTAGACTTAAAAATAAATGAGAGTTTTTAAGCACTAGGAATTTACTCCTACCTTGGGACATTGAGTTGTTCTCAGGTTCTAAAGATTGATTGGATGGACTGGTTAACGCATGTTGTAGAATAACACTCTGTTGTTCAGGAGGATTAGGGGCCCATTGTCTAGGGTTAGGAGAAACTCTTATTACGCTAGTTACACCTTGAACAGGCCTCGCTTCTGGTCTATAATAAATTAAATAGTAATTCAAGTACAAAGATAGATAGTCCACACAGTTAAGCACATATTCTAAGTAACTTCACCCGCAGCACAGTCATGGCTGACCCGCGTAAACCAATATGGCACGTATTTTTGAAAATGGTGGACACAAATTTCAAATTTATTAATTATGTACCGATTCTAATGTGTGATATGTTTTTTTCGACCAACAAAGGAGTGTATGCTAAGATGCAAATATTGATAACATGATGGGATGATGATTTGTGCCAAAATGCCGCATCTAGCATATTTCTGAAAATGCAGGGAAAAAATATAAATAAATAATTTCTGTGGCTTGGTACAAGAAGTGCCTAATTCAGTCAATAATTCATTGAGAACGTTTACTTCAACAAATTAGGTACCATGTTAAAATAAAAAATTAAGAGTAATTTGTTACCTTTTCAGCAGTAAAGTTATGCGACCAGTTTTACAACTACATTTCCTTCATGGCGAGCATTTCACATTTTATAGAACTTAGACCATACTGGTTACCAAATGCTATATTACTGCATTTATATGCAAAGGCTTGGTAAACAGAGGGAATAATTATTGGGCTTAACACCAACACTACACCATGTTGGACTTGCTTGAAATATTGCACACAGAGTGTTAGAATAAAGCATTTGAAGTAGCTTGTTATCACTGCAAAAAAGAGGCATTCACAACTGGTTAACATTTCGATTGCCCTTAGAATAGTAAAGCTTCAAGGTAAATTCTTCCAAATACTGAAAAAGTCCATCTGGTAAACAACTGTTTCGAAGTGATATATGTTGAAAGGCATTATTAACGTTATCAAATGTCATTCAAGATTTTCAGTAATTTTTCCATCCTGCTTAGAAAAAATACACTGTCGCAGCCTGTGAAAGTATGGAAATCTCTCAATTGCAAACTTTTGTGTTCGCTTAACGACTTCGCTACATGATGCGCTGTAATATAACGTTGCTTCTTGATGCACTAAAAGTGTCCATAACTATTTTAAACCAAGTTTTCGTAGCTTGTGGAAAAACAATACTGCTAATACCACCATACCCATATCTGCTGTGCGGATAATTGATTTGGCCCCATTCTGAGCCATATCTGTAAAATAATTCGGCCATCTGTCTCTTCTCTGTTCACACACGACATGCCACTTAATGATGATACAGTACCATCTTTACAGGAAAATACTGTACTGTACTACTTCAAACTCGTCGAATTGGTTTATCAGGAATTTAGCAAGGAACGAGAACAGCTCTACATTATTGGAAGAGCTGTTCCAAAAATCACTCCAGTTATGTAGCACAGTACCTGAAGATGATAATTTACACTTAGCCAGCCTATTGTGTGTATCTATTAATACACACGATTTTTACCTTTTGCCCCTTTTAATACTATCAGGTGTGTAAACTTTCCACACCTTTCATTTTACATGTAATAATGAAGCATGCTTTTGAATGTTTGTTCTTAAATCTAGACTAAAGTATAGTTCGAATGTTTTACTGACGGATGGAGGTGGAAGATGTACTAAAATAGCCCCATTGAATTCTATACCATCAGACGTGGAAAGTGTATCTTTAATATCATCGTATGAGTCCAGAATCTCAGCAAGATATAATTTATTACCTGAACTATTTAATGAAAGTTGACTAATGCATGAAATGGCTGGTCAACACAAAGTACTTGAATTTAATCTTTGAGGTGATGAATAAGAGAAATGATCAAATCCATATCATGTCAAACCGTAGAGAAAAAAGTGGAATTCTCGTGAAAATAGGGAAAAGTGAGTTTATAGCGACAGCGGATTTTTTTTGTTCTCTGTTTGCATAGTACCTACCCAAGTTCCATTTACTGGAGCTGTAAGGTTACGTTGAACAAGACAAAGCCAATTCTCTTCTTTTTCTACTGATCATAATATAGAAATTTTACAAGATATATTACAATTTCATTCCATATAATATTCAACTTTTCTCAAAACATTGAAATATGTGTAATTAATGAAAGAATATTCTAGTTTCATGACTAGAACGGAGCGATTTTTTCATTATTGGCCCAAAGCAACATACTATTCCAAAAGTAATATCTTGATTAGACTGAATACCCTCAATTTAGTCAAAAATATACATCGCACGTAAATTCAATAAATAAATTACTAATTTAAATGTTCATCTTTATTTTCTTAAATATGAGCCATTTTGACACAAACCGACATCCCATTGTGCTATTAATATTTGAATTTCATTGTGTATCCCTATGTTAGCCGAAAAATAGGAGTCATATTGGCTTGCATGGATTGGCCATCGGTGTGCTGTAGGTCAAATCATTTAGAATTCCCTAAAGAATATCTGTACCAAAATTCGTGCCTTTTTATAAAATGCAGAATATGACCAATATTTAAGGGTTAACCGTGCAGACGAATGTGCTGACAACTTGTGTATAAATAAAACACCAATCTTACCTTATTACTTGCTGGTGAAAAGGAGGATTATAACCTGGAGGTCCAGGTGAATTTCTTTTTGGCATACCATGGGAATGACTGCTAGGAATGGGCATGAA
Organism: Stenurella melanura; assembly: GCA_963583905.1. NCBI lineage: Eukaryota > Metazoa > Arthropoda > Insecta > Coleoptera > Cerambycidae > Stenurella > Stenurella melanura. The sequence goes on along the minus strand of OY757318.1, from coordinate 25,970,798 downwards.
GACATTCTGTCTTGGACCTACTGTAATAGGGGATTGCATTGTGTGTGGAGACGAACCCTGGCCATTTGGAGAGAATGCAGGAGTTGCCGACCTCGAACTACCAAGTGACACTAAGAAATATTTGTTTTATAATATTGTATCATCTTTGGCAGTAAAATGGAAACTCACCTAACATATTTGCAGCATCTGTTTCTTCTTGGTCGAATCTACCGGCAATCCTCCTATCACCACAGTTAGGCGACGTTTCCGAATCCCTAGAAGTATCTTCCCCACCATCCCCTTTACTATTAGATCTCGGAAAATGTCCACTACGAAGGCTATTACCTTTTAAACTGAGATGACGTGAGCAATATCCCCTGCGTTGACTCTCCTTTGAACAACCATCTTTTGAACACAACCTCCTCCATTGTTTCCCATTGAACTTTTTTCTAATGCCATTAGGATTAGACACTACATCCCCTTTCTTGTACTTATGTGGAGTAGCAGCTTGACTTCGAGGTGTTGTTGGCTGAGAACGTTGTGTAATACTGCTTGATGAACTACCCCTGCTATGCATACTACTTCTTTTACTACTGCCCGATAGTTTTGCATCAACCTCAGTTCCAAAGGTAATATTGTCTTGCCGTAACTCATCTTCACTTTCACAAAACTCGTCATAATGACGACCATTGGAAAGAGGAGTACAAACAGAGACTGGAGTATGCAGCTGAGTAGGTGATGCCGGATTGGCTCGAAAATAGTCCATGGTAGTCGGCTGTATCATATTTTCTATTACAGGTTCAAGATTCTCTAATTCGTCCCACCAAGGAGGTCGAAGTAATCTTAACTCTGCCCGCTTGACAGTCACATCCATTGACTTCTCACCTATTACGGCAACAACGAATCGTACAGGTTGCCCTTCAAGTCTACTACAAACTACACCCTCAACAAACATACTTTGGTTGTGACGTACACAAACCCTAGTTCCTAAAGTTATTTGGTTTATCGATGGACTTGCATCACCTATCACATTATAACATTCGTTATCAAATACGTTTGAATAAGTTATCAACTTCTCTTCTTTTCCATCCAAAGCAACCGTGATCTGTCAAGTGCAAAAACGAGATAGTTTAGCTATACTATAGTATCAAAAAAAGGGTATAGCCGGATAAGCTCAGGCAAAGGACACACACATTCATTATGTAAAGTGGCCCTAGGTTAAATTGGTTAAAAATTTACGTTATAGTTTTCAAGTCACCGACCACAAGACCTGAAAATTAATTTTTATTTTCTACAGCCGCTTAAAACGTTCACATTTTGCCATTATACAATGCAGAAAGAAAGATATTTTTTTCTTCTGTTCTATGAATAATAATGTTATTCCTGAAGATTCTTTTACAAGAAATTGAACCTCATTTATTTATAAAAATGCTCTATGACTTACCATTTTTCAGATATTGAGGATAAAACATACCAAAAATATAATTTTTCACCAACTTTGACTTAATATAACTTTTGAATCGAATGTGTCACAAATTTGATATCACGACGTTACCTCAGAGTTATAGTATTGTATCTGACATAGACCTTATTTTGAGTAAACTAAAAAAGAAAAAGTCACTTATGAAATACTAATATTACAATGAAGTTATTTTTTATTTATTTTGAATTATAAGTAGTTTAGTAACCGGTAACACAGTTACCACATCAGGAACGTTAGAAAAAAATTTACTCTGCTAGTTTGGGCACTTTGAAAAAAACATACAATTATGTTACATCAATGAAAGTTTTTATAGAAAAAACATAAACACATAGAACTATGTATTTTAAATCTACTCTAAAAAAAAGAAAAAAAAGTTTTTTAAAACCTTAAAGAGTAAATCTTGAAACATAGCAGATCTAAAAAAATTTAGATAACACATTATTTTGCAAGAAAAATTGGTTTTAGAAGATTTTTTGTAACCCTTCAAATAACAGACATATCTGGCTTAACCATATTTCGTATTTTCGAGATTTTCCATTTTGTAACTCGTAAAAATCGACACCATTTTTGTATAAACAATTTTCATTTTATTGCACGAATGATATTAATTAGTGTTGGGCGATATCGTGATTTTTCAATCACAACATGAATCGTGACTGTGAATTTCTGATATCAGTGAATTTAAACCGTGATGTGATCACGACTCTTCATAATATGGCGAATAGGAAAAATTGTTAATTTTGGTGAATTGGTGAATTCGCTACTTTGGTAATCTGTGCAGCTGTAGATATATAATATGTATGATATTTACATATACATGCATGTTGATATTATGATTTGCTTATCCAACTAACCTGACATGGATTGGTGATAAAGCCAAAACACTAAAGTTTTAAATCGGACGCCTATTTGAACTTCCTAATAGCATATTTTTGTAAAGTTATACAAATATGTAAACATTTCGGAAGCATCAATAAACTATTTAGGTTTTAGGTTGCTAGTTGTTATCAATCAGGGATTTTAATTTTTGCTGGGTTATTGTTTATAATAGTGCTGCAACCTTTTTAATATAAGCCTCATCGGATTTTAATAAAAATGTAAAAATTAAATAATGAATATAATGTTTATTTATATAGTTATTCTTATTTGCTATTATTTAATGGGAAACATTTTATTTAATAAAGTCCAAGTATTTCTCCCATTCAAATATTTATCAAAAATTGATTACCTACTTCTTTCTTATAATTTTGGTCAACGGCATAAGGCAGCACTTCTAACGTATACAAGCTATAACCATTATACTCTTCGCCAACTTACTGTACTTTTTTATTAATTGTTGCACATTCTATATATACCTGTAGGATACTCATCTTCGCAGTTGATTATAAAATTGCAAACCCTTTGAGAAAAGTTTTTTTATACTATGGTTAGTCGATGTGTTTTCGATGTAGAAGTTGTGGTTATTTCTCTCCAACGAAAACACAATTATCTAAAACAGGTTTTGGAGCTGAGCATTTCACAATTTTAAAAATCAAAAAGAATACAAAATTGTCGAATTCCATATTTTTATTATATGCCATGCCGAGACATGGATGTTCAATATTTGCAATAAAATTGCTAGTATATTTAATCAAAAAAATATTTGAACGCATGGTTTTAGTAGGTGTTCTTGTAACAGATATGTTCCGCCACAACCCTGCCTTTAATTGCCAGTGAATAAAAGATATAAAAAGATAAGTATATAAATATCTATATAGTATGAAATGCGCAAGATCAGTCTATTTTGTGAAACGCGTACCTACCTAATATCGTTAAGTCACGGAATCGTTTGCTTTACGTGTTATACATAAGGTCGCAAACAAGATATTTATATCGTCAAAAATATATTGATATATGGAAAGTCGTGATCACGTCACGCTTTTCTTCCAACTTTATTCTCAATTGTTACTTGTAATTTTTTAATATCAGTGATTAAATCACAGTTCGCGATATATCGCCCATCACTAATATTAATCGACTACTATGGCAGTTTTTAAATTAGTGTGTGACATAGTTAGGGGCCTTGAGGAAAGCAATCATATGTCTGTTAGCTTGTGAGATCTTTCCAAGGCCATCGACTGCGTCACATGACATTGAGCTTTTATGGTATTCGAGGTCTGCCTTTAAATCTTTTCTATTCCTATCTTAATAACAGACAACAATGTGTCTCTGTCGATAATAAAAACTCAGAACTTCTTCCGGTCAAACATGGGGTGCCTCAAGGCTCTGTCTTGGGGCCGCTGCTTTTTATATTACATGTTAATGATTTTTTTTCACTTTATGTCACCTAAGAAATGCATCGCTTATTGATTTTAATTTGAACATTGACAACTTAAATGACTTTAAAAACATGTCATTTTTCATTATTTCATGCTCACATTAGCTATGCAATTCTCCTATGGGGTGGTTCATCTCACGCAATAAAAATTATTCATCTTCAGAAGAAAACAGTCAGAATAAATGTTAGTGCTAGCTGGAGAGATCACTATTCTCCAATATTTAAAAGTCTTGGTATAATGCCAGTTCCATCCCTTCATATTTATACTACTTTAACTCTTCTTATAATTCATACTGGCGAATAGTATTCTGATTTTTTTTAACACCCACTTGATAAAGTTGTGTAGTTTCTATTTCCTGAGCACATAAATGCTCAGGAGTCGAAACTCATTAGAAACCAAATACAACACTATTTTAAATTAAAAACGCACCTGCCACTTTTTGCTGGTTTGACATAACATGTCCGGAGTAATAACAAAGTTATATGTGGTTCATGCTAGCATAAAACTCTGAAATCACACAAATGTATGTAGTCACATATAATTAAGTAACACTGAAAATAATATTTGAACAGGATGCAACTATGTATTTTTGAATGTATATATTACCATATTTATGATACACTCTAGAAACTTTCTGGAAACAAAGTTAAACACACATAGAACTTAGTGACATTCTTAACTCGAAAATGACAAAAATGTTACATACAGTAGTATAACTCTAAGGTATCGTCATGTTAAAAAAAGATTATTCGTTGTATAAAATCGTGGTGTTATAATATACTGGGGGACATTTCTTTACAATCTGTAAATCCTGATGAAATCGTATGAGTATGCCGAGTATAGTCACAATATCCAAATTCAGCCATTCATTGAATTAATGATTTTATAACACTAAATAGTTGTTCACATTACATCAAGGCATGAAATGCATTTAACTTATTTCTTCTCTCTGCATCCCTTGTTTTCTTTAAACAATGCATCAGTACTATATTATGGTCATATCTGATACATTGTTTAATGGGAAAAGGATTTAAAGAGATGGTAGCAGAAGGGGAAGGGGGTTACATATATTTTTCAAATCCATATTAATATTATAGCGCGAGCAGATCTGTAGGATTCACAGCAGTCAGACCTGTTGGTCCATTGTTCATTCGCGTCATGTGGGATCTTCTAGAAGAGACCAGTGCTCTCCACAAAGGATAGCAGTCTACTCCATGGTTGATCCTGTAATTCCTTCGGCTGTAAAAATTGCCTTTAGAGATGCCTATACCTTAACGCACCTAAGGGTGCGCAACCGCATAGGATATGAGTGGTGGTTTCATCCTCCACAGCACATTCTACAAATAGGGCTGATTTTCAACCCCATTGTATGAAGATGTTTGTTCAGAGGACAGTGTCCTGTTAACAAGCCTACTATTCGTCTCATTTTTTCTTTATCGAGCCCAAGCAGTCAATTAATGGTTGAGTCAGTCGAGGGTCCCTTTATATGGAGCCTCGACTGCCTCATACCAGGGGCCTGAGTCCAATAGTTGCTGAACCTTGCAGTGGCCCAGTCTCGTAACTCTAATTGAATCAGACTTCTTGGCAGACCAAAGGCTGGTTCAGGGCCAGGGAATGGAGTTGTTGCTCCTTCTCCCGCCAATCGGTCTGCCTCTTCGTTGCCCTCCACACCTTGGTGACTGGGCACTCATATGAGTTTGACAGAGTTGTGTTTGCACAGTTCTGTCAAAATATTCCGACAGTTTAAAACTAGCCTTGAGGTCACTTCGTTTGAGCCCTCAAGACTGCTTGGCTGTCGCTACATATATAAATATTTTGTTAGCGATACCTCTCCTGAGATTCTCGCTTGCACAGACCAATATGGCATATATTTCTGCTTGGAATATACTAGGATATCTTCCAAGTGGTACCGATATACGAGCCCTTGGTTTGCAGCCGTGTATGTCAGCACCCCAGCCAGTTCATTCCACATTCCATTTTTGAACAGCCTATTTTCTGCTTTTTTAGCTTACAGTTCCATCTCGATATGCAAGGGAGTGAGCCCAAGAATTGATATACTATTATAAACAACAATACAATATTATAAAATCTTTAAATTGAGTAATGCCAGAAGTTAGATTTTGCGATAAGAGATTTTTGTCACACGTAGGATTTCATCACGATTTACAGATTGTATGGAAATGTCCCTCAAAATAAGTTAATACCATCATTTTCTAAACGAATAATCTTCATTGAACGCTTTGTTAAGTTGGTCAACAGTATTTTTGCTATGTTTGAGCCTCAATATCCCAAAAATGGTACGTGATGGAGAATTTTTATAAACGGGGTTCAATTCGTCATAAAAAAATCTCCAGGAATAACTTCTTATTGTTCATAAAGCAGAAGAAGAGTATTTTTCTGACATTGTATAATGGCGAAATACACACTTCAAATGGCTGTAGAAAAAAAAAAAAATTTTGGGCATTGTGCCCAAGAGCACTTTTAATCAGTGAGTAGTACACTATAACATCTGTCTGTTTTTCGTTTGGGATAATCTTGGGCACCACTGAGGTTTTTATCATTATATAGAGCATCGTTCGAGAAAGGTTTAGGGTATAAAACATTGATATTTGATAAAACTGAGCGGAGCAGTGACGATTTTAGTGAAGCCGTGCGAAGGCTGGAAATAAACTATTTATCACCCAAAATGTTATATCACATATTTATCGAGTCACTATTATAATAGCTTAATAATTACGTTAACACTGTTTAACTTTGCAAGGCAACGTTTTATATATATGGGAGGTAGCACTCCTATCTAAATATTTTTTCGAAAGTGTTGTACCTCTTAGATTTTAACGAAACCTTAGGTGATAATAGGGGTCATCTAGGATGATTCAAGATCATTTTTAGAAAGTGATTAGTCTACAGGAACCCTACGATTTACTTACAATTACAATTTATTATCGATGTATTCTGTTCTCCAGAAAAGGGCTTCCTATCGGGGGATTTTTGAGCAAGCTCATCCGACTATACGTATTACAACAGTAAACTATCTAAGTGGTAATGTATTGAAATAGTTTAGAGTGCATGAGAAGGGAAAACTTTGCTTAACATAGCTTATGGATTAAGGCAAGAAATAATCAAAGACAGTAAAATCTTTGAATATTGCACAATATCGCAGAATATTTGTATTTCAAAGGCGCCCACACAAACCTCGTGGAAAAACGGCTTCCATTAATTTAGCTCATTTCATAATACGATGCTCTACACATGATTACGATCAAGTCCCAATGGACACAAGTCCGAAAATAAATTTATCTGAGATACAGAGCGCCCAAAATGTACTGATTTTGTAGTCATATGATTGAGGGATGGGCTGTGGAAAGGCTGTGCGGTAGAAAGATAGAAGAAAGCATATAGTTTTTTTTATTCCAAATGAGTAATGAGTAATATCGTCAACATGAAATCAAATCAATCAGTAATTCTTCCCAATAGGTCTTACAGAGGTCAGCCTATGCACAGTAGTCTCCAACGGGTCATAGTATGCATAGTATTGTTTATGTGATTATTATGTTGTTTTAAGTTATGCAGCATTGGACCTTCCACAAGTTTAAACATGAATGTCCCAGCCATGGGGCATAACAGGTTTTATGTATGGACTGTACCTAATAGATCTATTTTTACTTCTATCTAAACTTCTTATAGGTTCACAGGTACACGATATATGGGTTCCTATCATTCCCCTACTCTCCCCTGATAATTTTAATTTTCGGGACTTGTATGCACTGGGACTTTTGATCAGAATCATGTGTAGAACATCATATTGCAAAATGAGTTAAATTAATTAAAGCAGTTTTTCATAAGGATTATCCCGAAATAAACGACGAAGAACTTGGCCAGAGGCAGACGGCAATTCCATTTTAGTCACAGAAATTACTATGTATACTAAATATTTGTTACCATAAAAAATATGTTTATCTACTCTCATTAGATTATAAATTAATGTATCAACTGCTATTGAACGAGTAATAGTATCCATAAGCAAATAGCGTGTTTTATATTAACGCACAAGTGATTTATTATAAATCACTGCATACAGGCAATCACCTTCAACTTTATGCCTAGCCTGTTCAATCGATGTAAAGCGCAAAATAAAATATAATAGTCAAGGGGACGAAGGTGATTTGACATGTTTAAATAGTTTGGACGTCGTCAAATCAAGTTAAGTAATAATTGTGGCAAGAATGATGAATCCAGTTAGTGAAGATGAACTATTATGTTAATATTTATTGTTATAATCGTATATAAAGTATAGTATTCAACTTGCGATAATAGTTATAACTTGCTTGATGAATTACAGTACTCGCTTACGACTCGTACTGCAAGCTTCATCTGCGTGAGTTATTACTTACATTGTCGCTCGTCAAATAATATACTTATTACTCACAGTAATACAAAATTTCAAGTTATTTAACAAAAACCAAAATATTTAATAAATAAGTATGCACAAAATAATACGAACCATATATGATGATTGAAGGTAGAAACCAAAGACACGTTTTTGTTACTATCTTAATATTGACCGTGATATTGACTAGGCATTACAGCCTTGTCTACACCAACAGTCATTTTCGACTTCTACCAAGTTAAACAAATTTGTTTATTTATTAACAGTATACACATTTTTATAAAATTATTTCATACGCAAATTCGTGAAGTAAACAATATAACAATTGATTTCATTCAATCAGACCTTATCTCGGATACGGTTTTTTGACCGTATCAACACCATAAAATCAGTGACACATTTACAATAGTTCAAATTTTATTAATCATTGGAAGAAGTTCTTTGTTCTAACTTGCTAAAAGTGCATTAATTTTTACACAATGCAGTCTAAAAAAATTTCTGAAGAATACTGAACTATCTTTAAAATAACGGTTACTAAAAATATGAAATAAAATTAACATTAATAGTGGTCTTGAAAACTTTAGTTTCTATACATACAGTATATCTCACCTCTCACCTGTACACTCTCATATGTTTTTTCAGATCAAGTTTAAATTTTAGTCATTTATACAACTGATTATCTTTTACCTATTGAGAATGGTTAAAAAATATGAAAATTCAAAAAACATAGTAGGTTACGTTTAATCGAATTATTTTATTAAGAAAAAATGTCAGAATTTCAAACTTAGCCTATACACATACCGGGCGGCCACGAGTCAATGTACGCCCCCAATATTTTGGTTGTTTTTGTATTTAAAAATTTGGTTTTTGGTACACATAAATTAGACAATAATAAGCTACTTTTAGACTAACAGGAATGAAAATATCACTTCCGGTTGAACCGGAAGTGACATCAACTTTTTTTTCTTAAATGGAATGACTATATTTTTTTATGGTTTCTCATTAAGCATAAATTCCTAAGTGCAACAGTTTTTTCATATGTAAAAAATTTCAAAAAATAAGTGAGATACGAACAATTTTTTAATTTTTTCAAAATGGCCGCGTCAGATGAATGCGATGTAAGAAAATTACTAAGTAGGCTATGGAAATTATTAGTAAGGTTGTAGATATGTCTGTAAAGAAGAAAACAGTTGTTTGAATTACTGATAGGTACCAGTATTTTTAGGTTTTTTTCAAAAAAACGGAATTTCATTTTCATTTCCGCAGGGAATGGAATGGAATTTTTTTAATGGAACTGTGCTATTTCTTTTATTAATCAGAAATAATGATTCATAAACTATATTTTTTTCGCCATTAATCATTTCTTAACAATATTTTCATTCATGTTAGTCTAAAAGTAGCCTATTATTGTCTAATTTATTTGTAACAAAAACCAAATTTTTAAATACAAAAACAACCAAAATATTGGGGGCGTACATTGACTCGTGGCTACCCGGTATTACACGAAAAAGTGAATTTTTTTCTACATGAGTAGTTATTCAATCAGTAAACATTATAACAAATGTAAAAACTTGACTAGTGGAAGCTAATTAATTTGGATATTGTGTATAATTGTTTAATTATGGCATATTCAGATTTTCTTACTTTTCATTAGATATTTTGCCAATGAAAAATATTTAAAAAATTTTAATGAAAAAACCTCTGCGCCAAATGGATCAGACAGAGGTTGGTTCTTGAATACTTGATCGTTACAAAATGTCTCACACCTAAAATTATATAAACTAGTACAATGTTATAAACTAAAAACTGAAAATGAAAACTAAAGACACTTAACGTTTCAGAATATTACCTACCTAGGTACTTCAGCTCTGAAAAATTTTTGGCACTCAACCATGAGAGTTTGTTGTTTATATATTTCCATAGTCGCGTGAGACATTAAATTATATTTATCTTATTTTTACGCGCGTTTAGAAATTTTGGATTTTTTAAATTCTTCCCCTCTAGCACAATTTCCATGTTTACCAAGCTTTACATTGAAAGGTCTAGATGACTCACCTACATAATGTTTTCCGCACTCACACAGAACACTATAAACACAATTTTTAGAATTTTGAACAACACTTAAAGGTTTCGTTTTTGACAAAACTGATCTTAGCGGAATCCCGCTTGAAAAAACGTTCATACAGAAAACCTATTCCCAATTCTTCATAATTTATCTGATAAACCATGTATATATCGAATTATTGCTATAGACCGCAGGTTGTAATGGTATATTCTCTCTCCTCCAATGTTCATCAACTGACTGTCAACAAAACTCTCAGGATATTGATTATTTAACAGTTTTTATAAATTTCTTCTCGTTCTTTAAGATTATATCCTTTGAATAAATTATTTTGGCTCTGCCATACAAACACTTAACAACACCTTTCTTAACACTGTGTTGATTTGAATTGAAATTTAAGTTATCTGTTTGTGTGTGTTTGTTTTCTATACAGACTGATTTGGTATGTGTTATCTAATTATGTAATTAAAATATCTAAGAAAGGTAATTCATTATTATTTTCTATTTCTATTGTAAATTTAACTGAAGGTTCTTTTTTGTTAATCTGATTTAAAAATGTCATCTACATATCTCCACCATACCAATGGCTTTATAATTATTAATTCTACCTTCCTCAAAATTTTCCTTGAAAATTTTACTTAATATTGGAGATAATGAAGACCCCATAGCCATCCCAAAGGCTTGTTGATAGAAGTCATTATTTAACTGAAAGTATGTTGTTTTAATACAAAATGTAAGTAATTCCATTATAGTTTCAATGCTTATCATAGTTCTATTCGCCAAATTCTCATCATGTTGAAATTTGTTTTTAATTATTATTGTTTTATCTACAGGAACATTTGTAAATAGGTTTACTGCATCAAAAGTAACCATTAGATGATTATTACTAAAATGATTTTCCGACCGTTTTTTCCAAAAAATGTTTGCTATTTGTAATATAAGACTCGGAGGAACCTGACAATGGATTTAGGATTCCTAATAAATATTTTGAGAATTTACTACATGAAGAATGAATTGAACTCACAATTGGTCTTAGGGGAATGTCAAGTTTATGAATTTTTGGCAAATCATAGAAATGAGGCGGTTTGCTGTGATGTGGAGTCTATATCTGTAAATTCGTTTTCGTGTTTAAATAAGACTATATATTTTATTTTCTAAAGAATTTGTAGGAACTTTATTTAATTTAGAATAATTTCCATCATTTATCACGTTCGTGATTTTTGTATTCATATATAGCTGTATCTAAGATTACAGTGGCATTCACTTTATCAGCGGGTAAAATTTTAATGCTATTCTTAACGCTTTTTATCAGATGTTAAATTGCCTCTTGTCTTATATTGCTTTTCTATTTCAATTCTAGAACAAATTCAGTATTCATTAGTGTCATCTAATTGTAGCTTATGTGCAGCCTGTTCAATTGCAGTTACGATATTAAATCTAGGAATAGCCTTTCGGGTTACAGCATAATTCAAGCCTTTAGTTAATATTACTTTTTCGGATATATCAAGTTTGAGATTTGACAGGTTAATGACACTTTTGTCAATTAAATAATAATTTTGAGAGTTTTGTAATTCTATATGTTCTCTTTCACTATATAAATTGCTGAATTTATTTAAATGTGTATTCTTTTGTGAATTAAAAACTAGATTGTATGTACGTAAGATACTATTATACATGTGGTTGTAGTCATCCTCTTCGACAGAGTGTCATAAATTTTCCAAATTAATTTCAATGTCTCTTACAATATTCAGGTAGGTATCACATCTGAAGGCATTCCCAGAATGCTATGACAGTTTAAGTTGTCTAACAGCCTGTTGCGCTCCATGATGCTAGCCTGCGGCATATTAGTTACCGCTTAATATGGAGAGGAAGTAGTTCCAGGAGGACTTCCAGAGCAGCTTATGGTTTGGTGCTTATTGCACCAGTTAATGCCAAACATGCTTGTCTCTGCAATCCAGAGAGTTTGACTTTGGTCGTTTGTTGCAGTCCTTTCGACCACTAAACTATGGGGGCATACGCTATCATTGGTCTAATGACCGTAACGTATATCCAACATATTTGTTGAGGACCAATACCCCAGGATTTTCCGCAAATTCTTTGACATGTCCTACAATATATATACACCATTACAAATACGCTAATATTACTATTATCAAGAAATTAACAAAATTAACAGAAACAAATTAATCGGAACAAAACCGACCTACAAAAGGCAGACAGTTGTTGGTTCACAGGCGGCTCCAAAATTCCCGAGGAACTGGAGCTGGCGTATATAGTCGCAAACCAAAGGACAATTTCGAGCCTTGGTAATAATGTGACTAGATTTCAGCCAGAAATCCATGCCATTGAGCTGTGTGTACAGAGGCTCGAACAGACGCACCCTAGATACAGATCAATAAAAATATTTTCAGATAGCCAAGCCGGTCTTAAAGCCCTTGGATTCTACCGTTGTAACTCTAAAATGGTTTGGAATTGCCAGGAAGTTTTTGCCCGACTGGGCAGAAACAACAAAGTGACTCTGATCTGGATATCTGGCCACTATATGGCATGGAAGGCAACAAAGTTGCAGATTCCTTGGTCAGAGAAGGTGCGGCAACCAAATTTATAGGTCCAGAACCGGCACTTGGCATATCTGCTAACTCTGCCACGGCTGCTATTCCAGCCTGGGCTGAATTGAAAACAATCCAGCACTGGCAGGAACTACCAGGATTAGCTCACTCCAAGGGGTTTATTACATACCCCTTGAAGTCATGAACTAAAAAACTATTAAAGTTAAATAGGCTACATTTAAGAACTTTAATTGGCCTATATACTGGGCACTGCAGATTAAATCATCACCTACGCAGAATTGGACTGGTGGAAAACGCCGAAATTTTCATATTTTTTAACCGTTCTCGGAAGGTCATGTAATGATCGATGAAGTAATTTTGTTATAGGCAAAAAAATTATCAATATTGTTGATTGCAAAACTGACAAAAATTTGAGGTTGATCTGAATAAAACTGAAGAAAGATACGAGGATGTGTAGGCGAGAGGTGAGACATAATATGTAGTCGGATGAGGTTATACAAAAATCGAGACAAATGTGCATTAAAAGACAAAAACATTGCTAATTGTTATATTATAAGAAAAAAGTAAATAAGCAAATAAAAATCTTCATTAATAGAATTAAAAGAGTAGCACTGACTTCTATTCAAAGATATTTTCAATAAATAAATGTATATTTTTCCTACTTCATGCACTTGGCTAATATTTTACAGTAGTTCAGTGGCTGCTATTAAATTATTAGGTACTTCAAAAAAATGTAAACAGATTAAATCATCTTCAGTTATATGACATGAGGTAATAAAAAGTTCAAGTTTAACTTGTAAATTCAACACTGTTAATTGCTGTTCTTATTTTATAGGATTGCACTATTTTTAATTTTGTTTATTTGTTTTCAAAGGTGATACCAATTTTATTTTTGGTATCAAACTGCACTCCTTATTATTCAATTTGATACTTCATTTAAACAATATCAACATAAACATTATTTAGCATGATAACCTTTGATTTTCATTTCAATGTTTGTTGCTGAAAAGAATAAGGAATAGGCATTGTATTTCCCAGAACTACACAGAAAACAATTAATTTTCCTATTTGAAAAACAGCTAAAATATTTTGCCATTACACTAACTTTGTTCCGCTCTACAGCTCTAAATAAATTCATTATAAATCACGAAAATAACAAAGTATACATTGGTTCCAACAAATTAACTATGTATATATTATGGATAAGACTATAAACAAGCTAAACATTATACTCTTTGCTGATTTATTGAACTTCTTATGTAATCGTTGCGCATTCTATAGGATACTTTTTTCAGTTTTATCATAACTATTAGTTTGTGCTGGTCTTGACCTTGGCCTTGTCTACCACGAGATGAAAAGACGCCAAGCCTGATCCATAATCTTATCACATTTGTGGCAAATTTATTACTTTTAAGTTTATAAACACTAGGGACTATTGGAAGAATATTTATATCTAAACTTAAAAATTACCTCCAATTATTATTTTTTCTTAATTTTTATTACAACTCGCCCCAGAGGGGTTAAAAAGTACGGTTGCTTGGGACAGCAACTGTGTGAGGTATCAAGACAAGACTTATCTATACGAATTTTTATTTGGAATGAATGGAAAGTTATGTGACAGTTTTCACCCAAAAGATTTAACCATGGACATGATCTTGTTGTTACAATGCAAATTAAGGTTTTCCAAAGCTCTCTGAGAATATCTATTCTTTTTTTATAAGTTGTCATGTTAAAATACAATAGTTATTAGAAGCAATGTTGTTTAGGTTATAGAACGGTGATGGGCGCCTTTGAAAAGTAAACATGGACTGTTACTGATTCACAAAAAAGATCTATGTAGTATTAGCTTGTAAACTATCACACACAAGTATTCTACCTACATATTATCAATATAGTTTATTGCCTCAAATTTAGTTTTAATTATTTCACCCTGGCTTGGTACCGTAATTCATACAATGCATTGTCCTTTAATTAACGGTAATAAAGTTTAATTATGGAAGGAATTGATATAACCTACACATTAAATTTTTTTTTTGAAACAGCAGATATTAGGTATGTGTAAGGTCTATTTATCTATATTGATATTTAAATACATCTAGACAATTCAGTAACAATATACTATTTTTGCATCATTACTACATTTTCAATTATGCTTTATGAGGGAATTACAATTCAACTCCAACTTTTACAAATATTATGAAATACAGGAATAAACAGTTTTCCAAGTTAAATTTCTTGTTAAGCATTTGACATTATTTTTAATGATGTATATGTTAACCAAATATTTTTACCCGATGGTCTTACAAATTACATTAACTTATGTCATTTTTAATTTTATTTTCATTAATATAACACGGATCAGGAAAACGCAGAATTTTAGCAGCATTGTTTGCAGACAGTGTTTCTGCAAGGAGAGCAGTGACTTTGATAGTCTAATGGCTGAGTCTGCAGGTTCGTGGAAACTAGAAGTATAAGATGTTGTTAAATTATTTAAGAAAATTAGTGCTTATTGATAACGTCTTGAACCGTCAAAGCTGTCGAATTACAGTTTGTAATATTCCAAACAATTCATTAAATTTAGAAACAATCCAGTGAATCCAGGACGGGTTAATGTGTACCTAATTCTTACGTAACTACCAGCATTATTGTTGTTGAAGTTGGAAGGAAGATTTGTTGTATAAGTTCTTGATCGTCTCGCTATTGCTGTAAATATACTTACCGGGCAAAATTTTACACAATTGAATAATAATAAATAAGTATGTTAAGTCAGGTCATTAAAAATTATTAAATTAAATTTCTCCTATTGCTCAGTAGTTGGTACCAAAATCGGCACGTTTCCAAATTTTTTGCACTTGCATGATGACATAGGATAATTCGCAGTTTTGTAAACATGAACTGCTACCTAGGAAATACTGATTTGCCGATACGATGTGATTTATACTAAAATATGTAAAGAACTGCCTTAGCTGTTTGTATTTTAAAACACCAGCTGGTAAAGAAAAGCCTGGTTATTTAAATCCGATTTCTAAATTTGCAAAACCATTCCATTAGCAAACTTATTGATCATCTTGACTCTTTATATAAACTCGTAAAGGTAATAAGTATTCAGTAATTGCTATTTCTAATACATTCACAAAATTATAAAGTCTACCTGGTCATAAATACAGAAACGAAACACGTTATTGAAAGTTTAAGATATAAACATATTTGGTGTTCCCCGTCGAATCATTTCAGATCGACAACAAAGCTTATTCGCCTTTTCAGTTTCAAAACTTTGTTAAGAAAATAGGTGCGACTCATCATTTAAACGCCGTTGGGTTGCCTAGAGGAAATTGGCAAGTTGAGAGGTATAACCGAATGCTCTTTGGAAAAGATGGGAACTAATCTATATGATGATTGCTGGAAAAATGTTGATATATTCAATGGGTCGATGTATAGTCACAAAAATTGTAGAGCACAAGCGATATGACATAAAAAAGTATGTAAAGGTCACAAGTTCCTCACTGTGGAGTAGTAGGATCCAAAAATATAATGCGATGGATTAATCTTATTAATGATGATTTAAAAAAAAAATAGGATGCCCTGGTCTGGTTTTCCCAGTAAGGTGAGGAAAATGGTCTGGTCCTCCCAGCACGATACCTTGATCTGGTTTGTTCAGTAAGGTAAGGTGATCTGGTTTGTCCAGAACGGAATCTTGGTCTGGTCAGTCCTGCCAGGTGTGGGACCGGGTTTGTCCTGATCAAGCAAACAGAGTGTCCGTAGTTTTAAGGGGCTCGACGACCTGATCAATCGGAGTCCACGGACCTGAAGGTGAGTCGGTGTTCTTGTGGATCTGTATCTGCACAAGGATGGTTTCTACTCACGGGTACCATGATTAAGTTAGTGCTAAGTACTTAGGTAGCCATTACGATTTTGATTCAGGTGAAATCAAGCATGAGGACTTCCACATGAATGAAAATAACCACAAGGCAATAATTATGAGTAACTAAATATTTTTGTGCTCTCTTTTGTAGAAAAGTACAATCGTCATGCCCACGTAAGGATGCTGGCCATCAGGAAAGGTCGTGAGAGAATCGGCAATACTCGAATAATACCAAGCACCATTAGATATGTTTATGGAAAAGGCACATTCAATGATGTCAACAGAACCGAGAGGATTTGACGGAGGGAATGAGGACACTTGGTTCCAAACTAACAAACCGAACGATGTATTTTGTTCTCATTTACTTTGTATTATTTCTTCACTTCGCGGAATATATTGTTATTTTTCCAAAGTAGTAGTTTTATTACAATTTCTAACAGGGATTATTTTCGTTTTAGATATTTTTTGTTTAATTACAAAACATTAAAAAAACTAGATTTTTTAGAATTCAAATAATTAATAACTTTTTTATTTACTGATCGATTTTGAAAAAACAATAGGACTCTTCCTCTAGTTTCCTCGTGATGTGACAGACAGATGGACAGGCAGACAGACAAATGGACGGACATTTGAAAAGTTGTTCAGAATTCAATTACCAGCACAGTGCACTATGGATTCAGATTCAACTTCCGGTGGCCAAAAATATGAAACTTCATGAATCGCTCCAAAATATTCAAATCAACACCGGAAAAATAGTTGAAAAATTCTAAGGTGCACAGGGGTAGTTTTTGTAGGGGTGGAAATCAATTAATTCAGAAAGTCTGAAACTTCGTGAGTTGTTTCAAAATATAACTTTTTTTATCAAATCAAATCAAATCAAATCATTTTATTGGTGCTGTTAACATGAAGATGTTTTACACAAGTCAGTTTGTAATATGAGAAAAAATAATAAATACATATATATATAAAATACGTGTCACGATTATTCCATAAAATACACTAATCCTTACGATAATTATTACATTAAATATCACGAATATCACATGTCTGAAACGTCACAATTTAAAAATTCGTTTATGATTTTTGATTAAGAAATTTTTTATTATTTGTTTGTCTTTCAACTCTGGGAGGTTTCTTATGTATGCCGGGATTTTATTAAAAAATAATGGGCCGTAATAATTGTACCCAGTATCACTGGATTTTAACCTATTATACTTAATTTTTATGTTTTGTTCGTTGCGAGTATTGTATTTATTATTGTCTCCTTTTTTTTCGAACAAGTGTACATTTTTATGGACGAACATTAAACATGTGTATATATACAATGAAGGAAATGTTAAAAGTTTGAGTTGAATAAATTTTTGTTTAACCTCGTCTCTGTAGCCCAAGTTGGTGATTATTCTAATTGATTTTCTTTGCAAACCAAATATTCTAGTGGATTGTGGTGCGTGGCCCCAGCTTATCAGACCATACGCCATTTGTGATACAATTAATGAATGGTATGCTATTATTAAAATATTTATGGGTACGATATTGTTCAGCATTCTTAGGACAAATATGTTTCTCCTCATTTTATTTGCCAGAAATTCTATATGGTGGCCCCAGTTTAATTTGGGATCAAGATAAACGCCGAGAAATTTAACTTTATCTGGGTTATTATAGTTCTCTAATGGTCTGTGAGTAAAAATCATATCTATTGTTTTGTTTTCATTTAAGGATAATTTATTACTAGAGAACCAAGTGACGGCATTTTTATGTGCGTCCTCCATTTATCGATAATTAGTGTAAATTAACTGCAATATGGCCTCACCGGGTGTAATAAGCTATTTGGAGGGGTAGATAGAACCTATCTTGTATAGTGGAGGTCAGTAACTTTACTTGTCAAAAGTTGCAAATTATTGCAGCTAAAATGTACTGGAAAATGATATCTAACAAGACTCAAAAAAATTGTAAGGAAAAGTAGGTATCTTGGTCAAAAATAGTCATGGACTTAAAAATTGCTGTCTAGCTTATGTCTTTTTGTAATAATATGTCAAAGATTTTCACGTTAAATCCCAGACCGGCATAATTTGCAATAATGTGCACATGTTTTTAATCGTATAGATAAAACAAACTAACCATTATACTCTTCCATCGATTTACTGCACTTTTTATATAATTGTTGCACATTCTATAGAATACTATCCGTATTTTTATCGTAAATTAAAAATTATGTTAATTAAATTTATTGATAGGCAGTAGGGACTATTGCCTAATTAGCCCGTTTTGCAATGTAACAATATTGTATATAAATATATAAATTTAAATTAATAAAATTTAAATAATCAATAACTTTTTTATTTATTTATCGATTTTGTTCAAAGAGGTTCTTCATCTAGCTAATTCTAACTTACTGTCCAAATTTCAATACAATCCGACTTTTCGTTCTGAAGTTATCATGCTTACAAAAAACATAACAGACAGACAGATTGACTGACAGACAGACAGACGGGTAGACGGATATTTTGAAAGTTGTTCAAAATTCGTTCACCAACACAAGTGATATGAATTTTTTTTTTCTCTACAAGCCATATTATGGGTTTTAGAAATGTGCCGATTGAATGCAAGATAGGTACTCTTCGTTTTGTATTTGCAAAGAGTATAATAATAATAAAATAAAATAAAAGACTATTAACATTCTTATTGACAAAAAAGCGAATTTAAATAAACTCGAGAATAAACTGTTGATATTGTCCCCGTCAAGTTCAATGCACAAGTTTATGTGCCGTGCATCCTTATGAAAAGCATTTTGCAGCATTAACGGTGTTACTGTTGCGCATTCTTCAGCAATTCTTTGTTCTAGTTCTTGCAAATTAGAGACAGGAGTTCTGAAAATTCTATTTTTTCAGGTAAGGATAAGAAAAATAGTCCATAATGGTCAAAAATGGTGACCTTGGAGGAAATTCAGCTTATGTATGTAAACTTATCAGCCGGTTATCAAAACTCGCAAAGAAAAGCTACATTTTTCTCCTTCCGTATGTACTGTTGCTCCATCCTGAAGTTCATCATTGCGTAGTTGTTGGATAAATAAAGACAATATTTTGTTTTTGTACCGCCCAGTTATTCTCCTCTGACAAATTATCATTATCATTCAAACACCAATCCTTTGAGGTTGTATTGACGCTCCACATCAGCATATTTTAAGAACTGACATACCACGAGGGATGAAACAACGCTTCATTAGAAAAAAATGTCAAGTATAGCAGGTCGTCATTCATTAAATTATTGACAAACCACTGGCAGTATGCAAGACGTCTGTGATGGTTTGTCAGCAAAAGAGATCGATATGATTGCATCTTACATGGATGTATGACCAAGTCTTTCTTTAGAATCGTTCGACATGTTTCAGAAGAAAGTCCAATTTCCTGAGAGAGACGTTTCAAAGTTTCTACGGGCTTTTGGTCCAAACGTTGACGAACATCATCAACAACTTCTTCTGTATGAACAGTTGGTCTACTGGCACTACTTTTATAAGCTACACAGCCAGTTTGGAAAACACAATTAGTAACATATGCAAAAAAATCCTCTGGTATTACAGCTAAGTCCGGAAACAGTTTCTGAAAATTGTCTTGACTATATTTTAAAATTTTATTAACTAGCATACCAGTTCGAAACTAGGCTTCAATTATGTAAGCTCTGTGCTGTGGTGGAAATCATAATTAAAATGAATCAAAAACTGACTTTAAGATTAGAAAAGAAAGAAGACTTCAACAGAAATGCGTGTCATATTTTAATTTCATGGCCGTCTTTGACCAAACCATATTCTACAGTTTGTAAAAGATTTCTATACAAGCTGCTTAAGTCATCCCAGAGAAATCAATGAACAAACATAAAGAAAAAACACACATACAAATCGCACTGAGAACTTTCTCCCTTTAAAAATTTCCAAAATCGGTAAAAAAAAAACAACCACGTGTCTAGTTACATTTTCACTAGGTCTGAATGCCGTAAACACCAAGCAGGTCTTTGAACCAAAGATGATACTAGGCAGGTCCAATTAGTTTCAAAATGATTCCAAATTAATGAAAATTTGCTAAATTAAACATATGCACTAGATACCAGGAATGGTCATCATTTGAACTCTTTTAGCACATGCAGCACAAAAGAGTAGCCTATAAAACCGTTAAATGTACCATCAGCTTTATTAAGTGCAGATTTATATTGGGAATAGGCATAATAATATATTAAATTGTCAAAACAAGTGTAGAAAAAGGAAAAAGATAGTGCAATAAATTGTTGAAATAACAAGTTTAAGGCCAAGGACTTTGGAGAATTATCTAACTTTTTAGGAACGCATATAACTAGAACAAAGGAATTATTAACATTAATTCAACCGAAACTGATTAGAAACATTTTTGACTTTTCCATGTGAATGATTATAAAGGCTCAACTATACCAATGGAAGTATGTTATCAAATTGATTTGGATCGATCAATAAATCATTAACACGATAGAGACACTAATATGGAGTTAGCAATGGTATCTATTTTTGTTGAGTGTTTTGATATTAAAACACTCGACTTAAAATGTAAAATTAGCATAGAAAAATTTAACAATTATAGTAAGAATTTTCTCTGGTGATGGTTAATAAATGGAGATGTAAGAAAATATAATTTTTATTTAAACTGCTGATGCGACAATAAACTACCTAAAGTAGTGTATGATTGATAAAAATTTTGGATACGCTAATCATTATCTTCATGAGAAAAACATTGCGATTTCTTTAATATTTTTTTTTAAATTTTAATGTGGTAGTAAAATTAGCCCAACTTTTTTCCAAAGATGTATTTAAATGACATCTACATTTTCAATTTCTTTCATAAAAATTTACGCAACAACGTGCAGAGATAAAAAATCATATTGATTAGGGTACAAGGGTTGCTAATGGCGAGAGGAAGTTAAAAGTATAGGAACACATTCCTTTTTCTACTACTGCTTCTGGAGCAATTTTACCTTAGTTATTCTGCTACTCCCTCTGATATGATTGGCCTTCTGGACTTACCACCACTACACATATTTATCTAAGGAGAAGCTCGTTCAGTGCTGCACAGGCTAATGCAAGGCTCAACGCCAATAAGGAAACAGCACGGAACAGAGCACCAGAAGTGATATTCACAGCTGAAGGTGAATCCCATTCTAGGAATGCCCAGTCTGGTGGAATGCCCAGTCTGGTATACAGACGGCTGTAAGGCAAAACAGGGAGACGTAGCTGGGATTTACAGGATAAAGTCAAATACGAAAAACCAAGTCTAGGAAAATATGCCACAGCATTCCAGGCCGAAGTGGTCACAATGCAGTGGTGTGCAAAGGAAATTATAAGGCAAGGAACTGTTAACCAGTTGATTGCCATTTTTTCGGATAGTTAGGCTGCGCTGAAAACAATCAGTTCCATGTAAGTCGAATCGAGACTTGTATCGGGTTGCATAAATAGCGCTAATAGACCTACGAAGTCAGATCATGAGGTGGGTACCAGGACACAAGGGTCACTAGAGAAGAGAAATTAAAAGGCTGATGAGCTGGCCAAAGAAGGAGCGTGTAAGGCCCTAATAGGACCTTTCCACACTATTTATCGTAACTATTTATATACACATACCGGCAAATTTAAAGCAACATCGAGAACGAATGCCAAAGGAATGTCATCAATCAAATGAAGTTAATGATAAATAACGTGAAAGAGTGGCTCGAATTAGCAAAAATCTTGGCTTGTTTATTGATCAAAGTCTAAGTTTTAACAAACATGTCGATCACATCATCAGTACATCTTACTTTAAGCTCGTAGTGGGGCCTAATTGCAGGCTATCCAGAGCAAGACTCCAACCAAGCAAAAATGTATGCTATAGATCGAAGGGCAAAGATCTATATACTTTCAGATAGCCAGGCAGCGTTAAAATCTCTCCGCTTCTATACCTTTGAGTCTAAAATTGCCTGGGAATGCAAACAATCCCCGAAGCAACTTGTAGAAAACAACAAGGTTATCTTGATGTGGGTGCCGGGGCATGAGAGAATAGTAGAAAATTAAATAGCTGACGCCCTTGCAAAAAAAGGTGCTGAAGCCCCATGTTTTGGGCCCGAACCATTTTCTGCTTTATCTAAGAGGCACATAATGGAGGAGATTCAAAAATGAGAAAAGGAACAAAAAGAGTCCTACTCCAGGCCAAAAACAAACAGAAAAGTTCATAACTTATTCGACAAAGAATGCCACAAGGTTTCTCGAACTCGAAAAGTCCGACTTAAGGCTGATGACAGGCCTTTGCCCCTTAAGATATCATCTTAAGAATATGGGCAAGGCAGATGATGATACGTGCAGATACTGTGATACTGTAATAAAAACTACGGAACATATTCTTTGAGAATGCAAGATGTTGGTCCGCACTAGGCTAAAGTACCTAAGAAAGGTGGAATTAATGCCTGAAGACGTAGGGAAATTAAAACAAATCAAACTATTAATTTTTTGCAAAAATGCTTTTTTTTTGTATTATGTTTTTTAAACAGGTTTCAAAACAGCATGAAGCTTTGCAAAACAAATGGCAATTATCCAGCTATTAGTTAACTTTTCCCTTTAAGAGATTATATTCAAAGTTAGGAGAGAAAAGAATTTATGTAGAACAAATGACAATTAGTCTCTGTTGTTTTAAATTTGCTGACGTGTGTACTTAATGAAATCAGTGCCATAATCAAAGTCGTAGACTACATCTTCGTAGGTGAGTACTGCAGCAAAATAATATATTCCAGCGCTAACCTTAGGCTCTTTGCATTTTTGTCTATTATCAATTTTGGGTGGAGAAAGAAAGATATCACTGATTACTAATCACGTTTATACTCTATTTCTACTAGAACATTCACAGTAAGTGAAAAAAGTTACTTTATCTACAGCATTAAGGATGACAGATACACAGTAAGGACACCATATAATGTTACCGTTTCATTGAGAAAATTCTACGGTGTCATTTTAGAAACCTACAAAATTTAAACTTTAACAAAATGTAATAAAATCAAAAGTAAGTAGTTATTTCAAGATCTGAATTGAACAGTTTTGCCAACAGTTAAAAGTCCCTAGATAAACAGTCATTCAACTTCAATGTATCCATAGTTGATTTGGATGGCAAGAAAGCAACAAGCAAAATACTATTGATCATAATTGTTGATATATTGGTAAAATCAGTGCTGTAACCAAAGACCATGGACCACACTTTGATGGGAACTGTGGTGAGTACTGAACTAAAATAATATATTTTTGAGCTTAATCTGAGGCTTAGCTCCTTGAGATATTCTCAGTTAATAATTTGAGGACAGAAATACCCTTTTCAGCTCTTAATAAACTGCAATAGAATTACAATTGAGAAGTTATATTTAATTACTACAGTAACTGAAGAAAATTTATATAAACGTTAGATCTACAATAATCTATATTAATTTTTTGATAACTGTACTGCTGGATGAATCATTCCTGCATTAGCTTCACCTGAACAGAAGCAATTACCTTATCTATATTATATGTTGAATTATAAACAATAACGTTCATCTTGTAGTGCAGTTTTAAAGTAGATTTATATGCACCCGATAAGTTTATAATATATTTCCTTCTTCGTTTCTCTCAGACATTATTTAACAAATCATTAGTTAAGGCTTTTAAAAGAATGTGTGTTGTATAATAAAAAGGTTAGGATTAGATCGGCATCAGATTTTAATGCATCCTTTTAAAAATTACTTAAAAGTAGGCACTTGTAAAATTCATGTAGCTTAAGGCACATATTATATTTAATGGGGAAGATTAAATACTTGCTTATTATTTTCCATATAACAACATTGAAATGGTATTTAAATAAAATTGTGACAGAGCAAATAATTCAATCTACCTTCATTTCAGGTGCATGTTCCACTGGATAAATATTCATATATACTAAAAATTCCCAGAAAACGTCGCAAACCGAATATGGAAGATGAGCAGAAGGATCTTGGTCAGTTACCCTTTGATTGTTAAATAATAAATATTACTATAATTCACTAAAGTGGCTACTACTTGTTACTTAAGGTGGCCATTCCCCAGAAAGAGACATCCGATAAGGAAATATTTATTATTTTTGGCCATACCTTTTTTTTCTTGGTACGTATATTTAAGAAAACTATAAGAGTACCTAAGTAGAACCATAATAAGACTATTCCTATGAATTTTCATTCAATAATTTTAGTGATTTGCAACATAGCTAGATTTAAAACTACGAAATGGGAAGATTTACATAATGTTTAAATTTAAATCTAGCTATTTTGCAAACCACTGAAATTATTGAGTGAAAATTCATAGTAATAGTCTTGTTATGGTTCTACTTAGGTACTCTTATAGTATAGTTTTTTAAATATACGTACTAAGAAAAAAAGTTATGGGCAAACATAATGAATATTTCCCTATCGGATGTCTCTTTCTAGGGAATGGCCTCCTTAATACTTTATTTACTCTATAGTTGTAGCTGTTTACCTCTATCCACAAATCAATAACATTTTGTAAAAATACTTCGGTACCTATTGCATAAAGAAAATTGGGGGAGGGGGCTTGTATTGATAGAAGTATGTTTTCAAAAATTCATTGAGTTCTAAATTAAATTAATAGTAGTGCAATGTCGGAAGTTTCATCCTCTTTTTCATCTCCAATAACTGATATAAAAAAATATGATTTATTCCGTTATACGAATGTAATGATGTGGCAGATTTATGTTACCATAAACTTTGAAAGTAATACCCGATATTGCAAAAACCTTAATTCATAAAGTGGATGTCCGATAATGTCAGTAATTAATAGAAATTGTCGGATTATGCAGCTCGTACATTTTCCTCTGGTATGGTAGCACAATACTCTGCGTTTTTTTAAATGTGCCTTACAAATGGCTTTAGCTTTGGGACTGTAGGTTGTCTATCATGTGTGGTGTATTGATGTTAATATGTCATGTTTATAGCTCTTATCCTCCATTATACAGGATGAGTCGGGAGGAAAGTGACAAATTCTGGAAGTGTTTACTACACATAGGCGTATTACTAAAAAAATCTAATAGTTATTTGGTTTTAATTTGTTTTCGAATTATAACGAATGAAATGGTTAATAATACAAAATCAGAAAAGTTAAATTGTAAAAGTTTAATCTACAATAAAGAGCATAGCAGGATAAGCTATGAAAAAATGCCTCCGCACCTATTTAGCTAAAATGGCGTTCAAGTGATGAATTTTACAGAGTATATTACAAGGTAAAAACTTAAACTCACTACTACCCCTACAGGGCTCGAAAAAAATAATATATCCTTAGCTACTAGTCCTTATTCTTGTATCATATGCAACCGGTCGATTTAAAATTTTGTGCGAACCCTTTAGTTTACGTAACCACATTTCACATCTAATACATTTTTGAGCCATGCCCTTAGTTACAAAAATTATTTTCGCAAAAATAGACTGGCAAAACTCATTAAAATCATTGAGAATTATGGAAAAATTAATCACCCGGGCCAAAGTTTTATAGCATATGAACTTTCTCACTTTAAATATACCTTTTTAAAGCTTATACATATTGACTTTTACAACGAATAGGCAAGCATAGAATACAAAGCTACAATAAACTAGTGATGGGTCACTTCAGTGAATACAGTTCGTTCAAAGCGCTATTGCGACTCCCTACCACAGTCTCTA
The DNA here is from genome assembly GCA_963583905.1 of Stenurella melanura. Lineage (NCBI taxonomy): Eukaryota > Metazoa > Arthropoda > Insecta > Coleoptera > Cerambycidae > Stenurella > Stenurella melanura. Next base: position 25,944,426 of record OY757318.1, on the reverse strand, counting down.
CTGTGCTGCTAGTATCCCAGTGTCATTCGGTGCGCTAGCAAATGACTCTTTTTGGACCCCGAACAAGTGTGTAGATCTCGAGCTCACTGTATCATTAACACTTTCATATGCTACTGTGAGCGAGCGACGTGTGTATATGCATGAAGTGCCCTACATCAGGTACGTCAAATGAATGGCTTGATGAACAACTCATCTCTGCTGAGCGGGCTCAAGAGACCCATCACTACATCGAATCTCTCTCGCGGAGAACTTTTAATATATACCTTCTACTAGTGATGGGTCGTTCATGAACGAGTCGTTCAAAGTGAACGACTCACTTTAGTGAACTGTGAACGAACGGCTCACAATTAAAATACAACTCGCTCAATACACGATTACAACTCCCTACCATTCGTACCACACTGCAGTTCAGTGAGCGCTAGCGCCGGAGTGGCACACAGCACAGATTATGTGCTGAATGGTAAGCCTGAGCTGATGAAGTTTCGAATGGATCATGAGCTGCCGTATAGTTATCGTTCAGTCGTTCACAAACGACGCAAGTGCAATTATAAGGTAAAGACAAGTAAATGTATAGTTTTTTGTCCGTTAGTTGTGAAGAAATCAATTATTTTTTCACTTTTTATTTATAATAAAACAAATTTAAAACATTCTACAACCATACATAACAGAAAATAAATAAACTAAATGAAATAAAAACATTAAACACATAAAGCTCGTTGTTGACTTATACATAATGACATTCTCATCAAAGCTCGTGCCCACAATAAGGCGTGCGCGTTGTGCAATTGAATTGATACGATACGTATCTTTGTCTGAGTAGTTTGTAAAAGAACGAATGAAGTGCTGTCGTACATCAGAACGTAGTTCAAGTGAACGACTCTCGATGAATGACTCAACTCGGTGAGCTGAACGAACTGAGCGGGCTCAGTAAAATTAGGTGAGCGACCCAACACTACCTGCTACATCACGTAAGACAAGAATATTCCCGTCATAACTTGTTTGTAATATATGTGTTGCATAATAACATGTAACATGTCCTCACACTTATGAAATTATTTGGGTAATTAACGGTAGTTGACACATGAAATGGTATATAAGGGTGTTTGGAGCGATATTGCAGGATATTTCATATTCCTTATAGACTGCATTTTTAGTGCATGACAAACAAATTATTTAGGAAATTAAGTAACTATGAAATAAATAAAGATATATCATTTGTATATTCACTTTTCTAATTCCTATATTGCAATTTTAATAAATGCGTTACTTCACCCAATTTTAAATTATTTTTATACTGTTCCGTCACAGCAAAAAACCTGAAAATTCAGCGCTAAGACATAATATATCACAACATGGTGATTGTACCAAGGAGGGTAGTGACCCTTCAAAAAACATTAAACATTTTTTCCAATAGTTAGAATGAGCATAAAACGGCTTTATATTTAAATAATACATCTCCACGTAAGCAATATTCATGCCGAATTTGAAATCGATCAGTTGCATAGGAGCCGAGAAAAAATCTAGTAGTGGTAGTAAATTTTAGTGGTATAAATTTTTACGTTGTAATATACTCTACAAACTGCATCACTTGAAACTAAACTTGGCCATTTTAACTAAATAGGTGCGGAGGCATTTTTCCATAGCTTATCCTGCTGTGCTCTTTAAATATGTCTCCATAGACCAGATCAGACATCTTATGGCTTGTTTACGAAGAGAGCAACTTGCTCTCCTAAGTTCATCTTGAAGTTTCTTTATCTGAGTCGCAGCATTCAAAATATGAAGAATTAATGCATCGCAATTGACCACTTTCTGATTTATTTATTTATTTATTATGCTTTATTTCAATTGCTAAAATACACTGGATATGAAACTTTTTTGCAAAAGGTTAATTTCAAATAAATAATAGCAATAACAAACAATACATATACTTAGCAATAATAACATAATTTAACCAAATACAATACAGATCTAAAAGTGGAGTAAATATAATGCTAATATGTTATGACATAACATATTTTAAGTACACTCCTGATCAAAATACGCGCTTATGGAATATGTTTTGTTTTGTAGCACCTCTAATAGGTTTTTTTTACCTTGCTTCTGGTTAACTCCCTTAAATGATGAGGGATATTATTATAGATATTACTACATCTTTATTTTGGGCTTTTTTTTTTAAGTACTTTATACAGTTGAACTGGTCAATTTGTATATTTGTGTTATTTTGTGTAGGGTAGTTGTGAATGTCATTCCTGCTTTTAAAATGAGAATACTAGGAAAAGTTAATATTTTGTTGTCTTTGAACGTGTTTTTACAAGAATCTCTTGGTGATAGCAAAGATTATAGAACTAACAAGTCAGACGAAATAGACAAAGACAGTTGTGATCTCCAATTTAAAGGGACACGACATCCAACGGAAACGGTTTCAGGAATTGTCAGGTACGCATTAAATGAATTTGACCAAGCTTACTAAAAAATAGGTTGGCTCATTAGGATCGACAAGTGCTACGTCATGTATAGACCTCGATGACAGCTGCGTGAGGCTGTTTTTTCCTCATTCTGTAGAAAAAAGTTTCAAAATTATTTCAATGAACAATTCTATCCTAACCAAATAGATACCTTACATATAAACATAGAAATACTTCATGTGACATATACAGGGTGTAATTAGTTTCATGTCATTAAAAAAAACTGGTGGTAGGGAATGACAAGACAACCAAAAAAAACCTTATATAACATGGGGTTTAAAGCTCATAGTTTTGGAGAAAAAAAATAAACAAAAATTTCCAAAATACTTAATAACCTAGTTTGAGAACTGCTGGCATATTGGGGTAGGTTTTATTGCCTCACGTCTTGTCGCACGAGATACTCTGACATTTCTGCAAATAAGTATGCTGACAAAGCAGTTAAGAGCGACCGACAGAGGACATCGTAATGTTTTTTTGCTTCTTCACGGCCAATTATCCTATTAGGCGTGCTATACTCTCCCTTGTAATATTCTCAAGTAATAATTTCAGTTTTGTCCTTACTTGGTAAAGAACGTACGCATGATACGACGTACCCGTTCCTTGGTTTTGTCTGTTGCTTTTCTTTTTAAATTTTGTGCCACTTATGTTAAGATTTATTTTATTGACTCATCGTTCTAGTCGTTAGTACTTGGTCACGTAAGACACTACTTCTCGTTCGTGCTTTTTGTGTTACTTTTTGAATTTTGGATCAAGTTTTTTTTTTGTTTTCTTTATTGATAATGTTAATACTACTAAGAGGAAGCTCTTATCTGACAGAGCAGAAACAATAAACTGACTCTGATCTGGATACTTGGGCACTCTGGTGACTGTTTGACTAGAGAAGGCGCGGCAACCAATTCATGGGACCAGAACCAGCCCTTGGCATATCTGCAACCTCTGCCATGGCTGCTATCCTAGCTTGGGTTGAATTACAAACAATCCAGCACTGGCAGGAACTACCAGGATTAGTTCACTCAAAGGAGCTTATTACATACCCCTTGAAGTCAAGAACTAAAAAACTATTAGAGTTAAATAGGCTACACCTAAGAACTCTAATTGGCCTATACACTGGGCACTGCAGATTGAATCATAACCTACACGGAATTGGACTGGTGGAAAACGACGAATGCCGTCCGTCTGCGTCTGGAGGATGATAAAATGGCATAGCACATTTTGTGTACCTGCCCTGCGAAAGAACCAGTTTCTCTTTGTTTGGCAAAGGGCAGCTGGAGTCAGAGGACCTGGACGGTTTTGCACCCAATAGGATTATCGGCTTCATTAAAAAGCTGAACCCGCTGGGTGAACTATAACTAGCAGTGAGCCACAATAGACCTGACAGTCGCACATATCAACCTAACCTAACCTAATAGGCACGTTCAGATGTGTGAGCACTGGGAAGGTTACCACTATTACACAATGTGTTGAGGACCGTACTAAAATGTTTCTACTCTTAAGTCTATGGTGTGGAAATAGTTGTCAATATTCTTCCGTAGTATGAGCACTCTCATTGCAAAAATCATAAAGAAACACCATATTTGTATATTCAAGAAGTAGATGTTTGGCATTGTTTATCATTTTTATAAAATCGTAAACAATCAATCAAAAATGACAAGTTAATGTTTGACAATTCCAGAAGTGCTGGCCTACTTGATTAAATTTATGATGAGCGATACAAGCTGTTCACAAAAAATTTTTTTTTTAATAAATGTATAAAACGAAAACAGAACAAAAATCAGATTACAACTTTCGTAATATACATTTCTGGAGTTTGGCACTTTCCCCCTGACTCTCCTTGTACATTATGGAAATATTTTCATAAGCTACTGCAGAGTTAGGAAAAAAGTTGTGGATTTGTCTATCTTTATGAAATCTATCACAATACCTAACACATCTGTGAATGAATATCTAGTACTAACACTAACACACGTTAAACTATTTCATACATTAATTTATAAGAACGGTCGCTAAGTATTTTATTTGTAAATTGGTTTCGCAAAAACAGTGCATCTGGAAGTTGAACGTAATCTATTACTTTTGTATTAGATTACTCATATTTATTTATTTATTTATTGATTATACAATATCCATATGATTACTTTATTTTTCACCGCACCTCAGCAATCATAATTACTGGTAATCATCGACAGCGATTACTTTGAGATTACTGCTGAATCTGATTCCTTTGTAATGATTACATGTAGTTCTTTACAATTACTGATTACTTCTATTCTTATTGTAAAAATGTTCTCAATTTTATAATCTCGATGATCTGGACAATACCTAGTTGTGCCGATCACGAAAATAATAAAATAGAATATTAATTGTTGTTTTGGGTGGTTTTTGTTTAGATTTATTGAATTTTGGAATTTTATGGTATGTTGTTCTTCAGATAACTTTTTTGACTAAATTGACTGTTCACTAGTTTAATGATACATTTCGTTAAGTTTAAGTAGAATGTTGTATTTTAAGGTAAGCGTGGTTTATGCAACCCTTATTTTCGCTTACCATGAATTTTATTGAGATTTTCTGGCCTAGTTCTGGCGGTGTATTCTATTGATGCAGTCTAGTCTACTCTAGTCTTGGTATCAGTGTCACCATCTTGGTAACATATTTAAAATGCCACTAAATATCCATACCCTAATGTGACGTCATTGTCTCAAGTCTCAAGCTTAACGCATAAGCAACTGAGCCGGTTTGATTATATTTAGTGAATTCGAGATAATTTCTGATTACATAGGTATAAGTATATAATCTTGTACAATTTAAACCAATCTTACACTTTTACAATTAAAACCTAGCTTACACTTTTTCTTACGTTCTAGAGATTTGCCTTCTTATATACGTGGATATGTCGAGGTCTACTGTAAAATGCCACCAAATAAAAATCTGATAGATACGTACCAATGTATTAATGAACTATTAGATAGTAATGTTCAAAACAGCAGCCCCGACATTCATGCATGTAAGAAGGCAAATATCGAAAATATAAATGTAAACTAAATCGTAAAAGTTTGTATATGTAATGAGAAATAATTATATTAAATTGACTAAATAAAAACAAATTTTAGTTCTGCCCCAGTTGAAATATTGAAATATTTCTTTTGCCACCATGATAACTACCCTAAAGTAATCTAAAGTATAATTGTATCAGCCTACGATTACTGAATACTGTAACCGTAATCGCCAATGACAACAAACTACTTAGTAATCGTAATCGGACTTGTTCATGAAAACGATTACCTAAAAGCCATCACGGTCTGTAGGTGGGTGATTCCTGATTACTTGTAATCAGCAATCAGGAATCGATTGCATTCTGCCCAACTCTGTTCCCGATTACCTCTCTTCTAATTTCTTAATTTAATTTTACAGAAATTTATTTACTTGAAGAAATTAAAAAATATGGTCGATTGGTTTGGTCCTGTTTTTCATCTATATATTTATGTAAATACCATGCATACATTCTATTAATATACTTAACAACCTTGTAAGTAGATATTATTAACCTTAACTGTAGGGTCAACTGCGGGGATAAATTATGTACTCCATATTTCATACTTCAAGTACCTACTTCATTGTCTAATTTATGTTGTGAATTATCATCATGTTTTTTTCATAAGTATTTCACAAGTAGTAAACATCAATTACGCACCATATTGCACAGTGGTTAACTTCCCGCATCCAGTATTAAAACATAATGAAAATACACTTATCTCATACCTATTTCAACAGAAATATAGGTAACCAAAACGTGTACATATGTTTCATTTCCTATCCAGATAAAAAAAATGCTTATAAAACAACTTTTTTATTCATAAGTTTTAGCACATACCTAAATTTCTATTCATATGATTAGATATCACAAAAACGTTTAAGGAAATGCAACAATCATAAAAGTGCTTCTAAATATTTAAATATATCCTGGTAAAAAATGTACTTAAATCTCCATATTTTTCTGTACCGGTCTTGTAAACTATGAAATTTTTAATTCGTGCATATAAGTATACCTTTAAGAATAAATTGAAAAGCCAATCTGCAAACATCCAATACTTCAATAACAATCCCTTGAATAGTGCAATAATAGTCTTTTCCAAAAAGAGTTAAATAGTATGGTTAGTATAGAATCTAATACAGTTCAAGGTGAAGTTTTTAAATACTTTGTACAAAATTTATTTGATTTATAGATAAGAAAGAATACTAGGAATAATAGGGAATGGCCTAAGAAAACTGGACTAGCAAATTATAGATCAGATCAAAATTAGTCAAATATTTGTTTTAAAGGGATACAAATATTATATATACTATAATAGTAATATTTGTGAATGTATCTTTATCAACTAGCGCATTAATTTATTGATAAATAAATAGTAAATAAACAGTATTGTAAAGTTGACAGATGGTAAACAAAGTTTTTCCTCTTAAATGCATAGTGTTGTGTTATGTGTTTATTAGAAAACAAAAGTTCACTTGACACATAATAAGGTACCCACTAGAATTAAACTAACCATTTTGACAACAGGTAGGTGTAGGATTAACATCATGAAACAAAGAAATGATACTTACATTTGAACCGTTGGCATCTCGTATCACACCAGGGTAATACCAGTTGTCTTGTTTAGCTAAAACTCTATGATCGCACCATTCACTGAGATCGATTATGTTTTGTTTACTATTAGTTTGTTTGAATATTCCTTCCTCTTGTGTTATAATGCGTTGAGAACAAGAATAATCAACTGCGGTGGCTTGAGGTGCTGACATAACACTTGTACACTGAACTACAGACACTGGTATACACACAGCTTGCGAATGATTTTCCTCCAATTCGGAGGGATCAAATTTACGTTTTTTAGGCAGCTTTCGTACCCCCATTTCCATGTTTATAATATAAGGGTTAGGTTAATGTGTGGTTACTTTATACTTTTTATGAATAAGTTCTAAATGGTTTCCTTGAGGCATTGTTATGTGGTGTTTTTACTAACATTGTATTAGTATTTCTTAAAGCGTACATCTGTAAGGGTGCAGTATTTTAAAGTAGGAAATGTCCTGCATGATACCCTGTAATAGGAAGATAATTCATTACAATTCCTAAGAAACTCCAGCTTCTTCAAGTTACATCAGTTTGCCAGGATGAGTAATAATAAATACTACTTTATGAATGGAATGTTATAGTAGATGATAGTAAATAAACATTTTCTTGTCATATGGATGATTTTGTATAAACATGCTACAATTTCAGAGATTCGAGGTTTTAGTGTTAATAAGTTATAGTTAAAATACACATATTTTGTATCCGGATTACCTAACTTTTAATTCAATGGAATCACAACATTATTTTACGAACACCCACAAAACGCAACGAACACAGACATCAAGTGGCCCCCTCGCACCTCACCCCCGAAGCTGTGTTCATGCGTAGTAACGCTAAAATACGATGAAAAGCCTGACTCACAAGTTCATAATCCGCGCAAGTTGTGGTGTGGTCCATCAAATTCATCTCGATATTCAAAGAAATTGCAAGTTACAAACGCGAAATTAAGATACATGTATTTTCTGTTCTATAAACGTCAGAATATATTAAAAATAAATTTCTTGGCCGTAAATAAAAATAACACTACAATAAGAGTATATAATAGAAAAATCTATTATTGTACACCTGCCTGTATATTTATCCACTCTCTTCTACACCTGTAGAATATATAGTTACAGGGTGGGCAATAAACAAACATGGTTGAGAAGGTATAGTAGTCGGAGCAAAACTTTAAATTATTAAGGGAATAAACATTAGTAAAATCCATCGACAATGACGATGAAAAATAATAGTGAAGTCGTGTATACAATTATTTATTTTTAACACGCTTATTTTATTAGCTTGACCTGTAACTTTGTGTGTAAGAAAAGGGAACAAAATCTTGCATCTCAATTTTCACTATAGTTTCCAGATGTGTTAACTTGAAATTTTGTGTGTATAGGTACCTATCTACGATTCACATGAATTCAATTTGATATTTATATAGGCAAATACAAGATGGCAGATAGTTTTATTGTCATTCGATACCTATATCCAGTATTCTACAATAAATTTTGATATCTCGTGATTTTCGAAGTCGCAGATTATAAATATATGATCAAAGCTCAAAAATTTTAAATGGCGCGGCGTCAATATGGTGGATAATATATAAGTTTTATGATGTATCTTTATATCAGAGAACACTGTAATAGTTCATAAGTATATGCTGTAATGTTAGACTTATTCTGGGTATAGAAAATGTCGGCACCTTTGCTAGTGCGGTAAAGAACAAAGATCCCAACATTTTTATTCCGACAATAAGTTTTGGGATAAAGTACCCCTTCTGGCTTGTTAAAATATGTTAGCTGGATTAATTAAATATATCTACTTATGGTGAGAGATTTCAATCTATGTACCTACCTATAAAAGAGGCGCGCGTTTATTATATTTAATAAATGAAAGACGAGAGAGGCTGGCTAGTTTCTCATTTCATTGCCAACTAGAGATTACAGATTTACAGAAAGCTTGTAAGAAGCGCAAACATTTTATACCTCTTGGAAAGTTTATACCTCTCTACTTGAAAGAGAATTAAACAGGACCTGCGTCAAATACCGGGAGTGCAAGTAATATCTTCAATACATTGTATAAATAACAAAAATAAACGACAGTAAAAGAAACTGGATACCTACTGTTTTAATTAAGTCATTTATTTCACTTATTTAAAACTTGTAAGTATATAGGTATAAGTGGTAATGATAAGCAAAAATCATGATTGTTAATTGGATGCATTTCAATTATTACAAGACATGATAAAAGTGAACAATGTAGGTATGTCTTACAACTACTTATTTATTTGTCGCATATTCATGCATGTATTTTCTTACTTTTTATTACCTACTAATTATCCCACTTCAGCAAATGTTTAAAAATCTGCGGTAAATAGATCATACAGAAGTTGGTTTTTGAACGCTTCTAACTAGTTCAAAATGTCACACCTAAAAATGAACTTTAGACGTTCAATTTACGTTTTCAAAACTTTCAAGTCCTTTATTAATACATATCTAACATGATTAATTTGTTGTTTTTCTTTCATTAATTTAATATTTCTGCAAAAAAGAAGAGAATACACAATAAAAAGTATACCATAAATAAGGCCCCTGTATACGTTTGGCCAACTAGTTGCGGGCCAACGTGTGTACAAGACCACTTTTGGCGTAACTTGGTTGTTGGCGGCCAGCGTTGGTCGGCAAGCCGATTGTTGTCGGTTTTTCGTGCACACATCAAATAATCTTGGCGCAATCCGCCAACAGCGTTCACACGTTGGCCTCTTCTTCAGTTCGTAGTTGCCGTTAAAGCGGAAACGGTAGCGTAATAACTGTATTTACGAGCTACGATGGCGGTATGGAATATATAGTGAAGTTTTGAAGTTTATAGATTTATACCAAAATTGCCGCGGCTGCGATAGCTTCCACATCCATCCTCGTCAAATGGCCAATACAGAATGAGCAACGCTAACGTGTAACCGATGTCCTTATTTTTGGCCCAAATAGTTGGCCAAACGTGTACAAGAACCTTATTTATAGAGTTCAGTGGATACTATCAATAATTAATAATTGACTGATAAGGCCCCTGTATGCGTTTGGCCAACTAGTTGGGCCAACGTATATACAAGACCACTTGGCGTAACTTGGTCGTTGGCGGCCAGCATTGGCCGGCCAGCCGAATGTTGTCGGTATTTCGTGCACACATCAAATTATCTTGGCGCAATCCACCAACAGCGTTCACACGTTGGCCTCTTCTTCAGTTCGTAGTTGCCGTTAAAGCGGAAACGGTAGTGTTGCGACGTAATAATTGTATTTAGAAGCTACGATGGCGGTATGGAATAGTGATGCAGTTTTGAAGTTTATATAGGTGTATACCAAAATGAACCAATAATATGGAATCCTAAACATGAACAACATAAAAATAAGAACAAAGCAAGTTACATCCATCCTCGTAAAATGGCCAATGCAGAATGAGCAACGCCAACGTGTAAACAATGTCCTTATTTTTTACCCAACTTGTTGGCCAAACGTGTACAGGGGCCTATGATTATAATAAAAAAGCAGGCTATATACTTATATATAAAAGAGACAAAGAGAGGATTTTTAAAGTTATAAACATGAAGAATAGAGGGAAGTAGTTAATATAAAGTATGCATTATTTTCTTTTTTAACAGGCGTCAAAAATATTTGCACAATGAGCTGAGAGGCATTCTACGAGAATTCAGAGAATTGAATACAGAACATACATATCGTCAAACGAAAGTACAATTTTGTGTGTTCATACAAAGGTTGTCGGGAAAAAAATGCCATTTAATCATGATCTCTTTTGAGCCTTCATTTATATATTTTCAATATCCGTATTTCTGATTTTAAAAATCAAGGGTTGTTGAAGTTGAATATTTTTGTGATTAATCTTCGCTTCATATACGTACTTTTCATTCGTTTTTAAATCATTATCTGTTCCCCGAGCCTTTTGATTTTCTTCTCCGTTTATGTATTTGTTCCCCCGGTGGCATGCATGGAAGTGAATTTTATTGTGCGTTATTATTGTTTATCTCTTATTTTCTACTTTTGTGACGGTTGAATCGATTTCAATATAGTTTAAGCTATATGATTTGTTATTTCTGCGGAAAGATAGATATCAAACTAAATGTCAGCTGCCATCGTATAGATAGACCATACCAAAATATCGAAAAATGATGTAATTTTTTTCCATCTTCCTAAACAATTAATGATTCGTTTTACAGGTCAAGCAAAAGCTTACCAAATACTGCAGTTCTTGCATATTCTCTTTGTGATGAGGATATTTTTTCAAATATAAAAATAGGTCTCTCTATTCTCTGAACGTTGCCTGTGGCTTAGGTCTACAATGACCTAAAGCACCTGATGGTAGGCTTAGCGCTGCTTCACATCCACAGAAATATTTCTATTAACGTATTCAATGTAATATATAAAATATATTTGCAAAGCAAAAGAAAGAAGAAAAGAAACCGAAAACATTATTTATTGATTTAGTTTAATAAACAGATAGTTCGCATTTGTTGAAAGTTCAAAACACGTACTTTTTAGGTAGGTAGTGAATTTTTTGTTGTGTACTTAATTTCTACTTAATTGTTTGAATGCGTATTTACGTAGTTTAGAGTTTAGTTTGTTAATGTAGTAAGTATTACTACGTATAGAGTTAATAAAGTTATGAAAAACTTAACATTTTCCACTGATTGTGTCCCAATATTTTCCATCTTTTATGTCCTTTCTGGGGACAGGGGGGTAATTACCTCCCATTACGCCCCTCGTAGGACCGAGCTTCACATATAAACTGAATCGATAGGAGCGTAGTCAGAGGCAATTCATATAAATATAAGATCTATTTTCATTTAAGAATTTTATAATCTGATTATTTAATAGTTGTTTTTGTTGTTCAGTTCCGGTTGTGGTGCTTACCATTGGACTACCTATAAGTGGAATCGAATACTCCGCAATATTCAAGGTTTAGGATTCTGTGGCAGAGATTTTTCTCTTTCTCTCTCTGTGTGTCGTGTCCTCGAATCTTCCGGTTCCGCTATCTCCTGTCCGTCAGTACGTCAGCCCCTCATTCGATTCATCCGTCACATTTGGTTGGATCGGTTGTATAGTTTGTTGTGGGGGGAGTTCACTCATCGTCCAGCCGCTGGTAATAAATTATTTATCTCCATAACATCGAGGTTTGTTTCACAATGGATTAACTTGAGCTATTTTTATATCATACAACACCGAACTAACAAAACATGAATCTCAAATTAACAGTGGTTACTCATTTACTTGTAGGAATATCACTAGGAGGTAAATATTGTATACCCAACTACCTGTCTATAATTAGCTACTAAATTGTTTTTAACACCTGTTGTTTGTTCCAGTTGATAATGTCGGTGGACTCAGATGTTATGTATGTGGGGACGATGGGGAACTTCCCTGTGAAAACTTTGATGCATTAAAGGACAGGTATATTAAAGAATGTAACGCTGCGGACAAGGGATGCCTCAAGACAACAGAAGGTAACTATATTAGTCCGCTAAGATGTACCAATTCTAAACAATTAAAATTTTTTCAGGCAGTCTGGTTACCAGAACTTGTAACGAAGGGAAATTTGGCCAATGTCTGAAGGCTAACGGAGTGCAATATTGCTATTGCTACACAGATTTATGTAATGATAAAATAGGTAACTATGTAAGCCCTACTGATGACGAAGATTTATTAGAGGGTAGTGGTACAAAAACTGTATTGACCATGACGGAAAAAACTAGTGGCACAGTTAAAATGTCAGCTGGCATTAAAATAGAATTAAGCCAGATTTTAATTTTTGTGTCACTTATCGCCACCTTTTACAATAAATAATTAAGACTATTGAAATAATTCAAACAGTATTATTAGTTTAGTTCCCTTAAAAGACAAGCTAGACTTAATTATTTATTCAAATTTGTATGAATTTTTTTTATGCTTGCCAACTTTCAAACGTAAATTTTAGTCAGTTTTAAATGCCTGTCTTGCCTTGGTTTTAGTCTTAATTTGTTACAAATTCTCAACATATTGGTATGTATGTGTGTAAAATACTGGAAGATGTTAGTGGTGCGTGATATATATCGATGTATCGAAAACATCGATGTTGCAATTGACAATGTCCGATATTTTTACATCGGTAGGTTACATTCTTAGACATCGATGTAATATCGATATAACAACAATGTCTAAAAATATCAGACAGAGCATATTAAGAAAAGTGCAAAGCGAGTCTGAATCAGTATTTGGCTTTGATACAATAACATTTTTCTATTTTGGCCATTTATCGATTATTACCGAAAGCTGCAATACATTTTTGAATTACATATATCTATGCACTGCTGATCGTGAACAAATGAATATGGTATGGGTAATAAGTATTCGCTACAGCCCGTTAGCAGTGCAGCAGCTATAGCACCAAACACGCTACAGGCGTTATTTACTCCACGGAAAACCAACGCCATGCCAAAATAAACTCAAATACAAAAAACACTGCCTGAATTTTCTCTACATCAATTTATCGAATATCGATAATTAGTAATATCGATGTTTTTTACATGATAAACATCATATATCGATAGTTTCGTTCAATGTTATCATCGATATGAAATATCAATACTTTCAGTTCGATGTCGCATCATTAAAAGATGTTTACCACTTATGAATATTTACTCTTTTATTTGGATCTGCGATCTTTTTCTGAAAATTTTGGGTTAATGTTTTTCTTGGTGATGGTTCATTTTTATTTTTTGGTGTTGGAATTTTACTTGGAATACAAATTATTAATGTGAAATACTTTAAATAATTGTTAAATTATATGAACATAAATAAATATACACTGGGTGTTAATAAAATCAGAACATACATCAGGTGGGTAATAATAACAAGAGATATCTCTTATTAATATTGCAAAATGCATGGCTTGCCTTCTTTCAAGTTATTGTCAAATTAGGTTTCTGTAATTAAAAAATGGTGAAAAGCATGAATTTTTTTAGGTGAGATATATAAATAGATTATTGTTTTGTTGAGTTTTTTATGTTTAATATAAGATAGTTCAAATAAATATTAGTAATGATTAAAAAAACAAATTTTAGATTGGTAAATTATAGTACAGGAACCCATCGACAAAAGTGGCTTTGGGCACCGCACTTGCCGCCGCTTGGTGAAGATGTAGGTATCTGGTAGCTATACCATTTCCCCCCAACTTCAGATCACGTGATCTCGCTCTCTTTGAGAGAGGTGGAAACAAAGGGCCGCTTAAATGTTGCCAAATAATTCAAAAAAAAAATCAGGCACATTTTTTGCTATAAGCATCTTTTGTCTCTTGGTGTTTTTTTCAAAGTGCTTCCTTCCAAAAAAAAATTAAGTAGTATTCCAATTTTATTTGTATTTTTTTGCGGGAGAATGAGGCACTTTGGAGAAGAAGTTTGAGACCAAAGTTGTTTATTTTTGTCTAAAGAATTTGCCTCAAGTTTTTGGGATTTTTCTGAAGGAAAAAAAAATTCAGGAAATTCTTGACCAAAATTATTTTAGCCTAAAAAATTCTGAAAACCAGCAGGCATGTTCTTTGGACAAAAATAAGTTACTTTTGGCTTTTGGAGTTTTTGTATAAAACGCTTCCTTCACTCTAAACTAATTAGTAAAGGTCTATGAATTATTTTTAAAAAAATTTTTTGGGAGAAGGAAGCACTTTGGAAAAAACGCTAAGAGAGAGAAGAGACAAAATTTTTGCCCAAAAAAGGTGCCTGAATTTTTTTCCATAATTCTTTGGCAACATTTAAGTGGCCTTTTGTTTTTTGCCTCTCTATAGAAGAGAGCAAGGTCACGTTACCTGCCGTCGAGGGAAAATGGTAGCTACAGATGCCTACATCTCCACCAAGTGGCGGTAACTGCAGTGCCCGAAGCCACTTTTGTTGATGGGCTCTCATACTAGTGTGGGTGCACACGGGCATTATGTTAATGTGTATTATGCAGCATGTGAAAATTTACACGCTGCATTAGCTAGTGCACACAAGCATTGCGAAATCGAATGTTCATACAGTCTGATTCAAAATTTGGGAAATTCTACAAGGTGGATGCATGCGAAAACCAGGAAACAATAAATGGCAGGAAGTATCAGATTTACTTATGAGAAATTCCTATTTTCCTCATTATTTAGGGGTAGTTCATATATATAAAACCTACCCGAAGAGCTTCTTTATTTGTTTGTTACAGTATCTTACAGACCAAAGTTCATTGACCGCATAAGGGTAATGCTGTCTCCATTTGTTTAAGGCACATAAAAAAAGGCAATAAAAACTACACTGAAAGAAATTTCTATTATCCATAAAGAGAAATTGACTAACCCCTAATAAATATCTGCATTAAATAGGCTCCAGCAAGACTGCTCTGTAACCGCAACAGAAACGATCTTGCTAAGATGCACTTATTTACCGTTAATAAAAGTTTTTCTTATTATTTATTTGTTACTGTAGGTTGATAGCTTTGCTATCAGGAGTCACCACCTATTTTAATCTTAATAAGTTTTTTGTTATAGTTAGTAAGTTCCTATTCCTTACACCATTACTACCTTGTAACCGGAAAAGAACTTTCCTGCTGCTAATATGTGACTTTTTAACCACTATGCAGTTTACATCATAATGGCAACAAATAATCTCTATTGACCTAGTGATGTCATTTTGCAAGTACGTTACTTGTAAATTCAATATTTTAATTTTATATTTTTTAGACTCCACACTTCATATTAAAACACGGTTTTAATATATTTCTATGTTGACTCAGACAAAGAATTATTGTTGGTAAAATTAAAATAAATGATTCATTTAAGGAAACAAACGACTAATAAACAATTCAGGGAGCCTATTAAAAAAGGGGAACTTTGACTTGTAAGAAGACACAATCACAGTTTACTATATAATAGCTGCTTTCGTTCAGCAGAGTGATTCGTAATGATAAGGTACCTACCTGTTTCATGTGTTGTCTCTGTCCCTATACCATGCAATTTTGCATCATATGATTACTGTTCATTGAAATCCTGTTTATTATGATTATGAATCACTCTGCTGAACGAAAGCAACTAATATACAATAACATAAAACACAAGTTTTTTTATAAAAATTCTTTGCATAAAACCTTTCCCACAACTGTCTCGTCGAACGCCGAATTGCTTACTAGTTACTGCATGCGTCGCTGCATGGATGAAATGGCGCGCGATGATAAAAACTCAATTGCGCTTGCGCCACATGCAAAAATAAATAAGGCGTTACTATTAGTAAGCCCTTCTTTACAGTTAACAGGTGACTTACCAACCATAGGTCTATTTGAGTTTTAACCATTAAATAGTTAACTTTAACTTAAGGCACTTATTTATCGTAAGAAATTATTTAGTTACCCCTAATAAAAAGAAAACTTATAACAATATTTTACCTAGTTTAAGTAAGTGCTGCTATTGGGACAAATAGTCAAAGATTTACCGTTGCAAAATCTCATTAGCAAAACAGTTTTTCTTATGGTTAGATAATGATAATGTAGTCTTAACAAAAAAAATACTTATGATAATGCAGATCATCTTAGCAAAACATTCTATTTGGTCGGTTTCTTTCAGTGTAGCCGTCCAAATATCAAAGACAGCGCTATTACCTGCTGACAAGGTACCACAGAGCCGTATTGCATATTAGAATGAACCAAATAATACTAGAGATTTAAAAATCGCATTTTTGGTAGAAACTTATTGACGTTTCTGGTAAATTAAAAAATCTTACACTGTTTCGCATCAAGATAGAAATATCTGATGCATTGGTGGATGTATTCAGGCCCGGATTCAGGGGGGGCGAAGGGAGCCCCCCCCCACCCTTGGAGCAAAGTTTAGATAAGAAAACCTGATATAAAAATAAATTTATTTTAATGCAATTATGTCATTTTTACCCATTAAATAATTGTCGCCCCTCCCTCAACAAAATGCTGGATCCACGCCTGGATGTATTGCGCATCCTTCACAATATTGACAAATAAATTCAAAGAACATCTCTGCTTCCCTGTTTCTGAGGCTAAAACGTGATTCGTGTAACTATATCACAAGAGTTAGAAATATTAATTAAAAGAGGCGTGTTTATCATGCCAGAATATATTTTACATGAGAGTGATGATATTTTATCTGTTAAGTAATACCTTATACTTATTATTTAATATAGTTTAGAAAAATTCAGCATGCCCCGGTCTCCCTATATATTAGCTTGGTCGGCAGCCTTGAGTATTTTATGTGCTATATAAATATGGAGTGAACTATATGTAAATGTACAATTAAAACGACATGGATATATTATAAACAAATTGAAGACAAAATTTAAAATATACAGCTTGTTTCAGGTATGCGGTCATTAATTTCTAGGGGTGATTCTACATCTAAAAGTATGAAATAAAGTTCATATAAACATGGGTCCGGAAATTCCTCCCAAGGGCGTTGCAGGCCTCTGAAGAGGGCACCCAAAATTGACATTTTATTTAATGTCTCGGGAAGCCTTTGAGCTACAGTAACTAAATTTTGCACGAGATTCGATAACAATAAAGGTCATTGTCTGATGTTAGGCACCATGGGTAAATTCAATTGGGCACACAAAATTGGAAAGGAAGGGACTTACTTTTCCCCCCAAATTTTTTAATGTGACTTTTCTGTGATAATCTCATCGGAATATGATTCCTTGGTTATAAATACACCAAAAAGGTTATCTTGTTGTAATGCCGGTTTTGAGAAATTGGAACCTAAAGAAATTTTTCCAGTCTTCTTGCGTAAACAGAATTTTTTCAATTCTATTTTGAACATTTAATTTAATTTGTTAATCTTTAAAATCTGTTGGGTCCTTTAATTTAGTAATAATTTGTTATTTTTTCTTAGTTTATTTAAAAGAATAATAAATGCTATTTCACTAATTTTGGGTGCCCCCCCCCCTGCGCCGCAGCGCCCTTAAGAGGGATTTCCGGACCCATGTTTATGAACCTTTTTTCATATTTTTCTGTAGAATCACCTCTAGCATGACCGCATACCTGAAACACCCTGTATAACTTTGCATATTCATAAAATTATATTAAATATTAATTAAATTGTCTTACAATTTTATAAATAATGTTTCAACACTTAGACAGTAAGCACCTGACCCCAATTATCCGTTTAACTATATTATTGGATGTGTCGGAAAGGATGCTAACTTTCTGATATTTTTGTTTTTATGGAAAAGCTTGAAAAAGTATACTAAGTATAGATATTCCTAATTCTCGTAATATTTAACTTTGTACATGAAATAGATGATCTTGAAGATAATAAGCCTCGCAACCAGTATGTTACTGTAAACAAAACAGTAAATATATAAGCAGCAAAATTAACATCGTACTTCATTAGTGAAATAGGTGAGATTTATGGTGAATAAATTTATTGTATTCTATAAACGTCAAAAGTAACACGCATGTGCATTCACTCATAGGTACTAATACAATTCAACAACAGACATCGCAGTGCTTAATTTGTCGCACGTTTGATGCAATGTCCGTGTGTACCCTATCTTATGCAGTTATGAGTTTAAAATGGTATTAAGGCAAAACAATTGTTAGCCACTACCCATGTCCTGTTTCCCTAATAGATAATACCGATATGCCATTTATTTCTTTTTAATAGAAAAGTAAGGTGTAACATTGTGTCTTGTATGTTTGTTTAAGTGATTAAAGATATTGTTCTTGACTAAGTCACTCGTCATTCCTGGCCAGGTATCCTGGAAATTAGATCCAATGAACTCATATATTGTGTGTCTATAAATGTGTGTTCAAGATTAACTTAGGAATATATAAATTGCCCACAACCTGATATGATTATTTTAATTAAAAAAACTAGATATTTTCCAAATCTAGATTTCCTTGTAAGTTAACAGATGTATTTATTATACACCCAATTAATATGGTTGCTACCAACATAGAACGCAATTTTTTAATACCTCTTATCTGGAATAAGAATGTAGTATAGTATTTTCAATGAAAAGTATATAAATGAATGAGATTTTATTTGTAATAACTGTGCCAAAACCATCAATATATTTTTTAAAATAGATAAATATAACTGATATCAGGTACCCCATACATCTATGTTTATGTCCATTTTAGATTAAATTTACCATAATAGATTATTTTTGAAAATAATTTTTAATATATATCTATATACTTACATAACTAACATAGGAATAAATTATATAGTTTATAAACTAGATATTAATAGCTTGGGTGTTTCTGTAACGTACAATTATATTTTATTTTAAATATCATCAAATATTACAAATTCAACCCATTATTTTGTATTATTTTAAAATAGTTAAAATTTCGTAAATAGAAAACTGTTGTATTTGTAGAAACTATGGCTAATTTTGTCAAAATTAGATTTTGATTTCCATTTTAATTAAAGCTTAGCATATGAAATTAAGTAAATAATGGGTTAAACTTTGATTAAACTTCACTGTACTATTATGGTGTGGTCAAAAAGTTACATTATATATAATATGAATATATTAATTTTAAATATATGCACTATATGCTTAGCGCCATCATAGCATATTATTTTTAAGTAATAGTATTAAGTTGTCTACTTTGTGTAGACAAATATTTGTGGATGATTACTACGGTGACTAGGTTGTATTAATGATTTTATAATAACTCCCACTTGAGAGCTTCAATGCAGTTATTTTTTGGCTGTTAAATGTGCAATATGCAACTTATCAGTATTTGTTATATAGCTATGAATTGTTATATTTTATTAAAAAACTTTATATATCCATATATGTATTTTTGTATTTAATTTGAGCTTAAAAGCTTCCAAAGATTAGTTTTAAGTATGTGTCAATTTCAAATATTTATATCATATTTAGGTAGTATTTAAAATGAAATATTCTAAACTTAAAGGGAATTATCCTCTTTATTCTTTATCTAAAAGTATTGACTGAAAATTGTAACACAAAGTGTTTAGTTACTGCTCAGTTATTTTAAATATTAGTACAAATATATAGGTAATAATATTTTGTTTACATCCGTCATGGCATATCAACAAATAAACTGCCATTATTTGTATTTAAAATAACTGAGCAATAAAAAAATACACATCTAGTCTTTAGAAATAAGATTACATTTAAATTAATTTTACTGTACTTTGGGATATAACATTTGACTCAATTTTACATTCTTGTATACTTATTTTATAGAATAAATAAATTGTAAAAAAATAAGATCTGTACTTATTTCCTAATAACCCGTTATTTAATACAATTCTCATTTATTTAAAGAAATAAAAAGTTATGTCTATGTTAAAATATTTATGAAACTCCATGGAAGATTTGAGGATAAAAAAATGCTTCCTGCACATAAATCACAACCGACGAAAATGTGTATGTATTGCAGACATCACATAACAGAACATATGTAGAAACAGCTAGAATTTCAGACGGAGCTATTACAATAT
This sequence comes from Stenurella melanura, assembly GCA_963583905.1. Lineage (NCBI taxonomy): Eukaryota > Metazoa > Arthropoda > Insecta > Coleoptera > Cerambycidae > Stenurella > Stenurella melanura. The sequence continues at coordinate 25,923,855 of OY757318.1, read as the reverse complement.
TTATAAACAGGACATATGATATTTCCTGGAAATCATATGTTAATTAAGCGTAATTGGCATGATGTCATACGATATAACGAGATTTATATCTGTCTTTTGTGAATACGGGTCACAATAATAGCTTCAGAATGAAAGAATATATAAACAATACTCCGCTATTTTCAGAACAAAAGTTGCTCTATACATTTTTATTTCTATGCTATTTGGCCCAGTTTAGTTTTGAATCTGGTGACTTTTCATTTTACATAGGGTGTACTGAATATTGGCAATAATGACAGTCAAACGTGAGCGCCACCTGTCTCAACTATCGTAATTAATTTGTCAATAGCTTTGTCAGTGAAAGGTTTTGTAAATAATTTTGTAAAAAATGTCAACGAATGAACAAAAAGCCCAACAGCTCATCGCTGAGGCCGAGAAGAAGGTTTCTTCGAGAGGATTTTTCGGATCTTTATTCGGGTAGGTAATTTTTTTAAATTTAAATAACTTATTAACCCACCTATTTTGACAAATTAATTGAACATATTTTTTTATCAGTGGTTCTAGTCGTATTGAGGATGCAGTGGAGTGCTATCAAAGGGCAGCCAATTTATTTAAAATGGCAAAAAGTTGGGCCCCAGCAGGAAGTGCATTCTGCGAAGCCGCAAACCTTCATTTGCGAAGCGGAGCACGACACGATGCTGCTACAAATTATGTAGATGCTGCTAATTGTTACAAGAAGTCCGATATCAATGGTAAGCTTCTTAATAACATGTTTAAACAAATTGTGATATCTTGTATCGTTACATGGTTTTGAAAGGTGATTCAGTCTCCTGATTTTGGTGAATTTATTAGGGGTTTATTACTCCAGGGTACAGACTGTTAGCTGTTTAATAGAACATGTTTGTAAAAGGAATTTTTGAAATCGACAATGGAAGTTACTTGATTTTAAGAAAGTGAACATGACATTCTAGTTCTTCTAAGAGAGGTTTAATCTACATATTAGTAATGAAAATGTTCTAGCGGTATATAGATATAATTAAAGTTGTAGGAACGGTATATGATTAATAAATTCAGTTATGCACCTCTGGTCTGGTCCAGAAGGGAAAAGGATTTTTTGTGTTTTAAACAGCTGTTTTATAAACATTACTCAAGTGGTATGGCATTTTTTGTAGGTATTTGTAATCAAATATGGCCTCAAAAACGCAACAAATAAAAATTTTATTATCGGTTTATACATACATTGATTTAATTTAAAAGTCTACACTTGGTCAAGGTCAATATTAAATATTGAATAATTTGTTTTTTATTATAGAGGCTGTAAATTGTTTACTGAAAGCTATAGAAATTTATACTGACATGGGAAGATTTACAATAGCTGCGAAGCATCATCAGACCATAGCTGAAATATACGAGACAGATGCAGTAGATCTGGAAAGGGCTGTACAGCACTACGAACAAGCTGCTGACTATTTTCGAGGGGAAGAGAGTAACTCTTCTGCTAATAAATGCCTGTTGAAGGTTGCACAATATGCAGCTCAGCTAGAAAATTATGAAAAAGCAATAAAAATTTACCAAGATGTGGCTTCTTCGGCTCTAGAAAGTTCTTTGTTAAAATATAGCGCCAAAGAGTATTTGTTTCGTGCCGCATTGTGCCACTTATGCGTTGATGTTCTTAATGCTCAGCACGCCTTAGAACGTTATATTCAAATGTACCCAGCTTTTCAGGATTCCCGTGAATATAGACTGGTCAAAACTCTTATAGAACATATTGAAGAACAAAATGTTGATGGATATACAGATGCTGTCAAGGATTACGATACAATTTCTCGTTTAGATCAGTGGTATACTACTATTTTATTACGTATTAAAAAACAACTTAATGAAAGTCCCGATTTGCGCTGAAAAACGATTTCACATCTCTTACTTATTGTTTGTATACATTATTGTTAATAGAAATGAACCTTATACTTTATTGTTCATTTTTTTATAGTAATGTTTTGTTAATATTAATGTTATTTGGTCTCCAAATAGCACAATTTCAAGTAGGAGGATTTTTATAAAACATCATCACCGCAACTTAGGCTTCTGAAAAATAAAATTATTTCAATGAAAAAAAGAGAACAATATTTTCTCGCAAAACTTAAAAAAGATAAACACTTAATTTTTTATTTTCCAGAATCTATTACATGAATATGATAATTGGATAATTTATAGAATCATCTTCTTCACAGTTGTTTAAATTCATTAACTAAATTGTATGCAAGTCTAACTGATCTACTAAGTAAGTAATATGCAGAGCAGTTATTTCATTTATTAATTCTATCGATTCTAGTACCATTAATTTAAAGCTTTTTTTGTACATGTAATAACAAAATATTCAAAAAAAATTTAGCATTATATGCAAAAAAATTTGATATGATTTTAAACTATTAAATTATGAGATAACAGAACGTCGGAAATTTTTCAGAGATATCAAAATATATGACATTTATTGGTCTCATAAACTTATGAGGATGAATTCTCTGGCTGCCTGATGTATTGTTTTTCATTTCTATAACATTTTATACTGATTTTCTGTTTTCAAATGAACATGTGCACTTATTGTACAATATGTGCTTGATCAGCACTTGCAGTGTGCAACAGCAAATGGTAGACAAGCTGCAAAAATAATATTTAATTTACTTTTTTTAGATGCCGCGAATAAAAGTGGTGATGTTTTTGAATGCAAAAAGACAACTACATTTTTAATATATATTTATTGTGGTAACTGGTAGGTGGTATTTCTTCCATCGTTTTGATTTTTATTTTTTAATATAGAAATATACCAAAAAGGTTCGTTCTAAGAGGTAATATATAATTTTGATTTATTTGTTTTGTGTGATTTTTACATTCTGATTATTGTTTATGTTTATACATATATATTTCTAATAAATATATTTATTTTTTTATTTATTTCTTTTTATTAGCATTATATAGACTAAAATAAATCTTCCAGTAATCATTTAATGTTTCTATATATAAAGGTTTAAAACACTGTGCTATTTACGACCAAATTTTTATTAAGTAACCGAAATTATAAATAAGCGTAGTTGTGTTTTATATTGAGACTAAACATACTTAGTCATATCTTTGTATAGGGTCTTCGGAAAGTATGAGCCAAATTCTAGGGAACAGTGGTATGAAAAGTGCACTATTTATAGCTTTTAATGAGGTTCATTCCAAAGTGCATGTATTTATATTGTTAGGCATTATTTTGATTCCACTTGTGTTTGACTGTGCCCTAAAACATTGGCTATAATTCTTCGATAGCTCTGTATGTCTTAGTTCCTTACATTTTTTTAATGCAATAATATTTATATATTTATCCCATGTATATATTGTAAAAATACTTGGTGGTCAAAAAACTGCACTAAATTTAATGAAATGAAAGTAGTGGTAATTTTTTGGCACTGTATTTTTATCGTGTTTGGGAAAACTGGTGTCGAAAATTGTTAAGCGGTTACTCGTGGCACACTTTTTTAATGCCTAAACCTAATCTATCATTTTTATATTGTCAATGTTAACAAATATAAGCACGAGTATATTTATATTCAAGTTTCTATTTTATCCATGCCACTGAAAGGTTAGCTGGAACTATAAAAGGTACCAAGTTATTTGGTGGAAAAATATATATAATAATATGGAATTAATGAATAGAAAATAATGGTAACACTTTGTACCTTTTGTGTTTTTATACCTAGTAGCTGGGAAAAATTTGTGGGTGACACTAGTGGTAGAATGACTTTGTTAACTGACTTTACTTTTATGAAAGTTATGTAGTGATGTATGAAGTAACGATATTTAAATATTGTAGCAGTGTGTCCTATAGGGTGACAGTTAAATTACTGCTCGATCCAGATATATTTAGATCTACATTATACCATTTTATATTCACTGAGGTACTGTCAAGGTGTCATAGTTATAGTTGTATTGCAGCATAATTTAATATTATAGGTTATATTAATATGTACAGGGTGTTCTAGATAATGTGAGACACAATACACTCCCATATTACTAAAAGATCTGTCAAACCTATACTAACATAATATGCCCCTTTTCTGAAAAATATGTGATACATCCCTGATTTCCGATTTTTTTTTCTATGGACAGCTGTTTTGGGTGAACGGCTGTTCTTATAAAAAATATACAAGAGAACTTTGTGGCAAAATCATCATGAAACATATTAAACGTCTCGAGAAAGGGGCACCTTATTCGATTTCTACGCCACTGGATTATGGGATATACAGGTTGAATCACTAGTGAGTAGACAATTAATATCTCCTTAACCGTTTGTAATTTGAAAAAATGTCTCAAATATAAATTATAATTTGTAAATTTACAGCATGTTTCATATAGGGGTGGTATGCTAGTACTAGAAATTTTTAAATGGAACACCCAATTTTTATTTTATATATTTATATTTGACTCTTAATTCTCTATCCAGGTATATATTATTTTTGGATTTATACTGCAGTATTGCCACATTATTCCACTTTTTCCGATAAAAAATGCATTTGCTGTGGTTAAGAGTAAAATCTGATCTGAATCTTTTAATGATAGTCAAGACTATGTGCTAGTTTCCGGGTCTCTCAAAGTTGAACCTAAATCTCCAAGGTGTTCTCCACAATGATTAAAATATTTACATTTATAAACTATCAACTCATTTTTTTCAAATGGAAAACCTTATATATTTTTTTTCAAATGTTTAAGCAAGTAATTACCTACACATGATATCTCATAGCAACTATTTTTTCCACAGTTTCTGAAATATTTAGGTCGAAAAAAGTAGTCATTATGGATATCAGCATATTTATTATTGAAATATTTTTAGGAAAAAGATATAGTTCCATTAGGAAAAAATTGAGTTGTGACAGTTTAAGAATGTAAAAACATGTTTCATCATGGAACACCCTGTAGAATTAGTTTAGACTTTAAAATGTCTGGATACTAGTACCTGGTTTTGACTAACAATTAAAGTAAGACAACGGTCAAAGAGCGTAGCATGGGCCAGATGCCCCTCATGAAATTAGGCTGATATTTTTACCTTGACATCACATTACAATTCTGGAAGATATTACACCTCTGTCCCGTCTGGTTTTTAAAATAAATTATTTATTCGAATGTTGCAACATTTTTTTTCTCTTTAATAACGCAACCAATTTTTATGATTTTTATATATGCGGTAGATATACCAAAGAGGTATTAAACGAAAAATAATTGAGTAATTGCAGTAAGTAATATACCAAAATAGTCAAATTAAAAGTTTTAGAACATAACAAATTTCGTATATATATTGAGACACTATCCCCATTTTTTTTTAAATGCCCCTACTATACTCTATAACATATTTTCAAAATTTTGATAAAGGTAGAACCGTGTTAAAAAAATTATAATCGCTAATCATATTCAGTGTGACCCATTTCTTTTAGATCCACCCTGTAAAATCTTTATTTAGTGTGCAATTTTCACAGTTTTTAAATTGTAGAGCTTGTTGAACTAAGTTTTTGGAGCAAAAAACGCCAGATTTCTGCACAATCCAAGGCCTACTACATCAGTTTTTAGGAGTAAAATTTTAACGATTCATATTAGCGATTTTTTAAGAAAAAATCTATACAGGCCACTGGATTCACCACCCTTCAAAACGAGCCTGTACGAAATTTTGAAAAATGCACAATATACATCATTTTCATAAATTTATTCTAAAATTTATGAGAAAAAAATTAAAATAAAATTAAACTGTAGTAACATGGTATTATTATTATTCTTATGCCTAGTTTTAACAAATCAAAAAAAAAAAAAAAATACAGGAACAACAAAACTGAAACAAAAAGAAAAGAGAGAATTCCGTTTACAAAAACTACAAGATCGTCATCACTTCTACCAATCCACCATTTATTTCAATACACTTATCAGTCCTTTTATACACATTCATAGTAATCTGTCGTATTTGTTCTGGAGTAATTTCTGTGCAGGCTTGCATTATCCTAGCCCGTAGTCCTTGTACACGGCGATTTTTTAAGGACGCCCCCTTTTTGGGCCTTAATTTCGGCCTTATATAAAAAAATATTTCAGTAGCTATTTAATCATTTCGAAATGTTTTTTTGCTCAGGAATCCAAAAATTTTATAGAAAACGTAAAATAAAAAAGTTGTAGTTTAAATTTATATTTTCTTAAATGGGACACCCTATATATTTTTAAATATTCTGATATACTATTTTTTTCTGATTTCAAAAATATATCACTTATATATGTTATTTTTAACCGTTTTTGAGGTATTAATATTTAAAAATCACATTGTTAAAAAATAATTCATTAATTTTTGTGGGTAGGTATTGTTTTGAGTCATGACCTACCCACAAAAATTGATGAATTATGTTTTAACAATGTGATTTTTAAGTATTAATAATTCAAAAACGGTTAAAAATAACATATATAAGTGATATATTTTTGAAATCAGAAAAAAAATACTCAGAATATTTAAAAATATATAGGGTGCCCCATTTAAGAAAATATAAATTTAATCTATCACGTTTTTATTTTACGTTCAATTTTATTTTCTATAAAATTTTTGGATTCCTGAAAAAAATATCACTTCGAAATGATTAAATAGTTATTGAAATATTTTTTTATATAAGGCCCAAAGAATCACCGTGTACAGTTTGTAGCCTTGATTTGTAAACTTTTCGTTTCAGTAAACCCCAAAGGAAAAAATCGAGTGGCGTCAAGTGTGGGGATCTCGGCGGCCACTCAATCAAAGGACTGTTCCTATCTAACGATTTTCAAAATATTCATTTAGCCATGTTCTTACCAAAACAGCATTATCAACACATTCGCATTCACATTACCCTCAGAGAAGAAAGGACCAATTATTTTGTCATGTACTATTCCAGACCAAATGTTATTTTTTTGCGAATACTGTACCTTTGCCTTTATAATGAATCTCGGGTTCTCAGCTGACCAGTGGCAATTTTGACTTGAAACCACCACATTTGGGGTAAATGAGGCTTCATCTAATTAAAATTAAGTTGCAAAAATTAAGAATATTTAGATATTCCCCCTGTAGCCAATAACAAAACTCTAATTGTCTTTCCTCATCTCACACTTCCAACGTATGCAAAATTTTTGGCCTGTATGCCTTTATTTTGTTTTTTTCTTCATGCATCTTCTAATACTTTCTCTGGGGATATTAAGGTTTAAACTAGCCATTCTAACACTAACCGGGGGGGTTGTTAAAATATTCTAAAATTTGGTCATTATTTCTCAAAATGTCACGGCGTTCATTATGCCTGGTTCTAAGCAAGTTTTTTGAAACAAACCCTGTCTCACTGAAAACTTTATTAATGCGTTGTAAGTTACTTCGACTTACTCGTCTATTTGGGTGTCTATTATTGAATTCAATCGCAGCTTCTCTTGTCGTACGTACATTATCGCCAACAAGACGTACAATTTCTGTTTTACCTTTTACAGTTAGGCTTTCCATGATTATTAATACTAGAGACTGTAATAACTTTCCTACACCTTAAATTGTCACTTTTGACAAATAACAATTTTTTTTCTCATGGATAACTTTTTATTTATGAAAATCATGTGTATTGTGCATTTTTAATAATACATACAAAAATTTTATTATTTAAAAATTTTCGACAAAATTTCGTACAGGCCCGTTTTGAGGGGTGGTGACTCCAGTGGCGTGCATAGATTTTTTTCTAAAAAAATCGATATGAATTATTAAAATTTTACTCTTAAAAACTGACGTAGTGGGCCTTGAATTTTGTAGGAATTTGGCGCTTTTTGCTTCCAAAACTCAGTGCAACAAGCTCTACAATTTAAAAAAAACTGAAAATCGCACACTAAATAAATATTTTACAAGGTGACTCCAAAACAAATGGGTCATACTCTATAAATTAATATTTATAGTCTTCTTAATAAAAGACTACTAAACAATTAATTCAACTCTTACATTTTTTTTATATTCATATATTTTTTACATGTGTCAAGGGTATCAAAGACAAGGGTAACAGGCGTTCACTGTAAGCATACTATACTTTTTGTGCACTCTTAATTCGCGACAAATTAAAATATGTTCGTTTTTTAAATCTCACATTCATGTCTATACATATTTTCTTTTAGTGTACTTGTAAGACGTCATGTTATTACGAGATTGACTGTTGCACAATTCAGTGATTATTGTTTTCGTGTAAATAAATGCGAAGAAATAGCAATATAATATAGTGACTTTACAGATATTAGTAATATTCCTTGCTGATTAAGTAATATCCTTATTTGAGTCACAAGAAGTCTAAATGTGTGGTGTGTGGTCATTTTGCGTTGAAAGTGGCAGGACAAAAAAAATCAATGACAAGAATATATAACATTGTGTTAAAATGTGGTACAGACACCTGAAATCATTTTTCCAAATAGTGCGGTATGCGGTGTTTGTATAAAAATGTATAAGCAAAAAAATTCAAGAGATTTCAGCAAAACAATCAAAATCTATGAAGTACTTCTACAGAACAGTTCGAACTTAAACCAAACTGAAAATTAGACCCAGATGTTACCTATGAAATATACGTTAGTAGTAGTTCCAACGAATCTCAGAGCAGTGTCTTGAACTCCCCATACAAATATCTGCCCATATATATTGCCTCATTAGCTCTAGCATCGCAGATTTAATTACTGTATCTGAAACCAATTGCTTACATCGTTATCCCAAGCGATTTATTTTCACATTTTGATATATGTTATATCTTCTTCTGTAGTAGATTTTTTTTTGTCCTGCGGCTTTCAACACAAAACGATCACATATTTAGGATTCTCCTCACTCTGCATTTTTGATAATTAATATTATTACCTCGAGCTGGAGGACCCGGTCAATTGCCCTTTGATTAATTGATTAATCAATAAAGATCATTATTATTATTATTATTACTAAATTCGCAAGGAATATTACTACTATTCATAAAGTCACTATATTTTACTGCTATTTTTTTGCACTTTAATATTTACATGAGAACAATAATCACTGAATTGTGCAACAGTCAATCTCGTAATAACATGACATCATACAAATACACTAAAGAAAAACATGTATAGACATGAATTTGAGATTTAAAAAGTAAATGTATTTTAATTTGTTGCGAATTAAGATTGCGCATAAAATACATTACGTTCACAGTGAACGCTCGTTACCTTTTTCTTTGACACAGTTGATACCCATAAAATTATATGCATATCAAAAAAATGTAGAGCTGAATTAATTGTTTAGTAGTCTTCTATTAGCAAAACTGTAAATATTATATATGATTAATGTTTACAATTTTTTTATCACTGTTCTACCCTTATGAAAATTTTGAAAAAAATATGTGTTATAGAGCATTTTTGAAAAAAAAATTGATGATAAGTGTCTCTCAATATACATGAAATTTTTTGTTTTAAAATTTTTAATTTGAATATTTAGTATATTATTTACCTCAAATATTCAATAATTTTTTGTTTAATACCTATAAAAATTGGTTACATTATTAAAGAGAAACGTTTCCTTTTCAAAACTCGATTAATTAATTTATTTTAAAAACCAGATGGGGCAAGGGAGTAATATCTTCCGGAATGGTTCCTCTTAGTAATGTGATGTCAAGGTAAAAATATCAGCTCAATTTCCAGAGGGGCATCTGGCCCATGCTTACCCTGATTACACTCTTTGTGAAAATACCTTTTTTACTGATTTTATTCTTGACTGCTGCAAATTCATTTTTTATCAGAAGAAGTGAAATAACATGATAACGCTGCAGTATAAGTCTAAAAATAATATATGCCTGGATATAGAATTAAGAGTCAAATATAAATATCTAAAAAAAATGATGGATGTTCTATTAAAAAAATTCAATTATTAGCTGGTGACCATTATGTAAAACATCCTGTAGATTTAAAAATAATTTTAAAGTATGCCACTCTTGATTTCCTACAATGTTTATCTGACACGTTTTTTCAAATTTCAAACAATTTAAGAGTATTGGCTGTACACGCACCCTGTAGTATTCTATGATAAACCGACTCGTTTTGATGAGGGGAAATTTTTTTCAACCAAAAAATTAATAAGTAACTTAAAAATACAAGTATCCCAGGGGTGGTGTGAATAGACATTTATATTGTCGAAGTTTTGCTTGAAAAATCTAGGGAACAGTCTTTTAGTGCAATTTTTGAAACACCCTGTATAGATTATATATACCTGTTCCAATATTATAGATCAATCTCTTGACTATTTGAAATATCTTTATCAATTTTAGGTCTATGGAATGTTAAAGGACTCTCAAATACAACTTTGGTAAAAACCTAGTTAACTTTAACATACCGAACGATTTAATTTCCTAGATCATATTCCTTAAAGGAGGTCAAAAGTAATATGGTATGGCAAATTTAATTATTGCTGTGTGAAAACTAACTATATTTTCAACAAAGTTTTATTTCAAATTTCTGATATTGTAATAATTTTGGGTTTAGGATCAACGATAACTCATAATATTGGAACACAGATATGTCCAGTTGGTTAATTTGACAATTTGTGACAAACTGTAACGACATTTAGATATTTATGTTATTAATAAAAAATTGAATGGAATAGATATTTTTATTATCAATATTACTGTAATACAACTAAAAATGGCACGTTATAGTATATATCCATGGTTAATAACTCATCAATCAACGATATACTCATTTCCATTGCTGTATATAATATGTGGCATATAATAAATTACAATTTTGAATTCATCATACCTTTTATTAAGTCCTAGATTACAATGTAATGTGTTGTCTTAACATATCTATATTTTTAATGATGTATTCTTACGCTCCATATAGAGGACATATAATAATACTAACAATAAAAATAAATAATTAACTTTTAAATTGTTAAATTCTTTCCAATGGGAAAATTAAAGCCTTTCATATCTAATCGATGTAGCACCTAAAGGGCTCTTTTCTGTGGAACTTCAAGGAGGTAGGTATAATTACATGTAGTAATACTCATATAATAAATACAAGGGTCGTGGACTTTTGATCATGAAAGCAAACGACCCATTTCATCTGATATGGGGTATAATATACAACACTGCATTATTTTTGGTCAACCCAGATACGTGTCGTTCACCTTCTGCATCCCTTCAAAGAGTAAAATATTCAATTTCCTGTAATTTGTTAACCCTTTGAGCCATCACATTTGTTCTGGTATCAAAATTTTCATAATTTACGGTGCAGCTTGTCGAAAATTGTATATTTACCGCGATATTTTAAATGAAGTAAAATTTTTGTAAATAACTAAATATAATAATTTTAGTAAAAATATACCTTAGATAGAAATTGTTGCCCATACTTTTAACCACATATAGGTATGATTATTTCAGCCTTACAGTTGTCTAAGGTGTAGTAAACAATTAAAATATAGGAAGAACATACGATCTCAGACATGTGACTGAAACGGCAGCATATAATGTTAAAATACGAGGGTCGTGTGTTTGGAATGATGAAACCAAGCAACTCATTTCATCTTATAATATTAAGCTAGTTTATAGCCAACCCAAGTAGACCCCCCTCCCGTACATACCCCTTCAAGGAGTGAAATATTCAATTATCTGTAACTCATGTCTCCTTAGGTGAAAGCAAACTGATAATTTAGAGAAAATTGATAAAATGTACGTAAAATATTAATTTGTTAGCTGAATTAAGGTGGTGCTATTTTTGTCAAGATATAGCAAGAGGGTGATTAATTACCACCCTTCAAAGAAAGCTTGTATCCTGCACTCTAACAAGCAAGATTACAAATGGACAAACTCTCATTACTAAATCAATTATATTAAAATCCACTGATCACTTTTGGCTGAGAAAAGAATTGAACAGACCGCCTGATATCAATTTTAGCCTACAGGACTGTGCTCCACCAGAAATATTTAATTTAGTTACATCTTGTAACAGTTCCTCGTACGGTCACCAGTTTAGGTGTCGGCACTCGATTGGCGAAGTTAAGCAACATCGGTCGGGTCCAGCACATGGATGGGTGAGTTCTAGTTCAGGTACGTCATTCCATGACATGAGCTGTAATAGCCTTGACTGAACTGAGATGGCTTGGCGAGAAAATAGAAACGAAGGGCTGATAACTTTACCAAGGAGATCCTTATCAACAGACTCGAAGTCATGTAAGGACCATGTCTGGGTAAGGAGCTCTACGGTACAAAAAAGGAGTACTACAATAGACCTATATTGGTCGCAGTAGGCAAGGCCAATCGCCAGCTCCTCTAGCTAAAATCTAAATCTAGATGTTGTACTAAAACTAAAAGTAATACAAAACACTGCCAATGCGCAGTGAGTAATTTAAAATGTACAAAAATGTGACTGTACAAGGCCGACGAAGATCATTATCAAAATGTACAGATTAATAGATATTATTTTAGAGGATAATGATTCTTGTGAAGTTAAAAAGAGGAGGAGAAATGTTTCCTAATTAGAAGTTCTGTTTTGTTTTTTTCAGTTACCTAATAAATAAAAGCACTTATTGAGGTAAAGTATTTTTAGTTCCAAAGTCACTAGAAGCACCTACATACTGAGTTGTATGAACATCTTTGTATATGGGTAAATAAGTTATTTACTTCTGTTTAAATTATTGAAGCAGTTTAGGACAATGCAGATACAGATGACATTGTATTATTGTAGATGCAATTGTTCTAGTGGCTCGATAGGTGAGACGCAAGACAAGGTAGAAGGCAGAGCCGAATTTAACTATATTGTTCACTCGTTTACTTTTTCAATGCAAGTATTTGTTAGCGACAGCTTGTCAAATTTAGATTGGTCATATCTTAATACCATATTTTATGGTTAGATAAAATAAAGGAGTTTTGAGTTTTTGTAAAAAAAACTTATTTAAATAGTTGAAAAAATCGACCTTTGCTTGGTCTTCACGACTACACTATATAGTTTAACAAATAAAACACTGAAATGTTTTTTTAATTTTCACCGATGTATTAGCTTCTACAAATGTGAGCACAAGACTAACATAATACATCAGTAAAAATTTTAAAAACATTTCAGTGTATTTGTTAAACTATAGTGTGTACTTATTTAAATTTAATAGTATTTATTATTCAGAAAAGGGAGGGAAAATATATTTATTGGAATTCAAATAACCCAGGGTGTTTAAGTCATAAAAGTTTTTTTTACAAACACCAGCGTAACTAATGGTATGTGCGCCCCCCCCCATAGTTTTCTGAAAGCACCCTGCCATTTTGTACCCATCTTGATCCTTCGTACTTACACTTTGGTAAAAAATGTCACTCGTAAGCATTTTTCAATTGAAACGTTTATTAAATATAGTGTAAAGTAATTTTTTTGTTGTAAAAATAATGAAATTTCAAGATCATGTACTGCTATTAAACAAAAACACATTGATTAAAACAGACATTAAAGTCTTACTTGCTGGGGTAAAAATAGCGCCCCTGGCTTTGGTGCGCCCCCTCACACTGTTTGCAAAACTGCTTTATTTTATCTTGGTAATCATTGCCATAAAATACGGCTTGGGTCCCATGACTCAATGGTAAGATATGACCAATCTAAATTTAAAAAGTCGCTGTTTGATTTGTGCTCAGCTTAGCTAGCAACAATGTACAAAAAACGTATTAATTTGAAATAAAAGTAATGACTACACATTTAGTAGTTACAGTATATACTGTTCGCTTAATAAAAATTGTTACTACCCAACAAGTACCGCGAGGAGATATGAGCATTTCTTGCCAGGAAAGGATAGGTATGGAATGTTAGTATAAGATAAAGAGATTATTTAAAAATGGCAAGTGAAACACAGCAGCAAATAAACAGATAATAATAACTTTGTTGTCATAGAACCTTATAAAAGATATTGACGTCATTTAAGTAATTGTGGGTACATATATATGTGACTTAAATAATAAAGAATTAACAAAATAGAAAAAAGTAACGATAGAGCAGAAACATGAGTTACATAAAGAATTTTAATATAGAGAGTATACAATTAAAATAATCAATAAGGTATATAGTTAAAATTAATTACAGTTGTAATATTCTTGGAAAGAGTAAAAACAATTTTCTGTGAGGTAGCGTTTTATATCTTTTTTAAATTTTTCTATGAGGTTGTTATTGATGTTTAAAAGAATTGTGCAAATGATTAAAAATATGACTACAAAAACAATATGGGCTCTTTTTATACATTGACAGGTTAAAATTTGAAATTGAACGTTGGTACTTGACCTAGTAGGTATCCTGAGAGTGCAATGAATTATTTTGCAGGAATTTTTCTTGTTTTATTTTAACAAAGATTAGTGCTTCATAAATAGCTATACAGGGTAGCGTTAGGATACAATGTTTTTTTAAGATGGGTCTACAGGAGTCTAGAATTCGGTTGATCTCAATTGTTTGATCCCAGTAAATCGTCATATAACAAATGAGAATATGCCAAAGCATAGTAGACTTTCATTAAATTTTCCGTGTTTAGAACACTTTTTAGATTTACAATTGCAAAATATGCAGAATTTAGCTTACTGGTAACGAAACCAACATGTGCATCCCAGGATAGTTGATGATCAATATAAAGACCTAAAAACTTTTAGTTATCTAATCTTTCCAACACCGTATCATTAAGTTTTAAGTGAAATTCTGGGATTTTGCGTCTTTTATCTTATGAACAGATATAAATTAATTATGACTTATAATATTACACTTGCAATATCCTTCAAAGTACTACTACTAATTGATAACAAAATTTAAGTACTAAAATTATTTTTCAAAAACACATTAGCAAATAAAAATAATTATAGAATTAAATATCTCCACACGCATTTAATAAAACCTGCGATTCCGAAATACAGCTCTGAATTTTTGTTTACACCGACCTTCCATCTCCGGCATGCATCTCGTCATTATATTATCTATCACTGTATGATGTGAAAGTATAATAAAGACGGAAGATGTAATTACCGCCTTTTACCTCGTCTTACGTCTCACCCGTCGAACCACTATAACGATTGCATCTACTATATGATGAAGCTAAGTGAGTTGGTAATGATTTCTATTTTAGGACATATTTTTTTATAGTATCAGGGTTATTTGCAAACATTTGAAGAGTATGTCAAAAAAAAATACATCTTCAAAGATATCTCGTACACTGTAATTTTTTTTTTTTTAAATTACGAAGCTCAAATGGTTACCGAATTACAGACAATTGACTATTTCACCCTTCTAAGGAATGCGGGAAGTAAATGATGCGTATCTGGGTTAACCGAGAGAAAGCTTAGTATATTACATCCTCTATTAGATGAAATGTGACGTTTGCTTTCATCATTCCAAACACACGACTGTTGTATATTTAACTTTTAAAAAAATATTGCGGTAACTATGCGCACTTATTATGAAAAATTTGATACCACAACAAATGTGATGGCTCAAAGTGTCACTTAGTTACAGACAATAATTGAATATTTCACCATCGTGGGTTGCAGGGTGTGAATGACATGTATCTGGGTTGGCTTAATGTTGTATATTAGATCCCACATCAGATGAAATGGATCGCTTGCTTTCATCATTTCATGCCTATGAAAGTGCTCACTATAGCTTGTTAATCAAATATATTTTTTGTCATATGATAGAATTTAGCTCCCTTCTTTATATTTATCTACCTAACCTTTCATGTGAACATTTTTATATTGCTTTTAGAACTTAAAAATCTAGGATTATTGAAATAATAAAGGATGTTTCTTTTTAAAAAAAATTTTAAAGTTTGCCACAGTTCTTTGCAAAAAGTGGGAGTTGTTGTCTCTTTATAGTCTCTTAATAGAAGACTACTAAACAATTAATTCAACTATACATTTTTTATATTCATATATTTTTTATATGCGTCAAGGGTATTAACAGCAAGGGTAACAAGCGTTTACTGTAAACGTAATATACTTTATACTTGCTCTTAATACCCAAGAAATTAAAATGCGTTTATTTTTTAAATCTCAAAATCACGCCTATACATGTTTTTTTTAGTATACTTGTATGACGTCATGTAATTATGAGACTGACTGTTGCACGATTCAGTGATTATTGTTCTCGTGTAAATATTAAAGTGTGAAAAAATAGGAGTATAATATAGTGATTTTACAGATAGTTCATATTCCTTGCGGATTTAGTAATAATTTTAATTAACGAAAATGCAATTTGAGAAGAATTCTAAATATGTGATGTATGATCATTTTGTGTTGCAAGTGGCAGTAGTCTTCTATTAGAAAGACTATAAATATTAATTTATATATGATTACTGATTATAATTTTCTTTAACTCTGTCCTACTCTTGTGAAAATTTAAAAAAAATGGTTTAAAGCATAGTATGGGGCATTTTTGAAAAAAAATTGATGATAGGGTCTCTTGATATAAGTACATGAAATTTTTTGTTTTAAAATTTCATTTTTTGTTTAATACCTCTTTGGTATATCTACCGCATATATAAAAGTCATAAAAATTGGTTACGTTATTAGGAAGAATGACATTGTTTTTCAAAATTCGATTAATTAATTTCTTTTAAAAACCAGGGCGGGCAGGGGTGTAATGTCTTGCAGAATAGTTCCTTAAACTTAAGCTATATAGGTACTACAGATAGATACACTGTTTATTAACTCAATAAACTTTAAGTCTTAATTAAACTATAGGTACACTCAGCATCGTAGCTAGGTGCTGGCCAGTTGGGCGGCTGCCTGGGGCACAACACTCAGGGGGGTGCAGTATGCTTAAATGTATACATAACTTAAATTATACTTTTAAAGTTATTGCATTGTTTGTTCCAGAACATAAGTCTTGGGGGCGCAAAATTCAAATCTTGCCAGGGGCGCTCATGGCCCTAGCTACGACGCTGAGTACACTGGATAAAACTTGATATCATACTTAATAATCTTATTTAATTAAATTAAGTTGTAAGTAAGTTAATCATAAAATTAAATCATGACTGACATACACTTAATGTGAACAGAGGTGAAGGATTAATTGTGAATAACATATTGGAACGGAACCAACCTTTGTCACTAGAAATAGGAAAGAGGTACTAGATTTGACAATCAGCTCAACCTTTATGAGCAATAAGATATCCAATTAGAGGGTATCCTCTGAACCGTCATGTTCAGATCATAGACATATCCAATTCAATATAGAAGTTGGACCAAGACCAGTGGTGAGTTATCGGGATCCCAGATGTACAGAGTGGGGAGGATACAAACAGTCCCTCGAGTCACATCTTGGATCCGCTTTCACCACAATCAGGAATCCTGATGAAATAGAAATTGCGCCGGAACAGATCCGGAATGCACCGATTTCAGCTTATCACGAAAATTCTCCACTAAAATCCAAAAAGGCCAACAGAGGAGCACCATGATGGAATAAAAAACTAGATAAAATGAGAAGAGAAGTTTCTCTCTTTAATCGAGCTGAAGATTCGGGCAACTGGGAGCAATATAGATCTACACTAACAGATTATAATAAAGAAATCAGGAAAGCAAAAAGGGAATCTTGGAAGAAGTTCTACGAGAGTATAACTGACTTACCTGGCAGCACTAGGATCCACAAGATCAATTCCCAAGAACCGGCTCGAGTATTTGGTATGGTAAAACGACCGGATGGCTCTTTTTCCAAATCTGGAAAAGAAACCCTAGAAATTCTTGCACTGAACCACTTCCCAGGAAGGTGGATTCTGATGGATAACCAACGGCCACCACCATCGGGGGACGACTAAAACGTCCACACAAAAACGATTGGCAGAGGTGGCAAAAAATGTTATCACAGTGTCTGCGGTAGAATAGGCTATTGGATCGTTCCAACCATTCAAATCGCCTGGTGAGGATGGCATATTTCCAGTGCTACTACAAAACAGATTTAGTTTGGTATGGAATTATATTCCATCCAGTTGGGCGGCGATTAAAGTGGTATATATACCGAAAATGGGTCGGACAGAACCTAACCCTGCACCTGCAGAAGTGTCAAAGTTAGCCCCCAGGAAAATTCTAGGATTCTTTAGAAGCCTAGGATTGGATGGGAACATATAGATATGGGGTAATCACAAAAGATCTTTATAAGTCGAGGTGAGGAGAGGTCAAACGCCTGAACAACCCAACTGTAATCTGTAACCCTAAATCGCTTAGGCCCATTAGCCTGACATCGATATTTGAGCTATGCTAGAAAACAGAATCGTCACGACATTTATAAAGGAAGAAGCGGTAAGCTTTAGGGCTGCAAAGGGATACCCACAGGGCGAGGTTCTCTCCCCAATCTTGTGGTCACTCCTTAAGGACGACCTGCTTGCCATTATCTCCCTGTGGGAAGTCGAGATTCAGGCATATGCTGACGATCTAGTCATTCTCGTTAGAGGAAAATCTGAAGATATACTTTCAAATACCCTTCAAGAGGTACTAGATGCTATTCACGTTTGATGTGAGAGAGAGCAGATGTCTGTCAACCCCCACAAAATGGTAATTATACCCTTCACCAGAAAAAGGAAGCTGGACAACCTGGAACCACCTTCCATACCCGATGAAATTATACCATTTGTGGAAGAAGTGAAATACCTAGGTGTTACCCCAGATAAGTCACTCAAGTGGAATTCCCACTTGGAAAAGGCAATCCACAAAGTGAGACTGTCCCTGTGGACATGTCGAAGAATTTGCGGAAAATATTGGGGCATTGCAACAAATGTATTGGATATATGTTATGGTCATCAGACCAATGATAGCGTATGCCTCTATAGTTTGGTGGTCGAAAGGGCTGCAACAAACGACCAAAGCCAAACTCTCTGGATTGCAGAGACAACCATGCTTGGCAATAACTGGTGCAATAAGCACCACACCGTCAGCTGCTCTGGAAGTCCTCCTGGAACTACCTTCTCTCCATATTTACCTGGAGCGAGAGGCCAGGTGGGCAACATACTGAATCCATCAAGAGGGTAACTAATATGCCACAAGCTAGCATCATGGAGCATAACAGGCTGTGGGCCGACTTAAACTGTCACAACATCCTGAGAATGCCGTCAGATGTGATGCCTACCTTGATCAACCACGAACTGCCCTTTAAAGTCCTGTTTCCTGGAAGAGACGAATGGGATCGGAACAAAACCGACCTACAAAGGGCAGACAGTTGTTGGTTCACAGACGGCTCCAAAACTCATGAGGGAACTGGAGCTGGTGTATATAGTCGCAAACCAAAGGTAAGGATAATTTCGAGCCTTGGTGACAATGCAACTATATTTCAGGCAGAAATCCATGCCATTGAGCTGTGTGTACGGAGGCTTGAACAGACACAGCCTAGAAAAAGATCAATAAAAATATTTTCAGACAGCGAAGCGGCTCTTAAAGCCCTTGAATCCTACTGTTCTAACTCTAAAACAGTTAGGAATTGTCAGAAAGCTCTTGCCCGACTGAGCAAAAACAACAAACTGACTCTGATCTGGATACCTGGCCACTATATGGCATGGAAGGCAACAAAGTTGCAGATTCCTTAGCCAGAGAAGGTGCGGCAACTAAATTTATAGGTCCAGAACCGGCCCTTATGGTATATCCGCAAATTCTGCCAAGGCTGCTATCCTAGCCTGGGCTGAATTGAAAACAATCCAGCACTGGCAGGAACTACCAGAATTACTTCACTTAAAGGAGTTTATTTATTACATACCCCTTGAAGTCAAGAACTAAGAAACTATTAGAGTTGAATAAGCTACACCTAAGAACTCTAATTGGCCTATACACTAGGCACTGCAGATTAAATCATCACCTACACAAAATTGGACTGGTGGAAAATGCCGAAACACCGTCTGTGTCTGGAAGATGATGAAACGGCAGAGCACGTTTTATGTACCTGTCCTACTGCAGAAAGAACCAGGTTCTCAATGTTTGGCAAACGGCGACTGGAGCCAGAGGACCTGGGCAGTTTCTTACCCAACAAGATTATCAGCTTTATTAAAAAGCTGAATCTGTTGGGTGAACTATAACTAGGAGTGAGCCACAATAGACCTGATGGTTACAGTGGAGGGTCTGACAGGAGCCCACTCACATATTAACCTGACCTATCCTTGTACAATACAAGAAACAAGAATGACCTAACTATCGATAAACCTAACTGTACCTATATTAAAAAAAAAATTACCATTTTCTATAATTAAAATATACAGTAAAATACCCCTAAATATACGGAGTTTATCATACGCAGAAAACTTAAAAGGAAATTAATAAATATTCTTTTGGAGAAAGCTTACTATACAGTGGACGAATACCTCGATGATAATAATTTTTTCTAATAAGCACAATTTTATCAATATAACGATTTAGTACACAACATTTTTGTGTTACCTTTTAATGTTTCAATTTTAAATAACATTTTTATTATTCTTATAGTACTTTTAATGTGTATATTGTTTACTGATATATCTTTTAATGTGTATTGTTTACTTATATATACATATCTCTAATCAGTTTTCTTTTTCTCCTGTCATTTTAAACTAGGTTTAGCTTATTTGACATGTTTAACGCTCGCTAAAGTATTCTGTATCTCTTATACAATTGAACGAATAAAATGTATCTATCTATCTATCTATGCATTGAAGTGCACTGGCTGGCTTGATATTTGAAAACTATCAAATCATCACATTATACAGGTCCCCCTTAGGGAAGAACTGAAAAAATAACTTTGCTTCTAGATAAACTTTCTCAAATAAAAAAATTATAATTAAAGGTGATTTCAATACAAAGTTTAACACTAGAAATCCAGAGGCAGACACTTCATCGCTGCAATATTTTTCAGTCATACGGACTCAGACAAACTGTTTTTAACAGTACTAGAGAAACCGCCTGTCTAGACAGTATATTCACTAACTGCGATCTAAACACTATTTTTGTCAGAACAAGTGATTCCAGTCTTTCTGAATATCTTACAATATCCATGGATATCATCAGGGCCAGATTTTGGAATTTTCTGCCTGTAGGCACATTTGAATCTGACGCCCTCTTCAGACAAAAACCTAAGTAAGTATTTGTGTATAATAATTTGTAGTGAATAACAATTACTACTTTTCTTTAAAAATCATAAAATGGATAATAATTATGATTTTGTTATTATTCTTTAAAAGTTATAAAATCTTTTAACGACCTACCGCCCCAAAGAATTTGCCACTCTAGGCAGCTGCCTACATTGCCTGGGAAATCCGGCACTGGATATCATAATAAAAAAAAATAATAAACTAGGTCGTAAAACTATAGAATTAATTACAGACCTATTAACGATTATAAGCACTCACAATTCTATAGCCTAGTTGTACGCATAAACTGGAATTTCATTAAGGATCCCAATTTGACACAAAGGAAGTCTGAAACATTCCTGCAACACCTAAACAATGCCATTGAACTGTCTTTTCCATTAAAATCTAAACTTTGATACCTCTCGCAGCAAAGCTAAAATAAACTGGTATAATGAATATTTACGAGGCATGCGTAAACATCTACATCTCAAAAGCCTACACAAGACCGACCCTAACTTAATAACTAATGAATCCATAAAATTAATCAAAGGAGAATACCGCTCAGAAATATCTAAAGATACCATTAAAAAGAACAACCTCAACCAAACAAATCACAGTAGCGAGTCACTATATAAGCCAATGATTTCAATAATTATTTTACCGACATTCCTCTAAATATATAGTAACTTACCCAAAAACAATACTTATCACATTAATCATTTAATACATGTTAATTATGCAATAAATTTTAGTTTCAGGGACATGATCCATGATGTCCATAATAAATTCGATTATTTACCCCCCTGCTAAGCTAATCAATTTGCGTATCTTAACAATGTCTTTCCTGATGCATTAAAATTATCAAAGGTTATTCCAATACATAAGAATGGCTCATATGAGGATCTAAATAATTACCATCCCATTACATTGGTACCAATACTAGCCAAAATATTTGATTCAGCACTGAAAAACCAAATCAATGAATACGTTGTACAAACCATCCTCGATACTTTTGAAACCAAGAAATTCACAACTGCTAGCTTTTATGACCTAACAATAACTTTCTCCTAGACGAATTAGTGGTATATGACTTCAATAACGATAGCGTAACACTCGTAAAAACCTGATTAATCAACAGGTTCCAGTATGTTAACTATAATTTATCCACTTCTAAAACCAGGAGAGTTTCCCATGGCGTTCCCCGGGGATCTATGCTAGGTCCCTTACTCTCTACCATTTATATTAATCTTGCCAAAACCAGTGATGATACCGATTTCACATTGTTCGCTGATAATACAATGGCACTAAACCCGGGAACTAAATCTAAATGTTATCTCGACAAAAAAAAATATTAAAGAATGGTTTTTATCTAACCGATTAAAGCTAAACGAAGACAAAAATCATCTAAACTTCACACTACGAAATCTTGAATTTGTTCAAAGAGATAAAGCGGTAAAATGTTTAGGTGTATTTCCAGGCATTATCCTGGGAGCAAAATTATCAACTAAACTCGCTAAAAATATTTATTTTTTATGGAATCTAGCTAACATTTTATTTCAAAACTTCTTAATTATGGCTTATGGCTCATTTCATGCAAATATATGTGATATAGTAACCTAAACTCGGGGCACTCAACTCATACCACTAAAATATTAGGTTTGTAAAGCAGATGCATTCGAATATTCTCACATTTAAAATATAGAGATGATTGTAAAGATCAATTTATAATACTTAAGAACTAACTTTCTCCTTTCTATTATACCATAAACAACACGAACACCTATATGTTATGCACACCTACATGAATATAATACTAGAAACTGTGATAAAATATATTTAAAATTTTCTTCGGCTCACCAAAACAAGAAACGGAACAGTCTACTACTCTGCCAGTTTCTATAATATTCTACCTAATTCACTCAAAAACTTAAATTTCTTAAAATTTAAAATCAAAATCAAACACTACCTTAAAGTCAAGGCCTTCTTCACGTTTAGCGAGTTTCTGGAGAATGACTTCTCTAATTTAACTTAATACTGCCTAGGCACTGTATACATGTATAAAAGTGTACTACTCGTATTCTACTCACATTCTATTCATATCATATTTTATGTAGAGTTATACTATTGTCTGTTTTTTGATTTTTTGTTTTATACACTTCACTTAATCTAATTTGTTCGAACTTATGTAAGCATTTTAATATACAGGGTGTTTGGTGCATCGTGTGCCAAATGGAAATGGCCGACAGAAAGAGTTATCTGCTATCCTTTCAGGCCCCTTGAAACTTCCCATGCCCTGCGGGATTTTTCATATCGACCTTTTATCTTTTTAATGAAAAAAATCCCAAATTCTACATTTAAATTCAAATTTTAAAAATAGTATTAGGCGTAGACTACGAATTTCATTTTTATTTTGACGTGTATTGTTCTTTTAAATCCAAAATTACTGGCATTAGTCATCTAGTTGTTTTTTTATTCACTCGCAAACTTTCGGAATAGGTAAAATTTAAATTTAAACTTAGAATTTGCATGGCTATAAAAAAAAACTCAGAGCAACCGGGATCTTCCAACTCCCTCAAAAATTCTCTAGTCTATCCTCTTGCTAGTGATGTGCCACATGTCATAAAAATCTTTTAATAACTTCGTGAATTCGCTAAATTAATGAATCGGGTCACATAAGGCTAATATTCAAAATTCCGAATAAAAAATTATTTTTGCTTAAATTATGCATGGGAAACAGGTAAAATCTGTTATCTCACTCTTGCGAAGTAAAATCTATCTTCAATCTCTTTCTGTTCATTGGTTTTCTTGAAATAAAGAAACAATTACATTTTTATCATTTATTAAAAAAATTTAAAAATCTTGCTCAAAGTATTGGTCTCTGTTGCGAATGCAGGCCCGACATCTGCTTCGTATTTCGACAGTTGTTGTATGAAGTCGTATTTCCTCCCTAATTGATAGATAAATAGGTAGATAGATTATCTTTATTAGTTCTCAAAAATACCTTTATGGTGTAGAACATGTCAAAAAATTACAAAGTTAATAAATAAAATGTAGTTACTAAAAACAAACTTTAAATGGACATTAAATAAATAGAACAAACAAACACATTAAAAAGTTAATTACAGTAGTATAACTGGCAATATAATATAACATTGATTATGAAAACAGATTTAATTAGGGCAAAAATTAGGGTCATTATAAAATTCTTCAATGCTGTAGTAAGCCTTCTGTACTAGGATATTATGTAATATTGTTTTTATCTTTTTATCTAATTGTACCGAAAGCCAACGGAGTTAGGTCTGGGGAACGTGGAGGCCATTGAATAGGGCCATCCCGCCCAATCAACGCATACGCCTATAGTTTTTCAAAATGACGGCTGTCCCGCGCACTGGCGATTGATTGTAAGACAATATCTAGACAATGTGTTCCCAAATGCGTGGATTGGGTGGGATGGCCCTATTCAATGGCCTTCACGTTCCCCAGACCTAACTCCGTTGGATTTTTATGTCTGGGGACGTGCCAAAGAGCTCGTGTACACGGCGGAGGTTGCGACTAGGGAGGAACTTGTCCTCTTGTCCAACGCATAGAAACGGCTTTCGGTACAATTAGGGAGGAAATACGACTTCATACAACAACTGTCGAAATACGAAGCAGATGTCGGGCCTGCATTCGCAACAGAGACCAATACTTTGAGCAAGATTTTTAAATTTTTTTAATAAATGATAAAAATGTAATTGTTTCTTTATTTCAAGAAAACCAATGAACAGAAAGAGATAGAAGATAGATTTTACTTCGCAAGAGTGAGATAACAGATTTTACCTGTTTCCCATGTATAATTTAAGCAAATATAATTTTTTATTCGAAATTTTTAATATTAGCCTTATGTGAACCGATTCATTAATTTAGCGAATTCATGAAGTTATTAAAAGATTTTTATGACATGTGGCACATCATTAGCAAGAGGATAGACTAGAGAATTTTTGAGGGAGTTGGAAGATCCCGGTTGCTCTGAGTTTTTTTTTATAGCCGTCTAAAGTCTAAGTTTAAATTTACCTATTCCGAAAGTTTGCGAGTGAATAAAAAAACAACTAGATGACCAATGCCAATAATTTTGGATTTAAAAGAACCCTTCAACAATACACATCAAAATAAAAATGAAATTCGCAGTCTACGCCTAATACTTTTTTTATAATTTGTATTTAAATGTAGAATTTGAGATTTTTTTAATTAAAAAGATAGAAGGTCGATATGAAAAATCTCGCAGGGCATGGGAAGTGTTAAGGGGCCTGAAAGGATAGCAGATAACCCTTTCTGTCGGCCATTTCAATTTGGCGCACGATGCACCAAACACCCTGTATATATTAGCACCAATGAATTATCTGTCTATTTATTCCAGGTGTTAAAAATCATCATGTCTTCCTTCTCTAGGTCTTTCAAAGTAGACCATTTGTGCCATGAACTAAGTTCGTACTTGTTTTTCTCCAATATTCCCACATCAACACAAAGATGTTTAAATTAAGAGCTCCATGATTCTTTGTCATTTGCGGCAGAGCCGCACTCAAGGGACCAGAGCTGCATGTGGCTCACGAGCCGCAGTTTGCCGACCACTGTAGATAGGGTACAGTGTAAATAACTGTTTGCGTCTTTATGCCTTTGTTTTTATCCAATAAAAAGGAATTATTATATCAATAAAGTTCTTTTATTTTTATTATTAAGATGACTTACCTGACTCCAGTCTACTGTTGCATCTATTTTTATCACACCTAAATAGTTTGTTGCACAAACACCACGAAACTATATTTGATTCTTGTTATTCCACTAATTTTTTTTTAAACTTATTAATCTGGCGTAGTTCACCCAGACTATTTCAGCACTCATCCATGGCGATAACCAACATTAGTTAGTTTCAATGTTTATATAAGTACCTTGTAACTTGACATAAGTAAAAATCCATTTTTTTTTAAAGGAACTTTATTAAGAACGAAACTACAAAGATAGGTAAATACAGGAATACATTTTCAACTAACTAATATAAATAAAGGCTTGCATTGCTTGTCAACTAAACTGTATTGGCCATTAAACCCAAATACTTCTGGTTATTAATTCAGCATAGACTTATTTTGTAACTACAAAGATAATTAAATACATTTTTAAAAACAACTTTAATATGATTATACTGCATTTGGCTTTAATGGCTATTATAATCTGTTCTCGATATTAAAAAAGAAAAGCTGCATCTCTCGTTAACTTTGTGATGCAACTTTATTAAGTACAAAAGTACTTGTTGGTTAAACAAACTCCATTTTCAATCAACAAAATCCAACCGCTTTTGGCTAATGTAATTTACATATCATTAATAGAGTTGCATCACATAAATTTTTTTAAACAGAATATTAGGAACGAAAATATAAATATATTTAAATATAAGAATGCAAGACCAACAAATATAATAACTTTAACATAAACAAACTGTTGTTGTTTCAGTTATAGGTTCTCAGGCCATAATCTTGTAAAATAATTGGCGGATGATCGAGACATAAGAAATTATGGTCTAGATGACAACCTCTTTTTTGTAAACCTATGTAATTTTATATTGCAACATTACCTCTGCATTGCAAAGGAAACATTGTAACTACAGTTATTTAAAGTTTCATTATCCACATTTATAAAAATCAGTTATCTGCAAAATAATAGCCTGAGGATTCTTAACTGTAACACCCTTTATACCTGATTGTTCATTCAGAACAAAGTTGCATCAGTCGTGTTAGGTAAAAATGCATTTTTGTAGTGGTGTTCTTAATAAAGTTTTGTTTAAAAAGGTCTTGAAACAAAACTTTATTAAGAACAGCACTACAAAAATACATTTTTAACTAACAACTTTAATTTAAATAAACCGCTTTTCGCTGGAGTGATTCAGAATAATGGTGTATTGCTCGTTAACCTTTTGATCACAACTTTATTAAAAATGAAAACAACATTGATGGTTAAATAGAAGAATACCTTATTAACTAAGTGAGACAAGTAAACCTTTTTTTTTGGCTCATATCTGGTTCCTTAATTCTGAACAATGTGGCATCACTCAACTTGGTAAACGGAAGTTTATTAAGAAAAATACCAAGACAATTAAATAAAAGGAAACCACTTTTGGCCATGGTGAATTATATACCCGGTTATTAAATCAAGAGTTGCATTACTTGTTAATTTTTTTAACGCAACTAAATATAATACATTTTTAACTAATCATCTCAGCAGAAACAAAGAGCATTTAGCTAACGGTTATTAATTCAGAACCGACTTGCATCACTCGTTAACTTGTTGAACACAATTACATAGGTAATTAAATATAAAAATATAACTTTAACTAACAGAAATAAACTGGGCGAGGCCCATGATTATTAAACCAGAATCGAGTTGCATCGCTCATTGACTTGTTGAATGCAACTTAATTAAGAACAAAATTACAATTATGATTAAACATAAGAATACCTATTAACTAACAAGTGAGACAAATAAACCTTTTTTGGCTAACATATGGTTTATTAATTAAGAACAATGTTGCATCACTCAACTCTGTAAACGGAACTTTATTAAAAAAAGTACCAAGATAATTAAATAGAAGGATGCATTTTTATCTAACCACTTTAATATAACGAAATCACTTTTGGCTAAGATAATTTATATCCGGTCATTAAATCAAGAGTTGCATACTTTAATTATTTGAACGCAACTGCAAAGATAAATATAATACATTTTTAACAACTTCTGCAGGAACAAAGAGCCTTTAACTAATAGTTATTAATCCAGACCAGACTTGCATCACTCGTTAACGCAATTACATAGGTAATTAAATATAAAAATACATCTTTAACTAACAACTACAACAGAAATAAATCGGGCGAGGCCAATGATTATTAATTCAGAATCAAGTTGTATCACTCATTAACTTGTTGAACACAACTTTATTAAGAACAAATACAATGAAGATTAAATAGAAGAATATCTTATTAACTAACACGTGAGATAAATAAACTTTTTTTGGCTAACATCTGGTTTATTAATTCAGAATAATGTTGCAACTCTGTAAACGGAACTCTATTAAGAAATGTATCAAGAGAATTAAATAGAAGGATTTATTTTTATCTAACCACTTTCATATAATGAAATCACAGATAATTTATAACGCACCTGCAAAGGTAATTAAATATAATATATGTTTAACAACTTCAGCAGAAATAAAGAGCGTTTAGCTAATGGTTATTAATTCAGAACCGAGTTGCATCCCGTTAACTTGTTGAACGCAATTACATAGGTAATTAAATATAAAAACATGTATATCTAACAATTTCAGCAGAAATAAACCGAGTTCTTCTAATGTTTATTAATTAAATTAAATGAACCGTTTCTGGATTATATAATTTATATTTGGTTAATTCAGGACACGGGTTGAATTGCTTGTTAAGTTTTTGAACAAAACTACAACGGTAAAGATAGTTAAATGTAATAATACACATTAATTAACAAAGGCTTTAATAGCCAATAAAATTTACATCCGATTCTTTCGTGTTCTGAATTATTCTCCAATACTCAGAACAATCAACGAAATTGAGCAAATGAATCTATTTGGAGTAAATGCAAATAGTACAGCTTCAAAACATACTCGGCATTACTGCATTAACAGTTGCCTGCACTACTGCGTTAGCAGCCTTAAACATAAGTGGACTAGCACCAATTTCGAATAATTTTGTTAGTATTTGCACATACATAACACATTTTAAACGAATGATATACAGAAACAACAACTAAATCTAACTGCGGGAATAAAAAAATAAACTCTATTTGACCACTACCTTAGGCACTTGCTAGTGAACTAAGAACAGAACAGGAATATTATATATCAAAAATACTGATTTTAAAAAATGGAATGAATTAACATTTTAATCAGCTTACCAATATCAGTATATAAAACTTATTTAACTATCACATATGGGTACGACCTGACTTTGGCTGACCTCACCCTGACGAACGTAAAAGAAACCAACACATGAGGATTTAATCCTAGGTACTTCAGTTATGTCACAGTCATACTCAGACACTTTTTCATCGTTGAACAGAACCCATGTATTTGTTGCGTCGTTCAAGAGAACAGATGCGTAGTAGTGGCCTACAGTCATTGAGCCAGTGTGTTGTGGAATAGAATACAGCTTGTAGATCGAGTTTCCAAATTGCAAACCATCAACGGGGAAATTTATATCCAGTTCGTTTTTGCAGAATGTTCCATCATTATTGACATAGTATCTAAAAGAAAGTAGATATATTTTAATCCAATGTGAAAACTACACACACCTGCAAATTTAAAGGAATGGAATAATTGCCCTTTTTCTTTATATATATTTTTTTCTCCCAGCAAATTCGAATGGAATCTCTTAAAAGGAAAATGTAACTAATAACTAGTTAATTGCAGTTTGTTTTGCAAAGCTTCATGCCACCTTGAAGCCGGTTTGAAAAATATAATACAAAAAAATAGCATTTTAGCAAAAGATTAATAGTACATTTTAACTTTGTTTTAAACGTTTAATGATCAGGCAAAATTACAAGGAAAATTTCACCTCACCATTTTTTAACCAATCAGAGACTTGTTTTTTGTAAAGTTACCATAGCAACCCAAAAAATTTCCGGAAATTTTTATCCTCCTTGAGCAAAATTAATACGTGGAAATTTAAAGTCAAATTTGATATTTGGTTTTACATCAAAATATCGCCTGCGGCTCGGGATCATTTTCAAAATATTCGACCTCGAAAAAATTTCCGGAAATAATTTAAGCACTAGGGATATCATAAGCAACTATTTTTTTCAATAACGCGTGTCTCCTAGGTGCCCTTATGACTGCAGTCATCCTTCTCATACTTATGGTGGCGCCATCAGTCATTTCTTAAAGAAAATTCTATCATATTTTAATTAGAGTAGCTCTCGCTTCATCTGTGGTTTGGACAGCAGGAATCTTTTTCCTAAGTTGTCCACCTAGCATCTCCCATATAGAGCAGCGAATTCGAAACTATCGTTTTGTTCCTTTTTTGCGTAAAACCAGGTCAAACATGATAGGTTTTATTAAGCATGTCACTGCGCATATGAAATCGTGTTTCACATCATTTTTTCGTGGTCTGGAACTTTTAAATTAAGAAAAAGTGAAAATATTATAATTTAAATAAAATGTGTTTTTTTTGTTTCCATCGTCATATCTTCAAAACTAATACACAAAAAATTGGGTTACGCCCAACAACAAACGTGAAAGTGAATACCTCAAAAATTTGCATTGGCTTATCCAACGTTATAGCTCTCCTGAACTTGTTAACCTCTATAAGTGTACGAAACGTGAATGCAACAACCGTATAAGAAATGCCAAGCATGGGTATTTCTCCAATAGAATTTTAAATGCACCAAATTCCACAAAGGAAATCTGGAGTCTTATTTATCCAGTTACACCTGATGAAATAAGGCAAATTATATTTCAATTAAAAAATAAACAAGCTCTCGGTCGCGATGGACTCTCCACTAAGTTTATCAAGTATGCATGTGATTTCATCATTCAACCATTGTGCATTTTGAGTAACGCATCTTTTCAATTGGGTGTTTTTCCATCCGTCTAAAAACAGCTACTTTTGTCCCAATATTTAAAAAAATTGATTCTTTAGAACCAGAAAATTACAGACCAATATCCATCTCAAGTGTGATGTCTAAAATAATGGAAAAAATTGCGTTTAATCGAATAATGGCATTTTTTAACTCTTTCAAAATACTAACAGATCGCCAACATGGGTTTTGCAGAAATCATTCTACTGACACTGCTACAATTCAGCTTTTGCAATTTGTTTATAACGAATTGGACAAAGGTAACCTCGTTATGGGACTGTTTTTTGACCTAACACGAGTGTTTAACTCTTTCAATCTGTCATTTATGAAAGATAAATTATTTAAGCTAGGCATTCAAGGAGTTTTTTTACAGTGGATCATGTCATATTTAACGGACAGATCTCTTCAGGTAAAAATCAACCAAACGATTTCAAAGGAACATGACGTTAGTCTTGGAGTGCCACAGGGCTCGGTGCTGGGCCCTTTGATTTTTTTGATTTTTGTAAACGACTTACCATATCATTCATATCAAAAGGAAACATCACCATGTTTGCCGATGATAACTCCTTTGGCATATCTGCACCGAGCCTTACGGAGCTCCTCGATGATGGTATGGCTATTATGACAGAATTTGATGACTATTGCTGCAGAAATAATCTCATATTAAACCTCGAGAAAACTGTGTGCATGTATTTCTCACAAAGAAAGTCTTTACCTTCCAACACTCAGTTAAATTTTAACAAGATGACCCTGCCATTTAGCACGGATACAAAATGTTTAGGTCTTTCAGTAGATACAACACTAAGGCGGGAAGGATTAGGATTGGCTGGGCAAGATGTAGGGTGAGAGAAAGGACTAACGTAATGCGCTGCTACAAGTGCTTAGCGTTTGGGCACAAAGCAAGAGTATGCCAAGGGGAGGATAGGAGGACAGAGTGCCTAAGATGTGGACAAAAGGGGCATAAGACAGGGGA
Source organism: Stenurella melanura (assembly GCA_963583905.1). Classification (NCBI taxonomy): domain Eukaryota; kingdom Metazoa; phylum Arthropoda; class Insecta; order Coleoptera; family Cerambycidae; genus Stenurella; species Stenurella melanura. The sequence continues at coordinate 25,892,194 of OY757318.1, read as the reverse complement.
ATGCAAGAATCGGGAGTACTCCACGGTGTGTAAAGAGGGCGAACACAGGGCCGACTCAATGAGGTGCCCGAAGTTCAAACAGATGATAGAAGAAAAGAGGAGAACCGAAAGAGGGGGAATAGCCACGGCACAATCTGTAAACAATAGGCCTAACCTAGACATTTTAGGTACCGAGCTGAATTTTTCAGAATATGTAGTTCTTGATACGTATAAAACATACTAAAAGTCCCGAAGAATCCGAGTTGAGCGTTAGCCACCATATTAAAAATATGGCTTACTCGCGCCGCTGAAGAAAACATTTTTTTCTTGCCTTATCTATTAATCGATTTTAATATTTAAAAAAACAAATTAAAGCGAAAGAATGTGAGTTTGATAGGAATTTAAGAAACTGTAATAAATTGTTTATTAGTAGTGTAACAATTAGATAATAGCAAAAATTACCTTTTGAGGAAATGTATTTTTTCATTTAAAAAAATACTCGCTCATCCAAAAGAATATTTTTTAAATAAATGTTGTAGGCCGTTAAAAGACAAACAATACTTTTTTTGAAATTTTTCTCTAGCTTAACAAAAATACCTGAGATATGAAATTTGTAATATTTAGGGGAAAGAGAGTGAAAGCCGTAAATATGTTTATAGAAATGTTCATATGCCTATCGACTACCGCACGCTCTTTATATGTATTAGATATTATATTTCTAACACTCTACACGTACATTTGCGCTGCATTGTTATTAATATAAATAAGTTGCTAAGTTGGATTATCTCAAATCGAGTTTAGAATATATAAAATTTTTAAATATATTTAGTAGTCTCATAGGTTTTTTCCAGGATATTTGTTTTATTTTATTTTCATATGGAATTTGTTTTCTTTTTGATTTCGTTATTCTTTTACGAATTGTTTGATTTTTTTAATTAGTATTTTGTTTTGTACAAGGATTGTTTTACTTTTAAATTTAAATAAAAATTTCGATTTAGCAGTTTTACCACTTACTTCCAAAGCTATTGAACAGCATGTTTATAGGGTATACTTTCAGCTGCAAACATGGCTTAATAACGAAATTAATTCATCTGACTGGGGCTGGGAATTGAAAAACGATATCACCAAACCTGTACCAACATCTTTGTCAATTGTACCCGGCAATATATTAAAACTTCTATATTGCAACTGTAAAAATGACTGCAATAAAAATTGTCATTGCAATTACACAAAGTGTTCTGACATTTGCAGTAATTGCCATGGCATAAGTTGTGTTAATTCAAACACTCTAATTATAACCGATAGCGATATTGAAGATGAAATTTAATTATAAATTTTTTCCTTTTACCTCCTTATTATTATTATTTATTATCATTATTATTATTATAAACCATCCAATTCTGAAAACTGAGCTTAGTAATCATTTTTGTTCGGGGTTAATTGTGCTGTGACGAAAAGTGCACATTTTAACTTTTCAATTTTGATTTTGCAATGTTAACATATAATAATTAAAATGTTCTATCTCCGTTATTTTTAAAGCTATAAAGGGGATTTAAAAAACGTTCTGTTCGTTTATCGATGGCCTACAACTTTTACTTAAAACATATTTTCATAAACCCTACAATTTTCTTTTTAATCATATAAATAGAATTTGCCAAAATTTTAATTTTCAGTTTAAGTCAGTTTTTTACTACACGGACAAAGTTTAGTAAAATGTGTAAAATATATGTTAAAGCCACATTCTTTGGCTATAATTATCTGTTTAGAATATTAAAAACGGATAATAAATAAGGCAAGGAAAAAATGTTTTCTCCGTCTACGCGCGCGTGCCATTTTTTCAACATGGCGGCTAACGCTCAATTTGGATTCTTCGGGACTTTCAGTATGTTATTGTACGTATCGTACGCTACATATTCTGAAAAATTCTGATATTTACTGGTGGGCGGAGGAGATAGCCGAACTCAGGACTCAGGGCGAAGTGCGTCAGCACTAGGAGACGCCACACCAGGGGAAATCAGAGGCAAGCAGCGGATAAAGCAAACGCCATAACGCAGCAGTACCGGGAGGCAAGGAAGCGGCCCGAATAGGGAGGAGAATAGATGGGAGGAAATGGAGGTGAAGGAGGTGCCGCTCTTCACAGAGGAGGAACTGAGGACGGCTAGTAACAAACTGAAGAGTGGGAAAGCTCCAGGACGAGACGAAATACCGCCGGAGGTCGTGAAATTGACCGCAGAGGAACACCCCGAAGCGGTACTGACGGTCATGAACAGGGCGCTGATAGGAGCCGGGACTTCCCGGGACGGTGGAAGCGAGCCAGGCTGGTGCTCCTGCTCAAGGGGGACAAACCGACCGAGGAACCCACCTCGTATAGGCCGGTTTGCCTCCTTGATGCCATGGGTAAGCTCCTGGAGTACCTGATTCTGGGGAGATTGGAGGTCGAGCTGGAGGTTGTAATGAAGCATCCTAAAGTCATACCTCATTACTAAGAAGTTTCAGTGTAGTGCCGTGTGCACATTTGCCACACGACGGCGATTCATACTCGATATACTAAATTTGCACACCACCCGACTACGACCGTCTCAAAAAGGAGGGATAGTTTCGTGTATAAAAGCCCAGCCGCGGATCAGGAAGAGCACTGGGTGCATATCCTCGTAAATTGCCACGGCGCGCTGAGCCGAAGACACTTTGCTGATTTATGCACCAAGTGACGGGACTCTCCGGAGTGAATATATCTTGACCTAGAGAAGAACGGACCTTGTGCCAAATGTTATTTAGTCCAGCGACGTCCCATCGTCCCGACGAAACCGACCAAGAGCAAATATAAGTTGACAGAGGAGTGACCCGGCGCGTTGAGCCGATAGCTTGCTCGGGTTGACGGTTATTAGCCCGCCGCCGTTTCCGCCGTCAAAATCCCTACTCGTCGCATCACTACATTACACTCTCGTCTTCTCTCTCACGCATACGATTTAAATGTCACCTGATTACCAATAACCGTAAAAGATACGGACCTGAAAACCGATAACCTGTAACCATTGTATATTATGTAAACCTGCATATTTTACCTGTTGAAGATAATAAAATTGTTAATTTTGATTGGGTTGTCTTATTAAACTAATCTGGATCCTGAACTAATCTCCGACTCCAACTACCCAGAGCAAAACACCGTTACAAGGTGAAAAACGGGGTGGCCGACAGTCAGTTCGGGTTTAGGAGGGGGAGATCCACGGTGGAAGCTGCAAGGAGAATTGCCGGAATGGCCAGGCAAGCAATGGATGAAAAAAAGATATGTGCAGTAGTGACTCTAGATATAAGAAATGCGTTTAATTCGCCGGGATGGAGGGAAATTTTGGAGGCACTGAAGAGATTGGGAATCACACCGTATCTCCTTTGGATAATCCTGAGTTACTTACAGGACAGGTACATAGGAATAGAGGTAGATAAGGGTGTAGAATGGGTGAGGGTGACCTGTGGAGTTCCACAAGGATCGGTGCTAGGTCCGACCCTGTGGAACGTGATGTTCAACGACATCCTGCTGCTTGTGCACAATGTGGGAGTACTGAGGGCGAGTAAGAGCAGGGTGATGTGCAGTGTCGTGCACTCGACACTGTTGTACGCGGCCCCCATTTGGGAAAGTGTGATGGCAGTACAGAGAACGAGAAGTCGGATGGAAAGGGTGCAGCGATGTGCTGCGCTTAGAATATCCAGCGTGTACTGTACGGTATCGTACGAGGTGGCGATGGTGGTTAAAGAGAGAGGGGAAGTGCATGGGGGGCTCGAGAAAAAAGAGGCAAGACGGTGGCTGTACTGGAGATGGCAGCATAGGTGGGAGGGGACGACGAAGGGGAGGTGGACCTGGCGCCTCATCCCAGATGTGAGAGAGTGGGTGGAGAGGAGACATGGGGAGGTAGACTATTACCTCACCCAGGCGCCGACGGGACATGACAGTTTCGCCGAGTACCTATTTGACATAGGCAAAGTGGCGACCCAAGAATGTGTCTACTGCGGGGAGACGGATGATGCGAGGCACATGTTATTTCATTGTCACCGATGGAGGAGAGAAAGGCTGGGGGTGGAGTCACACCGGACAATTTCCTGGGGGAAATCGGACAGTCGGAAGAGAGGTGAAGGGAGGTGACAAGTGCTTGGAGAAACATCATGAAGACGAAAGAGGAGAGAACGAACTATATCTGACCATTATCAACATCACTAGAGGAATGACCAGTACCCCGAAATTAAGCGAAAGCAGTTCCAGGGTACATGGAAACACCGAAAAGGGGGGGGGGTTTAGTCGGTAGGAGTCCGACACTACCCAGCGCGTTTGATACTCAACGCTGGGTGTCCATGAAGAATTCCCCCCCCCCCCCCCCTTAAAAATAAAAAAAGCTGGGATATTCAAATCGATGAAGTATGCAAAAAACTTAAAGCATATTACTGTATACGCAAGCTCAAGAACTCCCTAGATACTGAGGCTTTATTGCAACTGTATTATTCAATGGCTTATTGCCATAATATATCCTACAATATTATAATGTGGGGACGTGCAAAAAATTTGCAGCGAGTTTTGTCTGCCAAAAGCGCATAATTATATTAATTTTTAATTTTGATTTCACCACATCATGTAAAAACTCTTTTAAAAGTCACAGAATATTAACGGTACCATCCATATATCTTTTTTCTTTATTAAAGTACATTAAAAGTAACATTGACCAATTCAAAACTGTTACAAGTTACCATAATTATAATACTCGTCATGATGACTTATTAGCTCTGCCCCATCATAATACCTCTCATTTTGAAAAATCACCTCATTTCTCTGGTATCAGTTTTTACAACACACTTATACATGTTGTCCCGCACATCAATACACTATTTCATTTATCCGTGAACAAAACTTGACTCACTGATCTTGATTCCAATTTTGATGTCCTCGAGGAAAGACTAGCCATGGTATTTGATGAAGTCGGAGTTTGGGGCTTTTTTTGACCTATATGACTTCAAACCAACTTCTTTGAGTCTTCTAATGTCAAAATGATTTGACTCTAATGTGAAAAAAAAATTCTTCTAACTGTACGCTCACTTATTCTGGTTACACGAACTTCTTGTTTGAACTGCCATTCGATGCCATTTTCAGAGTGCTTGCAACCTTATAAATCAATCCTCTACAACCGTTTTTGAGCATTTTCTGCCTTGATCTCGTCTTCTCACATACTCTTCAGTTTGCCTCCAATGTGTAACATTACATTGTATCGTCGTTTTGATCTACCAAACGTAACGGCAACATTACTGTAAGATCGATCATTTTCGATAACTACTGCAGCCTTAGCGTTATCAGTCGGTGTTAAATCACTCATTATGGACTATTTTACAAACAAGGTGACGATAGTAAACAAAAACACAATAAATTTACACAATCACTTATGAAAACACAACGAACTTTAATGTACAAAAAATGTAATGCAACTAACGAATCTATCTTTGCATGTCGACATCCGAGTTTGACATCGACTAATTTGATAAAAGGTGCAAAATACACAAAAATTGTAGTCAGGAATTCACGTCAATCTTCAAAGTTAAATGAAAAAAATTAGTTAATTAAAACTCACCTTTTAAGTACAATAACTAGAATCTCTGGGTCTAATATAATTGACTTCCTGTTCACGATTGTTGCACCACTTTTGCAAACAGAGCAAGAGTATTCTACTACCAGATTTTCCTTCAGATATTCCTTCAACAATACACTCAAATCGCCCTCCTCCTTATCCTGGGGCACAGGCAACATCAATGTACTATCACTGTCGAATACGTAAGTAGGCTTTTGGCAATGCCAGCAGATTTTCATGTTGCGAAGCTGATAATAGAACAGGTCGATGAAATAGGAAGAGCGTCCTTGGAGTACAGAATACCAGGATTTTTCACTCTCAGTCATAACTTTTGGACGAGGTATGTCAAATGAGCAATCTTCACTCAAAACATTAAATAAGAATATGAAGAATTCAAAAGTATCTTCATGATTACCCCTGTTATAGGTGGGATTCAACTCATAAACCTTTTGGAAGAACACCTGCGGGTAATGAATTTTGGGACTTTTCGATGTTCCCTCCCAAAGGGCCTTCATTACCTACAATTAAAAAATGATAAACCATTTCAACAAATTTTTGTATATAATAATTACCGCTGCAAAGTGCAGAGTTATTACTGGGGGACGTTTGTGAATATGTTTCATGTAACTGCTGGACGTTACAAACATCGATTTAATCAACGGCAAACCTTTCAAACACTGTAACATGGCACTCATATAGCAGTTATTCCTTAAGTTTCGCAATCCATTATAACCATCACCAATCACCTGAAAAAAGTGTAAAAAGATTAATTGAACTGAAAATACATCAGATAAATTACTTACTCCTCTATATACAGAAAGAGGTTTGTATGAGCGATCAATAGCAGGCGGCAATGGCTTCTTAAACAGGCTCTTATTTTCCTCACCTAAACTCTCAATAATTAATCTTATGGGGTCATCAACTGGTGAATCAGCTAATCCTATCGTTGGTTTTGTGGCTCGAGCTTGGAACAGGAGGTGACTTCTATCTGCTTCGATGGCACTCTTCAAATCGGGTGTCTCATCTTTTGGTACTTCCTGAACATCCCTTATCGGTTTCATCTCAACATCCTTATTCTCCCCCATCTCAGCACCCCTATCATAGATGACTTCCTTATGAGGCTCAACCTCCACAATCGTCTGAGGCTCGGTCTCCACGATTGTATGAGGATCAGTCTCTACAATCGTATGAGTATCAGTCTCCACAATCGTATCAGGCTTAGTCTTTGTTGTGGTTGGCTTAGGCTCGGTAATGGCTTCCATGGAATAATAATCTTTGGGGATAGACTCTTGTGACAAGCTTCGGTAGGGATTTATCGCTTCTCCAGAGGAGTAGAAATCTTTCGGCAATTGTCCTTCAGATCGGCTTGGTCGGGCTGCAGGGCCATAAATCAGGTCCTCCATGTCGCCAAAATCCCTTTTGATACGTGCTTGTACATCACCAAATGAAGTAATGGTATGCACCTTCAGGTTCATGTTACCGTGAGTTGATCCTGTTTCTGGGTAGTTCACTTCATCGATAGTCAATAATTCGTCAATCTCTGAGTTTGTCTGGGACAAGAACGCATGGCTGTTGTTGACTTCAGTGGGGTACCATTCTAGGAATTCTTTAAAACCACCACTCAGAACTACTGGGTCTTGACGGTATATACGGTTGAAATCCCACTAGAACATTAGTATTATTTTCGTCAATTTTCTAAACATTACCAATAATTAAAGCAGTTAATAAGAAAGGAAATCAAAGGAGCAAATACATAGGCAAATAACCAACCTCAACGATGCAAAGCCTAAGGCGTTCTAGCTTGGACCCAGAATAATTAAAATCGTCTGTCTCCCAATCCATAAGGACAATCACATCAAACGAATCTCTTTTCTCCCAAATTTCTTTTGATTGATCATCTCCCAGACGTTGGCCCAATGTGTTTGCAGACAAACTGGAAAATATATCGAGAAAGTTACACATATTTTGGTAGAGGCGCATTAATATTTACCCTGGTATTAATATCTCCTCTGGGACATTAATCAAGTTACACCCTTCGGCACCTATAGAGGATTCACTAAAGTCAGCAGCAGGACGAATGTCAACAATTAACATGTTCTCTTTCTTCATTAATGCATTGTATAAATCAACTGGGGTTATGTAAGTTTCTACAAAATAATAATTACATGATATTAAATATTTTCTCTATTTTGTTTGTTTTCATAAGGGAAATAGAAGATACTCACTATCGAATATGGTAACTCGTTCCTTTGTAGATGGCTCATTGCCTTTAGAATCTAATATTACTGTTGGGGTTGGTGCAAAATAAACATGCTCTGCCACGGAGGAAGGGGTAGAAACCTCGGACGCTGCTACTGCTATAGTTTCTTTCAGACTTTTTTGCACTATCTTACTCATTTCTAAATCTTCATATCTACAGAGTAAAATTCGGCTGTCATTAAATAGGTTTAGCATTTCAGTTTCTTTGATATAGTTTGTGAATTTATTAAAAAATTTAATGCAGTTATGACAAGCGTCTTTTGCCGATGCATTAAGCCTAAGAATTGAATATGAATAGTTTAAATTTCTAGTATGATGTATACTTTGTGGCTCAAATTCTTTAAATATGTTGGTTTTTGAAGAAAAATAATAATCATTCTTGGATGGAAAATTGCAGATACATTACAAATACTTTATTACGTTACCTTAACTTCAGCTCCTGTTCCAGATCCTTTACTATGTTTTGGACTTTCTTATATTCACTGCCATAGCGAACATCAACAAAGCTCTTATCCTCAGTTAGACGGAACAAACGGTCCATAATGTTCAAGTAACGTTTTCCAATAATATAGCATTTCTCTTGATCATTTTGGAACTGAAGAAGTTCAGTTAGCAACCTGTGAGCTAGAGTAGGAAGTCTACAAAAAAAAGAGGGATTCCAGGAAATTACGAGTTATAGTGAACAAATAAGATACAAACCTATCTATCTTTTTAAGTCCCTTAATGCTCTCATCTTTTACTAGTTTATTCAGGGCATACAAATTGTCCGATATGTACAAAGGTATTATTTTCTCCTCTGCCCCTCTAAAACAGTATTTTTGCATAAATAACATAACCGCAACAACATTATTATGTTCTTACAAGCCCTTCATTATGTTATGTTGATTTTAACTCAAATTTAGGCACAAGAAATTATTAATAACTTTATCACAAAAAATTAGCATATTTTCAAACATTTTAAATTAACATTTGTGACTAATTTACATTACTTAGGTAATTTTTGGCAAACACCTCGTAACGTGTTGTCCTCAGCCATAGCTATATGATATGACATAAGAGAGTACACACAGAGTAGTAAGAGTAACCGTCGATCGACCTATGAAACTAAAGCTGATTCGTTTGCAGTGAACATTATAAACAGGATTTAAATGAACAATAATCACATGATGCAAAATTGCATGGTAGAGACAGAGACAACACATGAAACATGATTATGAATCACTGCCGAACGAAAGCAGCTTAAAGTACAGAGTACGTAACTTGTGACTAAAGTAGGTTTCACAAACAGAAAAACATAGGGCGTTTTCTTTATTTCAACGTTGAGTCCATCAGGTGGCACCAGTTCCACCAATGTTGTTCTTTTTTTATCTGGTGGATCAAAATTTGTTCTTTTATTTATGATGGACTTCATCTGGGGGTCAATTCTCGAAATTATTCCTATGGGAAATAAGAACTTTGGAACGTGTAAATTGTATTCTTGACTAGTCCTATGATATTATTTTCTGCTGGAATTGATCAAGTGAAGTAATTTCACTGATTTGAATGGAAAACAATCTCAAAGGATCAGTCAAGAATACAATTTGCACGTTCATCAGTATCATTTCCCATAGGAATAATTTCGAGAATTGACCCCTAGGTGGCATCACCGTGCAACATGCAACCTTAAACTTGTGATGAATGTGATGGTGGACTGATGAATGTTGTGTGGTGGATGTGAATCTAACCTCAAAGTTAGTTATAAACAATAACAGTATAAAATCGGATAGCGATAAAAATAACATATAATGACGTTGAATACACGACTGATTCAACAGCAGCAGGATGTGCCACAGTTTGTAAAATATATTTTTTATTTTTACATATGAGGCTCCCCTTTAAGTAATTAAGTTTTTTCTACTATTCATTAATCATTTTCAGCATAGATTACTTGCAACTCAGATAAAGAGACTTGGAATAGTGTAAACAAGCTTAATGTTAGGTTAGGATAAAACCAACAAAACTGTTCTTTTATTGATAAACTCAAAGAATTTATATAAATTCTTTGGATAAACTGGTGTGTTCATCAGTTAATGACGTCATTTCACCACATTCCATCACAGATGGTTTCAATCAGAAAAAAATGTTGAAATAAAGAAAACGCCCATAGTAGGTATATACCACAAAATTCGCTAGTTTCTCATAACACGCTGACGTGGGGATAAGTGAAATTAAAAAAAAAAAATTGAATAATCTCTCTATGACACCAACTTGGCAGATGAAAGACGAGTTGAATGTATGGTCAGTGTCTGTGTAAATTTTTTCTATATTGAATACCTGAAGTGATCTTTATTTCACTCAACGTAATTTTCGAAGGGTTTTTATATCGAAAAAAATCCAATAATTGTTCAAATTTGAATACTTTAATTTGATACTTTGTAATATACAACGAGCGTTAAGCTTTGCGTTTTACGTTTACCGCATGTGTGTTCAGGGCTTAACAGATAACTTGCTGACAGATGTCAAATTATCAAAAATCAACATGTAGAATAAAAAACGACCAAATACCAAACATTGAACCAAACAAATACGAACGCCCAATGCCCATGTTTAATATTTATTTTCTCAGTATCTGTCACTAACTACACAATGAATTGTGTAGGGGATGAAGTATTAAAATGTAAATAAATGTCACAGTAAATTTTGTGGAAGTATATTGTTAAAAGTAATTTTGTAAGTAAACTCATTGGTACTGTATATTAAAAATTGTTATAATTGAATTTTGAATTGACTGAAAAAAATTTAGTTGACGGAGATTTGAGAATAACATTTTTTGAAAAATCAATTTGTATAACTAAACAGGTAAAAGCAAAAATGAAATTATGTAGTCATTCCAGTTAATGAAGTTTTTAAAATATCTAATAAGACAATCTAAGAATTCACGAAATAAGTCCAAAATTCATATGTTTAGAAATTAATCGTTTTTAAAATAAAAAGGATAAAAAGAATAGATGTTTCATGAATCGGTGTAGATATCTGATGTATTCTAAGATCACCAATAATTGCTAGACGTTTACCAGCGTGTAAGACTAAAGTACATAATTGGCATAGATTTGAGATTACATTTTTATTAAATAGTAGTGAATTAATCAAAATTAGAACTTGAAAACCGCTCATTTTATCACTAAAATATAAGCGTATTTGCACTTTGTATCAGGTTTTTACTTGGTAGTCCTGAAAGTGATGTATGTTCAAAATAAAAAGATATAAGCTAAGCACAAGTTTTTACATTCACCACAAATCTACATCAATGTCATTTATTGGTCTTAGGATATATCTTTTAAGAAAATATTGGGTATTCATCTATAAGGGGGATACGGATATATGTACTTACTCTTCTATCTCGTAGTCTAAGTCGATGTCCCCTAAGGGAGTCACCCTCCTGTACTTCCTAATTCTCTTACGACCAATCCTAGATCTACTAGGCGCAGCCATTTTGCAGCTGTAAGCACACTCTTACTTCAAACGTTAATGCTGCAAAATAACATATATTTTAACATACCTACATGCTGTAACTTCACAACGACAACTTTCTTAATCAAATTTTAAAACACTTATTGACAGCTCGAAGAATAGTATCACTAAGAATGTTTTTAATTTTTTTTAAACATTGTTGACCATATTACGGATGTCCAGGATGGCTGATTAAAGAGAACATGGCGAGTGTGTTTAACAGAACAACATACTTCTAATTTAGGCTAATCTCGAGAATACTAAACTGACATTGATATTTAAATTAAGAGATGTGGGGAATCTGATATAAGTCTCAAAACTTTTTTTGGTCACAATGTTTTCACAGAACTGATGATTAAATTGATTGTTTTGAATACATGACGTTTCTACTATATTGTGGTTTTATTCTGAAGCAAAGCAAATTTTGGTGGCCTGACCTCCTTTATATGCCTCTTTAGGAGATTTAGCTTAGCTCCAGTCATGTTACATGGCTAGTTGTGCGGAACATTGTTATAAAATAATTATAAAAAAGCGAAAAATGTCAGTTGGATAGACTGGTGCCAAAAGAACTTGATTGAGTCTGTTAAATCCTATTTTAATAAAAAAAATTACTATTCCTGTTATTAAAGGTAATGTTCTGTAATCTGTACTTCTGCGGGCTTTAACCCAACCTTAAAGGTTTTGATAGGGTTGTTTTGGCATGGCGTCTTTTCTCCCTCACAAAAGAAACAAAACAAGGAAAAGGAAATTGGGGCCAATGACGGCACCCGTTCTCCTAAACACCACACTAATTTTCGCATCAGAATTAAAATACCTTGGAGTAACTTTTGATGCCAAACTAACTTGGAATCTTCATCTAGATAGAAGACTAAAGAAGGCTTACATCTCTTTTGAGCAGTGCCGCAGAACCATAGGGAAAACCTGGGGAATGAAACCCAAAGTGGCTATGTGGATTTACAGTGCTATAATAAGACCGATGATAGCCTATGGAGCCATTGTCTGGTTGCCTAAGAGTCAGCAGACTATAGCGAAACGTAAGCTCAGCCAGGTACAACGAGTAGCCTGTTTAAACACAATTGGAGCTATGAGAACGACACCAACAAGAGCAATGGAAGTGATGCTGTGCCTGCCACCACTAGACATATATCTAGAAGAGGTGGCCCTAACTACTATGGCACGTCTCAAATCCGTTGGTATACAGCCAAACATAGGATGTGGAGCGACCAGATGTCAGCTGTGGAATGGGGCATCAAACAGATGCCACTTCTGCAGGTACGCGCAGATGGTATTTCTCCACAGTTCATCTTTGATAGAACCTATGCAATACACACCAACAGTAGCAATGAGGCTGTCAGTGAAGGAACAGTTAACATCTTCACAGAAGGATCGAAAAAGAAAGAAGGAACAAGTTGTGGGGTATACTCCAGGAATCTACAAATTCAAATTAAATGGGCTATGGACAAACAAGCCAGTATAACACAAACAGAACTAGCGGGAATAACCATAGCCGCAAAAGAAATTTCCCGCAGACAAATAACGGGAAAAACAATCAGAATCTACACTGATAGTAGACAATCACTACTGGCCCTACAGAGACACAAAATAACAACAGGGTCAGTATGGGAATGCCATCAAGCACTTGTGGGCGCCTCCAGCATGAACAGTGTCATTCTATGCTGGGTCAAAGGGCATGCACAGTGCAGAGGCAACAGGAAAGCTGACAGTCTGGCTACGAAGGCAGCCAGTCTAAGTATACTTGGACCTGGCCCTTCTAACATACTGCCGACCTCAGCAATAATGCTAATGATTAAAGAAAACACCCACAGAAAATTTAAAAAACTGTGGGACGAAACTCATAGTTATCAGTTGGCCAGGGATCTGCTTAGATACCCCGACAAGGATACAACGATGACCTACCTGGGAATGTCCAGGAAGAACCTGCGCTTCGCGACAGAAATTCTTACTGGTCATTGCCAGCTGAGAAAGCACCTTTATAACATGAAGTTAAACGACACACCCCTATGCAGAGGCTGTGAACAAGAAGACGAGACTGTCCAACACGCACTCTGCGAGTGCCCGGCAGTCTCTAGCAGAGAATCCATTTTGGGAGAACGTTGGCCTACTTTGGCCGACTTGAGGGATATTCCCCTAGGCAGCATCACCACCTTCTTCACAAGATTAGGATGGTTGGAGGCCTAGGTGGAATCTTGTATCCCTCGGGAGGATGTACAACGGGCCCAATGGGGCCTAGGTGCTGCGGTCACTCTTTGTGACTGCCCTCTCACAAACTGCAAAGGTAATGTTCGGGGAAAAATTATCAGAAGTTTATAAGTATTCTTTGTCCATGCAGAGATTAAAACGCATAAACATCAACGTAAAGAACACATCAGTCTCAGTTTAAAAGGAAAATGCCACTGAATCAGCAGTTGCCGAACACTCAATGAATATCGGCCACTGGATAAAATTTCATGAGACCAAAGAATAGCGTACATAAGAAACTACTTACCGAGAAGATATAGAAAAACTATAGAAATACACAAATTCCAAATAATTTAAACCATGATTCCGGGTTACAAGTACCGATTGCAGAGAATCAGTGTTCCACAAGACTCACCGTGTGTTTTTTAAGTTGCTCTTTATGAGTTTTAGTCTCTGTGATGTAAACTTATCTACACGAACAAGGAAAACTATAAACAGTTGATTGATTCGGTCTTTAATTGATGAAAATCTACATTAAAATTAAATTTAACAAAAACACTTTGGGTTAGATTTTCACAGTAATTTGTTTTGAGCCATGGCGATCGTTTCACCTAACGTAGGCTTCATCGAATAGTGGATTGATAACCACCATCCGATGAAGCCTATGTTAGACAAACGATTGTCATGCTTAAAAATAAACTAAGTATTGTGAAAATGTAAACCACAGTGTTTTCGTGAAATTTAAAACTATAACCTGATGATAATTGTGCCTTGAGCATTACCAACAATAGTAAAAAAGCTTTATTAAAATAACATTTAAAAAAGACTTGGCTGAGTACAGTCCATACAACTGACACTCTTCGCCTTTTTATAACTTTAATATATTTGTACTATATATTTTGCAATACTTTTTTATGCCTTATTACCCTTATCAAAATATAGTGTACCTATAAGCACTCTTCTCCTAAGTGCACTCAGAATCAAGACATGCCTCTGGTGTAACAAATTTTTATAGAAATAGTACCTTCAAAAGTTTTAGTAGGTTCTATTTTCTGTTTGAAGAGCTGTCATGTAAGTAATCTGCCGTATTATCTTGTTTTCTGGTTCAACCTGGTACAGTTGCCTTTTTTTATGTGTTAAATCTATACATTTGTTGTACTTTATTGACACGGTCAATTTTCAGGATGCCTCCTAAAATATCAATCAAGTATCTTTTCTTCTGGTTCAATAATCTCATTATCACACACTAAGAGGTTCTCCGTTCCATACTTAAGCTAGTTAGCGTCTGTCAAAGCTTTCTAACTTCTCTTGACTTTCTGTTAGTAAACACTGTGATGTTACGTAGCTTATTTAAAGGCACGCCTCTGTGTTTTCCTTGACATTGATTGTATTGAATGCTTGATGTTTCCATCATCTTGTGACGTTCTTCTCTGAAGTGTGGTGAACTCTAGTGGTCTGAACTCCTATATTTACGTGCACCTTCGGGAGTCATGGCTTAGTCATGCGGTGTCGTCGTGTGGTGAGTTGTGCGGAACATTAGTTCTCTGTCATCGATAGTTGTAGTCTGGTGTCAGGGGTTAAATTATTTGGATTTTATCTTCTCGGCCAGTAGCTTCTTGTTTACACTAATCTTTTGGTCTCATCTAATTTTACCCAGTGGACAGTTTCCATGAGTGTCTCCCAACTGCAGATTTAGTGATGTTTTCGTTTTATATGTGACTTACATCGGTGGCGTGTAAAAGGACAACATCACTAAATCCATTCTTGCTGAATGCTCAAAGGACAAAATTAGTTGAGACCAAAAGAGTAGCGTAACCAAGAAACTATTTGGTGAGAAGATAAAATACAAATAATTTATTCCGTGGCACCAGACTACAACTATCGGTGACAAAAACTCAATGTTTTGCATGACTCACTATGTGACAGCACTGGAACTAAACCATGACTCCTGAAGACACATATAAAGAGGCGTTCGGACCAATAAAGCCACTAAGCTTCAGCGAAGAAGATGACAAGATGATGGAAACATCAAACATTCAAAACAACCAATGCTGAGGAGAATATGAATGCCTGTCTCTAAATCAGCTTTGGAACGTCACAACTTTTAATAACAGAATGCCAAGAAAAGTGTGAACACCTTGACGAATGCTAGCTTAGGTATCGGTTGAACTACCCCCAAGTATATGAACAAGGAAGGTTATTGAATCAGTGGAAAAGATTTTTAATCGATAGTCCATGGAGACATACTAAAAATTGCCAGTGTGTTAACGAAGCGCAACAAGTGTATAGATTAAACATTTTTAAAAAAGGAAAATTTAAAGGATTGAAGCAGAAAAAAGATAACACGAAATATAACTTTTGTGAAAGGTCTTTGGACAGAAAACAGACCAGACTAAAATACTTGTAGAGAGTACCTATTTGTACTAGAGTCTAGTTAAGTATAAGAAACACTACAGATGTCTACATATTTTTTTACCAGTGATGCTGAATCCACCTGTTTTATTGCAAATTTATTTGCAATTTTAGGGAATAACACTGCATTTCGATACCAAAACATCTAGAATAAAATCGTTGCTAAATATATAACTACCTACAGCTTTAAAAACATGTTTTAAATGCAAAAATACTTACAAATTCTAAAGCCGCCAAACTTCGAGAATATTTGATATGCTATTTGCAATATGGCTGACGCTTAATTTAAAAACGAAGTGACGCAGTGAGTCAAAACCAACTGTTTTTTTCTTTACAAGTACGCATAGAGCGAGTTAATTTATATATACATTTTTTTTTCATAAGTAAACTTACATTTTACAGTGAAATACTCTATTAATTAGACTTCGTTCGATAACGCGCGAACGCTGATAGTGCTTGTGCAGCAAATGGCTTTCAGAGTGAAATGATGACGTCATCAAGCGGATCGATAAAATTATAAAAAGAACAATTTACTTGAATAATCTTCATTTTATACGTCGAATTAAAGGACATTTGAACAGTGTCTTACCTGAATCATTTAAAATCAAACAATTAATACACTTTTTATTACTTATTAACAAAGATTTTATAGAAAAACACTGTACAACATAGCACTGTACGCCGACGCTAATCACAAGGAAACAGGAAACTAAAGAAGAAGGGGTGGGGCAAAATGCATAATTCCAGAGCATTCTACGACAATATGGCGGACTTTTCCAAATGGCGTCACTTCCGGCAAACTTAATGCATTTTTAATATGATTAACACTTACCTTAAAATGTGTTTGTCAACAGTTACTTTATTCACTAATGCTTTACAACACTTCTGGTTGCTGAAGCATTAATAAAAGTAAATTTATAACATTGCATAATTGCAATAAATTTTATTTTGGGACTATCACAGCACACAGAAATCCACAGTACCACAGTAGGAATGACCGAATGACCGTTTTTTTAAAGCGGTTTTAATGCATCAGCGCATGAGTTTACCGAGTAACCAGTCATGACAGGGTATTTCTGTTCAAGTAATCAACGTTAGTTTTTAGCGAAACAGTGCGGATACCAATGAAATCATTCGGCGGCAATATTCAGATTGTATAAATATTGTAGGTATTTAAATAGATCAAATATCTACCTTTATCATGAGGAAAATTGACCCTAAACAGTAATAAGGTTTCTGTTTAGTTAGAATCAGCAAATTCGATTATAGGGAGTGTACTCAGAGATACAGTTTTAAAAAAATACGCGGGGTAGGTACATCATCCGGAATGACCTTGTGCATCTACGTGTGGAGGGTGCAGACTATCCGCGATTGCAAAAAGGTGTAAAAATTGTTTTACGAAATTTTTTGTTACTGAAACTATTGGCAGGCCCTGCACTACACAAAATTTCCACACAAGCGACTTCACACTATCGCGCCCCCCACTCCCCGACCCCACAAAAATTGTGGCGCACAGTGGTCATTTTAATTATTTTAGGAATTAATAATACTAAAAATCTAAAATCACCAAAGTCATTCATATTCTAATTTTATTTCAAAGAGTGATGGTTGTGTGATATACTGATATAGTTCTCTTCATATATTTAAGGCAAATAAAAAATGTCGGGGTCTTTGATCTTTACCGCAAAGTCAAAGGCGCCGACACTATTTATGTGCCTTAAATATATGTAGAGAACTATACCTGCTGTAAAAATAAAAGGGTAAATATTTACTTAAGGCGGCCATTCCCTAGAAAGAGACATCCGATAGGGAAATATTTACTATTTTTGGCCGTAACTTTTTTTTCCTACTACGCATATTTAAAAAACTATAAGACTACCTAAGTAGAACCTTAACAAGACTATTACTAAGAATTTAACTCAATAATTTCAGTGGTTTGCAAAATAGTTCGATTTAAATTTAAAAATTGTATTAATCTTCCTATTTTGTAGTTTTAAATTAAACTATTTTGCAAACCATTGAAATTATTGAGTGAAAATTCATAATAATAGTCTTGTTAAGGTTCTACTTAGGTAGTCTTATTCTTATAGTTTTTTAAATATACGTACTAAGAAAAAAAAGTTATGGCCAAGAATAGTAAATAATTCCCTATCGGATGTCTCTTTCTAGGGAATGGCCACCTTAATTCAGACGTTCTTCGCCTTACAATCAACAAGTCTATAGTGTATAGTGTGTTTTGCGATTTTTCATTTTTTCCTGTTAATTACTGCGTTAAAGGTTTATAGTTGCAGTTTATACTGTATTATAAGTACTACTTTATTTGTTAACAAATGGTAGAACATGAGCTATTGTATATCCTACCGCTCATAACGTTTTCTTTTTTGCTTTATTTGTAACTAAACCCATACAGCACAAGGACATCCTCAGAACATACTGGGGACAACTTTTCAGGACATATGGGATATCCTGGGAAGATCCCATTATCACCTTAGGATGTCCGTAGTATAGGTGTGTACAGGACATCATCAGCTCTTATATGGGTTATGCCTGGCTTTACTATGAACAACCTGAGGACATTGATCGGACTTTATATAGGACATCCCCAATTTTTTTAGGGTTTATTGGATATTTCTAAAGACAGCAAAATATACATATTTTATAGAGGATCATTGCTTTTAAACCGAGCCAATAAGCGAAGACAAAGGAATACAAGTTTATATAATGGCAGAGGTAAAATGACTAATAAAAATGTGATACATATATGTACATGCAACTCCATACACATATTTGTATCTATCAATTGGCTTATATCACTTTAAAAGTAAATCTAATAGAGGTTACATACAGTCCAATGAAATAGGTCGACAAATCAAAATTTTAAGGTAAATACTTGAATTTTTGATGTTACTTTGAAGTATTTGAACACGATTAATGAAAGATTTTTTTTTTTCAACCCCGAGAAGGGGTGAAAAAAATACAACAAAATGTTTTTTCAAAAGTACTCAAAATGTGTAAAGGATAGTAAAAAAAAGTTTCAAATAAAAATTGTAAAAACATGAAATATTACATAAAAATTGATCTCTTGCCTTTTTTTGGTATTATTAAAATCAACAGAGTTTAGGGTGGTTAGAAGTTATAAGGGATGATATGTACAACTTTAAAAAATCATAGCGCGCTGAAAAGTTATAATGAATTTAAAAAAAATCTATTCACTCAGAAAAATATAAAGGATTACGTATCTGACAATAACATCTGCGGACAATAACCAATCAGATTTTCCCCTTTTAGATAATATAATAAATATAAATATATAACATAGCAGCATTATATTTATGAAATATTTAACGTAATGTTATTTGTCAAAAGAACTTTAAAATGATCGTGGAAAAGACATCAACGCCCGGCGGATTTCTTAGAACTTTCGACTTGTCACAAAAAGGCGGCTAATTCGAAACACAGTAACCAAATTATAAATAACTGCTATTTAAATAAGATATACATTTTTAATGAATTATTTGTACTGGAGGGGATTATCAAATAGAACAAACAAATAAGTTTTTAGAAGCAAATTTTACAAACCAATAAAAGACACTATAAATAAATAGCCTCAAAATAATATATATATACACTTTTCATTATTTTTGTTGTTGAAATCTCCTAAATAATAATACCTATAATAGGACGACTCTAGGACTTGTCCAGGATATTCCTACAGTGGATATTTTGTTAGGCTTTTAATATCGTTGCGGGATATTACTAGGACATCCTGCCAGGATTTGTCTAGGATGCCCCCATTTGCATGGGATATTCTCAGGTTGTATATATTTTATTGGGATATCCTAAGGATATCCTGAGGAATGTTGTCTTCGATTGGGATATACGGGACCAAATGAGGATATCCTACGGATGTCATGTGCTGTGTGGGAATAGACTTGCAGTACGTGTGTTCATGTTTGTTTTTACTAAAATATTTTTTTTCAGTTAGGTACTTACCTACTTAGCTTCTCCTTAAATTTAAAACTATAGCTGCCATGCAAGAAATGCCAAGAACTAAAATATTTAACCTTTTTAGACATCGTGTCTATATCGAGGAGAGATCTGTTCAGCAGATGGCATTAAGAAAGTGTAGTAAAATGAAAAAAATTGTCAGTTTCGACTTATGTTTTGAACAAACTTAGTTTATGTAGTGTAAAAATGTAGAAAAATATTCCAAAGTTTGCAAAATTGTGGGCAGTTTTAGTAAAATCGCGAAAATGTGGAAGGATTGTAAACGTACTTTAAGAGTTTTTGAAGCGAGACATCACCAAGGGCTTGATGAGGAAATCATGTTTTTTTAGTGAAAACAGACATCAGGAGAAACTTCACATGCCAAAAAAGGTCAACCTACAAAAAATTTTGGTAAACTCAGTGACCATACACTTACGATGTCGATAAAATGCCAAATATATTCAGGTCGTTCATCGGTCCTTAAATGATCCGCAGATGATCGCAGATGGATTTGTCGAATTCTTTTCCAGTGCATACACTAACCCAAGTAATACAAAGTAAAAGACAAAAAATTGCACCTTTTATTGTTCCAAGGAAGAGTTGACCTTTACGGCCCGTAAACACCTTGACGTTTCTGGACGCCGAGATACTGCTAAAATTGTGCAACGAGTTTCCGACTATTCTCCCAACAGAGCGACTAGAATAAAAAAGGCTTTACAAGCACCAAGACGCAAAAAGAAGTGCTATCCAGAGGAAGAACAGAACATATTGTATCGGATATATCAGCAGAAGTAATAAAAAGGAAAGAAGGAAGGCAGGAAAATTGACCCTAAACTAAACAGTATACTTAATAAGTTTACTGTTTAGTTAGAATTAAGAGCCGCAAATTCGATTATAGGGAGTGTACTCAAAGATATAGTTTTGAAAAAATACGCGGCGTACATCCGGAATGACCTTGTGCATCTGTATGTGGAGGGCGTAAATTCTCCGCGATTGCATTGTTTTACGGAATTTTTTGTTACTGAAACTATAGAGTACTTCATTTACAACCTTAACATTTTGGGAAAGTTATTTTGTTGTTAAGAGAACATATATATAGGTATTATTACACTCTTCGCAAATACAAAACGAAGAGTAAGTATATTGCATTCGATCGGCACATTCCTAAAAGCGGTAATATTGCTCGTAGAGAAAAAACAATTCATATCACTATGTTGGTGATCGAATTCTGAACAACTTTCAAAATGTCCGTCCGTCAGTCTGTCTGTCGGTCTGTCTATCCGTCACGTTTCTTGTAAGCACGATAACTTAAGAACGAAAAGTCCGATTGTATTGATATTTGGACAGTAAGTTAGTGTTAAGAGGAAGAACCCTATCAATAAATAAAAAAGTTATTAATTTATTTTTAAATAATTTCTTCTCTAATGTTTTGTAATTAAACTAAAAATGTCTAAAACTAATATTATTTACAAACGAAACTGCGAAGAGTATCCTATAGAACGTGCAACAATTATATAAAAAGTGCCGTAAATCGGCGAAGAGTATAATGGTTAGCTTGTTTACATTTTAAAAAAAGAAGAATAACTTATAAAGATGAGTTTCAAGTTCTCAGAAAGAATCTGATTTTTTTTTTCTAAATTTGAAGACTTCTTTCTAGCTAGCTAATAAACTGGCAGAATTAAGCTTCTTTCTGGAAATAATTTTCTCTGTTCAAAATGTTTTAATAAATATTCTCAATCTAAATTAAAATATTGTAACGATCCCGTGTTATAACTCGAAACGTAACTGACGGGAGAGGTGATCTTCTAGAAGCAGATTTTGTGAATTTTTATCAGTTATCGTTCATAAAATGGTAAAAAATATCTGATGACATGCTGAAAAACCAACTCTTCTGTTATAAGTATTTATGTATTTGCGAGTATAAATTTTTATAACCACTAAAATATTTTTGTCCGTTTTCCAGTAAGAAAGTCTTTTATCGCAGGGCCGGATCTTGAATCCTGTAAACTACGCGACGGCAGAAGACGCCAACTGAAAGGCGCCAAACAGGGAAAGGAATTTTCGCCATTGGTCGTTATAATATTACGGATGTCTTTTATCCATTTTATGTCGAAAATTTAGAAAGGATGAATACAAATTAACGAGTTTGGTTATGTGACATACAAATCTATACTTGAAATCGAATAATGTGGAATCTATTACAACGATAATTTGTTTATTTCTTAAAGGTTTAAAATTTCCTTGATTTAAATCATGCCCTGCATTTATGCCCCCCTCCCCTCCAGCTTTTGGCCCGGATCAGGTCACCCACTAGATTCCCCTGTTGCCGGCCCTGAAGAAACCCCCATTCACTAATTCTCATACCAATATTTCAATAACTTCAAAAGTTATGTGAGAAAATAAAAATATAATATTGAGTTTAATACTCCCCTGCTCATGTCAACTTTTGCGGATTAAAATAAATTCACTTAAGGTTGGCCACCTTCCAAGAAAGAGACATCCGATAGGGAAATATTTATTATTTTTGGCCATAGCTTTTTTTCTTACTATTTATATTTTAAAAAACTATAAGACTAGGTACTTAAGTAGAACCATAACAAAACTATTACTATGAATTTTCACTCAATAATTCCAATTCTTTCCAAAATATAACTAGATTTAAAAGTACGAAATAGGAAGATTTAGCACAATTTTTAAACTAAATCTCACTATTTTGCAAACAACTGAAAGTATTGTGTGAAAATTCATAGTAATAGTCAGGGGCGGTTTTAACATGCTTGCCGCCCCCGGCACTATTTTAAGATGCCGCCCCTACTCTTAAAAAATATAACATATATATACTTGATTGATTGATTTGCCAACGTAAGGTGAGCATTGCTACCGATTCCGAGCATCCATGGAGGTTCGTTCCAACACGCAGCTTGGTCGTCCGCCGAACACGCCCAACGGACTGCCAAACCGCGTGCCGGAACTATTTCGGAGTGTAAGCGTTTGCGAAATGCTTCTTTTCAGTTTCCATGCTTCTTTTAAGTTTCCATCTATCAGCACTCCCTATTTTTCTTCTAAGTTTTCTGCTGCTAGTATTTCTCAATCTAGCAGCTTTTATTTTTATTTATTAACCGTTCCACAGGTAAATAACCATTTACGGTCGAAGTGCTGGAAAGGGCCCTATTCTGCGGCAAAAAAATAAGAGCTATTTATAGCGGGTTATGGGAAAGAGGTTCAAAGGAATACTTTGCACATCTTGTATATTGTTTTTTTTTTTTTGAAGCAATCAATTTCAATTTCTTTTCCAGTTCCGGGAAGTTTTGCCATTTCATCACCTATCTATTATCATTAATATCTTTTCAATTTTATTCTTAATTTATTTTTAAAATTTTACTAAAGAGATAAATAAATAAACCAGTGCTAATGCTACAACAAATAAACAAAACTTATCTCCCTTCATCCCCATCTGGCTGGCTGGCTGTTTATATTGCCCAAGTTGCTCTCCATACACTTGAAGAAGGGACGGGACGCAGATAGTATAAATTCTACTAGATTCCAGCTATAGTACACTAACGCAGACACTATTTGCTTTTATTTTTAGGGGGCACTAACTTAATTATTCAATTATTAATTCGATGCGTGCTTTGCTCCTCCACCATTACACCTCATTTTGCGCAGAATTTTTTAAATCTACCGACGATTTAAATTTTATCGAGTTTAATGGAGTTTTGACAGGTTTTTTTCGCGTTTTCACGGGAGCGTCGCACAAACACATCCGCTCTCGACGGAGATAAACCGACTCATCCATTGCAACTGAATACCTTTATAATGTCAATAAAATAATACACCATAACATATAATATATAGTAACCAAAAATGTTTCCCAAAAAAAGAATACTTACTAAACGTTTTTTTTTTTAAATATTTCAAAAGAACAAAGGACACTACACATTAACACATTAGAGGTGAATGGTATATAAAATGACTTTTCTGTATAACACATATTTATTAGAAATGAAGAAAAGATAAACTAATTTTAAAAATAAAATAATTTTACACAAATTGTACAAGAATCAAGACGAAATTTTCTTGCTTTTTTCACAGCAAAATCATTGATTATATCACCTGTTTTCATAGTTTTTAAAATTTCATTTTCAATATGTAATACTGCTAGTGAATTTAGCCTTTCCTGCGTCATTGTGGGCCATAAGTAATTCTTTACCCGTCGCAAGGTCGAGAAACTCCTTTCTCCAGAACAGTTTGTAGTGGGTATTTATTTTCTAATAATATAAATTAAGTATGAAAGAAAGCCACTTCTGTCTGCCATCCATATCGCTCGATGCGTTGTTTTGGCTTCAATGGAACTGTCGCATTAGCGGAGTCACAAAAATGATATTTAAAAGAAAAAAAATTTGCCGCCCTGGGCACTCGCCCAGTGTGCCCAGTGGTAAAACCGCCACTGGTAATAGTCTTGTTATGGTTCAAATTAGGTAGTCTTATAGTTTTTTTTTTTAAATATACTTAAGTAAGTATATAGTAAGTACGGAAGCGCAGAGGGGTCACGGAGAAAAAGAATTTTATGTTGAAATTAATTTTATGTTAGGTTAAACTGAAGTTGTATGAATACAACATCAATAAATAGTATTAATAGTAGGAGTAGTAGATACGTATTATACAGTGCGCTCCATGTGCAGCGTCGGACTGGGACCAAAAGGGCCTACCGGGCAAATTGCTTTGAGGGCCACATATCAAATTTTTTAATATATTTTTTCTACATACCCGTCCCCTAAGTACTTTTTACTTCCCTCGCATACCGAAGGGAAGCATGTATTGTATTCGAGAAAAAATCACCCTCCGAGATTTTTTCGGATTTTGAGGTTTCAGATCACGTATAGATTACGAAAATATAGGTTTTTCAATTCCGTCAGTCTGTCTGTTTGTCTGTCTGTCTGTCTTTTGGTGCATTAACTAAAAAACTACTTGACGGGGAGCAGTCAAATTTGGTAGGTAATTGACGCTACTGTCAGCGAAGAAATGGTTAAACTTTCATTGGAAAATATACAGGGTGGACCGTCTAAAGGGAATAAATAATCAAAACATTTTTTTTTCTCAAATTTAAAATTTCCACGTTTCATGACACGCTAAACCTATTTCAGAAAAAAAAAATGTTTGAAAAATTTTTTACCGCTAAAATAAATGAAAAAAGTTTTTTCTTTGTTCAAATTTAAAATTTCCACATTTCATGGCATTCTAAACCTTTTTCAAAAAAAAATTTTGATATTTTTTTACCGACATTTTTGAAAAAAAATTTACCATTAAAATAGATGAAAATTTTTTTTTCTTTGTTCAAATAAAAATTTCCACTTTTCATAGCGTTCTAAACCTATTTTAAAAAAAATATTAGAAATTTTTTTTACCATTTTTAAAAAATTTTTACCTCTAAAATAGATGCATTTTTTTTTCTTTGTTCAAATTAAAAATTTCCACGTTTCCATGGCATTCAAAACCTATTCAAACAAATTTTAATTTTTTTTTGAATTTAAAGTTTATCACTTAGGTAGGTACTATAGAATAGATGAAAAAAAATGTTTGCTCAATTTTAAAATTTTCTCGTTTCATGACATTCCAAACCTATTTCGGAAAAAAAAATGAAAATTTTTTTCACCAACATTTTTGAAAATTTTTTTACCACAAAAATAGATGGAAACATTTTTTTTCTTTGCTTAAATTTAAAATTTTCACGTTTCATGGCATTCTAAACCTATTTAAAAAATAATAATAATAATAATAACCACTGCTAGGTAATAGAAGGAAACTTTCCTTTTTGCTCAAATTTAAAATTTCCACGTTTCATGACATTTTTTTACCAACATTTTTGAAAAATTTCAAAAATAATTAAATTTTTTAACCACCATTATACTTCCACTCCACTATGTGAATGTGGAATGGAAAATGTGACAGATGGCAATAATATTTGGCTTATGCACCTATTATACTTTTATTGAAAAATGTAGAGGGTGGTCATCCCAAGAAATAATTCAGTCATGATGGACATTTTTAAAGGATGTATTTGCGCAAGCCTTCCATATTTGGCACCTGTTATTTAGTATTGAACTTTTGCTGTTAGATGAGCACTCTGTATATTTTTATTACCAAAACTTATCAGGTTTTCTTTGTAATAATAGTGATAACTATGTTCCGATTATTATTTTCAATGTCATTTCGTAATTATTGTTAATTTTTTAGAGTGACCGCCATGCACAAATAGAGAGGGAAGTTCTGTGTAAATACCTTTACCGATTTTTTTAAGTTAGGTATCCCCTTGGAGATAAAATAGATAGCTTTTTTTATTTTTTTTAAAATGAATACATTTTCTGTTAGGTACGTAACATGATCAAAATAAAATATATCCAATAGTAAGTAACAAAATAAAGGATGAATTATTAATTTAACGTTAGTAGAAAAACGTAAATCTACATTTTAATTTGCCAATAAACAAAAGATACCTTTGCTAATAAACAAAAGATACCTTTTGTTAATTAGCGAAAATCAAGCCTTTTTTTAAGGTAATAATTCACAGCCATACTTCGCAAAAATTGGTTGCTCTTTTTTGCAAAAAAATTAATTAGATCTTGAATATTACAAAAATCTTTTGTGAATCAATTTAAGATGAAAATTGCGAACTCCCGGGGAGGCCAAATTGTCCATTTTTTCCCTCGGTGGGATAAACAAATTAAGATTGTGCAAAAACTATTGCACCGACAGCACCCATCATTTGCACACTTATAAAGTACTATGGAACACACGTATTCAAGTTTTATCAAATTTTAACAACAAATTAAAAAGTTATGACCTAATGCCATTAAAAAAAAAATGATAATTATTAAAAAATGATTATATTGTAGTTTTTTTGCAATAACTCTTTTACTGCTGGAGCGATTATAATTTGGAAAGTCTCATAATGTAGGGATTTTAATTGCACACAAATCATCCATTCTTCACTTTTCTCTACGACCGATGGATTTTCCAGTATTTTAATAAAACTGATTCTCCACTCTAATTGTTGATAAAAACGATGATGCAAATGAAATTTTTTGACTCACGAAATAAGAAGCCTCTGCCATTGCCTCTCTCAAAGCCATTCTGCAAAAACATTGCGGCTCTACTAATTTACCTAAAAATTTTATGTTTTCCCTTCATTTACCTGGCTTATTATACATTAGAGCACGAGCACAGGTATTTCATGTTTATTCCGCGAGCTAGGGATTGGGGTAAAGATTGGGTAAAAAATATCAAGCGTCACCTCCTCCGCTTCGCTTGCTCAAGCAGGTCGAAATTACTATAACACGAAAACGTTCTATTTTGCACTGTTGTCACGTTTTTTGAGTTTCGAAATTAAAGTGATTTACAGGACGCTTTGATATTGGATTTGCAAATGTCCAAATGTCACATATGGGCCAAGGGAGTCACATTTTGGATTTATATGGGGGCCACATTTTAGGTCTTTGAAGGGGCCTACCGGGCATTTGCCCGGTTGCCCGGCGCCCCAGTCCGACACTGTCCATATGTATGGATTAAATTCATTTTAAGTGTATTTATGGACTTTTAGAAAACATTCTAAAACGGGTCGAATTTTTATGTAAAATTGACAATTTTTTGCATGAAAATAGTATGTTCCGCATTCACCCCCTCTGAATTATGGCTATCCCCCGAAAATTTCAAATTAGAAAGGGATCGTGTGGCACCTCGCTAAAGGATTCTGATTCTCTATTCACCAGGCTAAAGTTTTTTAAATTTGGTGCATCAATTACTGAGAAAATTAATTTTGAAAATATAAAATTTGGTTTATTTCTTGTAAACTCAATTGAGTTGCTAAATTATTGGTTTTAAAGAAAAATTTAAACTGATCGACTGTTGTTTTTAATACAAAATACCAGGAGCGAGCGTACAGACTTCTGCATATACTCGTATTTTGATATGCAAATGCAACGTCGGGCGCGGTTAGTACTTGGATGGGCAAGCCTCTCCAGGGAAACACAGCGTTCTCGCTCCATCTTCTAACGGCTTGTATATCAGCGCATGCGTAGAAGGTATGTAACATTAGGCGGGGGTTACATAGCGGATATACCATCCTTCGGAGGGGATGTAAAGCAGTCGGTCCCTTGTCTATTAAATGTTAGGCAAGTAAAAGATCCCTACTCTTCGATATAGAGAAGAGGTTTCCAGGTTGAGGGTAGCTCGTCTCCTGGCGTCGGAGATTGGCCTTAGTAGCGGAAATAGGCCGACGTTAAATAAATAATTAAAAAAAAAAATACAAAATACCCTTTACATAAAATGAGCAGAATCATAGATATATTAAGAATGTAGTTCTAATTTATTTGAATGTATTTCTAATTTATTTTATAATTAAATGAAATGTTTAAAATGACCGCCAGTTGCCTCTTGACAATAAGCAAGGCGATTTTTGAATTCTAGAGTGACATTTTTGTACGACCTCAGAACTTATTTGATGAATTTCTTCAGTTATCATATTTTTTAAATTTGCCATATTGTCATGGTCTATTAATATACACATTTGATTTTAAATAACCCTACAAAAAATAACAAAGAGTAATCAAATCGGGAAACCGATATGGCCATTAAATAATGGAAGACGTCCAATCCACTTGTTAGGGAAACTTCGTTTAAATAATTTTTCACCGTACGTGAATAATGCGATGGAGCTCCATCTCGTTGATACCAAATGCAATTGTCTATTTTATTTGAATAATTAACATAAGGAAAAGGTAGGTTTAATGTGTTCACTAAAAAGTTCGTCAAAAATCTAGATAAACATGGCGTTACGTGGGCCCTCAAAGAAATAAGGGACAATAATTTGATTATCTGATACCAGCCCAAACGTTTACTTTTTGAGGAAACTGTATGAGAACCTTTATCATCCAATGATGAATGAGGATTATCTCTGCTCCAATATCGACAGTTCTGGCGATTTACCGTTATGTTTAATTGAAATATGGCTTCATCAGAAAGAGCAATTTTATATATAATCTGCAAATCTGTTAGCATTCTGCTCATCATTAATTCACAGAATTCTCGCCTTCGTTCAGGATCATCCTCATTTAATTCCTGAACGAACTTAAATTTATAAGGATCGTTTCTTTTTCTAAAACGTGCAGAACCCATGATTTACTTACATCATTGTCGACAGCAAGTTGTGTAGTCGGTTTATGCGATGCGGATTTTCCTCAATTTCCTCCAGTACATCTAATTGTTTTTCTTCATCAAATTAAGACAGGGCCGGTTCTAGACATTTTTTAAGTGTTCAGTTCAGTTGACGCGTTCTACGGCTACGTAGTTCACAGGATTCAAGGTCTGGCCTTAAATCATGAATTTTTGGATATTTTTTATATCTCCAGTTTCACGAAATTTGTTTTCTATTTTACTGACTAGACTGTGATAGATGTTGACCAGGGTATTTATTACTAAATATTTCATAAATCTCCTTTTGAGCTCTTCTTTTGTTACCACATCCAATCATAATAATTAGAATATCTATTCTCTGAGTTTTGGATAAATGAGCCATAATTAAGTTGAATAAATAAAGAAATCTAAAAACATTATTATAAAATTATTAAAAACACTATGATGTGTGTGAGTAACTTAGAATAAAGTGACACTGATTGGAAACAAAAATATTCCACAGTCCACTTGATAGTCTTTAAGGCACAGTAAATGGTGTAACTTCATTAGGTTTGTTTACTAACTTCTTAGTGTCTACTTTAAAGAAACCACAATTTTATATTAAAAATAACAATAGATCAATTTCAACATTACTTTAAAGCCAGTGATTTAACAAACAATACCTCCACTGAGTATACAAGATATTAAAAAAAAATATTTTCAAAATTAATTTTCCCAGTAAATAATTCACCAAATTTAAAAACCCATTCTAATTTTAAAAAATTTGAGATACGTGGTAACAATTTAGAGGGGGTGAATGTGGGAGGTACTATTTTCATGCGAAAAATGGCAAGTTTAAATTAAAATTCAACTTATTTCAGGATTTTTCCGAAAAGTTCATAATTGTGCTTGAAATGAAATTAATTTCAACTTAACTAAGATGTAATTAGTTTCACGTTAATCTACCATGAAATTAATTTCACGTTAATTTAATTATCGTGAAATTAATTTCAACATAAAATTATTTTTGTACGTGGCTCCTTTGCGCTTCCGTAAGTAAGAAAAAAAGTTATTGTCAAAAACATTTCCCTATCGGATGTCTCTTTCTTGGAAATGGAAACCTTTATTTAAAATATGGCTGTAACTATACAATTTTAGACGTAGGTACCTATATTGTAATAATCTCTCTCTCCTTTAAATTATGAAGCTTATGATGCCCGAAAGACTTTGATAGCTCAAAGTGTTACCGGATTACAGGTATAAAATATTTCACCCTTATTATAGTATGGTTGTTTGCTTTTATCGTTCCAAGCCCACGAAATTACATAAGCCCGCCCTCTAAATGTTACATGCGTAGCACCTATTGGATAAAGCAATTTGGGGGCGTACACTTTTGGTTTAACCAAGGATATTAACTCGTTTGGATAACGTTACCTGTAGTGAGTTTTCTCCTTAATTTAACACATTTTTGTATTGGTTGCAAGCATTTATGTAGGTTAGTCCAAAATAAATGGGGAGACACGTATTTTTTAGAGGAGACCTCAATTGTAAGCAATCATTTTATAGTGAGGGCTAAAAAATACAAATTATTAAAAATGGTTTTCAACTGGCGTTTGGAAGGAGCAAAATTGAAAATTATAATAGATAGATAGATAGATAAGATTTATTCATCCACAAAGCTATACAAACATAATATAACTTATCTGACTAGTCAAAAGAAGAACAGTAATTTGACATAGAATACAAATACACAATAAGAACATTGTAAAAATTTAAGGATTTAAATATACAGTATAATCAGTTTCATGTCATTAAAAAAAACTGGTACACACACATAACAAAATGACATGCAATGTACATACATTTTATATTGAATCTATGGATATATGTATCCACAAGATGGAGAAAGTATATCTAATGCACATCTAATGGATGTGGAATTAACATTCCTAGCATACACATTTGTCGCCGACTTCCATATCTATTTCATATCCACTGAATGTACATAAATATATGCAATGTACATTCAGTGGATATGAAACACACATCATATACACAATCGCATATTTTATGAATATACATTACATATCCCTGAAGTAGTTTCCACGGATATCAAAACACTTATTAAACACTGCACTCGACGTGTTTTGCCCCAGTCATGTTGGCATCATCGGGAGATGATTAAAACGAACACATTCAAGGGATTTAATGTTCCTGGGAACTACTTCAGAGGTATCCATATAAGAATAAGAGGTAATAAAACACAGAAAATTTAACAAGAAATATATTTTATATAGGTAACTATTTTAAACATACACAAACTTTACAAAATAACCTAAATTATTACACAATATTTAAAATTTTCAATATTTACGTATACTTTTTTATTTTCCGGTAGTTTAACAAATTGTAAACATGTATAATACTATAGTTACTCATGTCCTACATATGTGTTTAAAACATTCTCAACCATCATAGTAAGTTATATAACATGAACGTATGTGATTTTATTCACTATATTTATAAAGTACATACCCATGCAATATGATTTGACATAACAGTAAATTTTTAGGCCTCTGTCACTTTGCGCCATCTTAACTAAACACACACCTGCCACAATCAGTTAAATATGAAACTTGCAAATGTTCTAACCCTAAAAGAGTATGTATTTACAAATCTAAAGAATGGCATTATAATAAATATACTTTTACATCATGGGAGCTTCATGCAAATGTAACAGCAAAATATAGCAATAAGCAAATATAAAATCCAGAGAATGAGACAGAGTTAATTTCCATCACACATAAACACTATGCACGCAACACTATAGGGCTTAATGGCTGCCAGCTGTTGCGAACTACAATCCGTAAAGAAATGATGCGTGATGCGCTGACGTACTACCCATAAATTAGTAGCACATGCGCATCAGATAATGAGATAAAATTCGTGTACGTGTATAATTTAATTATACCTTAATGGACATGTTATGTATAAATCTTTATGTATATAACTCCAGGAATATACAGTGTATATGACACTGATGGATGTCAGTAGCTGAATATACATTTTATATCATATGTATATTTAACAATACGTATTCAAATTCCAACATCTAATTCTAATAGATATGCTATGGATGTACATATCCATGAGATGTTATGTGGGAATTGATCTACATTCCTGCGTAATTCGTTGCCGCAAATCTGCAATGTTTTCTGGCGGGGTTTTGTATACAACTGACTTAAGGTGACCTCATAGAAAGAAATTTGTGCTGGTCAAGTCAGGGGATCTGGCTGGCCACTTAATAGGTCCTCTTCGTCCGATCCATATATTTGGGAACCTGTCGATAAGCCACTGGCGAACCGTCATACGATAATGAGATGGAGCCCCATCTTGCTGAAAGTAGATCAGTTCTTCACTTAAAATCAAATTGCCCTCTTCGTCATGCTGATTTCACAACGCATCTGCTTTTAAAAGGTCAATAATGTTTTCCAATAAATCGATGTAAATATCACCATTCAAATTTACGTCAATGAAGACTGGGCCAATAATGCAAAATTAGGTATACCCAGGTATACCCGCCCATACATTCAGCTTTTCGGGTGTTTAACTATATCTTCTCTGAAAAAGTGCTCCAGTAGCAACAGTTATGTTTATTCACAAATCCGTGTAAAACAAAATAAATGTGCACTCATCACTGAAACAAATATTTTTCACTAATAAGTTTCTGTTATTGTTAATAATACCCACATAACATCTCATGAATATGTACATCCATAGCATATGCACTAGGTGTTGAAATTTGAATATGTATATTTAACAATACATATTCAAATTCCAACGTCTAATTCTAATCTCTCCTAGCTAAAATCGAGTCACTAGGCCCCGTTTTGAGAAGGTTCTAAATGCATGTAATATTATTCCCTTAAATATAACGACTTTTAATATTTTCGTATTTCATTAAAATATCGACTTTTAAAGCTAGAATCCGAATGCAACTATTTTTATTTTTCATGGGTAATATTGAATTTTATAGGCGATTGTTAAAAAGTTCCGAAATAGGTTAAATTAGTAAATAAATGCGGAAATTATTTTTAAGATACCCTGCCTATATACGGGGTACCTCACTCTACCTCATCGTTGCGTTTATAATAATTACGTAGTAAATTATTTCATGCGCCACGAAACGCATGAATTTAGCATTTTGTGGTACCAATGACTTACATCCCATACAGCACAAGGACATCCTCAGAACATACTGGGGACAACTTTTCAGGATATATAGGATATCCTGGGAAGATCCCATTATCACCTTAGTATGTCCGTAGGATATCCAAATGGGACAGTTCGGGCTTTGCTGATGACGTCCACAGGACATCAGTACGGGTGTGTACAGGACGTCATCAGCTCTTATATGGGTTATGCCTGGGCTTTACTATGAGCGACCTGAGGACATTGATCAGACCTTATATAGGACATCCTTAATTTTTTTAGGGTTTATTGGATATTTCTAAAGACAGCAAGTAAGTAAATGTTTCCCTAAAAATACTTGCAATACGAAAAATAGAAAAAATTAAGAAATTCCCTAATTCGATTACACTTCTACCTAAGTACACTTGAAGAGTGCTCTGCACCGCAAATATCACCGCCGCGATTATCTAACGACACGTCAACCAAAATTTACTTTCTACAGAGTTATCCAAAAAATAATTTTCTAGTCGATAACAAAATTTATTTCCTGAACAATAGCAGTGACCCCCAGTTCCCTGAATTTATCCCCATAATCCAACTGCATTTCAGTTTGTTTTCCCACGTTGAGGAATACTCATGATGGCCCGTAGACAGCCCTAGTACAAAGATCTGTAACCTGACCAGACGAAGCGCTAAGATGACCAAAATCTGCATTGAAGCTTTCTAAATAATTTTTGTCTCTTGTATTTTAAAACTTGCTAATTTTCCAAGTTAGAGGATTTAGACCAGAATTTCTGTCACTTGGCAGGATTCTTTGAGAACAGTGTAGAAATAATTTCAAGTAAAGTTTTTTTCCACATTCATTTTATCTTAATTTCTGTTACTTATGTTATTATATTTATTATAATGTTAATACATACTGAGGGTATAGCTGCTTTCGTTCGGCAGAGTGATTCGTAATCATCCTATAACTCTTTAATCTATGGTAATCATATAAGTACCTACCCTGTTTCATATGTGCGTATACGTTCGTTCGTTGTTCGTTATGACTATTATTATAATATCCCTACCATGCAATTTTTTATCATATGAGCTGCTTTCGTTCAGCAGTGATTCGTAATCATAATCATAAGGAACCCGTTTTATGTGTTGTCTCTGTATAGCTACCACGCAATTTTTTTTTTTTTCATATGATTCTTGTTCATTGAAATTCTGTTTATATTATGTTCACTGCAAATGAAAGCAGCTGTTATTATGATCACTGAAATCATGTTTATATGTTCACTGCAAACGAAAGCACCTTATTATAGACATGACCATGAGGCCGATGGACCTGTCAATAGCACTGAACTCTACATAATAAATGGAAGACCAATACAGATATATGCGCGTGAACAAAATACGGCCTAAATGCGATTGAAGGTCGGCGGCATATGCGTCGCCGCAGTGGAAATCTAATATTGAAAGTATGTTGATGCTTGAGTCAGAATGCTTCTTGAAGACATTATGCGCCGACGCCATTATTCTTTGATTTGTCTCCCATAACGGGAGGTCTTGGATTAGTACAGAATTTCAGAGCCGTCGTCAAACGATTTCTCTCGTTTTTATCGATTGTTTTATTTAGCAGGTATTTACAGTTCGTGATAAGTTCATCAAACAATATATGGTCCGGAATCGTATTGTATATACTGTTTTGCAAGAATCGGGCCAAAGGTTTGTCATATTTTAAGCAAGTACCTTGTTCTTGCCTATTCTATAAAATATACTACTATCTAAATATCGGCGAGTTTTGGGATCTTTTCTTTTAACGTGGGTAATTTTGCCTGAACATTTTTCGATAGGCTATACTTTCCGAGATATCTACTTAACTGTACATGATAAATATATAGAATTCAGTGGAAATTTAGGATACGAAATTCTCTAACCTCACCTATTTTCCATAATTTCCGTTGCAAATTTTAAAGTTCATTGCTATTTGTTAATCTACCTAAATAATTTTAAACAATCCAACATTATTTGCATTACTGATATTGACTTGATCTATTCTAATTCCAATTTCAAAACAAAATAAGAGGTTATGTTTAATATATGCAATTATACCTATATTGTGTCCTTGTTGCTTTGTGTTTATACTTATAAGTGACCTTCCCAGTAATTCTTATTGATTTATATAGTATTATTTTCATATTACCAATCTTATTTTTTGTACTTATGTGTATTTTGTATTTATATATTATCATCATACATTAATAATTATTTTGCATATTAATATTATTTATGTTACAATTAATTACTTATTATTTCATAATAATAATTATATAGAAAAAACATTTACTTATCATCATAATAGCTTTTTTGTAATCTTTTATTACATGCCGGTAGGGTTGAAAATCAACTAAGCATGTTGAACCCTCATATCTTTTGTGTAACTTTATTGTAACACAATACATTTTTATTCTATTCTATTCTAAATTATATTTCGATCTCTGAGGTAGAAAATATGACTTCATTTTTTGGTGGACTCTATATATTCAACTCTCGCATCAATATGATCGTGCATTATCAAGAACGTTTACTAGAAAGAATTAAATAATTATGTTTTGGGAATGGCAACGTTTTATGTACGTTTCTTAATAAAAGTTAAGACAAAGGTTAACTATATAAGAAATGTCAATCTATACACGCGTATTTTTGATGATTTATGAAAAAAAGACATATTAAAAACACTTGCAATAGAAATAGAGCCGACCCTAGCGGGTTACACAATGCGATTGCGCCGAGACCTCCCGTCGCCATACTTGCGCGAGATTCAATTTTACATACAATTAGGAATAGACATTGGCATTCCATTTATATGGTACAGGTCAGTGGTTGAACCCTCATATCTTTTGTGTAACTTTGTAACACAATACATTTTTATTCTATTCTATTCTAAATTATATTTCGATCTCTGAGGTAGAAAATATGACTTCATTTTTTGGTGGACTCTATATTCAACTCTCATCAAAATGATCGTGCATTATCAAGAACGTTTACTAAAAAGAATTAAATAATTATGTTTTGGGAATGGCAACTTTTTTTGTTCTTTAATAAAAATTAAGACAATAAAGGTTAACTATATAAGAAATGTCATCTATATACGCGTATTTTTGATGATTTCTGAAAAAAAGACATATTAAAAACACTTGCAATAGAAATAGAGCCGGCCCTGGCAGGTTACACAATGCGATTGCGCCGAGACCTCCCGTCGCCATACTTGCGCGAGATTCAATTTTACATACAAATAGGAATAGACATTGGCATTCCATTTTTATAGTACAGTTCAGTGGTCAATAGCCAGTTTCAATATAAAGCAGGTACATACCTACATTTCTTATTAGCTTTGTTTTGGTTTAACAAGAACGGTTCTAGAACTGTTCCCATCATGCGCAGTAAAGAAACAGTCATGAGCAGCACACTAAAATTCATAATTTCTTAAACTGCGCAAGACGGGAACGGTTCTAGAACTCTGAAAATTTGGAACCAAAACAAACCTTCTATTTCATAAGTCAATGGTTACATTTACACCAGAATGACATCTGCAGTTAAGCGAAAAACATTAATTAAAAATATTGATTATGGTTTGGTCATGGATTTTTCTGATTTCTTTCAGTAAAATTAAGTTACTTATTTGAAATTTTACAATGAATTTCATAAAAGTAAACTTCTCTGTCCTTCGCAGCTTAACTATTTAAGTTAGAGAGGCACCCTTTCAGTAACTTCTGTAGGAAATATTCTCTTTTCTCATTCTCATTTCATTTAAGTCCATTATTTTCATAACGTTATTGGTATTGAAGCATTTTGAGTGAGAGGTAGCACACCACTTTTTCCTGTTTGATTTCTTATTTGGCATACCCCACGTTATTATTTTATTATTTAATATGTTTATTCTACTCTATGAAAGGGGAATAAATGAGCATTCCAGCCCATGCCCACGTTAGCTTCAAGTATTCCCCCTATCCCTGGGGTAGCAACCTGTAAGGACCTATACCACGGTCACAGTAAATGGTAGTAGTACCATAATTGCAATAAGGCTATAAAAAGATTTAAGTATTTCAAAGTTCGATGTCAAATATCCAAAAGCATAGTTGCAGCAACTTTAACGTCTTGTGTTTGTGAGTTAAACAGTACCTTATGACCCAGAGTCGACAGCTGCTGTTTAAATTGTAAAAACTACTAATTTTTCCACTTATAAACTGATTGTAAACTCTAGCGATGCCTTGGGTAGGTCTTTCGCTCCAACTGGCAACTAGTGAAATCCTCTCTGTATGTAGGGCAGTGTGAAATTGGCTACTGAACTGGAATAGAAATAGACTGGCAGGAAGTATGCAGGGAGGGGGGTGCTCGGTACCCCCTTGGGACATTTGAGCACTCCCTGGAGAAATTCCAACATTACTTCTGTGGGACTATTTTGCAAAATTTCAAATTATAAAGGAATTGGCACCACCTGAAATCCGATGAACACCCCCTACAAGTCCAGGCTACAGGCCTGGAAGTATATATATGGTTCAGTTTACCGCAAACAGCAGCATCGGGTGTGGATTCTGGATCGCACAATTAGTGGGTCAGTCCTCGTTTATGGAACGATCAGGGCTCGAAAAAATTTGAAATAAACGTCACCAGTAGATTTCAGAGAAGGCCGATAAATTTTTTTGATTCCTACAAATTGTCTTTTTTCTTCCCGTAGGTGTATGTATATATGTAGGATTGTTTGTTTTTAAACATATATGTACTTAGAGCTTATTCTAGGATCTGACTTATTAGTTGAATAAGTCTTCTTTGACATATAGAAACTATCACTAAAGGTGGAGCTTTCCCAACAAATTATGTTGTAAGATATGCGCGAATATGCCAACGCATAGAATATATTTAATAGCCCAGTTGCGTCTAAACTAGTTTTTATTTGTAATATGGCAAAGTAGGCCTTATTTAATTTGTTGCAAATATGTTCGATTTGGAGACTGAATAATAATTTACAATTAATATAGTTTCCAAGTAGTTTAACACTATCCGACAGACCTATGTCATCGTACAATGCTATATTATGCGGGAGGGGTCTGCATATAAAAATGTATAAACACCGTTTTTTTAGCATTTAATATTAATTTGTTTCTTTGTGACCAGATTCCCCAAGAGTAACTACTGCTTCTTGAAGCTCCTCAGGTATGTTGGCCGACAAAGTTACTGTAAAGTCATCGGCAAACATAGTTAGATATCCATTGCTTATGTCGACAAGTTGTTGATATACAGCATGAATAGTAATGGTCCTAAAACTAAACCCTGAGGAACTCCAAGTAGCAGTCCTTTTAACTTCGATTTTGTTCCATCTACTTTTACTTTCACCATTCGTCCTTCCATATATGATATAGTACCCAAGATAATATATTTCCCATGATACCGATACTATATAGTTTTCGTTTTAGAAACTCTTTATTTATACTGTCTAATGCTTTTGATTAATCGAATAGCAGGGAATATTTATACTGGTCTATACTTTGATAAACGTAGTCCAACAGGTGTGACACGTTGCCATTTCAGTCGATTTATTTGCCCGCAACTATTATATTGGAATATTGTTCTTTTCGATTGGCTTATTTGATAGTATACTAAAAACTGAAATTTTCCATATCGTGGCAGAGCTTTTTTTATATAAATTATATATTTACATATAAAAGTGTTGTATTATTTTTTAATTTTAACTAAGAAAATCAGACCTAACGTACAGTATAATTTTTATTGAGAATAATATTTTTACAACGTCATGTAGGTATTACAGTATAAAAATAAAAATATTAACATCACAAGGAACTATGCTTTAATTTGGGGATAATCTATAAGAACATTAATTAATATTACTTCTTATTAGTATGTACCTACATTTAAAAATATTGTTTAACGGGATCCACCAATCCTCTGCTCATAAACTTCTATTGTATCTGCATCCTCCATATCATAAGTGGCGGGAGTGTCTGTTTCATTTATGCAATATCCATTGAAGCGGAATCGTATGTGATTCATACCAAAACCAGAACGCTCACAGTATGCTATCATTAGTTTCTTGAAAGGTGTGGTCTTTTTACTTCTGAATTGTATTAAACTGTTATCAGGTCCAAGGACTCTTATGATAATGTGTTCGATTTCATTAGTCTTATTTTCGTCACCCATTGTATACTAAAATTTAAACAAAATATTATGTGACAACGATATAATCTGTATTGCACAGTTAGAAATGGCGTCACAGGAAAGAAGTACAATGTCCTTAGAGGCAGATACATATACTAAATCAGCAAAATGAAATGTCAGCACATTTATAAGTAGAACTGAGATGATTTTAAACCTAGACTACAGAATACTCATTCTTTCCCAATGTAAGATGGGGTATACAAAACGTTTTACACAGCCTATTATACTGTGCAGTGTCTTTTTAAATGCTGCTTTATTATCTATATTAACAATTTCCAATAGTCCTGGATGTTGAGATAAACTCAATTACACATTGAAAGTAATTACACATTCAATAATAATATATTAATAAGTTTATTACCAATAATTCTCCCACGACGAACAAGATGACCGCTTCGGCAAATGGCTGCTTCTAAAATCACTATAAATAACACAGAGGGCACTTTAACGATCTTGAGAGGGCACAGCAACAGAGGAACTTACTGCACCAATCGTAGCATGTTATTTGTTAGCCACTCATGCGACAGGAAATTTAAATTCAACCAATCGATATTCGTTTCCGCGGAGCTTTAAGCAACTACCTTTGTCAATTATTTGTCATCACAGTCATTGGTATACGGAACTCTCGCTTTTATTACACCTCAATAAAATCCTCTACCCATAAACGACCACAAATCAAGAAATAAACATTTATTGATCTATGTAAACGACAAACCCTAGTCGCCACCATGAAGCCGACATTTTGAATGTTTGAATCTTGGCTAAATATTTATAATCTGCAACTTCCAAATTCTGCAGATACTGATTTTTAGAAGAATCGGACTACAAATTACAATACTTCCGCTATTTTGATGACATATTTATAATTTGGGACCTAAAAAGTCTTCAGATACCTACCAATTTTTAGCAGAATCACTCACTAATGTGATCTAATACAATAAACAGTAATTAATTAGTTAACCCAGTTTTTAAGTATTTATAGTGCTTTCTTTATAGCTCCAAAACTGTCCATGTTTGGGCTTTGCGCATGTGGATTCTTATGATTAGGTTACCAAGTACTCTTTCCCACATTTTTAGCCACATTAACTGGATAAAACGTTATGATTAAATAAATAAATAGATACTACTCTGAATATTATTCTTTGTCCAGTGTCAATTTACATAATGAAATATGTAGAATCGGTAATGTTTCGTACCTATAGATATGTGATTCAAATTTTTTGTGAAAAGTATCCAGCTGTAATTTGCAGAAAATGCAAGAATTTCACTTAGGGAAAGATCACAAATATCCGTTAGCAAATCTTACATTCAGAGAATTTTAGTAAACAAGAACTTGCATCCATTCAAACCATGCTTGACGGAGATGACGCTCGTCGACTGGAGTTTTGTTTATTTGAGAAAATTGTTGAAAACTAATTCTTTCATCCAAATAGTCTATTTAGTGATGAATCAATATTCTCAACTAATGGGGAGGGAGGTTCACTCATAAAATTGTAGATGCTGGACTAAATAAGAGAATCTTAAACGTTTTCTCTCGTGTCCTTTAAACTTGGGGTGGTTATTCTCAACCCTATAGGGGCAGTCGAACCTGATGCAGTTTCTTATGACTTCAACAAAACTTAGACATTTCGAGCTTTTTCAGCATTTATTGCTGTTTTGGGTCGATTTTTTATATATGGGGAGGTAGTTTTTGCAACCCTTTGAGGGTGTGTTGTATATCTATTGTATGTAGGCTGCTGTTTAACCTTAATTTGTATAATTCGATTGATGAAGATAATATATTGTTTGAGTAGATAATGCAGTGTTTAATTTAGAGTTAACAAAAATTAATGTATCAACAAGCCGGATATCCTGCACATTTAACAATTCAAGTCAGAAAATGACTTGATGTTCACTTCCCAAGTGGATCAGCCACTATGGACCATAATAGCTTGGGTTGCGCAGTTACCTAACTTGTCACCATTATATTATTTCTTATGGAGACACTTAAAACAAAAAGTCTATGTCAACGGATAATATTGACTTCCTAGAACCACTACACTACAAGCGATGAAATGATAGCTTCCATGTACAAGGAATTTAAAACGCGGTTTGAAAAATGTGATCACTTGGAGGTCTACATATTGAATACTTCTTGCTTTGATTGCGTAAACTAGTGAAGGTTTTTAAGCTGATTTTCAATTCTAGTTTATTATATTTCTACTTTCATGTTTTTTGTATCGTGAGAAGAAAACCCTGCGTCAACAATTTAATTAAATGTCTTCATAAAATCTTTATTTTATGTTAGTTACAAAATTACGAAGTCAATTTTCTGTGAAAGGCTGTGACTAAACCCTATATTTAAGTCACTTTGCTTAATCAAAATCTTACATTTTTTACATTACATTATATCACAAATCTGACCCTTGCACATGGCTTTCCAGGAGAAGCAATAACACTTATCAAGAATATGATTTTCTTGAAAATCAATAATAAAACAATTTACAAGGCACCCGCTGCTGTTTCCAATAAATGGAACCATTCTTCCTGCCAGTTCATTTCAATTCCAGTCCAGTAGCCATTAAAAGTAGTTCACATGAACATGAATGAACACAATAAGGAGTTAATCGATAGCTTTTCCGTTACATGAATCAAGTAGCAGGACAAGATGGGGACATCCCTTACAAGGGCGACAACAGGGGAGACCTAGGGAGACATCTATAATAGGCCACGAGATAGGACATATCTTTTGTAGAAAACGTTCTTTTTCATCTTATTTAGATAAATCCATTATTATCATAACGTTCATAGTCTTGAAGCACTCCGAGTGAGAGGTAACACATTCTTCCTGTTTGTAATTTTTTCTTACATATCCCACAATTACTTCCATTATTTTTTTATCTTCTATCTAATTGTATTGAGGTTATTAAAAAAGAATCATCTAAAGACTCGACGTCAAATTTCCACAAGTGCAGTTTGCAGTTGCAACTTTAACAGTCTTGTGTCTGCGAGTCAAATAGTACCTTATGACTCAGAGTGAACAGCTATTGCTTAAATAGTAGAAACTAAGGAGAAAATTATTACACTAATTTTTCTCCCTTATATACTCACGGTTGTAAACTCTAGCGTCTTGTGCTCATCCAACTGGCAACCAGCGCAGTCCTCTGTGTAGGTATTGGGCAGTGTGAAATTGACTACTGGACTGAAATTGAAGTAGACTGGCAGTTCAGTTTACTGGAAACAGCAGCGTCGGGTGTAATGAAGTTGGATTCTGAATTTCACAAGAAGTGGATCAGTCCTTGTTGATAGAACGATCAATGCTCGAAAAAATTTCCTTCGGATAAACTTTAAACCAACAAAAGCAAACATGGCATGAGTATATATACGACTCCTACCAGACCCGTAGCCACAAGGAAATTTTAGGGGTGCTGACTTGATTTCAGAGAAAACTAATACATTTTTTAAAACCTTACCAGGGGGCGCTGGGGGTCCCAACTAGTAATACCGAATAGTAAGGAAGTGTTTGTAAATATTACTAATGGTAATAATATAACACATAATTGTTTATTTGTGGAATATTCAGATATCTTATTTTTTATTGGGTATTTCTCCACTGAAATATTTTAAAAAATTTTATTGAAAAAACCTCTACGCCAAATGTATCAGACAGAAGTTGGTTCTGTCTGTAACAATTAAGTATTCAAGAACCAACCTCGGTCTGATCCATTTGGTACAGAGGTTATTTCTTTAAAATTTTTAAATATTTTTCAGTGGCCAAATACTTACCCAATAAAAAGTAAGAAAATTACTAATACATTTGTAAAAGCAATTGGAGTTACAAGATGCAAACAAAGTAAAAATTGATGCTTTATTGTGTGTTTTAATTTCAATTTATTTCTAGGTTATATAAAAGTGTTATATTACATTTTAATTTGAAGTTACAAAATCAGGCCTAAAGTAAAGTCAAATTTTGACTGGAAATAAACTTTTTAAAATGTCATGTTTTACAGCATAAAAGTAAAAAAGCGAACAACGAACTACTTTGACTTGAATATAATGTATTAGAATAGTAAATAATTATTACTAAGGGGTTAAACAAAATCCACCAATTGTTTGCTGGTAAACCTCGATCATATCTTCCTCCTCCATTTCTAACGAGGCAGGTGTGTCTGTTTCATGTATGCGATATCCATTGAAGCAGAAT
Organism: Stenurella melanura; assembly: GCA_963583905.1. NCBI lineage: Eukaryota > Metazoa > Arthropoda > Insecta > Coleoptera > Cerambycidae > Stenurella > Stenurella melanura. The sequence goes on along the minus strand of OY757318.1, from coordinate 25,848,505 downwards.
CGTATATCACCCATACCAAAACCAGAACGCTCACAGTATGCATCCATTAGTTTCTTTAATTCAGATATTTTCTTCATTTTAAATCTTAGGATAGAAGTATCTGGCCCAAGGACTCTTAGGATGATGCGTTCGACTTCATTAGTCTTTTGTTCGTCAGCTACGTCAGCCATATTGTACTAAAATTAAAAACAAAATACTTATCAACTGACAACAATAATTTGTACTGCACAATTACAAGGGCGGCGTAGAAAAGAAGTACAAGGTTCTTACAAGCAAACACTCTAATTCCGCAAATTGAAACATCGGCACAGTTACAAGTAGAACGGTAATTTTTTACTTTAAGCCTTTTTAATTTTTAACTTTTTTTTTGTACACATGTTATAAATATATGTTTATTAAGTGTTTTTAATCAATTGATTTCTGCGCAAATGTATAGAAATCCAAAAAAAAATAGTATACTTTTGAAATGTTTAAATAAAATTTTTTTTTGGGAATTCAATTTATGTTATAGTGTGAATTTTATTTTTACGTGAGGGGGTTTACGCCCCCACCGGGGCGTCGCCCCCGGCCCCACCGGGGGCTGCGCCCCCTGAACCCCCAATTTATACCAAGACTATATTTTTGTGAATAAAAACCCTATCGACTACAAGTGTCAAACATCGACACTGCAGATACTTTCCTTATAATAACATTAACATTAACTTATTTATTTACTTGTTCAGCTAAATAGAGAAAATTTTAATTTGAAGATTAATATTGATAAGGAAAGTGTTTGTATAAATAGGTACCTATGTTAGTGTTACACTTTCGTTAAGATTTTTTCGAATAAAGTTTTTGACATCTAAATAACGACAAATTGCCAGAAATAGTGGGGACTAATGTGGAACCACATTTTGGGCACTTCTGATATCACGAAAATAAAATATTAGCAATTCTTTCGACGCTTTGGTGTTATAAAAAGTGACGCGACGTAGGTAATATCGCAATTGTCACACAAATTAAAGTCACAACTTGGCAGAGGCAAGTTGACGGCGCCGTCACCGAACACAGTTTGGTATAAAGAAACGAACACTTATTGGAATTATTACAATAATGACAACGTTGACAATCGAATGCCGCCAATGTATTGACGGGATTAAGTGACAATATGAATTTTAAGTATTAAAGATGTTTATACTTTGTAACCATTTGTGCAACATATACTTAATGGCGAAGAATGTGTTTTTGGGATTCTGTAGAGTATGTAAGTACCTTCCTATTGTCTGTAAGTGAGAAGTGGATAAAGTAAAAAATAACCAGCGGAACTGAAGTGAATTTAAACCTCGATTACAGAATACCCATTCTTTCCTAGTGTAAAACTGAGTACCTATATCAGAAGTTTTACACTAAGTACCTACAGTTACTGTGCAATGTTTTTCAAACGTTATTTTGTTTATTAACAATTTCCAACACTTCTGGATGCTGGGGCTAAATTTATTATGAAGGTAATTACATATTTTTTGAATAAAAATATATTAATAAGTTTATTACCAATAATTCTCCTGTGATGAACGAGATAATGGAAGATGACGCACTTGCAGGATGTATAACACTGAGAGTACAGCAAAATGGCCAAAATGTACTTATTAGGAATTCTCTACAAGAATTTAATGCACCAATTGTAACATCTTATTTGTTAGACAATCACGCAACAGGAAATTTAAATTCACCCAATCGACAATCGATATAGTTTTAGAGGAAATCTTAGTTAGGACCAATCAGAAATCACTAGGCGGCAATATTTGAATTACATAAATATTTTGCTCAAATGAATCTTTTTTGAGAAAGTTTTAAGCAACTATGTACCTTACTAATTATAATAATTATTTGTCATCAGTATACAGTGAACTCTTACATACAGGGTGTTTCACGTTTTACGAGGAAACAAACATGCTGCTTTAATGGCAGATATAGATGAGGACACCAAAAGTAATCATAATCACCCACAGAAAAACTAGCTGGGCCCTCGTTGCTTAAATAGAGAGTGCTTTATGTAATTTTGCCAAGATTTTTTTTTTGGTATGATGTAAAAGGAAAGGAATATTAAGTTATTTGGCACATATGATACACTAGTAATCTTGAATGAGTGCTTGTATCACACACAAAAAAATTCAGGTCCGGACTTGAAAAAAAAAAAATGTTTTTGTTATTCTTCAAGAAAACAATACCCTGTATATGTTTTTCTTAAATTTCAATATGAATTTTTTTTTTATATTTTATATCACAGAAAAACTATATCGTGTCATTTGTATCGAATAAAATAACAATTAATTAATTAACCATTAATTACGGATTATTATTAGTGGTATAGTAGAAAAAATAACATTATTATGAAATTACAAGTATTTTATTTTTTTGTTTATTTCTGTACGATGAATAGGATTAAAAATATGATAGTTTGAAAATGGCGCTCGAACGTTTATCAGTCGCGGTACAATGTTTAAATCTCAAATGTGTCAGAAACAATCAATATGTCAAAAACACATAATAGAAATTAAAGGATTTGAAGTATTCTATTATAGAATTATTTTTCTATCCGTGCAGCTTGAAAGATAACAACGTTATGTGAAAAACAATAAGTGCTGCTTTGTAATTTTTTTTTAAAGAAGTTTAGGATTCTGCTGTTGTGATTGGCCATATAACGAAAATTCAAAATTTGTACCAATTAACCATTAAGTATTAACATTTTCTAATTTTTTGGCGTTTTTAAAGCAGTTGCTTTAAAAATATACCTACTTTAAATTAAGAATAATATTACGATTTTGCTGAAAAAATTTATTTTTTTGTAAATAACTCCAAAACAATTGCATTACATTACAATATAGAAATATGAAGCTTAAGAAGCGATATATTAATTTGTTTTTTGTGTTTTAAAATATTTGTAGAATTAATAGTTTCGAAAATATGGCAGTACAAATGTGGTTTGAATTTTTAGTGGCAAAGAAATAAGTACATTTAAATCTCATATTTCTTCAAAACTTTTAACAAATTGAAGCTCTTAAAATTAGCTAGAGCATATTGGTAAAACTATATATTAATAAAAACTGCTACAAATTGTTAAATTTCTATTCTATGGCCAATGACAGCAGGAAAATCCTACATTTTTTTATTTAAAAAAATTACAAAGCACTCATTGCCTTTCACATCGTTATTTTTCAAGCCGACAGATATAAAAAAAACAAGCTAACCATTATACTCTTCGCCGATTGACTACACTTGTTATATAATTGTTGCACATTCTATAGGATACTTTTCGCAGTTTTTTTTTGTAAATGATATTAATTTCAAACATTTTTTGTTTAATTACAGAAGAAGATAGGGTTCTTCCTCTAGCTAGCACTAACTTACTGTCCAAATTTCAATTCGATCGGAATTTTCGTTCTTAAGTTATTGTGCTTACAAGAAACGTGCCGGACCGACAGACATACACACGGATGGACTGATAGACAGACAGACAGACAGACGGACGGACATTTTGAAAATTGTTCAGAATTCGATCACCAACACAGTGACATGAAATTTTTTTCTCTACGAACAATATTGCGGGTTTCAGAAATGTGCCGATCGAATGCAAATACATAAACATTCGAGCACCATTTTAACACTATTCATATTTTTAAAAGAATTCATCGTACAGATGAAATAAACAAAAAACAAAATACTTGTAATTTAATAATCTTGTTCTTTGTACCTTATCACTTTTTTCATAAATGTAAGACTTTTAAGCTCGCTTTTAAGTTATATACGAAAGACAGTCTTAAGGTACCAATTTTTTAAAGCTAAAATCGTTATTTTCAAATCGTTATAACTTTTGGAAAATATAAATTTTGATGAAAAATGTAAACCACCTTTTTCTTTTACAGTAAGATTCTGTATCAGATTCGGTAGTTACTATTTTACTTTTTTGTCCAACCCTCCAGAAGGGGTGGGAACAACCCCCAAGTAAAAAGCGGTAAATTTTAAAGAATACATTTTTTTGTGAAACTCAATGCAAAAAAAAAACATTCAAATCCATTCATTATAGCTGGGTTCCGTCATTTTTCATTATTAATGACTAATTGCACTGCACTAATTTGTCCTATTGTCATTCCTCACAACTTAATAAAAATAAACAGCCTTTACCTACCTACAAAGTAAAAAGCAACAAGTTTCGTTCACAAACTGTAAATAACAAAGGCACACGGAGTAGATACTAAAGAATGAATGTGTCGAAGTTAAACATTTGATCACATCAAAGATCAGAGCGAAAATAAACTTGTAGCATTCATTCATTTGGTTTCAAAAAATCTTTAAATAAAAGTATCGTTTACAAAATGTGTCAATCACGTGTTTATGATAAACCTAATAGCTTTAAAACCATTATACAAAATATTTGACCTGAGTACCTATCATATGGGTCGGGACAGAATTACAATTTATGAGGGGTTGCTTTCTCTTTTCTATGAAGAGTCAAATGGCATAAAAACTTAAGAATGCTTGCTACAAACCAAAATAAAGCGTAAGCTTAATACAATCTTATATCAGCAGATAAGCCACACTAACTCGCCTGACTTTTTATGTTCTAACCCTTCCTGGGGGGGTAATTACCACCTCTACCCCCCCCCCCCCTTTATCTATGCGCTTGCAAGTCCAATCCACATGGTGATAACTAAACAATGCCTTTAACCGTTAAGAATCAATTAGTTGTGCCTATTGATCACAGAGTAGCCTTACTTCAAAATGACAACTATTAAAAAACTTATAAACAAATGATACTATGATCAGTAGTGACAACTTTAAACAATGACTTCAAACGTTAAATCAGATAGTTGTCCCTATTAATGAATACGTTTTATGACAATATCTGCATTTTTTGTTTTTCGTACAATTATTATATTGAAAGTTTGCTATACTATGTGCATTATTGATATGTAATAAAGTTGCTACCATTCTTGTTATTGTTAATAGGTAGGTTGCTGTTTTAGTTCTTAATAAATGAGAGGAATGAAATAGATTCTTGATCTATTATTCTATTTATTTTAGCCCCTCTGTAAAAATTGGTAATAAAAACATAATAATCATTACTGAAAAAAAAAGTAAACACCTATTTTAATAGTGGAAGCATTTTTTGCGCATATCATTCATGTATATTTTCTAAAGTCTCATATTGCATTATTTAGTTGAATTTATTTCGAATGCGGCAAAAGTGTGGCAAAAGAATTAATGCAGCTACTTTGTTCAGTTTTTTATGTACTTTTCGAATTTAATAGTGAAATTTAAAAAAACCATATACAGGGTATTGTTTTCTTGAAGAACAACCAAAACATTTTTTTTGAGTCCGGACCTGGATTTTTTTGTGTGCTTGATACAAGTACTTATTCAGAATCACTAGTGTATTATATGTGCCAAATATTATTATTCCATTCCTTTGCAAGGTAACAGCCAAAAGAAATCTTGGTAAAAATACATATTTCAGCAATGAGGGCAAAACCAGTCATTTTAATGGCTGATTATGATTGCCCTCGATGTCCTCTATCTGCCATTAAAGCATGTCCGTTTCCTCATAAAACATCCTGTATATGACACGTATGATTTTAGGATGTCAGTTGCAGAGGTCGGAATTATCTATCGGGTATGAAGTAAAACCAGGGTTGGCTTTAGGTGGTTATGTGTCAGCGTATAAAGATTTGCATGCATGTGAAACAATATCTTACCTTGAAAATTTGTTTAGCGAATTCCATAATATCCAAAGTTCATAAAGTCAATATATTATAAACATTCACTCGAAGAGAACTGGATGTGTAGGGGGACGTACTTACTACTGAAATAACACGCATAAGTATTTTTTATTGCCGATTACAAGAATAAAAGTATATTACTATCTATTCTAAATGTTTTTAAACTTCAGCATCTTTCGTTGAAAATCCATTTATATCTCAAGAAGGACTGCTCGATGTCGACATATGTAACTGGGGTATACTTAAAATATGTAACCTTTCGCAGTCACCACATTTATGGCTGGTGTAGCAAAGTTTACTTCTTTGCCATTTAAAAGGTTTATTACATCTGTCATCGCAACAAATCGGGGATTTATTTAAACACTTTGGAATTGTCTTTGTATCCTCGCAGTAATATCTCTCTGTATTTGAAAAATATTATGACGAAGATCAAACACAATATTTATTACATACACTGTAGTAAATTCTGACGTTGGCAGATATTGAAGGTCCTATGTGGCTAGTGGAATTTGTAAAAAACATCCGTGTATGGTTTTCAGATTTTCTTGAACAGTTGGATCCATAAATGCCTGTTGCGTCTGTGAAATAGCAACTGCAACATTTGGGTTTAACTGCTGTATTACGGATTTCTAAAATGATGATTTTTAAAACGAGAGTAATAGTATTTGGTAGAATTTCGTGAAACAACCGTATAGGACTTGGTGCTTTAAGAAAAAAACTTTCTTTACACTAGCTATTAATTTATCATCATTAGGGTAGCATCTCTTAATAGTTTCAGCAATCCTATGAAGTCAATCAAGAATCAAGTGTCTGCTCATTGCAGAATTTTCCTCCTATACACCCACTAAAACATTTGCTCCCTTGAACCTGCAAGCATTGATTGTTTCATCCACATTAAGCCAGATGTACTTTCCATTAAGCCCAGAAGAAATTTGCCCTTACAAACTCACGGTTTTGAACTCTAATAATGCCTTGGGTAGGTCTTGAGCTTCGACTGGCAATCAGCACAGTCCTTTCTCTAGGTAGGGCAGTATGAAATTTATTACTGAACTGGAATTGAAATTGATTGGTTAGAAGTATGATTAATTTTAATGGAAATAGCAGCATCAAGTTACCTAGGAGTTATTTTTCATAAAAAAAACTGACCTGGAACACCTACATCCAGTATCACACAGAAAGCAACAATTGCCCCAGGTACAGGCAGATGTGTGGGATAAATTAGGGGTTAAATCTTAAGACAACTCTATATGGTTATACACTTGGATAATAAGACCCATGATAACCAACGGATCAGTGGCATGGTGAACTAAGACATTACAATTGTGCGTAAAAATACTATAAGTGGCAACGGTAGCATACAAAGGCTGAATTGCCTGTGCCTCATGGGGGCCATAAAACTGCTCCCATAGCACTGTCGGAGTCTTTCTACACCTGCCTTGACTACACATTTACTCAAGGAGAAACTTGTTCAGTGGTGCATAGGCTAATGCAACGCAGATAAGCTGCACAGAAAAGAGTACCAAAAGTTATACTTTCGTTATTGTTTCATCCCTTTCTCTATGATGTTTTAGATTACCTCATCCACACAAGTTTTGTTATATGGCTTAAAAACATTTGAAAAACTTATACTGATCCCACATCATGTATAGATTTACAAGAAGCCATTTGACAGAACTATTGTAATATAGTAAAATGTTCCTTAACCAGAAATAAATTGTATGTGTTCTTATCGTATTTCAGGGGGTGCCAATGCCTTTATAATTTAGGAAAATATGCAAAATAGTGCCTTAGACGTAATGTTGAAATTTCTTCAGGGGGAGCTCAAATCTTCCCAGGGGGTGCCAGACATCCCCTGGCACCCCCCGGGCTACAGGCCTGATAGCATTAATGTAATGTGTGATTTAGGAATCTCTTCAGACTCCAAGTTGTAAAGCTCCGAAAGTTCTTGAATTAATTAAAAGACACACTAGAGAATTCAGTAACGTTTTTACCATAAAAACATTATATGCCTCACTAGTTATACCTCATCTTTAAAAAAAAAAAAATTCAATGGAATGATGGTGCGTGTGATAGCTTATTTGAAAGGGTTTATCTATCCATCAATATAAGATTTTTTAATTTCTCTAAATTTTTTATTGAAAAATATTACATTTTTAATGTTACTAAGTAAAGAAAAGAACATGAAACAGTTTAAATCAAATGTTCAAACTGGGCGCCCCCTTGCTTCTTGACAATAATGGAGGCGTTGCTGAAATTCTTCTACATTTTATATCGTTTCCGTGTCAACTCGGGAGAACGGGCAGGCCACTCAATTTCACCGGGTCTACTGATCCACCTATTGGGAAAAATTTGATTGAGATAGGCTCTTGCTTCCAAGTCAAAATGTGGTGTAGCTCCGTCTTGCTGATACCAAATATTTCTATCAGTTTCATTAAGATTGTCAACATCTGGGAAAAGTATTCTTAAGTCTGGAACTAAAAAATTTTGCAAGAAATCCAAGTAATGCGTGCCAGTTAATATGTTATCAAAGAAACATGGTCCGACAATTTGAGAATTTATAATTCCAGCCGAAACGTTCAACTTCTCAGGATATTGAGTATTGGCCTCCATCATCCAGTGTGGATTTTCTGTATCTACAGTTCTGTTTCTTGACTGTTCCATTTAAGACGAATGTTGCCTCATCAGAAAAAAAATGTTATTTATAAATAACAGATCATCTTGGCATCTATTTGTCATGATTTCGCAAAATTTCAATTGGCGATCAGGGTCATCGTCTTTAAGTTCTTGAACCAAATGAATTTTATATGGGGGGTATTTTTCATTTTTTAGAAGACGTTTTACTAACATCATTATCAGCGGCAACTTGTCTTGTAGGTTTATGTGGATTATATTGAATATCTAACAATATAATCAATTCTTATAATAATAATAATAATATCTTTATTTTCATAGGACCCTATTAAGGGTATAGAAATATAGTCATAAAATTATAAAACATTGTAAAATATAGTAAAACATGTAATTCAAGACGAAACCATAGTGTAGTAAACAGAATATAGAACAATAAATAAGACGAGAATTGCTAATATTACTAAGTACGCTCCTGAAAACTAGTACAACTTAAATATTCTTTTATGGAATAAAAGCTGTGACTGATTAAAGTGGCTCGAACTATGCTCTTAAAGAGGTGAATGCTATTTATACTTTTTATGTTTATAGGGGGTTTATTATATAGCTTGATGGACATGACATTGGGACCATTTGCTACAATTGACAGTTTGTGTTCGGGAATCGTCAGATTTTGACTGATCCTTAAATCAGTTAAAGTTAAATTTCTCGGCGTTTATCTTGATCCCAAATTAAACTGGGGCCACCATACAAAATTTCTGGCAAATAAAATGAGCAAAAACATATTTGTCCTAAGAATGCTGAACAATATCGTACCCATAAATATCTTAATAATAGCATACCATTCATTAATTGTATCACAAATGGCGTATGGTCTGATAAGCTGGGGCCACGCACCACAATCCACTAGAATATTTGGTTTGCAAAGAAAATCAATTAGAATAATCTCCAACTTGGGCTACAGAGACGAGGTTAAACAAAAATTTATTCAACTCAAACTTTTAACATTTCCTTCATTGTATATATACACATGTTTAATGTTCGTCCATAAAAATGTACACTTGTTCGAAAAAAAAGGAGACAATAATAAATACAATACTCGCAACGAACAAAACATAAAAATTAAGTATAATAGGTTAAAATCCAGTGATACAATTATTACGGCCCATTATTCTTTAATAAAATCCCGGTATACATAAGAAACCTCCCAGAGTTGAAATACAAACAAATAATAAAAAATTTCTTAGTCAAAAATGCATTTTATAACATAAACGAATTTTTAAATTGTGACGTTTCAGACATGTGATATTCGTGATATTTAATGTAATAATTATCGTAAGGATTAGTGTATTTTATGGAATAATCGTGACACGTATTTTATATATATATATATATGTATATATTATTTTTTCTCATATTACAAACTGACTTGTGTAAAACATCTTCATGTTAACAGCACCAATAAAATGATTTGAATCATGCTCAGTAAAGTTATCCCTGGGAATATAGTTCCCATAATGAGACTTTACATAGGACACACATCTGAGTATGCAAAGGGATGGTATTGTTAAAATATCAAGTTCTTTAAATAGAGTTCTGCAGGAATGACGTATGTTTTTAAAGGTCATAGTACGTAAAATCTTTTTCTCCAGTATAAGGATTTCATTTATGCGACTGCAGTTACCCCAGCAGATAACACAATAATTAAGGCTAGATTGTACATATGCATAATAATACATTTTTAATATATCTATATTGACAAATTTTCTCATCTGCCATATAAGAAAGCAATGTGTAGATAATTTGGATAGTAAAGAGTCAATGTGATCATTCCATGTTAAATTAGAGTCGATATGTACACCAAGGTATTTTATAGCATCGTTTTGTATGATGGTTTTATTAGTAGCTCTTACTAATAAGTTGATGTCAAGCTGCTTTGTAGAGAATACTATTAGGTTGGTTTTTAAATTATTTAAAGCTAAGCCGTTAGTCGAGCAATAATTCTCCATCAGGGAGACTGTGGTATTTGTTTTTGTAGATAATATATTGATGTTACTCTCACTGACAGCGGTAACTGCATCATCTGCGAATAGGGAAATAAATGTGTCATGCAGAGAGGGGACAACATCATTGAAAAATACAATAAATAATAAGGGGCCCAACACACTCCCTTGGGGAACCCCCGTAGCCACCTGTCTGGGTCTAGAAACATAGTTTTTCCCATTTTGGCTCAAAATTACTTTTTGTTGCCGATCTACCAAATAAGTTTTTAACCAAGTTAGAGCAGGTCCTCTAACACCGTACCTACTAAGTTTGTTCAGGAGCAAGTCTTGTTGAATCGTGTCAAATGCGCGTGTTAGATCGAAGAAAACACATGCACTTTTATTTTTATCTTCAAAACTATTTAATATAAAATTATATAGGGATAGTACTGCATCTTGCGTTGCCACACCTTTCCGGAAACCGAACTGATTGTCGGTAAGTATCTTTTTATATGTTAAAAAATTGTATAGCCTATTGTGGTATGCTTTCTCATATAATTTAGAAAAGACTGAGAGCAGGGCAATACCCCTATAATTAGAAAAAAGTGATTTATCATTTTTCTTGTGTAAAGGGATACTTAGAGAGCTTTTCAAGACACGAGGAAATAATCCTTCCTGGAAAGACATATTTATTAGGGTAGTTAAGGGTAGGGTAGGGAGTCCGGCATTTGGATGGGTGAACCAGTGTATCCGTCTATTAGTCCGCCTTAAGTCGCTTAGTAAGGTGGCGCCGATAGCACAGGGCAACTGTCTTCGCTGCAGAGAAGACCCCAAGGGCTATTGGCCTGCCAGAAAGGCGGTGAGATGGCCGGGGGCGCGTCAAAGTTGATAGCCGATGACCGTGGTTTGGAGTCCACGCAAAACTGTAGATCCCTACGAGCACAATGGGCCTTGAGGCCTGAGTGTTGTAGTAAAACATATCCACTAATGTAAGGGTTCAATTATATAATCTACAACACTTAATAACAGTGAACAAGGTATTTCATCATCCCCTGCGGAATTCTTGGAAGATACAGATTTAATGATTAATATAAGTTCATCAGTAGTAATTGGTGACAAAAAAATGAGGTTCGTGATGTTTCAATATTAGCTGTATTAGTGGTGGTCATGCTCTGTGTTAACTGCTCTATAGATTTGATAAAAAACGCATTAAATGCCTCAGCAGCATGATGCATATCTGTTATATTAGTCCCGTTAGAATCCATAAATGAATGTGGCAGTTGATTTTGTACGCGATTGTTGCATTGGCTCTTGATTATTTGCCATGCTGTTTTGGACTTGTGTTTAGAATTTACGAATAAAGACTCATTATAATTTTTTATGGCGTGTTCATTTTTTGTAAGATGGTTTTTTTTCAAAATATTGTACCTAAGGAGGACATCGTCATCCCTTGTAAATATGTATGTCTTATGCAAGTCTCTTATAAAAACTCCCTCATTAATAATATCAGCTATTATCCATGGTTTTTTGGATTTTGTATTGGGTTTGATTTTACACATTTCGAGTGGGAAAGCCATCAGGTTCAAAAATATATTGTGAAATGATTCAAACTTTTAGCTTCAGCATCACCATGACCAGCTAAGAAATCCCAAGTTTCTGTAGATAATAAGAATTTAAGATAAGTGATGTTATTTTCACAGTTAAAAAATCTTTGTAGAGTGTACGTGCATTTATTTTCAATTTCTGAATGATATTGATAACATACACATGGCATAAAATGATCTGAGAGATCGCAGTAAATAATTTGAGGGTTAAGTAAATCTACACTGATATTTAAAAATATGTTATCAATAATAGTTTTACTCGTATTTTGTATACGTGTAAAATCGTTTATAGACATATTTAAGTTGTACGATTTGAAAATATTAAGTAATCTTTTAGCTCTATTATTTTCAAACTGACAGTCCGAATTTGTGTAAAAATTAGTGTTAAAATCACCACACATAAATGCCGGACAATTTGGTCTATCCAAGTTATTAAGCAACTCGTCAATATTTAGTACAAAGGAATTAAAATCAGACGCCGGTGTTCTATAAAAACGACCAACAACAATACTAATGTTTTTTAAAAGAACTTCTATAAGGGCATATTCAAATACTTCATCAATTTTTGCTATAGTGGAAGGTACGATTTTAAAATCCAAATTATTTCTAATAAAAATGGCCACTCCGCCATGAGAGGATGCACTTCTGCAGAAGTAATCTGTTAACTTGTACGAATATGGTTGTATAAGATTAATTTCACAAGATGTACATTTGGTTTCAGTAACACAAACAATCTCGGGGAAGTCTATAGAGTGTAATAATAGATCAAGTTGATCAATTTTGTTATGAATACTTCTTATATTTATGTGGCACACCCTTACATGGTCCCTCGCTGTTGTTAATGTTGCCTCTTCTTTATGGACTATTAAATTAGCCTGGTTATTTATAAAAAATTACCTTGATTGTAATGCCTATATTTTTCAAAGTTAAACCACTTAAAACCAACAGATTTTGGCCAGAATTCTGGTTTGTACATTTCTTCTTTCATATTGAAGGGTGCACTTACTACAAAACATTTGTTGATTCTGTCGTCTGTATTTAATTCCTTAACAGTAATTTCAAGATCTTTGAATGCGGGTTTTCTCAGTATAAATTGCTTTATATCATTTTCTTCACAGATTCTTTTGAATCTTCACAGATTCTTTTGAATCTTCACAGATTCTTTTGCATCTTTTCATCATCTAAAATACGTTTCCTATCAGATTTATTAATATCTGTGGCATTTCAAATTTACGAAATTTGTTTTCTACTCTACTAACCGTAGACAAAGAAATGCAGCGGTCAGGTTACTTAGTATTGATGATTTCGCATACCTGTTTCTGTGTTCTTGTTTTATCACCACATACTAATGATATCAAAGGGCTTCGATGATACTGTACTACAGTGGTTTTGCAGCTATTTGAAAAACCGAACTCTAAAAGTTGTACTGGAGGATAACAATGAATCACAATTAGGTCCTGTTAATAAGGGGGTACAGGGTAGCATTCTCGTGCCAATATTGTTTTCTATGTATATTTTTTATTTACCCACCTGCATTAACCATTGCAATATACACTCGTGTGCGGACGATGTCCAATTATATAAATCTTGTCCCACATCACAGTTAAATGAAACTATCAATATCATCAATATAGACTTCCATTCAATAACTGTTTGGCATTCTAATAATGGTCTAAAGATTAATTCCTGCAAAACAAATGCACTATGCATCTGGAACGAACGCCAAAGAAATGTTATCCATCAAAAGAAGTTAATGATAACGTGGAAATAGAGTGGGTCAAATCAGTAAAAAATCTTGGTTTATTTATGGATCAAAGTCTTAACAAACATGTCGATCACATCATCAGTACGTCTTACTTTAAGCTCAAATCATTATACCACCTAAAAAATCAGTTAAACGAAGTAAACTAAACTGAAATTAGTAAAATCCCTTATCTATCCTCGCACCTATTACTGTTGTACTGTATGTTATCATTTTCTAATCAATTATAATAAAGTCAAATTACAGAAAATACAAAATTCGTATATGAGATTTGTCTGTCGTATCCCATTTCGAAATTACGTAACCCCTTACTCCTTACTTAAATAGACTTAAAGAACTTGATGTTGTCAATAGGGCACATTATCTTTACTACATGTTCCTTTTCAAGGTCATAACATATAAAAATCAGAGTATTTATATGATTTACTAGAAAAAAGATCTAATATACTCACAACGTGAACATAACAGATTTGTTTTCTGTCCCACGATATAATACTAGTAAATTCGAAGGTTCATTTACATACATGGCTCCTCATTTGCTAAATAAAGTCTTACATTTGTTGAATTTATCCAGTTACTCATTTAGTATGTGTATTAAAAATAGGTTATTAAATGGCACGGAGTGATAGGTGCACAAATCTCATTTATGTGTTAGCATTAATTTTCTATGTATCAAATTTATATTGTTCATTGTTTTTATATTAGGGGAAGTGGAAAAACGACATTACCGAACTTCTACCTTTTATGTACACTTTTTTTATGTTGTAGATTGTTTAGGGGGTCGCTTGGCTTCTCCAGCCCTTCCTCACATCGACCTGAAAGATCTTTTGTAAGGACGACTGCAAGCACTGCCGCCATGTGGAGAAACAGCAGGGCACGGGAGTAGTCAACACTATCAAAATAGATCTTCCGGATGATTGAACAACTGAAGCCCTGAGACGAGAACAACTGAATGATGCAGAGATCGGGGTATGTTGAGAGTTGAGGAAAAAGGAATTCGAGCAGAGTGGAAGGATGTTTCGGACAAAGCAGTTGGATTGAAGGCTTTGTGGGCACAGTGGGACTCACTTAGAGTTATGAACGGGCTGATAAAGAGAGCATGGGAGAGCCCGGATGGGAAGCAAGTTGTTATGCGTTAAGTAGGGGCGCAATGAAGCAATATAACGTCGGGGCTCCTTTTGAGAGGATTTCGATCGATATAGCCAGACCATTCCCAGTAACCAAGGACGGTAACAAGTACATACTGGTTGCCATGGACTATTTTAGTAAGTGGCAGGAGGCCTATGCGATTCCGAACCAGGAAGCGGTCACTGTCGCCAAAGTCTTGGTAGATAACTTGATATGTCGGTTTGATGTACCCCTGGAGTCAGAGGTATTTCAGCAAATCTGCAAGTTATTGGGAATACACAAAACATGGACAACAGCCCTTCACCCGCAATCAGATGGAATGGTGAAGCGACATAACAAGACTATGAAAGAACATCTCTCTAAAGTCGTTTATAAAAATCAACGTGACTGGGATCTCCACATACCATTTTTCCTCATGGCATATAGAGCTGCGAGACTACAAAACAGACTCCGGCTCGTGTAGTATTTGTACATGAGAACAGACTGCTGTGTGATTAAATGTTTGGAACACCAGGTGGAGAACGGCTTCCTGTGAACAGCTATGTAGATGAAGTGAGTGAACGGCTAAGGAATGTCCATGAGTTAGTTAGAGACCAAATCTCCATAGCCAGTGACAGAATGAAGGCTCGATATGACCGTAAGGGTAGTTCAGAAGGGTTCAAGGCAGGAGATCTGGTTTGGCTGTACAACCCACAGCGAAAGAAAGGGAGGTCACCGAAATTTCAACCACCTTGGGATGGACCATATACTGTTATTACCCGAATTAATAACGTCGTCTATCGGATTCAATGAAGCAAAAAGTCCAAGATGAAGATCGTGCATTTGGACAGACTGGCGAAATATACTGATGATTCTGAATTGCCTGACCGGGATGAACAGGCTTAAGGAGTGGGCAGTGTTATGTATTACACCCCCTTGGAACTGGAGATTGATACGCCTATGCCTAATAGTGACTGGAAACTTGTACACAACAATTTCAGAGTATACAAGGCGCGATTACCGGCGCAGGAAAGGAAGTTTTATAGAATTGAAGAAGTTGAAAAGTGATGTTCGATAAAAAAAGTGAGGTTAAATATTAAGTAAACAAAGTGTAAAGGTTATTTTGAAGTATTGTATAGTCAGTACATTATTAAATAAAGTGTTAGTGGTTTACCCCTTGTTAAAAATTGTTTAGAACGCACAGATTCATAGAGGGTGTTTCCTAAAAGGCGGAAACATGTAACAATACACAATACTTAGGTTTTTGATATGTTATGACTTTGAAAAGGAAAATGCAGTAAAGATAATGTGCCCTATTGACAACATTAAGTTCTTTAAGCCTATTTAAGTAAGAGAATACGTGATGTCAAAATGGGATACATCAGACAAATCGCATGCATGAATTTTGTATTTTTTATAATTTGACTTTATTATAATCGGTTAGAGTGATAAAATACAGTACAACAGTAACTGGTGTGAGGATAAACAAGGTATTTTTACTAATTTTAATTTAGTTTGTTCATTTAACTGATTTTTTAGGGGGTATGATGATTTGGTGATTGACATGTTTGTTGAAACTTAGACTATGATCAATAAACAAGCCAAGATTTTTTGCAGATTCGACCCATTCTATTTCCACGATATTTATCATTAACTTCTTTCGACTGATAACATTTCTTTGGCATTCGTTCCCAATGCATAGTGCATTTGTTTTGTTGGAATCAATCTTTAGACCATTATTAGATCACTAAACAGTTATTAAATGTAAGTCTATATTGAGATGCTGATACTTTAATTTAACTGTGATGTGAGACAAGATTTGTATAACTGGACATCGTCTGTATATTGCAATGGTTCATGGTTAGGTGGGTAGATCGAAATTATACATAGAAAATAATATGGGCCCGAGAATGCTAGGTGGTACCTCCTTATTCATGAGACCTATTCTGAATCATTGTTACTTTCCAGTACAACTTTTTGAGTTCGGTTTTTCAAATAGCTGCAAAACCACTCTAGTGCAGTAACATTGAAGGCCATATATTTTAATTTTTCTAGTAACAAATCAAAGTCTACTAAGTCAAACCTCTTACTTTGGTCTAATAGAATTAATATTGATGGAGTAGATTTATCCAACTCCAAAGATATGTCATTTATCACTTTCAAAAGAGCTGTACAAGTACTATACTTTTCTCTGAATCCTGATTGAACAACAGGTAAAATGTTATAAGAGTTTAACTAACTTTTCAGGTCTGTTGAAGTAGACACACGCATGTCTCAAATTTTCCACCACAAACGCACATACACACACTTTCACTTGCATGAAATGTAATGAGGTATATTTATTTTGTGATGTCGTGATCAAACGTAACCCGATGAAAATCACATCACGTACCTATGCTCACACGAGTAATTTTCATTCACGCATGCTCACAAAAATTTTCGTGACACAACATGACACAATGAAAATCAGTCACTTGCCCATCTCTGTTCCAGACATAATTTCTTTAAAATGAATTTAGAATGTGGTAGAAAATCCAAGGCAGCTAAATAAAAATAGCATTTAGATAATAATAATCTACCATCCACAGTTAATTTATATTTTTTGTATATTGGTAAGGAGACCCATAGAAATAAAAATCTTATATAAATACTGCACACTTTTTAATGAAAGAAAGAAAACTCATACAAGGTGCAAGCTATACAACAGTCATTTACGACATGTATAAATAGTAAGCAAAGATATTATAATGGTTTAAATTACAAAATAAAACAGGATTATCTTTACAAAATTATTTAACTAAGCAAGGTCTTCACATTATCAAAATCAATCTATCACAAGAATTAATAATATTTTAAAAGGTATTAATAACCCAGTACATTTATATTAAAAGCGGTAATATCTTCAGTTACTCCATAAGTTACATATATTCAAAATGTTCTTGATATAGCGCCCAAAAATTCCAGGTAGTCACAATATACAAAAATACAATGATGACATTAAAGGTGATTATTACAATGTTTTCATATTTTTTTCTACTTCACGATGACAAGCTGAAGTGAAATGAGTACAGGCAAAGTTTTACACAATAAGTATAGATGATTAATCCCTCTAAAATATCATAAAATCGGCTGAGACAACTATTCACCTACATTTAGGACTAAAAGAGGCAGGTAAATTTTCTGGAAATCAGAAAAGTAATAAAAAGTATAAGAAATCCTGCACATTCCTTATGGAAAGTGGCCCACAGTTAAATTGGTTAAAACTTTAGTATTTTATAATTTACGAATCACTGCACAAAAGTTCTCATAGCCACAAGCCCAAAAACCGATTATACAAATTATAATATATTTTTTTACACGAGTATTTTCTTTATAAAAAATAATGTTATGTTATGAAATATCTTTTTCATATTTTTATTATCATATTTCTTCATGTACACCATCATAAAACAAGCAAGGTGCCAAATTGGAATGGGCCTAGGGCACAATCTAACTTAAATCCACCTCTGTTTCCGACACAGGTTTCGTATTTTAAAAATCCCTAACGTCTTCAATACTAATATGAAATATGAGCAAATTGACATCAATATTTAATTTATTCCTGTAATAATATAACATATCTGTTTTTCCTGTAAATGAAACGTTATTAACAAATAGTAGTCGTCCTCGTTGATGTGTTGCGCCAGAGACAGTTTCACTTATAAGTAATACAGTAACTGGAAACAACTATTACCTACCATTAAATATTTGTGTTTATAATATTCCAGCCGGCAGTATATAGACCCTAATAGGGTCGTTGACCATTTTAAAAAAATTTTATATTCAGGTAATTTATAAAATTTTATTTGACTCGTATTTTTTTATTTTACGCCAGATGTGAAAGCATGCACAGTTAATAAATAGAGGAATAATCGACGGGCGTCGTTCGTTTACTGTTATAGCGCAGAGTAGTGTGGTTATAGTATCGACGTGAGTCATTGTCATATTAATTGTCTTCAAACTATTGTTATTAGGATTTAACTTGATTAAAATATGAAGTACACTGTAAGCTAAAGTAAGCATGTAAATGATTTTCTATTAATAATATACTGTTGATATGTTTTAAAATAGAAAATAAAATTAAAAATTTTTAGGTTATATTTTAATGAAAAATTAACACAATGTAAACCAAGATCGCTAAAGAGTTTAGCGATCTTAAATGTAAACAACAAATACGCAACAAATCTACCGAGCACTACCGCCAACATGATAGCGAAAACATGAAAATCTCTAAAATTGAATTCTCATTACATACGTCATCATTTACCGCCTTGTTATTTTGAAAACCAATTTTTTCTTGCACGTGATTATTAGGAGTTTCTTTAATATGATATATGAAATATATATTTAGTATATTTCTTGATGGTATATTTTATAAATTTTGTTGAGGGAAACGACCCTATTGGTATGTCATCATTTTTTATTGAAATTTCCAGATT
Organism: Stenurella melanura; assembly: GCA_963583905.1. NCBI lineage: Eukaryota > Metazoa > Arthropoda > Insecta > Coleoptera > Cerambycidae > Stenurella > Stenurella melanura. The sequence goes on along the minus strand of OY757318.1, from coordinate 25,829,188 downwards.
ATTAGTGGAAATCCCTGACTATTCTAACTATCTCTGATTTTTCCAGTTCACCTGGTTTTCTCAATCGCTACAAACCCTGATATGACAAAATGTGAAAGAATCAAATGGCTGTAGAAACAAAAACTATCCATTTTCCCTGTAGCCATGAAAACTTTTGAACAGCGAGTTTTAAATTATAAATACAAAATTTTTACCCAATTTAACCACCGGATCACTTTCCATAAGAAATGTGCAGGGTCATTTACAATACTTCAAAAACTGATTGAATATAAAACCAAAATCATGCAACACAGTCTTCAATGATGAAAAACACGATACTTACAAGATTGAAAATTATATCTTTATCTTTAAAATATTTTGATAGTAGTTTATCACACTTAAATAGTTTGCTGTGTAAATGTTTCCCATTATGAGTTCACAAAACATTCATTTTAGGTTGAACAGTACTTTTTTTTATTAAATACAATAAAAACGTCACAGAAGAGATATACTTTTTTTAGATTTAACTTTACTACATGCAGTTACGTTTGGTATAAATTAAATAATAAAATTCAGTTTCTAATGTCTTGTTGCATGAACGGAAAAAAATTCTAATAATTGCAAAAAAAATATAGGAACACTCTTTTTTTACATTTTAAATTGATGAATAACTGTCTATCAAATGCACTAACCAAGTCTTCTCTTTAGTACCCTTGCTTTTAACTAAAAAACCAAGAAAATAATAAATTAACGGTACATTTTTAAAGTACCTATTTATGTACGAAAATGATATGATGATGAATAACCGCTACATGAAGAAAAATAGCAATTTCCATTAACTTTTGAGAACTATTTAGGAACAAAAATTAATAAATTTAAATGTATTGGGCTATACAATTATAAATTATTAACGAAATGAACTATCTGTCAGAGATGCTTGGTTCCTCAACACCATTCTTCTTCATTTCTAAACTGGCACGATTGGCTTCAGCCCGTCGTTTTGCATTTTGGGCATCACTTCTAGCCCGGCCGCGTAAAACTACATTACCCTGACGTGTCATTGGCCTGGATTCTACTTCTTCTTCACTAAAGAAATCGGGAGGACTAGATTCTAATGACTTTAACATTAATTTAAGCTTTGAGAAATCTCCACTATCACCCTCTGGTTCTGATAGATCAGCAGCAGATGCTATTACTAACTCCTGCACAAACATACTGCGTTCCAATCTATCTTGATCGCTGCATGATTGAAGAGATAATTCTTCTAATAATCCTACAAAAAAAAAAAACATTTCTAAAATTTCTAAAAAGGTGCTTATCATAACAAAAATAGGGGAGTTTTGAAACCTGACAGTTTAATACAGTTTGGTACTCTAAATAACACAAAAAGGCGCCAAAAATAAGATTTTTGCTATTATCTCCTTTCGAGGAGGTCAATTATTCGTTTTTTCGCGAAGTTCCAATAGCGAATACTAGTATTAATAATAATACTAGATTTCATACATCTTTTTTACATTACTGTATATTAACGAAATTAATTATATTAATGAAATTTGAAGCAAATCATTAATTTTTTTATTTTATTTATTTAACTAGTACACAGAATTAAATACAATTCCAATTGGTACATGGTACGTCAACAACTTATACCTAATTAAAAAAAAAAACTATATCTAACGCACATACAGAGATTAATATGACATAATAAAGATGGAAAGAACGCAAGGACAAAAAAGCACATTTATTTAATGTCTCATGACAGCTTTTTTGAGACTGTATAAGCTGGTGCCAAACAGATCATATGTAGCGAAATTGTCATTAAAGTTGGCGGCCATTCTATATCGCAAAAAGCTTGTTGTCCATAGTTAGTCCTATGAGGTCTGATAAAAAATAGTCTCCTGTGGCGGGTGTTGCGTGGGGCAGCATGAAAATGTATAAACTTAAATATTAAATAGAGACATTTGATAAAACATAATTGTAACAAGCCTTTTTTCACAACATGAGGTTTTCAGTTTCTTACAGAAATTGGTAGTTATTATTGAATGGGTTTGCTATGCGGTTTCGTTCGTTAGAAATATAACGATTAAGAAATTTGGCAATAGCGTATTTATACAACATAGTTGCAATGCACATGCGCACTTATTATTTATGTTTACTAATGCTGCTGTGGGCGAAGGATGAATTCAAGAGGTATGGGGTAAAGTGATTTTATTTGGATTAAAACATTACTTTTTGCATGCATCTCCTTGCAGGCACAAATTTACTAAAAAACAAAAAGTTGTATTACAACATGTACATGAAAAACCATCCCGAATTGCTTTCTGGAAAATGCAAACATTTTACAAACAAAGATGCACAAGGCCGACTGAATAATATGCTACTGTAGTTTTTACATCTAAATCAGTGTTTCGCCACTTCGGCCTCATTAAAGGCTCCAAAGCATCCATTAAAAAATTTCACTCAACATGTTTGTTTGCAAACTGTCTTTCAGTCAACGATGCAAAAGGATCTCAAGGATTTCTTGTGGTATTGTGAAATTTCTATTTCTCTGCAATTTCTAAATTATTTAAAAATGAGTTAATTGTTCATACTAGACCCGAGAAATAATTAGTGACATGGGTGCTATCAAAATTGTTAAAATGATAGGATTTAACACACTTTATGTCTACACATAACAGTTTGAAATGGATTTCTATCACTGTTCATCGCGAACAGTCAAAAATTGGCATAAGAGTAATTACCTTCATTTTGTTGCAAAACTTGCGAATAGAAGGTTAATAAACTACGCCCCTCAACACCTTTTAAATAAAGGGTAACTGTTTTGGAAGTTGTAGAGGAGTAAATTTTCTGCACATTTTATCTAACACTTTTTTTTAAACAAATAACTTCCATATTGAAACATTCTTTATAGAATTTTGCAAACAGCAGAAAAAATAACTATCTATAACTAAAAGAAAAACTTTGTGTAGAAATATTAATGAAATATTTGCATTCTTTCGATAACCTGAATTCTGGTTATGCTAGCAAATTAAAATCCTAAAATGAATTTGTCTAATTTCTTATTTGACAATTCTCATTCTAACACTAGCATTCACACAGTCCCCTACGGCCATGCAGATTAAACTAGTATCCACATAACCCCCTACGATTATGAAGATTCAGTTAAAAATGAGAACAAAGGCCTAAAATGAATTTATTTATCTACCTTGTCTTAAAAAAATTTTGTATGTGTATGTCTCTATAAGGTCACCTCGTACTCTTCATTGATGCAGTGTTGGTAATTTCAATTTTCTCAGTCGTTCTTCATATGATATGTTATAAAATTTGTGGGGGAGGATTTTAGTTGCTCTGCGTTGGGTTTGCTCAAGGAGATCAATATCTTTTTGAAAATAAGGTGACCATATTTGGAAACCAAACTCAAGAATAGGGCGAATGAATGACTTGTAGATCTTTATAAATAATTCTGGTGATATGTGGTGAAAAGATTTCCTGACTAGATATATCACGGAGTTCGCTTTTTTGGTAATGTTGATGATGTGGCTATCCCATTTGAGATTATGTTTAATTGTGATACCAAGATCAATTTGGGATTCTGTGGATGTTATGGAGCTGTTATTGAGTTGATACTCTAATTGAGGATTACGTTTACCAATATGTAGCACAGAGCATTTATTAATGTTCAAGTTTATTAACCATTTTTTTGTCCAGTTGTAAATTTTATTAAGGTCGTTTTGTATTTCCTCACTCGCTTCAAGAGGGTTACCAAATATTTTTGTGTCATCTGCATATAAACTTATACAGGATGTAATTGATGAGGGCAAATCAGCAATAAATAGAGCAAATAAGACCGGTCCCAAAACAGAGCCCTGAGGCACGCCGCTCAGAACCATGTGAGACTCAGAATTGTTGTCTCCAATCCTCACTTGAAATTCCCTACCATTCAGAAAGGATGTGATCCATGCTAGAACATTCCCTCGAATACCAATGTGTTCCAATTTAGCAGCTAAACGATGAAAAGGTACTCGGTCAAATGCCTTTTCAAAATCTAGATAGAGAATATCAATAGGGTTTTGTAAGTCAAATTCATTAGTCCAAGTGTGCAGGTTAATTAGGATATTGGTTACAACTGATCTTCCTGGTATGAAACCGTGTTGTTCTTCTGGTAGTGCGTTTTCTGCTGTGAGAAAGTCCAGCAGTTCATTGGTGATAATTTCTTCCATACATTTGCAAGGGATAGATGTGAGGCTAATTGCACGGTAATTGGCAGCCAACTTTTTATCGCCTTTTTTATAGATTGGTGTAACAGAAGCTGATTTCCAATCCTTTGGAAGTGTACCTGACTCTAGCGACGTTTGCATTATTTCTGCCAAAGGTTGGGACAAGACGCTGGCAGTATTTTTCAGGAAGAAAGAATTTATTTGGTCGGGTCCTGGAGCCGAATCAGTTTTTAGGTTCATAAGCACTTTTTGAACTTTTTCTTTTGTGATATTTATGGTTGTGAATGAATTTTGCACTCTTTGTAAGCCTTGTATTTCTGGAATATCGTTATCAGGTTCAATAATGTACTGTTTAGTGAATTGCTTGGCAAAGATATTGGCTATTTCTGTTGGGTTCTGTATTAATAAGCCACCACTATCTATGGAACTTGGTACTGATGATTTTGAGCATATTTGTTTTTGAATATGACTATAGAATGCTTTGTTACTTCCATTGGCAATGTTAGTTTCATATTGTTGTCTAGCATATCGAGTTTTTTCTGTTATTAAATTATTTGCAGTGCGATATTGTGAGTAAGTTTCTTCAGCTTGATTCCTTCTATAGTTGTCCCAAAGTTTGCGTTTATTTTTTATGAGGGCTATGATTTCATTTGTTATCCGTGGTTTCCTAATTTGCTTTTTACTCTTATTTTTTGTCAGTGGAACAAACTTTTCAATGACGGTGTCTAGCATATTTTTGAATATGGTCCATTTTTCTTCTATAGTGATTTCCTGTGATAATTCCGTCAGGTCAAAGTTTTCAATATATCTTATAATTTCATTATAGTTCGCTTTCCAAAAATTTCTTCTAGGTTGATAGTGTTTCTGCTCAGAGTGCACGTAGAGTTGTAGGTTAATTTGTAATGTCAAGTGATCACTTTTACCAATAGGTTGATTATACTTGATTTCGCTTACTAAGTTTTCGTCATTGCTCAGTACTAAGTCCAGTAAAGATGGATTGTTCGAAGCTCGATATCTTGTGGGCTCTTCAACAAATTGCGTTAAATTGCTTTCCAGGTACATCTCTATAAATAAATCATTAGCGGCATTCCTTGAATTAAAAATATCTACACACACATTAAAACACATCTAAGAACTAATTGCTGCCACGGTCCTGACTACTGATTGGACGCGACTTGAACAGCCCATGACCTTCTGCCTCGCTTTATAAAGTAAGAGGTGAAAGACGGACAATGTTGTCGGCGCCTTTTACCTCGTCTTGCGTCTCTTGCGCCGGACCTTTTACGGGTTACGCATACTATACATAGTTTCTATTTTTTTTTCTTTTTTTTTTTGGTGTTACAATACATTAAAAATGTTTACACAAGTCAGAAATGTGAGTATAACATAGTTAGGTTGGACACTAACAAAATTGTACAATAATAGTATGAATAATACATAAAATTGTTGTGTGAGATAGGATAAAATAATGTGTAGTAGTGACAATAAAAACAGTTAAATTCGTAAAACATAATAAATATAAAAACAAAATATATAGTTAAAATAAAATTATTAAATACGCACAGTGTCTAGGCAGTTTTTAAGTCTGAGTGATCGTTATCAAGAAATTCATTTAATGTATAAAAGGCCTTGGATTTTTAAGTAGGCTTTAATTTTGTTTTTAAACTGCAAGAGGTTTAGGTTCTTTACAGAATTCGGCAGTTTGTTATAAAATTTAGCTATTGGGGGGATGTAACATTGAATTAACATTATCTAGTTTCGAGCACGGTATGTTACATCCCACCATCACTTCCACTAAATCTAAATTAAAACTTTTGTTTCAGATGTCCAAAAAATTGTTTTGTAGCAACTACTACAGTAAAGATCTGTTCCCTCAAATTGCAGTTCTGGGAAATCGAGAATCCACAAGTCTATTGCAGCCTGAGAAGCACAAGACATTTTTGTATACCGCCGACTCTGTATAATTATAATTTCACACTAGGTTTGTAGATGCATATGTACATACATATGGCTAAATGCCAATAATTGCCAAAGTGTACGTAAAAGGCGATTTTGAAATGTTTCACAATTTCGGCGGCGTCATATAATTAAAGGAGATAAAACTGCACAAATAAGAAACATAAAAGTAGCTCTGTACACTGGAATTTAACGTTGACACTTGGTGGGGGTCGAATGCGTTTAACAATGCAAATATAGAAAATCAACTTTGTGCTGGATAACCATTGATTTTACGAAAAATTCATACAGAATGATTTCAATCCAACTCGTCGAGACTGATAAAACTGATAAATAACATTTTTTGAATAGATGAAGATCAGTTTTCGCCTTATTACAAGCTGACATGAAAATTCACTATTCAGCCATTTTGCTCGATAACGATTGATTTTACGCCAATTTCATATAGAACAATTTCGAACCGACGTCGAGGCGAATAATTTTGGTATGTAACTTTTTCCAAACAGACGAAGTTTAGGTTTTGATCCACTATGCGCTTTCCTATGAAAATTTGCTTGTTAGTCCATTTTGCTGGATAACAATTGTTAGTACGTTTCACAAATGTACTAGATTTCCGATAAAAGTAGTTTATACATATCAACATTTTAAAATGAAATAAAATTCACTTTATCACGTGATGCACACGGTACATGGCAGTTTTATGCCATTAATCCTTAACTTTGATATATATGACTTAATATTATATAAAAATGGTTTATTTTGTTGGGAAAAATGTTTTATGTTGTCAGCAGTTAATTGAGTTTTCATACTTAATTATTATGAAAATAAACAAAATAAACATGCCACACATTAAACAGAACAGAAAAGTGTGTGTTTGATTCAAAATTGTCTTTTTATTTGCTAGATATATTTTACATGTTTTTGTAAGAACTGTTACCATTTTTAAGTAAAATTTATTACCAAAAACATAATGTAGCGTGGCAATAATAAATATTACACCACTTCGTCATTTTTCTGATTGTTTCAGTAAAGTTTGCAATATAATTTTATGTCTACATGAGAGCCGTCTCTGGCACTGAGATAACATTGCCGATTTCTGTTTACTACTCTTCTGTGATGCAACTTATAAAAAAAAACCTTTCTTTTTTTTCTTAGATATCTGACTGAGAAATATGACCCTTTTGTACTTTGTTCACAAAACCATGGGTGATCTAATCCCTAACGATTTTTAATACTAAATTCTGGCATAGACATACTTAGATTTTTTAAATTCCCTAAATAATTTTCAAAAAGGCACATTTGTTTGATGCAGATAAAAGATCTGTTTTCAAGGACTAATTGTTAAATTCCATTTCTCCCCTTTCTCATGTTTCATGCTGTTTTTATTTCGTATTTTTTCATTATTGGGACTCCTTGCCTTATTCTCAAAAATATTTGCCTTATTCGTAAATACTGTGCTATGAATACAAACATTTTCTGAATGAAATTCAAACTTTTCTTTGCATGCAAAAAAAACTTGCAATTTCTGCTGATTTGGCAAAATTTTACATCATAGTTCGGGAGCTTTACGGAAATTCATTGTTACAAGTACATTCTATTAGTTGATTAATTCTATAGAATATAAATCACAACAAAATAGACTTCTGGCATGTCATTCAGTCATTTTGGCCATAGATATAAAAAACAAAGAAATTGTGCCCTCGTTATGAGGTTCACTTTTTTGTGTACACACAATTTTTGCTGAAAATAAATAATTAGATTCGAAGAACCTGTGAGACATCACGAAGCCTAATTAGAAAAGCCAATGTTTTATTTAGACAATACAGTTATAGCACATGATCGTTACAAGCTTACCTTCAGGTTGAGAATATTTGTGTAAACATTTTGAAAAACGTTTCCAGTTTTTGAACAAATTTAGATTGTTATCGCATATTTTATCTCAGATCTTTAAAATCATTGTTACAATTCTTTTCCCTTTTTATAACATATAAGTATAAACTCCTTCACCAACAATATAATCCTCCCAGTATGTTAGAGTTGTTAATAAAAGTACTGCATACTTTTAAATGTACAGAGGGGGATGAGGTACGGTCACTGGTTTAATTTCTTACACTCGATCAGCGATGTTAAGGCACACTGGCCGAGTCCGGCATTTGGATGGGTGAACCAGTGTCTATTAGTCGGTAGGCTATTGACTAAGACAGACCCGGGCCGTTAAGTCGCTAGTAAGGCAGCGTCGATGGCATAGTGCAACTGTCTTCGCTTCAGAGAAGGCTATTAGCCCACCAGAAAGGCGGTGAGATGGCAGGCGGTGCGTTAAAGTTGATAGTCGAAGACTGTGGTTTGGAGTCCACGCAAAACCGTAGACCTCTACGAGCACAATGGGCCTTGAGGCCTGACACACCTCTACTCAACAAGTCTCATCAAAATGGTGACTCAAAATAATCGTGGTATCGTCAAATGCAACTTTACAGAAAATCCCAGCTGCTGCTTTTCTCAAGATATCGACAAAAACGTTATTTTTCAATAAAAACAAACCCAAATTTGCGAATTATATGCATATATTCATATATTTATCGATAATTTATGTTTAAATATGTACTTACACTTCGTGTACGTATGTCTCGATGTACATATATGTACATGTAGGGATATATGTATATGGTTATTTCCACAAAACTCTCCTCTCCTGGACGTGATTCGTAATTTTGCTTTCAATTGTGTTAAAAACAACTTTGATTTTCAGGCTGAAATTGGAGTAATTTGCATATGCTAATGACGGGAATCGATGTAAAATTTTTCGTAGATTTCCACTTTGCCCTGGCGAATTCAATTTATCAATTTAGTGCTTCCGGACATCATTAAAAATAAATGAGCATGTTAAAAAAAATTAACTTTGTGTTTTTAGAGAGTTTTTCGTAATTTACCGTATTGGAGAGCTCTAAAATGGGCTTACAAGGATGGAAGCAGATTAAATATGACTTGTTTACTACAATTGCAAAAGGCCGTTTCTGAATTTTCGTCTAGACATGTCTAGTTGGAATAAGTTAGAAAACCAAAAGTATTAAGTTAGTTGAAACCACTGTCAAAATTAAAAATATTAAGTTGTTGAAATTTTTGTTTTTTCAGTCAATGTTCACTGTTTATAGCTAAAAAATTAGTACTTAATAAACTGATTGATTTAACGATTTTTTTGATTTTTTTTTATTTCAATGTCTAGAATTTCTGAAAAATGTATGGAAATAAATTAGACATTTTGAATACGTAACATCGATCCAAGCAAAAATGCCTGCAGATTCTGCTTCCGTCCTTGTAAGTCCATTTTAGAGCTCTACAATACGGCAAATTACGAAAAATTTCTAAAAACGCAAAGTTCATTTTTTTGAACACGTACTTGTCGTTTTTTTATTTTTTCTGATATCCGGAAGCAGTAACTCGAATTCTCCAGGGCAGAATCAAAATCTACGAAAAATTTTACATCGATTCTCGTTATCAGCATATGCAAATTGTCCCAATTTCAGCCTGAAAATCAAAGTTGTTATTGACACAGTTGGAAGCAAAATTACGAATCACGTCCTCGAAAGGAGAGTTTTGTGGAAATAACCACAACCTAGACATAAGTATAAGAAGTGTAAGTACATATTTAAACATACAAATTATTAATAAATATATGAATATACGAGCAGTAAACTATCTTCAGTAATATATGTAATTAGAATTTTAAAAAATCAAGTAGATTTTGAGGCGACCAAGACATTATACTATGCAAATTTTTACTCTGTAGTAAGATTTGAAATCATTATGTGGGGAAGCTCTTCGGAACTCAATAGAATCTTTATATGTCAGAAGCGGGTTATTAGACTTATACTTAATAAGAATTTTAGAGAGTCCTGTAAAGGCAAATTTAAATCCAATCGATTTCTAACCGTTACAGATATTTACATTTATGAGTGTATACTTTTCTTAACAAACAATCGTAGAACATTTGACTCTTGCTTGAGAACTCATGATTACCATACTAGGTTTCGAGGTGACTTTACTTATCCATCACATAAGAATACATTATTTGAGAAAGGAACATACTACCACTGCTTAAAGTTATATAACCACCTGCCATACAACATAAAAAATAATTAATGTGATAAAACACTCTTAAAATTAGTTCGTGATTTTTTATGTAAACTAGAACCTTATTCCTTAGATGAATATTTTAATTATAATGAGGATAATATTTATTTTTTTTTGGTACAGTAAGGCCTGTTTTTAATTCATGTTGTTTCTGTATTTTTTATATTTTTTTCCGTTTTTGTTTTGATATATGCTTGTATAATTGTGTTTATTATATTATATAACTTCCATGTGTGTCACCATATTTGGTGAAATATGACGTATTTCACAGATAAAAATATTTTGTATTTAAATTCTGAGTTTTTTTATTGGAAAAAAACATTTTTGTCGATATCTTGAGAAAAGCAGCAGTTGGGATTTTCTGTAAAGTTGCATTTGATTATTTTTTATGTATTTAAAACGATACCATGATTATTTTGAGTCACCATTTTTTTTCTTTTTTTTTTTTTTTCGGGTTTGAATTGGCCTCGGGTATTTCCCATTAACCAGCTGCTCAGATTGTCTCAATTTGCAAAATAGAAGAGGCAAATGGAATAATCTAAAAACTACGGGAAAATTACAATGGGCACACGTTTCACGCCAAGGCTCCGATCATGGCGACTTAAATAAACTGATATACACGTAGGTAGGCCTCGGTTAAGAGGAGAAAGGAAGAACAGAGGAAACTACAAAGTAGACGGGAGATCGGAATTCACAAATATTTAAACCTCTTAAATGACAAAGTTGCATGTTTGCAAGTATTCGTAGAGTCACCATTTTGATGAGCCTTAAAATTGTTGAGGAGAGGTGTGCCGAGTGTTGTAGTAAAACAAATCCACTAATGTAAATGTACAGAAATTTCGCATTTGTCCTAGGGTGAGTTTCTACCTCATCTCTGACATATTGCGTCATTATTAAAAGGTTATTTTTATTTTTAATAATTCGCTAAAAGTCTCCCGAACAAGAAATTATGCATTCCAAGACCACATTCCTATCAGAATAATTTCTGCACATATTTAAAGTAGAAAAAATGTAAGATCTCTATACGAAAGTATCTCCAAGATTATATTATAATTCATTATAAAAGTTTTGGTTCTTTTTTGTTACCTTAATATAAGCCCCTTAACAATGAAACATGATTCCCTGAACAAAATGTCCGATTTATAACTTCCGAGAAACAACGGTAACATTAATTTAAATCTTAATAAAATCTTAGGATGCATAATCTCTTGTGAAGAACACTATAACAAATTATTAAAAATAAAACTGGCCCTTCAATAAATGATACAGCGAAAGAAACTCAACCTAGAGAAAACTATTCCTGAACACTTAAGGATGTGTAGTACTTTCATTACATTCTAAGGAGGTAGGTCATTTTGTTGTTCAGTGAGCACATGTTTACATTTTAAAAAGATTATATAGTTTTGAGATAAAAATTTAAATTTCCTCAAAATTTGGAAACAATCTTCTTTACTTCTTAAACTAATAGGATTTTGATCCTAGGAATAGCTTTCTGTATTTCAAATGCGTAAATAAATATTCTCAACATGAAGAAAGTTTATAACGTTACACAAGTTATGCCACTTTATTTATTGTAGACGTGAAACTTTCATGCATACAAAAAGTGAGCCCGGTGATTTTGTTTTATTTACTTTAGGCATAAGTAGTGTATGTTTCAAAAAAATTGAGCATTACAACGATGGCTGGACATGATGATTTTTAAAAGATGATTGTGACATGCCTACCTGTCGAGAGGTGCCTTTCAAAAAATAGATTTTGTGGATTGTTATCCATAAAATGATAAAAATAACTAATAGAGCATCAAGAGATTGGAGATCAGTGACGTCAAGGTCTCTTGAGAATGGATCATTTTATCGAATCCAAAAAGGGTTCCTGTTTTTAAGAAAATTGTTTACGTAATTTAAACATGCCACCTCCAATTACAAAAGTATGTCTGTCGATTTGAGGTATCTCACTACTAGTTTCCTACACAATATAACACAGGAGCTATATTTTTTTAAGAAATTGATTGAGGAAGCCGTTACTCTGTGGTAATCCGTAATTATAACGAAAATCGAGTAAAACACTACTATGTTTTTTACCACTATATTTGCACAAAACGTGACTGCAGTTTCAACCCTTTAGGTCATTTTCAAACAATGACTCGACAAAAAAGTCACGTTTTGTGCAAATATAGTGGTAAAAATCATAGTAGTGTTTTACTCGATTTTCGCTATATTTTTTATTTACAAATAGTTACTGTATATTATACCGTTTAAATTTTATTACAATTGATACAGTAATTTGAAAGTTATAAACAAAAATCTTCAAAAGACAAGTAGCTTTTAAAGTAGCGTCCTAGACAAGAATTACATGTAATTTTAGCTAAGATTAGAAAATTAACAAGATAGGACAGCCGGCGAAAAATCTTTGATCTTTTAGCAATGGTGCCATTGACCTCTAAAATTACATTGGACTTATAGGAGCAGTTGCCACGAAGTGTCAATCACACGAAAAAAATAAAATTAAAGAGAGAGAGGCCTATTGTGTACAACATTACTAAAGAAGCAGGCTGCTTCGTAACATACATCGCATGAAGCCTCTATATTTCTATATTCATATATTAGGTATCTATTTAATTAGGATAATTCATTGACGATTCATTGACAGAATAATTTTGAAACTATTTTTCTATAATTTATTTTATAAAATGAAGAAAAAACAGCCACACGCGACTGTCATTGAGGGCTACACGTGAAGTAGAACTTGCCGATTTTAACAAGACTAGCTGTCTTAGTAATCTTGGTCAAATTCATTTAATGCATACCTGACAAATCCCGAAACTGAGATAGAGCCTATTCTACATTATGATTCTAGTGTTGAATTTTATGGAATAAAACAATATTTTTCAATTACATTATAAAACTTTCACATCAGACTGTTATTAGCTGCTCCTCCATCAAAATCCCTGAGGTGTAGATGTCCTAAATTGTAATAAAATGCAGCATAACTGCCTTACAATGCACTAAATACATGGAAATGCATCATACTGCCCAGCAATGTATGTAAATATAGCAACTGTGCAAAGCAATATATCGTAATGTACAGCTCCCGTACCCAAAATGCAGGTTTACCCCTCGATTCCCACGAAAATTTTAAATCTGCAGAATCACTATTTACTTTATATTTCATAATTATTTGCTGTAACATCTTACCTGTTAACAAAAACTGAGACTGTGGGGAAGGTACAGAGGGTGCACTTGCAGCAGGTTGTACAAGTACAGATGAGGCATTGAGAATCATAGTTGTGCCACAATTTGAAGTATTTGGTTCCCTTAAGGTTTGAGTTTGAGTCTGTCTCCTTGGGTATCTCTCTAATTGCTGCCTGGCAGCATTAACTTGCTGCCTTTCCAATTGTAGTTGCATTTGTAACTGTTGGAGTTGTGTTGGAGTGCTACTATTTGTGTTACTTGCGGATCTGCGGACCCCTAAAAAAGTTCCTTGTAAATATGTGTCATAAAGGCCAAAAGCAGATTAACAACTAGCTAATGATATAATGGAAGACAGTAGATTTGATTTAAAGTGGTCTCAACAACAACTTTAAAGTGTTGAGAATCTGAATTAACTTTAGTGCATACTCTAAAACACATCTATATAGCACTTATAAATTGAATAATAAATATTATATTATCTGCCTAAAACCATGATTTCCCATCTAATGTAAATGCAATTAACTCATAAACACTAATTTATGAATACCTACTTGAATGCATTGGTGTAAGGTGCCACATGATTGACACTAATAATATATTTGTTGAATGTTGAATTATAGGTTATGTACGTTTGCGAAAATTTGCGTAAATTCGGTCAGAACTGAAAACAAATGATCCTACCTGATAACTGTGATAGTAGTTCAGCTATAGGATCTACAGAGTCCCTTGAGGAAGGTGATAAAGAAGACAATCCCCCAGAACTAAAAACACTAAATCAAATATCTTAGCATATTATCCTGATGGTGTTCTTCATTAAGCAAAAAATAATAAATAGTAATTAGTTATATAGTGCGGTCCATATGTAAGGAATAAATTTATTTTAAGCATAATTATGAACTTTTATGAAAAATTCTGAAACAGGTCAAAATTTAATTTATTTTTGGCATAAAAATAGTACCTCCTGCGTTTACCTTATTTGAATTATGGCTAGCTCCTGAAAATTTTAAATCAGAAAGGGAGTTGTGTGGCATCTCGTTTAAAAGGAATTTTGATTCTCTATTTAGCAGTATAAAGTTTTTAAAATTTGGTGCATTAATTACTGAGAAAATTAATTTTGAAAATGTATAATTTTGTTAATATCTTGTAAACTCGCATTACGGTAATTTTCCCTAAATTATTGATTTTGAAGAACAGTTGAAACTGATCTATTGTTGCTTTTAAAGTTTTTAATACAAAATTGTACCCACCTCAATCTTTTACATAAAATAAAGTGCAGAGGCACAGATATATTAAGAATGATTTCTAATTTATTTTATAACTAAATTAAATTTCCAAAATGACCACCGGTTATCTCTTGATAATAGACAAGGCGATCTTTGAATTCTTGGATTACATTTTGTATGACCTCAGGGCTTATTTTGCGAATTTCTTTGGTTATCCTATTTTTTAAATCAGCATATTGTCTTGTCGATTAACATACTTTTGATTTCAAACAGCTCCATAAAAAATAATCAAGAGGGGTCAAGTCGGGAGACTGAGGTGGCCATTCAATACTTCCACGTCTTCCAATCCACCTGTTAGGGAAAATTCCATTTCAATAATTTCTCACTGTACATTAATAACGCGGTGGAGCTCCATCTTATAGCCATATATTCATTAAGAGAATAATAAGATTTTTCAATTGACATACCTTTAATACTCGTTTTGAACTGTTTTTGATTTAAAGACTTGTATTGGTTAGGTAATTTATTATATACTTTAATAGCCAAGTATTTTGGACTATCTTCAAACAAGCTGGTATGGTGACAAGGAATCTCCAAGGTCTGGTTATTTCTCGTGTTATACGAGTGGAAAATATTTAAGTTATTTAACTCCTCCTGATTAGATTTGGCATACAATAAAAGATGCATTATAAATATTGATGGTATAGAATTTGCAGAGCTTTAAAATAGTTCCTACAACTAGCCCTATATCCGATACCAGCTAAGTATCTAATGGCCCTTTTCTGTAGTGTAAATATCCTTTGACTCTCACCACAATGCCCCTACGCAATTACACCATATGATATGATTGAGTGAAGTTGTGCATAGTACATCTTTAAAGATTCAGTATCGAATATATTAGATCATTGCTTTATGCAGTAACAAGTAGTAGCGATTTTCCTGCAGACAAAGTCAATATGTGTCCTCCAGCTGCAATCCTCGGATATAAATAGTCCTAGAAATTTAGTAGACTCAACTTGTCGCAGGGAGCCACATTTTGATTTAATTAGAATACTTTCATTTAATTGGTATTAGAGTGATTGAATCTAATGCATACAGATTTTTTACTATTTAGTAACAAATTATTATTTGAGAACCACTACAAAGTACGGATGTGTCATCAGCAAATATAAATATGTTTGAGAATTTTATATATTTATCTATATATAAATTAAAAACAGCAATGGTCCCAAAATTGACCCCTGTGGAACCCCAATGGTTGTGGGTAGTATATCAGATTTGAAATTATGCATTATGCATCCGCCATTAACGCTAACAGGTGTTTGTAGGATTCAATAGTGATTTTGTGCTGGAAAAGTGTTGTTTTGCACATTATATTAACAATATACATATTACAGAACGATGAGGTGTTGTGTCGTTTGAAAAATGCAATCTAGTTAATCGTATAAACTTCATAGTCGTGACATGATGGGGTTTTGTTTACACTTGTAAAAAGAAAATGTTAATACATTTCAATATACAATTCCCTTAGAACTAAACTTGTATTTGCTTTACCTATTATATCTGTTAAATACGAGGTATTATAAACAGGTATAATATTGTCGTTATTTTAATAATGACGTACCTATTTATTCTTAGATAAACTTCACTTAAGTATGAGAGAAATATGGTGTTCTATTTTGGGAAAAAAATATTAATATCACCATCAACATAAGAAGTAAACAGTGCTAAAAATATTTTAACAAAAGCTGCATTTTATAAAAATCACTAACTGTTTTGTATTGATTTCCTACATATAAATAAAGATACTCTAACACGATATGAGGTTTTATATTCACATCTAATTTTCTGTACATCTGGTGATCGTTAATATTTCACTGACAATGATAAGTCAGTGAGATAGAGGGTAAATTGTACCCTTTTATTATATGTAAACAGAAACAAGCAATGTAATATTTCTAAATGAGTCATTTTAAGAATTTGTGACAATAGTTATATTTTATAGTTTATGCTAATTAAATTTAAAATATTTCAAGCATTATCTTACTGTAATATTGCAGGGCTATATCAAAGTGAATGACAAAAGCAGCAAACAAGGCATGTACTAAAGAGGTGTCTGTTATGTATGTAGTGTTAAGTTCTTTGATCGGAGATATCAAGCATTATTTTACTATAATTTTGCATACCACCATCAGATTGCTATATAAAGAGCAGATAGTGTAGAAATTACAAAAATTTATTTTGATGAAAATATTTACCCTTCTACACATACCCGCCACTGTTGCTTAGGGAATGTTATGATTATCTATCTTTTTTATGGCTATATAATGTGATTATGTTAGGAGCAAACAATGAAGAGATAGCTATTATGTATCTAGACTTGTTCTTTGATCGGAGGTGGTACCAAATACAATTAATTGTCTATTACATTTGGATAGTTGGCATCAGCAAAAAGTATTTTTAATGCAACCACTAAAAACTAGATAAACATCACCGTTAAGTATGTCTTCAAAAAAATAAGGACTAATAATATGATTATTAATGATATCAGCCCAAAAGTTCACCTTCTGAGGAAATTGTGTGTGAGCCTCCATCGTCCAATGAGGATTATATCTGCTCCAATATCAACAGTTCTGGCGGCTTACTGTTCCATCTAATTAAAATGTGGTTTTAACAGAAAAAACAATTTTGTTTATACACTGCAAATCTGCTAACTTGCTGTTCATTATTAATTCACAGACTTGCTGCCTTCTATCAGGATCATTCAACATTTAACTCCTGAACCAACTTAAGTTTATAAGGATGGTATTTTTCTTTCTCTAAAACTTGCAGAATCGATGATTTACTTACATCATCGTTGGCAGCAATCTCTACCACTACATCTAATTGTTATTCCTCATCAAATCGAGGAGTTCTACCTGGGTTTTGAATATTTCTTACATGTCTAGTTTCACGAAATTTATTTTCTATTTTACTGACTATAGACTGTGATACGTGGTGACCAGGGTATTTATTATTAAACATTTCAGGAACCTCATTTTGAATTCTTGTTTTGTTACCGCATCCAATCATAAATAGAATATCTACTCATTTACTTTCGAATAAATGAGTCATAATAAGTAGATATCTTATTAAATACACTGATGCGTGTAACTTAAATGACACTAATTGGAAACAGAAATATTCCTTGGTCCACTTGATAGATTTTAAAGGCACATTAAGATAAACAATGCTCTCTCAGAAGAAATTAACCGCAAATCATGGAGTACCCTCAAGGATCTTCAAACTCTCCACTACTATTTAATATCTACTGTTATGGTATATTCACTACCACGGAACAACTTATCAATGCAAGATATATGCTGTAATATGCTGACGATGCCATCTTAATCACACATGATAAAATAGCAGAAAAAACAGTCAATAAAATACAAATACTTTGTGATGATACGCAGTACTGGTTCAACAAATGGTGCTTACAGGCCAACCCGGCTAAATCTCAGTTGACGACTTTTAATCACACACCTTCAAACTCTTCTCCATCAGTAACTATCTCCAATTATACAATCCGTCCAGTCAGGCCCGTATCTACGGGCGGGCGAGACAGGCAACCGCCCAGGGCGCACGGTTATGGGGGCGCAAATTCTGCCTGCTTCATCAGAAATTTTAAGGGTAATATTTTTATTATTAAAATTCAATGTTCATCTAGTACTGAAATTGTGGAATTGTACATGTGGCGTATCTAGAGAGGGTCAGCGACCAGGCAGGTCTTATTTGGAAACCACAATATTATTTATTATTACCTTTTCCACAAAAGACAATACTATTATTGTCACAACAACCCAAGTAACAATTTAAATGCTCTTTAGATTTATTTAGGTTTTATTAATGTTTTATAATGATCATCTCATGAACCACTGATTTATGCGAGATTTATTAAATGCCAAATGCACTTAAAGATAGTTTCACCTTAAAAAAAGTTTTAAAAAAGGTCTTACATTAAAACTAAATTATCTTTTAGTCTTTATTTGCTTATGACTGACTTATCAAGGTACTTGTCAAGCCTTCAATAAAACTTTACAGCAAGTTAGGAGGATTAAGTTTTATAGAGATTAAGCAAATGTGGTTTTATCATTGGTTTATTAATTAATAAGTAAACAAACATCTGTAATAAATCAGTCTTAAACATAAAAGGATTTGATTTACCTTTGCCCACACTATAATGTTTTAAAATAGGTAGTTTTAAAACTGTCATAAGATATATACATATTCGTCAGCATTTTATGGCATTTAGTGGACATATACCAAATAACATCTCGGCAAACTGATTTTTTAGGTTATATTATCCGACCACCATAAATTCGATAGGTTTTAAAGCGGTTGTGTTATGTGCCCAAATGGTTTAAAATTGGTTTTAAGATAAGCCTATAAGTTTTAAAAAATATATTAAGATCAATGAGGCTTAAAATATACTTTACAAGAATAAATCGACATACTTAAAGAGCAATTGGTAATGTAACAGGCATTTTAAGACAAAATGTGTTTGAAGTAGAATTATTCACAGCTTATAGGGTTTATACATACATTTTATTTTATTTCCAGCGCAAAATACTGGTTTTGCCTTGTTCCGAATTTTGCCTAGAAACGGGCCTGCGTCCAATAACAAATGCAAAATATCTCAGCATGAACATGAATAATAAAGTGAATATAAATCTCCACACAAAAATAATATCCAGAGTGAAACACTTCAGGACATTAACATACAAAAACAAAGGCATTGATATCTCCGCTGCTTCCAAAATCTATAAAAAAATTTGCAGACCAATCATAGAATATGGACACATTCTTTACCTAAACTAATGTTCTGATGGGAGATATCGACATTAATTTTTTAGGTGGAAATTCAACCGATGTAAGAAATTTTGTCTCTATTTTATCAAGTTCTAATTTAGAGCAAGTTCTCGATAAACCTACAAGAGTAACTGGGACAATCGAATCATTGACTGATATTGTATGTATTAGTGACAATTTAGATTTCGAATCCTGTGATACAACAGACATGCACAACAACACGGGTCATATGTTTGTCTCTTGCACACTTAACTTTGATATAAAAAAAGTCGAACCTAAAATCATACAGTATAGAAATTATAATAACTTTAACTTAGAACAATTTAATACTGATGCTAGCCGAATACAATGGGATACTATCAAGGCAATTGATAAAATTAATTTAAAAACAAATATTTTTAACCTAGCTATTATATCACTCTTTGATGTTCATTAGGGCGGGCCAAAAAAATTTTTTTCGGAAAATTAATTTGGTATAGTCATAAAAAGTTGAAGGATATAAAGACATGTTCGCTAAATTTTTCTTTTAATTTTCGCTTAATTTTTGGCTTAAAAGGGCCAAATTTTCAAGGTCATGTATTGTTTTTGTTATAGCGTCAAAAAGTTAGGAATCAATGTATACAGTAACCAAAAAAAATATGAAAGAAATAAAAGAATTTTTATTCGCGCCCCAAGGCCCTTAAAATATATAAAAGTAGCTCTTCGTTTGAGTAAGTGATAGGCTGCCTAATATTATTGTATTGATTGTCTTTATTTAATATAATATACATACTTTATCAATTACTCAACCTAGAACTCACCGCGAGGAGGTGGCTGCTTACCAAGTTCCTCCCACCCCTTACTCCCTTTTTCAACTACTTGTACTTATTCTAATCATAGATCTAACTTACTTATTACTCAGTTTTGCTTTTTTTGGATCTATAGTGTAGTATAGATTTTTGATTTCAAATGATGGCAGATCACTCCTCACACCAAATTTTACGCGAATGTACCCGTCTCTTGAGTCACGACTACAAACTTTGCCTGAAGCTTCAGTGGTGATCTTTACACATCACTCGACAGCTTGAGTGTGGCATGGAAATTGTTTAATAGTGATGGCAGATTTGCTCTGAAGTGCTGTCATTAAATCGTCGGTAGAAATGGTCATTGTAAGAGACGGTTCGGTTACGGTACATTTGTTCCAGTCAATTAAATCGATATAGTCCTTAGCATTCTAGTTAAAAGAAGATATTTTAAACACTTTTACATTTTTTGAATCTCTCGAATTCCTAGCCCTCAAAATGCGATAAATCCCAAGTTCTCTTACATGACTCCGAAAATCTGTGATCATGGTTAACAAAATGTTTTCGGGGTGTCCAAAATAAGCGTTTGTGCTAATAACACTGTCAATAATCTTCTTTATTCTATTTGGAAATTCTCTGGATAGACTTATCGATTTCCATAAATGTTGCCGCTCCATAGTGGCATAATGACGAGCAGACTTTCATAATAAAATTTGTCAGTACAACCAAGGTTTCAGAAGGCTCACTTAACGTGAAACTAAATAAACACATTATACTTGCATTGTACCACATACATACAGGTCGACACTCGTAACTACGACGCAATAGGCAGTTATAACCAGGACCGGGCTAAATGTGGATGAAGCGTAAAAAATGTTTTTAGGTTGGGGCACGGCTAAATATTAATAAAATTATGAAATTTGATTGGTGATTTAGACCCATTATTTAAAAAGTATTTACGGCTATACCAGATCCAGAATAGTAATTTTACAAAATTTTTATTTTAAGGCCATTGGGGCGCGGACAAATTTCATTTAATACTTTTCATAAAAATACAGGACATTTTTAAAGTTATTTTACAACTTTTTTTTGCTATACCAAATCAAATTTCGGCCTGCCCTAATGTTCATGCTCCTGTATGTACTATAAAAATTGAAAGAGACCTTAAACCCATATATTAGATACAATCTTAAAGAAATGATGAAAACGAAAGAAAAGGCTCATAAGAAGCATTTAAAAACAAAAGCAGCAAGAGATAGAGAAACTATGTGACATTAAGAAATTATATTAAGTAAGCCATTGTTCGGGAAAAAAAGCATACATTCAATTTGTAGCTAAGAAAAATAAAAGCGCTAAGCTATTATGGAAAAATCTTTGCCATTGGGAAGCCATTGTTGGGGAAACAAAGCATACATTCAATTTGTAGCTAAGAAAAATAAAAGCGCTAAGCTATTATGGAAAAATCTTTCCCATTGGGGCGTGTACACTAAATAAAAAAATAAGCCTAATAGTTTATCTGTTGAGTTCTCAGATCCTAATCAATTGAACAATTATTTTCTAAATGTGGCAGAGCAGTCTAAGATAGATATAGATACTCCGGCTTATTTTAGTAATACTGATGCTAGTCGAATACATTGGGATACTATCAAGGCAATTGATGATATTAATTTAAAAACAAATATTTTTAACCAAGCTATTATATCACTCTTTGATGTTCATGCTCCTGTATGTACTATAAAAATTGAAAGAGACCATAAACCCATATATTAGATACAATCTTAAAGAAATGATTAAAACGAAAGAAAAGGCTTATAAGAAGCATTTAAAAACAAAAGCAGCAAGAGATAGAGAAACCTATGTGACATTAAGTAAGCCATTGTTCGGGAAAAAAGCATACATTCAATTTGTAGCTAAGAAAAATAAAAGCGCTAAGCTATTATGGAAAAATCTTTCCCATTGGGGCGTGTGCACTAAATAAAAAAATCGGTAAAGGTCTTTACACAGAACTTCCCTCGTTATTTGTGCATGGCGGTCCCTCTAAAAAATTAATAATTACGAAATGACATTGAGAATAATAATCGGAATATAGTTATTGCTATTATTACAAAGAAAACTTGATAAGTTTTGGTAAAAAAATATATACAGATTGCTCATCCAACAGCAAAAGCTTAATACTAAATAACAGGAGCCACATATGGCAGGCTTGCGCAAATACCTTTACAAATGTCCACCATGACTGAATTATTTCTTGGGATGACCACCCTGTATATTTTTCAATCAAAGTATAATATGCATATGCCAGATATTTTTGCCGCCTGTTATATTTTCAATCCAACATTCACGTAATGGAGTGGAAGTATAGTGGTGGTTAAAAAATTTCAATTTTTTAAAATTTTTCAAAAATGTTGGTAAAAAAATTTTCAAATTGTTTTCTTCTAATATAGGTAAGTTTAAAATGTCAAACGTAGAAATTTTAAATTAGAGCAAAAAGGAAAGTTTCCTTCTATTCTATAGTAGTGGTAAAAAAAGTTTAAAATTTAAACATTATATATTTATTTTTAAATAGGTTTAGAATGCTATGAAACGTGAAAATTTTAAATTTGAGCAAAAAAAAATGTTTCCATCTATTCTAGTGTTAAATTTTTTTCCAAATTTATAACAAAATGTTGCAAATTTTTTTTTCCGATATTGGTTTGGAATGTCATGAAACGTGGAAATTTTAAATTTGAGCAAAAAAAATTTTTCGTCTATTCTATAGTAGTGATAAATAGATTAAAAATGTTTTCAATGTTTTTTTCTTTATTTTTTTCAAAAACATTTTTAAATTTGTTTGAATAGTTTTAGAATGCCATGGAAACGTGGATAGTTTAAATCTGAACAAAGAAAAAAAATCTACGTGGTAAATTTTTTTAAAAATAGTAAGTAAAAAAAATTCTAATTTTTCTTTTAAATAGATTTGGAACGCTATGAAACGTGGAAATTTTAAATTTGACGAAATAAAAAAAAATTCCATCTATTTTAGTGGTAAAAAAATTTTCAAAAATGTTGGTAAAAAAAAATTTCAAAAAATGTTTGTTTTAAACAGGTTTAGAATGCCATGAACCGTGGAAATTTTAAATTTGAAGAAAAAAAATTTGTTTCAATTATTTTAGTAGTAAAAAATTTTTCGTGTTGGTGAAAAAAATTTTCAAAATTTTTTTTTTCCCGAAATAGGATTAGCGTGTCATGAAACGTGGAAATTTTAAATTTGAGCAAAAAAAATTTTTTTCATCTTGGTAAAAATTTTTTAAAAAATGGTGAAAAAAATTTTCAAAATTTTTTTTTCCCGAAATAGGATTAGCGCGTCATGAAACGTGGAAATTTTAAATTTGAAGAAAAAAAAATTTTTCAATTATTTTAGTAGTAAAAAATGTTTCGTGTTGGTGAAAAAAATTTTCAAAATTTTTTTTTTCAGAAATAGGTTTAGCGTGTCATGAAACGTGGAAATTTTAAATTTGAGCTAAAAAATTTTTTTTTCAACTTGGTAAAAATTTTTTCAAAAATGGTGAAAAAAATTTTCAAATTTTTTTTTTCCTGAAATGGGATTAGCGCGTCATGAAATGTGGAAATTTTAAATTTGAGCGAAAAAAAAATATTTTCACTATTTATTCCGTTTAGACGGTCCACCCTGTATATTTTCCAGTGAAATTTCTACCATTTCTGCGCTGACAGTAGCGTCAACTACCTACCAAATTTGACTGCTCTCCGTCAAGTAGTTTTTTAGTAAATGCACCAACAGACAGACAGACAGACAGACCAACAGACAGACAGACTGACGGAATTGAAAAACCTATATTTTCGTAATCTCCGTGTTCTGAAACGTCAGAATCCGTAAAAATCTCGGAGGGTGATTTTTTCTCGAATACAATACTTCCCTTCGGTATGCGAGGGAAGTAAAAATAAGCCTAATAGTTTATCTGTTGAGTTCTCAGATCCTAATCAATTGAACAATTATTTTCTAAATGTAGCAGAGCAGTCTAAGATAGACATAGATACTCTAGCTTATTTTAGTAATACTGATGCTAGCCGAATACATTGGGATACTATCAAGGCAATTGATGATATTAATTTAAAAACATATATTTTTAACCAAGCTATTATATCACTCTTTGATGTTCATGCTCCTGTATGCACTATAAAAATTTAAAGAGACTATGAACCCATATATTAGATACAATCTTAAAGAAATGATTAAAATTAAATAAAAGGCTCATAAGAAGCATTTAAAAACAAAAGCAGCAAGAGATAGAGAAACCTATGTGACATTAAGTAATTATATTAAGGAATCCATTGTTCGGGGAAAAAAGCATACATTCATTTGTAGTTAAGAAAAATAAAAGCACTAAGGTATTATGGAAAAATATTTCCCATTGGGGCGTGTGCACTAAATAAAAAAATACGCCTAATAGTTTATCTGTTGAGTTCTCAGATCCTAATCAGTTGAACAATTATTTTCTAAATGTGGCAAAGCAGTCTAAGATAGATATGGATACTCTGGCTTATTTTAATAACAGTTATTTGAATCGGAAAATTAAGTTTACCTTTTCAGTAATAAGTCATAACGATATTTATTCGGCTATAAATAAGATTAAATCTGAAGCTAGAGGCAGCGACATTAATATAAAAATGATTAACTTGATAATTTCTCAATGCATTGACATATTGCAGAATATATACAATGAATCTTTGGAAATTGGGATCTTTCCAGGCACGTGGAAATCTGCTATTGTCTGCCAATTTCCAGAATTTCCTTTCCTGTAACCGTAAATGATTTGCGTCCCATTTCAATATTATCATCATTTTCTAAAATATTCTAAAAATTAGTTTCTATAGATCTAAACAGTTATTCAAATTCTTATAACATTTTACTTGTTGTTTAATCAGGATTTAGAGAAAAGTATATTACTTCCACAGCTCTATTAAAAGTGATAAATATCTCTGGAGTTGGATAAATTTGCTTCATCAATAATAATTCTATTAGACCAAAGTAAGGCATCTGATTTAGTAGACTTTGATTTGTTAGTAGCAAAATTAAAATATATGGGTTTCGATGTTACTCCACTAGAGTGGTTTTGCAGCTATTTGAAAAACCACACTCAAAAAGTTGTTCTGGAAAGTAACAATGAATCACAATTAGGTCCTATTAATAAGGGGGTACCACAGGGTAGCATTCTTGGGCCAATATTATTTTCTATTTATATTTTTGATCTACCCACCTGCATTAACCAATGCAATAGGTATACACTTATATGCAGACGATGTCCAATTATATAAATCTTGTCCCACTTCACAGTTAAATAAAATTATCAACATCATCAATATAGACCTACATTCAACAACTATTTGGTGCTCTAATAATAGTCTAAAGATTAATCCCAGCAAAACAAATGCACTATGCAAATGAAAAGTCATCAGTCAAAAGAAGTTAATGATAAATAACATGCATATTAAGTGGGTCGAATCAGCAAAAAATCTTGACATGTTTAATCAAAGTCGAAGTTTTAACAAACCTCTCGATCACATCATCAGTACTTCTTACTTTAAGCTCAAATCATTATACCACCTAAAAAATCAGTTAAGCGAACAAATAAAACTGAAATTTGTAAAATCCCTTATTTATTCCCATACCTATAGTGCCCTGCTTAGCGAAAACGCAGTATCTACAAAACATTTCAATAATAACATTTTAGCTTATACTGGCTTAAAATTCAGTTTTATATCTATAAAATTTAAAAAAATGCCGTATGTACCACCAAAACCATAGATATAAAGCTCCTTATTGTGCCATCCATATTCAAGGATAGTGTAGGTTTATGCTTAGTAAAAATTCAACATTACATGCTACTTATAAAAAACACGGCATCTGAATGTTAGATGAGGCATTTGTCCAAAGCATGCATGAGTTACTGGGTTCGTACTAAGCACGCGTCACGTGTTTTGTGCCAAAACCGTGAAAGTTGCTACGGCTGCAAATAGAAAGAAAAAGCTGTTTTTCTTCATTATTACTTTTCTGTAGATACTGCGTTTTTGCTAATCACGGCAGTATACTCTTGTAGTGTATTTTATCATTTTCTAACTAATTATAATAAAGTCAAATTACAGAAAATACAAAATTCGTGCACGCAATTTGTCTGTTGTATCCCATTTCAAAATCACGTAACCTTTTGCTTACATAGATTTAAAGAACTTACCGTTGTCAACAGGGTACATTATTTTTACTACATATTCCTCTTCAAAGTTATAATAAAGTCAGAAAACTTAGTATTTATATGATTTACTAAAAAAAAGACTTAATATTCACAACGCGAACATAAGAATAGATTTGCTTTGTGTCCCACGATATTCCACTAGTAAATTCGAGGGCTCGTTTACATACATGGCTCCTCATTTGCTAAATAAAGTCTTAAACTTGTTGGATCTATCGTTATTCATTTACTATGTGTATTAAAAGTAGGTTATTAAATAATATGGAGTAATAGGCGCACAAACCTTATTTATTTATTTCTCAAACAGATAAATCTGCTATGAAGCTTAACTGTACACAGAATAATATTCTTAATCTATATAATAATATTCTTATACTTCACAATTTAAATGTTTAAATTTTGGGGGAGAAGCTACGAATTAAGCTGAAAACTGATACATCTTAAACAAAAATAAAGCGATACTATTCAAGCTAGGTTTGAAATGAAACAGTTTAATAATTGGTAAAATTTTTTGGAGGAGAGCAAAATCTAACTCAGACCACATATTATTTGTTGTTCTTAAAATGGTGATAAGAGGCAATGAGGTGTTTGTAGTAAGTGGTGATATGTAGAATGTAAAAGAACTAATCTGGTGTGTTTATTGGGTATTCTTATTTTCATATGGCTTAAAATTTGTTGAGTATTTTGTAGCAAACAATTACCATATATTTTTTTTATTCAAGATTCAAGACTAATGATGCGAAATTCTTTCCGCAGAGCTGCTGTGCATATACACGATGTAATTAGTTTTATGTCATTAAAAAATACTGGTGGTAGGGAACAACAAGACAAACAAAAAAATCTTATATAAGGTGGGGTCTAAAGCTCATAGTTTTGGAGAAAAAAAAAATAAACAAAAATTTCGCAAATTTTCAATAAAATTTTTTGAGAACTGCTGGAATATTGAGGTAGGTTTAGATCGTCGCCCATGTCTTTTCCTATGATACTCAATATTTGTGTAGATAGCTATAAAATGTCGGCAGTCTTTAGCGATGTGGTAAAGATGAAGATGTCGACGTTTTCTGAGTGTTTAATAGATCTGATCTGAAGAAAACTATACTCTGACTCTCCCTTGTGGAATATTTTAGTTACTGTGGGTGTTTCGTTATGTACACATGTCCAACCCGCCCGCCGTTCGTTGTTTTTGTTACTTTTGAATTTCGGGTCGCTGTGTATTTATAGTTAAAATTTATTTTATTGACTTACCGTTCAAGTCATTCAATTCTTGATTACGTACAGACACAACTTACTTGTTCGTTCTTTTTGTATTCCTTTTTGGATTTTGGACCAAGTTTTTCTTTTATTTTTCTTTATTGACAACATTAGTTGATAGTTTAGTGTTTAGTGCGGAGTGCATATGTCCCTAATTCGACGTACCGAACTGTGTATTGATGCTAATGCAGATGCAGAGATTTCAAATAATTTAGGTAGGTGGTAAGCTTTTAACCCAGGACACTCATTTATGTTACAAATGTTAATAAATCACATTTAAATTTTCTAAATTATAAACATTAATCCAATATTTTGTTCCAAATTACAAAATTCACATGTAAAGAAATGCTCTGTTTAAACCTCTATGGCCATTATCAAAGGTGGTCGATGATCCAAGGCCTTTGCTTTGACACCGCAGACCACTGTGTGTGCCAGCGAGGACTTTGCACTTTCTTATGACAATTTAAAAGTTGTATAATTGGGAACTACAAGTCCACTGACCAAGAAAAGCAGTGGTTCTCAATTGTTCTCTACCTTAATATTAAAAATGTTGACCTAGGTCAGTTTTTTCAAAGTGCCCCTAGAGGGAAAAGTCATAAAGGTTTTTTGTTTGTCTAGTCGGTCCCCATTACCAGTGTTTTTTAATGACATGAAACTGGTTACACCCCGTATAGTTATAATTAGGTCATGTTCCATATTTCCTCAAGTACAAATACCTCAGCAATCTGTTCTGTATTTTTTCTATAATATATTTATACTTGAAGTAATGTGGGTGCCATATTATGGATGCATACTCCAGAATCAGTATTACCAAAGTATTATACAAGTTTAATATTGTGGTGATATTTTTAAACTTACTGGACTGTCTGATTCTAAAATTTAATACACGCAACGCTTTTAATGATGTGTTAGATATATGCTCGTTAAGGCACATTTTGTTATCATAATAAACACCCAGACCCTTAATTTTTATTATCCTTGGCAGATTATTGTCATTCATTGTATACTTATAATTTATTTGATGATGTTTACGAGTACATGACATAATTGCACATTTGGACACATTAAAATGCAAGTTATTATCGATGCTCCATTGATCAATTTTATCTTGTTGCAATGACTGGCAGCCAATTAATGTCTTTATTTTTTTATATCACCAAATAACAGGCAACTGAAACTTTTTAACACTTTAGGTATATCGTTAATGAATATGAGGATCAACAAAGGTCCTAAGTTAGAACCCTGTGGCAACCCGAAATTTGCAGTGAATTTTCCTGAAGCTTTACCAGCAAATTTGACCGAAAAGACACAATTTCTAAGGTATGTGGAAAAAAAATGCTACTGTGCTTGGGGTTGTACCAAACTCACAAAGCTTCCTCAACATGACATATTGATCGACTTGATCAAATACTTTCTTAAAATCTGTGCAAATAATATTAACTTGATTTTTATGTTCCAAAATGTTCCATCAAGTCAGTTGACAAAACCAGTAAATTTGTTACAGTTGATTTTTTTCAACAAACCTATGTCGTTCCTCACATATCATACACCATTCCATAATTTTGCATAAAATTATACCTTCCAATAGTTTGGCAATTGTAGAGAGCACCTCTATAAGCCTGTAATTTTCCACTTGGTATATTCTACTGGATTTGTGGATCGGCATTACACACACCTCTTTCCACAAATCAGGAAATGTACTTGTTTTTAATGACAAGTTAGCTGACATCGCAAAATATTTATCGGATTTTAAAATAACAATGTATGCTGATGACTTATCGATATTAATTTCAAGGGAATCGGATGAACTTAATCAATCAGCTTGTAAATATCTAATGGATAAAATAGCACAGTGGTTCTCTAAAAATTTGTTATATTTAAATTCTAGTAAAACCGAATATTTATTGTTTCATACTAAACAAAGAAAGGTAGAAAATATAAACATAAACCTAGGTGAAATGGATATAAATAGAAGTAACACTGTAAAATTTTTAGGGATAACACTAAGTGATACCCTTGAATGGGATAGTCATATATGCAGTGAATCAAAAAAATTAAATAGCAAAATATATCAAATAAGATGTATGCGGAATCTACTCGATACAGAAGTTATGAAAAACTTTTACTTTGCAGAAATACAATCCCGCCTTCTATATGGAATAATACTGTGGGGTACATCCCCAGCAGCAAAAAAATATTCTTAACTCAAAAAAGATGCATACGCACTATATTAAGTAGAAGCCAAAGAGAGTCGTGCAGAAACTTATTTGTACAGCTAAATATACTTCCCCTATGCTGCCTCTACATTCAAGAAGTTGCCTGTTTTATATTTAAATGTAAATGTATTATTCATCGTCAAAGTGACATACATAGCTATAGTACAAGAAACCGGGACCTACTTTGTACACCCCAAAATAATTTAAATTTAACTCTAAGAGGGCCACTAAGTACTGGCATTAGAATCTATAACACAATTCCAACCTCTATAAAGGAACAGCCTACCTACTTCACTTTCAAGAAGTCATTGAAAAAATACCCTCTTCAAGGCATGTATTACAACTTAGACGAATTCTTCTCAAATTGATCTCTTTCTTTTTAAGTATTTGTTAGATATGTCAATATGTTTGTTTGTTTTTTTCTCTTCTATAATTATTTTATGTAAGTTTGTGTATATTATTTTTTGACTTGTTTTATACCTTTGTGGTCTCTTTGAATCAATAAAATTTATTATTATTATTATTAAATATAAAAATTAGTGGCATTTCTAGCCAAACTGCACATCCTTTAATTATATAGGGTGGTATCTTATCAGGTCCGGTTGACTTCTTAGGTTTTAACTTTTTTACAGCATCTTTATACTTAGTTGCTTCGAGTAATTTCCTGTAAATTAATTACAATTGGTTTTAACATTGATATTTACATTGTAGAATGCTGGCATATCACTATATACAGAATAAAAATATTGTGCAAAACTAGTTGCTATATCTTGCTGTGATATGTTTAAACCGTTAAACTCCGTAGCCATGGTCTACTCAGAAATTTTCTTATTTTCTTTTATATACGTTCAAAATTCTCTAACATTATTATCTATGTTGTGTTCAGTTTGTTCTAAAAATTTATCATAAGCTGTCTGTGTAAGCATTTTAAATTTTTTAAGTTCTTCCACATACAATTTATTATGAAGATCAGATAAATGCCTAAGCTTTTTATATTTATTTTTATCAATAAGTGACCTTTTAATATCTGAATTAAACCATACGAGAAATTTTCTGGGTGTGGCATTTTTCATAGGCACAGTTTCATCAAGTATGGAGTAAAAGATGCTATAATATAATTGCCTGATTAACTTTATCTGCACTGTACAAGGAGGACCAATCAGCATCCCGCAGTAATAGAGATAGTTTTAAAAAATCACAGTTTTTGAAATCATAACAACTAGTCCCAGACTCGAAATTGTTGCTCAGTGAATCAGTAATATTGATATCAATTGTTAGTGCAGGATGATGCTGATCCTATTTTAACAGTGCCTCTGCTCTGGTTACGACACATTTATTTTTATCTTCTTTATTAATCTAATGTTCTTTTGTTTATATTTAAGATATTACTGTATAGTTCAAAAGATTGAAAATTTATGAAGGTCAAAAATTCAATATGTTTCAAGTCTATAAATTATCTACTTCATCATTGTTGATTTTATGAGATTAATCACCTAATGGTGTAGTATTTCAATATGCTGCTTTTGTATAAAGTTCGATTGATACCCAATTAAAGGAATAAATATCCTAATTTATTAGCATAGGTGTATTGCTGGTTGCTTAAAGAAACGCAGGACGATTTATATTTTTTTTGAACTTCATGGCATTCGAAACTTGATTCCTGGTGAATGACAGGATCCCGTACGATAGTGGTTATCCACATTTTTCCACTTTGGGTTTTGTAAAACTAATAGTACATTTAGTGATTACACCTGACTTTAAAGTTTAAGGAGTTCTGCTTTCATTGTAAGTAAACCTTTTTCTGTTTGCTTCGTAATATTCATAATTTTTTTTCTCGTTAATTTCAGTCTTTTCCCGATTAATATAATCGGTATATTTCTCGCCCTGCCGTCTTCTCCAAAAGAACCTTCTGAAGAAGGCGAGTTGCGTTATTCTATAATTTTTAGATTCGCGATCTTAAGTATTTGTTTCTTTTCAGGGTTTTTTAGGGATACCTATAACTATTATAAATAGAATTGATATTTCATTTATTCTTCTGGGGTTCTGGACTCTTCTACAGGTGGGAACGATTAGGATTGTGCACTTCAGAAGTTGGGTCGTATCCTACACTGTCCATACGAAGTTAGTACCACCACAGTGACGTCAAATAGAGCCGACATTTTATATGCGTAGAGCTCCCTCATCATTGTCACCACATAGCTAAGATTCAACACCACCCATGTACAGACCAGATTTTTTTTTTTTTTTTACGCATAATTATCCATTAGTTATAAAGCTTCAATATTTTGCACATATATATACGCTTACTTTTTTAAAACTATATAACGCCAGCATAGTACTATGGAGGTACGAATATAATGAGAACTGCTATGATGCAGAGAGGCAATCGCATACCAGACAGTAATCTGGTTTAATATTGATTAAAACAATTTTGTTTATAACAAAAGGTAATATTAAATTTTTTCAATAAAAAAATGCAGTCTCGAAGCTATTGCAATTTGTAACTATAAATTTGTCAGATTGTGTGCGGATGTTATCCGAAACCATACAAAAAATGAAAACTTAAGATAATCTGGATATGAACAGATGAAAATTGCTGCTAATGAGATTGCAGAGGGTCTTGAATGCAGTACAAAATTTCCGACCGAAACTGAACTTAGAGCTAGAAGGAAAAAGCGTCAATTTGATTACGACGCAGTTGATGGTCCTCAAGAATTTTTCTTAATTCTTCTTGATGTTTTTGTTTTTTTCTTTCCTGTTTCTCTTTCTCTTCCTGGCGTTTTCTTTCTTGTTCTTCTTTCTCTTCCTGGCACTTTCTTTCCTGTTCTTCTTTCTCTTCCTGGAGTTTCCTCCCCTGTTCTTCTTTCTCTTCCTGGCGTTTCCTTTCCTGTTCTTCTTTCTCTTCCTGGCGTTTCTTTTCTTGGTCCATATCATCTTTTGCATTTGGGCGAATAAGTCCTGTATTTGTTTTTCGGATGTCATGCTTCTGGTCGTTACCGGCATATAATTAGAATAAAATCAACAAATTTTCACAATCACGTCAATGCCGGTAATCTAACTGTCCAAAAATCTCGAAACAGCACGAAAAAAAAGGTCTTATCTAGAGTTTTTGTTACTTAACCACTAATGTCCAAATAGAAAGATTCTAGAAAGTTCACGAAAATGCACTTAATAGTTAAGGTGCCCGCCGGGAAAATTTTTCCTGATACATACTCTCTCCAAACTTCGTGTATGGCCTAGTGTTGGACCTAGTCTGACAGCATTTTCCTCTATCATTTTTTTTGTTTTTGGGGCGTTTTCCCGCTAGCTTTTCCGAAACATGTCATTTTGACGGCATATAAAAAATTTATAGATACTGTTATTTTTCCAAGTAGAATAGCTTAAAAACGTGAATTGAAACGTGGAAAAACAATTGTCTGACAATAAATGTGGGTCATTGGGCGTGTCCGCTATATCGAACATGTCGGAAAAACGACTATAAGAAAATTTATTAATAACCAGCTGATTTTCGCTGTATTAATTTATTAAAACATACAAAAACAAGTTTTCATATTGTCTGACGAAAATTATTTTCCGATTTCCCAGTCTGACGCGTCAAAGTTGTCGGTTTCATGACAGCAAAAAATTTATACATAACATTTTCTTACAAATTTTTTTTATTTTTAAATAAAATTTATAATACGATAAAAAAATTGTCTGACGGTGAAATAGAGCCTTTTAGCTGGAAATGTTAAATAAAAGGTTTTTCTATGTGGTTGTCAAGCTACGCTTGGATGTTACATTCATATGTATATATTGACGCTATATTTATAAATAACAAGCTGATTTTTTCAATATAGCTTAATAAAAATAAATCAAATCCAATTTTTTAACAGTCTGACAAAACGTGTTTTTCAGTCTGACGCCTGGAAAATACAATTTTTTAATATTGTAATTTCCTTCAAATTGTCATGATTATCTCATACTAATCATTGAAAAATCATTTTTACAGTGTCAAAAATCATAAATAAATTGCTTGAACTTCGCGCTTGAAAATATATCGTTTTTTTACAAGTTCACCTGTGTACATCTGTTTAGTATGCAGGCAGTACAATTTATTATCTCAGCATCCCCTTAAGATACAATTCCTTTAAGTAAATATTACTACATTTTCAGATTCGGTTCATCAAAGTGGTATTGAAATTGAGTATGACACTGACAATGATGATTTATCAACTGATGATTCAGTTGATGATGAAGATGATGAGGAAAGCGAAGAAAATAATTTTTTATAATACTAAAAGTTTTTTACAATAAAATAAATCGTATAATTTTTAGGGCGATGCCAGAAAAATTAGTTTTTCAATTTTGGAAATATGTCGTTTTTCTGCTGCAGAAATTCGTTTTTCATGTAATAGGATAATTTTTAGCATCGCCCTAAAAATTTTTTTGGTGCATAATGTTCATTTTTTTTTATTCCCTGCATACTTCATATATTTTTTATGCAAAATTGCACACTTAAATTTAATTCATATATTTACCGAACATGGATTAATTGTTTTTTCATTTATAAAAGGTACTTTGTTATAACTAATATTGTAAAGTGTTATCTTATAACTTGTTTCAAGACCTTTAATTTGGGCCCTGGATGAAAATTTTCGGACTAGTAGTACCGGAGATATAGCGATTTTAAACGTACTAAAAGACATTTTTTCGCTACTTTTTTCTACAAAAAGTTTTACGTCTTTTTCAATATTGTCGAACTTAAAACTTGGGTAAGTCGAATTCAGATAGTCTAAAAGAGTTCAAAAAATTCAAAATAAAGATTATAAAATAAGTAAGTTGAAATACCGTATCTTTTTTAACCGTCTTCTCGACTAAACGAAATTTCATTTTTTTATCGCCCTAACTTCGACGGCCGCTATTGGAAAATTATGTTTTTTCGTCAGACTCTCGTTATGCCCCACTGTATTTGTCAGACACTTATACCACAAATTCAATACCGATTTTCTGCATATAATTTTCCAATGTCTGAAGGTTATGAATAAATTTTTTGCTGTCATGAAACCGACAACTTTGACGCGTCAGACTGGGAAATCGGAAAATAATTTTCGTCAGACAATATGAAAACTTGTTTTTGTATGTTTTAATAAATTAATACAGCAAAAATCAGCTGGTTATTAATAAATTTTCTTATAGTCGTTTTTCCGACATGTTCGATATAGCGGACACGCCCAATGACCCACATTTATTGTCAGACAATTATTTTTTCACGTTTCAATTCACGTTTTTAAGCTATTCTACTTGGAAAAATAACAGTATCTATAAATTTTTTATATGCCGTCAAAATGACATGTTTGGGAAAATCTAGCGGGAAAACGCCCCAAAAACAAAAAAAATGATAGAGGAAAATGCTGTCAGACTAGGTCCAATGAAGCCATACACGAAGTTTGGAGAGAGTATGTATCGGGAAAAATTTTCCCGGCGGGCACCTTAACTATAACACGAAAAATAGCCTTGTTCAGAGTTTGTAATCTCTTCTTAGTTCAAAGTTTTTAATTACTACCACTAATGTCCTAATAAAATGTTCTACAATGTCTTAAAAATGCACTTAACACTAATTTTCTGTTCGAAAATAATTCTCGAACAATGTCTAGTAAATTAGTCCTCTGTGTTAGCACCAACTTCGAGAATACACTGCCAAACCTTCTCGAACACTTCCGAAAAATCCTCTTGTTAAAATTCCGCTTCTGACATCAGTTGTTACGTGTTTCCGCCCCTAGGAAACACCCTGTATGAATCCGTGGGTTCTAAATAATTTTAACAAGGGGTAAACCACTAACACTTTATTTAATAATTTACTGATCACACAAACTAACTTTTACAATGTTTATATTTACACTTCGAATTTATAACCTCACTTTCGCTATTAACTTCACTTTTGTAAAACTTCTTCTTCCCGCCATGGAATCGCTCCTTATATACTCTGAAATGGCCTCTAGAGTTATCTAGAACATAAACGAGAATCTTCTTCTACCACACTCCAGAAAACTCTATCTCTTTCTATAAGTTTCCAGAAGAGATGATGGTGTGTATTCTTGGTTGCTTAACCATTGGTCAGCTATTAGTAGTCATGGGCGTATCACTCGCCACTCGCCTTAGGGGGTGGTAATGCGTAGCAATAGTTTTTTAAATCACAATTTAAGTAAATTCTTTTTTGTTTTTCACAAGGGGCAGCATTTCGAAGACTCGCATCATGGTGAAAAAATCTACCGCATGGTCCTGTATAATTATATATATATTTACACGGCCCTTAAGGCTCACAATCTAGTGGATAATATCTAGGCATATTGATAGAAATTTTTTCATCGCTACATTTTTAGTTTTGTATGTGTATAAGTTTGAATTATTAAATATTAAATGTTTGTTTAGTCAAATGCATTACATCATTTCCTTTTTGCTCGTTTGTGCACAGTATTCAATTCAAGGTTGCGTGGCGCCCCAGTACTGTTATGTTTTAAAGTTACACAAAAACTACTTCCTTATCCATGACGTTCGTATTGGCGAAAAGCTGTCGTCCGCAAGTGAGGGTAAATCACCTCCTCAAATAAATAATAGCACTTAGGTGCTCAATTTATATTTTTACTAAAACAATGTAAGAGTGTTTTAGTTCTAGTGATATTTTAATTATTATTTCAAATATGTAAATAAGTTTTTAATTAGATATGTGTGTATTTAGATAGATAGATAGATAGATAGATACATTTATTTGTTCCTTTTACCTATACATATACGTGTATGTCTGTATGTGTGTGTAAAATTTGCATATTGATTTATTTTACTTGAAGGGGGAAAATATACTTACTATGATTAGTGTGATAACAGTTTTTTTTAAAATTTGATTTTGACATATAAAGTATAGTATGTTCCCTTCCCTACCCATGTTATTATTTTATATTCTTTAGTTACAGCAATAAAAACGCCACCACCACATGACACACCAGTTTGCAATTAATTTTTATCATGCCTTATTAAAGTGTATCTATTAATATCAATAAGTTCTGAGTCATAGATATTCTGATTTAACCATGTTTCTGTGCCACAAATAATGTCGTGTTGCTCTCCCTCAATATTTATGTAGACATCTTTAAGTGTTCGTACTTATTTTACATGTATCAACTTTACATTGTTCATTGTTCTTAAAATTCTCTTTTATGTATCTATGTTCTTATACTTACTGTGTTTGTATTCTTATTGGGGGAAATGGAAGAACGGCATGGCCGAACTCCTACCTTTTATGTTATTTAACACACGATTTTATTATTATTATTAATTATAATACTTCAAAAAACTACTGAATAGAGAATCAAAATCCATTTCTAACGAGGTGCCGCATGACCCCCTTCTAATTAAAAATTTTCGACACGTCTGAGGATTTTTCCTAAAAGTTCATAATTACGCTTAAAATAAATTTATTCCACACATATGGATCGCATTGTATACCTATAATTTGCTAAAATGAAGGTACAGCATTTTAAAAACATACATTTTATTATTTTTACATTGAAAGGTGGTATTTGAAAACAAAGCTTACCTAAAATGCATATTGCTTCTTCTTGGGCGTAAAGCAGCTGCGCCCCGTCCCACGTGCGTGGCAGCATGGGTTGTGTTATGTGGAATACGTCTTACGTTGTGTCTTGTTACTACTGGTTCATCTAAAAATGAAATTAAATCTCTTGGACCGGTACGATGCTCTAGAGTTAAATGCCCTGCAAAGTCATCGGTCATTAGGTTTGGATCACCACCCGGCATGGCTGCACAGAGAGGGCACACCTGCAATAATGATACCACTTTATTGTAAAAAATGTGAAATACTAAACGATAAAAAACACAAACAGTGATTTACACTTTACCCTATCACAGTTCATAATAATTCAACTGAATGCAAAGTTAAATTAATGGCTTACTGACTAAGACGTTATAAGTTTAGGACACCTAAATATTTTCCAACTGACCCATAAAATGTTTTAATTTTCGTTTGAGACAAGACTTGCTTAAGGAGGCCAGAATGCATGATTAGATGTGCTTTATAAGATAATCTCGCACTTTTCTACAGTATTTTAGAACAGAGATTTTTCTAAAAGTCTGTCAAATAATCATTTGAATTGGTTATAGGATCTAGAAGAAATTGTCGAAACACCTTATTTTTCGGCAGTTTTTCCTGAAAACCTCGTATATCTACAATTTCTCCTACATTCCCAAACCGATTTAAAACAATTTGTTACAGGCGTTTAGAAGAAAAACATTAATAAGTAGAATTTTATTACTGTACAGAAGATTCAGTGCTTATGTTATTGAACCAAGTAAAACGATCCATTTGAAAAAATATCCAATTTACTATAAAAGTAAAATCAGACAAAAATCCCATGAAAAAATAATAATAAAACCATTAAAAAGACTTCTAAACACCTTTATCCTAATATTAAATCGAAATCTACGTAAAAAATTATTTTACTAAAAATGACCAAAATATTGACTTTTTCATCTCGAGGACGACGGTCAATCGCTTTTGGGCTCCGTCGTTCGCATTTTCAAAAGTACTCCAAAAAATTTCAAGTTGCACGGAGCGAAAAACCGCTCCGCCCGACGAACTTTTCGAAAGTACCACGAAATTGGTTTTTTGAAAGTACAACGAATAAAATCACATAAGACGGAAAACTGCTCCGCACAACAAATTTTTCGGAGGTACAACGAATTTAATTTTTGAAAATCTCAAAAAATTATTTTTACAAAATTACCATAACAAGATGCAATTAAAGCCAAAAACCGCTCTTCGAGATGAATTTTTCGAAAGTACCACGAATTTGGTGGTTCACAAGTCGAAATCGTCAGTCAGGATGTAGCGAGTAGCTATTTTAAACGTCAAAATTTAGGAAAAATTCAATGGGACGGTTTTTCCAATAAAAACCAAAATCCTCATTTAATATTCCTCAAAGGGTTGGAGCATAATCTTAATACAAAACCGCAAAAAATAGACAAAGAATTCAAAGTCGGAGGGTCGATTCCGACGAACACAAAATACTTTTTATCCCGGCTCAGGCGGACAACGCCATATTAATCGCTCGAAGGCGAGCCGACGGAAAAAAAGTATATTTGTGTTCGATGCCGTTAATACGTTTATAAAAGCAGGAAAGCCATCGGACACATATAGATAGCTTCTTTAAGCATCTTGACATTTCAATAATTTTAGTGCCTAATTCAAAGTGAATAATTTTCAAAAAGTTTTGCATACATTTTACAAATATTACTAATTGGGAGTCTGAATCTTTTGTACAGTCGACTGTCATAGTTCTCTCGACGCTGAATGAGTTACACTCCTACGGGAGGTAAAGGCTTGCCGAGTGGTGGTGCTCTTTGATGTTTGCCTTATACACATTAGCTAAGTATTGAATATTTATATTTTTTACATTTTATGAATTATTTCAATAAATGATAATATATTTTGAACTCGATTTCTTATTGATCCACTAATTATAAGATTTGTGACCGATGGGCGATTCTGTGGTGTGAGTCGGACAATTACTTTCTGCGGGTCACCTTTGATCCCGCCAAGTCTGTGTACTTGTCCGAATACTCATAGAATCCATCGACGGTCTTAATTATTAAGAAGTGTTTCTGAGAAAGTGCTAATTATAAGCTATATTCATCAGGAGTGCAGTACCCGACATAAGAGTTCGACGGAGAGAGTAGACTGTAGCAATCACAGTAAGTATAATTTTGTCTATTCTTGTCTTGGGGAGTCTGAAGGGTATTTTGAATCCCCCTTGTGAGTAGAATTGATCAGTATCGTAGCGGCAACACGGCTTTGGCCTAAATTATATACAATCCTTGTCGTGTCCTTCAGACCAAACGATACTAGGTTCATCTACAATTACACGTCCATCAACATTCGACCTAGATGTAACGTCTGACACAAAACTGTCATTTAATTGAAATGTAAATACCATCACCAACGAAAGTTTTAGAACTCTAGGATTCATAATATGATGTTCTTACGATTTTAACGACATTAACACACTGAAACTACAATATCAATCTTTGGTTTGATCCAAATTGGAATATTCGTCAATTATTTGGTTGCCCCATTATAACACACATATAGCGACCATAGAGAGAATTCAGAGGTGCTTTTTAAAGACTTTGAGTCATCAGGAAGATGGTGACTATTCTCTTATTGGTTTTTCTCAGACTGTACTGTTAAACAGATTTTCACTCTCGAGTTTGGAGACTCGCGTAACTATTTCATAGCAAATTTTATACATAATATAACAGACAGAAGCACTATCTTAAGCTTACTAAATTTTCGGACACCTAGACCTGGTTCCAGGTATAACTCATTATTCTATTTGCTGACTCCCAGAACTAACGTCCACTATACAAAATGTGGGAGAACTATAATAATCTACAAGATCAGTTTTATATATTCCACTGTAATGCAGCTGTGATAAAAAGCTTTTGACACATCTACTCATATTAATAGGGGGGGCTCGACCAGTAATAGAGACAAGAGTAGTTATAGTACCATAGTTGGTTCAAAAAGAGTGAAAAGTAGATCCACTGGCATGCGGTTGTACAGGTTCACTGATAGATAAGTATTTCACCCATAACATACTATTTACTTAAATTTGGCGGCATTTCATTTTTACTCTTTTAATAAGTAACTAAAAATCGTATACATAACAATCCATAGTGACGGCCACTGTAAGACAACTCGTACTGATAGAACGCCAATTTAACTTTATTGTCTCGGAGATAGCTACATATACGGGGCCTGGGATATAACATGTTGGCATTGCTGTTATGTTTTAGCAAATAATTTTCTGAGTGTTTTATCTTATGTAAGTCAGACCTCTCCCTCTGCCCGTTTTGGCACTACTCGCCACAGAAAATATTCAATTTTGGAACAGAGTATAACACTTTGGGGCTTGGTGCTAGTTCAAGTTGAAGAGGATATCTTGGCGATCAACATTCGATATATGCCAACATTTTTTCTCCATGCAATTGGCAGCACTGGCTACATCAATTTTGGCCAATATTGGAACGTAGTATAATACTTTCTGACCAGGCGGAAAATTTTCTTTGTCAATACTCATTGCTGGAAGACCATATGCCAACATTTTCTGCTTGCCCATCTTTTGGCCGCAAATTAAACTAAAAAAAAAAAGAAAAATGGTACATAAACTAGAATTTTGAGAAGGTGCCAAACCTTCTCAAATTTCTAGTTTTTGTACCAAAGAATACTCTCTGTGAGTCCCAACATTTCTTTCTCAATGTAACCCCCCCAAACCACCAAATATTCAAATTCCTATATTTATGCCAAAAAGGATTAAAAAAATGACACATTTAGCGAGTAATGACTGAATTATTTATTATTTATTTATTTATGATATAGTATTCGAAAGTTTGGGGGTTTTGGGGGTGGTTTGGGGGGTTACATTGAGAAAAAAATGTTGGCACTCATAGAGTGCAGTACAAAAACTACAAGTTTGAGAAGGTGCGAATATTCTTTTCTGAAAAGTACTAGTTTTGGCCCGTTTTTGGCCAAAAAAT
Source organism: Stenurella melanura (assembly GCA_963583905.1). NCBI lineage: Eukaryota > Metazoa > Arthropoda > Insecta > Coleoptera > Cerambycidae > Stenurella > Stenurella melanura. The sequence continues at coordinate 25,787,560 of OY757318.1, read as the reverse complement.
GGCAAAAAATCTGGATAATGGGCAAGTAGAAAATGTTGGCATATGGTTTTCCAGCAATAAGCATTGACAATGAAAATTTTCCGCCTGGTCAGAAAGTGTTAATACTACGTTCCAATTTTGGCCATAATTGATGTCGCCAGTGTTGTCAATTGCACGGAGAAAAAATGTTGGCATATATCGAAAGTTGATCGCCAAGATATCCTCAGCTAGCCCCAGGCCCCAAAGTGTTATACTCTGAAACATACTCTTTATAGGATTTTGCAAACAGCGAAAAAAAATTATCTATGAGAACTAAAAGAAAAACTACATGTAAAAATATTAATGAAATCTTTACATTCTTTCGATAACCTGACTTCTGGTTATAATAATGATAATCATAATTATTATAATATTTATTGGTGTATATAACAGAAAATGTTTTACACAAGTCAAAATAAAATAGTACATACATAAAAAAATTACAAAAATATATACAGACTGTCTATTTTATGAGGGCCACACCAAATATCTCGCTTAATATCTATTGTAGAAGAATAAAGTTTTAGAAACAGTTATCCCATTTTTTGTGAGCTATATTTCAGTAAAAAGAAATTTGAAATCCATAGCCTACTTTATGAGATATATTACAAAAACCTGAAAAATAGGAAAACCACAAACGGTTATAGCTTCCTTATTTGAGATACGAAAAAAGTTAAAGGAATGAACGTTGACGGCAAAGACAATAAGAATAATAACGTGTAACAAAAAAATGGAAAAATGCAGTTGGCTTTGACATACGCTGTTGTGCAAAAATGAAAAATACATATCTCAAAGTAGGCCATGACGCCATTAATTCCGTTATTTTTTTCTCATTGTCAATATTTAATATTTTACGAATACCACAATTCATATAATTGAATCGTAACAATCAGCTGTGCCATAATAGTAAAAATTCACTTTATAATAATTATAATTCCGTAATTATTTATTACAATTTAATACAAACCAATAAATATCTCATAAATAAAAATATAAGTACAAAACGAACATCCAAAGAAAAAAACGAAAAACTATGTATAACAGTACTACCAACTACTATATTGAAAAGAAATTGTGTGTATTTATTTTTCTAACTACAAATGCTCAAATTGTGCACCATGCATTCTGACACATAAACATGCTCTACGAGACACGTCACGCATTACATTTTGGAGCATTTCAGGAGTAATTGCCTCACATGTGTTTCGAATTCTGGTTTTGATGTCCTCAATATTTTCAGGGGCAGTTTGAAATACCTTGTCTTTAATGTAACCCCAGACGAAAAAATCCAAGGGAGTAATATCTGGTGATCGAGCTGGCCATAGAATGGGTCCATAGGTGCCTATCCAGCTATCTGGCATAACTTGATTTAAATAATTTGTACATATTACAGCAGTGTGAGGTGGAGCCCCATCTTGTTGAAAATATGAATAATTTAATCTTTCTGCCACTGTTAATTCATAAAGAAAATCTTGAAATTCGTTTTGCAGGAAATTAAGGTATCTACGAGCGGTTAATTTGCCATCATAAAAATAAGGTCCAATTACTTTAGTCCCTAAAAGACCCAACCAAACATTCGTAGAAAATCTTTCTTGGAAAGCAGTCTCTCTCCAATGTGTATTGTCTCGTGTCCACTTATAATGCATATTTCTATTGAAAAATCCATTATTAGAAAAATTTGATTCGTCCGACCAAAGAATTTTGCTACATATCAGCGCGTCATTCCTTTTCTTATTTAATAACCATCTACAAAATCTTACTCTCCTTGGCTTATCTCCCTCATTTAAATGTTTCCTCATTGTGTAGCATCAAAATCCGTTTTTTTTCAATATTTTTCTTGCACTGTCTTTTTTTATGCGACAGTTTCTCTGAATTTGTCTCAAAGAGGTTTCCTCATTTTGGTTAACATAATTCATTACTCTATTTACTTTTCTTACATTATCCGCAACATGCGCTCGCCTTACTACTTTTTTTGAAAATGAACCGTGCGTTTTTAGATTTTGAACTAACTTCCTAAACATAGTTCGATTTGGCTGCGGAGCATCTGGAAATCTATCTCCGTAAACCATGACTGCCATCTCAGTGTCAAAATTGCACTGACAATAAATGCTAATCATATCGAATTTGTTATTATTGGTGTACACCATAATTACTGATATAAAATTTGTCTTAGAACTCGACAACGTAACATACAACAGTGACAATCTGTCAAATTTATTAATAACTGTATACATTGTTTTTCACTAATTATGGCACAGCTGATTGTTACGATTCAATTATATGAATTGTAGTATTCGTAAAATATTAAATATTGACACTATCGGTTAAAATTTCTGTGACATGTTTTATATCGTTGGAATGAGAAAAAAATAACGGAATTAATGGCGTCATGGCCTACTTTGAGATATGTATTTTTCATTTTTGCACAATAGCGTATGTCAAAGTCAACTGCATTTTTCGATTTTTTTGTTACACATTATTATTCTTATTGTCTTTGCCGTCAACTTTCATTCCTTTAAATTTTTTCGTATCTCCTCTAATAAGGAAGCTATAGCCGTTTGTGGTTTTCCTATTTTTCAGGTTTTTGTAATATATCTCATAAAGTAGGCTATGGATTTCAAATTTCTTTTTACTGAAATATAGCTCACAAAAAATGGGATAACTGTTTCTAAAACTTTATTCTTCTACAATAGATATTAAGCGAGATATTTGGTGTGGCCCTCGTAAAATAGACAGTCTGTATATAGTCAAAGCAAATATATAAAAATATTATATATACACATTGTAAAAAACAAAAAAACAGTCATTACAAACGAAAACAAACAGAAATGCAAGAAAAAAAAAAACAGTAAAATTTATGTGAAGAAATCATTAATTTCGTAGCAGTTTTTTTCTATCAATAATTTTTTCAATTTTGTCTTGAAAACACAGATGTTCCTTGATGATTTAATGTCATCAGATAAAAAATTAAAGTATTTACATCCATTGTAAAAAAAGTTTTTTTGATAAAAAGCTGTCCTACAAGAGTTTGGCTGTAGTAGCCCTTTAGTATTGTGAACATGGTTCACTTGATAAGCAAGAAACTTGTGCTTATTCTTGTAAACATATAGACATACTTCAAAAATATACAAGCCAGTTACGGTTAAAATCTTTAAACATATTACGGCAACTTTCCCGAAAACGTAGTCCCGCAACAATTCTCAAGACATATTTCTGAACAATGAATATGCGGTTTACGTGTACACTACTACACAATTTATTACATAAACTATCTATATAATTTCCCCACTGCAGATACTTATCGAAGATTAATCCTAGTATTTTTATAGATTCGGACATTTCTATATCACTGTCTGAGAGACAGATATCTATGTTTTTTTGCAATGTGAATAATAATATTTTTGTTTTATTTTTATTCGTGAGCTTATTTTTTCAGACCATTTGATTATATTAGAATACACTAGGTTAGCAGTATTTTTAATTGCATTTAATTCACGCCTATAATAAGAATGTTCGTGTCATCCGCATAACATATAGTATGGACGTTTGATATTCCACTTAGATATGTTATCAAATCATTTGCATATATATTAACTAACAGAGGGCCTAGCACAGATCCTTGAGGAACACCATGTGTTATGTTATGCTAGCAACTTAAAATCCTGAAATAAATTTGCCTAACTTTTTGTTTGACATTCTCATTATAGTATAATAATGATCCAACATAGTCCCCTACAGCTAAGCAGATTAAACTAGTGTCTATATGACCCCCTACGGTATGAAGATTCAGTTAAAAATGAGAACAAAGGCCTGAAATGAATTTATTTACCTACCATTAACAAATGTTTTATTCTAATGGATTACATTTTCCTAAAATCTCTCATTCAGTTTCTTAGAAACGCTTAACCTTTCGCCCTTATTCTGAGCTCATCAGAAAGGCACCGTAGGGGGTCATGTAGATACTAGTTTAATCCGATTAGCCGTAGGGGACTATGTTGGATGCTAGTGTTATAATGAGAATGTCAAACAAGATACTGGACAAATTTATTTTAGGATTTTAACTTGCTAGCCATAACCAGAAGTCAAGTTATCGAAAGAATGCAAAGATTTCATTAAAATTTTTACATATAGCTTTTCTTTTAGTTCTCATAGATAATTTTTTTTCCGCTGTTTGCAAAATCCTATAAAGAATATGTTTCATTACTATAAGCAAACAAATAATAAATAATTCACTTTTAAACATGTTATACTGCAACGCAGCTTTGGACGTTTCGATTTGCTAGGCGGCAGCTCTCGTGCCGGAGGAACTGGGGGTGGGTAAGGATTCGTTCGCTATAAATAACTATCCTAAAAAAATGTTGGTGAAAGACGCCACTTGATCTTGTTGGACTTAAGATCAAGAAAAAATTGCCAACCCTAGCAGCTCACGGGGCAGTTACTGTATTATTAATCAAAATAAAGCATAGTGTTAGGATCTCAATTCATTTACTTCTCTTTTATCATCATTACATATTAATAGAAGGGGTTGGATGGAATATATTATTAAATAAATATGTACAAAAAATTCATATGCCCTCAAATAGTACTATTTTCGGTTCCCAAATTATGACCTTACACTATGTAACTGATATTATTATGCTCAATAAAAAAACCAGTATCAGTAGAATAACGTACAATTGAATGTATTCGCGATAATAAACTTGATGTTTAATTTACGGAATGCTCACAAGGAAATTGGTTTACTCTGACCTTAATATGATGTAAGCATTTCCTATCCTTCGTTAGGTTCTCGATGGAAGGGTTCCAGATCCTCCACAACCAGTTAACATTACGTAAGGGAGTCTATCCTAGTCCTCCTAGGGCGGTAGGCGGCAGCGGCGGGGAATGTAGGCAGCTAGCATATGCCACACGTACGGCAATTATTTTCATCAACAGCGACGGCAGCAAATAAGCGTTTGGGTCCAAATTAATTTTTATTATAAAATAGTGGGTACCAGTTTATAACTCATACGTTTAGAAAACGGAATGTGTCTAGCGTATAAGTACTCTAGGATATGATTACTTCGTCTAGGCCGTCAAATCTAAAAAAATACCAAAGATCCATAAGCGTCCAACACGCAAAAATACTCCCCAAATAACCTTTCACATGATATAAATTTAACATACCTTCCCTAAGAAATGGCCTTTTCACTTGAACGATAATCATAACACTATATAATTTATTCTACACATATAATGGCGAATGTTACCAGCCACCACTCGGCGTGCTTTATCTATTATCAACGGTCCTAACCTCGATCAAATCCCTGATTTATTGGGAATCGAATCCATCTTCCGCAAAAATCAATATTGAAAAACACGCTGCAATGATAATTCGTACTTCCTGCAGTGACGTACTCAGGCTCAAGGTGTCTAGTCAACCCGGGCGTATTCACTCGGCCATAGATTATAGACGATATTTATTGTGATTCCAGAGGGACCAACATGAACAGGCATTTTACCTATATTTAGTGGGAAAGCAGAGGATCTAAATAACTCAATGCCTGCTGTCATAACGCGATGTGTTTCATTGGACCAAACTATTAGAAATTCTAACAAATACCGTCTTGCGTCCTTGTTGTTCGTACCATCACACCGAAAAATAGCCACATACAGGGGGAGCACAAAAAAATACTAAGAGTACGTTACAATACTTTGTTCCAAAATTGAATATTTTCTGGAGCGGCTAGCCCCAAAACGGGCAGGGGGGGATATCTGACTCACATAAGATAAAATACTCAGAAAAATATTTACTAAAACATAATAGCAATGCCAACATGTTATATCCCAGTCCCCATATATATAGCTATCTCCTAGACCACTATGGCATTTGCCGGTGTCTGTATATCAAGCATAAAAACAAATTGAAAAATAAATAGTACTTTCTCTTCTCTACTAGGCCGCAAAACCATTTAAATGTTTAGTGTATTTCTGAGATATTGTCAACAACAGTACAGCATCACTGAAATAAATCTGCAATTTCCTTTAAATAAAAATGCTGCTCATTTTTTGCTCTACTTTTCACTCTTTGTGAACCTACTATAAAGTTTTTAAGAAAACCAGATTGATTACTCAATAAAATGCTATTTAAATTAAGATACTTTGTATGCTCAAAGAATAAAGCTTCTTCAGCCAATGGGGTCAGTTAGTCAAATTTCATATCGCATTTTTTAGTATGTTTATAACACGTAATCATCGATTAATTACAACACTGAAAATTCGGGATCAACGTGATAAGTAGTTTCAGAAATATACTGCTTTAAACATGAACCGATGTGCAGGAAACTCTGACGTCATTTACTCCCAAAATTTGTCTCGAAGATACGTTTAATCTGCGAATCCAGCAATTTAAAGAAGAAGAAATATCTTTATTTAGGCAAGTAACCTATTACAAAAAAAGAAAAATATATATATAAACACACACGTATACAAACATACAACATATATGTAGGTAAATACACACACAAATTATTCGCTAGTTTAATCTAATCTATAAATATAAGAGTAATTAGTATAATTAATACAAAAGAGTGATATCTTCAAATTTATCTAATTAAAGACTTATTTACGTATTTGAAAGAATAATTAACTATAAAAAAAAAAAAAAAAAATGTAACTAGAAATAAAGCACCGTTACAATGTTTTAATATGGTTAATTAGGTAGCTCTTAAAATGTGCCAAAGTTGTTGCATCTTTTACTTTTTGAGGTAATAAATTATATTGGTTTAGTCCTTTAAAAAATAAGGAATTCATGGCTTTTTTTGAATTACTTCGTTCAATATGAAAGTTGTTTCGATACCTAGTGTTATACTCATGAATTTCGTGATTAAAAGTGATGAATGATCTGAGATAGGAGGGCAATAGACCTTTTAATATTTTGTATATAAATATCATAATGAAATAATATAATCCGTTAGTTACTGATTGCCAGTTTAATACTTCGAGCATTAAGCTTATTGGAGTGTATCTATTACATCTCTATGATTCTCAGACTTAAATATCAATAAAAATATCTGATCAATAATGACGAACAATGTCAAAGATGTATGAATAATGAATAAGATGTACAAAAACATTTATTTTATATAAAAAACACTAACACATGAAGAATAAAGAGAAGTAAATTTCATAACATAGGAACGTTCTAACATTATTGAATCATATGCATAGCAGTTAATATTATTCACATAATTCGTGTTACTTTATACTTCATTTATATCGGCTATTAGCAAATTTTGAGATATATTAAATTACCATAATACCATAGGAGCAAATGAAGTCATACAGCTGTAACTATGACAGCGCGTTCTTGGTTAATATTTAAGTCTATAGAGACTAGAAAATTCTAGTTTTTTGCATTTCGCTCTGAAATCAAAAGATCCTTCAGAAAATATAATTAAAAAAAAAAAAATGCTATTTCAAAGGGGTGCTCAGGGGACTTACATTCTAAAATCAGATAGTTCATTACAATGGGCCTTTTCAGCATATTTTTTTTATTGTGGAATCATAAATTTTATGAAAAATTAAAATACCCGTATTTTTTCAATTTCTGTTTTGATGCAGATTAGAGCCAGAAAAAAATAATTAAAATCACCTATTTACAAGTCCAATTTAAACGATTATCCGTAACGCGCCATTAATACGTCAGCAATCCCAAGCCAATAGTGTAAAAGGCGACTCGGCAACGTTGTACAAAATCAGCATTCAATTGACGTTTGTAGTGATGGGCGATATCGCGATTTTCCAATCACTCCTTAACGGCGACTTATATTTTTCACTTCGGGTGGTTTTAAACTAACGCCATCACAATCTGAAAGGTGATATGTTTACCGTTCGCCGTAATTTGTTTGTGTGAATGTATGGCTGCACTAAGCAGCACTAGACAAGTATGAATTGAAAGTAAAACGATGTAAATTACACTTTATATTAATATTTTATATAATCACGGTGATTTAATCACCGGCAGTGACATATCGCTCATGACTAGACGTTTTACAGCTTGTTGATGTTAACATTTTGGTTTTGAGGTTAGCGTAAATTGAAAGCCTCCGATTTCGATTAAAATGTCTAGCAAGCAGTGTTTTGTTCCATTCTGTGAAAATACGACCGAAAATGCCCCAGAAAAGACGACAGCTCAAATGAAAGTTTAAGGTTATCTGCTATCCGCACGCTCGGTGATCGCAGTGTTGTCGGTTTGCAAGTTCTTCTGTTGTGTCCTCGATGATGATTGGTGGGATTACGTGTGCAACCAAGGCGCGTGAAACTCGAGCGTTTGAAATACCACGTGAAAGTTGTTGCATTTCGCTAATTTATTTCTCAGAGATTGCTGTTCTAAGACGTCTCATTTTTAGATAAAAAATTATTTTATTTTCCCCAAATGACACCCACCATATTTAAATGTCAAAATTCGAATGTACTGTAAAGGCCCATTGGGTTCTTAGGTCTAGTGATTGATGTTTTCCATAATTTTGGTACTGTGCCAATTTTAACAAATTTATTATGTGAATCGGTGGTTTAAGACATAAACCCCTGACAGAATGTAATATTTTTAGGGTAATATTGTCAATTCCTGAGCAGTTAGATTATGTGGCCTGTTACAAACATACGGAGACCTTACAAAAATATGTACTTACTACTTCAAAGTTGGTATCTTGATGGTCAGCTGTCACGTGTTCTTGTAAAGTGACGTCAGTGAAGCCCATACGACCACAATAGGGACACGTATAAGCTTGCGGCAATTCTAAACTTGTCAAAGCTTCACCACCGTAGTATAACTCTGAAAATATAACCTTGGCTTAGTTAACAGAGACAGTAAAACAATTTTTTTAATAAAAAGAGGGCCTTAAAATGGAATTTTGCTAAAGTTAGATAGAGGCCACTTAACAAATACGTTCGCAAAAATGTGCTATTTTTATCTCCCTCCTTCCTTGTAACACGTTGCAATATTTGTTAAACCCTATTTACATGAATGTTTGCACACACATTTGTCGCACATTTGGTACTCCTCAAAGAGAACGCTTACAAAAGCTTAAAATAATGTCTTCAATTTACACATAGAAAAAACTTTCTGTCTATCAATGCAAGTACATGTCACACCTATACTGGCTGTAAGAACTATTAATGCCTGAAGACAAAACAGTGGTCAAAAAATTGTTTTCTATTTTCTTTTCTACTTTTCTATGAATGTTTATAATGTTATACTTTTACTTTTTTATGTTTTATATTTGTATAAAAATTTGTGTTGTCACTATATATTTATATTCTGAATACTTGGCATATGATTCTTATGCTGGGGCTTGTATGATTTTGACGAAACCATTTTTGTAACTTTGACAATATTGAAGGTTACTAAATTTTATTATTATTTTTTTAACAGTATATGAGTAGCCTCTGACGCACGTGGTATAAAATTTAGAAAACCACATTAACTGTTGTCTACATAAGTCACAGATATTTTTGACCCAGGACCGGTTGTAATGGAATTAGAAGAGTGACATTTACCAATAAAACAACAAAACTGAAATACTTATATGGGCGCTGCCATAAATCTCAGGAATAGGTCATGTTAAATAATGAATGATGGCATAGACATAGACCTACAATCTAGTAAATTTATGAATGAAAAGTCTGCAATAAATCGTCAACGAGACAAGACATATTTCTTTATTCATTCATTTCAGTCTATTTCAGAAAAAATGTTGAATTTTTTTTTAAATGTAAAACATTTTTTACCACTAGAATTGATGGAAAAAAAATTGTTTTCGCACAAATTTAAAATTCCCATGTTTCATGACATTCTAAGCCTATGCCAAAAACTTTTAAAAATAAAAAAAATAAAAAATTTGGAGATTTTTGCCAACTACAAAATACAAACTAGATGGCGGAAAAAATTTGTTTCACTCAAATTTAAAATTTCCATGTTCCATTCTAAACCTATTTCAAAAAAAAAATTAATATAAAAAAAATTGTTGAAATTATTTTTACCACTAGAATACATTTAAAAAAAATGTTTGCTCAAATTTAAAATTTCCACGTTTCATAACATTCCAAACCTATTATAAAAAAAAAAAAAATGAAATTTTTTAACCACTACGCTACTTCCACTCTACTACGTGAATGTGCTTTTTCGGCTATTTGTTTACATTAAAATCACTGTAAACACTGAATGTTTTTCTGCATTTCCTGCAATCATATGGCAGCGCTAGAGTCTACGGAATCGTTTGAGCCCAAAATCGATCGTTTTTGTTCACATCTGGCCGAGTAATGGCAATTCATGTAAACAAAAACGATTGATTTTCATTAATTTAGAGAGTAAAATTTTTTTGGTTTATATTTTTTATCTCGAAACCAAATAATTCGGTACGCTCATATTTTTTATTTCTTATTTTGATGAACATTTTTTTCCGAAATATTTTTCGGTGATTTTTCAATATTTCCCTTCACTTCAATCATCATGACTTAATTAGTGCATTTAATTACTTCCACATCCACATAGTGGATTGGAAGTATATTATATAGTAATCGTAAAAATTATTTCAAAAATTTTTCTTTTTAAAATAGGTTTAGAATATCATGGAACTACGAGATTTTAAATATGAGCGGAAAAAAATTTATGTCTGTCATCTGTAAGTAACTTTTTCTTTACTGATATTATAAATAGATTCGCCAGTAAGAAATCCAGAAAACGTACATATAATAGTTATTTATGATACAAGTGGTAAAAATGATGTTTCATTTACAAAATATTTGTTTTTATTGTTTTGTCCCCACTCACAAAATTAAATATCATTTTCAACATTTAATCATAAATAACTATTATACCTACTTGTTTAACTTTTTCCATTTAATGTTTTTTTTTTTTTTGTTTGTGCTGATTGCATATTGATTTTTTTTATATTATATATAAGCTTCACCATAGTAGTATAACTGAAAATTGTTCTTTGGTTTTGTTAACATAGAGTAAAACTAATTTTCTTAATAAAAAGAGGCTACAGGTCATTCATTTTTTAAAATGAGTGATCTCCCCACTGTATCACACTTAAATTTGCAAGATCCTCTTTCAACACCCCTCTACATTTAAAGATAACAGATCACACTTTAAAAAAATATATTTTGTTCATTAGTTTGCCATGGCAGAACAACCTTCAGTTGTTAACTATTGCTATGGTCCTATCAAATTTTTTTGTGAAAACATTCCCTTTTCATACGTTCCTTTCATTCATCGTTAATTTTCTTACATTGTCTATACTTCTCCCCAAAACCAAATGTTTTGTTGAATGGTCCCTTACAAAACTTTTATAAACCTTAAGTTCTATTAAATTAGATATTATAGCATATAAATACGTCCGTGCACATATATAAATTCTTTCTGCAATCAGCAAACATAAACAAATATTATGAATATGGACTTAATATCATCTACATTAAGGTTTAGGTATATTACAAACAGATCATCCCCACCCCAGCCGGCTACTGATGCTTCCATCTTGTAAAGCAGAATGAAAAGAAGCAAATAGATTCAGAATGATGAGCAAAAAAATGACAAACTTTGATATTCCTGCGGCAGAATTCGATAAAAAAAAACCGTACCTACTATGAAACAGTAAACTATAATTTTACACATAAAGCTCAAAACATTTATATATGCTTCTTTTGCCAAAGCTTGAGCACCATATATACCTCTACAAATTTTACCTCTTGGGTTAGTCAACAGACAGTAAAACTAATTTTTTTTAGTATGAGGCTATTAAAATAGAATATTGTTAAAAAGTTACAGGTTATTCTACAAATATGTTTTTAAAAATGGACTATCTCCCAAATGTATCACCTTATAACATTTGTAAGACCCTCTTGCAAAGCCGACAGCCCCACATATAACTTTTTCACGTGTACTAATGTGAGTGCACGTCACCACTAAACAAACCGCGAGGATCAATTTTTAAAATCACATTTTCTATCATCTACACAAGACATAAATGTGTTTTTGTTTGTCTACAACCAGTTTCAATAGAATTACCAGAGTTTATATTTACCAATAAAACCACAAAACTGAAACTCTTATGTAGTTGTTCACAAATTACTTCATCATAGGTTATATTAAATAACAAATGATAAATACGTACGTGCACAATGCACATATATAAATTTTTTTGCTATCAGTAAACATAAAAAAATATCGTTAACACTGACTTAATTTCAGATACATTAAGGTCTATATTACAGACAGATCATCCCCACCCCAGCCTGCTACTGGTGCTTCCATCTTGTGAGGCAAAATGAAAAGTAGCAAGCTGGAATCAAAATGATGAACAGAACAACAAAGTTTATTATTTCTGTGGCAGAATTGGAAAAAAACCGCACCTTTTACACCATATTAAACTTTAATTTTCAGCACGAGGCTCTTTACGAGGTCAGTGTATAAAAATGTTTTATACAAAATTGTTTGAGGACTTGCGGAGTGACCGTTAGTAATAAGTAACATGGTTGCATAAACTATTACTACATAGCTCGGTTGCTTATAATTGGTTTCATAACGATGAGTTAAACAGATAATTCTTCAAACAAATTATTGTTGTTCCTTACATTAGCCCACTTGATGGAACCATATAGTTTGACAGCAGAAAAAAGACTTCGAAGAATATGTATTTGAGTATAATATAACGATTAAACTAGAATAACGATTTCAAATTTGCTGAAAGGTGTAACATATATAATAAGTATATCTTTCACCTACCTGGAGTCTTGTAGTATTTTATTTCTGTAACTTTTACTATTAATATTTGTTTATTTTCTGTTTCAGATAGTTTCTGTGAAAATCTGGGTAGGTAAGATTGTTTCCTATTTAGCATGTTTTCTAGGTTATGGTTGGCCTTTAAATTTTGCAGATGATCTTCTTGTTAACTAAAGGTAGAAAAATGTTTGTGCAGCTTGGATTACTTATTAAGAGAATTCTTTTAAACCAAAGTGAAGAAGTCACCAGACTACCTGTGTCATTTAAGAGAAAGAAAATATGTCTTCGAAGCGATAAAGTATTTCTTCTTGGTTAAACTGAACCGTTTAATTTAGACAGCAAAAAGTGACAAGCACGGAAGTTCTATTTTAATCTTGGAACATCCATATAAGATGAAGTGTAATTTGCTAGAAATGGAGCAATGTTCAAAGTGGTGTCAAAAGGTGCTAGCCGTTTTGGTAAGAGGGTTCTTCCCTCAGATTTGATAAAAGTGTTCAACATTTAACTTACGACTTACAGTACCAGTTGGTAAGAAGTGATGTGATAAGTCACTTTTCACTGTCTGTCACACTCATGGGTTTTAGTCTTGTCAACATTATTTTATAAGCAAAACATTTCACACAGATTCAGCTTGTAGATTTAGGGGGTGTCTTAATGCACAAAAACCACAATACAATAAAAAACTATATGGTACAGCAATTCTGTGTTTTTAGCATACCTCTATCCATCCATAAACATTTAAAACGGTTGTAACAGTCAGCATACTGACATACATTTGTCTTTGGTAAATAAAATGCAAGGGCAACTATTATTCTTTGTCATGTCAGTATTTGACAACACGGTAAGCATGTACTTACCAAAGTCAGATCTTGTGAGTATACATTGCATAGGATGATCTGTAGTATGTCTAGTATTAGTAGCGCCTGCTTCATAGCATGCAGCACAAAGATCATAATCGTAACAAACCAGACACTTATATCTACGCCCTCGAAAGTTTCCTTTTAAACATGAGTCACAGCTTACACCTAAAAAGTACCAAAACCATCAATGATAGTAAGAACAGCTTAGGGTTTATAAAGAAAACAGAAAAGGCCATAGGTTCATTTTAAAAACACATCAATATTAGTTATTGTAAAAATATGTACGTCATTCCATACCCTCGTGACGGCTCATTTTCAAGTAGGTTACAAAAACTATTATTAATGTTGATTAATATCTATGGCAATGATTGAACTTTTATTGTTTTTGTGAAAAATTGACATATAACCAACAAGGGATCATTTTTACAGTATCGTCGAATCGGTATCGGTAATGTAAGAGATAAAGGAACTACATCTACCAACGTGATTTCGGTAGAAAGAAAGTAACTAACTAATGATGTTTTTAATCGCGTTTTGAATAAATACTATTTAATTCCAAAATAAGAAAATAAAAACAGTCAAATCATTTACAACATATAACATATATTCAAGTAAATGTATGTAACATAAAGTTCCTGGTAAAATATTTCTTTAAACATCTAGGTAGGTATTCTACCTTTTGAATTTAGCGCTGCTTCAGTCATAGATAAATGATAAAAGCTAAGATAGTGACGATAGTTTATCTATGAGCTAAGAGTTTTCCATCCAACGACCAATGTGGTCCAAAGAATTTATTACATTCTTTGATGTGGTCATGCGCTGCACTCTGTGTAATCTTTATCTATTTTAAATTTCAAGTCATAAGCGAAAAGAAACAAGATACAATAAAAATGTAGAGTGTATAAATGTCAAACGTGCAGTAAAGATGCGAAAAGTTATCAGTTTGTAGACTCGGGGAAAAGTCTTATAACAGTATGTTCTGCCTTATTTAAATATCCTCGTCTAGTTATACTATAATCTATATATTACTAAAATATCCATATTCTGCAACGGGTTTCCTGAAAAAATCAAGTTGACTCAAATTTACGCAGCCATTTTGAATTTTTTAATTTTCATAATTTTGAATTTTGAGTGTTGAGATTAGTTTCTATTTACATGTAAAATTTGAAGTTTCTAGCACATTTGGATTTGGAAACGTCGAATAATAATATTTATATAAATAGAATTTTCAGACAAAATTTTGTAGAGGTATTTACAAAAAACTTTCTTTTCTTTTTAGTGTGACCATACTGTAAATTTTTAACTAAAACTATATCAGGTTTCTTATAATCATTACACATATTTTCTGCCATCGTGGACCTTACAAATGGCAGTCCATTTATTTTCATTCGTTTTAACTATGTACATTTCATTTTATTAAAGTTAAGGTACTTTATTATTTAATTTAACAATCGATAAATCATGGCATTAAAATATAAAAATATTTAATAAAATGAGAGTCAGATGATGGACTGGAGCTTTTCAAAATTGGGATTTTTCTGGGAGCTAATTTTCCTGTCTTCAGGCATTAATTTCGCTTCTTCTTTAATCTAATACGACTAACATCTTGAATTCGCAGAGAATATGTTCTAGTGTCACAATATCTGCATTATTATTTTCTGCCTTGCCCATATTCTTAAGATGATATCTTAAGGGGCAGTGGCCTGTCAGACTTTTCGAGTTTGAGAAACTTTGCGACATTCTTTGTCATACAAGTTAAAACTTTTTCGCTTGACTGGTCTGGAGTATTTGTCCAATAGGATTTCTTCTGTCTCTGCCTATTTTAGGATTTCTTCCATTAAGTATCTCTTCGATAAGCCACAAAACTGTTTGGGCCCAATAAATAGGCAAGGATGCCAGGATTTCTCCTAAAAGTTCTTAATTACGCTTAAAATGAATTTATTCCGTACTCCGATCAAAGAAGTCTAGATACATAACAGCTATTTTTTTAATACATACCTTATTTGCTCCCAACATAATAACATGCTAAAGCCATAAAGAAGGATAGACATCATAACATTCCCGAGGCAACAGTGGCAGGTATGTGTAGAAGGGTAAATATTTTCATCAAAATAAATTATTGTAATTCCTGCATTACCTGCTCTTTATACAACAATGTTGTGTATAGGCATGTAAAATTACAGTAAGATAATGCTTGATATATTTCAAATTTAATTAGCCTAAACTTTTAAATATATCTAATGTCACAAAAGTATAAAATGTCTCATCATTCATAAAAATTACATTTCTCCATTCCTTCTGAAAGTTTACATATAATAAGATAATAAATTAGTACATATTCACATGACTAAATTGTTAATATTGAATGTTGGTCATTATGATTTATTATATTTCTGCACTATTGAATAGTATATTTAATAAACACAACATAAATTAAATAAGCCTCAAATTCAATGTCAGGATTGTCTCAAATAACACATGTAGAAGCTGGAAATTGAATACAGTTATTGTTAGACAATAGGATCAAAGGCTACCCACAACATCCTTTAGCTCACCGAGTTACCAAGTCGGTCAAACAACCTTTTCTAAACCATTTTATGCAAACGGAACAGCACTTCACCATTTCATAATAACTCTATTGTCACTAAAATGTACAAAATATCTCTTCATCGTTAAGTCATTCCTAAACACCTGTTACAATTAATGTCGGAAACGTAAATAGAGATGTTATACGAACTCGCACCGATCGTGTCCGAAACGTTACGGAATTTGTCAAATAAAAACCGTGAATAGATCGACTAGCCAATCAGAACTTCGGGAATGTTTACAACTGAAGTACCTCAGACGGTGATTATCTCAGTGACAAACAAACTAATACACATTATGTATCTAGGGATAAGTTCTTTGATCGGAGATTCCATACATATCGACCGCACTGTATAAATATTGTTAAGTAGTCATATAAGACTATAGTCAAATACTCAAAGTGGTGCAAGGCAGTAACGAACAACCAATATTTTGACCAACAACTACAATTTATTACGTGTTTAAAATATCACAATTACAATCATAACTTAAAATTAAAAATACATATATGAGTCATCCAATTTGTTAAAAGTATTTCTCGAAGTAAATAGTTTCTGATCGTAAAAAGCCTCTTGTTAATACTTAATTTTCTTTTTACACTTAATGACAAGAGTAACTTTGACACAAAAATATGATTGTTTTAGCAACTGTTACAATCAGTTCTCAAACGACTAGAGTCAACATTAAGTAGATGTACAGACTTTCTTTCAACATTAAATTTGTTTGCTACTACAGACGATGAGATTAAAGTGAGAAACATTAATTTTCAATTTTAGGAAGGATTAATACCACACCTAGTCACATTTCTAAAAAGGGGACACCTCTGGATTTTGGGGAAGTTTGTTTAAATTCGTGGGGTAAGCATCATTGAATGCCAATTTAAGTTGTGCACTAAGCTCTATGCACAACTCTTTCTGCTCAATAATTTTTCTAACTAGATTAATTTTCTTTATTTGCAAAATTTGATTTTCTTTTTGTAGTAATGCCATTACTTCATCTAAACATTCCTGTTTGGGAATTATTGTATTTGATGGGGTAGAACTGGAGGTGGAATCCAATTTTTCTTTTAAAATATCTATTTCTCTCTTTTCTGCTTGCATATCTTTCAACAACTGTTCTTTTAAGTTAATTAAACCATTTCTTTTGTACGTAAGTAACACTATGTCATCATCAAAAAGATAATCTTTATTTTCTATTTGAACTTCATCCTCGGAATTATCAGTTTTTTCTTGTTCTTGATCGTCTTTTAACTGGTCAAAATGAGGTGCTTCAACTTCAATAGCAGTTATGGTTGAATGAGATTTAATAGATGAATTGTCTGATTGTGAAACAGACCCTTCGGCACTTTCTGTTTGTGCTGATGTGGAACCGTCAACTGCATCATCATTCTCTGGTCTACTTTCAATTTCTCGGCTTGCTTCTAAGGGAGGTTTTTCTTCCGACTTTTCAGGTACATCCTTGCCTTTTTGTGCAGTTTTTAATTTTCTCTAAAAAAAAAAAGCCTGTTTAACAATATTTTTAATTACATATTCTGAAAGAGCCTTAGTATAATAACTATGTAAAAATTAGAATTTACTTATGTCGCCTTCATATATAAAAAAATTATTGAAGTCGGTGCTTTCGAAAACGTTCGGATGACCAAGTGGTTGAGTTGTGACATCACATGGCGCAACTGCCCACAGAACATGGCTAGTATTTTTTGTTCATTCCTGAAGGGGGTCGGATATCACGATTAGATTTGCTTTAAAAGATAAGGTATTATGTCGATTTCTCCAGCATAACCGATTCATACAATTTTTTTAGTTTTAGAAGAGTTTTTTCTAGAAGTCCATAAATCAGTTTAGGGATGTAGGAGAAATTGGGGAAGTATGAAGTTGTAAAGGAAAAATGATCAATGTTTGAATTTGCAGATTATAACTGATTAAGAGAGAAATTGACTGAGAGATCTCAGCGGCAGTGATAAGTGCAGATGGCCAGAGATTGAACTGAAACTATACAGGGTGTTTGGAAGGTTGATGCAAAGCCTTGCTGAAGTGACAGGGGAGATCATTTAGACTGCGTTAGGCTAGAGGCTGAGATTTTCTTGGTTTTTAAATTCAATTTTTTCACATATTTACCCTAACAACAAAGCAGTGGAACATTACACCTTGGTTAT
This sequence comes from Stenurella melanura, assembly GCA_963583905.1. Taxonomy (NCBI): domain Eukaryota; kingdom Metazoa; phylum Arthropoda; class Insecta; order Coleoptera; family Cerambycidae; genus Stenurella; species Stenurella melanura. Next base: position 25,769,172 of record OY757318.1, on the reverse strand, counting down.
TTTTATTTTTTTCTGGATACTAAAGTGTGTATCTGTTCTGTGAATTTACACAACAAATAACCAAAGTTCCTAAATAAGTAATGAATCACATTTAACATTAAAAAATACTTTTTCGTAAAATAGTAAATTTCATTTTCGATGAAATATGATTTAATAAATGGAGTTGTCTCTGATGTTAAACTACTTTTAAAAACATCTGTGTTTTACTACCTTCCGAATGGTATAGCAGATGTCAGTGTAACTGGTCAATTCCAAGAACTACAATGCAAAAACTGATAATTTTTAGGAATGAGGTTTCCAATTTAACCCTTAAAAACAAAATCTAATTATCAAACATCTCTTTATTCATGTTCAAAGTGTATAAATTGTTTGGATCATTCCCAGTCAAAGAAATTAAGTGGTGTTAAGTCTGGAGATCTGGCAGGCCATGGAAATGGTCCAGCTCTGCTGATCCAACTATCGAGGAAAATATCGGACAAATCACTATTAGAAAGAAATATGCTGGACATTTGTCATATTGAAAAATGATGGAGTTTTTTACCTTCTGCAATTGGCACCCTATTAAGCAATTCGGGCAGATCATTTAAGTATTTTAACATCTGAGACAATTCCATTTTTTTAATGATATATCCAAAATGTAATTTGTTATTTTACGAAAAGTATTTTTTAATATTAAATGTGAATCATTACTTGTTTAGTCCCTTTGGTTATTTGTTACGTAAATTCACAGAACAGATACACATTCTAGCATTTAAAAAAATCAAAATAATCAAGGTGTAATGTTTCACCGGTGTGTTTATTAAGGTGAAAATGTGAAAAAATTGGATTTTATTGAAAAACACGAAAATCCTAACAGACCATATCATAGCTATAGGGTCATTAGCAATATAGCAGTTCCCCATGCTTTATTGCTAATGACTATTGTTTTAGTAAGACCTATACCAACAAGACACTACAATCTCACCTTTAACTGTGTTATAATTCTTTGCACTTCCCATAGCAGCTCTTCTCGCTCCTTCGATATGCATCCGTAATTCATTTCCTTATGAATTTGGGTTAGCAAAGATTCTTGTTTTCTAAGTTCAATCTCCATTAAATTTGGTTTCTCAGGCAACTGGGCTCCTGATGCTAAAGGTGGTATATATTGGAAAATGATAACATCAGGGAACAGCGCTTGACTGTGATGGATAAGGGCTTGCAATAATCTTGAGGAAACATGGAATGTATGATTTAAAGCTGCTGCTATAGTTTGTTTATTCATTTTATTTTGCTTTTCCTGAAAATCAAATATACTATTAGACTGTCCTAAAAACATGAAAAATATCAAATTAAATTTTCTCTTTATTTATATTATGAGATTAATATCAAATCTGTCTGTGCGTGTTTAAACGGGTTGTTATAAAATGTTTGTATGATAGCCGATATAACCATTCGATAAACATGGATAAATATGATGCTATATCTACTCGTACTTATCAACCGGATATTTATAGCACCTATGTTGGAGCTATATCCGAAAGTAAAACTGCTATGCAGCAGATGTACCCTGTTAACTTTACATATTTAGCTTTTTAGAATCTTAAATACTTCCTACTATACCGCGCATGTGCTTCAGATACAAGTTAATCGCATGTATACTATATCTATACCATGTAATCATTATTCTACCTTTATTAAGTATTTATGACATTTAAATTCGAACTATACCACATCTCTAACAATACCTACTGCAGGAGATATCTTTACCTCATGTTTTTTGTAACTATATTGGAAATAGGCTTAATAACTGATTGCTAACTTGTATTTCCCTAAACATTAAAGTACCTATGTATTTAAAAGCGCATAGCGAATTAAACGAAATTAAACAATTACTTAAACTTATTACTTAAACAATTACTAAAATGGCAGTCTACCATCACTAGCACCAATAGGGGTGCCATCTAGAGTAAATGAAAACTTCTCCCCTTTCATGAAAGGGCTGCAGCCTTAGGGCACTAAGAGCTGCGTCCTTCCTTACGTAAAAATGTAGAGGAAGTACATTGCTTCTGTAATCCCTAAGCAGGCAAGGTGTTGCAATTTCTGCAACATTCCTTGTGCTAATTTTTCCTCAGTTTTTGACCACCATACACATGATGCATAGGTTACCATGGGTCTCACAACCGAAAGATAAGACCAGTAGATCATTTTCGGTTTTAGACCGCAAGTCTTACCGCAGATGACGTGATACTGTCAGATGCACCACGCAGAAAAGGCAGGCCAACTAGAATAATGCATGGATTACAAAACGCCTGTTAAAATATGCCAAATAAGATAACAAATGGACACCTTGCAGTTACTGATTATAAATCTCACTCACAACTTTCCATCTGTTACCGATAATTCTCTACTTGAGGTCTTTGGGACATATGTTACTTGGCTTACTTATGCACTGCAGTCACCAGGCGCAGATTAAACTCCTCCCGTTCTTTCTAAGACTCTACATCACTGCGCTATTGATCAAAATGCATATGTGATACCTACGTGTGCATGCACTTGGTTTCTATGCAACCACCCATGTTTGCTACAATTAATGTTTCTATATGTTTAGGCGGGGTACGGCTAGAACTCGTCTTTCGGTCAGCCTCATCCTATGTGGCGACTACAGTACTTTTGTTTACACTATACTTAGATAACAAATCAAATACTTACATTTAAGCATATATCGTGTAAGTGAACAATCAGCCATGATAGTAAAAGTTTATTTAGTGGGGGTAAATTATCTACTAATATTTTTAGGTGTTTTTCCCTTGTATTAAAATTCAAAATGGCACCAGCTTCTTCAAACCGTATTAACAAATCATTGGTAAAAATCGGCTCTGGGAGGTCCCTATAACAAAGAATTGGCTCATTAAACACTGGATAGTAATGATATGTTACCTAACTGTACCTTAGAAACATTTTTAATAGGCTAGTTGCTGTAGGTACATCATAATCGGTTAATCTAACGTTTTGTCTATGGTTATACATTTTCCTTATCTGGGAAACCTTAGTTTTAGTTCCACTTATTTTATAAACACCTTCAAATGATATACCAACTGTCTCAACATAGTCAATACATTCTCTAATAGGTAAAGGTATGTCCACACCATCATGACATCGGCATCGTTCAACCGATAATTCCAAACTAACTCCAAATATTGGAAGGGCACCTAAAATAGATCCAGTCACTGGGTTTTAAACACTGTCGTAATTTTTATTTATAAATTAATTTGAATCAAAAACAGACTATATTTATAAAATGCAGTGTACCTACTGTACCTGCAATATCAGTTGCATCTTCTCCAGACTGTTTCACTTTCTTCCCCTTTTCCTTGTCACATTTTTTATCAACCTTTTTATCCCTATCTTTCTTTTTTTCGGCAACTTCCTTATCCCTGGATTTTTCTCTTTTTTCTTTCGACTTAGTAGTGAATTTAAATGACTTAGTTTTTTTTGACTTCGAAGGACTCCTGAAAATAACAAATAAATTTAATGTATCCACATAATTTCTATTTTATTATTTAAAATGATATACATATCTGAACGGAAGGAATTAAACATCCTGAATTATATTACGAGTTTGAATTATTTTTTAAATATCACCAAAATCCTTGAAATGTGTTAATAACAATAATACCTTGAAGTATGATTATACCAAATATAACACTTAATGTTTAACATTGAAAAACATTATCCACAGAACTGTATTTGTTTACATCATCTAAATTTTACGACACGTTCGTTTATAATTTCTTTTTAATTTATAGACTCGTTAATGAAAATTTCCTATGGTAAGTAAAATTTGTGTGTCCTATGAGAGACTAGTGTCTATACAATTTTTACAATTACTGTCTAATTGAACCTTATCAGCATGTGTTAAACAAAACAAAGCCTAGTATTTTCTTTGGCATAAATACACATATTCTCATTACGAATTATTATACTTATAATTTAAGCTCCAGTGATAAGAGACAGGTGGATACCCCACTACATTCATAGAAAAAATCGAGTTACCTAGATTTGCTTGTTTCATCGGAGCTCTCTCCTTCCAGAGCAGCATATCCCCTTTCTTTATCTTTTTTATCCTTTTTATCTTTACGCTTTCCAATTAACATATCTTTTTTCATGCCTTTTTCTGTTTCATCGCTGTCTATAAGAAAACAAATTGTTAATACTCTTAATGTTTTATCTATCAATTTATCTTACAATCGCTATCATTGTTACACTTTTTGTTGTGTTCTGACGCATATAATCCAGGGAAATCTTTCATAACATCGGGGCTATCAAAATCCATTGTTTGATCAAGGTAATATATTTAAATATTTATTTAATTTTATTTGTATACACTAAACTGAAGAGTAGATAATTTTTAATCAGACAGCTGTCATCTGTCATGTTGCAGTAGTACCAATACCAATTAAAAACATAAAAACATCTCATGACCTCAGATTAAGAAAGAAGTATAGATGAATAATTCTGGATTGTTTCGTCAAGGTCAAAGATTAGAGAATTAATGAGATAAGACAGTCAGACAGAGAAGATGAAATAGAAGAAGACCGGTGTTATGTACTCCAAATTAAAGAGACACGACATACAGGGGAAACGGTTTCGGAATTTGTCGAATACGCATGAACAAGATTGTAAAAAGACAGATTGTCTCGTAAGAATCGGCAAATGCTACGTCACCTGTAACCCTCGATGAAAGCCGCGTGCCACTGTTTTCTCTTTATTTTATAAAATAAATCACATAAAAAATAAAGTTTCAAACTTATACTGTCGCAACGAATAATTCTATATTAAATAGATATCTAATATATATGAAAGTAGAGATACTTGAGGCTTCATGTGGCGTATGCTACGCAGAAACCTGTTTTTCTTAAGTAATTTTGGGTTTTGATAATCAGCTGAGTTCTCTCGTTTTATTCGAATAGTGTTGTCGATTTTTTGCAATTGGCCTCTTTCTCCAATTTTACCTTTTCCGTCTGATTGATACATTTGTGGCAACTGCTCCATAACTCCAATGAAAATATCGAGGTCAATGGCTCCAATACATAAGGTGGGTTTATACGTGCATGGATTTAGTGGAGCTAATAGATGCTGACACACCAGTAAAAAATACTGCATGTATAAACAGTTACTGGCGAGCAAGTCCTCACCTTGCATGTATTGATGCAAAAAAATTAGGAATTTCCAACTTTGTAGCACGCCAGTGTCAATTTGTATGCCACTATCATAGATTTAGTCTATTAAAACCTCTTTGGCCACTATATAAATTAAAATTGCAGTGTAAACGTTTACTTTTGTCCTGTTTGTGATTAATAGAATATAAAAATGAGCAATAGGAAGTCGACAACTAGCAAAAACAAGTGGACTTCTGATGAAATAATTAAATTTCTTGAAGTATATGAAGAATAGGCGTGTTTGTGGGATGTGCATTCTGATCTCTATAAAAACAGAATCCCGAGTAATTGCATATGAAAAGATAGCAACATCAATGGCGGTTGACGACTCCGAAAGTGCGAATGTTAAGGCTAAGATTCGTTCAATTATAGGAATGCATGTACCTTAGAATTAAATACAATAGCAAAAAGCAAGAAATCCGGGGTTGATATTTATTATTTATTATTTTTTTTTACTTTATCACTTGACATTTTGCTTCAAAAATCACCTGCACTCTGAACTCAAAGAATGAGACTGGCGAGATAGAATTTAATAAATAAAAATAAAAACAAAAACCCACAGATCGAGAACCGCCTTAAAAGATTAAAAGTTTTTCACCGGCTGTCTTATCTTGTTAATTCTCTATCTTTATCTTTGGTTTCGTATCAAATACACAACATATTTATTGTTTACATTAATAGTTGACATCAGGGGTGTAGTGGAGCCGGAACGCGCCGAATTCCGTTCCGGCGTTTTCCTTTACGGGAAATGGTTTCTGTAGTTTATATCACCCAGGTCGGAGTGTTCCGACACGGCTTAATTTACGCTGTGTTTAGGTACATGCTAACTTGTACGTAAATATAAATATTATATTGTAGCGTGTTTTCCACCTTTTAGGAAACACCCTGTATGAATCCGTGGGTTCTAAAATAATTTCAACAAGAGATAAACACTAACACTTTATTTAATAATTTACTGACTATACAATACTTCAAAATAACCTTTACTTTGATTACCGAACGTCGCTTTTATAGAACTTCACTTTAGTAAACTTCTTAATAAAACTTCCTCTTCCGCGCTGGTAATCGCCCCTTATATACTCCGAATTTGACTCTCTAGATCCACCTAGAAACAATCAAGAATCTTCTCTTACCACACTCCAGAAAAGTCCATTTCTTTCTACTAGCTTCCAGTCACTATAGTAGGCATAGGCGTATCAATTTCCAGTTCCAAGGGGGTGTAATTCATAACAATATACATGCGAATCAACAGTGAACCACCGCGCTGGAAGCAAGTCGGGAAATTGAAACATTTTGTGTTATTTTGTGGAAAAAGGCGAGGGGGCCCCCGCACCCCCTTTCTTTGTCTCAGGCGCTAATGCTGCCTGCGCTGACAATTATTAATTTATTAATTAGATAGCAGAATAAAAACCAACCACCGAACGTTAAAAAAATTACATGAAAGAATGACATTATTATTGGAAAAGGCAGAAAAACATTATTTCTGCCGTCGAATCAAATCTGAATTTGTGAAAAAATACATTAATCGTTACAAAATAAAAAAAAAGTTCAGTGGGTCTAGGAGTTGAACCCGGGACCACTCGCATGCTAAGCGAAGACATTAAGCGTAGTCCAACGCTACAGCATGAAATAAATAGTCATGATTCGCGTGTACATAATATTTAGATTTACGTACAAGCAGTGCGTAAAAATACCTAGACACATCGCTTAATTCACGACTACACCACTGGTTGGCATACCTGACATCGATGCATGCATGTAGATTTTTAACCCAGTTGTCTGCCGCTACGCCTCTGAATTGTTACTACCTACTTTACTTATCAACATTTTTCCTTCCACAAATATGATCCTATTGAGAGGACATTTACACAGATCAAGAAACAAGAAATAAACGTCTTTTATTGTGGTACTTTATCTATGCTTTTGAGGCAAGACTACAGCGTATTTTGAATGGGATTATTTATCTATATATTATCTATATATGTTTCTTTCTTTTAATCTGAGCTCATGACTAATAGGTAGAGAGCCGGCTGTACAGATTTCCCATGAATAAGGTACATAGGTAGAGAGCCGGCTATATAGATTTCCTATGAATAAGATACATGAAAAACATTGTATGAGTGAGTAAGTACTACCACAGACCTACAAGGAGCCACTTTTCGTATAAGCAAATTTTGCTCGCGTCATGGAATTTTACCGGAAGTGACGTCAAAATGGGAGGATGCGGGCAAAAAAGAAGAGGCAGCCTATTTATTTTAATAACTAGAAGGCTTGTACTTTAACTTTAAAAAATAATAGTACATGTATTCGATGACTTAAGAAAACAGAAAAAAAAACTTTAATCGACGGTGTCTCAGGGTTGCGGGCAAATTAAGCCTGGCACCCGACTACAATCTCATTGTATACCTCAAAACCTACATTTTGACGTAAGTTTTATTCATGTATTCGATGACACAAAAAATCGTGACCCGGAGTGACATCAAAATTCCATGACGTGGGCAAAATTTGCTTATATGAAAGTGGCTCCCTGTATGTCTGTGGTAGTACCGTACTCACTCACACAAAGATTTTCATGTATCCTATTCTTAGGAAATCTGTACAGCCGGTTCTCCACCTATGATGATGACTGATGAGTGATGATGGACGATATCGTGATTTTCAATCACACCATGATAATGATTTTCTTACATTACCAGGGCTTCTATATATACATTAAGCCAATAAACAAATTAATAGAATGAATATTTACAAGAAGTCACAAAATCGCCTACCTACTCTACTTTTTAATACATATAGCCTGCTGCAAAAGTAGACTTAAAGGATCTAAATTAATGTGATGCTCAAAGTGTAAATATTTCAGTGGAAGCAATGAAAAGTTGTGATCACATCACTGCTTTTTAGTAATTTTTTCTACCAGTAGTTTTATAATGGCAGTGACTAAACCACATCTAATGAAATAACGCCTATCACTATCACTATGTTCATACTTAGAGCAAAAACACACGGGCGTTAATTCAACGCACGTTCGACGCGCGCTGAAAGTAACGTGCGTTGCTCGCCCATCCACACGAGATATTTGAACACGTCTATATCGGATCCATTTCGTACTCTAAATAGGTTTAACACTACCAACGCGTCTTCATACGAACTGAAACGCCCGTTAAATTAGCGTCGTGTGTATGCTCACATATAATAACTACGTATCTCCACAACGCGCGTTGCCACGTCTAACGTGCGTTGTGGAGATACCAAGCGTCGTCATTTTTTAGCGCGCGTTTAATATGACGCGTGTTGTTTGTGCCACGTAACAAGACGACGTGCGACGTATAGAGTCTATATCAGCGTTTATGGTTTTCCTTGGCGTCAAGTTAAAACTCATAGTATATAGTTAGTATCATATACATATTAACTATATACTATGAGTTTCGTTCGTAACTTGACGCCAAGGAAAGCCTGTCTCTCTATCCTTTAAGAGTACTCTGGGTATGGTGCGCATGCCTTAGTGACGCGAGATTGTGGCCGTTCAACTGAATATAGAAGGTAAATGGTCACAATCTAATCGGAGAAATTGGCCACATGGCCACTGACCAATTACAAGAGCGCGCTTGTGTCGTCAGAGCGTGCGCGTTGGGACCCAAGTTCTCTATAGAGATGGAAAACTATCTCCTTCTCTAGCCTCAATTCCGTACATAGTGGCTTATAGCGTATTACCAGTATATAGTTAATAGGTATATGGTTAATATGTATATGTTTAGAATAGTGTCCAGCTTGATATGTGTACGAGCGAGAATAAATTTTAAAGCAAGGCGTAGCTCGAGTCGTACACACGCCATAAAGGCTGAGATAGACACGGTTGTTTCCGGATAATATGACGATAACCTTAACATTCGGTAACCACTGCAAAGCTACACTTAGAACCAGTTTATCAATGCGAGGATAGAAGTTATCCTATGGTTAAAGCATATGCCTATGTCTATGTCTATACTTTAACCACCCACATAACAAAATGATATGCAATGTACATACACTGTATCTTCAATCTATGGATATGTATATCCACAAGATGGAGATAGTATATCTAATGTACATCTAATGGATGTGAAATTAACATTCCCAGCAGATACGTTTGTCGCCGACTTCCATATCTATTTTATATCCAGTGAATGTACATAAACATATGCAATGTACATTCATTGGATATGAAACACACATCATATACACAATCGTATATTTTATGAATATACATTACATATCTCTGAAGTAGTTTCCACGGACATCAAAACGCTTATTGAATACTGCACCCGACGCGTGTTGCCCCAGTCATGTTGGCATCATCGGCAGATGATTAAAACGAAAAGTTTTAATCATCCCGATGATACCAGCACGATTGGAGCAGCACGCATCGAATGAAAGTGTTCGAGTGTTTTGATGTTCGTGGGAACTACTTCAGAGGTATCCAATAGTATCCATATAAGAGGTAATAAAACACAGATAGCTTAATAAGAAATATATTTTATATAACTATTTTAAACATACACAAACTTTACAAAATAACCTAATATTACACAATATTTAAAATTTTCAATATTGACGTATACTTCTTTACCTTCCTGTAGTTTAACAAATTGTAAACATATGTATAATACCTACTATAGTTACTCATGTCCTACATATATGTTTAAAACATTCTCAACCATCAGTAAGTTATATAATATAAACGTATGTAATTTTTATTCACTATATTTATAAAATACATACCCAATATGACATAACAGCAAATTTTTAGGCCTATGTCACTTTCCGCCATCTTTACTAAACACACACCTGCCACAATCAGTTAGATGTGAAACTTGCAAATTTTCTGACCCTAAAAGAGTATGTATTTACGAATCTAAAGAATTGCATTATAATAAATATACTCTTACATCATGGGAGCTTCATGCAAATGTAACAGCATAATATAGCAATAAGCAAATATAAAATCCAGAGAATGAGAAAGAGTTAACTTCCATCACACATAAACACTATGCACACAACACCACAGGTCTTAATCGCTTAATGGCTACTGGCGCCGGCCGTTGCGAACTACAATCCGTAAACAAATGATGCCTGATGGTGCGCCGACGTACTATGCCATAAATTAGTAGCGCATGCGCATCAGATAATGAGATAAAATTCGTGTACGCGTATAATTTAATTATACCTTAATGGACGTGTTATGTATAAATCATTATGTATATACCTTCAGCAATATACACTGTATATGACGCTGATGGATATCAGTAGCTGAATATACATTTCATATCATATGTATATTTAACAATACATATTCAAATTCCAACACCTAATGCATATGCTGTGGATGTACATATCCACGAGATGTTATGTGGGCATAGGATAAATCTACCTCGCACTGATAAACAGACCCTTAAAAGCAGCATCTGTTTTAAGCCGAATTTTGACTATTGGTTGCTGGCATATCATGCATGTTGCAAGTCTAATGCAATGTTTCTGATTATATCTTGCTCTGACATAAAAAGATACAAGTTTGAAATGGCAAATATACCTTACCACAGGAGTCTACTCCCACGAGTCGCTCCTATTGGTTAATTGACAAAGTACAAAGTTTCAGAAAAATATATCCCAATCTAGTGCAAGCATTGCTTTGAAAATTTCTCTCTTGCCCTGATAACACCAAACGTCCCCAGGACGTTCACTTAGGTCCTCGTTTGGTCTGAACGTCCCGGGTTTACATGGTACGTCCCAAGGACGTCCGTTTGCTATCGTCCCTAAAACGTTCTGAATAAAACGTTTTAAGGACATCCTGCTAGAGTCTAGTCAAGACAAACCTAAACACATTTGTGAAATAACCTCTAGGAGTGATGTTTTTTTTGAGCAGATGAGGATATGATTAAAAAAGGAAATTAAAAACTGTAAAAATGAAATTACAATCCTTAAAAAGTTTTACTAACAAAATTTCTTTTGATAACAAAATATTTTCATATTTCATGGTCCATTTAAATTTTGTCAATTTGATTTTTCTGATTTCAGAATTCTTATATTCGTTTCAACTATTTTTTTCATGAGTTTCGGTTATATTACAGCCATTTTCACCGCAATATTTAAGCAGAGCTTATGTAATGTTACTCAGTTGCTGTCAAACTTCAAACTGGGAAATTCAATTTGGCAGGCATTGCGTCATTTTTACAAAGAATTTATATAAATTCTTTGCATTTTTATTTCTTCCACACACTGGCACTAGTCACTTTTAACTGCTACAAAAGAAAGTACCAAAAACAGGTAAGTCTATTTAATTGATTTATTAATTATATAAGTATTTAGATCGATATTTTATTCTAGATAAATTTTGTGCGGCTTATTTGTAGGTTATAATAAATATACTACCACCCACCTTATTTTGGATCAGTTAAAATTCTATGGGAGATCACCCGTGAACCTGAGTATGTAGTTTTTAGTTGTTTATCATGGAGCGAACTTATTCACTTAAAAGAAGATTGTTGGTTAAACATTATAAATACAATACTTCCCTTCGGTATGCGAGGGAAGTAAAAATTGAAAAGAAGTACCTACTGATGCAGTGTGTTAAACGAAGTGTTATATATGGTTCGACATCTCTGATGAACAAGTGGAGGTGATGAAACTTTTAATAGGTAAGGTTTGATACATCGAGTAATAAAAACATTCGCCAGAAAACATCAACAAACTTGTAAAGTATATTTAGGGATTTCAGTAAACCAATATAAGGAAAAAAACTAATAAAGGTACTTTTTGAGGAAAATTTACAAATTTGTAACTTATATATGCCCTATTTGTTATATTTTTCTGAAATTATGCTGTACGTACGTACAAAAACTTTTATACATCATCAATGTTCAACCTAATAAACCTGCTTCTAACCGTAAATCCTAATGCATCTTAACCCATAGCCATTTTCTTTACTTGAATTCTGTAATAATATTGCCAAAAAATATAACGTTAAACTTATAATAATGTTATTATAATCTGCGGTAGCATTAGTCAACATATTGTTACGGATTTCCACCTTTTAGGAAACACCCTGTATGAATTCGTGGGTTCTAAATAATTTTAACAAGAGAGTAAACACTACTAACACTTTATTTCACAATTTACTGACTATACAATACTTCAAAATAAACTTTGTTTACTTTAACCTCACTTTTTCCCGAACGTGTCACTTCTCAAATAAACTTCCTCCTCCGCGCTGGTAATCGCGCCTTATATACTCCGAAATTAGCTCTAGATCAATCCAGAATCTTCTCCAACCATAAGCTAGAAAAGTCCTTGGCTCTTTCTAGAGCCTTTCCAGTCACCATCAGAGGCATAGGCGTACGATCTCCTTTTCCAAGGGGGTGTAATTCATAACACTGCCCCCTCCTTAAGCCTGATCGTCCCGATCAGGCAACTCAGAATCATCGATGTATTTCGCCAGCCTATCCAAATGCACGATCTTCATCTTGGACTTTTTGCTTCGTTGAATTCGATAGACGACATCATTAATTCGGGTAATAACAGTATACGGTCCATCCCAAGGCGGTTGAAGTTTCGGTGACCTTCCTTTCTTCCGCTGTGGGTTGTACAGCCAAACCAGGTCTCCTGCCTTGAATCCTTCTGAACTACCCTTCCGGTCGTATCGAGCCTTCATTCGGTCACTGGCTGATGATGGTTCCGCTATATCGTTAGCCAACCTCTTGAAAGGAGCTCCGGTGTTGAACTGTTTCTTTTCACCCTTACTTCCAGTCTGTGGTCCCTTACTGGCTGCACAAATCTTGCATTTGCGACACCAAGCCTCCACATCTTGACGACTTCTTATCCAATAAAATCGTTCTCGTATTTTCTTCAGGGTCTTGTTCACACCGAAGTGTCCATTGGATGCCCCATTGTGCACTTCCTGAAGCACCTTCGCTACTCGACACCTGGGAATCACTAGACGCATAACCACCTTTTTTCCATCCGGGCTTTCCCATGCTCTCCGCAACAGCCCGTTCCTGACACTCAGTGAGTCCCACTGCGCCCATAGTGCCTTCAGTCCCACTCTTTTGTCCGAAACATCCTTCCATTTTGGACGAGTTCCCCTTCCTTTGGCTCTCAATATAGGCCCAATTTCCACATCGTTTAGTTGCTCTTGTCTGAGCGCTTCATCTGTCCTGTCATCCGGCACCTCCACCTTGACAGTGTTGACTGCTCCCGTGACCTGCAGTTTCTCCTGGTGGTAGTACTTGCAATCTTCCTTGCACCTTCTTCCGGATGAAATATCTGCAATTTTCTGGGGTTTCATTTTACTTCCACGTCCTGGTAGTAGTGGACTTCTCGGAATGTTTCGAAGCTGGGAAACCCTTACTTCTCTCGGGGTACCATGTTCCCTATCTGTCACAGTCTCTCTGGTACCAGCTTCCTCTGATTTTCCCCTCAGCTTCACAGCTTCTCCGGCCTTTACTTTCTCCAATCTTCTCCGTGGACATTCAAGCTGGATATGTCCTAGTTCTCCGCACTGGTAACATTTCATACTCCGTCGTCCACTTGGCCTTCCACTACTTTGTTTATTCTGTGTCCCTTCCATGTTTCTAACATTCACTTTCCTCGAGTTCCGATATCGACAGTCTTGCTTGATATGCCCTGCTCTGCCACAGTTGTAACATTTAGTACTCCTGCTTGGCTTTCCTTGTCTTCCCGCAGTATCCCATTGAGCCAGTAACTGACTAATCATTTTATTTACCTCCTGTATCTGGATCAAGATAGGGTTCTCTTTCTTCTTTTCTGGTTGAGATTCTTCGATACTCACAGCTTGTACTCTTGGACTCGGGGCATCCTGAAAGACAGCTTCCACCTCGAGTGCACGTACCAATGCTTCGCTGCTGTTCTGGTATCGAGATAACCTGAGGACTCGCCTGATCTCATCATCCTGTATACCATCCAGAAAAGCATCTACTGCCAGTTGATCTTGGAATTCCTTCGGTACATCCGGGTAAGCCAGGTGAGCCAGTCTCCACACGGCAGCTTCAAACTCTTGCAAACTTTCCCCAGCCCCTTGAACACGTGATTTCAGCTGGGTCTGGTACACTCGGGCAAGGTGTTGATCGCCATATCGTAGATCTAGGGCAGCTTCTAAAACTTTAAAATCCCGTTGTTGGTCTACTGGGATTGTCTGGAGTATTTCCAATGCTTGGCCTCTTAATGCCACGATTAACGCCATAGCCTTTTCTTCGTTATTCCAGTTGTTTGCACTCGCTGCTGCCTCAAACTGCATCTTGTAAATGGTCCATGAACTTTGGCCGTCAAAGGAGGGAGGTTCGAACAGCTGATCTGATAATACCACTTGCTGGCTTCCTCTATCCCTCAACTGTCGCTTAAGCAGGTCTATTTCCTCTTTGATTTCACTTACTTCTTCTTGATGCCTTCTTTCTAGCCCTTCCAACACTTTCTGGAATTGTGCAAATAAGTCCTGTATTTGCTTTTCAGTTGCCATACTTCTGGTTGTTATAGGCATACGACTACGTTGAAATCAAATAAATTTAACAATTACGTCACTATCGGTAATGGGACTGTCCAGAAAAACCTCAAAACGGCACGAAAAAGTCTTATCTAGAGTCTTCGTCACTTAACCTCTAATGTCCAAATAAAATGTCTCAAAAAATGCACTTGACACTATTTTCCTGTTCGAAAATAACCATCCAACAACGTCCAGTAAATTAGTCCTCCGTGTTAGCACCAACTTCGAGAATACACTGCCAAACCTTCTCGAACACTTCCGAAAAATCCTCTTGTCAAAATTCCGCTTCCGACACCAAAATGTTACGGATTTCCACCTTTTAGGAAACACCCTGTATGAATTCGTGGGTTCTAAATAATTTTAACAAGAGAGTAAACACTACTAACACTTTATTTCACAATTTACTGACTATACAATACTTCAAAATAAACTTTGTTTACTTTAACCTCACTTTTTCCCGAACGTGTCACTTCTCAAATAAACTTCCTCCTCCGCGCTGGTAATCGCGCCTTATATACTCCGAAATTAGCTCTAGATCAATCCAGAATCTTCTCCAACCATAAGCTAGAAAAGTCCTTGGCTCTTTCTAGAGCCTTTCCAGTCACCATCAGAGGCATAGGCGTACGATCTCCTTTTCCAAGGGGGTGTAATTCATAACAATATATTTCTGCTTCTCTCGGTCTTTGGTATTATTTGTAGAATCAATCATTCATATAAAGAGGTGTTCCTAAAATTTTTAAATGAACAAGGGAACCTTTCAAATGCAAAAGTCAAACAAAAAAATGTTCACATTTAAACTGTGATTTTTTTTTAAATAGGACACCAAGAAAATTATAACAATTTATTTTAAATATAAGCTTGCCATCAAGTGGCATATATTAGTCTTAATGTTTTTTGCCAAGATTTCATCTGAAATGTTAATTTTTCTTTTATTTGCACAGGGGCTGCTGCAGTCGCTAACGCTTCAAAGTCTTGGAAGGACACCAAAATGGCTATTACATCGTGATTGAAGAGAGCAAATAAAAGAACAGAGAGGGTAACAAGAAAAAGAGAATATTAGAAAATAATATAAACTAAGATAATTATAAAAAGACGAAGTGTGCAAAACGTTAAGAAAAGGTGAGATATACATTTATCTTACGTTTTATTGCATACTTGGCTTATTTCTTATAATATTCAATATGACTTAATGTATATATAACTATATTATACTGTACTAGGTATTATAATATATAACTTTTAAATCCCATAAAAATTGTATTTTTGACATTTGACACTTGAATTTGTAGAGTAAGAAGTTAATTTAAAAAAAATACAAATGCCATGCCATAACTTATTTTTCAATAGCACAATAGAAATAAAATGTTCGCATAAATTTGTCATTTGGTGTTGATAAATAAAAGTACTAAAAGTTTTAAAATCAATCTAATTGAATAATTTTTCTACATCTTTTTTTTATCTTTTTGGCTTTTCTAACCACATTTATTCCCTTCGAAATAGAATCCAATCACTGGATTCTATTTCGAAAGAAATGCATGTGGTTAGAAAACTCAAAAAGGAACATAAATACCCTCTGCTGTGAATACACCTTAAAAGTGGTGGAGGGGGAGGTACCTATATGTTTTGCATAGTATGTCCCAACAACGTTTTCAGGACGTCCTCTCTAGACCTACATTCGTCCCACATAAGTCCTGGGTGGGACGTCCTCGGGACACCCCGTTTTGCTGACACGGAACGTCCCTCAAAGGTCCTCGGGACGTCTTACGTCGGTAGAGTACGTCCTCGGGACGTTTTCATGTCCTGTGAGTACGTTCTTGGGACGTTTTCGGGACGTCCATGTGCTATTAGGGTGACTTTCTTTATTATTTTCAAAATCAACTAGGAAGGTACTTAGTTCAATTAAAACTAATTGAATAATGCTAATCCAATTAGAGCCCAAACCCACTGACTCAATGCCAACCAAACAGGACTTTGTCCATTTGACGTGCTGATCGAGAGGCGTCAAATGCACAGTGTCGAAGTACTGCGGTTGAAGATCACTTATCTGGTATATAAATGGATCGAATATGGCTGAAGTTGTTGGTATGGCATAGTTAGAGCCCTAGATAAAATTCTACGCAGAAACAGGGCCGTCGAGAGAAAATCGAGGCCCGGGGGTAGTAACATGCGGGCCCCCCACTCCCAGCTCTTCGCTATAATTTTGAAGAGCGGGGCGTGGAATTCCTCACAGTAGAATATTTCGAAAAGCGAAAAGGTGATCTTCCTTACAACCTAAGGGTAGTGCTTCTTACGATTTTCAATGCTTCCAGTTCCAACTACTATTTTTCACATAAAATTTGTTTATATTACCTCTTACAATTTACAAAGAAGTATATTTTCTCTTGCTTCAATTAATACAAAGACAGTCGAAATTTGCAAAGGCTCTCCATCTCCTACACTGAAAGAAACCGACCAAATAGAATGTTTTGCTAAGATGATCTGCATTGTCATAAGTATTTTTTTTGTTAAGACTACATTATCATTATCTAACCATAAGAAAAACTGTTTTGCTAATGAGATTTTGCAACGGTAAATCTTTGACTATTTGTCCCAATAGCAGCACTTACTTAAACTAGGTAAAATATTGTTATAAGTTTTCTTTTTATTAGGCGTAACTAAATAATTTCTTATGATAAATAAGTGCCTTAAGTTAAAGTTAACTATTTAATGGTTAAAACTCAAATAGACCTATGGTTGGTAAGTCACCTGTTAACTGTAAAGACGGGCTTATTAATCGTAAAGTCTTACTTATTTATTTTTGCACGTGGCGCAAGCGCAATTGAGTTTTTATCATAGCACGCCATTTTATCCATGCAGCGACGCATGCAGTAACTAGTAAGCAATTCGGCATTCGACGCGACAGTTGTAGGAAAGGTTTTATGCAAAGAATTTTTATAAAAAAACTTGTGATTTATGTTATTGTATATTAGTTGCTTTCGTTCAGCAGAGTGATTCATAATCATAATAAACAGGATTTCAATGAACAGTAATCATATGATGCAAAATTGCATGGTATAGGGACAGAGACAACACATGAAACAGGTAGGTCTTAGGTAGGACCTTATCATTACGAATCACTCTGCTGAACGAAAGCAGCTATTATACAGTAAACTGTGATTGTGTCTTCTTACAAGTCAAAGTTCCCCTTTTTTAATAGGCACCCTGAATTGTTTATTAGTCGTTTGTTTCCTTAAATGAATCATTTATTTTAATTTTACCAACAATAATTCTTCGTCTGAGTCAACATAGAAATGTATTAAAAACGTGTTTTAATATGAAGTGTGAAGTCTAAAAAATATAAAATTAAAACATTGAATTTACAAGTAAACGTACTTGCAAAATGACATTACTAGGTCAAGAGAGATTATTTGTTGCCATTATAATGTAAGCTGCATAGTGGTTAAAAAGTCACCTATTAGCAGCAGGAAAGTTATTTTCCGGTTACAAGGTAGTAATGGTGTAAGGAATAGGAACTTACTAACTATAACAAAAAACTTATTAAGATTAAAATAGGTGGTGACTCCTGATAGCAAAGCTATCAACCTACAGTAACAAATAAATAATAAGAAAAACTTTTATTAACGGTAAATAAGTGCATCTTAGCAAGATCGTTTTTGTTGCGGTTACAGAGCAGTCTTGCTGGAGCCTATTTAATGCAGATATTTATTAGGGGTTAGTCAATTTCTCTTTATGGATAATAGAAATTTCTTTCAGTGTAGAATCTGGGCCCCTCCAAATCTCCGGGCCCGAGGGGAAGCACCCCGACCCTCCCCCCCTCTCGTCGGGCCTGGGCAGAAATCTATGCTATAGACCTATGTCCTCAGGAATATGTAAACAAATAAGGTATTCGAAGGATATAAAGATAGCCAGGCAGCGTTGAAGACTCTCAGGTTTTATAGCTTTAAATTTAAAACTGCCGGAAATGCGGACAATCTTTAAAGCAGCTGGCAAAAACAAGGTTATCTAGATGTGGGTGCCACGGCACGAAGAAGTAGAAGGTAACAAATTAGCTGACTCTCTTGGAAAGAAAGATATTGAAGCCCTGTTTTTTGAGCCCGAACTGTATTGTGGCTTGTCTAAAGGGTATACATAATGGAAGAGATCCTAAAATGGGATAAGGAACAGATCCTACTGGGGGTATACTCTAGAGGTGGGTTGGAGTACATTTCATATGCACGCATATAATATACAGTATGTCCACAGTTAGAGTGGATAGATAAGAGGATAAACTTTTTTATTTCTCATCTTACGCGTAAAAAAGCTTAATTAGGCAGATTTATCCACAAAATGGAGATTTGAAATAAATTTTAATTCTAATCAACTTTTCTTACTGACAGTTTTTCATATCGTTAAAATTGAACGTAGTTTACTCTCACACAATTTTTAGATTTTTAAATATTCTGAACACCCGGTAAATGACACGTTAACTAACTAAGAGACACTTGTGAAAGATATTTACTAAAATATGTTAATGACTGACTTCAGTTTTGAATAAAAACGGTCTAAAATTTGAGGTGTAGATAGCGATACAAAGAAATTATCTTCTAAAGTTTATTTATTTTCAAAAAGTGATGTTATTTATATTAAGTACCCACTTAAAAAATTATTATTAAAAAAATAGTAGGTATATTTTAGTGAATACCTTTTACAGAAATTATTTATTAAGAAAATGGTCCAATGAGTTTTAAGTGGGGCATCCTGTATTAACTAGGTATTTACGTTAATATTTTAAACTGAATTATTGACGAGGAAGTACGTACAAAAATATTGTAAAATGTATTCTACTTATGATCATGATTCAGTACTTTAGTATAGCGCAGTAGCGGGGGTTTTGGGACTCAGTATCGTCTCATTCGTCATATGGTAGTTACGAACGAAAACTCGATGAAAAGAATATAATGTCCCCCATAAAACAAAACTGCTTGTCCTGTGTGAAAAGACTGGTTTGGGTCAACATTTTGTATTTGCTTCAGTACCTTATACGCAATGAATTCTCAAATGGACAAATTCTGCGTACGCCACTGTGACCTGATTGATTATGTAAGATAATAGTTAAAACAACTTACTTATGTAAAATGTAAAGTATTTTTTTCTTGTCGGCGATGCATGGGTACTTTAAGAATTACTTTAATCACCTAGAGCTCATACTCCGGGATATTTCAATAATTGATTCCACACACCTATAGATAACTATTCCATCATACTTCGCAATATTCTGTGATATTTCAAATAAAAAATATACCTATTCCCGAGAGTGGTAGATCTTTTGTTTAGAATCGTGTATATCTAGTGTGCAGTAAACGCAAATTCATGCAAAAAAAAATGGCAAAAAGTTTTCACACCTTTAACATTTAGTCATAAGTGTTGATAGATCTTTACAATATCATGAAAGAAAATAATAAAAAAACAAAAACTGTCCTGGAAATTCCATATTTAAAGCTGACTACATCATTATATATTTAGGTATAGGGTGTTCATTAGGTGTGTGTAGGTACATTCTTTTCTTTTAAGTTTGTTAATCTACTAATAATAATATTTTATTTCTACTTCATATCATTCTACGCGATTTATTATGCTTACGTCAATGATGCATTATTAGTATTATTACATTCTATATTCTATATTGGACATTATCAAATAATGTCATATAAAAAAATTAATAAATATGTAATTCTGTAGAGCAAATATATATCTACATATTGACATTGTACACAATTTATAAATGAAGAAATATAAGTACGTACATACATCTATAAAAATGCGAGTAAACATTTGATCTATTAAGGAAAGCGCCATGCGCTATCGCTATAAAATATTTTTGACTGTGAGTTTATAAGAATTAAAATTGTTAATACTTTCACTAAAATGGGCTATTAATGACCAAACTCTCCCACCTCCCCATACTTTTTGTAAAACTGTAACATTTATGAGACCCCCCCTTAACGAACCATCATTTGCAAACTCCCTCTCCCTCTAAATTATGGGATAAAAAATTGCACCCAAAACATATTCTGCTGTTTTTTTGGAAGCATTTGGTTCAAAAGTTATGTTACGTCAAAGCTGGTCAAGAACAGTATTTTCTTATGTTTGGGCCTCAATATTTCAAAAATGGTACTGATGGAGTATCTTTATAAACGGGGTCAATTTATCGTAAAAAATTTACACGAATAACGTATTAATTAAGGTTCATAGAACAGAAGAAAGGCATTTTTTTTGTATCGTGTAACAGAAAAAATACTAACAATTTATGGACGTTGTGGCCATGTGAGCTTTTGGTCAATGACTCGTAAACTATAACATACTAAATTAGCCAATTTAACCCAGGATTACTATCCATAAGGAATGTGCATGGTCAGGGGCGGGTTGGGCCTGCGGGAAACCGGGACAATTCCCGGGGGACCGCCAGCATTGCAAGAGAAATGGCGCTGCTATTTTAATTTTTGTCGAAAGAAATCTCTACTTGAATTATTCTCGAGTTCAACTGTTGTTTCTAGTATACTGCGACTCTCGACTCTGAGAAGCCTCTACATACCCTAATATTTCAAAATTTTATACAGGGATATATAATAATTATAACAATTATTTTTTTCGCAAGTTTTTATAAAATATAAATAGTAATATAATTAGATATAGTCCAGTATACTTTAACTTGGCCGTTCCAAAAGTCGTTTCGTCGGCTTTGTTGACATACGTGAACAAAGTTTTTAGGATGTTGCTTTAACTATCTCGAATGTGATGTAGTTCAGTAAGGTTTCATTTTGGTCCGTCGTACTGGCACACTAATATATTCACACCACGATTGAGAGTACATACGAACCGAGACTTGGAAAGGATATAATTTTGCAATTGTGCATGCGTTGGATCGTCCGATGATCCAACGAAAATGTTAGTGTATGTTGACGTTAGTACTGCTTGTAATGGTTGGCCCTCGCAGGGTCGCTCTGTATGGGTGCTTATATCTCCAGCATTTACGTTTCTTAGAACTCGTCAGTTATTTTTAATGAAAAAATTATTATTCTACTCAGAAAGCGTCGACGCTCGATACACAGTATCATTTACGGTATAGAAGGAAAATGAATCTGAAGCGAAATGCGGAAGGAGGAGCACAAAAAGCACGCGAAAACGCAGGAAATTCTTGCTGTCGGAGAGTAAAAAATGTACCAAATTGATTCCTTTTTTGCATTTAGTACCTACACTACCATGACATCTCTAATTCTGATCAAGTTCTAACTGCATCGATCGTGTCCTGTGGTGTATATTCTGATTCTGAAAACTCTAATATTTCTATCGTTTCTCATATAAGTTCTTAAACTACTGTTTTTGACAAGTTAAGTGACAAGTAAAATGAGTACAGCAAGCTAGTAAGAATCCAGTAACCCGAGATTTGGTGTGTATAGTAAAAACTAAATTCTTAATCTTTTTTATGACATCTGCCACCCCACCACCACCCCCACTCCATTATTAAAGGAGTTAACAAAATAAAATTGTGATTTAGCGGGTACGAAACAGAAGTTCTCAAAGAAATTTTTTGGGATCGTTCACCCTCACCGCCAAGAAATGTCCGTCAGTCGAAAAGGTCTTGAAGTGGCACATCGTTTAGGTTTTTGGGTCAGACTGTTTTAAATATTATTGAATAATTAAAATTCTATGAGCAATTTATCTCTATCCTGGAGTGTAAATATAATTTTAAGATGCCTTCGTAAAGAGACTTGAATGGGAAATCTGTGTGTGGAAGTAGTGATTCCTTCGGCGACGGTTTTTTTATTTAACACAATTTCAAACGATTGAGGAGATATCGACCGTCTAGGGGTTCACGTACTAGAGACTCACTCTGTGTATAATATTAAGTTTTACATTTTTAATTACTTTATTTTAAAAATTTTAGTGTTCATAGCTATCCTTCTAAATTCACATAAACTTTAAAAGGCCGAAGGACCTCGGCCAATAGACTGTTGAATCAATTTTGGTTCAATAAATTCATTTATTATTATTATGATTTTTATTTAAATCATTATCATAAAATATATTGCTAATAAAACTGCTACTAAAATGTGTTTGCGGTGGCGTTTTGACAAACGTGTAGATATTAAAAATTGTGTGCGAATTTTTGTCTGCATTTCTTGTATCTGCCGAAGAGGAAGTCGCATACGTTTCGTCACAACCAATTATCGTATTAAAAAATGTGTTTGTTCTCTCATATAATCATTGTTTAAGTATATATTTTTTGTTTCGTTAAATAGAGAACAGGTTTAGATCAATTTGATAAAAAAAAACAAGTAGGTAGTTAACATTCGTTTAGTAAATGTTTGCTTATGATATGTCATTCCTCGTACCTCAGTAACCAAAAATATTATTTGCTGTATTCAATTATTTAAAAGTGTAGGTAAACTAATGTAATAACGTTAAAGTTTGCTAAATTAATTCATCGCAATCCACAATAAATAGAATATTCTCCAATTTAATACAAATAAAATAAAAATATTATTAACAAAAACCAGTTTGGATGCAACTAGAAACCTATTGTCTGTAATTGTTTAATTGTGGCATATTCAGATTTTCTTACTTTTTATTGGGTATTTTGCCACCGAAAAATATTTAAATTTTTTTTATGAAAAAACCTGTGCGCCTAGAAACTTGTTATTCTACGGAAGCGTACTGAGGCCACGGCGAAAAAAAATTAAGTTGAAATTTCAACATAATAAGTCGAAATTTCAACTTATTAAGTTGAAATTTCAAGATAATAAGTTGAAATTTCAACATAATAAGTTGAAATTTCAACTTATTATCTTGAAATTTCAACTTAATGTTAATTTAAATTTTAACTAATTAAGTTGAAATTTCAAGATAATAAGTTGAAATTTCAACTTATTAAGTTGAAATTTCAAGATAAGTTGAAATTTCAACATAATAAGTTGAAATTTCAACATAATAAGTTGAAATTTCAACTTATTATCTTGAAATTTCAACTTAATGTTAATCGAAATTTTAACTAATTAAGTTGAAATTTCAAGATAATAAGTTGAAATTTCGACTTGATATGTTGAAATTTCAACTTAATTTGTTTTTTTCGCCGTGGCCTCAGTACGCTTCCGTATTATTCGGATTTGTGGTGTGCTATTCTTTCCTATTTTACAGTGCTTCTCAAAATTACATGGACATAGAACCACACATTCGTATTATAAAAGCACTATACCTTAATACAGTGCAAATCTTCTTATCCTAAGTGAGTCGAGACTTACAAAATGTTTTTCTGAAATAACTTAGAATCTCCTCAAAGCCTACGAGGGCCTTGAATCCACTGTGATATCAAAAATTATCTTGGTCAAAGATGGTCATGGAATTAAAAACTGCTGTTTTAGCTTGTCATCCTTTTGTAATGATTAAGTATGTCAATCATTTCTTGGAGGACAAAACTTACATAATTGCGGCTTATTTTCGAACTGGTGTGTTAGTTAAGGTGGTCATTCCCTAGAAAGCTTAGAGTAGGAAAGATATATATTGTAAGGAGTCGTAACGCTACTGCCAATGGTGAAGCCACCTGCCACCAGAGAGCAGGCGAAAGTGGCGGAACATATGTACAATATGTAGGTGTCAAGTTTATCACATCAAAGGAATAAAACGATACAAAACTGGTATTTTTCCAAAAACAGCTTCATAATAATACAATTAATATTCACTACCATAAATACATATATTTACTCATATCTTACATACCGGAATTTATTCTACATTCTATATAATATAACGCCATAATCGATATATCTACGCCCATGGAAAAAGTGTCATTTCGGATGCACTGTTCTATATTCAATGAAGAAAAGATGAATGAAAATTTCAATCAAATAACGTGCAAATTGCATACCAGAAAATGATATACTATGCTTCTCATTATCATTGCATGCACACGGATATAATTAAGTAAATAATAGGCCTACAGTTAATTTAACTAGGTAAAGTGAAAACTGCATATACTTTAACCTGCAAAGCGTCACTCCTTTCAATTTTTTCCCGCTGTGATTTTTACAGTAGTTTATAGAATATGATACCATCATGTAGGTACATTATATAAATTAGCACTAAATCACTTATAAATCACTTCTATTGGAAAATTTCATTTTGCTCTCTACCGTTTGTGTGCCACCACCGCAATGGCGTCTTAGGCACAACTTGTTAGCGTGGCGATTATGCGCTGTTACGAGTCCTCACCATCTATCTTTCCTAGTCTAAGCTAGAAAGAGACATCCGATGGGGAAATATATATTATTTTTGCCCATAACTTTTTTTTCTTAGTACGTATATTTAAAAAAACTATAAAAGTACCTAAGTAGAACCATAACAAGACTATTACTCTGAATTTTCACTCAATAATTTCAGTGGTTTGCAAAATAGCTACTACGAAATAGGAAGATTAACATAATTTTTAAATTTAAATCCTTGCAACCATTGGAAATGATAACACCATACATAAAACATAAACTTTTTCAACTACGATCCACTGTCGATTGCGACACCGCTGTATTTCGACCTTAAATGAAAACTGGTAACTTGACCCCCTGTGATATATGCAACCCATATACGAACATAAACATTTCCAATGTTAAAACCGAGAGAGATACGTATACGGAATGATAATATAAATCCATGCAGAATTCAGCACTCTTTTAAATTCTGTGAAAATATATAAGAGGTTCCTTCTGAAAACCTCGACTTTTGGACGTTTGAACTAAAACAATGTTCGGCTGTGAGAATAAAGTACCCTGTATGATATTGTGAAAATATATGACAATTTTTAATTAGATCATATAGGATACTTGTATGAGTTTGAAAAGAAAGTCTCTAAATCGGCCACATGATAAAAGATATCGATTTTTTTTTTTCGGAAGGGTAGGAACCGTAAAAAATCTCCGAAAGTATTAATTATCTCGAAAACTGGTAGGTTTAAGAGTATATTGTGATACATAAACCCAAGCTAAAATTTTATGAGGAATCCAAATATGAAATAAAATATAGGGTATTCCATATAAAATAACAGTTAGCTGCTACAAGCGGCGTAAACGGAAGTAACACATACATGAAAATATTTTCGTTAGATCCACCAAAAACCCCCTTAATTCAATTTTCAAATTTCTAAACTGAACAGATCCGAAGAAACGTGTAATACCCGCTATCCGTGAATAACCCTGAATACTTAATACCATATTACTATTTGATTTGATGATCATACATTGATTAAATATTAAAACATTTTGTGATGCAAATAAGTTTTTCTTGAAAATTTGGCTTGGTTTAATATATTCATCAAACGTAAAAATATGTAAACTCTTTAAATTAAATAGATTTCAATTATTGCAATTTTAATTGAGCATTGATGTCATCGACTTTTTTAAATAGTGATGCTTCTAGTCCAGCCTTTTGGAATGTTATATAACAAGATTTTCGAGAATATCTGCCTTAATAAATATCATTATTAAAACTAATTAAGTTTATAAAGAAAACCCAATACGTCTGACCCTACTCATTCTGTTCTGTGTCCTGTTGCGCGATAAAAAAGGGATCACAAACATAGAGAGCAAACCGAAGAATCTAGTAAGGTATTAATAATTGCACGCGGATGTTGTTAACTTCGAGTTTGTTGGCTTTTAATGCTTGCACAACCTTAAAGTAAACATCTGTTATATTGTACAATTAATGATTGAGGTGCTCAAAAAATCAAGTTTATTTATTTTTTGTCTCCCTCTTCAGATTTGTTAGAAATCTCAAAGAGCCAAATCAGTTAATAACACGAGACTCTATGACCATAAACTTTCGTGTATTTCTTGTGAGAAAAGGATGTTTTTTCGTAAATTTGCGATATAATCGTGAAAATCTGGTGACATGAAAATCGCATGCAAGTTCCCTCTTCACAATTGTCCAGAGAATACGAATTAATAATCCCTTTTAAAACTAAAGCTCATAGGACCGTTTTATAGGGTACACAAATAGTGTGGTGTATTCTTTGTTTATTATTGTTTATTTACTATTTTCTTGCACAATTTGTTATGAATGAGTCAGATTTTAGTTTATACTAATGTTTTAATGTTCTTCAAATTTTTTTAACAGTTCAAATGTATTTAAACAATAATTATAGTTTGTTATAAGTTTGTATTTCCATCTTTTTTAACTTTACAAGTTAGTTACTTAATTTTGTTGATTAAGAGTTTGTTAAAGGAACTTGCAAATTGTTTAAATAATTAACGATTTATCTTGAAAAAGAATAGTAATAAATAATAATAAATGGTTTAAACAATTTGCCCGTTCCATTAGCCTCTTAATCAACAAAATTGGATAATTAACGTTAAACTTAATTTTTTTTAAATTTTACAATTTATAGCAAATTACAATTATTTAAATAAATTAAAATTGTTTAAACAATTTGAAGAATATTAAAATAATAATAGAAACTAGAATTTGAATAATTTAATGTGCAAGAAAGCACAAATAAATAATGTTAAACGTCAAAAATGCGCGTGACTATGTTTTTGCTCTTACAAGGACATTTTTGGAACCCTAGAGAAGGGTTTTACGGATGTTTACTTTAAAAAGGAATCATTAATTCATATTATCGTGACAACTCTGAACATTAGACCAGTAGGCAGAGATTTTTAGGTGTATTTTAGAGCCGGGAGCAATGTTTTGATTGATTATTATGTATTTTTTGCCGCTAAACACTATTATCACTATGCATACTTCATAAACTGTGTGCTTATTTTTTAAATTAACAATTAAAAAAAACTGTCGCTATATGTACGTTATTATATTGAAACATTCTTTATAGGATTTTGCAAACAGCAGAAAAAATAACTGTCTATAACTAAAAGAAAAACTTTGTGTAGAAATATTAATGAAATCTTTGCATTCTTTCGATAACCTGAATTCTGGTTATGCTAGCAAATTAAAATCCTAAAATGAATTTGTCTAATTTCTTACTTGACAATTCTCATTCTAACACTAGCATCCACACAGTCCCCTACGGCCATGCAGATTAAACTAGTATCCACATAACCCCCTACGATTATGAAGATTCAGTTAAAAATGAGAACAAAGACCTAAAATGAATTTATTTATCTACCTTGTCTTAAAAAATTGTTCATTCCAATGGATTACATTTTCATGAAATCTATCATTCTGTTTCCTGGAAATGCTTAGCCTTTGAAACGTTTTTCGCCCTTATTCTGGAGCTCATCAGAAAGACATAAAGCCATTCATAAAGATGTTTCATGCAAAACCAAGACAATTTCTATGAATAAGTGTGAAATGATTATATTTGACATTGACTGATAAAAACAACTTCACCTATCTATTAGCTAACTAGTATTGGAGCCTATATACTCTATGGATGTTTAAAAATGAATTATTATTTGTTTGCTTATAATTGTATTGAAACATTCTTTATAGGATTTTGCAAACAGCAGAAAAAATAACTGTCTATAACTAAAAGAAAAACTTTGTGTAGAAATATTAATGAAATCTTTGCATTCTTTCGATAACCTGAATTCTGGTTATGCTAGCAAATTAAAATCCTAAAATGAATTTGTCTAATTTCTTACTTGACAATTCTCATTCTAACACTAGCATCCACACAGTCCCCTACGGCCATGCAGATTAAACTACTACTACTACTAGTTTAATCTGCATGGCCGTAGCATTTTTTGAGACAATTTTTGAAATATTTTATTTGGACATTAGTGGTTAAGTGACAAAGACTCTAGATAAGATTTTTCGTGCCGTCTTGAGGTTTTTCTGGACAGTCCCATTACCGATAGTGACGTAATTGTTAAATTTATTTGATTTCAACGTAGTCGTATGCCTATAACAACCAGAAGTATGGCAACGAAAAAGCAAATACAGGACTTATTTGCACAATTCCAGAAAGTGTTGGAAGAGTTAGAAAGAAGGCATCGAGAAGAAGTAAATGAAGTCAAAGAGAAAGTAAACAAGTTTGAAGAAGAAGTCAAAGGACAGATGAAGCGCTCAGACAAGAGCAACTGAACGATGAGGAAATTGGGCCTATATTGAGAGCCAAAGAAAGGGGAACTCGTCCAAAATGGAAGGATGTTTCAGGCAAAAGAGTGGGACTGAAGGCACTATGGACGCAGTGGGACTCATTGAAAGTCATGAACGGGCTGATGAGGGGAGCATGGGAAAGCCCGGATGGAAAGCAGGTGCGGTTATGCATCTAGTGATTTCAAGGTGTCGAGTAGCGAAGGTGCTTCAGGAAGTGCACAATGGAACATCCGATGGACAATTCGGTGTTAACAAGACCCTGAAGAAAATACGAGAACGATTTTATTGGATAAGAAGTCGTCAGGATGTGGAGGCTTGGTGTCGCAAATGCAAGATTTGTGCAGCCAGTAAGGGACGACAGAGTGGAAGTAGTGGTGAAGGGTTCAACGCCGGAGCTCCTTTCAAGAGGTTAGCTAACGATCTAGTGGAACCATCACCAGCCAGTGACCAACTGAAGGCTCGGTACGACTGGAAGGGTAGTTCGAAAGGGTTCATCAAGGTTGGAGAGCTGGTTTTGGTGTACAACCCACAGTGAAGGAAAGGAAAGTCACCGAAATCACCTTGGAATGGACCGTACACTGTTACTACCTAAATTAATGATGTCGTCTATCGGATTCAGCAAAGCAGAAAGTCTAGGATGAAGATCGTACATTTGGATAGACTGGCGAAATACACTGATGATTCTGAATTGCCTGATCAGGACGATCAGGCTTTAGGAGGAGGCGGTGTTATGCATTGCACCCCCTATGATACGCCCATGCCTAATAGTGACTGGAAACTTGTAGAAAGAGATAGAGTTTTCTAGAGTGTGGTGGGAGAAGAATCTCGATTGTGTTCTGGATGACTCTGGAGGAAAATTTCAGAGTATATAAGGCGCAATTACCAGCGGAAGAGGGAAAAGCTCCATTAAGGTGAGGTTTGGTAGCGAAAGTGAGGTTAAATTTTAAGTAAACAAAGTGTAAAGGTTATTTTAGTTAATAAGAAGTTTTGTATAATCAATAAATTATTAAATAAAATGTTAGTGGTTGTTGTTAAAATTATTTTGAACCCACGGATTCATACAGGGTGTTTCCTAAAGGGTGAAAACACGTAACACTATATTGTTTTATTGTCGCGTCGCGTAAAAGAAGGTCACTCTAAAGAAGTCGTTATAAAATCAGTCAAAATCAATATTTTCTGAAAATTCCAACGGCGTATTAAATTTGAATAGTTTTTGAATTGTCTAGCCTGGTTTGGGTAGTTTACATTATTTACGAAAGAAAGGGCGCGATTTGCAATTAAAGCTGAAAAAAAAATCGATAGTTTTTTATTTAGAAAGTTAAAAACCGATCTCGCTGAAATTTGGAAGACTTTTTATACATTGTAAGCAACAATTTCAGAAAGTTTCAGGCTTCTAGGTGTTTCCGTTTTCGAGTTATTTAATGTCGAGAAAAAGACACTTTTTCAACTTTGAACATTATTTGCAAGTAAAAAAAACACTTAGCGACTTCAAACCTCATTTTCTCTCATTTTTGAGATAATTCAATAGGGAACAAAAAACTAATAAGTCACATATGGCGAAAAATACACAGGAGAGGAGATAAGTAGCAAAACGTGAGAAAAAATATATATTTTTTAAATTATGAATTTAAAAAATAAGCACACGGTTCACGAAGTATGCATAGCGATAATCGTCATTACCGGCAAAATTTATATAAGAATCAATCAAAACATTGCTCCCGGCTCAAAAATGCACTTTTTAATACTTTTTTGTTTCTGCCTACTGGTCTATCTATACTGAATTTTGGGACTTTGGGATGAATTTTATTTCACTGCATTGTCTGTAGTGTCACAATTTTATTCCAAATAAAAATACATGGGAAACTTAACATTCTTGTTAGTATTATCCAACTTGCTCGAATTTGGAGATGTTTTTTTTTGGGATTTCGGGCAAATCTGGGAGGTGAGACGAAAATGGATTTTTTTCACGAATGTAAATATGAGTCACTATTGTACAGTGCTAAGATATTGTTGTGGTATTTTTGCTTGTTAACAATGATTCTGCTCTAATGCTGGTACACAACATGGATTATACAGCTTCGCCTAAAATGTACAGAGTGATGAAATCTGATCCAAAAAACTTTAAGAAGATATGCACCCTGAAAATTGGAGTCGCTACTAACCTTTACCTTTAAATTCTTTTTATTTTATTTAACTAAGTACATTTGAACTTAAACCTAGGTATGTGAAAGTATTCTATTTACATTCGTAATGTATTTAATTTATATGAAATAAAAACAAATACACCACGCGCCTGATGGTAGGCTAATGACCTGCAGCAAGTTCTTATAGGAAAATCGCAGCGACCAGACATTTTTGGAAATCTATGTCTATTTGGGTTTAGTTATTTTTCCTGAGAAGCTACTAACCAGTGCAACGGACTATTTCGGATAAACATACTGAGCAACACTAGACTCTTCTGTTCTTCCTTATTTGAAGACCCTG
This sequence comes from Stenurella melanura, assembly GCA_963583905.1. Taxonomy (NCBI): domain Eukaryota; kingdom Metazoa; phylum Arthropoda; class Insecta; order Coleoptera; family Cerambycidae; genus Stenurella; species Stenurella melanura. Next base: position 25,737,879 of record OY757318.1, on the reverse strand, counting down.
TGTGCTTCATGAATCTGGTTGAATTTGGACGTTTCGTTTGTTCAACAAACTTCAAATTACTATCCTTACAACAGTTTTGCAAATTTCGGACTTCAAGATTAATTCAATTTTTTTCTGCGAATGATCTGTGTTATAATTTATTTCCAGATGGATGAACTTGAAGGTTTAGAAAGTTTAAGTTTAAGAGACTAAAAAGAACAAATACTTTTAATATAATACAAAATGTATCAACATACTCTTATTACCAAAACAATCTATCTTTTTTGTTTTACGTTTTAACGTTTTACGTTTCCCAACTATATAGGGCAAGCGGGCAACATAATAGACGATAAATTAAGAACTTACGACTGGCATTTTGTGTTAAACAAAATCGTGTCGGTCATTGAGAGTTGTACCTAAGTGTACCAATATATCTCAAAGTTAAATTAAACATTTTAAAAATCAACCTTTAAAATGGAAAAACAATTTATATTCACTGGCTCGATTGCCTCGAAACACTGGCTATTTCTTTTTCTGTACATTTATTGTTGGGCCGTGGATTAGTAGTTTTCAGTTAGGTAGGTAGGTACATTGTTTGTTTTACTACAGATATCGTTATTAATTGAGAAAAAAGTCATAAGTGCATCGGGACACCTGAAATGAATAACTTTCATACCTACTAGAAGTAACATAATGCATAAAATCAAATGTGTACCTATATATAGTTATAAATAATTTAAGACAACTTGGATTTTCTACTGACCTGTTACAATTTTTTTGTGTTATCTGTCTAATTGAAAACAATATGTAATGATCAATAATTACGAATCAGAACATTAGTTTGGAAGCTCTGGTGTCCCTCAGGGGTCACATTTGGGTCCCTTACTATTTCTATTATTTATAAATGATATTGTTTATTCTGTCAAGAATTGCAAAATTTCACTATTTACAGATGATTTAAAAATGTATAAAATCATCCGTAACTGCGAGAATTCTATACTAATGCAACATGACATCAATAACTTAGTTACATGGTCTATAGATAACCATTTATCCCTTAACATTCAAAAATGCAAAATATTAACTTTTTCACGTAACAAGCGAACTATGGATTTTTCCTATTTTATGAACAACCTTATTCTGGAAAGAGTGGAGTCAAAAATTGATTTAGGTATTAAGTTCGATTCTAAATTATCATTTAATGAACACGTTTTCTATATTTCTAATCTCGGTTACATCAGGAATCTTGGTTTTGTAATTCGTAATTCTATATCTTTAAAAAATATTAAGACCCTATCAACGCTTTACATGAGTTTTGTTCGATCTAGACTTGAGTATTGCTATGTAGTTTGGGTCCTTTCTACACAAAGTACATGCAGGCATTAGAGAACATACAGAAAAAATTTTTCCAACTTCACCTTGGATGGGGCATATCATGGGAACTCCGATAATTTGCAAAATTTATCACGTCATAATCTAATGACCCTGTATAATAGACGGATTTAATATAGCATAATGTATTTATATAAAGTTATAAACAATCTAACTTACGACCCAGACACCCTAGCAGAGATTTGTATTGGAGTTCCTGATTTCACATACCTATATTGAGGCAAAACTATGTAATGACATCACCTATCTTTATTGTGATGATTAATTATAATAACGTACAACAATACATGCAGTGATATATTTGGTGATCCACTGTTCGTAAAAAAAAATCGAAAAATAGATTGAGGGAAGTTTCAAACAATATTGATATATATCATTGAATTATGTAGGTTTTAGAACATAGGTAGATATAAGTTGTTTTTGCTTTTTGTATTAAAATAATTTTAGAGTATTCTTTAAAAAGAAGGTTACTTTTTCTAGCATTATTCATCATGCTTTACCCGCATACACATTTATAATTATCTTAATTGGGTAAGTTTCGTGTCATCTTAGTTTAGTTTAGTATAGTGAAATTCAAGTTATTGTAATTTAAATTAGTTATCTATTGTTGGTTACAATTTAAGCTAGACAACTGTCTGTAATTTTGATATCCATCCTGCAGATATGGTTACCTAAATAAATAAATAAATAAATAAATATTATGTAAAGTAAGTTTCGATGTGTCAATATTGACAGCAGCAGTCACCGACGCACTTATGATTTTTTTTTCGAATAATGATGATACCTATAGTAAAACAAATAATGTACCTACCTACCTACTTAGCTGAAAATTATTAATTCACAGTCCAACAATAAATTTTCAGAAAAAGAAATAACCAGTGTTTCGAGCCAGTGCGCAGTGACTATAAATTACACAGCCCCACAAAATAATACAGTTCAGACCAGCGAACCAGACCCATGTATCGCTATGTATCTTCGGTCTGAATCCGAATCCTAGGTCAAAATAATTCGTACACCCCCAAAATCATTAGTTAGAGCCAAATAACACCCGTGGCACGAGGTAAAAAGAAGATTAAGGTACGAGAATAGTTATTAAATCTTAATCCATCGAATTATACAAATTAAGGTTAAACAGCCATGTACATACAATTATGAAACACTCCCCCAGAGAGTAACGAAAACTACCCCACATATATAAATAAATCTATCCAAAACAGGCAATGACTATTCCTATAGGGTTGAAAACAATCACCCCTAAGTTTAAAGGACACGACAAAAACTTACGTACCATCAAGGTCCTACAGTGTCAACCCTAAGAGGGTGTGAAAACTATCCTCTATGTAAGATTTAACTATAAAAAGTTACAGTGATGTCTATAAAAATTCGAAACACCTGCATCGGGTGAAAGTGAGAAGAAACTAGAGTATATTCGACACTGTGCTTGAAAACCACCCCCACAGGCTTGTGAGTTCGTACTCCTATAACCTAAGATGCTGGAAAAACAGATAGAAACTAACCGGATTTACATTTTTATTATGGAAGGCAAAAATCTCATGTCCTATCAATGTTATTAAGTAAAACCACCCAGAAAAGATGTAAACTACCGTCATTCAAGGTGTAAGCAACAGTATTTAGCGGTCAAAAATATATGGGAGTATACAGGGCGTTCCACTTAAAACTCTCAATGCCGATTACTCAAAAACTAAGAGACATGTTAAACTTCTGTAAGTGGCAGATAATTAGTGGGGTCAAGTGGTATATTTCGACTTATAATAGATGCCGAAGCCTTTAACGTCTTAGGCGTCGCGACGACCGGAACATAGATTTCAATGGCAAGAGTTTAGAAAACTAAAGATACTAATAATACATTGAATTTTGAGTTCTTTTTATTATTAGAATTTTTTTGTCTTTTTTTTCGTTTCGTTTCGGAGTTATTTTACATTAAATTTGTAAATACCTTTTATTAAAATTTGCCAAGTTGATAAACTGTTTTCATCTAGTAAGCTTTGACTCTTCTGTTAACCTAAATTTCAGCTGTTTAGTTGTCAAAAGCTTAAACATTATTAAGTTTTAAATTTGGTGTTTGTATTCAAGTAGTTTTTTAGTATTTTTATTGGTTCAACACACAAAACAAGAAAAGCTAGACATGGTGTTGGTTTACGGTGAGTGCAGGGTCGAGATAAATATATAATTCTTAGGCATACTTCCACCGCTCTTTGAAATTTATATTGAAGATTGGTGGGAGTCGTATGTTACTACCCCCCGGGCCCCGATTTTCTCTCGACGGTCCTGGATGAGTGTAAACGAAACGTGTGACAAGCGAAAGACGCTTACGCACAGCATTATCCTGATAGGAAAAAGCCAGATTACAGAACAACTTTGAATTTATGCAAAAATTTAATGATTTCGGTTCATCTGAAAAGCCAAAATATACAGGGACAACTGTTTCCTTTTATGTTTTTGGCATTCTGGACGACAATATTTTTCCAACTTCTAATAACTTGCATGTTCACTCCATACTTAATATGATTTTGTCAAATTATTATAATTATGTAACTTTGACAATGTGAAACATTTATTATGTAGTAGGTAAACGAAATGATAAGTCGTCGTTTGATTTAAATTTGTCTGTCTGGAAATTGTGAAATTATAAAACCTGCAAAATATCCATTGTATAAGTATTCGTGCGCATCCGGTATTTAAGTAAATAATATAATAATAATCATTCGCAATAATTGTACATTACTGTACTCAATATGTGTCGATTCAAGGAAATATGATAAACAAACTCTTATAGTAATCAATGTATATTGCCAGCTAATATTACAGGAATAATTCCTAGCAATGGGATGGAATTTTGCCCTATTTGTCATCATCAGTTGTAGAATTATGCAGATTTTTCTCTTTATAACAATGGGGATAGCAATTATGGTAAACGCGCATCCGGCTGTTACTATGAGTATTTATTGTATTAAAAATAATTTATGCATTTTTTAAATAAAGGCCCATATTTATTTAAACATATTTCTTATGCGGCTTTGCCTTGGGATCTAACAAATACGCAGTGAACATTTAATTCAAAGCCTCTTAGACATTTTTGAACATCGTTGACAACAAATTTTTAAAAAATTAACAGCCTTTAACAAAGCGGCCATCGAATCAAAGATTTCGTCATCTATTGTCCTACTATAAACTTTTTTATTTAGAGGTAAACCCCCCCCCCCAGTCTATAATAACGAGGTAAACTGCTTTCGTATTTTGCAAAACACACATATAAAAATAAGTTTAAGTAATTGTATTTATATAAGTTATTCCGGCTTTTATTTACACAATTAATAATTTTTTATCTTTGCTAGGCGATTGAAAGCCAACAAATGCAAAAACTACCCTTAAGAGGGGGTGACAGTGGGTATAATAGGCATAATGCAGTTTTAGTTGCACAATGAACATGTTATCTTATGGAAAGTCGGCACTTTAACTAAATACATTTTTTACGTAAAAAACATTTTTAGCTCCATTTTATCTATTATACCTATTATACCCACTTTAATCCTCGTTCATAAGGGTAGCTTTTACATGTATTGGCTTTCAATTACCTAGCACAAATAAAAAACTATATATAAATCATAAATATAACACAGGCACACAAAAAAAAGTTCTTTCTAATCTTTTGACCAGACCGCTCTGCCCTTATCTATTTTGAACCGCTGAATCCAAATCTGGCATCAGAATTGTGCCTACACCCACCAGTTTTTATGGTTAAAAATTAGTCCTAAAATGGGTTAAAAAGACGAGTTTCTAAGAATTTGTCAAAATACAGAAAAAAAATTCCCAGCAACCGGGTAACTGTAACTCTGCTATTTTTTACACTCAATACTGACATTATAGTAAAACAACCCCTTACAGGTTATGAAGCTCCCTTAAATGATAAGTTCCCATGTATCGCGTTAAAGAAATCTGAAATAATTTTTTTTTAGTGGATTTTTTTGGACTTTTAATTTGATCACAATCTACCCCTAGGGTGCTGTAAAACTACCCCCAGAAAAAATAAGTCATATGAAAATAAGTAAAAATAAAGTCCTGCGATTCTCAGTACATGCTGTATATTACTTAAGTATATTTCAAGACACTTGATTACAAAAAGGCATACAAAAATAAACCACTCTTGAGGAGGGATATAACCACCCATAATTAAAGAAAATATATTCATTGCGTTTTAAAGAGTAAAGTAATTTTTTTATTAATTTTCTTGAATATTGTAAGTTTGCGTGCCGATGTTATGAAGAGATTTAATTTTAACTTGTTCAAAAACAATCCTTGATTTTTCCAGAAAATCAAAAGTAAAAAAGTTGTTTATATGAGAAAATTAAAAATCTTGAGGTGCAATATGAATTGGAAACTTTGTCCAATGCCCTTTTTGATGCACTTGAACACTTCACAATGCTCTTTTCTGCAAAGGAGATTGGACAATTCCGAAAAAATTTGAGAAAACCCCCCGGATGATTGCAAACTCTTTTTGCCTCTTGCAATTTTTGACCAAACTTCTCTTTCTAGTAAAAAATCGCAAAGTTCTAAAATTTTGATTTTGCCTCGCCGGATATCTAAAAAAAATGACAATTTCAGAAAAAATGTTTCGAACAAAAGTAGCCTAGTCAGACAATCCGAATTTGCAAGAAAATTCATGCCAAAATATTGAGTGAATTAATTTGTGCATGAGTGAAGGCGAAAAAGGTATTTTTAGCATTTTTAGGTGAAGTTTTTTCGAAATCCTGACTTGATGGCGCAAAACAGACTCCGTCAAAAACCTTCGAGGTACGGTAATGAAATCCCATTGGTCGCACCTTTTTTTTGTAAACCTGTGGTTATTAAAGCAAAAATCATTTAGAAAATCACGTTACATACGATTTTTATTTTTCAAAGATTTTAAAATTTTGCTTTCAGAGGCCCTGAAGCACGGGTCCCTCAGTCCTGATAAGAAATACAGGGTTTAGCGACAAAAAATCAGACCTTTAGTTATTTCCCTCTAAAAGTGTACAAAAGTTCGTACATCCATCATCACTTTCTACTTTTTAATCTAACCATATGTATGCAATTTGTACCATTTCTGTAAAATTACAAGCTAAACCATTATACTCTTCGTCGATTTACTGCACTTTTTATATAATTGTTGCACATTCTATAGGATACTTCGCAGTATTTTTGTAAATAATATTAGTTTTAGACATTTTTTGTTTTTACAAAACAAAAAAAAATATTTTTTTTAAAGTTTGAATAATTGATAACTTTGTTATTTATTGATCGATATTGTTCAAAAATAGAGTTCTTTCTCTAGCTAACACTAACTCACTGTCCAAATTTTAATACAATCAGACTTTTCGTTCTTATGTTATCGTGCTTACAAGATACGTGACGAACTAACGGACAGACAGACAGACATAGAGTCGTACAGACACACAGATAGACACACGAACACTTTGAAAGTTCGTTAGAGTTCGATCACCAACACAGTGATATGAATTTTTTTTCCTCTACTAGCGATATTACTGGTTTTAAAGATGTGCCGATTGAATGCAATATACTTCGTTTTGTATTTGCGAAGAGTATAATAACTGAAAAGCAGAGGCGTAACTAGAAACCACCGGGCCTGTGTGCAGATTGATACCCCCTATATTTCCACCGCTGCTGAAAAGCTAGAACTGGTGTTATTTTGGAAAAAAAATGGTTGCCTTTAGTAACTGGATACAAAATGTCGTTCTCTTGTATACCTGTGCGGAATATCGTTGGAAAAAGTTTCTTGAATAAAGTCTTGAAGGGTCTCCCACCCAAAGGTGTTACGGGAGGGAGGGGGGTCGGTGAGCTCAAAAATAGTAATTTTTTGGAAATGGCCCCTGTATGTATCCAGCATGTAACTATACCTACAGTTGTTTAGCTTTCCTAATTTGTATAACGTATGTAGGTTTTAAAATGATTTTCGGATAGCAAATAAAATGTACGAAAATATGTTCCGCCTTTAATCAGAACAGAACTCTACTGAATTTTTTCTCAATTTCATAATGATCTGTCGAGTGGTTTAATTATTATAAATAAATATTTAACATCGTTTTCACGGACCATTTTACTCGCTCTAAACGTCTACCGTATAAATAAGAATTTAAATTGAAACAAGAAAGCAACGATTGTTTTTTCATTCAATTCGTTCTAACTCAAAAACGGAACAATATGAATTGTTCTTACATTTTTACCATGTTATGACTACAGATATTTGTTAACAGAATTTGTTAATATGAAAGTAAAATTACAGTAACTGTAAAAATATTGATTCTAAGACTGTCAATAAAATGTGAGAATTTACAGGGGAAAATATTTTTGCGTATTTTCGACCTTTTAGGAAACACCCTGTACACTGAGAAAAGCCACAGCAAAAAATTATTTGCTACGCGTTTTTTAACTAGAGTAGCAATAATTTTAATTAGGTTAGAAATATCTGTTCACTATACTAGAATAAATAACTTTACTGAGTGTTTGTATTAGCCCTTAAAAAGTACTTTAGAGTTTTTATTAGTTGCTTTACTAGAGCACTAGAGCATTTAGCTACCATTAAAAAGAAGACAATATAAAGAAAGATTTAACTGTGGTAAATAAAAACTTTGTTGGAATTACAAAGTTTTGTGTTGAATTACGTCACCACAACATCAATCGGACTGAATCGGTCAACTCCGGATTCAGGGGAAAACACACAGGTTGCCTCTCATTGGCTCTGCCCCGACGTCATTCTACGCTGTGACCTCAACGATACACTTGGTAAATAAGTAAATAATGTCGCGTTTATATACTTGCGCCTTTGTGCGGGTTGAATATTATGTACTATATTTTTGTGTGGTGTTTCATTATAATAAAAATCACAGGAGACTTTTGGGCAAGTCGTTTTTTGTTTTTGGTTTCTTAAATCGCAGGATCGATTCTATTGGTGTGTACGGATTCGGAAAATGTTTGTTTAGGTATGGCAATAGGAGCAAGCAAGAGCAAAGCAACTAGGCTATTCTTGTTTATCATAAAAAACATCACCTGCTTTCCCCATCACATGTGCGTGGAGCAGCTCTGTCTGTGGAATTTCAAATTAACTTGATTTAAATTCAGTTTACCATAAGTAATAGATATACCTAGTGATATGTCACCATGACAGAAACGTATAAAGAAATGGTTGTTGAATGGGGGAATGGAAGTGTTTCTAAAGAACTTTGACAGTAAGTACTAAAATAATAGATGCGTTGTTTTGACCCACGACCGATGGCAGTAGAATTACCAGAATGGACATTTTCACCAATTTAGTGTTTTCTTTACATTTTATTTATTTTACTTTTAAACATGTCAAAATAAATGTGTTTTTTTTACTCCTAGGGAAATATTGTTAATTTATTACGTATCAAAATAAATGTCTATTTATTCTTTTTTTTTAATTCTGTTTTTGTTTTAGGCAAATAATACAATTTAATATTTTATATGTTTTATGTTTTTTACTTATAAAAAAAATCTGTTAATTTATCATCTATGAAAATAAATGTTTCTTTATTTTTAATTGATTTTAGTCTCTTATTTGAGCCAAATCCTTAACCATTTGTTAGTCCAAGGTATACCAAATTTTTGCTTGTAGTTTCATGTTTAGGTAATTTAATATTTATTATTCGTTTCCTCTTATGTAAAAAAGAAATCTTAAAAAATAATGTTTTTCATATAGCCGCAAAGTGATGTATCTATATATCTATGTCATTATGTAACATTTAATTTCAATGCTTGTCAAGCGAATATTAAATTACTAATGAAAAATTCGTATACGTGTATATAAAACATTGGTTTGTCACAGAAGTTTGTCGCGTCTAAGAGTTTAAGGTCACCAATAGCAGATTTTTTTTAATTAGATAAGATTGCGCATTTTGTAAAGTTGTATTTTAGGAATAAACATTTCTCCTGAAAACTACATGTGGGGACGCACATGGCCCAAAAATATTTATTTATAATTTTTTTTTGGATTGAAATTGGTTTAAATGGTTTTGTTATAAAGTTCAATTTACATTATAATCAGTTAGTATTTTGGTATAATGCCAGTTTTCATAATAATTATATGCAAAAAAATTATGAACACATGAATTTATTCTGGAGGAAAGAAGCATTTTATGCCATCATACACTATGGTGTATTACTCTAAACGAATTCATATTGTCTTAAATTATATCATTGATAAAAAAATTGCTTGTTATAATGCGATAAACTGGCAATGACAAAATAATTGATAAAAAGTAAATAACTTATAAACAACATTATTTTCCTTATAAAACTAAATATATTTCTATCCAAAAAAATGTCATCAAAAGAGTATTTTTAGCTCCCGGCCGTCTATTTTTTAGCAAAAAAAATGTTTATTCCTACAGCAGATATCTTTTTAATAGTAGCAAAATGACCTTTCTATTCTAATTAAGAAATTCTACTGTTATTGATCTAAAACTTTTTGACGTGACCAAATATGTTTTCTGAGGCAGGCTAATTTTTTACTAAATTAAGAAAGAATAATAATATATGCCACAATAAAAAAAAAAAAATTACTAGGGTAGTAAAAAATTTTGCAATAGTTGTGAAATTTTTTGCTGTAAATAATAATCAGTAATACTACTGCAGCCAAGTTCTTGCTCTATCCAATCAGTAACTTTGCTACAGCAAAAAAAAGAATTAACTACAGTACCAGGAAAATCATAGTGGTAATAAAAAATGTTGCTGCAAGTGAAAAGAATTAATCCTATCATAGCCAAATACTTTGCGATAGCTAATAAATATTTTTGGTACAACAAAAATGAGATCAACTACAATAGCAATAAAGCTATTAAACAGTAGCAAAAATTATTGTCTGAATTAAAAAGAACCGTTGCTACCCTAGCTAGGTAGTTTGCATATTTAGTGATATATTCCACTTTGCTACAATAAAATTACTTTACTATAACAGTAAAGCTTATTTTTGGTGGCTGCAATGAAGAATATCTTATAAAGTAACTTTACTATTGCAGTAAAGTAACTTCAGCAAAATGAATTTTACTGCCTTTACAAAATTCTTGGCTGGCGCCTATTTAAATAGAGTTTTTTGCTGCCGTAGCTTGATTTTTGGCTGTCACTGCAAAAAACTTCCCTCAGTGTATGAATCTGTGGGTTCTAAATAATTGTAACAAGGGGTAAACCATTAACACTTTATTTAATAATTTACTGACTGTACAATACTTCAAAATAACCTTTACACTTTGTTTACTTGATATTTAACCTCACTTTTGTTACCGAGCGTCACTTTTCAACTTCTACACTTTTATAAAACTTCTCGTTAATAAACCTCCCCTTTCCGCCGTGGAGTCTCGCCTTATATACCCTGAAATTGCCTCTAGAGTTATCTAGAACATAATCGAGAATCTTCTACTACCACACTCTAGAAAACTCTACCTCTTTCTACAAGTTTCCAGTCACTATTAGGCATAGGCGTATCAATCTCCAGTTTCAAGGGGGTGTATACATAACACTATAGTAGGCGAGAAACGTTTTTGTCTTTCGAAATAGATGCCAAGTGCATTGGGAAGAACTAAAGATATAGAATGGAGGCAACTTTTTTACCTGGAATTTATTTTTTAGAATTAGCAGTTTTCGAGAAAACCTAATGCGAAAAAAACTTATCAATGAACTAATGTTATACGTATAGCATTTATTGGATAAAACAACTTGCGGGGTGGGCACTTTTGGTTTTAACAATGACATTTTCTTTCGATTTTAGATTTATTGCAAGTAAATCTGTGCGACACCTACAAAAAAGTACACATTTCGTGGCAAATGTAATTCTTCCTCTATTTCTTAGTAAGTAATTATTTTTGTGAGATATGCCACAACAACTGTTCTTGGGCGCCATCTTGCTAATCTTGAGGTTACAAAATTAATTTGTTTAAACGATCCCCAATTTTCTAAACCACAAATTTCAAAACTTGGACAAACGAAATTATAATGTAAGAATATGTGTGTATACAGGGTGTTCCAAAATTACTTGCATAAAATTTTGGGTGGTTTTATTATTCGCATTTTGAGATTTTCTGTATAATGCATTTTTAGAGTATTTTAGACTCTCTACATCAGTGATATAAATAAATATGTGCAATAATATATTCATAAATGTTAAAGCCTAAAAAATACAATTTTTTTTGCTATTTGTCAGATAAACAAAAAATCTCATTACAAACTTTGATCATTTATTTCAATTTTGGAGATTATTTAGAACAAATACAGTACAGTACAGGAGCTGGGTGACTCTTTCGGCACGTCATCGTTTTATGCTCTATCAGATATCTTTTTCGTTTTAGGAAAGATAACGATTCACAAAATTGTTTTTTGGCGGGGCATCACTCGCCAAGAGGTGCCAAAATAAAACGGAGTGATTGTCACAAGATTTCTTTTAGACTGAGAATATTTTTTAAACACTTTGAACATAGAAAATATTTTCACAAAGAAACTCTTGCTGGTTACTTAACCAGAAAGAAAAATGCTTCAAAACTAAAGAGAAATTGTATGTTTTATCTTAGAACTGTAAACTGACCGTTGCAAATTTTTTCTCTTTTTTAAAGCGTAAATATATGCTCCCCTAACAACAAACTAACCTTCCCAGAGGGATATGGTTGTAAACAAAAGCACCACACACCCTTAATAATCCAGTAACTTTATGCATCCTAACTGACATCAAATCGGGTATCTGTTTTTTTAATATGTTGTATATGATTATCAACTAAAAATGTTGAATCCAAATTTACGACCTCCAGATCTTGGTCAAAAATCCAAAAAACTGCGAGATTTTTTACTGTTTTTCAGTTTTGTCAATTGTGGCCTCTAAGACCTACTGTTTTGGTAAAAAAAGTTTTAATACTTTTTGAAAGTAGATTAAATTTGTTACAAATTGCTACCGGAACGGACTCTGTAGACCAAATAGTTTCCGAGTTACGGCTATTCAAAATTTTGCAAAGTTTTCATATTTTGCCATTTTTAGCAATTCTTAACTTAAAAATCTGTGAAATACCTACTACTATTATAACGAGAAAATTCATTTTACCAGAGCGAAATAAAATTTAAAAAAGTAAAATGAAATGGTACTACTATATTGAATGTATCGGAAAACAGGAAGGAATATTATTTTTTTAAATTAAAAATTAGTTATAAACATATTCCATTTTTTAAACAATTTTCGCTCTCTTTTACGGTTCGGGAGTGTCGTCCGTGTCGTCTGTGTCGCAGTTCTCTCTTATCTCCTTTTCTTCTTCTTCTTAAGCCCAGAAGAGATTGTTCAACGCCTCGTCGTAAGATTCTTCTTCAAAGTCTGGGGAGTGGGGTGAAGACAACCGTCGAATCGGCCCGGGGGTAACCAGGAGCCACCCTAGCACATCACATTAAAATAAAAAAATTGAGAAACTTGCCAAACTTTGAAGAGCTGTATCTCGGAGACTATTAGATCTACAGAGTCTGGTTCTGGTAACAACTTGTAGCAAATTCAAAACTGCAAAAAAGGCAAAAATCTCGCGTAATAAAAAAACATAGATACGCGATTTGATGTCAGGTAACCCTCCTTTTTGTGACAAGGTTACTGGACTATTAACTGTAGAGGAATTTAACGTTTTCGGCTAAGCTGAGTTTCTATGGCATCTCAGATGAATTGTCTCATTATTAAAAGGCCATTCGTATTTTAATAATTTGTTATTTTCCTGAATAAGAAGCGTGCATCTTTTAAGTAAATTCATATTAGAATAATGGCATAGTATATTTTGTCGTGATTTATGATTAATAGAATTAATTTGCTCACACAAAATTCATGTAACGATGAGTTTCAAAAAAGCCACTTAGCTCCAGAACTATGTAGTGATTATTTAGTGCAGACTGGTAACTTGGTCATAAAAAAATACATACTTAAGTGTACATTTTCCCCTAATTTTTGCACATCACGTTTACTTGGAAATTTATTTAATTTTATCTGTAATTCTCATTAAGTGGAAAAGGTGTGGTGTGAAAATGAATTGTTTACATTGTCCGTCTACCATTACCATTGATTCCTCAATTTTCAGAGTAATTTTTGCTTATAGAATGGGTGACTTATTTTGTTCTGTCTAAATGCTATCGGCATGGCATTAACATAACGCGCTGGGTCAGATGGGTTTTCCCGGTTATTTACAATTTATGATAAACTTTAAGCGCTCGCGCTCGATGAAAGGCAAAAGGCATACAATCTCATACTGTGTGCTCATTGAATCACTGTAATATAGTCTAAGTCACGATTATTTATAAATTATAGCAAATAGGATTTAAATCTTATATAAGCTTAGTAGTACACAACAAACCCATTTAGTTTAAGAAGTAAAAAGGTACAAAACAACGAACGGTGTTTTAAAAAAGAAACTTAAGAATTGGAATTCAGATATTAAGTGAGGTCGTGCCAGGTTCTTACTTTACATCAATTAGGAATATCAACACGCTGAGTTACAAACTAGTATTTTATTATTATACCTACCATCATCCTAGAACAACTGAACTGTTTGTATTCGACAAACCGTAGTCAGTCAAGGTGTATATCACAGTTACCTTCATGTTTCCAAATTATTAACTAAAAAAACAATGAAATCAGCCACATGTAAGTACAAATATGCATTTTTATTATAACTAACATCATTTAGAACCTGTTTACTAATTAATCATGTACATGGAATTGAGTCATTTTTCTGTTGTTGTTTTGTATTTGTTTTGTTAACAAAAAGTGGTCTTGCCCATTACCTTGAACATATTCGATTTCATTCATTCAAAACACACCAGACTGGACAAAATTGCAATTGCATCTTCAGTAAGTTTTTATCAATTTCAACATGCGTACGAGAAATTGTTTACCTATTTGTGTTTATTTATCACATTACATTTCAGTCAATAACTGTGGGATACAGTGCCGTAGATTTTATTTATACAAACGTCTATATATAGAGTTGTGTGGAACTCTAATTTTGGATATTTGTTTTAGTCATTTGTGAATCAATAACATAGAGGTCAGTTCACCTGATCTTTACTACGTATACAACAATTAACAATTTTTTAACGGGACATTGTCAAGGTACCTACCAAATAATGCGTCAGTGCAATTGGATAATATTTTTATGCAGAATACGCACATTGTTAAATATGGAGTAGAACAAAAATAAAAACAACTGTGAAAAGTCACTGGGTACTATGAAAAAAAAAAGGAAAATGGTGTGTAACAGCCGTAGTCTCGAAATGCTGCAATAACGATGAAAAGCGTGGAAGGAAAATTTACCCTGATGAAATTCTCTATTTAGATTGAATTTCAAATTAGGAAAATTCCTGAGCTAAGTTGGCTTTTTTGGGAAGTCATCTTTATCCAAATTTTGTGGGAATTAATTAATTTTATCGAACATAAATTACGACAAAATAGGCTTTTAGCATGTTAGCCCTTCAGTTTGGTCATAATTCAAGTTTATTCCCGTAAAATCTTACATTTTCTCATTTTCAAATACATGTAAAAGTTACTCTGGCGGAAATTTAGTCTTGATATGCATAATATCGTATTCAGGAAAGTTATAACAAACTATAAACAATAATAATGACCTTTTAATAATGATATAATACATCTGGGATGCGGCAGAATCTCAACTTAGAGGAAATGTTAAATTCCTCTACAGTTAAGGGTGTGTGGTACTTTTGCTTACAACCATTACTTTCTGGGATTGTGTGTTAAGGGAGCATATATTTACGTTTTAAAAAGTACAAAGAACTTGCAACGATTAGTTTAGAGATCTGAGATTTATTTATTTAGCGTATGGCATGTGTATACACAACATAGTTATTTAAAATTTAATGTCACAGTTACCATGGCCTGTTCTTATTCTATTGAGGGCAGCACAAGTCTTGCGGGGGAGGTTCAAACCTGGAGGAGTTTCGGACGTTTCGGTTATACTTGGCATATCTTTCAGAACTGGGTAATTCCTGTAGTTCCGCACGTTTTTGCCACTGTGGGATTATTCGGAAGTTATCTGTTCTTAGGACCGTTGCAATTTCGGTTGGGGGGTTTCTGAAGCGCAGTCGTTTGTGGCTGGCGTCAACCATGTCTCCGTGTATTGGCAATTGCTGATTGTTCAGTATTTTCTGGAACTCTCTAAGTAAGGCGTTTTGGCGGCGGAGGTCTGGGGGAGGCATATTGCTTAGCAATGGTAACCATTGCGTTGGGGTAGACTTTATTGTGCCGGAAATCAATTATTTTTGAATGAGAACTGTTTATCCAGACAGGGGCACAATAACCAGCTGCTGAGTACACGAGCCCGAGTGCTGAGCATCGGAGGGTAGTTGCTGTTGATCTCCATGTTGTTCCGCAGAGCTTATGAATAATATTATTGCGAGTTCTTAGTTTCGTCGCAGTATGTTCAAGGTGCTTCTTAAAGGAGAGTGTTTTGTCCAGGGTGACACCCAAGTACTTTGGGTTACTGTTATGCCTCATTAATTGGTGATCTATGTACACCTGGAGTTTCCTGTTGGCCATCTTGTTGTTTAGGTGGAAGCAGCACACTTCGATTTTATTTGAGTTTAGTTTGAGTCTCCATTGCCTGAAATACTGTCCTATCTTTGTGAGGTCGTCAGTAAGGATCTCTTTTGTGCTCAGGACCAGGGTGTGTCTGAGATCTGAGATAAAATATGCAGTAACAATAATCTGAATTTATTTTCAATTCGGAAACATTTTTAGTGTTTTAAGTATACCAACATTGGTAAAACGAAACACTTATGGAATTACTCTGGCGTCTGTTTATTCGTCCGCACGTCTGTCACAGGCATTTTTCTCAGAGACAGTTTGAAGAAGACAGTTGTAGGAAATTGCGGCTCAATTACAGACTTAAAGCACAAAAAGTAGAATTTTGATTAGCTTCGAGGGATAAAATGGGAGCTAAAAAATGGTTCTTTCAGTGTTATCATGTAAGGCGCCAAAATAAAGTTTGTTAAAGTACGAGTTCAAAATACATAGATTGTTCTTTATGTGTGTTTTGTTATAATCGCTTAAAAACTCTTAAAGTTAAATTTCAACATAATCGAAAAATAAGTGGAAAGGAAATGATTTAGCATCTTCCTTGTGTCGAGAAGTACGAAAAGTCACAAACGTACATTTTTTTATATAGGTATTAGTATTTATAATATCTATATT
This sequence comes from Stenurella melanura, assembly GCA_963583905.1. Classification (NCBI taxonomy): domain Eukaryota; kingdom Metazoa; phylum Arthropoda; class Insecta; order Coleoptera; family Cerambycidae; genus Stenurella; species Stenurella melanura. The sequence continues at coordinate 25,721,264 of OY757318.1, read as the reverse complement.
TAAAAACGACTAATGTTACGGGATTCTAATTCCGCAAGTAAGACTTGCACTTTGACTTGCACTTCTTGGGTTTTTCGTTCTGGCTAATTAACTGTAATTAGTTTTTTTCTTCGAATATATTTTCTGTGTTCAAAATGTTAATAAATATTCTCAATCTAAAAAATATGTTGTAACGATCACGTGTTATAAATCCATTTTTTAAAATAATTTTGATAACTCGTGACGGGAGGTGCCCAGCCAGAAATTAATTTTGTGAATCGTTTTAGTCACAAAACGACAAAAATATCTCATCTGTAGAGTTCAATTATTCAAAACACATAATACATACTCCCAAAAACTTTTTTTATTTAATTTAATTTTCTGCTACTTTATTATACTCTATACTTTATTATACTCTTCGCAAATAGAGAACGAAGAGTATGTTACATTTCATCGGTACATTTCTAAAACCAGTAATATCGCTTGTAGAGAAAAAAAATTCATATCACTGTGTTGGTGATCAAATTCTGAACAACTTTCAACTTTCGTCCGTTTAGCCTTCTGCCTGTTCGGCTGTCCATCTGTCCGTCATGTTTTTTGTAAGCACGATAACTTAAGAACGAAAAGTCGGATTGTATTGAAATTTAGACAGTAAATTAGACTTGGGTAGATGAAGAGCTTTATTGTTTTTGAATAAAATCGATCTGTAAATAAAAAGGTTACGAATTATTTAAATTTAAAAAAATGTATTTCCCGAAATGTTTTGTAATTAAACAAACAGTGTCTAATACTAATATTATTTACGATAAAACTGCGAAGAATATTCCATTTTAATGTAGAACAATTATATAAAAAGTTCAATAAATCAACTAAAAGTATAAATGGTTAGCTTGGTTTTGTTCATTTTCTTCAAAATTTTCACTGATATTGCAATGTATCGATTGTGATAGTTTTAATGGGCCTTTAGTGTAGGTAGGTACTCAAATCTTAAACGAAGTAGGTATATCTATTAGAAATTCTAAACATTACAACGGATTTTGAACCTTTAGGTTTCATTTAAAATGTTTACTTATTTTTAGAAAAAAATATAGAATGTCACTTTAACCTTGGCTGCACAGTAGATTTATTGGCTGTAATGATTAACATTATACTATTCGCCGATTTACTGCACATTCTATGGAATACTCTCCGCATTTTTATCGTAAAAAAATATTTTCGAAGAGTATAATAACGTTAGTTTGTATTGGCGAGTGATGGCCTTGTCTAACTGCGAGATGAATGAAAGCCACCAAAGTTTGGACCATAATCTTATCGCATTTGTGACAAATTTATTGCTGTTAAGTTGATAAGGAATAGTATGGCCTCGTCAGCCGGCTTTGCAATGTAACAGTATTATATAATATAAATAAATAAATTTAAAGAATTTAAATAATTAATAACTTTTTTATTTATTGATCGATTTTGTTCAAAAATTGGATTGCTCCTCTAGCTAACACTAACTTACTGTCTAAATTTCACTACAATCAGGCTTTTTGTTCTTAGGTTATCGTGTTTACAAGAAACGTGACGGACGAACGGACGGACAGACACACGGACAGACAGACGGTCAGACAGACAGTCAGACAGACAGACGAACATTTTGAAAGTTGTTCGAAGTTCGAGCATCAACACAGTGATATGAAATTTTTTTTCCCTACGAGCGATATTACTGGTTTTAGAAATGTGCCGATCGAATGCAGTATACTCTAAGATTTGTATTTGCAAGGAGTATAATAATTCACAAGTAATTGAACATTTTTCCACATAAGCGTCTCTATTTATGTCAAAATGTGACACTGTATCAGTTAGTATCATTCTGTTTGGTCGCTGGAGGCACCCCTTTGTCATCGTATCATTTGGAGTCTTCAGTGATCATTGCCCTCTATCATTTAGAAAGTGATATCAGGTTTGATTCTCTAAAATCTAGTAGTCTAGCCATGGCATTAAAATTGCTTCCATACGTTATTCATCATTACCTTGACATGTTAAAGTCTCCTTGTATTTTAACGTCACATATAGGCACAACTCTTTTGCAATTTTGACTCACTGCACTTTTATGCATTAACTGTATTTTTTTATTTCGCTGTGTTAAAATAAATACTCCGATGATAACACCAATAGTGCACACCCCGCAAATTGTTATATCCAATAAGTGCCATCATATAGCATCAATTCATTGGTCAAACCTTTTCAGATGTGAATTTCTCGAAAATTGTTAATTGCAGAAAAAAGTTGCCTCTATCCTTTATTATTCCTTCTCGGTAGAATTGGCATCTAATTCAAAAGATAAAAAAGTTTGCCCCTTCAAGTAGATATTTGTTTTTGCAAATTCTCACATTTTGTCCATATAGCCTTAGAAAAAAATTCATATCCGAACTAAGTTTAGCTAGGTAGGTCACGCTCGTATCATTCGCTATGGCTAGCGTTGAAAAATAAAGTAGTATATACCGGGTGTAACAGGATCATGGTAACCCCCCTTTTCTCCTTTAGTTTTGAAGATAATTGATTGAAATTTAGGATATACTACATATATAATAAACGGCACTTTTTGACATACAATTGATTTTTTTTTCACTTCCGGTTTCGCCGGAGGTGACACTAACTTTCGATTTTTAAACGGAACACCCTATATATTATTGCATTTTTGAATTCTGCATAATTTTTTGAATCCAACGATGCCAAATAAGTGACATTTCAAACATCATTTTTTTTTATAATATAATTTTTAGTTTTCTATTTAAGTGTGCTATGACGGTTCCGATTTACTCTAAATCACCCGTGTAATGCTACAAAAATCAAAATCCCGTTAAAAACACTAAATTACGTGATTTATGGGCAAATAAAATTCACCAAAATTGTGTTTGGGGCAAAACTGAAATTTTTCAAATGGAACCATATCGGTCCTTTCGGTACCGTGGTACTATTTATTAGTACTATTAATAAGGAATTTATTCATGTGTCGTATCAAAATGAAACAGAAACAGCTGTGCGAGTCCAGAAGTGCATTGACGTTAATGGACAGCATTTTGAACAACTGTTGTAATGTTTTGTGTAACAAGATAATTAGAATAAAATTGTATTTTCTTTTTTCTTTTAGCTGTAATTTTGTTTCCTCTATTTTAGTTTTCTAATGTAAATAAGATGCAAATTGTTGGTATGCAATCAGTTCACATATCCATAGTGAGTTTAAAGCGAAAATATGTTAAGTGATCAGTAGTCCTTCTATTTTTCTTTTTGGGACTTCCGGCCACATGTATCTTTATTTCTAAATGACGCCCGAGGAATCTATGAAATAATACAATTAACCAATATATTATTGGTAAATAACCTCTACGCTTGTGACTTTTACGCCTAAGGATCAGCTAGAGGTTGCTTTTTGACAAATTATACAAATAAGGATAAAAATATAAAAATGAAATATTTCGCCGACGTTTCGGAAAACTATTATGTTCCCTTTTTTAAGGCTTCTTTTTGACAAATCTTTTGTGCTGAAAAAGGAAACAGAACAGACAGAAGCGTAGGCGAAATATTTTATTTTTATAATTATTTATGTAATTTGTCGAAAAAGGAACTTCTAACTGATCCTTTGACGAAAAGTCACAGGCGTAGATGTTAAATCCCAGTAATATACAGATGAATTGTAGGTATTATCAATTGTATTATTGATTGTATTATTTTGTAGATTCCTCGTACGTCATTTAGAAATAAAAAACCTGCATGCAAAGTTTCTTCCAAATCCGTTTAGTATCGCCGCTATCATGCTAACACACACACACACACCCACAGACACATTTTATTTATTTTCAAAAACCACTTTTTTGGATTCCTGGAACCTCAAAACGTAAAAATTTGCCGTTATCTCAATTTTCGATTTTGGACCAATTTTAGTAACCTCCCACAAACTAACATTTAGACAATAAGCGATCAGTAGATTGAATGATGCGGTAAACATTACAATATTGCTTTGCCTCTATGTGATCCTCTTAAAATTACAGCTTTGCACAGTCAAGAACAAGAACACTGAAGTATAATGAACTAGGTAATGTCGGAAAGTTAAAAACAGCTTTTTTCACTTGGATTAGCACTATTATAACTGTTATGTCACATAATTGCTAGATCCGCTTGGGTTTATTTGAACCATTTGAAGATCTTTTACCACAAGACAAACCGCAATTTTTTATTGTTTGTTTCGTCACGATTAAGATAAAATGCCACAACCTTTTCTGAATAACATAATATATGATACTAATTATTAAATTCGTACCTTTAAGCTGTAGAATTCATGGAATAGAAAGTCAAAACAAAAAGAAATGTGTAACATTTACAAAACTTGTTCCTCGCATTCTTTGAGATATGTACTGTATGAGATAGAAAATTCAACTGCTAGTAATTGTTCATATATATGTGAGTGTTAAGAAATTGGTGTTGAAAGAGGGCCAAATGATTACAGTTTTTGCGACTTGATAAAGATACTCATGAAAATGTATTGGCAGTGAATAAAGTTAAAAATCGTGGGTAAAACCGAAAGTTCACAGTCCACAAGTTGTCTTATACAAAGTGCTACGCGTATAACATTAGTTCATTGCCCATGTTCAAGAGTTTTCGTGTTTGTGGAAATAACGTCCTCAGAGGCATTAGCTTATTTGTCAAATTATTATTCTACTGGTATGTTAAATCAGTTTTGCTATCTATAAGGTGGTCCCCGATTTTTCTATGGCTGATAATACATCGAAAAAAAAAATGGTAGTCTTTTATATAAATTTATTCCCGAAAATGAATAAGAAGGGAGATATATCATTTAAAAGGGGGATAACAATTTCAGTTTTCTGCAATATCTTCCGACTCTTAAAATATCAAATTCATACTTTAAACTTAGTCATATAGTCCGTCTGGACTCTGGACACTAGCTTACACGTATCAGTCAAACCGTCTCTTCTGTTTAAGGTGCAGTTTTAGGGGGTAATTGTCAGTACCTACCTCGTACCTTTCTAATTTTTTTCAAATTTCTAAAAATTATAGTAAAAAACTAATTTTCAGATCATTGGAAAAAAAAATTCTTATTGATTTTCGATAAAGCAAGCCGTTCTCGGGTAATTTGTGTTTAAGAAACAACATGCATTTACAACATTTAAAAAATTAATTCTTTTACACATTAAGAATGCTTTGAAACATTATTAAACATAGAAAATAGCTAATTATCAATTACAGAAATTGTTCGTAATGTCCTCCATTTTCCCTTATGCAGTATTTTTATAAGGAACCCTGTAAAATTCCTTCATCATTCGGTAGCATTATAAACTCTTGATCGATTTTTTTCTCTCAACTGTTAAATCGTGTTAATTTCAGTATTATATGCTCGTGATTTTAATAACTCCACACAGTGAAATCAAGGGAAGTTAGGTCAGGAGACCGAATAGGCCACTTAATCGGTGCATCTGCACACTGTCCAATCCATCTATTAGGATAGTGGTTATGTAACCATGCTCTACATGTTCTGGTATAATGCGGTGTTGCGCCGTCATGTAAAAAATCGAAAGATATGAAATATCTTTTCTCTTTCGCGATGAAATATTACCTAACATTTCATGCAAGGTGTTTGCCAAAAAAACATAATATATATCGCCATTTACAAAATATATGGTATCCAACAAACAGATTCTTTAGAGTTGCTATGCTGCCCATACATTTATTTTGAAAGTATGTTGAAAATGGGTTTGTATTGCCTTGTCGTGTGAGTGTAGGCTCGTCAGTAAAACGTATTTTGCTTTAAAAAATTGGAGCATTCTGTGATCGTTTAAGCAGAAATCAACTCTTATTGGCACATCCTTAGCTGGCTAGATCACCAGATTTCAACCCCGTCGATTATTTTCTATGGGGATATCTCAAAACTGAAGTCTACAGTGTCCCAATAAATACTAAAGAGTTACTTCAGTGAATTTTCCTCGGTAGTGACTAAATTAGAAACAATCCTGTGCAAATTAGGAAATCTATTGGAAATTTAAATAAACGCCAACAAAAATGTATGGAAGCTGGAGGTTCTCATTTTGAATATTTGCTCTAAGTAGTTGTAATATTTTTAAATAATTTTTGTAAATAATTAATGTGACTATTTTTAATTATTTGGACAGTTGATTTAAGCAAATAAAGCTACAAATTCCTATTTTTGGCAAATTCAATCGCTTGTAAAAAAATCAACAAAAGTGCGACAAAAAATGTAATTACATGTTTATGTTTAGTGATGTATGGACTTTTATAATTGGCATCTGAATGTTAAAAAAATATTACAAGGTGATCATTTTTACAGGAATCGGAAAAATCAAATTAAAAGAGTCTGGCAATGGAATTAAAAAAAATTATAATAGCAATCTATCAACTGTGATAAGTGTATAAAGCCTCGAAAATTTAAACAAAATCCCATCAATAGTAAGGACGTTCTTTCCAAAATAAATTTAGACCAAAATCAGTTTATCACCCTGTATCTCAGAAAGTATATAAGAGCGACAGGAAAATTTCAACGACCGTCCCTGAATACCCAAGTGGTCCTCTACCGCCCCTGGAAGTATGTACAGTTTCTCATAACAACATTTTTTTTTAAATGTACCATTAGCTGCAGAAATATCGGGATACAATTTTGGACCACCTTGTATAAGGGATTTTTCGGTACATTCGTCATTTTCAATGTCAAAGCGAGTACAAGTTTACGTTCAACGTCCATTATCCGTGAGGATGGTACCGTATTTTCACAGGAAATTCTCTCGAAAACTGTTAATCCTAAAATAGAATTTTAAATAAAAATAAATAAAAAAGTTGTCTCCATGTATTATTTTTATTTCTTCTTAATGTACTTGGTATCTTCCTCGAAAGATAAAAAAATGTCTCGTTTGATGCACTTACCCCTGCAAATTCTCATATTTTATTAACCTGGGAAAAATTAATTTTCTTCGCTTATTAAAATGTAACTTTATATTAACACATTTTAACAAATATGTACACGGTAAAAACTTCAGACCAATTCAGTATTCCATTCTTTAGTTCTTCAGTTATCAAAAAGCCTTCTTGTCCACTGCTGAACATAGGCCTCTCTTAATAATTTCGATTGATGAATTTTGATATCTCAGTAGTTATCAACTCGAAATGTTTGAGAGCGATGTGTAATTTTATGTTGGACGTCTATTAGATGTACTTGTTTGTCTATCACATCCTTATTATTTTGTTTTTTGTTTCAGTTGGAACCTTAGTATATATTCTAAGCACAACGACTTTAATAAACTCACAGCAGTTTAGCATCAGCGACTCCTTAAATGCATTTGGTATAAATTTATTGGGGGTAAGTCACATATACTATTGAATTAAAATTAAACCATCTGAGCAAAGTGATCATTGATCTTGAGACATTTAAAAATATATTATATATTGAGTATTTGTATATTTTTTAAATTGGTATTTAGGATAAAATAATTATTTAGAATTTAAACCCATTGAAAGGCTCAGCTACTAACATGTGACGTCAGCCATGACTAATGACGTCACCTCGCTGTTGAAATGTCAAAAAGGAACAATGATGTGTTCAACCACGTAATATTATTTACACAAAAATTCTAAAGTTAAATAATTACAAAGTTATTTTTTTTTTATAACTTCTATTATAATCTCAACTTATAGTGTGTATACGGAAACTCCTGGTAATGATGGAGGCTGAAACTTTAAAAACTAGTACGTACAACGCCAGAGTTAAACTGCCAAAAGTTCAGGATCGATTTTTCAGGTTAAAATAAGACATTTGTTCTATAATCTTTTTTCCAAAAATACAGCCACCTCAAGCTTAGATTATTCAACCATCATATATGTTCACATTTTAAAATGCCTTTATGCCTACAAACAAGCATCCATTTTTATGTAGGATCTATGTATTTATTTTCAAATAACTCATTGCTATCTATTGTATACTTTATTGTAAATCTCTTAAAGAAAATAAATATTGTTATCATTATGGAATTTCGCACTCCTCTTTGGGTTTTTTTGACATTGACGTTGGTCATATCTCCTCCAGCATATCAAAGTCCAGATCTCAACAAGGGATCACAGAGCCTCCTACTCCAGAATTTTTCTTAGAATGTACGTTGTTCCCAATAGTTCCATCTTCTGCAATTCTTGTGCACTCGATTGACGAAGTAGTTGTTCCAGTCTCCGGTCATGGCCTTTCTTAACTGTTTCGAGTACCTCTACAATTACTGGCACGACGGTAGTCTTCCGCCACTCCACATTCTGGTATCTGGTCACTTCTATTTGGAGGTCTTTGTACTTGCTCAACTTTTCAGCTTCCTTGAGCATCACGTTGGCGTCAATCGGGATGGACACATCGATCAACAAATACAATATCTCCTTTTTATTATGTGCAACGATGTCTGGTTGATTCGCACAAATTTCCCTATCAGTTATAATAGGCACGTCCCACAAAAGTCGACATCATTCGTGTTAACAACTTTATCAGGGGTATACTCATAATATTTTTCCGGACCGGTATATCGTACTGATTACACATGACTCAGTGCAGATAACTCGCCACTCCGTTGTGTCGGTGAATGTATTCCGATGGTGACAAAGTAGTACATCCCGCCACCAAGTGACTGATATTTCTCTACCACGCCGCACATCCTGCGCTTGCTATCAACTGGCTGTTTCAGGATCGTCCTCTAGTGGCATCTGGTATTTAGCGCTTAGTCCTGCAATACTATTATTGAACTTCCTGTTTCCTCTTTCAAGCCCGAGTTACCAAACCACTTTGTAGACGCCTTGCGCCTCTTTTCCACTGCTGGTCGGTCAAGATCGAGGAAGAATTTTCCATGCATCGACCATTCTATTTTCCTCTTTTCAGTGCTTCATTTAATTTTCTTCTTGGCTTCCACATCAGTTGTTTCGGTTCCCAAATATTCTTTCTGAATTTTATGTGCTTACTTCTGAATAGACTATAAGTTTTTCTCGTGATCATGTCCTTGAATTGTTATTGTTATTATTGTTATTATGAAAAAACTACATTTCTAAAATCCATGTTTTCTTTTGTCAGTGTCAGTACTAGGAATTCATAAGGATGCTAAGTGATGTCTATAACAGTGAAAATTTGAGCATTGAACTCCTGATGCACTCAGTGTTCTTTTTATTTTTAAGCTATGTTAGCATGTATAGTTACATAACTCTGGTGACAATAGATGTTTCGGGTGTAAAATGTAAAAAACTAATGATGGCGACTGCAACATGGCGTATGGACGTTGTAAAGAATAATCAGATTAGCATGAAAATGAGTACGTAGGAGTTTTAGGTGACGTAGATGACCATTTTGATGTTGAAAGTCACTTTCCAATTAAATGTAAAATAGAAAATTTAAAATGGCGGCTGCAATATGGCGTATAGGCGCTGTAAAGAATGATCAAATTAATATGAAAATTAAAAAAATAAATAAAACATGTCCAGACTAAAAAGTATAAAATACATATTTTTTTGCGAGATAGAAATGTTATAATGAAGTTATTTCTGTAGTAAATATATATTTCTATTAGATTCCAGCAAAATAAATAAATAATCTAACCATTTGTATAATTCTAATTTACATTTTATTTGGGTTAATAATAAGTTATATTATCTTTAATTTGTAGGAAACAATTAATCAAGCTGGTGATTCTCTGAATGTAGCCCTTTCTACATATACGGTATGGACGCTTATGACTATAATATCAGAAGGGTCCAGGAACAACACTGCACGACAGTTAGAAAATACGTTAAGAATACCTCAAAATAAATTGCCACTGAGAAATAGTTTTCAAAACTATACAAATATTTTATTGGTATGTATAAATTTTTGTGAGTTATCCAAATAATTTTATATTTTGGAGTATGTAGAGCATAAAGATGAACAATGGCCTTATCTTCTTAAATATCATATATTTTTTAATATACAACAAATAGGTTTAAACATACGATTACAAAGGGGCAGCATTGAAGTATTCATGAAGAGTGGTTTTGGTCACACAGCTCATACGCATCTCTCTAAATCGGTTACCTTTCTTTCAGACCGGTATGAAAAGAGCTAGAACATAATGAGACAGTTTAAACATGTAAGATATTATGCAAGAAAAAGTGAGGTTGAATGTTGAATTAACAACATATAAATTAACTTGAGCTCTTGATATTTCGCGGGATCGTCCTTTCTCTAACTTTCAAAATATCAAGATTTAAAAAATGTCTAATATTGTAGGAGATCCTCTCTATAAAAGACAACTAGCGCATGAGCTATCAAATGATGAATTTGATGAGGTGCGACATTTTTCCTCCAACATTGTTAATTGACATTGAGTTGAAGGAACCCTACGTTGAAAGGTGCGTATTCAAACAACAGGTGGTCGTATTTTGGGACCGTATATTTTTAAAGGAACCTTGACTAGACCTCTGTATATGGTGTTGCTTCTAGTTCCTGTTCTGACAATATTATATCCCATTTAGAAAGAGCCCGATTTACATAATGGTACTTCGGTCCAGCAGGATCGATCTCCGACCCATTAATAGGACCACTATGGGAATACATGTCAATTTTTCCGAACGTATTGATATTATAAGAGGATTTATTGAGTGTTCAGCAAGATCTCCAGATCTAAATCTTATGGATATCACGTCATAATTGCCCCATCACATGTACATGTACATTATATCAGTAATTGAATTTTCAGCTTCTGATCCGGGGTTTTAGTTGCATATTTACAAAATTTGCCAAATTGTTAATTGCGTGTGAAACTGCATGATACACGACGCATTTTCAATCCTAAGTCCAATCGGAGTCGTATCGATTCAATATAAAACACGTCAAATCGATGCTCATTTCTTGTTTTATTTGCTTATTTGGTATCTTCGAATCTCATATTCCCGATATTGTCATCAAGTGCTCCGAGGTACACCATCTTGTTTACTACACTTCAAACTCATCTATTCTTGTTGTGTTTGGATGGTTGTCATTTGCTCTATTTACAGTCATCGTTTTCGTTTTGTTATAATTTACATTTAAACCATATTCAGAGCTTATTGTTTGGAGGTTGTCGAAGAGGTCTATGAGCTAATCCTCGCTTGTTGCTACTATGGGGGTATCATTTACAAATCTTAAGTTATAAATCTTGGTTTCACCCATAGCTACTTTACTCTGCCAGTCCTTCACTACATGTCGCATCACGTGCTTACTATAGATGTTAAAAGGTGATGACAAGACCCGTCTGACGCATTTGTCAACTTGTCGGAATGTTCCCGATTTTCACGAATGAAAGTTTACTTTTTATATACTTCATTGGCTAATAATGAATTATAGATGTCTGGGTGTTCTCATCTCCACTAATACTGTTTTTACATTCCGCACTGTTCATAGTGTTGTGAGCCTACAAAGCGAAGGTACATGGGCACGTAATAGTACCTTGCCTTCTCAATAACTTGCTGTAAATTCTGTATTTTTGAAGTAAAACTTCTATATCGAGGGTAACCCACATAACAAAATGATATACAATGTACATACATTGTATATTCAATCTATGGATAAGTATATCCACAAGATGGAAAAAGTATATCTAATGTACATCTAATGGATGTGGAATTACCATTCTTAGTATATACGTTTATCGCAGACTTCCACATCTATTTCATATCCAGTGAATGTACATATACATATGCAGTGTACATTCATTGGATATGAAATACACATCATATACACAATCGCATATTTTATGAATATACATTATATATCTCTGAAGTAGTTTCCACGGACATCAAAACACTTATTGAATATTCGGGAAATGAATAAAACGAACAGTTTTAATCATCTCGATGATCCCAACACGATTGGCGCAGCACGCGTCGAATGAAAGAGTTCAAGTGTTTTGATATTCGAGGGAACTACTTCAGAGGTAATAAAACACAGATAGTTTAACAAGAAATATATTTTATATAATTATTTTAAACATACACAAACTTTGCGTTTACAAAATAACGTAAATTATTACACAATATTTAAAAGTTTCAATATTTACGTATACTATTATACCTTCCGGTAGTTTAACAAGTTGTAAACATATGTAGAATACTATAGTTACTCATGTCCTACATATGTGTTTAAAACATTCTCAACCATCAGTAAGTTATATAATATAAACGTACGTAATTTTTATTAACTATATTTATAAAATACATACCCTATATGACTTGACATAACAGCAAATTATTAAGCCTCTGTCACCTTAACTAAACACACACCTGCCACAATCAGTTAAATATGAAACTTGCAAATGTTCTAACCCTAAAAGTATATATTTATAAATCTAAAGAATTGCATTATAATAAACATTCTCTTGCATTATGGGAGTTTCATGCAAATGTAACAGCATAATATAGCAATAAGCAAATATAAAATCCAGAGAATAAGAAAGAGTTAACTTCGATCACACATAAACACTATGCACGCAACACTATAGGGCTTAATGGCTGCCGGCTGTAGCGAACTACAATCCGTAAACGAATGATGCTTGGTGCGCCGACTATGTCATAAATTAGTTGCCATAATGAGATAAAATTCGAGTACCTGTATAATTTAATTATACCTTAATGAACATATATGTATAAATTATTATGTATATACCTCCAATATACACTGTATATGACACTGATGGATGTCAGTAGCTGAATATACATTTCATATCATATGTATCTTTAAAAATACATATTTAAATTCTAGCATCTAATGTATATGCTGTGGATGCACATGTCCATGAGATGTTATGTTGGAAACCCGTTTGACAGCGTCACAAAATCTGTAATGCCTGGAGTGGGGATTACAGAAGACGTAAGGAACCCTGTTTTGCGTTGTTAGTATAGCGCTACAGTATTTGTAGACATTATACGAGAAGCAGTCGGGTGTTCTGTGTTTGAATAAAAAATTGTATAATTTTAAATATCTGTTGATAGTTTTTGTGATCACGGGCAAGGGTTTAATTGTGTCTGAATTAAATAACAAGAGAAAACTATCTGAAGAAGGAAATTAATTATCTATAGTGAGACGATTCATATTTTAACATCCAATGCACTTTGAGTGAGAAGGTATTGTAAAAAGAAGAAGGCAGGTAAACCTCCAAAAATCGCGCGGAAATATCGACAACTAAAAATGGCATGCCTCGAAAGTGGTGCTCATTGCTCATCTTATAAATTTAAGTGATGACAGTTTAACAATAACCGGCTCATGATGAATGCAAAAAGCTCAATATTCATTATAAAAATTTCAGCTGTCATGACTCAGGTGTCAAAACGATTTGAGAAATTGAGGCGCTTTCATATAAAACCTTACTTTTATAACTTGTTATATAATTTTCGCATATAAGTTTCACTTCACTCGCATGAGGTTTCAATAAAGCCTGCTTATTCAAGACATATTTGCCAAGATAGACGATGCCTGAAATTATAGCCTTGTATTACTAGCTTTGTATTACTACTGTGTAATATTAATGTCAGCAATCTGCGTTATGCAAAAAGAATATATGTATAATTTGTTTTAGAGTAAATCTGATGGTGTAAGGCTGGAACTAAATACTGCCATATTTACCAACAAGGAGTTTCCAGTCAAAAAAACTTTTCAGACTGTATCAGAACGATCTTACAACGTTGCAGTGAACCCCCTGAACTTTAAGAATCCAACACAAGCAGCTTCACTTATAAATAAATATATAGCTCAAGCCACCAAGAACAGAATTACTAGATTCGTTAACCCAGGTATGTTTACAAAGGTGATATTTTATACAAATATTTTGATGTCGTAAAATAAAAATACTAAAGGAGCTAAGGCCAATTTGTACTTTTGATGAGTTGAAGTCTTTTATAGCCTTTCATACGAACCAACACTAAATATTCTCCATATACCTTTTCTGAATATTCAATTATGATATTCAAATTTATTTCAAGTTATAGTAGTACCATTGCAACTTCCCCACTTGTCAATCATATTTACACAACTTGCCTATATACTTATTTACTGTTTATGTGCATTTAAATACAGTATGACCCACTTAAGATCGCAACACTCCTGTATACTCGTTAATTGATGCTTGATTAACTTCCAACTTTGGTGATAAGAAAAGATCGATAAGGTGATTCTTTGAACTTAGCAATATGTGATACATGTCAGTAGCGTGCGATTTTAAGGGGGTTTGAAAAGTCGATTTTTCAAAAAAATGTATTAGCGATTTAAAATAAAACTAGTAACATATTCTTAACCAGCACCTTTAGAAACCTCTTTGTACAAGATTACATCTTAGAGGGTTCAAAGGAGTTTGAGATAGTGGCCGTCAAAAAAACCATGTTTTTAACTTAAACTAATTTTTATTTGTAAAACGGATTCTCTAATCAAAAATATATTCTTTATTTTTTGTTCATAGTAATGTACTGGACTAGTTTGAATTGATTTTACAACAAAATAATAATGTATTTAATAAGGCAAAAATTTTTATTCATACATACCTACCGTTTTTCTAACGAAGAATCTTCAATAAAGTCCTAAGTAAGCCGTGAAAACAAGTGTCAATTTATTTTGAAAAAATTTATGTTTACTTTTTAAAAAACATTTTTATTTATTTTATTGTAAAATCAATTCAGTCTAGTTGTCTATTATAATGCATTATTCTGAACAAAGAATCCGTTTTATAGATAAAAATTAGTTTTGGTTCAAACAATTGTATTTTTGACGGCCACTTCACCACTACGAAGCAATCTTGTACAAAGGGGTTTCTAAAGGTGCTGATTAAGAAAATCTTACTAGTTTTTTTTCTAAAAATATCGCTAATACTTTTTTTGAAAAATCGACTTTTTAAACCCCGTTAATACCGCATGCCACTGACATGTATCACATATTACTAAGTTTAAAGAATCACCTTTTCGACATTTTCTTACCACCAAAGTTTGAAGTTAGGTAATCAAGCATCAATTAACGTGTGTACTGTGGTGTTGCGATCTTAAGTGGGCCACGCTGTGTATGTTGTTATAATAAACTCTTTGCGGTAAAAATAAAAAATGTTCCCTTTCAGTTTCAAGAATTTTTCTAATTAAGTATAATTGGTAAAATGAGGTCTCTTAGTTATTAGCTGGACTCTTAATTAATTTTTCACTTCTTCAACTCTCTGCCTATTGAGAGGGAAACTTAATCAACTAGGAAATTAACACTTCGCCATTTGGTGCTGGATATAATAGTGAAAGTCATTATAGTCCAGTCAACGGGGGGTTTCCTCTAACTTGAGTGCTAGTGAATGGATTTTGATGAAACCTTGTGCAATGTGTTTGTAATGACGTTGAAAAAGTTGAAAAAAAAGATTAGAGTAGGAAATTACTGGAAGGGGTAGAAAACGACCCTTTTATCACGGGTTCCGTAACTTGTAGAATCAGGTCAAAAATGAAAAAAAAAACAATATATTTACCTCTTTTGGTTCAAAATAAGATGTTTTTGCTATTGTGATTTTTTTCGAGAAATGCTTATTTTTCGAGATAGTGACCCTATCCCTCGAAAATTCCTAAAACTAGGGGAGGGGAAACGTAAAAGTTGAAAATGAAAATAAAAAAAAAATCAGGTGAATGTATCGTTGAAATACTAGACTTTTTTTATTTGCAACTTTTCGGTAAAGTGCATTTTTACCGAGTTTTGCCGGAAATACATGAAGAACTACCCCTTTCTTTGAAATTGTAGCGCTTTAAAAATATGCAATATAAAAATTTGAAAAAGAAATTCAGACGTAAGCACTATGGCCTTCTAAACATTTTTTGTTTCTTGGAATTTGTTTGTAACTTGTGAATGTTCTGAGTTACAGGCAGTTTTTCACGATGAATAATGTACTACATTTTTTCACATTTTCAATTTAAAAATTATATTGAACCTTTAAAAATGGTATAACTATATTGTTTTATATTTTTTTATAACAATATATATATTTTATTGAAAATTTGCAAAAAATGTAGTACATTATTCATCGTGAAAAACTGCCTGTAACTCGGACAATTAGCAAGATACAAGAAAATTCCAAGAGACAAAAAATGTTTAGAAGGCCTCAATGCATAGTTACGTCAAATTTTTGAATTAAATATTTTTAAAGCGCTACTATTTCAAACAAAGGGGGTAGCTTTTCATGTTTTTCCGGAAATGTCTCGAAAAATAAGCATTTCTTGAAAAAATTCACAATAGTAAAAACATGTTCCTACCCCTTGCGGTCATTTCCTACTCTAATCTTTTTTCAACTTTTTTATTAACGTCATTACAAACACATTGCACAAGGTTTTATCAACATCCATTCACTAGCACTCAAGTTAGAGATTTTAGTCATTTTAACGACTGAATTATTAGGGATGTGTCTAATTAATGACTTCTAGCACATCAAATAATTGTAGTATCGAAATATAATAAGTTCGTCATTGTTCCTTATTACCAGTATATTTAAAAAATGGTAGTTGTCCCTCTTTTTCAATTTAATAAATGGAATGACTATTTAATCTCTAACGTCGTTTACGTTGCAACTTGTGAATTAAAAATTATGAATTAAAAACGGCTATATTATGTCGCCCATCTATCATCCTTATCCTAGAAAAATATTTGATTTCATGATCTATTTTACAAGCTTTAATTGAACTTCGCATGTTTGTTAGTCGCTCAGTTTAGGTCAAATCTTGCAGGTCAATTGAACCACTTCCACTTGATCTATCGCCTTTAAATTTTACATGCATATGTAGCATCGATGACAATACAAGTTTTTAGGATACAATCTACAGAAAATTGATTATCTTAGTCAACAACAAACAAAGAAAAATGTCGTGTTTTTACCGGCGACTACGGCAAAAATTGAACACTCAAGTGATGGCCCTATGGGTAAATTTTACATGAAATGCTAGGTGCTTTTATTGTACTTCACATGTCAGTTTAAGTCAAATCTTGCAAGTCAATTTTAAACCGTTTCCACTTGATTTATTGTTTTGAAATTTTGCGTACGTGCATATGTGGTACCGATGTCAATACAATGGGGTCATTGGGGTCATGGGTAGTAACATACAACTACAACAAGCAATCTTCAATATAAATGTCAATAAAAACTTCGAACAGCGGCGGAGAGGTGATATTCCCGAAAATTGAATATTTACCTCAATCGAAATTTTAAAGAACAGGGGGTGATATTCTTAAAATTCAATATTTATCTCGGTCAAAATTCTAAACAGCGGGGGGGCAATTTCATATGTATCTCATTCTAAACAATAAGTCATTCGGAACTCATTATTATTTACATCACACTAATCATTTAAAAATATACCTCGCTCATTTCGCCTGAAGATAGGGGAAATACCCCCGCCCCCCTCCCTCTCGGCAGGCCTGTAGGGTGCAAATAATCGAAATCTTTCATTATAACGTAACACATTTATACAGGGTGTTGCATCATGAGAGGGACATAGCTTAATAGGAGGTAGAGAACATCAGTGGTAACCGGAACCTCCCATAGAAATGTCTCATTGGGCCTTCACTACGAAATTACAGGGTGTTAAATAATTTTTGGCCAAACCTGTTTTTTGTCATAACTTTGACAGGAAATGAAATAACGGATTCATATTTGGTACGGCTAATGTACAAACGAGCCCCAAGAGGTACATGTATAAAAAAAAATATATCCAGGTCCGGACTCACTATAATTTATGTTTCTTCTTTGCATCAATAAAACATCACCCTGTATATATTTTTTTGAAATTTCGATACGATATTCGAAAAGAGCAAGAAAAAACAAACAAAATGGCCTATTTCATTTTTTTGTTACACCTTCCTGGTTATTTAAATACGTTGTTAAATGTGCAAGAAAATGGATTACAGAACCCTATTAAATGAGAGGCACGTGAAATAAATAGTTTTATAACTAAAATTTGCAAAAATTCTATTGAGCCTAGGTGGTCTGGGTGAATCCTAATTCCGGCACGTTTTAAAGGTCCATTTTGGTAAAAAACTGTGGTCCTAATAAGTAATCGGGTATGAAATAACAAAATTTTTAATCAATCACAGTAGGCTTGTTCAAAGTGACAGATAATAAAAAGAAATTTCCTAAACAGTTGAATAATTGTTTGTTAGTAATTTAATGTGTCAATAATCCGCATTTAGTTAGTGAAAACTTGTGAAAATATTTTAACTATGCCAGTAAAATTTACAAACGGGGAATATGCCGACATAATATTCATCTATGGTTTCTGTAATGGAAATGGTAGGTCGGCGGAAAGAGAATATCGGCTGCGTTTCCCTGGTCGTCGATGCCCTAATCATAAAACCTTTAGTACGGTGTTCCAGTATGCAAGACAACACGGAAAGTTTCCTACTTCTGCAGTTGTGGAGCGTGTTTTACAACAAGGTGTGCAGGAACAAAACAATATTATAAACGTAGTTCAAGAAAACCCAAATATGAGCACTAGACGAATCAGTTTGGCAACTGGTATTCCTCATTGGCGAGTATGGAGAACCCTAAAAAGAGAACGTTACCATCCATATCATATCCAGCAGGTACAGCGTCTTCAACAAGGCGACGATATCCCCCGCCTGGCATTTTGTCGTTGGTTGTCTAATCATCGCCCAGTCATTTACAGAACCTTATTTACGGATGAGGCACAATTTACAAGGGATGGAGTAAACAATTCACGAAATAATCATAAATGGGCACAGGAAAACCCACATGCGGTACGCCAACGCCGTTCGCAACACAGGTTTTCTGTAAATGTTTGGGTCGGACTTGTGAATAGACATTTGATAGGGCCACATTTTTTTGAAGAAAGATTGAATGGTGAAATTTACTTTGATTTTCTTCAAAACATTTTACCGAATATGTTAGAAAATATCGGTATAAGAGGCATGTTGTTTCAGCATGATGGGGCCCCACCACATTTTAACCTTCAAGTAAGAGAACACTTAAACGATGTGTATCCTAATAGATGGATTGGACGCGGGGGTCCACATGAATGGCCACCAAGATCTCCTGATTGTAACCCTTGTGATTACTTTTTATGGGGCCACTTAAAAAACGAAGTTTATAGCATTGAAATTGAAAGTAGACAACATTTAATCCAGCGCATCGTTACAACCTGCGACGAAATACGGAATAATCCAGAAATGATACGTCGAGCAATTGGTGACCTTTCTAAACGCGCAAGAAAATGCACAGAATTTGGGGGAGGACATTTTGAAAATTTACTTTAGTGTCAATTACGTTTTATTTTTAAACACATTTAGTTATTGTTTTGTTATTTATTGTTAATTGAATGGAAAATATTTTATTTATTTAGATTTTAGTTTGTTCTCTTCCAATTTTTATTAAGTATAAAATGTTGATGATTTTCTTGATCAAAGTAACTGGTTGCTTAGGCCTAAATGGTTTAAATTATCTGTCACTTTTATTCTTTGAACAAGCCTACTGTGATTGATTAAAAATTTTGTTATTTCATACCCGATTACTTATTAGGACCACAGTTTTTTTACCAAAATGGACCTTTAAAACGTGTCGGAATTAGGATTCACCCAGACCACCTAGGCTCAATAGAATTTTTGCAAATTTTAGTTATAAAACTATTTATTTCACGTGCCTCTCATTTAATAGGGTTCTGTAATCCATTTTCTTGCACATTTAACAACGTATTTAAATAACCACGAAGGTGTAACAAAAAAATGAAATAGGCCATTTTGTTTGTTTTTTCTTGCTCTTTTCGAATATCGTATCGAAATTTCAAAAAAATATATACAGGGTGATGTTTTATTGATGCAAAGAAGAAACATAAATTATAGTGAGTCCGGACCTGGATATATTTTTTTTTATACATGTACCTCTTGGGGCTCGTTTGTACATTAGCCGTACCAAATATGAATCCGTTATTTCATTTCCTGTCAAAGTTATGACAAAAAACAGGTTTGGCCAAAAATTATTTAACACCCTGTAATTTCGTAGTGAAGGCCCAATGAGACATTTCTATGGGAGGTTCCGGTTACCACTGATGTTCTCTACCTCGTATTAAGCTATGTCCCTCTCATGATGCAACACCCTGTATTTATCAATAATTTTGAAACAGTTTTATGTTTATGATTTTCTGTAATCTCAGAATAACGAATTTTTACATTCTGCGTGAGATCTAGATATTATTTTCATTTCATAATTCTCAAAAAAAAAAAAAATTCAATACAATGTGGTGGGGGCCCCATTTTGGTGGGGGCCCCGAGGCAATGCCTCACTGCCTCGGGGTTAATACGGTTAATCCCTGCTGAATTCAATGATCGCGGAAGTGAGGGTTAGGATTACCAGGTAGGTTCTTTTACTATTGAATTAGTATCATAGGGTCCGCTCGCGTCGATGTCCTGCTAAGTTTGAAAACTCTTTATTTTATGATTGCTTAGGTCTACTGGATCACCGAATGGCATTTCTGAAAATGGATTTTTCTCCAGTAATATGCAAATGAAGATGGCGGATAAGACGATTTGAAAAAAAATCGTATCTTCCGTCGTAGCTGTCCAATCTTTTATTGAAAAAAAAGGTATACTTCAAAAAGTATATGTTTTACTATAAAAAATACAAGATCTAAGAATATTTAATGTTTAACGGAAAATTTTGCAAAAAAAGTAAAATTTTGGTTTTCTAACTTTTTTAAATATTTTTTATTTGAAAAACAACAAGTTATATGGAAAAGCAGTTTAAACAAAAAATGTGTAGAATTGTATGCTGAATGCAACGATATATAGTTTATTAAGTATTGGTAAAGTTTCCTGCAGAACACTGATAAGCTTCTGTGCAAATTATTAATTTTTTTTTTCCGGAACATATTGCTCACCTTATTGCAGGTAGATTTGACAAGGTTAGTTTTACAGGTCTTGAGGCGTGTGGGTTAAGCATGGAGACTGGTTCTATATATTCGTGACTTTTTCTCCACCCACAGAGACTAGCACCTGGCAAATTTTAATATTTTCAGTCTCACTTTTCCATATTGTTACAATATAATGGACCTTAATTAAAATAAAATAACAATCAACCCCAAACCCATCATCCGTGAGTGGTAGGTTATATCCTTCTTGATTTTTGGTGGAAAACACCAGTTACCTTCTTTATTAATTCAGTTTTATAGAGCAAACATATTAATTCGTGGAAATTGTCTTCAAGTTATGTGGTAGTTGTATTCAGAGTTCCCAACAATACAAGCAATTTCAGTATTGCTGATGATTCCTACAGATTTAAAAATACTAGTGCAAAGTTCTTTGTTAATTCTTGAGAATCTGCCCAGCAAAGGCATGGAAAAAATGAATGATGCATGTGTCCGATATGTACTTAATGATTTGACGACTTTTCCTATATCTATTTCTTTTTCTTCGACTGGTTAGCATTGGTAATTGCTCATAAAAACTAACCAGAAGCATAAACACATCTGTATACGGACTGTGAAAAGAAATTTGTGTGTCTTTTCTATATTGTTGAGTTACACGAAGTATTAGAATAGTATCAGCTTCTTCATGATTATTGTCTTGTATGTCTATCAGCGGGATATATGAAGTGACAATATGCTTAGATCTTTCTTAATTCCGAACTTTTCTTGGCGAGGTATTCAGTGAGCTTCTTTTTGGTTTTTATGTTGGATAGAACATCTTTAAGGGAAATATATTTTAGATAATGATCTATTTGAGACACGATAAGATGCGCCAGAGTAGTGATGACATCTTTTTGGCTTTGTGCTGTTTTTTAGAGTCTTCCTTTCCGGTCACACATGTAAGCAACAAAAGTCTCGTTGTCCAAGATTAAATCTTAGACAACTAGTCTTTAGTTGCTAGCATGTCCTTGCATGACTTCTTAAAACGGGTTTTTGACACACGGAACATGTACTCAAATTAAGTTCCATTATTATATTCTTCGCAAATGCAAAACGAAGTGTATATTGCATTTGAGCGGCACATATAACTTCCAACTATCGCTCTAGAATTAGATCTTTTAGAATATGTAATTTATAAAAATGCTAAATGAGCCCTATATCTGATGATCATGACCTGATGCTGCAGCCAGGTTCATAGGTATTTAGTTCGACAGAAATATAATTATTTTAACCTATATCTGCGACAAGCTTTTAAGTCAGGTCATCAACATTGATAAAATGAAGTTAGTTGCTTCATTCGATAATTTTTAACTTACCTCTGTTAACATCAACTCATCTGTGCCGGGTTCAATTATGAGACTCTCCCAATTCTTG
This sequence comes from Stenurella melanura, assembly GCA_963583905.1. Classification (NCBI taxonomy): domain Eukaryota; kingdom Metazoa; phylum Arthropoda; class Insecta; order Coleoptera; family Cerambycidae; genus Stenurella; species Stenurella melanura. The sequence goes on along the minus strand of OY757318.1, from coordinate 25,698,965 downwards.
GTTTTTGTACATTTTAATAAATGCTTGATTTTAAAAAGTGTTTTTACTTATATTTTCTGTTTTAAGTCTGCTCCTGAGCAGATCATAGGCGACAAAGAGTGACTCGTGACTATAATATTATTTGCATTTTTCAGCGGATGTTACGAACGCTCAAGTGTTTTTGACCAGCATACTGTATTTTAAGGGGCAGTGGAAAATGCCATTTAACACGACTGCCACTCACAAGGAAACATTTTATGATGAGAAAAATAACAAAATTGGTGAGGTCGATATGATGTTTCAAGTTGGGATATTCCCATATTCCAGAATGGAAGATATAGGTGCTTATACAGTGGAGCTTCCTTATGGATTTGTTAGTATTTTTTGTAATTATAACTAAAGTGTACTGAAGAAAGGATGAAAATTGTATCTTGGTATGCTTTTTAGGAACGCAAGATGTCTATGATAGTTTTATTGCCTTTCAAAGGAGAAAGTCTATCAGGAGTTCTAAATAAGCTATCCAAAATGCCATTTAGTAATATTATAAAAAGCCTGGAAGATGCAGAACAAGAATTCGTAGATGAAGATATTCACGTTTATCTTCCCAAATTTAAAGTATCTTCCGATTTTAATCTTAATGTAGTTTTAAACAAAGTAAGTATAAGTGTTCTATCCAGTTTAACTTTAATATGAAAATGTGTCGTTATTTTGTTTTCTTAATCACGATGTCTAGGTGTAACCTATGCATTATTCGAGTTCGTCTTACTTTGCGTATGGCACGTCGTCAGCCAGATCTACGACAACGGTCGCAGTTTTAGATCAGTTCCTTGGTGACATCGGTCCAACGTATTGAAAAGAGTGCTCTTCTCCGTTTGCCATATGGTTTCCCAAAATTAACCGCTCGAGTTGAGTTTTTAACACGCTTTTATTAGCTTCACCTCTATCTATCAATGTAACGGAATCTTTCAACGGAATTTTCACCCACTTCTAATTGTTGTGTCATCATGAAACTTGGCAGTTGTGTGTAGCTCCGATGACAATACAATATCAATATTATAATATGTTGGTGGATTATCATTTTCTTTACAACCCCCCTTGATATGGGTATCAAAGGAAAGGGCTTGACAAGTAGAAAACGAATATGTCATCAAAACTTAAAAATTCAAAATGGCGGTATCAAGAATAAAAAATAAAAAAATAAATAATAGTTTAAAAAACTAAAAAACACGCTTTAATAGCAAACCGAACTAAACAGGTAAAAGATACTTTTTAATTATTAAGATTTTGTTTAACAGCGATAGAAAGTCCACTCACTCAATACAATTAAAAGATTTTTAATAAGTTTAAAATAAGAATAAAGTGATTAACAAAAAAATTTATTTCATTGTAAAAAAGCGTGGGGTGCTTCATATCAACTGGTATAAATATTTCATTGGTATAAAAAAAATATAGTAAATAAGCACTCCATGCTTTTTTTACAATGAAATACATTTTTTTGTTAATCACTTTATTCTTATTTTATTAAAAATCTTTTAATTGTATGAGTGAGTGGGCTTTCTATTGCTGTTAAACAAAATCTTAATAATTAATAACTATTTCTTTCGTTTTTTAAACTATTGTTTTTTAAATACCAGGAATAAAAATTATCAAAACTTTTATAATTTAAAAATTATCGCGACCTACTTTGTTTAAATTAGGTGATAGATCTGATAGTACTATAACATATAATAGAATATTATGAATTAATAAATATTTTAGTTTTTTCTTTATTTCTGTACGATTAATAGTTCTGAAAGTACGGCGGCTTAAAGATGACGCTCGAGCGTTTATAAGTCGAAATATGTTTAAATCTCGGATGGAGAGTGCGTGGATTCGTCTGCCTATACTCGTATTTCGAAAATGCAGCAACGTCAAGCGCGGTTAGTCTTCGAACGGGTGACCTAGTCCAGAGAAACACAGCGGTCCCTTGTAGGTATATTAAATTTAAGTAAGTAAAAAATCTTTACTTCGATAGAGAAGAGGTTTGGCAAAATTTCCAGGTTGGGGGGTAGCTCGTCTCCTGACGTCAGTGATAGGCCTCAGTAGCGGAAATAGGCCGACGTTAAATAAGTGAGACAAAAAAAAAGTTTAAATCTCAAATACAATCAAAGTCTTGAAATTATCTTTAAAACGTTTGTTGTCTATCCCTGCAACTTGGTAAATAATGACTTTTAGGGAAAAGCTTAAGGTTTTACTGCTGCTATTGGCCGTAGAATGAACATTAAGAAAGTCATGGTTTTTGTTAATATACAGAATTATTAACATGCGTTAATTTTTTGGTATGTTGAAAGCACTCGTTTTAGAAAATACTATATTTTAAATAAGAAAAACTTTCTTTGATTTTACTGGAAAATTTCTGTTCTCTGCAAATAATGGAAAAACTGTTTTATTAAGCGAAAATATGATAGAATACAAAAATAAATCTTATGAAGCTCATTTTTTTTGTTTAATGCAGCAGGCGCTCCATTATAGAGAGAGAGATGATGATGTTTCCAGTAAAATTACGAAATTGTTCTATAATTTAAAGTATAAAATGTTAAAGCTGTAGGAATATAAAGAAACACGTCTTAAAGATAATTTTAATTCCTTAATTTCTATCATACGTCAGACCGATTTTATTATTTTTGAAATATTTGAAATTTAATCTTTTATGATTTTCAAGTCTCTGCCAAAAGTCAGTTTATTCTCCTGAATGCAATATCTCTCGGGAATATTTGATTTCATATTTCTCTACTAAAGCAGAACATTTTTTTTATTGATCTGCTACCTGCATCAAACCATCGAAACATTATATTTCTGAGTAGATTATTATCTAAAGAAATTCTCTCTTCTTTTGGCTCGGTTTGGACTAACATTTATCGTATAAATAGTTAAATTCTTAAAGAAACCATCGATAATATTAATTTCACTAACAACGCAACGCTCATTAGTGAAGTTCACTTACCAGATGTGCTTAAGGTTGCCAAAGTTTTACTTGCCTCTTTTTAAAAAGACGATAATAATATTATCGATAACGGCTCGTTTCAATAATTCGAATTTTTTCCAAAATTTTTGAAATTATTCTCATAAAAACTTGTTAATTATCTCGAGACAATGATACCTTAAGCTGCAATTCATTTTTCGACTGTGTCTCTCCAAAGTTACTTGTGTAAAACTAAGCTCTTATAGCATAAGAGGATCTTTTCAATTTTCTCAACAATAAAGAGCAATGTGTTGCTATTGATAACTTAATTTCTGAACTATTAACAATAAGACACGGAATGCCTCAGGGTTTTGTATTGGGGCTCTAATTCTTTATTTTACAACTATATGATTTCTTTAATTCTGTGTCTACTAAAATGATTTGCCCATACCGATAACACCTCCATGCTTGATTTCAACTCTAATATTAGTAACTTAAATAGCAACAGTATTAATTCTACACATAATACACACAAGCGATTGGTACTCTTCAAACAATCTTAAGCTTAATGAAGACACTCAGAGACTTGTTTTTTCTATAAGCAACTTAGTAAAAAGTGACTACTAAAATTCTTGGTTTTGCGTCGTCTTAAGGTGCGTTTACAGGTACCGAACGAAGACGAATGAACATTGACAAATGGCCGAATTCGCATGCTCTAAACAAAGCACCGAAGGCGAGCAAAGGCGAATGCTCGCGTTCGCTGGGATTCGCGAGCGGAGCGGTACATCAAAGAGAATTCGTGCTCGCTGTGAACGAGTAATTGGACACATTCGTTGGAATTCACAGTTAAAAGCGAACATTCAGTGAATAAACTTATAGAAGCGTTAATAATACATAAAATGGAGTGGTCCAATGAAGACATATTAACCTTAATTAACCTATATCAACAAAGTCCTTGTTTATGGGACCCGAAGGACAATAATTATAAAGTAAGAACCAGAAAAAATGAGGCGTGGAGAGAAATAGGGGAAGAAATGAATGTAAGTGTATTGGAAATTAAGAAAAAAATTAAATAAAGTACTCATCCACCAACGCCTCTTCCTCCTGGGTTACTTTTTTAAAAGTTCATTAAGAACGATGAATGACGCACTTGTAATAATAATATTTTCGTCGTCGGACATTTCATAAAAATTAAACCACTGTGTCCACGAGCAATAGCGAACTTAAACAAATGCTAATGTTCTGCAGATGTAAACGTCCAAGCGAATTCTCGCCAAACAGTGGCGAATGTTTGTTCACTGTCGTTCGTTCGCCTTCGTTTGCAAGATACTCTCTAACAAACCATCAAGTATTATTTTAGCAATTTTATACATTATTAATTTTCTATGCTTTATTCCCACATTAATTTCGTAATTCTGCTATGGGGGTGGCCCATCACATACTGTAAACATTTTTCGCTACAAAAGATAGCAGTTAGTTTAATGAATAAAGCTGGTTGGAGAGAACACTGTCAACCAATTTTCAAGAAATTAGTTTTAATGTCAGTTTCCAGTTTGTGTATGTACACTACTTTACTTGAAATAAACAAAAATAAATTGATATTCTTAATACTCTGAAATCTCTTACTCGCTTGTGGTACAGTGAATGATATATCTTACTATTTTATATAGTTATGGCAAATCTAAACAAACTGTAATATTATTTCAACACTTTCCTCTTTCAGATTGGTATAAAAGATGTCTTTGAATACGATAAGGCTAACTTGCTAGGTATATTTGACCATTACCTATATTTGTCAAGATTGATACAAAAGGCTGAAATTGAAGTAAACGAAGAAGGAACAGTTGCTAGTGCTGCCTCTGGTAAGTTTGGCTAAAATACAGGGTTCTAAGCAACCACTTTGATATTGTTACTTATATACTTTTGTTTTAGGTGCGTTTCTGCAAAATAAATCACAACCACCAAAATTCAGAGCTAACAGACCATTCTTGTATTTCATTGTGGACAAACCAACAAGAAGTATTGTGTTTTCTGGTAAAGTTAGCAATCCAAATACACTAAACTAAAAAAAGAATATATAAGCGACTCACACAAATTTGTTCCTAAACTTGTAATTTCATATAATAAATGTGATTTGTCAAAATACTTCTTTTATTATCTAAATGGGATACAGCAGCATCAACAATTAAAACAAGTCGAGATTACTGTACACGGTACTCTACGTATGCCCGCGTACTCCTTATACCACAATCCACAGTCAGTACATATATACAGTATGGTGGAAATGTATGATGGAATAAATTCATTATTTCATAGGAATATGGTCGTTAAATTTTTTCTAGAACGTATATTATTTGTCTATCTGATCATATACTAATACTAATATTAATTAAATAAAATATACAGGCTAGCAATTTATTTCATATTATAACGGTAACCGTGAAAATAAACGTTCTTAATTTAAAGACAACCTGTATACATCAGAAATATGAAATGTGTATTGGTATAATGGTAAATGTGGTAAAAACTAACACGGAGAATAATAAAGTCTCTCTCAGCGTTTCTGTTGAAGCGAGGGACGAACAGTGTCGGATGAAGTCAAAACGAGTCGCACGGCTTTCCTAATTGAATGGGCACAAACGTTGGTTCATTATCAAGTTTAACCGCATGAAAGAATGAAAGAGATGAACGTATAATTGTAGAAGTTTTATGAGTGGAAAGTCGTAGGTTTAGAATAGCTTACCGCTTGATATGAGTGAGAACAAATCTTAAAGCAAGGCGTAACTCGAGTCGCACACACGTCATAAATGCTGAGACGGACTATAACATAAATAGCTTGATGAGGTTTTTGCTATATAGTAAAAATTCCTGTCTTCGGCGATATTTGGATGAAACACAATTATTTGTGTATATTATTCTAGTAAAATGAGGTTTATAGAAAGAGAGAATTGAAATTCTCATTGTGATTGGATGTGGAGAAAAATGCGAACGCAAGAATAAGTGTCCAAATCGAAGACAAATTTCTGAATCCGCGATGAGCAAAACACAGAAAAAGTTTAGAGTGGCTGGTAGTGTCAAAGATCTTCCTGAAAGTGGAAGAAAACAAACCTCTGAAGATAAAAAACTGGACGTTTTACTTACATTTAGGCGAATCCTCACATAAGCTCAAGGTTCTTTTTTAAGCGGTGCTCGGGGAATCTACAAAAAGTCACAGGCGTAGAGATTATTTACCAGTAACATACTGGTTAATTGTGATATTTTGTAGATTTCCCGAGCACGCCTTAAAAAAAACATGCATGTGGTAGGAAGTCCCAAAGAATTGAAGAAGGAAAAAAAATTAACTTAATTTTAATCTCTAACATTTCATATGGGGATTTAGAATATCAAGCCCTATTTTATGAACCTTTTGTTTTAATCCCGACATATTCGGACGTTCCTAGAATTAACTTGAATTTATTAAAAGATCTGGAATCAAAGTTCTCAAGTTATTTACAAATATATACGGTGCATCGAAGATTTCAGAAAACGTAGGATGTGTTGTCTATATTCCATCAAAAAAATTAGAACACAAAACGAAATTGACTGAAAATACATCTGTATTTGTTGGAGAAGCCATAGCGGTTCGTAAAGCCCTAGAATATAATCAAGAAAATCAAGTTAGGCATGCAACAATATATACAGACTCCTTAAGCGTTCTTGTAAGTATTAAAAGCGGGGCACTTAATTATCCGTACAAATCTTCTTCTATGTGAATTACATAAGAATAATTTTTTTGTTAATTTTGTTTGGGTTAAGGCCCATGTAGAAATCCTTCATAATGAATATGTGGACAACCTTGCCAAAGAAAGTGCCTCATCTAACATAAATTCCAACTTTAAAACATGCCTATCGGACGCTATAAATACATTCAGACACAAAGCATTTAAAAATTGATCAAGATCTTATGAAAACTATCAATTAGATAACCCTACGAGCCAGTACTCACAAGTCGTTAGTAATATTCCCAAATCACCATGGTTTAACTCCCCTAAGAAATTTATAACTACAATTTGCAGAATAAGGTTCGGTCAAGCTTGCTTTCCAAAACTCCTAAATAGAATTGGTGTATTTGATTCAGATATCTGTAGTACATGTGGTACAACGGGCGATCTGAACCATATTTTTTTTAGGTGTCAGAATCACCAAATGGCTATCGATGCACTGTTAAATAATTTTGTCGACATCAAAGTCCCTCTACTAACTAATGTTATACTCTGGCTAACGAATGTTAGGCGTTACGTCATCATACGTCACGTATAAGCATATGGTTCAAGGCGGCCGAGCATGAGAGACGCGTTTACAGTGCGCGTGCAATAAAGACAGCAGCAGATTGCAATGTCTGTGATACATTCAATGAGTGATGACGCAACGTCTAACATTCGTTAGCCAGAGTATACTCATCTATTGCCCTTAAAAAATATACAAGTCTACACCGTATTGGTTAATTTCATGAACACAATTAAATTGTTTCTATAACATCATTCTATATTAGGTTAGCTTCGTATTCGTTAATTGTCTTTGTCTTTCCTATTGTTATATATACCCCCTTTCCGTGGTCTACCTGTTTAATGGTATAGGTATCAAGAAATGTCCTGACAGACCCCTGGACGAGAAGAGAGTGGTCTCACAAACACGACTTTTTCTCTAGTTAACCGTTTGATCAGGCTCGTCGAGAGGTGTTTTTGAGGGGACCCGCCGGAGTTTGAGATGTATATGCAAATTTTGATTGCATTAACTAAAGAGAGGCATATTTTTAAATGGTTAGGGTGATGTAAATACAACGAGTACTGGCATTGTTTCTAACGAAATAAATAGTGTATTTTTAGGTAGTAAGGAATACCCCACCGCTCTGCAAAATTTCGACTGAGATAAATATTTAATCGTAAGGAATATCATCCCAGCTCTCAGAAATTTGTACCGAGATATACAGGGTATTCCAGAATTGAGTTTTAGGACGGAAACCTCAAACCTCTGATTCCCGAGTTCATATTGGGCCCATATTCAAATTTTCAAATTTTGATGGGAGCTGTACCTCTATAAGTACTCTGTGTAAACTTGATAACAACCAAATAACTTTTGTTTTCTTATTATTTTCATAATAATTAATATTTGACTGGCTGTAATTTTTTATTCACCCTGTAAACTTACGAAATACTTGAATAATTTTATAGAACATTGAAAGGGCTGCAAAAGGGTACTCTTTAAAGTTTTTGAAATATCAATCAGGATACAAGAAATTATCGTTTTTTCCCCTCTATTTGTATTTAACATTTATTTATTCAATTAAAGAAAATACATTAATAACAAATGCTACACATGTTTCAGTACACAAATCAGTACTTTTAAAATTTTGTGTAATATCAACGAAACATCTAGAATTATCGTTTTTTCTCTATAGATCATAGGTGTTTGTGAAACAGGAAACCTGTCGCGTTTGAGAAACAAAAGATATTTGGTTGTTATCAAGTTTACATAGAGTATTATCTTCGATATAACGGATATTATTGGAAATTTTTTTCTGCTTCACATTAAGAGGATGTACTTCCTAAGGGCTGCATTTTTGGACAAAGGTAAGTTGGGTTATATTGGTCCAATATGAACTCCGGAATCACAGGTTTTCGTCCGGGAACTCAATTCTGGGACACCCTGTATATTCTACTATGAGGAATGCCACCCCGCTCTTCGAAATTAAATTGAAAATTGGTGGGGGACGTAAATTACTACTCCCGGGTCCCGATTTTCTCTCGACGGCCCTGCGTTTGATAAACGATAATGGAGGCAGTTTTGCAACCGTATTTGATGAATAAACCGTTAATAGAAAATGTAATTCAATTGCTTTAATTACACCTGAAACTTTAGACATTATTTGAAAAGCTAATTGAAATGGGGCTTTTCTTACATAAAATAATACACACCGCCCATCCTATTAAAGACTGCCGCTTACGAAAATGGTACTTAAATTATTGTTATGTTTATCTCTTGTTATAATTTTTGATCCCACAGATTTTAAAGGGTGGTTTCCTAAGTGGTGGAAACACGGGACATTATGTTGTTACCTACATTCATTTTTCACTGTCGGTGAAGGTAAAAATGATTAGCAAATTTAAAATCTATGAAAAATTCCATAAATTTAATGATTGAATTTGAATAAGGGGGGAGTATATAATTTTACAGGAAGCACCCCGCACATTTTAAAATATATTTAGGATTTGTTAATTATTAAATATTATATATTGTTATTTTGGAATTCGACTTATGTGAAATTACATATCTATTAAAGTTTAATTTAAAAATCATTACACAACTGGGACATTTTAGGCACTTCTTGCAGGTTTTTTCTGGCGGCCATGCATTTTTAAATGGATATTAATCCAAGCAAACAAATAAATAATTTTAAATAGTCTTGTAATAATTATTGCAACAGAGAAGTTCCCATATGTAGTGCCTTTTATTATCTTACACAGTAATTGGATTAATTGATGAGGTCAGAGATCTTAGTTTATGAAACAGACTTGACGATGTCCAAAATACGCCCTACAAAGAACCAGGGAAATACAAAGTAATTAACGTAACTTGTAAATCTTCTATTAATATGTAGTTAGTGATAAACTATGATAAGACAAAAGAAAACAATTTCTGGGGTATTTATATTATAACATAAAGCCAGCTTGTTTTCACAGCATTATCTCCTTAACCTTTAACATAACTAATAAGAAAAGTCGCTCGTTTTATTCATAAGAAATTAAATTTTTATTCCTATGCACAAACTGTGTGATATGAAATTATCAGTTGTTAGTTCAATGCAGTTAAATATTCCCAATGAAGAGAAGTTACTAATAAGTACCTACTTTTATTATCTACATCGCTCATGACAGATCACTTAAATTCATTCCGCAATTTAGCCAGTTAACTTTTTATTACTGAAGTTCTAGCGGTGTTGTGTGGTGATTAAAGCATTGTTAGTGTAGTAATATGTGATTTTTGTTTTTTTTTCGGCCAAATACATTTAACATGGTAAGTACCCAATCTCTTTGTAGGCACTAGACAACAAATTTAATCTTCATAATCTCCCATTTTTAAAATTTCTCGTTTGTGCAATTTTATTGCGGTTATATACCTTATCGTGTCTATTTTTCTAAATTAGCAAATCGCTCTTGTCTTAACTTTTACAACTTGTTTGCTATACTACATTATTTCCACAATAGTCAAATATGTCTGGGTAAAATATTAACCCCATGCTAGCTGCACTAAAGAAATGTTTCCGTAGTAATCTGGACATTCCCTTCGTATTTGGTGACCAAGTTTTATATTGCTATCTTTGAGAAATTGTTCAGACCGTATTTGAAACTATTCTACAAAGGTAAACTATTTTGAAAAATTCTCCATATTTATTAAAACCCTTCGAATTGCTTTTAATAATGGTTGTTTCTCTAACTAGAAAGCTAACCAAACTATATCTCTCCAGTTTCGCTAAACAGGAAATAAGACAGCACTTAAGCAAGCTTCCTTGGGATTACTTCCACATAATAATTTCTAGGGAATTATAAGTATTTTAAATCGAAAATGTTTTTTAAACTGCAACTATCTAACATGGGTGTCACAGCGATTAGCAATAATTAAATACCTTTTCCATTATCTACAGATAAGTTAATGAATTGTATGACGACAATTAATGTTTTCATTTTTAAATATTTCAAATGACACGTTCAATCATTGTTCAACAAGTAATAATAATTGTTATTTACTAAATGAAAGATAAAATTTATTTATTTGTAATGAACGACTATTTGACGACGTAATTTCTTTTCTATTAAAAATCGTTATTAGATTTATCAGTTTTAAGTAACATTTCTGAAGAACTAAATAGTTTTGATTGGAAAAAGATGGTTTGTTATTTATTTAAGTTACACCGCATTCTAGATAAGTGACGTCTTGTTGCACTGCCGTAACCATGATCCACATAAAAATTAAATATTTGGTTAATTTAATAATAAAATAAGATTAGTTTAGTGACAGGTTGTTGTTTATATTTGAGTTTCCTATTTCATAACATACAAATAGCTACAAGTTGTTGGACGCGATCAGGGGCGGAAGTGATAAGGTTGTAAAGTCAAAACATCAGCAACTGTTGAGTGCACGTTTGATTTTAGTAGGATGAAACAAAATGCACCATAGTGCACATAAGTCACCATTTTGAAAACATGGCGGAAACGGAAATTGAATTTGTTCGATTCTATTCAAACTTGCTTCTAAAACAGGTTACGTTACCAATTTTTAACCGATAATTAAGGCATCTTTTTAGCCCCGACACATTATATTTCAGGGCAAATAGTATTCATCTAAAAAAGTAAAACAGTTTTTGACCAAAAGCATTTCGTATGGGGAAGATTCATCCCTTTGAAAGAATATTTACTCTTGGCTCTTTCAATGTATTAAAAGGGAAGTTTTCTAAAAACAATTAGATAATACAAAACTGTATTTTGCAAAAAAAAATCGTCTTACAAAGTTTTTCGAAGCTTTTCAAATAACGGAGATGTCTGGTTTAGTTTATTTCGCATTTTCGAGATTCTGGCATAACTATTAAAGTATGCCATGGACCTTAAATATCTTTGTCCACGACTATTAAATAATGTTATGTATGTGTTTCCTTAACGAAAATGCTATCCATTATTCCCTGCTGTGAATAATGGGGGCAGTCAGATCTTTACAAGAAATCACGTTAGTGACTTACTAAAAATTTAAAATGTCAAAATTGCAGCAACCAAAAGACAAGTGCTGTCTCTTTAAGTTTTCTAGGAAGCACTCAAATGGTACATGCCGAAGAGGTACTTTAATGAACGCTCAAAACCTACATCAGTTAGTTTTTTCAAAGCATCATCTGTTAGCAACACGCGACAATCTCCATCATTATTTTTTAGGTACAGAGCCAGCTGTACAGATTTCCTATGAACAAAATACATGAAAAACTTTGTGTAAGTGAATAAGTACTGCCACAGACCTATAGGGAGCCACTTTTCATGTAAGCAAATTTTGCCCGCGTCATGGAATTTTGATGTCACTTCCGCCAGTCTTCCGGTCACGATTTTTTGTGTTATCGAATACACGAATAAAACTTACGTCAAAATAAAGGTTTTGAGGCATAAAATGTGACTGTAGTGGGGTGCCAGGCTTAATTTGTCAGCAACCCTGATACACCCTCGGTTAAAGTCTTTTTCTGGGTGTTTCCTTAAGTCATCGAATACATGAATGATTTTTTTTTTCATGTTAAAGTACAAACCTTCTAGTTACTAAAAAAAAATGTGGTGACTTTTCTTATTTGCCCACATCCCCCCTTTTTGACGTCACTTCCGGTAAAAGCATATTTCTGATTTGGGGATCAAAACAATTAGTGTAAACCAACATGTCACAAAACTCAACTTACCTTTTTCTTGCAGACAATTTTCGATTCTAATTTTTTTAAAAACCTATCGCAATAATCGTCGTTTTCTGTAATGAAATGATATAATATAAAATATTGTTCAAACTAATCAATTGTTGATTTTTAGCTTGATCTATGATGGGAAATCAACTGATATGGATATTACTTCTGAGCACATTTCTTAAAATTTCATACAGTTACGACTGTACAACTGAGGTCCGATGTAAGGTTAGCACGGTTCGCAGATTGAAGACTGTCGATTGTTACAACAAAAATTTTAAATCTTTTCCAAAATGTATTCCAAGTAATGCTGAAGTAAGTATAATACTGATTTTTTTAAATATTAGTTAAAATTGATAATTAAAATTAATAACTATTTTAATTTTTTACAATGAGTTATAAGAGTTTAATGGTTATTACAAATCTAAATGGTGGTAGTAACTAAACGGAGCTGGATTTTTCTTATTGAAAAAATGACGAAAATCTGAGCTGTGCTCCAAAGTGCAGTAAAACTTTTTTATCAATATGTGGTCGCATTTCGTTCATTCACATAGTCTAAACAAGCGTACCTACTTCGTTTAGTCTTTATCACTTTACAGTAGTCGGAATGAACCATTTTATATATTGTTTCTTTGTAAGCCTTAAAAAAAATAAAAAAACTGATTCTTATAACCTCTTTAAACTATGTGTTGAAAACTATAGCAAAATTTCTAAAGTTCGTTAAATTCTTCTCTTCTCTTTCAGGTCTCAATATGATTTTGACAATTGTATTTCAAAATAACGTTTCAGATGCTTTAATAATAAAATAAATCGTTTTTACACATTTCCCAAAATTTGAAAATTCTCATTTATCTGGTGTTTTTACTTGTACCGAGAGTCTCTTCCTTATTAATGAGCTAAATACCTGACATCTTCACCCATTCAGTGTTCTCTTATTTAATATAATAATTTATATACAGGGTATTTGGTATAGCTGATTTGGCATCTATATTACCTATATGAAAGATGGTACGGTTTTTTATAATCCGGACTCTGTACTTATTTAAAATCAATTTTTCACCATTTATGTAAGTATTATGTATTTAGTATAACTTCTGATGATACTCTGTGTGATATTCGATGTTTCTGTTTCGTTGAAACTTATGTAGGGTATTCCAACAAAAATAATAAGGCTCTCATTTCAAAACTTGAAGTGTGTTTAATCGTACTATTTGAAGAGATACTATTTTACAGTTGCTTACAGTCCAAATCGATTTTTAACAATTTTAATTAAAACTAGAATTATAATTACATTCTTTTTGAAAATGAGTGTATTATCAGATGGATATGTTATATATATTTTGGTCATCAGGATCCAAATACGCAAGAATTTCCCATTTAAATATTTGTGCGTGTTCCCGTCTATTCCCTTTGTTATTTCTAGTACCCTCTGATTTGATTTTGTGTTAGATTGGGGTACAATAATAAATTTATCGTGACCGAATGGGCTTAGCCTAAAGCCAAAGAAATGGGGAAAAAAAGTTTGATATGCATGCAAACTCCATCGAAACAGGAAGCAGGTAATTTTGGCTTTTTACATTATATCATAATTGTAAATTTTCACTAAAGTGTAAAGTGAAAGTTACAAGGAGCTCCTCCGAGCTGTGTCACCAGGGGCGGTTCTAGGGCGGTGCGAGCGGGGTGAAGGCACCGGGCGCCGTCATAGGGGGGGGGGGCAAAAATGCAACGAGGGTCCGGATTCCACTCGAAGATAAATGTGTTATTCAATAATCTATTATACTCTAAGAAATGTCACCCATTGCTTTTTATGTAATTCTTAGGAATGTCCCCCCTGTTCTTCGAAATTTTTATGCCACTCCCCTCGCTCCTTGAAATTTGTACCGATGGAAAAAATATGCAATTGTTAGAAATGCTCCCCCCACTCTTCGAAATTCGATAAATATTCCATATTAAATAATAGCACCAGTGTTGAAAAATTACATTTCATATTTGGAGGACGGCGGCCCACAGTGAGATCTCGCACCACCTGTAAAACTTGCTAGAGCCGCTCCTGTGTGTCACACGGTATGTGATATCTGCCCATCTGTCTATGGCATCCAGTTTGACAATGAGTTTCTTTAGAAATGCTAAAGAGATGGTTTGAAATTTTGCAACAAAAAGAAATTTCGGATTTAACTGTAATATCTTTTATTGCCTCCTTCAGAATAACTAAAAAATATTATTTTGGGCATTTAGCAGACAACTTTTATACCTTCAATATCTAGTGCTTATTTGAAAAACAATAAATTACTTATTTATTATGTATATTATCGATCTAATTCTAACCACGCTGGGTGTACCAATAAAGCCAATCAATGATATTACTCTGAAATTATAATACATTTTTATCTGAAAGACAACACTGAGAAACCTCGCCTCTGCTAGGGTCTATCTGTGAGTCTTAAACATGGATCAGCATCTTCAGCTCTACCTAGAGAACAGTTAATTACATGGCAAAGAGACTTTGTATTTTTATTTTTTAATAATTCCTAACTTTTAAATGAAACAATGTTTTGTATATGATACCGTTTTCCACGTAACCAACGAGGGGCTAGAGATGCTGGTACATTTTTAAGACTCATGGTCTAGGAGGTAGCTACATATATGGGGCCTGGGATATAACATGTTGGCATTGCAGTTATGTTATAGCAAGTATTTTACCTTATGTGAGTCAGATATCCCAGGCCCCATATCTCCTAGACAAAACCCTCGTAGGAAGGGAGGTTTCTCAGTGTTGTCTATCAGAAAAAAAATATTATAATTTGAGAATGCTGCCATTGATTGATTTTACTGGTATACTAGACCAATACCACTATAGTTAGATGATAGGTCACAGTTCTATCAGTCAATGTCAAGAATTTGATGTCTAATTTTATAAAAACTTCATTTTTATGGAAAATTTCATTTGTCTCTTTAGAGTAGCTTCGTGTCTTTTTGAAGAGCCCCCGAATAAGGACCAAACGTATCAAAGGCTAAGCAATTGTTAATAAATTAAACACTGCTTTTAGATGAATCAATCAATATATTATAAATACTCTACATATGTTTCGGCTTATTAGGCCTTTATCAAGAGTATTACATAGTGAATACTAAAGTTTCTGACGTGCTTATTTAATTTATATCTAAAAGTATTTATGTCTTAATCTATTTATGACTTAAGCTATTTAAGATTTAATTTAACATCTTTAATTATTTGAACGTTTGGAGTGGACCTAAGCTGATTATATAAATCAAAGGATATTTCTTAACAATTGGTTTATTATAGGGGTGTTTAGGAAATTCTACTGGTCATTTGTGGTACAAGAGTTGTACTTGAAAGATTTTTTGATTTCTAGTTGTTCTAGCAGATCTAAACGTTTACCTTTTCTTTCTGAATGAAGTAAATTTATGTTATCAGTATCTATGAAATGGTTGTTTTCAATACAGTGTGTTGACATTCCTGTATTTTTATTGTTATTTAAGATTGATTTTTTGTGTTCTTTTACCCGGTTGACAACGCTTCTACCACTCTGACCGATATAGACAGCATCGCAATCCTTACAATTAATTTTATATACACCTGATTTATCAATTTTATTTAGTTTTTCTTTGCTATTAACCAAAATGTTTCCTATATTTGTTTTGTTCACACTTATTGTAGAGATACCCAAATTATTCAATTTTTTAGAAATTTTGTTACTATATTTCGGAACATAATTAATAAAACTATATTTTGTAGGTTTGTTAGGCACAGTGAAAAATTATTTTCGAAGCATTTTGCGTTGTTTGTTTTTGACCATGTTATCTATTAGTGACTCGTTGTGTCCGCTATTTCTTGCAATTTGTTTAATTATATTTAATTCTCTATCAAAATCACTTTGATCTAAAGGAAAATTCGTCAGTCTATGTATTAGACTATGAAAGGGTGAAATCTTAATTTGCCATGATTGCTGCGAATTATAATGTATTACTGTATCTGTAGTAGTAGGTTTGCGGTAGATGCTAAATTTCAACTGATTGTTATGTTTTTTGATATTCATATCTAGAAAGTTTAATTGACTATTTTGCTCCGATTCCATTGTAAACTGAATTTTACTATTAAAAGAATTTAAGAAATTAAGGTAATTACTTAGGTTTCTTTCTGTACCGGTCCATATACAAAAAATATCGTCTACATATCGAGTCCAATAAAACACATGTGTATTTAAACTGTTATTGCTATTGAAAATTAAATTTTCTAGGTTTGACATACATATTTCAGCTAACAAAGGAGAAATTGGTGAACCCATTGGTAGCCCGTCTTTTTGTCTAAAGAATTCACCATTAAACTGAAAATAGTTTTGTTCAATACAAACTCTCGAAAGATTTTTTAACTCTGTTTTTTCGGTTTCGCTGATATGCGAATTATCTATTAAATTATTTAATATTAATTTTAGTTCTGTGAGTGAATATTTAGATTTAAAATTTATTAATTTTGGTAAAATATAATTTAGTTTTTTACATAATTTATAAGATGGAGCATTGATGTAAGATACTATGGGGCGTATAGGGTTATCTACTTTGTGAATTTTTGGAATACCATAGAGAATGGGGGCCGAAGGGTTTATAACTTTCAATTTATACGCCTCATTACTTTGAATAACAGTATTACATTTCTTTAAGTTAGATACAATTTCGGACTGGAATTTATTGGTAGGGTTTTTATTGATTTTTTCAAAGTCTTCACTATTTAAGATTGTTTGCATTTTTGCATTATATTCTGATTTTGTTAAAATTGTTATGGTGTTACCCTTATCCGCTTTACAGAGAAACAAATCATAATTTACCAGTTTTTGTTTAATGCTGTTCAACAGGTTTATTTCTCCCTTGTTAGTGTTACATTTTGTCGAGGTAAATATATAAGTAACTTAACCAATGTTAGTTTTTCGGACCAAGAATTAAACCTCCTTCAAAAAGGTTTAAAATATTCTCCACATAATGTAAGTAAAAAAGATTTTGAACTTCTTGCCGTTAATACAGAGCTAGCTACATTCTCAGTGGAGGAAATCTCAGAATTGGAAAGACATAATCTAGCTAATATATTTATAAATTATGTAAACAACTAAATTATATTTTACCAAAATTAATAAATTTTAAATCTAAATATTCCATAAAAAATTCTTTTGAATTTACTGAAAACACAAAAAATTTAATAATACCAAATAACGCAAAATTATTCTCCTTTGACGTTAAAATTCTGTTCACCTCAGTTCCGCTCACAGAACTAAAATTAATATTAAATTATTTAATAGATAATTCACATATCAGCGAAACCGAAAAAACAGAGTTAAAAAATCTTTCGAGAGTTTGTATTGAACAAAACTATTTTCAGTTTAATGGTGAATTCTTTAGACAAAAAGACGGGCTACCAATGGGTTCACCAATTTCTCCTTTGTTAGCTGAAATATTTATGTCAAACCTAGAAAATTTAATTTTTAATAGCAATAACAGTTTAAATACACATGTGTTTTATTGGACTCGATATGTAGACGATATTTTTTGTATATGGACCGGTACAGAAAGAAACCTAAGTAACTACCTTAATTTCTTAAATTCTTTTAATAGTAAAATTCAGTTTACAATGGAATCGGAGCAAAATAGTCAATTAAACTTTCTAGATATGAATATCAAAAAACATAACAATCAGTTGAAATTTAGCATCTACCGCAAACCTACTACTACAGATACAGTAATACATTATAATTCGCAGCAATCATGGCAAATTAAGATTTCACCCTTTCATAGTCTAATACATAGACTGACGAATTTTCCTTTAGATCAAAGTGATTTTGATAGAGAATTAAATATAATTAAACAAATTGCAAGAAATAGCGGACACAACGAGTCACTAATAGATAACATGGTCAAAAACAAACAACGCAAAATGCTTCGAAAAGAATTTTTCACTGTGCCTAACAAACCTACAAAATATAGTTTTATTAATTATGTTCCGAAATATAGTAACAAAATTTCTAAAAAATTGAATAATTTGGGTATCTCTACAATAAGTGTGAACAAAACAAATATAGGAAACATTTTGGTTAATAACAAAGAAAAACTAAATAAATTGATAAATCAGGTGTATATAAAATTAATTGTAAGGATTGCGATGCTGTCTATATCGGTCAGAGTGGTAGAAGCGTTGTCAACCGGGTAAAAGAACACAAAAAATCAATCTTAAATAACAATAAAAATACAGGAATGTCAACACACTGTATTGAAAACAACCATTTTATAGATACTGATAACATAAATTTACTTCATTCAGAAAGAAAAGGTAAACGTTTAGATCTGCTAGAACAACTAGAAATCAAAAAATCTTTCAAGTACAACCCTTGTACCACAAATGACCAGCAGAATTTCCTAAACACCCCTATAATAAACCAATTGTTAAGAAATATCCTTTGATTTATATAATCAGCTTAGGTCCACTCCAAACATTCAAATAATTAAAGATGTTAAATTAAATCTTAAATAGCTTAAGTCATAAATAGATTAAGACATAAATACTTTTAGATATAAATTAAATAAGCACGTCAGAAACTTTAGTATTCACTATGTAATACTCTTGATAATGGCCTAATAAGCCGAAACATATGTAGAGTATTTATAATATATTGATTGATTCATCTAAAAGCAGTGTTTAATTTATTAACAATTATTTTCAAGATGTTTCACAAGGTACCTACCACAAGTTCAGTTCAGTGTATTAAAAAGGCTAAGCATTTCCAAAAGATGAAATGACGGCTAAAAAAATCCTTTTTGCGACAAAGCTGGTAAATTAATTCAGTATAGGACATTTCTGTTCTCTAGCACAACCAGATGTAGATCAGAGAAATAAAAAGCTTCATTTGGACATTTTAGTCCAGAAGCCAGCCGTATGTCTGTTGGAAAATCTATGTATAGGAGATTTCTCTTCTGGGATGCATTGCAGGGTAGTAGAGGATAATTTCTGGCTTTGTCACATATTCCTGAACCTGCCAGTTTATTTTTAAAATGGCCGCCAACTTATGAGATGTTCATAACTGTTACGTTCCGAGAAACCTGGATATTTTTTCAGAAATTGTTGACTATTGTTGACACAAAAGTGTTTAAAACTCTCTACCTAAATTTTCTTATTACAAATATTTGCCTAAAGTTAACTGTTTTTATAAAAAATGTCAACAACCTGAAAACGCGTGGTTAATTAAATAATTTCTAATGCATTATAACAAAATTAACAAATTTTATTCAACCTGTCATGTTTTCTTTAAAAAAAATAAACATTTATATACATAGCTAAATAAATAAATAAATAATAAACTTTCATGAATAAATAAGTAAACAAAATAAATGAGAAAGTGGATACAAACATGGAAAAAATAAATCATATATAGGAGTAGGTACGTTTAAAATTAAAACTGTAAATATTATTATTTCAGTTCAAAGGATTTTGACATTCATCACTTTTCCACGCGGAATTTTGAACATGAAATTATTCCTGCTCAACATTTACATACAGTCTCTCGCACATTTCTTGTATTTGCATGGCACCGGAAAATCTGAAGGAATACTTTCTTCGTTGATGTTAGGTAGCCAGCCATCATCTTGCTCTATAAAGCCGTATCCAGATGGATTTAGGAGTAATGAATCTTCAAGCTTGTATGTGGTACTAGCGGTAGCTCTGAAAATAAGCGAGTCTTATATCAAAATGAACGGAAGATGATGATGGAAGCTTTGTGCAATCAAGGCGCTTCATTCGATGGTATTGTTTTAATCGTCACTCGTTCAATGACACTCAGTTTAGTTTTATGAAATCCGCAAGGTATGACTCAGCGGCGGGCATCATGGTGCTATCTATTTCAGTCTTCCCAAAATTTTCCAAGAGAAGGGGTGACTCTTTAGCATGTTTCAGAGCAGCATGCTTTGTAGATAACTTGCTTGTCGTGTCACACCCAGACAAAGCATGAACAGTATAGGTAAAATTTGAATAATTTGCGTAATTTAAACGTTCAGCAAGCTTGTGAATTGGAACATATTGGGACTTATTCCTTTCTCTAGGATAAGAAAACATTATTTCTTCTCCAAAATGCTAAATTTTTAAAGCCTTGAGCTGCTTGCTTAAATATTCAGTAGGGTGACATTCTTCATTCATAAAAGAGCACAGTTCAGATAGTTCATATCCTTTGGAAGGAAATGTAACCCTTTGAAAAAACTTTTGAAAAGCAGCTGCAATAATAGGGCTCTCATCTTTAGACTGATTTTGTCCTATAAATCGTCTGTGTTTAATCATTCATACGCTGAGAATGATATATTGTCACTAGCAAAAACACAGTTTTCATCTGTTAAAGTTCTAGTGAATACATCCTCTTGGAAATACCGAGATGCAGATGAAAATTTGCTAGCTCTGTCATTTTCGCAAATTCTATAAAGTTTCGTATCACCTTTATTAGACTTATCGCATATAATGCATCTGTCACTAGCAGAGCTGCCTTCCTTCCTACTACGTAAAACTCGGATTTTGTTTGCTTTTCAACATCAAAAACTCCAGCGCCCACATTTTATGATGATTCTGAGGCGCGACTTCCCTTCAGCACGTATGGCCTGTAACAGTCCGTATGGTAAAATATATTATCGACGTTTTCCAAAAGATTATCGTGGCATTTTTCAGAAGCCGAAATTAACTTATCACGACCATTGTTTGTACCATATAGTCGCTTTCCAAGAAAATGGCGTTTGCACAAAGTACATATAGAGGCTCTCCCTCAGAATCCGCGTTCGTCTTCTTGTTAGCCGGAGACTGCAACACCTGTGTTCCTTCCATTACATTTACTCTCAAAATCCTTACTTATACCGCGTACGCGTAATTATCTGAAAACAGTAGACATTCTGTTTCATACTGTGTTAGATTTCATTATTTACATTACTGATTTCAATCCGCTAAACGTAATTTTGTTTAAAAAAGTCCGTATTGATGAAAACGATTGACTTTAGGAAAATAATGTTAAAAGAAAATTAGGTCTAATCGTCACAGAAATGTTTTTTCTGCAAAATTTATTTTCCTAAACCCAAACAAACGTTTACAAGATAAAGCGTAGTTTCTGAGGAAGTTATCGTAACGGACGTATTATAGATTGGCGTCCATTTTGAAAATAAACTGACAGGTTCAAGAACATGTGTCAGAAAGTATTATCTACTACCCTACAATACATCCCAGAAGAGAAATCCCTTATACGCCGATTTTCCAACAGACATACGGCTTGCTCCTAGACTATTTTAAGTAGATTTTAATTTATTATTGAAAATAGATAGGCTTTTGTTCTCATTTTAGTCAAATTCTCCATGATCGTAAGGGTCTATGTGGATGCTACTGTTACCATGAGAATTGCCAAATAAGAAATACATAAATTCATTTTAGAATGTAAAGATTGAAAATTAATATTTTTATAGATAGTCTTTCTGTTTATTTTTCATAGATTTCTTCGGCTTTTCCAAATCCTATAAAGAATATGTTTCAATGTTTGATTACAACTATATACAAACAAAAAATTATTCACTTTAAAGTATACCTACCAATAGCATAGGTACATAAGTAATTTATTGTTTTCGTATTAAATATTAAATATTGTGTGTATGCAAATTATCTGCTAAATGCCTTAACTAATATTTTTCAAAAATAAATTTTACTTTACGATATTAGTAGCCAAAATAAAAATATTTCATAGTTTTTGGTGGAAAATGGAGTTTTCTATAACTTAACTATCTACGTCCATTTATTTCATAGCTTTATGCAATACATCATTTTCTAAATTTTTAATGTTTTCTTTATATCAGTCCTGCTTTATTAATTTAATCAGTTTGTTTCATTCTGTTTCGTGGTATCTACTTTATACTGCCAAAATTTAAATATGTATGTAGGTACCAAGTTTTAAATACTTTTTTATTTTTCTGTATATCAGCCTTACTTTTTTAATTATTATTTTTTATTCAGTTTGTTCCATTCTATTTCCTGGTATCTACTTTTTTCAGGCAAGATTTAAGTATTAATTATACCAAAGTTTCAAGAAAGATGCAGCTATTTTTTCACAACTTAATCGAATTCCTCAGATTTACTGACCGTACAATCAGAAGCCTAAAAATTAAAAGTAATTAGAATTGTGTTCATTTAGAATGGGCCTACCTACAACACTTTTAATAAATGACCATTTCCGCTTTCCGGTCAAACCTTTTATCAGTGGCGTTTAATTCCGAAATGCGGGTAGATTTTCTTAATTTAAATATCTCCATTATTCAGCGTAATGATCAAGTAGAAAATGTAATGAATACTATTAATATACAAATTTAAAGCAATAATCTACTAAAATTTAAATAAATAGAAAATATCAAAATTTGTTTTGACTTTTTAACTATTTTTATCATTTATTTTCAGTGGCAGCGTGTCTTAAAAAAATTAATTGCTGTGTAGAAGAAATGAGAATTTGTGATTATGATCACACACAAAATATTGTCATTTTTTTTTCTTGAACTAGGTTTAGAATGTCAAGAAGCGTCGAGATTTTAAATTTGAGCGAAAAAAAAATTTTCTGTCTGTCGGTCTGTCTGTAACTTTTTTTTGTCCGCACACTTTCTCCGGAACGGTTTAAGATATTGACTTGAAATTTTGTATATGTATAAACTACAACGAGATCTGGAACTGGATTGTTTTTTTAAGATATCCGGTGAAGGGTTGGGGGGTAAATAGGGGTAAAAATGGGGAACTATGTAAAGTAAGCTGGTAAGAGTACAGAAACTTGAAATTTGGTGTATGTACTACAAGTCAAGGCCTCAGATTTTTTTATAATATATTTCAACCCCTCACCACCCCTACTCTATTATTAAATGGGTTGATAAAATAAAATTGAGATACTCATTTGAAATTTGGTACACGTATGTATTATAATGACATCTGGAACTGAATTATATTTTGAGATCATTCCGTTGAAGGGTTGGGGGTTAAATAGGGGTGAATAGGGGAAAATAAGTAAAGCAAGCTGGTACGAATACAGTAACTTGAAATTCGGCGTATATACTAGAAACAAAAGCCTACAATTTTTTATAATATTTTCAACCCCCCACCACCCCTACTCTTTATAATGAAGTAGGGATTGATAAAATAAAATTGAGATATTCATTTGAAATTTGGTACGCGTATGTACTATAACGACATCTGGAACTGGATTATATTTTGAGATGATTCCGTTGAAGGGATGGGGGTTAAATAGGGGTAACTAGAGGAATATAAGTAAAGCAAGTTGGTAAGAGTACAGAAACTTGAAATTCGATGTAGGTACTTGAAGCTGAAAATTCAATTTTTTTTATAATATTTTTCAACCCCCACCAGCCGTACTCCATTGTTAAAGGGGTTGATAAAATAAAATTGAGATGTTCATTTGAAATTTGGTACACGTATGTATTATAACGACATTTGGAACTAGATTATATTTTGAGATGATTCCGTTGAAGGGGGTTAAATAGGGGTAAATAGGGGAAAATAAGTAAAGCGAGTTGGTAAGAGTACAAAAACTTGAAATTCGGTGTATATACTAGAAGCCAAGGTCTCAGATTATTTATAATATTTTTCAACCCCCACCACCCATACTCCATTATTAAAAGGGTTGCTAAAATAAAATTGAAATATTCACTTGAAATTTGGTACACGTATGTATTATAACAACATTTGGAACTAGATCATATTTTGGGAAGATTGGGGGTTAAATAGAGGAAAATAAGTAAGGCAAGCTGGTATGAGTACAGAAACTTGAAATTCGGTGCATGTACTAGAAGTCAAGGCCGCATAATATTTTTCAACCCACCACCAAGGGGTTGATAAAATAAAATTAAAATATTCACTTGAAATTTGGTACACGTATGTATTATAACGACATCTGGAACTAGATTATATTTTGAGACGATTCCGTTGAGGGGTTGGGGGTTAAATAGTGGTAGATAGGGGGAAAATAAGCAAAGCAAGCTGGTAGGAGTATAGAAATTTGGGATTTGGTGTCTATATTACAAGCGACGGCCTCAGGTTTTTCTATAATATTTTCCATCCCCCCCACCCCCCCATTAAAGGAATTGATAAAATCAAATTTAGATTTTCACTCGTACAACGATATCTTAAACTAGATTATATTTTGACATGATTGCGTTAAAGGAGTGGGGTAATTGGTGGTAAATAGGGAAAAATAAGTAAAGCAAGCTGGTAAGAGTACAGAAACTTGAAATTCGGTGTATGTCCTAGAAGCCAAGGCCTCAGATTTTTTAGCAATATTTTTCAATCCCCACCCCCTTAGTCCATTATTAAAGGGGTTTATAAAATGAAATTGAAATATTCACTTGAAATTTGGGACACGCATGTATTATCACAACATCTGGAACTAGACAATATTTTGAGATGATTCCGTTGAAAGGTTGAGGGTTAAATAGGAGTAAATAGGGGAAAATAAGTAAATCAAGCTGGTAAGAGTATAGAAATGTGAGATTTGGTGTATATACTAGAAACCAATTCCTCAGATTTCTTTCTAGTATTTTTCAAACACCACCATCTCAGCTCCATTATTAATGGGTTTGATAACATAAAATTGAGATATTTCCTTGAAAGTTAGTACACGTATGTATTGTAATGGCATCTGATTGAGATGATTCCATTGAAGGGGTGGGGCGTCGTAGATTGTGAATAGGGGAAAATAATTAGGGTAAACTAAAAACTTAATTTTTAACGTATATGGTAGAAACAAACGCCTCAAACTTTTCTGACATCTGCGCCAAATATTATTAAAATTTCCACATACTAGAGTGCAAATTAGTAAAGATGCAGGGGCGGCTTTAGGGGGTGGCGAACAGGGTAACCGCCCGGGGCCTCGCTCTTGCAGGGGCCTCGCGCACTCGAGTAACAACAACGCATCATTTCTGAATCCCTGATTCTTTTAAGACATTAATGCAAATTAGCTTATCATGAATAATAATTTCCTATCGTTGTGTTTATTAATTTTTGTTAATTTCCGATAAACAATTTTAAAACTCTAAATTTATTTATTTGTAACTTTGCATTTCTCGTCAAGCATAATCATTAAAACTAATTCCACAAAGACAAGGGCCTCGCAAAGATCTACCCGCCCGGAGCCTCGCAATGGCTAAGGCCGCCCCTGTCAAGATGTTTCCTTTAAAGTGACTTGGATGAAAAACCTGGATGTGGAAGTAGTGATTCCTTAGGCAGCGGTTTTAATTATAAAATGATATCTTTTTAACATAATTTTTTTTTCTTGAAAATGGCTCCAAAACAGGAATTCAAATGTCGAGACTTTACCAATTTCAAATGCAGTTCATCACAAGAAAAAGTTTAAGGGAAAAAGTGAAAAAAGTCATCCTAAAATTGGTCCGATTTCATGGTTTCAATCTGTCTGCTACCGAACCGTGGTCCATTTCTGCCTATTTCTTAGAGACAACTGTTTAAGAGGTTTTCTCTATATGTGTCGTTTCAGCCTACAACTTGTTAATCATTTAAAAATAAATTATCGACAAATTTAACATTAATCAATATTAACAAAACAGGTTGGTGGTCCTTCTTAATTTTTCGGTTACAAGAAATAAGATCTTGATTTGAAATATTGTTCATGCAAATTATGTTAATGCCAGAACACATATCACTATAAGACCGGACAAGTACCTTTCTTTGGCGCCCCTAATTACTAATTAAGTAAAAAAATACACGTAGCTTATAAGCTGTTTATGTTTACCATATACAGGGTGTCTCGCTTAAATGTGGAACAAGCTTGTAACTCTTTTGTTTACTGACCGATTTGAATTTTTTTTTTTAGTAATGTAGTGCTACATAAACTGTATTGTTGAATAACACAAATGATTTCTGCAACGCAAAACGTGGCCTACTGCGAGATATTTTCAAGGTCAAAAATCGGCCATTCATATTAGCGATTTTTTTTTCAAAAAACTGATTGCATATTCTTTCTCACCGTCCCTCTTAACCGTGTTCTTCAAAGTTTCATATAAATCGATTGTTGCTTTTGGACTTTATTAATTTTTTTAAGAATAAAAATGATTAATCAAATAAAACCTAAATAACTAATTTCTAATACCATTTTATTTTCTTCCATAATGAATGTAAACAAAAAATAAGTAATATTACATCAAAAACACCTGAATGTGAATATAGAAACTAGCACAACAAATTATACATTTTAAATCGAACAAAATTTAAAAATTTACAGGAGTAATATTTCAGCTTTACGTACGAATATAACACAATTTAACTTAAATATTTGAATAATCTAAATTATGGTTCCTTCTATTAAGTCCCCATTGGTAAAAATACATTTTTCTACTCCTCTTCTGTTATTAATAACAACTTTTCGCAGTTGCTGTCGAGTAATAGCACGACAAGCAGCGGCAATTCCGTTTATTAATTCGTCTACGGTAGCTGGGCGGTCCTTGTATACTTTTTCTTGTAACATACCCCATAAAAAATAATCTAAAGGGGTCAAATCTGGAGATCGAGGTGGCCACCCGATGATAAGGCTGTTATGCCCGATCCATTTGTTGGGAAAATTCTGGTTTAGCCAGTTTCTCACAACTAAAGAATAATGTATGGAGGCTCCATCTAACTGGAAATATAAA
Organism: Stenurella melanura; assembly: GCA_963583905.1. Classification (NCBI taxonomy): domain Eukaryota; kingdom Metazoa; phylum Arthropoda; class Insecta; order Coleoptera; family Cerambycidae; genus Stenurella; species Stenurella melanura. Next base: position 25,671,882 of record OY757318.1, on the reverse strand, counting down.
TCATTCCTTTGCTGAATGGGCGTATCATGTAATGCTTCCCACAAATCATTTTGGAGGAATTATAAAAATGAATTTCCATTTAAATTTTCTCGAAAATAATATGGTCCAATTAATGTTTTGTTTAGAATCCCACACCAAACATTAATTTTGTGCGAGTACTGTCTTCTACAGTTGATAGTCCAATGTGGATTTTCATTATCCTCAACCCAAAATCGAGAATTATTTGCGCAAACTGTCCCATTTGTATTATATGTAGCTTCGTCTGTAAACAAAATATTATTTATAAAATCATTTAGGAAGTTTCCTTGAAGCCACAAACAATACGTCTTTGGAGACCTCCTTCTAACGTATGTAGAAGTTTGGGTTTGAAAGGTACCATTTTATGCTTTTTGAGATATCTTTAAATTTTACTTTTATCAGTATTTAAATACATACTTGCTTTTCTGATACTTGTTTGAGGATTTTCACGGAAATGTAATAAAATTATATCATAGCCATTATTTCTTATCCTGTTTCCGTTTTCTTTCCGTCGTGCTCCTGACCCCGTTTCTTCAAAGAGTCTATTAATTCCACACACTGTTGAGTGGCTTATATTACGTCCAGGAATAAAATTTTTAAATTCTTGTGCAACTTGCCGTATTGTACGTTCATCATTTCCCATAAGTTTAATTATTGAGACCTTTTCCGCTACAGTCAATTGTTGTTCAGCCATTTTACATTTTAAAAGCGTTAATAACACTAGTTATACTGAATAACAGACATACGTGTAAAATGTTTGATATCACTCTAATAATTTGGCGCTTCAATTGTTTTCAAGGTTTACTAAACATTTTGAAAAGTTTTATAACTTGGACGCCTACTGAAATATTGGTAGCAAACAATTATTGTACTTAAGAGACAAAAATAAAAATAATTATGTTCTATTAAAGTGGTAAAATGGTATTAGAAATTAATTATTTAGGTTTTATTTAATTAATAACACAGACATATAAAAAGAAAGGGATCTGTTACCGGGACCCGACATAGTAATCTCTATGTACTTCGACGTGCGGAACATGAATCCCATGTCCGTTTCACTCCATCACCCACCAATTTTTTTAATAATAAATTTTTGTAATCAAGATAGATTATTCATTATTGTCGTGCTATTACTCGACAGCAACTACGAAAAGTTATTATTAATAACAGAAGAAGAGTAGAAAAGTGTATTTTTGCCAATGGGGACTTAATAGAAGGAACTACAATTTAGATTATTTAAATATTTCAGTTGAATTCTGTTATATTCCTACTTAAAACTGAAATATTACTCCTGTTAATTTTTTTATTTTATTGCTCGATTTAAAATGTATAATTCGTTGTGGTAGTTAGTTTCTATATTCATATTCAGGTGTTTTTGATGTAATATTACTTATTTTTTGTTTATATTCATTATGAAAAAAATAAAATGTTATTAGAAATTAATTATTTAGGTTTTATTTAATTAATAATTTTTATTCGTAAAAAAATTAATAAAGTCCAAAAGCAACAATCGATTTATATGAAACTTTGAAGAACAGAGTTTAAAGGGGCGGTGAAAAAGAATATGTAATCAGATTTTTGAAAAAAAAATCGCTAATATGAATGACTGATTTTTTTTTTTTTTGTAGGGTTTTTTCTGTAGGGTTTTACTAACAAGGTTAATTGTGTACAATATCTGATATCAAGTGTTCATACTGTTCATAGAGCAAATAAATTTCTAGCTCTTCATTTTATTGATCTTTGTGGCAGTATCTTTACCAAAAGCAGCAATCCTATTGTCATTGGAAGCCTCATGTAGAGCATCATATATTTGTCCAATTTGATAACGAAATGTAGTGACTGCGTTAATTAATACGGCTCTCGCAATGGGTTTGGCTCAAAGGTTTAAGGGTTATCAGCTTGATATGAGTAGGATGGTAATAATGTTTATGTAGATTTTAAAACATTTTGTGGCGATCTGGTAATTGCTAATATCTTGACACGCGAATTAATAGTACCTAATTATTGATGTGGTTATTGATTATTATTATTTGTAAATGAGTGTTCTGTCCAGATTGGTATTTTTAAATACGTTAATTTTTGTCGTGTGGTGCCCCTTGCACTAAGCACCCCGGATGTGTACTTGTATCTATCTATAGAACAGTACAAATATTGGTGATTCAAAAGAACAACGAAGCAACTATATGTAGTTACTTCGTTATTCTTCAAGCCTTGTCCAGTGTAGTGTAACTCTACCGGCTACACAACACTGACCAGAAGAATCTAGTCTAAACATTTAATGTCTGCAGCTTTGAAGCCCTTTATTATGATGTTGTCGCCCTTTTATGAACAGTGTTTATAATAATATCTTTTTTTTCAGGTGGTTGAGCTTTCATTCAATAGAATACGAAAAGTTACAAAATCTGACTTAAGCCGCTTTGGGTATTTAACAATACTGTACTTAACTGACAATTTACTTTCTAATTTGGACGATGAAACATTTAGGGATTTAGATAGCTTAACAATTTTAGATTTATCATTGAACGCCATTACGAAAGTACCTCCATCACTGTTCCAGCTGCCTTCCTTAAACAAACTTTATCTAAGTCAAAATTTGAATATTAATATCATTGATGCTGTTGAAGAAGCAAAGCCAATTACTAGCCCTCTGACGCTCCTCGACATAAGTCTTACGACTGATGAAGACAATATTCAAGATTTTCCAGACTTTGGAGCTATGCCCATGTTGTTGACGCTGAATATTACTGGTAACCAATATATGACATTAGCCCCCAAGCATTTTGCAGGACTGTGCAATTTACAAATTTTAATCAACGATAACGTGACTACTGATTATAATGAGCTTTGTGACTGTTGGACCATTAATAACTGGCTAACAGAAAGGAACGTTCGATTTACACCATTTCGCTGTTCGGTTGAGGAAATCAGTAAGTTATGTACATTATACATATACTCTCTAACTTTAAATTGCAAACTCTGAAGTACATAGAAAAAAGAACATCTTTTCCTACTCAAAAGATGTTATTGACGAAACAGATGTGAGTGGCGAAATTTTTACAATTTTAAAGCAAATTAACACAATTTATGCATCAGTACAGCAGTAATAAACACTGAAATGTCCCTGTTTTATGCAGGAATTAAGTAATGTGGAGATATGGTACTAAAATTTAGAGTAATTATAAAATATCACTGCCATTATGGTACAGTTATTGTATCAATACATTTTGTCGTTATCATAACAAAGAATAAAATAATCTTTTAATTTTTTTTTGCATTCAAAATGTAAATAAATGTATAATAATATTTAACAATTTTTTCAGCTTGTTTAGACGTGGATATGAATAAAGACGACAAAATAAATTACAATCAGTGTCTAGAAATATACGGCCAGGTAATAATGTGGAATCGTATATGGAAAATAGGTATTGGAGTGGGAATCGGAGTAACAATATTAATAATCCTAGCCTGCGTGTATTTCTTTAAGATAAGAAAGAATAAGCGTCGCACAAATAAAGGCGAGAAGCAAAAGAAAGAAAGTACCCCGATCCCAGCTGACGGAATGCTGCTGTTGAATAACCAAACGAAGACTTTCCCAATTTAAATTTGAAAAGTGTGATATTTTTTAATTTTACTTTTATGGAAATAGTAGTAATTGTTCGGGGGAGACTGCTAGGCCTGACAAGTAGACCTGTGTATGTATAGGTACGTGTTGTGTGAATGAATTTGTAAAATATCAGACCTTAGTCTTTTAAGTTTTCCACCCACAGGTTTTTTTCTGCTACCCTCCAAATTTACTCCCGATCTAGAGGCTCGGCCTAGTAATTCCACCTAGAGAAACTAACAGAAAATCAAGTTTAATGTCTAAGCACACATATGTAGATGTATCTATACAGTATGGAGAAAGAAGAAACCAGTTAGACGTATAGGGAAATCCTGTACACTTAAGTACACGTGCAATATAGGTCACGATAGCGCGTGATATAAATATGTGATGGGGCATACCAGCTAGCTGCTGGCCGATGTGCTGACTTCATTTAGTCAGCAATTCGTTGAGGAGCGTGAGGAGTAGTCGACTGAACTTCAAAGAATTTACGAATTGCAAAATGCTAAAAACTCATACAATAAATTAAAATGCCAATCAAAAGCAATAGAAGTAACGTCGACAATCGATACAGCGTGGGAGCCTAAAATCACTCCCACCATAGAAGGCTTTGGACGGCGCTATTCTGATCCATTGCATATGTCATAAGCTCATAAGTGTATAGGATTTCCCTATACATCTAGCTGGCTTTCCAATAGTGTATGTGCATCATGTGTCTTGTTTTTTAGTCTGGCTTCTCTTTTCTACCCCCCGTCCGTGCCCCCTCCTGTAGTTAGGCTATCACCGACACAGGTCTCTGTTCATTGGAGCACTCAAGCTCCCTCACTACAAGATGAAGAATGAAGATCTGTAAAGGGGGTTACTATCACTATGAAGATGTAAAGTTTTGTAATATAGTAGGTAACTTACGGATATCCAAATTAATTTTTGATGCTTAGCGAACGTTTGTTTTTAATAGTCATAAAAACATAAATATGATTACCGTGTATCAAAGATAAAATGAGTGACAGATAAGAAATTGAATATTTGTTGTTTAATATTAATAATTGACCTAATATTTTTAGGATTTATTGTGATATACTTATATGTGTTTTAGTTTTTTATTTAATAATGTAAATTTTATTTTATATGTTTCGAATGTTTTTTTATAAACTGAATGCAATAGATTTAATACAACAATACACTAGCATTTTATTTCGTATTATCACACACAATCATACATTAATATATAATTTAATAGAATTATTGTTTTCTTGTACAATTATTTCACTTAAGGTGGCCATTCCCTAGAAAGAGACATCCGATAGAGAGATATGTATTATTTTTGGCCATAACTTTTTTTTCTTTTACGTATATTTAAAAATACTATCAGCGTTCTTAAGTAGAACCATAACAAGACTATTGCTATGAATTTCCACTCAATAATTTCAGTGGTTTGCAAAATAGCTAGATTTAGAACTACGAAATGGGAAGATTAACATAATCTTTAAATTTAAATCTAGGTATTTTGCAAACAACTGAAATTATTGAGTGAAAATTCATAGTAATAGTCTTGTTATGGTTTTACTTAGGTACTCTTATAGTGTTTTTAAATATACGTAGGTACTAAGAAAAAAAAGTTATGGCCAAAAATAATAAATATTTCCCTATCGGATATCTCTCTCTAGGGAATGGTCACCTTAATAGCTTATCCCATCAGGGTCATGTATGCGAAAAAAGATAGACGAATAATATAAACAAATATACAGGGTGTTTCGTGAGTGACTGGCTAGTGAAGAGTACAGTACCCTGAAACAATTTCAAAATAACCTTTATTATATCCCTAGTAGTCCAGAAAAATCGACATCCAATAAGGAAGAAATTTGCAACAGACTAAATTTTTGCATGCATCGTAGTATTGGGGTTTCTAATAATGTGTAAGAGTTCCACATGTGACTGCCGCATGCCGTTAGGTCAGTTACGCGGGGTAAAATGGTTTAGAAAACCGTATATTGCCAATATCTCGAAAACAGTAAACTTTTGGAAAAAAAAATATTTACTGCTAATTTCTAGCTCAGATAATTTGCTGCAAAAACGAATAATAAAGTATTTTTTGTAGGAAAAACTTCACGAAATATAGCGCTCCTAACAATCAGGGGCGTAGACTAGTAACTATAATAATTCTTGGTGTTAAGATAGAATTAATGGTAATTAATTATTATTTCATTGATAAATTCATACAAAAAATTATGTATTTATTTATTTAATCAATTATTGTAATTTTCATTTTCTGAGTCTGATTTTTAAGTCTCCAAACATTGAACGTTAATAATATCCGGTGCATAGTTGTCTCCACATATTTAATGAAAATAAAAAAGACTATAAAAACAGGCCATTAACATATCAAAGTCGGTAATTTTACGGTCCTACAGAGCCGTGCCTCAAATTTTTTAGTATTAGAATAAACAAAATAAATACTAGAGAATTAAAACTAGTATTTTCGGCAGAAATTTAATGACGTCTCTAGTAATTTAAAAAATCTTACTCTGTTTTGCGTCAGGATAGGATATCTTACGCATTGGTGGACGTATTAGGTACCCGCCCTTCGCGATATTGATGGATAAATTCAAAGTACGGCTCTGCTTATCTCTTCCCTGGGTATGACGTTCTAGTTAGGGGTGACTTGCGCAGCTATTATTTCAGGAGTTAAGAAATTTTAATTAAAAAATGTTTGTTTTCGATTATTTCTTTTTTAATTATGTCAGAACATACTATACATGAGAACAATGCTATTCTATGTATTAAGTAATACATTATATTTATGATTTGCCATTTCCTACCAAATTTGAACATGCCCCGCTCTCCCATCTTTACGCAAGCGGCACAGCTTTGAGGTTTTTTATGTGCAGTAAATAGGTTTATGGAGACAACTATAACTGTATTCGATCATGATTCACATTGGCTGCAAACTACAGAGCAGTTTAATCCTGCTTTCCTACATCTACAGTTAGTGAATTTAAATCTCTAGTGAGATTATTCCCTATATTCAGTACCATACAACATATGCTTATATTGTTACGCATTTGCGCCCCTTAGGTACTGATAGCATGAGTAGCAGGAATGATAAGCAGCTGCATTCATTACTAGCATATGTCTCATTCGCTTCACATAAACTTGTAATGTCTGTCTCTGAGATACTAGTAGTACGACTTTACTAGAAGTTGGAAACTGGTAGAAGATCGATCGAGACTGCTACATTGTTCTGGGTACCGCTCGAGAAGGTTATGGACCTTGCTAGAATTTTCCAGATGCATTTTGTGGGGTATATAAGGCGAAGATTCACGGCGGGAAGGTAGTTTTTAAATGAATTGAGTTTAGATAAATCCGAAGGGATACAAAGTCAACAGTATACAGTGAAAATATCAAGTCCCTAATCAACATTATTTAAAATTACGTTAGTTAGTAAACGTGTTTTAAATAATAATAAACGTATTATGAGGTAAAGTTTACTGAAAGTTATTCAATAAATAATATATTAATAATGTTTATCTCTTGTTATAATTTTTTAACCCACGGATGGGGGAGGTTTCCAGGAGGTGGAAAACAGTGACAATATTTTTATTAATAAATATCGTGGTATTTCCAATGTATAATTATATTACATATGAAGATTATTATTTAAATAAGTAACACAGGACCACAAAATAAAATAGACCAGACTAGGTACACTATTGTTTTGGTACACTACATGTTTTGGGGTTGCTATAACTGAATCCGAAACCCGTAAAGTAACAGTAAAACTCAACAATATTAACCTGACAACCTAATTAAATTACGTAATTGCGTATTCCTATAACACTTTTACCTTAAAACCTATTACTCAAAAACTCCATAACCTCAAAACCCCTTAACGCCATAACTCTTCAACCCCATAATCCCAAAGCTCAATAAAGAAGAGACTTAAGGTGGCCATTCCCTAGAAAGAGACATCCAATAACGAAATATTTACTATTTTTGGTCATATTTTTTTTCTTAATACGTATAGGTATTTAATAAAACTATAAGACTACCTAAGTAGGACCTTAACAAGATTACTACAAAGAATTTTCACTCAATAATTTCAGTGGTTTGCAAAATATTTGTATTTAAATTTAAAAATTATATTAATCTTCCTATTTCGTAGATTTAAATTAAATTATTTTCCAAACCACTGAAACTGTTGAGTGAAAATTCGTAGTAATAGTCTTGTTAAGGTTCTACTTAGGTAGTCTTATAGTTTTTTAAACATACGTACTAAGAAAAAAAAGTTATGGCCAAAAATAGTAATCCCTATCAGATGTCTCTTTCTAGGGAATGGCCACCTTAAATTTTTATTTTCGTTCCTTTTTGTGCTAGATCGATTGCGAATTAAACTTGCAATTCAGTGATGTTCGGTATGAATTTTTTACGTCGCTCGGAGGTGAGTTATGGGTCGTCATCGTCAAAGTGACAGGTTCGAGGATTTGGCTCCTCGAACGACACGGCCTCACTTCGAAAGACTCTTAATCCGAGTACCGCAGAGACTGGGGAAAACCACTTGTAGAAAATTGAGAAGTCGAATGGCGCAAACCGCAGGTTCAGAGCTATCACGGTTTCCGAGATACGACGTTTCAAAGCGGCCGCCGGAAGATAAAATTCGCGTTCTTACCACACTGCCGAAGGCCCTATCTCGAAGGCGGATGAGAATACGGAGGTACGGTTTGCGCCATTCAATTTCTCTTGCCTTCCTACGCACCCCTGAATTTTTTCAGATATTTCCACAGACCTTGACTTTTTTTGCAAAATTTTGAATATTAATGTTTCTTTTCGAGTTTTTGAAGGAGAAAAACCAGGTGATAGGGCAAAACTGGTTTCGGATTCAGTGTCAGCGACCTCAAAAACATAATATACCGGGTTTGGTCAAATTAGGTATATTTCGATTTTATTTTGTGGTATTGTGTAATTAATTTATTAAATCAAATAATTCATTATAGGGAATTAGCTAATTACTTAATTAATTCTTGATTATGTAGTTATTCCTATTACATTATGCATAGAACATAGAACGACATACGTGCTGTGGAAAAGTGCGCGGAGTTCTAAACTATTCTTTATATTCCGTGAACAGTTTTTCCTACAAAAACACTGTAAAATTCGTTTTTATAGTAAATTGTCTGAGCTACAGATTAGTAGTAAATATATTTTTTCGAAAAGTGTACCATTTTCGAGATATTCGCATATACGCATAACCCCCGTTTGGAGGTGGTTTTTGGCCGTTTGCGGGGGTGGGTCACCCCAGTGAGAAATTCTCCCACCACCACGATGTTCAGGATCCTCGAAAACGGGAGGGAGAACTAATCTGCATGCTTGCATCAGACAAAAGTCGGATTTTCGTCCGACTAGAATATAAGCAGCCTGTTTTACTTCAACCATTATTATTCAAATTACCCTTTATATTATTGTTTTGAAATATTATTGATATAATCAAAAATTTCTAATGGAAGCGGCAAATATCTGCAAGCGCAGGTATAGGTACATCCGTTTCGACTGCAGATCAATAGAGGGGCACTATTTTTTTAATATTTTTTATAGTATTGTATTTCAGTATCTAGTTCCATTAAATTTTTCAACACATTCGTAGTAGATGTACATTTAGTAGAATGATCAGGTAGGCCCAGGGTATGTGCAGGGCCGTCGACAGAAAATCTGGGCCCAAGGGATTGTAACATACAAGCATACAACACCAACAAATATTCAATATATTCAATATGAATTTCGAAGAGCGGGGGGGAGTATTCATAGAATTGAATATTTCTCTCGATCGAAATTTTGAAGAGCAAGAGGGTAACATTCCTTAAAATTAAATATTCATCTCATTCAACATTTTGGAAAGTGGGGTGGGAGATATTCCTGAAAGTTGAATATCTGTCTCGCTCAACATTTTAGAAAGCAAAGGATGGTACACCCTAGATTACAATATTTATTTCCATAGAAATTTTAAAGAGCGGGAGGCGATATTCCCTAGGACTAAATATTTATCACGACAGAAATTTTAATTTCATATTTGTCTCATTATAAACAATACAAGTCATTCGAAACTCATTATTATTTGCATCGCACTAATCTCACTTACAAGTATACCTTTTTCGTTTTACCTAATGCAAATACTAACCTTCAACTTCGGGCGAAACCCTGATCCTCTCAAAAACCGCCAGGCCCGGGGGAACCCCCCCCCTCCTCTCAGCGGGCCTGTGTATGTGTGTATTTTCATCATAAATCATAAAATGGATAATAATTATTAATTTGTCACTATTCCTTAAAAGACATAAAATATTTTGGCGGCATGCAGCCCTAACGAATTTGCCGCTCTAGGCAGCTGCCTACATTGTCTGTTGGGAAATCCGGCACTGGCCAGTAACCAAGAAAATCCATAACTTTCTGTATGCTATTTCATTAGGCAGTGTCAATAAGTTGTGAAAAAGATCCGCCGCGGCGGTTCAATAGCCACTACCATTTCATTATTAAGACAATATACCTAAAAAGTATGTAGTATGTATCTTCTTAACATTTATAATGATATGATGTATTCGCATATCTCTTACAATATAATGGTACAGGTTAGATCACTTCTTGCTGTTAACAGAATTCTAATTCAACAAAAGATAGTCATAAGACTTATCTTTAATTTAAAAACTACTGAGTGTTGTAGGCCATACTTTATAAACAATAATATACTAACTTTTATTAATTTATATCTACTACATTTCTAAATATGTAAGAAAAGGCTTATCTTTATTTAAAAATAATGGTAGCTTTGATCTATACCACTTGATATATGGATCTTCTTAACAATTTGTACGCATATATAATTTATATCTAAAAAATTACTTTATTCCTCGGACATTCGTATTTATAAATAAATTACCTACCCATGTATTTGTAATAAATTTTCATGTATTAAGGCTCAATGTCAATCCAGCAGGACTTCGACTGTCCGCTTGATGTGCTAATGGAGAGCAGAGTGGAAGTACTGCAGTTGGAGAAAGGGTTACTCATCATCTTGTTCAGATGGCTGAAGGGGTTGTTGTGGGCGTAGAAGCTATTCAGAGCCATAGGTAAGACCCCAACCATCATCCACGCAGAGATCTAGAGATTTATGTGCCAGGAATGCATAAACGGCATAAAGGCTCTCAGGTCTTACACCTTTGAGTCTGTAATTGGCTGCGAATAGTGGGAATGAGGACAATTTCTGAACCAACTAGCAAAAAAAACAGGTTACCCTGATATGGGTACCTGGGCACTAGGGAATAAAAAGAAATTAATTAGGCGACACTCTTACAAAAGAAGGTCCTGAAGCCCCATTTTTGAGAAATGAGAAAAGAAACGGAAACAGTCTTCCTGGAGGAATACTCCAGCCCAAAGACAAGCGAAAAAATTCACAATGCCACAAGGCATCTTGAGAAGTGTGATCACATGCCCTCTAACAGGCCATACTGTCCCTTAAAATATCATTTTCAGGATATGGGCTAGTAGCCCAGTCGTCAGGGGTTTTAAGCCGTCACTAAATGTTATATGGCTGAATATTTCAGGATAAGTATTTTTTTTTGTGTAAAATAGATTAGAAAAAGTTTACAGCTGTAAGGTGCTGGTGACTCCTAAAAAAATCTAAAATATTGGTCGAAATTCGGTTTTTGGCCAATAACTCGAAAAATAAAAAAAATATCAAAAAACTAATAGTATTAGGCGATAGAGGATGAAATATCACATAAAAAACGTACATGAAATTTTTGTACTATCAAAAATGCGGCCTCCAGATTTTTTTTGTTCAACGTACGAGAATGAAACGTGGCGACACATAAATACAGCGCGAACCGTGCGCGGTCTCGGACGCGCTACACTAAATTTGTTGTAACTTTTGAACTAATTAATGAAATTGATTTGAACAAAGCTTAAACGAAAGAAGAAACATGTGACTATTGGATTATTATATTTTCAAATATAAAAATGAATGTATGAAGAAAAAGTATGTATATGAAGTCGGAACATAAAGAGATTTCTGATGAAATCGTTAAAGCTCTACCATTTGTATAATTTTTAAGATAGAAAGCTGCAACGTTCATATATTACTCTTGGAGTAATGTAAAATTTGATGAGTGAAAAAAATCTCAAAAATTTATTTTGTACACTTCCGTGATAAAATTTGATATGTATAACTAAATTTAACCACCTATTACTCTGGTTTAAATTGCGTTATTAGATTTCTGTAGGTGTGATTCTTAAAGCTTGAAATGAATGTGTACTTTAAGATGCTACAAGGGGATATACCTTAAAAATTACTTTATTTTATGAAAATAAAATAAAAAGAAAAATTCGTGTAACAAGTGGTAAAGTAAACATTAATAACTTTTAATTAAAAAAATATTTAGCATACCTATCCATCGGATCCTTTTATACATTACTTCAAGAGTAATATGTGAAAGTTGCAGGTTCTTTCTTATCTTAAAAATTGTAGAAATGGTAGAGCTTTTACCGATTTCATCGGAAATCCCTTTATTATGTTCCGACTTTATATATGTACTATTCCTACATACTTTTACGTATTTTCACCCCTAGGAAATACCCTTCTACAAAAATCCGTAGGTTCCACAAATTACAACAAGGGATAAATACTTACTAACACTTTATTTACTCATTTTCTGAACATTTAACAATACTTTATTTAAATAAAATACATTTTTACTCGACTAAAATAATCATTAACAATGCTTACTACTTCATATTTACACGTTCTATCACCTCGGACTTCTAACCTTCACCTGTCAATCAAAACTTCCTTTCTCCCGCCATGGACCTCGATTTATATATCCAAGTAGAGACATCTAGAAGCACTCCGGCGAACTTACATATTTTTCTAGAATAATGTAGAAATAGCGGTCTTTTACTATAAACTTCTAGAAACGTACTTCTACCAGTGTCTCAGAGATGGCGTGCATTACATGCTTATATGGTTGCCTAACCATTGCAACTTCACTGCTCATGGAGCTTTCAGATCCTGCACCTAGAGGGCGCCAGCGCGTAACAGTACATTCATTTTATATTTGAAAATATGATAATTCAATAGCCACATGTTTCTTGTTTCATTTAAGATTTGTTGAGCTCAATTTCATTAATTAGTTCAAAAGTTACAACAAATTTAGTGTAGCGCGTCCGAGATCGCGCAGGCTTGGCGCACCGTACTTATGTGTCGCCACGTTCCATTCTCGTGCGTTAAACAAATAAAATCTGGAGGCTACATTTTTGATAGTACAAAAAAATTTTGTATACGTTTCTGATGTGAAATTTCCCCCTCTATCACCTAGTGCTATTATTATTATTTTTTTTTTTCGAGATATTGTGTAAACTATTTTTATCGTACTCTACTCCAACAAAAATTCTTATTTTGAAAAATTTAACCATATAACATTCAGTGACTGGATTTTATAAATTTATGTCTGACAACTGGACTATAAGCAGAAAATGATAAATGCAGATATTATCATGAGAGACTGCCGAACATATTCTTTGCCAATGCGAGATCAAAGATTAGAGAACTAACCTAATCTTTGGCAAGATGTTAGTCTTAGGTTAAGGAAATTAGCGCCCAAGAAAATCACCCCTTAAAGACCCCTTAAACAATCTACTATCAATGTATTACCTGTTACGAATTTTAATTATTTCAAAATATTATTAAAACAATATCTAAGTAATTGAAAAATGTGTTTGAGACGTAGTTTCTGTAAACAAAAAACTCTTGAACACAACATACTCGACACGTTTGCTAACCGAATTTTTGACCACTTTCCCGCATCCAATCATGTTGAAATTTTTCATACAACTTTGGTTCTGATGGCAATACAATATAGTATATTCAATATTATGGTAGATCCAATATGACGACCACCACAAAATGGCGGATTACCTACCTTTTTCCTGACAACCCCCTCGACATAGGTATCAAATGAATGGGTATATAAAGTGGAATACAATAAGCTGCATGACATCATTCTAATTCCAATATGGCGGCTGGCACAAAATGGCGGATCACCTTTTTTTCTACAACCTCCTCGGCATGGGTATCAAATGAAAGGGTATGACAAGTGAAGATAGTCCAATGGTTTTCTTTTTCATTATCATTTTGTAATTTAATCACAATAAAAATTAGTTTCTACTTTTTAGTGGAATTCAGTTTTAATAGAAAACCATTGTTTTAAAATTTGTTTGTTTTTTTTAAATTTATTTATTTACTTTCGTACCTTTTACACTCACTGTAGGTATACTTTCAATAATTTCTTGAAATCTTTTTATCGAATCTAGAGAATACATAAATTCTAAACAGTTTTAGTTTTTTTGCACAATCTTAGAAATAAAAAAATCATATTGATCATAACTGATTTATTAAAAAAATGTGCCCACATAGATTTCAAATTAAAATAAAACGAATCCACTCATTTATTTAAAAAATTGGTTTTAAGCAAAGTAAGCTCTTTTAAAATTAGAGCAATATTAAACCTTAATTTATGGAATGTTTTACCATCTACTTCAATTGTATATTTAACGCCACTTCTCAAGGTTAAACATAAAAGTATGCTGGTTGGAATTTTCTTTACAAGTGCACTGAAAAAAAAGGAAAGAGTAATCCTAGGGTTGAGAAATGACGAATCAGACAGTGTGTTAGCACTGAGGTTCTGTAGTCAGACGTTGGCCAAATTACAGACAAACATATTTGTAATTGAGTTATGACTCATTAGGGATGCGTGATGTTCATTGATGTCTGTTATGTTAAACATCTGCTTTCGATGTTCAATATTTATATCGATTTTCTTTATTTCAATAATATCAAACAGCATCGATGTTTTTTACGATGCTTCATTCGATGTTTACATTTTGTGTGCCAAAGTTTCTGCAGAAATTACTCAATACCTTCAATGCTCTGTCAGCTAGTACCGAGATTCCTTTGGAGATTGGGATAACATGAAAGTGATATTCTCTGTTTTATCAAAGATATCTTAGGATGGTAGCGACATCGGTTCCCACCGAGAGACTTTTCTCAAAGACATGGCAGGTGTTAACTCAGCAATGAGACAGGCTTAGGGGGCCACAAAGCCGGGACTTTATATAGAAGCAAACAAAACTGGCTTTAATGAGCTAAAAAACGATGTAGACAGTTCGACTATTAATAGTGTTAACACAGATCAATGTCATCTAGAGGACAACAAAAGATCACATACTAAAGAAACAAAAAATAAAAACGGTTTCCTTATATTCCATCAAAATGTACGGTGACTTAAGAACAAAATATTGGAGATGGAAGCACTGCTGGAAAATTTGTAAGAATGTCCGAAATTCATCTGTATTACTGAACACTGGTATACAGAAAATGAAAAAACTACGATGAATATCGAAAATTACAGAGCGATATCGTTCTTCATGAGACGAGCCAAGATTCACGGAGGCTCTGCAATCTTTGCATGAAATGGATATGATGCTGAAGAAGTTGAAGAACTCCAACAAAAACGCATAGAGGGACATCTTGAGTGATCATCTGCCTGTAGTAGATCACAAAATCTTTTGATAATTTGTATTTATAGACCACCGTTAGGGGATTTAGAATTATTTTTTAACACACTCATAAATATTCTCGATACATGCTATAAAAAAATTTTTAATTTCAAAATGGTTCTCTGTGGGGATTTTAATATCAATCTATTAAACAACAATACAAAAACTTTTTTAAATATATTAACATCCTTCAATCTCTCACAAAAAATCTTTCTCCCCACAAGAACTACTAACAACTCTGAAACTCTTCTAGACAACATCTTCATAAATTTTGAAAATATATATTCAGGAGAAATAATTTCAACTGCTTTATCCGACCATGAAGGTCAACTAATAAATGTATGTCTGAATAATAACAATTCAAACCCTAATAATCAATTGCCTTATATGAAAAGTATTGTTTTCCATGATGAAATTACAGCAGTTTAAGGAAGAATTACAGAATTCGAACTGGGCAGAAATATACTGTTCAGCAGATCCCAACAAGGTACAACCTATTTGTGAACAAAATAATAAACCTAATGAATATAATTTTTCCTATCAAAAAAATTAAAAATACAATTAAGAAAAACAAATCATGGATTACAATAGGCATAAAAACCTCTTGTGAGACTAAACGTAATCTGTATAAACAAAAAATGTCTGGGAAAATCTTTAATGAAACTTACTCTCGATACTCAAAGATACTTAAAAAATAAATGAAGCAAAAAAATCTGTATGGAACCTGATAAACAAACAAACCAAAAAATCCACAAATCATCAAACAATATTAGATAACATTGAACCAAGTGAAACAAATAAACATAACGTCCTAAATAAAACCAATAACTTCTTTCTAAATCAGTGTCCAAAACTAAATACAAATACAGAAAATGTAAAAAATATCAATAGATATTAGATGAGTGTCTTCTTCAAACCAGCAGATAATACTGAAATATACAATACTATGAAAGCGTTAAAAAATACAAAATCGGTTGGCGAAGATGAAATATCAGTAATATTGCTAAAGTATGTTGCTGAAGAAATAACTCCACCTCTAATGTATATAATGTAATTTGTCAATAAGCAGAGGAATATTTCCTGACAGACTAAAACTAAGTCACATCAAAGCCATATATAAAAAAAGGCGACAAAAACCTAATTAATAACTACCGACCAATTGCACTCTTAAACACATTAAGTAAAGTTTTTGAAAAAATCATCTACACGAGACTTATGAGCTATCTTGAAAAAAATAAAATATTACTTGAAAACCAACACGGTTTTCGACAAAATAAATCAACAATACTTGCCATATATAAAGCCTTGACAAACATTTTAGATTCACTTAATAATCAGCAATATACTTTAGCAATGTGTTTAGATCTAACTAAAGCTTTCGATAGTGTTGACCATGACATACTGTTACAAAAAATGGAAATTTATGGAATTCGAGGAGTGCCCCTAAAACTGATGAAATCATATCTGCACAAGCGACTTCAGTGTACTGTTGAAACAGACAAATCAGGGAACATTCTAAAATCAGAAACAAAACCCATAACAGTAGGTGTACTTACCTCAAGGATCCATCTTAGGACCTTTATTATACCTACTTTATACAAACGATTACCACTGTAAATGAAACGATGTTGCAGTACGCTGATGATACTTCGATAATATTTAGTCAATCTGATGCAGTAGATACAAATACGAAGGTTTATAGTGCCCTCAACGATCTGGAGATGTTCTTTACCTCAAATAACTTACAACTAAATGTTACAAAGACCCAAGTAATAAAATTTTCTCATCCAAACAATGATGAATTTACCTTAACTAATGAAATTTCAACACTTGAAACGGTAAAGGGAGTGAAAATTGATTCCAGGCTTGATTGGAAATGTCACATTGATACACTAGCACAAAACATATCGAAATACATATATGAACTGAAAATAATTTCACAAACCATTAGTATTAGAGCAGCCATGACTGCATACCATGGTTACATTCAAAGCAGGATAAGATATGGCATAATGTTTTGGGGGAACTCTACGAATATCCACAAAATATTTGTTCTACAAAAAAGATGTTTGCGTAATATCATGGGGATGAAACAAACAGATAGTTGTAGACCAGTATTCCTGGAGAGGAAAAGACTTACTCTTACTAGTATGTATATATATGAATCTGTGATATTTATAAAAGAAAACAAGAATCTTTTCGCTGACTGTGACAAAAATCACATGTATGACACAAGAAATAAAACAGACTTAACACAACCAAAAACAAAACTTGCTTATATCGCAAAAAATGTTAGATGTTCAATAATCAAAGTGTTTAATAATCTTCCATCAGAACTGCGAAATTTACCTACAAATAAATTAAAACCCAAACTTAAGCATTATTACTGCAGAAGACCTACTACGGCCTGGATGAGTACTACAAGGATAGAGACTTCTTTAGTCAAAGTCTTCCCTCGCCAATTTCTCTGTGAGATTAATAGCTCTGAAATTTCTACTGTTTTTACTATTACTGTTGTCTTTCGTCATTATCTTATTGTGTAATATTACCTTTATTGGCATTTAATGTTATCCTTTTACTATGTTAGACGTACTCAGATTAGTATTTTCTATATTGGAAATATTACTTTAATTATTATTGTTGTATCGCCTATTTTAGTTAATCTCATCATGATTTAGATCTTATTAATTTCATATTAGCTAAGTGCTATGACATGTTCCACACCCTATGGGTACTGTAAATTACTTACATGAACTAATAAAGACCATTATTATTATTATTATTATTATACTTGATTGATTGATTTACCAGCGTCAGGTGGGCATTGCTGCCGATTCCGGGCATCCATGGAGGTTCTTTCTAACACGCAGCTTGGTCGTCCGTCGAACGCCGGGTTGAACATTGGACATGCTTGCTGTTAGCAGCGAGAGCCGCATGAATCATTCCACAGATAAATATCCATTTACAGTGGAGTTGCTGGGAAGGGCCCTATCTCGCGGTAACAATATTTTTTTGCGCGTTATGAGAGAAAAGAGGTCCGAAGGGATAGTTTGCTCACCCTGTATGTCATTTCTTTGAGACAAACGGTTTCAATTTCCGCCTTCCAAATTAATAATAAAATATTATGTTTTGAATCAATAAATTGAGCTGATAAAAATTAAGATGGTAAAGATCAGATAGAAAGATACAATAGAATATTATCAATTAAATCAGATAAAAGAAGATAAATTAATTTATAGCTTATCTGTCTTTCTGCAGCGTCTTGTGGTTGCTGTTTTATTTTATTTCCTTTCCTTTTCTTTCTTGGGTTGAGTTGATTTTGTCCATTTAAAAACTTTCAACTCTATGTAATTACTTTAGGTCACAACACAGCTATATTGCTTTGTAAACATATGTGCCTCATTTTGACACTGACTATGCTATTATTTAGTGCCCATGAACTACTTAAAAAGTATCTTGTTGGGTCGTCTAGGGTGTACGTAGGGACACCGCACTTTACTTGGGCTTGTTTGCGTTATTTGATTTAATATTATTAGAAAATCTTGTAATTATTAATTCCATATGAACTCTGTTTTTCTATTGAAGCGCTTCATTTCACGCAGAATTTCTTAATTAATAATAATAATAATTACTGGTGGCTGAAATTATTAACGGGGTTTCTAACGCTTTTTTACCGCTTTTTGGAGAGCATCGTAAAAACACGTCTATTCACGACTACACTTAACTATTTCTTTTTATACTTGGAGGTATTTTTATTATTTTGACTGAATATTGCACTCTTATATGAGAAACATTGATATTTAAGAAAATCGATGTTCTATCCGATATTTTGAACACATCGATATTTTGATCTCGATGAATAAAATGATGTCAACATCAATGTTTCAGCAACATTGCGCATCCCTAATGTTCATAAACTAAGACTATTGGGACAGACCCGTGCATATCTGGCAACCCTAAATAAATAAGTGAATATTCTTGGCTCACCTATTGCTCAAACTGATATCAATTTTCCATTTCAGAGATGTTAATTTGCCAAAATCTGTGTTGAAATTGTGTATCAGGTTGTTCACGATTTCTTCTCGATTACTTATAAATGGTAACTTTTCAATAAACTGAGGTGTAAATCCTATCTCTAATAATTTAGTACTAAATTCATTATCACTTGTTTCTAGGAAGAAACGAACTAAAGTTATATACACTCCAAGAATTTCATATATCTGTTCCTTAGGAATATTACTATCATTTGAAAAATTTTCAATTACTTTTGAACGATCTTGGGCAGTTGGTTGATTTGCTACTAGTGCCACTGAAAGAAGTAAAAGTTGAAGTAAACATATATTTATCAATACCTATCAATTAATTTACTTTTTAAAATTTTGCTTCTAAACTCCTCTGGAAATTCACAAACCGAGGATATAACACTTTTAGGCACTTCATGCAGATTCATTGAAATAATCCTAATATGGCACTTAAGAATACAAAGCATAAAATCAAAATATTATGAAATTTTTATGTTATGTAAACATAACCAATACCAATTTAAAAAACCATTATGAAAGTCAATTTTCAACGACTACATAGGTTAACAGACAACGGTATATCTGACATTGAAATTAAAAACGATTTTATCTGCTACAGTTTACAGCCAATCATGTGGCAAGAAGTTTATTTTTGACTGATGTGTTTTGCTTTGATAAGTGTTTAAATACTACAGTCAATATTGTGTTACATCTTAAAATTTATATAATCTGTTTCCATTAATACATAGATAGAGCACCTACAGGCAACAATGCAACAACCATTCCCTGCGACATTGCCATCTGCAGTAGTTGAACTCGAACTCAGGATAGATATAATGCGACAAGACATGATGTGCCACTCAACAGCGGTCTATAGCCCACTGCGACCGTCTCGGTAATATATTCAAATTGTCTTTATACATTCATACCCTAGTCAGGATTCGAATCTGTGACTTCGTGCTCTTAAGCCTATAACACTTAAGCACTGAGCCACTGAGTCGATTTAATGTATCAATATACTTATCGAGGAGACTTTTATCTATCCTAATCATAAGCGTTAAAATATTGAATAATTAGTGAAGTCTTAGAACATTTATATTCAATCAATTCTTACTGAACAGCAGATACGTGCGTTGACACACTGTATAGTGTTTATATGTACCTAATTTTTACAAATCGAGTATATGAAACAGAAAGGAGCGTAAATCTTTGGATCAAAAATCCCGCCCATTACGTTACCCGTTGCCCTGTGATTTTTTATTGATTGGTTAATAAATACATTGCGAAAATGTGCATGGTTTGAAGGTGTAAACCTGTGGAATTTGTGAACCATCATTTTCTATTATAGACAAATTTCTTTAAATGAATCGATAAATGTTACTGCAGTACAAAGATATAATTATCATCCTGATGTTTAGTAAAAAATCTGACTAATAAATGACTAACTAATCTCTTTAATTGCAAAATGTTAGATAAATTTGAAATGTCCATTCCGCCATATTGTTCACGTGACGTAGTTGGTTGTCTGTACACAATCACGATACGACAAATTGTTTTCATGGGTCTCTCGGTCCTAATATATAATTGTGTTCGAAAAATCAACTCCTAAAAATGATACGCGTTGAGATGTTACATGAATTAAATAAAAGTGTTTTATGTAAATGAAGAACTACAGCGCGCCTAATCTGTGGTGTTTATAACCTCACTTTGTTATGTTTAGTGGGTAAAATATACAAATAGTGACTTAGCCGTCTCAGTGATTCTCTCTGCAATAATTGTAAGTGTAGAGTTCAGTACCTGAACAGAAATGGTTATTTCTTCTTCAAATTCTAGTCATTTTAGGCGACAGAAGGTGTTCCTCAAATAGTAATGAATGCAAAGTAGTAACATGGAAGAAGTTGTTTCACATCAAAAAGATGGAAAAGACAACGAATCAACAAAAGACAAGTTGTTCGACCCTTCGGTTGATATGCTGGTGAATGATTTTGATGACGAGCGTACACTCGAAGAAGAAGAAGCCTTAGCAGCTGGAGAGTCACACGATCCAAACGCAGAATTATCAAGTTTACAAAAGGTATCCTTATAGATAAGGTCACCTATAAAATTATATTTAATCGTTCACATTAATGAAGCTGATTAAATTTCTTCATCTTTCGAATGCCGTGTAATAAGTACTTACAATTCTACGGGTTAAATCATTACTATCATTTGCATACATAAACCAAATGTATATTGAATTGTATCGCTATAGGATTCAAAGAAATTGACTTGTCACTTGGACACTATGTCACAAACAAAAGCATAACTGAATTTGATCATTTGCAAATTGCACTCGAATTTAAGGGTTAAAAAATGGTACATAATTCAACAAGCGACTAATACCTATTCGCAAGAAAAATCGAGCAGAACTGATCTGCAAGATGTTGAAATGTGCAAGTAACTTGCCAAAACATGATCAGCTGGCTCTCAAGTGCGCATGCCTTTGGTCAAGATTTCTTGCACTTGCAAGAAAATTGCAGACTCTAAAACGGCTTTTAAAAATATATAGTGCTATTTCAAATAAAAAAGTAGTACTTCCGGTTAAACTGGTGTTTTGTTTGGGCCCGGTTGTGTCAAAAAATATATTATGTCAAAAATCTGGTATCCTCATTTCAAATTTTTATTCTGTAAAATAAAGAAAAACCTGTAGAAAAAAGGGTGTACTTGGTCTTGTGGGCACCTGGTATATACAGGGTGTCCCGGATGGGAACCTGTGATTCCTGAGTTCATATTGGGCCCGTATAACCCAACTTACCTTAGTCCAAAAATGCATTCCTGAGGAACTACATCCTCTTAAAGTGAGACAGTAAAAACATTTTTTTTCCAATAATTTCCGTTATATTGCAGATAAAATTTTCAAATTTGGGAGGGAGCTGTATCTCTATAAGTAATGTAAACTTGACAACAACCAAATATCTTTTGTTTCTCTTTTTTTTTTTTCACAATTAATATTTGATTGGCTATATTTTTTTAATCACCTCATAAATTTACGGAATCCTTTAATATTTTTGCAAAGCATTCAAAGGGCTGCAAAACGGTACTGTTAAAATTTTTTGTAATATTAATTAAAATACAAGGAATTATCGTTTTTTCCTCCATTTGTATTTACCATTTATTTACAATTCTAGAGTAAACTGCTGTAATAACAGAAAATTACAGTTTGTTCTAAAAAATACATTAATAACAAATGCTCCACATGACGTCCACCTGTTTCAATACACAAATGAATATTTTTAAAATTTTGTGTAATATCAACAAAAAATCAAGAATTATCATATTTTCTCTGTAGGTCATAGGTGCTTGTGAAACAGGAAACTTGTCGCGCTTGAGAAACAAAAGATATTTAGTTGTTATCAAGCTTACATAGAGTACTTCAAAGAGAAGTTTTTTGTTTCACAGAAAGCTGATTCAGTATCACCTTTCTGCGATGACAATTGACACATTCATTTAAAAAATACCATGGATCTATTTTCTTGTTTTAATATTGGAATTTTTACTTACACTTAAAGTTGTTAATGACACTGTCGAAAGGTCGTTAAAGTTAAAGGAGGACTTTCATGGTCTCCTAACAAAGGATGAAAAGCAAAGTGTACGAAAACACAGAAAAATGTATCCAGATTGTAAGAAAGATAATAATAATAATAAGATCTTTATTTTTATAGGACCCTATTAAAGGTACAGGTAAAAGATACATTAAAGCAAATATTTTAATAATTTTGAACAGTAAACATTACACTTAAAGATATTTTTTACTTTTAAACCTGTGATGATGGGGGTAGGTAAGAATCATAGAGATTGATATTGCTTTTACTTTATTTTTATACCAAATAACATCATTTGGGGTTATAAAGAATAATTTAAGGGTATATCTGTACATTTGGCAATACACCATCCAATGCTCTCCACTTTTTTTTTTTTTTAGTGTTCGTCCATCTAAACTCGAAATTTATTTACATAAAATATCTACGAATAGAATTCGAAATGATATTAAAACAATATAATGCCATATTGTATAGAGACAAAAAAATTGGCAATGTATATTATAAAATAACATATATAAATTAAAGACTAAAGACAAAAAAGTAAAAACAGACTAAGCTAGATTATTAAGTACTAACAAAGATAAAATTGAAAAATTTTGTAAATGAACAAAAACAACAAAAGTAAACATCAGTATTTACTGGTAAATTATTAATAGCCGATATGACTTTTGCAACAGGACAATGACCATTGTAGTTTGAATAGAAATCATCAGCATAGAATAAATCATTATTTCTCGTAGTAAATCTGGGAACTCTAAAATTAAATAATTGCAAAATTTCTGAGGAATCTATTTTAACAATCTCAATATGCAAGCGATATCTTAACCCAGCATCCAAAGTAATGCCCAGTTCACAAATAGAATCTACTCTGAGAAGTTTTTTTGTATTTACAGAATAATCATACAAAATATTACTTTTCTTCTTAGAGAATGTTAAGTATTTTAGTAGAGTTCAAAACGAGATCTGTCTCGACTTCCGTAGAACATTGAAAGGTAAAAATGTATTGGTTACGTTGTTGCATAGTATTTGGCCTGTATATCCACCCCTTAAATTCGTCTGGCGATATCGGCGTCTAAACAACCCCCAGGGGTGAAAAAGCGAAAAAAATAGAAAATTAGATTTTTCCCTAGTCTTTCTAACAGTTTTCAAATTTTTGTTTTATGTATAATAATAAAATTATTGCAAATTATATGTGAAGAAATTGCATTTGTTGAAGCGGATAATGGTTGTTATAAACCTATGTAACTTCCTTATTATGCATATATTCATTTTACTATTTTCGCGAATTCATTACACTCCTGATTGTAGGTAGTCAAACGAAAATTTTAGAAAATTGATAGGAATAAAAGTTGTAGCCTGTACTATCTAGATTATAATCATTTTTTGATTTTTATATTCCACTTATAAATAAGAAAGTTATAAAAGAAATACTAACCTCGTGACAGAATTCCCGCAGCACGCCTGTGGCAACTATTGCAAGAGCTGTCTATTTCCCTCTCTCTCTCACTCGTTGCTCGTATAGTTGTAAAAGTACTGCCGTTTAAATTTAATCATTAGAAATTAGCCTGAATAATGTGATATAACATAACAATAATTTAGGAGGTAATTGTCCTAACAAAAATAAGTTAAAAATACATTAACGCAGATACTAACGACCCAAGTTACATAGTTTTTAAAATATAGAATGATGAATTTTGGGAGGAAAAACTACTTTTATAATTAATGATTATTTACCCACACCCTTAACTTGTCTTAATAATAATAATAATAATAGTGCTAATAATAATAATAGGAGTGTGAAATGCCACAATCATAATAAGAAATATTGTTATTTATAAACCAATTAAGAATGATACTAAACAAATGAAATTGATGAAAGTAATACATTTTCATATTAAATGAAAAATGCACATATAATAAAATACAAAAGTAACGATCTCCGAAATTATCATTTTGCTAATATAATTCATCGTCCATTTCTTCATCTACAACTGTAATTTTGCCTGTGTAATCATTTTGGCAAGAGTTCCCACCCGAACAACGCCAGTTCCCCAAACACGACAATTTATATTTTTTGCACTGGCACTTCATGGTTGACATTTATTAGAAAAACGTAGTTTAACAGATTCGCGATGCTTTTACCTGTTTTACAAAAAGAAAATGACATTTCTGCAGTCAGAGTTGGCATTGGCCATTTATTTGTCCATATAGGTGAATAAGAATTATCTTCATTTATTCTCCACCCGTACTACAAAAGATTTGGCATATTAATAACTGTGTTTAACGCACTGCTCCATATAATAAATTCGTAAAATGCTCTCAAACAGTGTTGATTCAAGGTGTCACTTATAGGGGGCAATTTGTCTATACTGATTTGAGTTGCCATCTTCGCCCTCAAATCATTAATATTATCGCAATTAATGGGAGAGTACACTAACATGCAAAACTTTTCCAACTCCTTAAATTTTGTTACTTCTACAGAAACAGACTTTTCACATGAACGCGATAGCAGACTGAAATTTGTTTCAAAGATTTTCCAAACACTTTTTCTCCCAGTTCCATTAAATTGGCTAATTAGTGCATGAAATAATAATATATAATAATAATATGTTTTGTTTTAAAATATTATCACGATTGATAGAATTTATATCTATTATTTTCATTTGTGCTGTCTGCATGTAAACATTTACGTCAAAATTTTCTATAAAATGAAGTAAGTATCCTTACAGCTTATAATGCATTCTGTAAAACCTTCAGATTTGGCAGATAATATGTGCAGCAATATTCTAGTATCTGAATCTTCATGATTAAAACATAATAATTTTCTTGAATTAAGTGATTTTCGACTTATAATCGGCAATTTAAATTCTGCATTTAAATCGTTTTCGGTATTACTTGATGAAGACTCCATAATGTTATAAATATATAACAATATCTAATTAAACACCACTAAAAACACGTAATGAATCAATATTCTACACAGAAGTATGCATGCAGTCTCATAGCATATTATTTTTCTCTGGGATTACAACAAAAGGAGATCATCGGGGTAATGCTAATTGTTAATAATTACAACTTACATCCAAGAACGCTGAAACGTACTCTACGAAAACTCCAGTTGTATCGGCGTAGGAATTTTTTCCCATTCGCAGATGTGTGCAATTTTATTAAGGATCAGCTAAACAAGTCTGTTCAATTCCACGGGTATAGATGGATAAGCTTAAAATGTATTCAGCATGGTCTGATAGTTACTCAAAACAGGGTGAGGAATATTTTATCTGCACTTGATCGAGAAGGTATAGACATTCGAAAACGTAAAAGATTACAGAGAATACATTATTTCACTGATGGACCTAATTGCGTTTGGCACATGGATCCATACGTTAAATTAAAAAGGTATGGGATCTGCATAAATGGCGCAATAGATGGCTTTTCGCGATACATAGTCTGGTTACAAGCTGGTCGTACATCCAGTGACCAGAAAGTAATAGCAGGATACTACATTAGTGCTGTAAGATATTTCGGAGGATGCCCATACATGATACGAAGCGACATGGAATGCAAGTTCTAAAAAATATATGACAAAAATACGTGAACAACTAAAATCTAAAAGTTGGAACCTGTTCAATATGATTTGTAGATGGGTGGTCTTCTTCTGACGCGAAGATGACCACAAGATGGTCTAAACGTCAAGAGATTGAAGCGATCAACGCTGAAGAGAACCCGGAAGCCAAGCTACAAATCATCACCAAATCCGCGAAAGCCTTAAAACCAAGACTGTTCAATATGATCTAAATTTTAATTGTTTGCGTTTTTGCTGAATGTTCTTTTGGACTGGCGAAGGCTTCAACATAAACGTAGCCATTATTATGTTGTTTTCAGGATGAAATGGACTCTATGGTTCAAGTTTGGAACACACACAAAATTCGAGGAACTAGAAGAATCAGGTTATTAACTAGAAGACCGCTGCTTATGTGTCAAGCCCCTGTCAAGACTGTTTAAGTATGGTGCCTGAGCAGATAATTGCTCGTTTAGAAGAAGAATGTAGGTTTTATAGTGGTCCATGTGCTAATTCTATGGTGGAATTGTGCACAAATGTCATATCAGAAAATAATTTGGCAGTAAATGGTGGAGTTAGTCCCTACGGTACAGTAAAATTATATATTGAAATAAGAACAATCGAATATCAGCTACTGCAGCAAGTTTAGCAAGTTTATTTATAAAATATGTAATAATATAAAAATAATCTATAATGTAAAATACAATGATCTGTAATGTAAAATACAATGTATCTACAGCTACTTCACATTGTAGAATAAAATAAAAGTATTTTTTCTAAAAAAATAGATATTGACGTTATAGTGGAGGTCGGGAGTTGGAAGAACATACAAATGTCTGCTACTGGGCCACCTCGAGGAGGTAGATTTTCTTTTCTGTAAAAAATATTCAACATTATCAACGAGGGTGTTTGATGGAGGGAAGATGAAAGGCGTCCAGGGTTGTAACAATCCTCAGGAGTGGAAATCCACCCCCTGGAGGGGTTGTAGCCACCCCTAGTTATAACCCTAGTCACCTTCATCTTCCCTCTAACTAACCCCTTTTTTAAAAATTGTAAATATTTTTTACAGAAAAAAAAATTCCACCCCCTGGTGGGGTTAAATCGAGGGGTAGGGGTGATTGGAGTCATCCCGCTCTAAAATTGCCACCTTAAGTTTTGGAGAGGGCCAACTCATCAAAATATAGGGTTGGATTGATGTCTACGCTGGGAAAGAGACATTAAGGGTAGTTTTGGGGCGATTTCGGGGAGTAGCCGAGGTCAAAAACTTTTTTAGACTCGGAATCGGTTTCAGCACTGAAGAAATAATTATTTCATAATTAATTCCGCGTTACGTAACAAAGAAATAATTATTTTATAATTAATTCCGCGTTAGGTGATGAAGAAATAATTATTTTATAATTAATTCCGCGTTACGTAATGAAGAAATAATTGTTTTATAATTAATTCCGCGTTACGTATCACGGAATTAATAATTTTTGTTATGAAAACAAAAATAATTATATACGTGTCCCTTCTACGCCTTCGTATGATCAGATATACCGGTTGGGATAACTTTATTTACCAGTTGTCCAAAATTTGTTTTAATTTAGCGAACTTTAATGAATTATAATTCTGTCATAACGTGGTATTGGAAAGAGTATGCAATAGAGAAGTTTTAATAATTATTTGATTCTCTTGAAGTAGTGCTGTTTTTGAGGAAATTTTGCTTAAAATAAAAAAGTAAATTCGAACCAATGTATTTTAATATAAATTGTCCTACGTATTTTTTATACTAATAATACAGCATTTCTTTTTGTACTGTATCGATAAAGTGCATATTTAGAAAATCAAAAAAAAATAATTAAGAAATCTAAAAGTATTTAGTGCCATAAAATAATAACATGTATTAGTAACAACTCAAATATTGCGCAAAAATATCTACAGGTCGACCATCCTAGAATGGCCAACGAGATTAGGATGCGCAGTAGTTAAAACCACCCCACCTTTACGGAGCTCACTTGTTTATGTTCCTTCCTCGTGTAAACATCGGTACAGTCTTGAGAAAAGTGCTTGTAGTGTATAACTTATATTTAACACATAGGTACCTATTAGAAGTATCTACTTATGAACATTAATGTTACGTGTACATAGAACTGTTGTTCAATTGAAAACATCAATTGGCCTAAGACATACCCGAATTGTTGGTGAATAAAAGAGAACCCTTTACTTAAACTTCTTCCCCCTACTGTACTATGTTCATAGTTAAGAAACTTGTCTCTATTCAACAGCGACGATATTTCTTCTCTCTCTGCGCGGCTTTTGGCCATCCTACAATGGTTTACTTGTAAAAAGGCCGATATCTCAAAAATGATGATACTTTGCATAAGAGTGAATTTGGTCGTATAGTTTCCAAACGACCCCAACTATCACTCAGTGAAAACTTTCTATCGATGTACCAAACACCCTGTATATTATAGGTAGAAAATAATTTAAAATGTGTCTGTAGTAGGTCAATGTAATGAAAATTATGATAAAGGACAAATTTTTTATCTTATTTTTTGTTTTAAGATTTTACTATCAGTTCACGTTTCCAATTTTTTAATTTGTAGCTTCTTGTTATATTAAATTTACACACGTCAAATCCTTTAAATCCTATAGTAGAATAATATTTAGCGATAAATGTAATTTTATTTAAGAAAAATAGAATTAAGTATATTATTTGTCACATATTTTTAACTAAATTATTTTGAAGATAAAATAAACTGGCTTTTGTCACTGAATTGGTTATATTAACTTAATTAAATTCAGCAACTGACACAAAAAACTAAAACTGACAATACTTAAAATTGTAATTAATAATTGTAAATTGTTTTGTAGCTTTAAAGATGGTAAGTCTATTTAATTTTTTTTGCTATATTCAATGTTGCAGAATGTAATTGTTGTTAAATATTAATATAGGTACTAATTCCCAGGGTAAAAAACTATAAGCGCTAAAATAATGTGTTACTAACTAGCCAAGCAAATACTAACAGTAAGATATCTCATAAAATATATGTAATATGTTAGAAGTAACAGTAGCTTTAATGAAGCGCTGGGAATGAAAATAGTGTCACGTGTTATCACCCCTTAGGAAACCACCCTTTAAAGTGGGTGGGTTTAAAAATCTTAACAAGAGATAAACACTAACACACTTTATGGAGTAACTTATTGAAAACTTCACAAGACTTTTATTAAAATACCCATTTACTGACTAAAATAACCTTTAACACTGTTTATTACTTGATATTTACATTCTTCTATTCACTTTGTATCACTTCGAAATGATCTAACCTCAGTTCATTAGAAACTTCCTTTCCTCGTGTTTACAGTGGCTTATATATTTTACAAATTGCCCCCTGAAACCATCTAGCAAAATCCATAACCTTCGCACACGGCAATTCAGAACAATGTAGAAATCTCGATCCTCTTCTACAAGCTTCCAGAAAATGTACTACCAGTATCTTGGAAATGGCACACCACAGATTTTGATGGTACTGCAGTTTCCTATCACCATTGCTATTTAATTCCAGTTTTTTCTCATGAGCTATCAACCTCAACCCCTAGGGGGCGTAACTCGTAACGATAGAAACCAACATACGATTCAAATGTATTGACCCCTCACTTTAACCACGAATATGTCAGAAACGGAGGAGAGAAAAAAATTACATGTTCATTATGTGTCTATTCTAAGTCATTAACTGAAAGGACGTAACCGGATAAGAATGGGTTAGCTGCCCCCGCTTGGATTTGGTTCATATTTGGGAGGTAAGTTCCTACCAATATGAGAATAATTTACCCTAAATGTCAGCTTGAAAAAAAAAATAGTTTTCAAAAGTTATGAAAGAATTTTGAAAAATTAAAATATTTTATTTTCTCAAATGTGAGGAGCCGAATCCGGGTGCTAAAATATATGTGGTCCAGGGCGTTATGTTGATTATAAAAAAATGATACTCAATAAATTAAATGAATAGGGGTTAAAAAAAAAAATTTATTTTGCGACAAATTTTCTTTATGAAGTATTTGATGGAGCACCACTATTTTTTTTTTCTCTGATATGCTCACATCCTAAGTAACAACATATATTTTTTGGAATAAGATTGGAGGATTACTTCATTTTGGGAAATGAAAAAAAGATGATTTTCTCAAATGTGAATAAGCCGAATCCGGGAGTTAAAATATTGTGGTCCAGGGCGTTATGTCGATTATAAAAAAATTAATACTCGATGAATTAAATGAATAGGTGGAAAAAAATTTTTAATTTCGCAACAATTTTTTCTTTATAACTATTTGATGGCAGACCATTATTTTTTTTCTGTGGTATGCTCATATCGTAAGTAACAACATATATTTTTTGGAATAAGATTGGAGGATTACTTCATAGTGTAAGAAAATAAAAAATAAATTTTGAATAATGAAAAAATTTGATTAAATTAAATGAAATGAGAGGTAAAAAAATTTATTTTAATTTTGCAACAATTTTTTCTTTATGAACTATTTGATGGAGCACCACTATTCTTTTTCTGTGATATGCTCATATCTTAAGTAACAACATTTATTTTTTGGAATTAGATTGGAGGATTACTTCATAGTGCAAGAAAATAAAAAAAATATTTTGTCCCCCTAATATTTATGTAATTCCATGGGAATCAGGAACCAACATTAATTTTCAGCTTGTTAGGTAGAGAGCTGGTTGTATAGATTTCCTATGAATAAGATACACGAAAAACTTTGTGTGAGTGAGTAAGTACTACCACAAACCTACAGGGGGCCACTTTTCATATAAGCAAATTTTGCCCGCGTCATGGAATTTTACCGGAAGTGTCGTCAAAATGGGAGGATGTGGGCAAATAAGAAGAGGCAACCTATTCTTTTAATAACTAGAAGGCTTGTACTTTAACTTAAAAAAAATAATTCATGTATTCGATGACTTAAGAAGACACACAAAAAAAATACTTGCATTGAGGGTGTCTCGGGGTTGTGGGCAAATTAAGCCTGGCACCCCACTACAATCTCATTGTATACCTCAGAACCTACATTTGACGTAAGTTTTATAGTGTAGTAAAGTTTTCAGAAAAACGGAATTTTAGAAGCATTTCATATTACTTTTTGGCAAATGGTCTTTTCCCCCTATTTCGACCCTGCTGAATCCAAATCTGTCTGTTGCCGAACCGAAATCCTGACCGGAAGTGAGATATTCAAGATGGCCAATGTATTGCCGAAACCGGAACTCTTTAGCCCCCCTTTGACATATGAATGCGTGCGAAATGTGTAACTAAATGTTTTTGAGTATGGAGAATTCAAAAATACACTTAAAAAAAGCATGAAGGATTCCAAAAATTACTTCTAAAACAACATTTGAACTATACTTTTAATTTAAATAGGCAGAAAAAAGCTACATTTTTGAGGAAACAAATCCCATATGACAAACAAAATTTACTGTAATTCTCCAGAATTGAGGCAGGTACGTTTACAAGGAGTACAGAGTTTAAGGCAAGGAATATTTGCCTTCCTACAACTGCAGTTTTTCGAATTACAAATTCCTTTACAGTGGAAAATCACAAAATCTGGACACGTCTTAGGAATTGGTTCTAGAGTCATGAATTATGGAACAATTCGACTGCCGTCAAGAGTCCATCCGCAGTCTTCCAGTGATGGCAGCGATGGCGTGGGAACACGAGCATTCTCTCTTACACATACCTGACAAATTACACATAGATTAAATAACGTTTCCACAGTATTTAAGTAGATATTAAAATTCAGAACTCACTTGATAGTGGCACCTTCTTATGTGCAGCCGAAGGGCATCTGTTGTAGGAGGGAGTGATTCTGGCTTTTTCACAGCACCAAATAAAATGCTGCGGACATCACCTGCACAGGTAACGCTGGTATCAACCTGCATAAAAAACATGATAGTTTTAATTCTTTATATGAGATACCGTTAAATTAATTTAAGAAACGTACTTCTACATACCTTGTACAATTTGACGACGAAAGCCTCTACGTTTTCGAGAACATTCTCACCAAGTGGCCAGCATCCAAGTCCGCTCAAAAGAACCTTCTGGTCGCTTGTCTTCGTTATAGATGAAATTTTGGATATGGAGTCACATCCAGTGATTGCATGAAAATCCAGCAAATTCGTGACTTGCTCAGGTGAAAGAGTCTTGCAAATATCATGCACCGAAATGTATTTCATGTCCCACCCAGTGCCACTCATTAGCCACAGATGCAAGCATTTCATTTTGGGCAAGTGTTGTGCAAGAAGAAGTACTACATCAGTGTCTCTGGTCATTACAACGACATTGTTATCTATACTGGCAACAGCATGGAAAACCATACGAGTATCAGCTTCTTCGTGTGACGCTTTCAGGGAATTGACATTGCGAGTTGGATTGGTAGACTGAGCGTGTGACTCGTCTGTGAAGCCTCCTGAGAGCACCACTTCAAGGTCACCAAAGTCGTGCTCTAGAATTTTATCTGACAGAAACCTGCACAAGTCAGCTTTGTTCTCTGAAAGAAATAAAAAGCTACTCCAGTTCTTTGGCAACGGTATGTTAGAGTCAGTAATGTGCCTGCATACTGGGGCAAAACCCTTGGCCCTTTTTCTTCTTGTTCCAGCATTTATAGACACAGAGACATATCGGTCAAAAACAACGTGAACTTATGTACTTATATCCATAACTTAATACTGTTTTGATAAAGTAATCAGCATAGTCACCAAATGTCTCAGCTTAATGAGGACGGCCCAGAGACAAGACGCCATTCCATCGATAATGAGGATTTGAGTCAGATTTTGGGTTTACAGGTAGATGTTTCGGGCAATCTATTCCCTTGACAATTTCTTTCACCAGAGAAGCCTTTTCCGCTGTTATCAGCTCATCGTTCACTGATGCTAACGGTATAGGAACCTTGCAAAGCTCATGCTATAAAATTTTCTTAAGATCAATTTCTCTTCCCCCATCATATGCTGCCATCAATACACGCAAGAAGTCTGTGTCCGTTTTCATAACTTGCTTTCTATTAGATTCTTCAGAAGTCTTTTCTTTGTAGAGATTACTTAGAGTGAGTGCTTTGTTCTTATGTATTGTTGCATGGAAGCTAACTGCACTCCTTCCAGTTTTTTGACAATTGACAAGGTTTTTGCGAACAAAGTCTTCAACCAATTCCACGCCGTAATGTTTTGCTGCAAGAAGAGCGTTAGAAATTTTTGGTGTGGCGATATCCTTAGTGGCTACATTGCTGACAACTGTCCATTTACAGCACCGAGGTTGTCTGTTTCCATCACCTGCAAGATTTGGCACGTCGGGCACGTGTCTCTTTTTTAGGACAAGTTGCATTTGATGCCTTTGTAAACAAATTGTAAGTTTGCTCCGTCCTGTGTTATGCCAAAGACACCTCCAGATGCACTGTTATAGGTACCTGAACATGATCGGGATCCACTTCAGAAAATTTCTTCTTAGTCCTGAGCACAGCAAAGTCACCAGACCAAAACCCAGCTTCAACTTCGGATGGCAACTGATTCATGTCTGCAAGGTAGACGGTGAGGGATTTCAAGTAGTTTCCATGATCATACAAAGCTATATAAGGGGGCATGTTTGACAGAGTGCCACGGTAGCTTTTCCAATCGCCACTACGGATGCCTCTTGTAAACATGAGAAGAGTCAAGACCATGTCAATGTACGTCCACCAAAGACTAAAGTTTTTGTCCTCTTCTGCTCTCTCTTGCAAGAAAGTTGACAAATATTTTAGTGCAAATGTTACGCACTTTCATATTAGTTATTTAGATGGATTTATTTTTATAAGAACTTGTAAACATGTAAACTTTTTTTTTCTCCTTTCCGAGTAGAAAATCTAACCAAAGTTATTTTTTAGTGTATTTTTGAATTCTCCATGCTCAAAAACATGTAATTCCATATTTTGGACGCATTCCTGTGCCCAAGTGGGGCCTTGCAGCACTGATTTTGGGTTTCAGCGTCATATTGGCCGCCATCTTGCATATCTCACTTCCGGTCGCGATTTCGGGTCGGCGACCGGCAGATTCGGATTCAGCGGGGTCGAAATACGGGGAAAAGACCATTTACCAAATAGTAATATGAAATGCTTCTAAAAATTTTACAGAGACTTTTTTCCGATATTTTAACTAGACTATTATTCATGCATTCGATGACACAAAAAAATCGTGACCGAAAGAGACGTCAGAATTCCATGACACGGGCAAAATTTGCAAAAATGAAAATTGGCTCTCTGTATGTCTGTGGTAGTACTTACTCACATAAGGATTTTCATATATCTTATTCATAGGAAATCTATACAGTTGGCTCTCCACCTATGTGACTCAATAAAATGAGTATTTGAATTGTTTACAGAATGCAGTATGAACCCTGAGGTTGAGGAAGACAGTTATAAAGATAGGTGTCTTTCACATTAGAGTAGGGTGTATTATTCGATTAATACTCATTTTATTGAGTCACAAGCTGAAAATTAATGTTGGTTTCTGATTCCCATGGAATTTCATGAATATTAGGTTGCCAAAATTATTTTTTTATTTTCTTACACTATGAAATAATCCTCCAATGTTATTCTAAAAATGTATGCTGTTACTTAGGACGTGGGCATATCACAGAAAAAATAGTGGTGTTCCATCAAATAGCTCATGTAGAAAAAATTGTGGCAAAATTAAAATATTTTTTTTACCCCCTATTCACTTAATTCAATGAGTATTATTTTTTTTTACAATCGACATAATGGTCTGGACTACATATATTTCACCTCCCGGATTTGGCTCAATCACATTTGAGAAAATTAAATTTTTTCATTATTCAAAATTTATTTCTCCAATCTTATTCCAAAAAATATATGTTGGTACTTAAGATATGAGCATATCACAGAAAAAAAATAGTGTTCCATCAAATGGTACACACAAAAAAAATTGTTGCAAAATTAACGATTTTTTTTTCACCCCCTATTCATTTAATTTATTGAATATTAATTTTTTTTATAATCGACATGAGGCCCTGGACCGCATATATTCTAGCTTCCAGATTCGGCTCATTCATATTTGAGAAAATAATTTTTTTCATTTTTCAAAATTTATTTTTTATTTTTTTGCACTATGAAGAAATCCTCCAATCATCCAAAAAAAAAACATGTTCACACAAAAAAAAATAGTGGTGTTCCATCAAACAGTTATAAGAAAAAATTGTTGCAAAATTAAAATATTTTTTTTTTACCCCCTATTAATTTCATTTACTGAGTATCAATGTTTTTTATAATCGACATAACACCCTAGACCACATATATTTTAGCTCCCGGAATCAGCTAATAAAAAATTTGATTTTCTTAAGTGTGAAATTTAAGAAAATCTAATTTTTTGTTTTATCAAAATTCTTTCATAACTTTTGTAAACAATGTTTTTTCAAGCTGGCATTTTGGGGTAAATTATATATAATTAATTATTATATAATTAGGAACTTACCCCCCAAATATGAACCAAATCCAAGCGGGGGCATCTAACCCATTCTTATCCGGTTACACTCTTTGAATAATATACATTGGATAGTTTTGAAGTTCTGCTAAGTTATAATTAAGTTTATAATCCATTATATCTTGGAAAATATGCCTACTCTACTGTAAATAATAATAAAATATTATTTACATATTAGGCATATTTTCCAAGAATAATGGATTTAAAACTGGTATGGTCAAAATTTCCTTAAAAAGTAGGACGTATTTCAATATAATTCGGCAGAACTTCAAAACTGTGCATTGTATATTATTCAAATTTCAGTGAATAATTTAGAATGACACATAATGAACACATTATTTTTTCCGCTCCTCCGTTTCTGAGATATTCGCGGTTAACTTCTATTTATGCTATTTTAATTACAGTTTTTCTGACATATATACATGTATGCATAAGATATGGTAGCTATGTCAATTATGTGTTTCCAAAGTGTTAAACCAATAACTGTGTCTCTTTAGGAAAGTAACATGCCTTTAGAGGAGCTCTTAGCTTTGTATGGTTACCGAGGTGAAAATCAAGAAAACGAAAGCCCTGACGAAGAAGAAGAAGACGACGACGAAGAAGGTCCAGAAATGTCTGAACCAATGGAAGAACAGGAGAGTGTACCTTCCCCTCCAGAACAACCCTCAAAATTGAGGGTTTTGTATGAACCAATTCCTGACAGTGACCAAGATGGCTCTCGATTATTACGTTGTAAGTTACAACAGTACTTCTAAATCATTATTTATTAATTCATTTGTTGTAGCTGTTTCCAGAGTCAGTGAAGAGGAAGAAGAAGACTACGACTATAGCCCTGATGAGGATGAGTGGCGAAAGGTTAATAAGGTTATTTTTTTTATCATTCATGTACTAATATTATCATCATGCATGTTCATTAGCCAGTATTTTAAACAGGGCGTCCTTGAATTAGGTTCTAATATTATTCACCTGAAGTTTCGAACGTTCACTTGAACGAATTTCATTATTAATTTTTCCTTCTCGTATGAAATTTGTTCAAGTGATTGTTCGAAACTTCAGATAGACTCATATTATTGTCTGAAGGTTAATCATGTAACAATATTTTCGAATGTTCACTTGAATGAAGTTCATATGAAAATGGAAAATTAATAATAAAATTCGTTCAAGTGAACGTATAACATTGTTTTGATAATTACTACGATATACAATTCAATTCACAATATGTTAATGCTTTAATAATGACAAAAGTGACATTTGTCAAACTAAATCAATTTGAGGAAAGCCAACTGCATATTTATGTACAAATATGATTGATACAAATTCCAGCTTGCATGAACTGAGTACACACCTGACGTCTCGCATTGGACATCTTGAAATCAAGTTTGTATCAGCCACTTAAAGCAATGAATAATCGATACATTGTTGCCATTAAATTATTAATTTTTATTTAATGTTACTTTTGATTTATTTCATCAATGACAATAAGTAGTACCATTTTACTTTAATTAATTCAGTTATGATTATTCTGCATTTATCAAATGTCATTTAGAGATTAGTGGAATGGACAAACATTTAACATTTAGTTATTAATTTTAACAATTTTCTTTATGTGAGCAAAAACAAGAATAAAAAAGAAAAAACTGAGCATTTCATAGAAAATCATAATTTTAATTTTTTTAATCTAATTTAGATAAAGAAATTAATTAGAGGAATATAGTTATCAGAGAAATGATGCATCCTGGCACATAAAGCATATCTAAAAACTAATTTTTCAGTCAAATGTCATGGTTTTAAAATTTTATCCAACTATAAAAATTGTTAACTAAGAATATTTTATTCTTATTAAGGATGTTCATTTGTTATTTGGATTTCTGTCTATAAATTATATTCTCTGTTTATTTTTGTTTAATTATGTACGTTGATGTTTTGATGTTCATAGATTTGTATTTGATTTTGCATAATTTTTTGTTTTTGAAGATTCATTTTATCATATTGTCTAAATGTTATTTGTGACATTATCTTAAATTTTTTCTTCTTCAATTCTTTAGGACTTCCTGCCATATGTATTTTTTTTTTAAGCGTTGCTCGAGGAATCTACAAAATATCACAATTAATACTTTGATGTAAAAGTCACAGGTGTAGAGCTACAGTAACAAACTGGTTAATTGTGATATTTTCTAGATTCCCCGAACACCGCATAAAAAGAAAAAATACGTGTGGCAGAAAGTCTCATTTTATCATATTTTATAATTATGTTGGACTTTTAGTCCTGAAGGAAATTTAAAAATAAACTGAAACACCAGCTTGAATGTTGACTGTTTTATCCTGACTGGCAAAATAAAACAATTTTATTTTAGTTAAATTGTTGAATTCTATAATAACTCCCCGAAGGGACTAATTTTGAAGAATTTTGTATAAAACGGCTCCTTAATTTTCATCAAAGATTTTACCTGCCAAACACTTGCACCTACTCTCAGAATATCCTATATATTGTCAGGAAGACGAGAAAAGTTTCTGTTTCGACAATGTCGAAAACGGAGCGTGCAGAGTGATAGATTAAATGACCAGAAAACACAAAATTTTAGTCCCCAAATCATAGCGGTTAATCTCTGTATGAATGATTCGTGAATTTGGATTTTTTTTGAGTAAATTTCCTATATCGCATTATATTTGTTACACGCCCACGAGTGTGTGCACGTGTGCGTGTATATATTGGAAAGTGATGCAAGAATTTTTAAAGGAAAAATTGTTATTTTTAATATCTTTAGCGCAACTACATAATGAAAAAAGAAATCATTTTAGCTAGTCATTGTCAATACAGAGAGAGAAAGGGTAGGGGTTGAATGACATTTCTTTCTCTAGCCCGCCATTTTGAACACCGTTGCTCAACGTTTTGTTTACATTTTTTTCCCTTATCGTTGACTTGTTTATGAATGTCACATTCATGCGTTTACGAATTAAAACGTATAAGACCGACGGAGGCAGTGAAAGAAATATTTGTATAAATAAAGAAATGCTCTGCTGGTTTGTTTTAGCGTGATCAGCCGAGAAACCTATTACATCATCGATTTACCGTGCATTGGCTTACGCAGCCAGTATAATCTCATACTTTGTGAGCTCTACATTTAATAATGCCAAATCCTTGTAATCATCATTGTAAGCATACCGAGGATATGACAAAAAATGTGCTCAGTGTGGTAGAAAGATAAATCTCGGTTGAAAGAAATTGGAACATTTTCGCATTACATTTTCATGAATTACTTATAAGACAATTCATAAACAAAAATTTTGGTCTGTCCAATCCTCAATTCTCTTAGAATATTTTTCTTATTTGCCGTCAAATTTTTCAAGAGCATGAGAGCGAAAAATTGACAAAAGACCATGAAAGATATGCCGAATTATGAAGATATTTATTTTGTTGACCACAGAGAACAAGATATTTTAAAGAAAGTAATTGTTACATCAGCGTTTAATTGGAAGACAGAAGGGACAGGTCAGTATGGAGAAGAAGTTGGCTGTCGGTGAAACACTGAATATTTCAACAAAAATTACCGGCAACAACGGTATGTATGAATCGCATTCAAGTGTCATTGAGATACAAAAGAAAGAAAAGAAGGACACAATAAACCAAAACGAAATGATCATTGCCGAATTTGTTTCCAAGAAGTGGGAAGAGGAAATGTTGACCCCTGTATATAGTATATCTGACATTCCACTTCAAAGACACGAGCAGGAGAAAATGTACAAAAATTGACAGGTGTTCTTCCAGAAAAACAGCAGATGAAGAACTTGAGCCATTTCATCAGAAGTAATGCTAGAAAAAGTCTGTACCAGTTTATTTTTCTAAAGACCTCGCTTAACTTGTATGTGACATGGGAAAATTTACTCAAAAAAATTTCCAAATTCACGAATCATTCATACAGATGAACCACTATGATGTAGGCACCAGAATTGTATGTTTGCTGGTCTTCTAATCTATCACTCTGCACGCTCTGTTTCTGTCGTTATTCATTTTTGAGTTACAGGGTGTTTTATTTGACTAAAAAATTTCGTTCAAAAGAATATACAAAGTGCCAAGAAATGTTTTGAAACTTGGTGTAAATTAGTTTTGCATATTGTGGCATTTTTGCCAAAATATTTTCTTCCCTGGTAGAACACTGATATTTATCAAGTAATGTAAAACCATTATCAGAGATTGGGTCAGCGGTAGGTGATCTGTTTCCTCATAAATATCTTAAATTTTCTTACACATAAATTTTTGTCTCCTTGACTGAACTTTTCCTAACAGTTCCCAGTATCAATCTGGGTTTCGTCCAGGCTATAGCTGTACTATGCTGCTGTTGAAAATAACTGGGGCTACAGCCTTCGATACAATTAGCCACGAAATTTTGATGTCTATTTTACATTTTGTTGTTTTTGGAGAGTGCAACTAGACTCTTAAATAGTTATTTACTTAGTAGGGTTCCATTTGTAGAAACTGATATAGGTCAATTTTCCAAAGGCAGGGCTGAATACTTGACCCTCTTTTGTTTAGTGTATATGCATGTAATTTAATGTTCCACCTGAAAGAATACAATGTACACTTTATGCAGATAATACACAAATTTATTATTCATTCTTCCCAGATGATCTAGCGAGAAATATGATAAATGATGATTTAGAACTCCTACTTGTATTCCCTGAACGTCATAAACATCAGCTTAATCTAATGTAATCACCAGTTTTTATATAATTAAAATATGAAACGAAACTTTGCAATGTGAGTAGAGTGCAAAAACTTAGAACTCAAATTAGATACAGATCTACTTTTTGTAAAAGATACAAAGAAAATAATTCAAAAAGCCTACACTTCTTTCAAAATGATATCAGACAAAGAAATATTCTGATTGTATTTAGTGATATGCTATCGTCCTAGAGATTGTGAAAATCAAAGACACAAACACATGTAACAAGAGGACCTCTTACTTCTTTGTCTAACTTCATTAAAAATAGTTTTCTTCATGTCTTATGCATTATAAACACTTTTGAACTAGTAGCTAGGGCAGCAATGTGTAAATTTTTTTACCCTGGTTTTAATTAGATATAAAATTAAGTAAAGCTTGGTCCTTTTCAGACCATAATGGTTGGTAGTGATTACCAAGCGCAGATTCCTGAAGGCCTATGTCATTACGATGATGCCCTTCCCTATGAAAATGAGGATAAACTGCTTTGGGATCCTTCTGAGATATATGGAGACACAGTTGAGGATTTTCTCAAGAAAGCTTCAGCTATCGCCAAGCCACCGATTCCCATGGGAACTCAGCTTCGAGATGATGAACAAGCTTTGTATTTACTGCAACAGTGTGGCCATAATGTCGAAGAAGCCTTAAGGCGATTAAGAATGACAGTTCCCACCAACTCTACAGACACTATGAATGAGTCACTTTGGTCCGAGGAAGAGTGTCGAAATTTTGAATCTGGAGTCCGTTGCTTCGGGAAGAATTTCCATCTTATTCAGCAGAATAAGGTACGAAATGTATTTTAACCCCCCGGTTGCAAGGCGGGGTACAAACGTACCCCACAACTTTTTTTTGAGATAATCAGACTGAGATGCATTGCCTCTAAATTTAATTTATTGTTATCTAATACTTTATAAATTATATTTTAAAGTTCATATTGTAAACTAACTTCAAAGTTAATAAAGAATATTGGTTGGTGGTACATTTGTACTGCGCTACAGTGTTGTCCCGGAATGGGTTAACAATTTTTTTTTTTTCCATTCGATAAAACCTTAAAATTCTAACATCCTCTACTAAAAAATGAAATTCGTAAACATGGAACGCACCCGAATCTCAGGTGTGATGTCAGCAAATACGAACCAACTAGCTAGCCAGGTATAGAATGTATTACCGTTATTGCAAGCCAGCAGCACAGACATGGTGCCTAAGCGTGTTTGTAAAGAATTTAGGTTTCTAAAATTATTTTTATGGATTTTTATTAAAAATCAATAACAGGGCAGAAATAATTATAAATATTGTATAAAAAGAGAGTACGTATCTAACGTGTGTGTCAGGATGAGGGACACCTGTAAACTTTCTTATTGTTTATATAAGGTGGTCCAAAATTATCTCCCGATATTTCTGCGGCTGATAGTACATCCAAAAATGGTAGTCTTTTATACAAACCGAAAATGAATAATAAGGGAGATATACCCCTTAGAAGGGGGATAATTTCAGTTTTTCTGCAATGTCTTCCGACTACCTGAAAATATCAAATTTATATTTTAAACTTGGTCATAGGCCATCTGGACCCTAGTTTACATGGTATCAGTCATATCTTCTCTTATGTTTAAGGTGTAGTTTTAGGGGGTGATTGCCAGTATTTCCTCATAAATTTTTAAATCTTTTGAAATTTCTGAAAATTATTTTCAGATCATTAGAAATAAAAAAGGCATTCTCATTACATTTTGATAAACCAAGCTGTTTTCGATTAATTTGTGTTTAAAAAACAACATGCGTTTACAAAATTTTATTAAAAAATTCTTTTACAAATAAAGAATGCTTCAAAATATTATTTTGACATTTCTGTTATTTATTAGACTGATTATTTTTTTTGAAATAATTACAGTTTGTCAATATTATTTAAGCATGAGTTATTACACGTTCTCTGAATTAACAATATTTTTGACTTTAGGAGAATGTTTTGGTAATGCTGCTGCAGCTGTAAAATGTTATGAAGATAAATTCCCGAACAGAAATATTCCTGATGTCAAAACTTTTTTTAGTACAAAATGTCGACTTGAGAAACAGGAAGTCTTCAAGTGAAAAACGGAGACGCTGGCCATCCAAGAAATGCAAGAACTGTTGATGTTGAAGAAGAAATATTAGATTTTGTAATGGAAGATCATATGATAAGTACTAGAAGATTAGGGGCTTTAAGAGTACTAAATGAACAACAATTACACCCGTTCCATTACCGAAAAACTCAAGAATTACTACCGTAGGATATGCCAATAAGAGTTGATTTTTGTGAATTGTTGCTTGAAAGAATGCAAAATGCTCCAATTTTTTAAGTAAAATGCTTTTTACTGACGAGGGTACATTCGCACGACAAGGCATGTTTAATTTTCGAAATATGCATTTCTAGACCGGGGAAAACCCTAATGCAACAGTACAAACCCATTTTCAACATACTTTCAAAATAAATGTATGGGCAGCAACTCTAGGGAATCTGTTTGTTGGATACCATATATTTCCTGAAAATTTAAATGGGGTTATGTATTATGATTTTTTGGAAAACATCTTGCATGAAATATTTGGTAATATTTCATTGCGAAAGAAAAGAAATATGTTTTTTATGCATGACGGCACAACACCGCATTATACCAGAACATGTAGAACATTGTTACACAACCACTATTCTAATAGATGGAATGGCCGAGGTGCAGCAGCCAAAATGAGTTTATAATACTCAAATTGACACGATTGAACAGTTGACAGAAAAAATTGATCAAGAGTTTACAATGCTACAGAATGATGAAGGAATTTTACAGGATGTTCAACGTTCCTTAAAAAAAAGTCTTAGATTGTGCATAAGGGAAAATGGAGGACATTTCGAACAATTTTTGTAAATAATAATTAGCTATTTTCTACGTTTAATAATATTTCAAAGTATTCTTTATGTGTAAAAGAATTTGTTAATAAAATGTTGCATTTACAACATTGTTTTTTTAAACACAAATTACTCGAGAGTAGCTTGGTTTATCGGAATGCAATAGGAATTTATTTTTTATTTCTAATTTAAAAATTAGTTTTTTATAACATTTTTAGAAATTTGAAAAAAATTAAAACATGAGGAAAATACTGACAATCACTCTCTAAAACTACACCTTAATCAGAAGAGAGGGTTTGACTGATGTAAACTGGTGTCCAGGTAGCCTATGCTATCTCCCTTATTTATTTTCAGAAACAAGTTTATGTAAAAGATTACTACTGTTTTTTTTTTATGTACTATCAGTTGTAGAAATATTGAGAGACAATTTTGA
Organism: Stenurella melanura; assembly: GCA_963583905.1. Taxonomy (NCBI): domain Eukaryota; kingdom Metazoa; phylum Arthropoda; class Insecta; order Coleoptera; family Cerambycidae; genus Stenurella; species Stenurella melanura. Next base: position 25,627,987 of record OY757318.1, on the reverse strand, counting down.
ACCACCTTGTAAAAAGTTTTGTTTATCCTGTACACCCATGAGCAGGGGTCAGATTTGTGATAAAATATGCTAGTTTTATATACGAGTTTTCAAAAATGTAAAAAATGTAAAATTTTTATAAGTTCCTTTATTTTTTTTTCAAAATTTTATTTAACATAATTATCTAGAATGTGTAAGCTAAAGGACTCCTCACAATTCTTATGGAAAATGGCTTCCAGCTAAATCGGCTAAAATCGCAGTATATTATAGATAAGTTCTCATGGGCACAAGGTCGGAAAATGGACAGTTTTCCAGATATCCGGAGTGCAAAGGGGATACTCATTTCTTATGGGAAGTGGCCCCCGCCCCGGTGAAATTCGCTGGAATCCATATATGTCATTCTTCTCGAGCTCTCGATAAAAAGTGAATCAACATTCTCAACTAAAAGGTGGTTCCCTCACAAAATTGTAGATATTGGGCTAGATTTTTTGGATTTCAGCTGGAGATGCTGGCGATTGGCCTTGTCTACTGCGAGCAGTGTAGGTCTCTTGTAGTACTCGTTTTTGTACCTTAGGGCTCCTTATTCAGACATGATCCTGACAAGACTTCGAGTCTGTTGATAAGAGCTCCTTGGTTAAAGTTATCAGCCCTTCGTTTCTATTTTCTCGCCAAGCTGTCTCAGTCCAGTCAATGCAACCGACATTGCTTAACTTCGCCGATCGAGTGCCGGCACCTAAACCGGTGACCGTACAAGGAACTGTTAGATACTGGGTTGAAGAGAATCCCAATTTTCGGTTAACAACTAATAGTCATAAAATTAAATAAGTGAATGAATGATCATACCATGCATTCACTTATTTATGACTTTTTATGATACTTTACACCATAGTATAATGTATTATAAAATAATTGGTTCTTACTTTTTGGAAGAGAATCTTAATCAAACTTCGGATATGGAAATTAGCAATTCAAGTGAGAAAATGGCTTGATATCCGCTTCCCCGACAAGCAGATCGGCAGCTATGGACTGCTTGGTCTGCTTGATCATTTGACTTGTGTAAATTAGATTATTTCTTATGGGGATATTTAAAACAAAAGTCCACCGACAACGTCTTAGTACTTAGATTATAATAATCTTTACTATTCTTATTTTTTAAACTAAATATTATGTCTAGTTTCAATAAAGGTTAACTCTCTGAAGTAAAATTTTTATTGGTGTGCATGAAGTGTTGTTTTGACGTTATAGAGAGATTCTTCTGCCGTGAAATCGCTATTTGGAAGCTCATGGATAATATTCTTAGCAATACCTGCAAAAAAGTTATTAAAGTCATCTGGACTTATGCTAGTGTCTGTGTTGAGATTCTTTGCTGGTGAATTCGTATTTTCACGAATGACATGCCAAATCGCTTTAGCTTTATTGGTGTGACATTTAATGTAATTGTCATTGGCTTTGCTTTTAGCATTTGCGATTGCCATGTTATAATTTTTCTCATATTTTTGTGTAGTTTCCCTGAGTTCCCGAGAGCTGTAAGCCTTTATAGTTTCTTGCCTAAAATGTAATGTATCCCCCATATCACAAGTATATTCTTTTAACCAAAAGTTAGCAGGTTTTCTTTCTAGTAATAGTGATAACTACATTCAATTAATATTTTTTTACAGTGACCACCCTATATAAATAAAGAGGGAAGTTCTGTGTAAATACATTTACCGAGTTTTTCCATTATGGTTTAACATTTTTTTTAAGAGTCATCTATGAGACACTATTTTGTAGACATTAAGTTTCTCGAGTGTAACAGATAATTCATAAATATTATTGATTATAGGGAAAAATTGCAATTTTTTTTTAGTTTTTTATATACTGTTGTCAAATCATATTTTTCGATGGCAATGGGAGAAATCATATGAAAAAGTATATCCAAAAAAATTTATCACACTAACAAAAACTCGACGCTCTCAATAAGCCACTGAAGAAGAATGCACAACTGCACGAGCTTTGATATGCTATATTTCGAGAATCGTGTATCGGATGAATCTGAAATATTTAGTAATACTTTGGCCACACTAAGTGACAATTGCTAAATCATATTCATTAAATGAGCCCGTTAGTGTCTGATGTATTAAAAACGCGGATACAAATGAGAAGTAACAAGGGGTTGCTTTGTCTTGTTCACAATACTTTAGCAGGTTTAATGATATGCATTGTTTTGGATGGATTCCCTTTGTTGTATAGCATGTCTCATATCATGCCATCTATTGTGGTTGTCTGCCAGGTGTATGGTACAGTGTAAATAAAAACGTTTTAAATCGATATCGTCAGTTGCGCGAGGTGACAGCCTAACGCAAGACTAATGAAAGTTTAAGTAGTTTCAAACAGTTTATCAAAGAACATTATGTGTTAGTAATGAATAATGTTATATAAAATAGATTATATATAATATAAAATTAATAATATTGAACATTAGGGTAGTAATCTTTTATCAGTCCACTTTAGTATGAACAGTTACTCATTTGAGTTAGTACCATAGGTTTAGATAATGGACAACTTCCTATATGCAAAATACAAGGCATTAGACGAATAACTTGCTACTGTCAGATAAACGAGTATTAAGTTAGTACATCTTCCAACAGATGGTGTATCTGTATTATATTTCTAACAATAGTTACACTTTATTGAAAAAGAAATCGGAATTATTGCCAGTTAACAGCTTTAACGAAGAAACATTTAACATTACACTGTCCGAATCCTTATATACAGCAGTAGCTGATACAGGGATCCAGCCAACCATAACCGACTAGACATGATAATTCAAACTTTTGCATTCTACTTAAAATATTTGACTCAAATGTGACAACCTATGATATAGGGGGAGGGAGGGGTAGAAAAACTGTAAAATTTGCATGACGTTATTAATGGATGACCCCATACTTGAAGAAGAAAAAAAAATTGTTTAAATTGAATGTATTTTCTCGATGATTCTTTGTTTACAATACAAGTCTTTAAACAGTATTTATAGGTTATATTTACATTATATCAACCTTGTATGCATAATACTATGCTGAGAAATTATATACAATATTCATCCTATTGGAATCAACGTACTACGTTAAAATTCAGTGATCATAGACACGTTTACAGCTGGTAAATTTCCGGAAGTAGCCTTTACAAATATCATCTTAGCCACTACTTATTTAATCACTATACCCCGGATCCGAGGTAGTTATGACGTAAAAATCAGAATCGGCTTTAAAATTCCTTACGTTATAGTGCCTTATATTATGTGCACAGATAAAAATAATATTTTAAGTTGATTGTTTCTTATAGTTGGAAAGAAACATATAGGAGATGTTTATATGTCCTTAATCAGACTCACTCTGCAGGTATAACATGCGGCCACAGTCTGTTGTTTTTTATCCACCAGTTTCAGTAAACATCTCTTACATCTACTTGCCCAACTATACCAAATAAATAATTTCTTCAAGTTTCTAGTAATAACTAATTTATTTATTACTTTATGAGTTTTATGTCATACTTTTTATTTTTTACCGTAAAAGTAGTTGTTTTCTATAAATATTGTATTTATTTGCTTATATGAATAATAAGATTCTCAATTCAAAAGATTATATTTACCTGTGTGTGAGAATCATCTTTGGCATAACTGCTTTTGGGCCAGGGTTTGTTAATCACATAAAATGCGAATAAAGCTAGTAAAATCCTGTGTTTCTCTCTCCTATGATGCTGCATCCCAACTTCGAGCCTTGACCTCCTCCAGTTTAGCCTTCCATACTGTTCTGTCTGCTGCTGTTCTTCTCCAAACTCGTGTCCTTAGGAGATTTTTTGCATCCTCTGCCACTCCATCTTCCCATTGCTTCCTGGGCCTGGCCTTTCTCCTGGTTTCCTGCATTTTTCGGATAAGGATTCTTTTTGGGATTCTGTAGTTGTCCATCTTTACGACATGACCTGCCCAACGTAGCTTTTGTATTTTGGCTAACTCAGATACTGGGGGTTTTTTATATTGTTGATAGAGTTCAGCATTGTATCTTAGTCGCCACACTCCGTTGTCGTGCACTGCACATAAGATCTTCAGTATTTTTCTTTCAAAAGCATCGATGGTATTTGCTTTTTTTGTGTTATGGTCCATGTCTCACAGCCGTAGGTTATAATTGATCGTATAATTGTTGAGTATAGTTTCATTTTTGCCATGTTTCCCAGGGTGATCCTCCTTCTTATTGCTGCGCCTTCGCTACCATTTTTTGACAGGGTTTACCCTAGGTATTTAAACTGTGTGACCACTTCTAAATCATCCTCTTCCTTCATGATGTTCTGTGCATTTGCGTTCCTTCCTGTTTTTGGTCATTATTTTCGTTTTATAGATGTTGACATACAGGTAGGCCTGCAGGGCTCTTAGCTTTGCTTTTGAGGTCTATGTAGGCTGCTTCCACCACTACGTATGATCTGCCCATTATGTTAATGTAATCTGAATATGCTGCTATTTGGATGGGTTTGTTTATTAGCAGATTTGTTGGGGGTGACTGTTGTCCTTTATAACATATTCTAAGCATATGTTAAAGAGTGTAGGGGCTAGCCCGTCACCCTGTTTCAGTCCCCATGTTATCTCGAACGAATTCGTCAGTTAGTTCTGAATTCGTACCGATGCTGTGATATTTGCCATTGTTGCCTTGATTAGGTTTACAAATTTAATTGGTAGTCCACAAATATTTGATATATGTCAAGGTCATACTCACAAGCCTTCTCCAGGATTTACTTAACCGCAAACAATTGGTCACTTGTGCTTCTCCCTTGTCTAAATCCGACCTGATATTCACCTATTAGATTTTCTGCAAGTCTTTGGTTTAGTATATATGTGAATATCTTATACGCAGTGCATAGCAGTGAAATCCCTCTATAATTCCTGCAGTCTAGCTTGTCACCCTTTTTGTATATCGGGCAGATTATGCTCTTTTTCCAGTCGTTGGGGATTTCCTCTTTTGTCCATATTTGTCAGTACGAGTTTGTGGAGGAGTTCTAACAGTTTTTCACCTCCTGCTTTATATAGTTCAGCCGGGATGTCATCACATCCTGTTGCCTTGTTCCTCTTCATCTGCTTTATGGCTGTTTCTACCTCAGCCAGTGATGGGGGTTGGATTGCAGCATTTTGATGTCCTGCTTGTGACGGGTCTGGATTATCATTCCCGTTTTCTGCTATGTTTTCTGGTTGACCCTTCAGCAGTTCCTGAAAGTGTTTACCATTTTTTATAATGGGCTATTTTAGCCATTAATGCCATCATGGTGTCACCGCCAATCACAGCATTCTGCATGCCGATTCAATTATTCAAATTTTGTTATATATTTGTTGAAATGTTAAGTTCATAGACTATAGAATATTGTTTAAACATTGGGAAATGCTTTAATATATCAAGTACTTCATTTTAATGTCAGAAAATCAAATTTGCGTATAATGAAAACATCTAATTTCAACAGTTTCTTTAAATTCGCTTTGTTATTAAAAATGTTAACAGTCTTTTGTTTAGTTTATTATTTTATCTCTAGAGTTTAAAACACGTGCACATTATTCAATATGGGATGTAACTTTGACATAATCATTACAATGGCAAAAACATCATTACATAAGCTAATGCAGCCGTTTTTAATTCCATATAGCAGAGTAAACAAGAAGTAAAATTGGGCCTTTTTTATGAGCTTAGAATAAGATCAGACCTAATGGGTATTATCAACATCATTATACACATAGAAACTCAAAATGCGATATCTTTTAGTGGTAGCAATACTTTTTGTTTTTTAAAAACCATGAAATTTTTACTTTTCTAAAAGTCATGCTTTTTTGCATATCTACTCGCATATCTCAAAAACGAATTAAGCTATCACTGTATTTTTGTTTTAAAGCACATGCATAAGCGCTTCTTTCGAGATATTCTATTATTGGTATGTTTTTTTTTGGTAATATGCTAAAAACGCCGACGAGCTTGGAAGTTTAGAATCTGTGTAGGCCAATTTTCACTAACCGAGAAACTTTTTTGTTTTTGAAAATTTTATGTAACATGCTGCGAAGAAACTGTAGCCAAAAGACCAAAAAAGTTTTTAGAAAAAGAAATCCTTAACTATTCTCAACAGTTTTTATGATATGATTTTTTTAGAATAGAGTTTACACACACGGTGCCATAATAGTGGGTCATCATTCGACACCTTTAATTGGACTGTGTTTATTGCCTAGTTTAGGGTCAACTTTGAAACCATTCCAATATCATTCCTCTCATTGGCCGCTTTGATTATTTTCTCCTAAGTACTTCTCCCTGTCCCTACAAGAGATAAAGAAAATTGGCTATAGGTGCTAGGATATAAAAACTTTCTATAATTTTTTATTGGATATAGGTAAACACTATTTGGTTCCTTATTTATATTGTAAGTATATTTTATCCCAATATAAGTCAGCAACCAATAGTGTAGACTATAGATACTTGCAACCTAACCCAAAAAAAATTAATCAGAATAGTTAATAAATATTCTTAGGTATTGAAATACCACACCGCATTAAATAATATATAAAAGTTTGTTATTTGTATCTACCAAAAATTATTTTAGAAAAATTTAAAACGCTAATATTATACAGTATAAAATTAATAATTCTATACACCTACTACTTTCCGTGAAATACAACACTCTAAATATAAAATGAAAACAGAATCTTTTTGAAATGTATCTTCTAAAAATTTTAAGTATTCCTACAATCATGCATTTTTTTCAGTTTTTGTTTTTAAAATTGTGTAAACCTTAAATTGTCTTACCAACAAAAGAAGCTTGTAACTTTTTTATTTCATAATATCTCAGTGGCATATTCTATGCAAATTTTTAATTTAAATCAGAATTTTTTAAATTTTGTTTATATTTTGAGTGGCAAAACACCCATAATAATAAACAAGGTATAAATAGGTATGGTCCTAATATAATCTACAAACCTGTTCGTATAGATGTTCATTTTTGCTTTTGCTTTGTCCCTCTTTGATTGCAAATAAAGCACATTTCACGTATTTTACATGATTTCATGTTACTCCTAGTTTTTGAAGAACCGGGAATGTTTTTGTCTCCATCTGAGCTATTAATAATCAATCAGGCTTTCAAGAAAAACATGGTACCACAGCATTGACAACAGTTGTAGATGATATTCTCGGCGCTACAGATCAATAAAAAAATACATCCTTAATACTACTTGATATGTCGAAAGCTTTCTATTCCATCAGTATTGATGTTTTGATTGCCAAACTAAAATATTATGGACTTTCTAATAACCTCCTAGATTGTATGGAATCATACCTGAAAGGTCGTCGGCTAATTGTCTTCTTGAACAGTCCAGCGGGTAAGATATATTCAGAATCAAAAAATCTTGTCTCTCGGGTACCCTAAGGTTCAGCCTAGGACCCCTATTGTTCAGTATTTTTACCTCAGATTTGCAAAAAATACCCATTTACTGTAATATGCAGACTATGCAGACGACATTCAGATATACTATAGTTTCTTTGTCCAAGATACTATGGAAGCGCAAAACAAAATAAATATTGATCTCTCAGAACTCATTAATATTAAACCCGAATAAATGCAAATATATCCTATTTCACAAACAAGACCAACAGCTAGCGATAAGCCTGAATGGTTCACAATTGAAACCCGTAGACAGTGCCAAAGGTCTTGGTCTGATAATAGACCGTAAATTAAAGTTCACTGAACATGTGAATAATAGTCTAAAAAATGGTTGTTATAAGTTAACATTTATTTTCATTTAAATCTGATTTAGATACCAAGACCAAAATTATATTAATTGAATCTTTAGTTCCTTCAAACCTAAATTATTGTGACACAATAGTAGGGTTATGTTTAACAGCAGATGAAAAAAATAACTAACAAAAATTGCAAAATTTAAGAATGAAATTAATTACTAATATCCCTCGATTCGCTCATGTAACACCTTACATTCGTCAATTTGAACTTTGCAGGAACAAAGATTCGTTAATTTCTGCTGTCTGGTATATAATATTTTAAAATTCAAATTACCTGCTTATTTAGATAATAAACTTATAAGACGCAATGAAATTCACGAACGTGTTTATTCTCAGGCATATTCCACACACACTAGACCTGCCACACCATCGCACTACTGGTTTTTGCTCTAGCTTCTCCTACTTGGAACCACACGTATATAATTTAGTTGATTTAGTTGATCTTTTTCAAATGTCATATACAAAAAAAATAATAAATATGATAAAAACAATGAACTTAGGATCAATTTGAACCTCTTTTGATATTTTTATTTATTTGACATCACATTGTTGTAGTATTGAAAATTTTAATTATTATTTTAAGGTATTAACTAATTTTATGTGTATATGTATTGTTGCTGCTAGGTTTAGGTTTCAGTATCAGTTTCTACCTAATACCCTTTGTGTTTTTGTATGAATTTTTAAGACACAATAAACTTTTTCTATTCTATTCTATTTTATTCTAATAATTTGGCAAATCATCTCAATATTGTGTTTGTGGGTGTAAACCTTTCTGCAGTCTTTATGATATTTTGCTCTAATTTTTCTGTTTAAAATATCCTTGGCTGCCAAAATTTTCAGTCTAAAATCATCTTTTCATTTCTGCAGCTTTAATTACCGTCTCTAAACACTGCTTCCAAGGCTTATGCACAATAAGTTTATCTTTATCTTCTACAACTACACCACATAGTAAGCAATCCGTTTTAACATTCGACTGGTCCATCTTACATATTTTAAAGTAGTAACTATCCACAATTCTCAATACACACTATTACATAAAAACTATTTCGTTCGTACATGTTATATCGCGTCATGCGTCGACATTATCACCGACCACGCCATATTGAAGGATGAACTGAATTTTTCAATTCGCGCGCTTTAGAAAATTGTATGGCCTAAACTATAAAAGTCACAATAATGATTATGCTATCAAAAACTTTTTTGATCTTTTGGCTACATTTTATTCATAGCATAAATAAATTAATAATCCAATTTCCGCACTTCCAAGGTTATCTACGTTTTGAGCAAATTTAGAACAAAAAATACCAACCCTATTATGTTCGAAAAGGTGCGCCAAAGTGTGTGTTTTAAAACAAAGGAAAATCATGTCGATAGCTCAATTAGATAGCTAATTAGGGTAGATATATAAAAAAGCAAGATTTTTTAAAAAGGTAAGTTTTCACACTTTTTTGAAAATAAAAAATTCGTGACCACAAAAAAATGTCATATCTTGTCATTTCTAATGAGCAATGACTTATCTAATAAAATGAGATATATCTCACTTTATTCTAACGTAAAAAAAAATAAATCGAGAAGGAAGCGACTTTTGCATTGTTTTTTACTCTGCTAATAAACATCTTTGACTATGATAATTTCTGATATCACAGTATATACATGCAATATGCGTTATTCCAGGTTCGTACAAGATCAGTAGGAGAGTTGGTCCAATTTTATTATTTATGGAAGAAGTCTGAAAGGCACGACATATTTGCAAATAAGGCAAGATTGGAAAAGAAGAAGTATGCATTGCACCCTGGCCTTACTGACTTCATGGACAGGTTCCTGGAAGATCAAGACAGCAGGGATCGTAGCTCATCTCCTAATGTTCAGTGCAGTGGGAATGGAAAACCGCCTCCGGATACCTGATCTCTGCTATATAGCTATTGGTTATATAAAAATAAGCAGGATGACTAATGGAAAAAATATGTATGTACATACAATGATGGTATGATGCAATGAATTTATTAATACAAATCAAATTTATGTTAAGTGTATTCCCCGAAGAAAACTGTATAGTACATTTTTAGTAACGATGTTGTTACTCCCAAGGTGTATTTTGTGCCCGATTAACTTTGAAGGGTGTTTAGAATGTCAGTGGAGTTAAATTAGAGTTAATGCAGGTAAACAGATATGTTTACCTGTGTTTAATTTAACAGAATATTTGTATACCTAAAAAGATAAAGCCCTAAGGTGTACTAGTTGTTTATTGTAAGGTTTATCTACTTAAAAGTGATGAAATTATTGTCTATATGAATGTTTGAAATCGTCGTCTAATTATCCACTGTATTTAAATTTCAAATTGTGTTAATTGTGAATATAATCAGATATGTCTGGATGTATATATTTGTGGCACAGAGTGATAAGTTTATGAACTTAGTGGAAATAAAGTGAACTCTACAAATAGTGAGGGAAGGAAAGGGTCAAAGTAACTGTGTTAAAAATTAAGGTGTATTACTTGCAAACTATGGGTTTGCCCTAAAAAAAAAATTGAAAAAAAAATGAATGTTAAATTTTAACACTATTATATATGTTTAGTGTTTGTTCTTTGGCATAAGATTAATGATAATATTGGCCAATATAAATAATTAGAGAATTGGCGTTTTTGCCAACTAACTGTCTTGAAACTAATTCCGGAAACATTCTTGGATAATTTTTGCGATATAGGCTATCAGTCTGTCTGATTTTTCTATTGTCAATTGTTTATTGGTAACGCAGCAAGACTGAATACTTTTAATACAATTTTTTTGTGATTATAATTACACACAAGAAAGGCATTTTGAAAAATAATTCCAATATTAAAAAACAATACTTAATTACATATTTGTTAAGTGTGGTGCTATATAGATTTTGACTGAATTGTAAAATTTTTCACTTGGTGTATAAAGTTCAAATTTATACAGCACATTTTAAATCTTTCGATTAATGTGAACTATTCATATGTATGTGTTCGTAAAATATGTTTTATTTTTACTTCATGATTTTAAATCTTGGTTATTTGTTTAAAGCTGAGTCGTAACTAGAGCATGTACACTGGGGTGACTTAAAGAGCCTCGCACCTTTTAAATGCAATTTGGCTTTCTCTCCCGAGAGCTGCACAGAGGTAGTTCATGACATGCTAATCAAAAGTGCCCGTGGACACAAAAAAATTTAATGACAGGATTTCGTCAATATTGAGACCTTGTTACCTCTGTGCAAAGTTTCAGCTCCTGGGAGTGATACCAAAATTGCATTTAAAAAGTGCGGGGACTTATGTTTACCTGTTTGCTTTCTTCATTTCTCATTTTAGACGAGTTTTTTGCATATTTGTGATCATTTCGCTCATGTGTTAGTACTGAGGGATGGTACTGTTGCTTTCGTTTATTATGTTAAAAGAAAAGTTGATGAATGACAACTTTTTCTAGACAGTACGTTTTTATAAGTTTACATGAATGAATCATTTTAATAGGGTACTTGCATAATGGGGTCATCCCGCATATTTTTATATTAAATTATGAAATTTCATTAAAAAATGCGAGACCGGTTTATCACATTATGCTATAAGACAAAAATATTTTTTACACTCTTGTAGTGTTAATCTCCACCTTCTCGTTTTCTCTAATGGAGATGCTGCCGTTAATGTCAGGCTGACTTGCGTCCATGCATTGTAGTGTTGGTACAAAAGAATTTTATAATATACCAACCCTGCTTGGTAAACAAACATTATTCGTTAATATCATGTCGTCTCATGGGCGATCGTCAAAAATTAAACTACCTACATTACCGTGCGGAGAGTACCTGGCACACTTTCGGTCAAATTGGATGAAACCAAATGTATATTGAAGCTCAATCTGTCCCGAACAAAAGTTCTCATGGGTGCAATGTCAGAAAGTAGACAGTTTTTCAGATATCGGGGGTGCAAAGGGGGTGCTTGTTTTTTGTGGGAAGTGGCCCCTGCCTCGGTGAAATTCGCTGGAATCGATATGTTATTCCTCTCGAGTTCCTGATCAAAAATTCTTGTGGGCACAAGGCCGGAAAATGGATAGTTGTTCAGATATCGGGGGTGCTTGTTTCTTATTGGAAGTGGCCCCCAGTGAAATTCGCTGGAATCGATATATGTTATTACTGTTGAGCTCCTGATCAAAAGTTCTCATGGACACAAGGTCGGAAAATGGATAGTTTTACAGATATCGGGGGTTACAAAGTCGACTTTGCACCCATGACAACTTTTGATCAGGGGCTCGAGAGGAATAACATATACTAATTCCAGCGAATTTCACCAGGGGCCACTTCTCATAAGAAATGAGCACCCCCTTTACATCCCCGATATCTGGAAAACTGGCCTCTTTCTGACCTTGTGCCCATAAGAACTTTAGTTCAGGATGGATTGAGCTTCAATATGTATACGGTTTCATCGAATTTGACCGAAAGTAATTTCCCATCTAAACTGTGCCAGGTCCTTTAAACCTCAAACATTAAAATAAAATACTAATAGACAATAAAATGTTATTGCTATTTTTTTAATTAGAACCTTTAAGCTATTCACCACATGCATTGAAATATCATGATTAGGACGTGCGAAATGGCCCTATTTTTAAAAAGTAAACTATTACCTCAAAAAAAACAACAATTTCAAAATATCAGATTTCCCTCAACTGTTGTTTCCTCAATGCATGTTTTTAACAGTTCATTGTCGATTTAAATGTGTGTATGGAAACTGGAACATACGCATCCTAAACACAGATCAATAAAAATCTTTCAGACAACCAAGCAGCGCTTAAAGCTCTTGGATCCTACTGGAGTAATTGTAACAGCCAGTTTTTCAATATCGAGTTTAAGTCCGAGTTAACTTTACAACTGTTTTTCAGTATCATTTTTTATTTCAGTTAGTTAACTCAAGTATGTGAAATATTTTATTAAGTTGGTACGAGAAGTATTGATTTAATTTACATTTTCAGGATTTTGCACTGCTTCTCTCGGTCTATTATAGTTCTGTGGTGGTAAAATATAAATTAACGTAGGTAACTTTATTTGTGACTTATATTGGGAAATAAGTAAACACTTGTAGTTTTTGACATTTATGATTTAGTTAGTATAGTTAAGAAACGTTTTTCCAATTCTACTTGTGATGAAGATAAGACCAATGTAATAAGTTTGGAAAGAAAAGGATAATATTTGGAAGAAAATTGATATTAAATTGAATGATAGCTATAGTGTACTCAGAAGCAGTAAATGCCTAAAAAATAAATACAAAAATGTAAACAGAAATTCCCAAAATGAATAAAATATGTTTTCAACAGGGTGGGCAGATGAAGGCTATCAATATTAATGATTTTGATGGAAAAATAAAAGAAATAATTAGCAGTTATTTCTAGAAAACACAAACATAAACATTATAAAACACAATATAATACTTAGCAAAAATACCTATTTGTAGGAAACGAAATAATGTCAGCAGAAAGTGCATTCGACTGTATCAGCGTTTTTTATAATTTGAGTTAAAAGTGTTAACTGTAAAGTGCTTGTCTGAGTATTTTCAGAAACATGGATAGCTATCATAAGAGGTGAATGGTCCAAATATATGTGCGCTTAGGAATTGTTTGATTATATTATTTAGTGATTTAGGTTCTAAAGGCCTTATTTAGTGTTTGCTTGGTTTAATTTAAAAGGCAACGTTTTGTACACTCATTTGTTATTGTTGTGCCTAGTGCTTTTGACCCTGATATATTGCTTTTCATCCTTAAAGGTCGATTCTTTCTATCATTGAGAAGCGTTGTGTACGTGTAAGAGAAATATGTTGATGAGGCATCCAAAAAAGAATTAAAAGACGTTCTTATCCAATATGACCGTACCTTGTTGGTAGCCGATCCATGTCATTGTAAGTTCAAGAAATTTGGTGGTCTAGGTACCCGAGTTCCAACACAAAAAGATTTGTGCGACCCATGATGAGCTGTCAAGAGATCAGGTCGGAACCAGCAAGGATCAATCCCATCGCCAATTGTTGACTCCGAGACAAGCTGCGATTACCTAGTAAAGTCACATTGTTTTGATCTTTTTGACTCTCGGAAGTCCAAGAGAAATCGTTGCCACCCTTGACTAGAAATAATACGGCTTTAGAGGCATAGACTTTCAGGCATAATAACATTGATGGTAGCTTCGCACTGCCTCCTGCTTGAACGAATGTGTGAACCAAATGTCCGAACCTGAGGTTCTTCTCGTACTGAGCAGGATTGCTATCTCAATGACGAGTCATCAGTAGGGTTAAATTAACCTATCTCACAACGGTCTAATACAGTTATACAGTGACAATACATCATTAATACTAATTGAATGAAATAAATCCACAAGGCAATGTATTCACAAACAGTCCTAAGCTATTTCATTACAAACAATAACAAATTATTCATGACACAAGCTAAAATTAATTATAAGCAAAATCGGGAAAAAATTTCTTTTGATAGTCTGTTGCATATTTTCAAATCACACTTTTTAAATTAACATTAATGAAATTATATCCTAAAATTATCCTTATTGCCTTATTAGACAAGTTTCTTGGGAAATCCATGAAATTTTACGAATTCTACGATTTTCGAATTTTTGACTGTACAAAATGGGAGATATTCGTTGTTGAAATTTGGTTCTTTAGCTCATGTTGGGTGAAAACGGAGCCACATTTCTTCTTGTTAGTTGGAAACGCTACTTGCTATTTTCTCAAATACGAGTTAAAGTGGAATGATAAACGAGTATTTATTCTACATATTTTAATTCCTACAACATATGTCGAAAATTGAATGCAGATCAAGTCCGCTTCCGTCAGAATGTCTGAACGAAACTACTGCTTCACATTTGCCACATATCAGTTTTGTCAAGGTTTGTCATATCGACAATACGACTGCCAATACCCGCATGGTTTTCTTGTGGTTCTTTATTTATTTTGATTCGCTCTAATCTTCTCTTTTAGTAGCTCACTATCAGAAATATGTTGATGAGGCATCCAAAAAAGAATTAAAATATATTCTTATTCAGTACCTTGTTGGTAGCCGATCCACGTCATTGTGAGGCAGTAGGCAAGGCCATGTTGTCAATGGTTGTTACCCACTAGCCAGTGTTCACTGATCCTAATACATCTAATTTATTTTCATCTACAAAAATTTCAATTTCATTTAATTTACTTGTATTTTGCACATTTACATGTAATATTCTAAGATCTTCATAATTTACTTCTGTGACATCTGGGATATGTGGAGATCTAAAGAATTCCTTTTCCTAGAAGTTGTATTAGAAACGCTCAAGATTCTCATATCTGTTTGTATTAGTGGTCAGATTATTTCATTACAAGTCTCCATTTTATTTGATAATTTTACATTTCATAAGTTGATTGTACCTGGGACATAGTTATTAAGTTTAGTTAGAAAATTTCCTGACTGAACATTAAATTTGTGTTTACATTTATTCGAGGTACAGTTGCAATTGAAATATTAAGATGTGCACATTGTTTCAATTTATTACAAATTACTCTGAAAAGTGGATATCTTCTTTTTACATTAAAATTATTTGATCCCTCTCATTTATAATTACATGGTACTAGTTAATAAATGCATCTTATCTATTGTTTGTTCAAATGTGGCACCAGGTTTAATGTTGGTCTCTTTTTGTATATTATTAGCACAGTTTGTTACTTAATTTATCGTTGTATTGAAAAGTTAGAAGTTTCTTCATTTCTAAGAAGGTTCTTTCTTGATTCCTCTTGCCGTTTAGCTTCTTCCTGTTTCTGTTTTAGGGTATTTAATTTAGTACGAATGTTGCTGTTTTTTAACTTCATTTTGATTTTAAGTTGTCATTTACTATTTTATGCTCTTCTATTTCTATAAGTAATTTTGTTCTCATTCAGTAGCTTCATTTTCAAACAGTTTTGATTTTCTTTCCATGTTTTAGATATGTAAATTTTCTCTCTCTAATTCAGTTTTCAGATTGTTTATCTGCAGACATAATTCATTAATAATTTCTTCGTCAATATTTATTTTTTCTGCTCATGCTTCTTTCTAGCAGTCTTTTAATTTTATTTTTAATTAGGACTTTATTATATTATTTTTAATTCGAATGAACTCCTGTTCACCCTTTTCAATCAGTGTGAATAGTATTGACTAAATATTTAATCTTTACAAATAGGTTTTGTTTAGAGCAAGATAAGTTTTCGTACTTAGATCAATCTAAAAATACTACTATCTCTTACAGTAGAATCTTCCCCTTCCAAAGAGCTACAATTAAAATAGTTTCCTTGCAGAACTGACCAATTAAAAATTACTTTTGTCAGCTAACCTCTTCTAGTTCTAACAGCATGTATCATAGGTATAGCCGCAATGTGACGTCGCTCTTTTGGGCCTCGGCTGTTCGAATGTATGATAAATAATGGAAAACTGCTATATCGCTAAATGACTCTATTGGCAGAAGGCTCTAATCCAACTGGGCAGAGACAAAATATTGACTCTGGTCTAGATACCTGGCCCCTCTGGCCAGGGAGGAAGCGGCATCCAGCTTTATGGAACCAGCAGTGCTCATCTGGTTTCGCATTTTTATTCTTTGTTAAGTGCATATTTTTATCACTTTTCTTTATCGGACTACATACGTTTGAAGCAACTTAAAATTGCATGCAAGTACCCCATTGGTCCAGAAATAAAGAAAACAGATCAAAACTGAAGACAGATCATTATTGAAAAAAGACTAACAGTAGCATTAAGATTTTTGATAACTAATATCACTTTACAATGCGACACAACAAAATCTACACACCGAGTGTGCATAGGCACATATATTTCCTTTAAGCATGATCTGAACACCAATTAGTGTCTGTGTATCCTCCAAATAGCATCCTCGGTTGAGTATTTTTGCCAGTTTGCTCTGTGCTTGGTTATTGTGAGTGCGTGCTCTAGTCAAGATGCAGTTTAAAACAGTTATATGAATGAAATTTAATATATTTAACATTTTTAGAAATTTGTATTTATTATTTTTATTATGTTTCTAATGATGTAATTTACTTGAGTGGCTAGAGACTTAAACAGTTAAAATCATGCAAAATCTTTTCAGAATATAATAAAAGTTATCAAAATTGAAGCTAATCATGATTAGTATGTTTTATAGGAAACTTTTAATTTCCATTCCAATTATGTGGACTTTACGTCCTATTTTAATACAAAAGTAGATGTAAGGAATAGTAATTTTAAGCTTGTGGTTAAAAAGAGCCTGATAGGCAGAAATATTATCAATATTTATTAAGAGATATATATATATATATATAAGATGTACATAAATATATTGAAGAAGGCGTTCTTACGTAAGGTAATAGCGAACAGAACATAGAAGAAAAATTGATAAGACGTCCAATATGTGAGATCGTAGAAAAAGAATCAGTAAGATTCATGGCATTACATATAGTATGGGAAACCTTGATGGACATATAAGGATATCCTAAGTACTTGTGTATGTATGTGTGCAATATTAGTCAAGATAGCACTATCTAAAACCTATTGGAGTGGGGTTAACCATTCTACTCAAAATGTTGCATGCTATGTGTCAATTGTCAATGTTATTTGTTATTTGCTAGTAAAGCCGATTTATCGGCCGCGCTATCCTGACCCATATTGCACATGTACTTAAGCATATTATTCAGAAATAATCTGTTTAATATCATTCAAATTTATAAAGAAAAATGTGCAATTACAACACGTAAAAGAATGAATAATGTGTCTTCGCATAAAATCGAATACTTTGCATAATTTGATATTTTTGGCCAAATTATTTATTCCCTGGCTTATCCATACAGTAACTCAGTGCTTACGTTAGATTATGGGACTAAAAAATAATGACAAACAGTTATACGAAAAAAACAGTAAATTATACTTGGATGTGACCTTCAACACAAGACCGTTTTGGTCCACACATTACGAACATTATAAACAGGACTTACGTGGTCCTATGCTCCTCCAGGTAATGTCAGGGTAATTGGCATAACGAGGGTTAATGCAGAAGTTAGGGTTCTATTTGTTTGTGAAGACTCAGTATTTTTGACATGGAAGCTTGGCTAGGAAAGTTTTTAAAAACTTGTCCTTGCGTTTCAACCTGTGTGTATCAACAAATTGTGTTAAAATTAATATCTTTTTACATAACACATTTGTAGAAAAAGGAAGAATCAATAAGATTCATGGCATAACGTATGGGAAACCTGGATGGACATATAGGGATATCCTAAGTGGTTGTGTATGTATGTGTCCAATATTGGTCAAGATAGCACTATATAAAACCTATTGGAGTGTGGTGATCCATTCTACTCAAAATATTGCATGCTGTGTGTCAATTGTCAATGTTATTTGTTATTTCCTGTGTAAAGCCGATTTATCGGCTGTGTTATCCTGACCTATATTGCGGATGTACTTAGGCATTTCGGATTTTCCTATACATCTATCTAGCTTCCTCATACTCCATAATCAGTGTGTAAAAAGTGTGAAATATTGTGTATAATTTTTTATGTAGTGATTTTTGCATAAGATGACTAAACATTTTGTCGAAGCCGATGTGTTGCTATGACAATTTTTTTTTTAAATGGCACTCAGATTTTCCTGTGGCGAATGTAAATGACCACATATTTCTCTGTATTTATTGTATTTTTGATAGGATTATATAAGAATGAAAAGAAGATCGCATATAACTTATAAAATACTCCAGTACTGGCAAGAACAACCAGGATTAGTTCACTCAAAAGAGTGCTTTACATACCCTCTGGTCTCGAGAACTAAGAAACTTTTAATAGGCCACTTGGTTAATAGGAGAGTATAGAATTTAAAAAAAGATTTAAAGCATTCAATTGTGTATTGAATTACAAATTGTTGTTGAAAAATTGACAGTGTCATTTTTTGAAAATACTGCTACTTTAAAAGTTATACATAATATACACACTGTATATGTTGTAACACTATTGTGCAGTGTAAACATGTTCGAAATGTTTAAATGTTTATCATGGAAAATTGTGTAGTGTTAACACGTTCTAAATGTTTATCATGGAAATTTAAATGTATGAAAACACTTTCTGTAATGTTCGATGGTAACTTCGTAAGTAATAAATTGGCTAATTAGGTTAGCCAAAGCTATTATAGTCACTGTGACTGAGTGACTGTAATTATAGGCACCAACTTTATAAATTTTTTGGAGTATTCACCTTTTATTCTAAAGAGTGTGATGAAAGGGAAAAGTTCACAAATGCACAGGATTCGAAAATTCACAATTAGCATTAAAATTACACATCATGTCATCGTACAAATTATTTTTTTCTGTATTACAAGAGAACAATTTCTCCAAGAAAGTATACAGTAATTGAGACACGATTGTACATATGCAATAGTGCAATAGTAAATTTTAAAAATATTTAAGCTAATATGGTACAAAACAATGAATATAGAATTTTTTAAATAATACTGTAATCGATGGATTACTCCATGACGGGCAAGAGTGTATTTGACGGTATATAACAATTTCAAGTTGAGATATGGATTTATTTTAAATTTTTTTTAACATTAAAGGATCTTAGTGGAAAATGTTAGGAAATTGGTCTTATAAACATTTAGGTCAAGACCAATATTAGAACAATATTTTTGCATTAGAGATAGTGTTATTTGTTTTAGTCACAAGAATATGCACGTCATTGTCTGCGTGGACAATAACTGTATCATCAGCAAAGACAGACATAAATGTTCCGGTCATCTGGGAATGAATGTCGTTGATGAAAATTATGAACAGTGATGGTCCCAACATGCTTTCTTAGGGTACCTCATTCGAAACATAGTTGAAACAGGAAGCATATTTACGATAACTCCTATGTAGTAATTGCTGTATGGCAAAATACACTCCAATCCCTCACAGGGCACAACAAAATGTACTTGCCGTCATCTACAGAAACCACTAATATCTTGTGGCAAAAATGCAATCAGCCGATGAGTAACGAAAATGAAAATACTGGTGAACCACAAGAGAACGCCGAACCTACTGAACAAGAGGATAGTGAATATTTTGAAGAATACCAATCAGAACTACAGAAATTTAGAAAAAACTTTGAAAGAACTTTTGCCGTTGCCGAAAAAAGCAGTTCAAAATTTATGTTGACGAAACTGTCCCAAATTAATAACGTGATGTGTAACATTGATAATATTTTCTAAATATGTATAGTTCTTGTTTTAATCCACGCAGAACATCAACGAGAATTAAAGTGCAGCCGGCATCAATTGCTCGTCGAAGTGATAGAGGTGTGGAAGCAGGTGTACGAGTTATTCAAGCTGGCAGACCATCGAAGTTGGAGGGAATTCCCAAAAAAAGGTTAAAGAGAAAGAGGTTTTTGATGATAAATGTTCTTCAAAATCAACCCAACTCGACCCATCATGAATGTTTTCTTATTGTATATTATAAGAAGTTACAGTTTTGCGGCAAATTAAAACTAATAACTTAATTTGTGTTTCTCTAACGACCTTTTCGTAACTACTCTTTCGCTGTGCCCTGGAATATAATACAGTTTTTCAAATGCTCGCAGGATACAGCGATGTTGCCAATGTTAAATAAAAGTGACTGCTAATTTATGATGCATGAATGGAAAATTTTTCCCATGAAGATCAAAATCGACTGAAAAATTGACATCAGTTTCTTTAGAGGCTTAACATAAGCAGAGTAAAGATTCACTGTGAACCTTCCCGAAAAACATGTTCTGCTAATAGATGAGTATCTTTCTATGGTCATTGTCTATTCCAATTGCCATTTCGCGTCGTTTCTTTGCACGTCCTTGAATTGGTGACGCCTAAGAGTTAATTATTTATTTTGAACAGGTGTTAGGCTTGAGACCAATGAGTCATCGGTTTGATTTCTAGCTAGAATATAGGTGATTATTGGAGTTTTTTTTAATGTGTTACCGAAATGATAGTTGAAAATAATTTAGTTAACCATTCAGAACTTCTATAGGAAGCGTCAGCAAGTTTTTGGATAATTTGTATAGTAACAAACATCTTTTATTGCTTTTCAATAGCTTGGTTCCATACCGTTTGCTCCAGAGCAATTATGTAGTTGGTGCCTATAAATGTTTTCTTCTGAGTACCTACTTAAAAGAATATAATTCTTCTAAAGTCTGTCTTAGTTGTTAAAATATACTCAAATGTTGTAATTAAATGTTCTTAAGAGAAGTATATATTATGGCAGGCCATGTGTGTCCCTTCAAAGAATTTCTTTAGCAACGAAACTATTTAAATGACATCCATAACAATTTTTATAACTATAAGAGTTAAGATAGGCAATAGAAATTTGGTAAATATTTTACGATGGCCATATTTTATGTAATACTTGTATTAGTGTTATGGTAAAAAATAAACATTTAGCTACTACTTCGATAACAGTTCTTGCCATGCATTTGACTACAACTGAATTCTTAAATAACAATTAAATGTTGAATTATTTATTCTTCTTCTTCCTCTTATTCACAACGTTTCTGCAGATGTTCTGTGAGACTTACATTTTAAAATTGGCCACCCTTTGCTATATGGCATGACTGACAGCATCACGTTTGTTGCGGATGCCTGGCAGGCACACAGTCTCCAAAAATGATTTATAACTCTATGACCCTTCGTCCACGGAGCTACTGGTTTGTGGCTGTTAAGAAATTTAAATCTCATAGCAGTTGTTTATGGGTCAGTTCAATGGGATCTCGTATATGAGCATACCGGTACATTACTAGTTAGTGATAAATCACCAAAAGGTTGGGGCTGTCAGTCGCCCAGCAGTATTTACGAGATCTATACTTTACAATGAAAAAATCATTCTGTATAAAAAAATGTCCATATAGATAGCATGAAATGTATCATCATGTCATATTATTGATTGAACTGCAACAAAATGATGATACATTATATTATTTCTGCAGGGTTTAATAATAGTAATAATTTATTATCCAAATTGGTCACAAAAGAAATTTAGCACCTTTCAAGCAGTAGATCTAATGCCCTCAGTATTGCCAAAAACTCGACAAAAAGACAAAAAAAGGAGACATGTTAAAGGATAAATAATAATATAGCATAAGTAAACTATTAAGAGGATCTTTTAATTTTCCAAATATTCATCAACTGAATAATAACATTTAACTGCTTTTTTGTTTTTAAATGTTTTAGTGTTTTCAATGCTTTTTAAAAAATCTAAAATTTTATTCCTGTATATTTTGAGCTTCCTCATATTTTGATAATTTATATAACAGTGTGCTTAAGTTGATTCTCTGGTATCATTATTATGATTATATTTGTTGCATAATATATTTTGGATAATTTATACAATCCATAACAGACGAAAGAAACTTTTTTTGTTGTAGAATGAATATACTCATCCCAATTGAATGTGAATCTATAAAGATTTGTCAGCTATTTTTATTAAGTGACTTATCGTTTACATAGTGCCTAGGAGATGCTGTAATGAACATGGTTTTATATATGTTTACGAATAGCCTGTTGGATTTAAGTAAATTTTGTTAATGAAGTTTGTACATTAGATATATATCTGTCTCAAAAGATTTTCAGCAGCACATGTAGGAATTATCATCCGCAAACATTATTAAAAAATCATCAAAAAGCCAGAAAAGTCATTGATATAAAACAAAAATAGTAAAATCCCAAGAACAAATCCCTGAGAATCTCAAAACTTAATATTCATTTTCTCAGAATTAACATAGCTGCAATAAACAATCTTCAATTGATATTCTTTTCTATCTATGGATGAACCCTGAATCTCCTCGTGGCTCTATCTATACCTTTGATAGCAATGATCCAAAACAATCGTGGTGATTTCTAGTTACTCCTGTACGAAAATAGAGCATCTAACTATTTTGAGATTTTCGTCTCTAAACAGTTTCGTCACAAACCAATAGCTCAGCGGACGACAGACCTAAATTTATTACATTGTCTTATGTGTAATGTGAAAAAATTTGTCCTATATTTATTATCCTATATATTTAATAAATACATATTTGAATGTCAATAAGAATAATCAAAGCATGCACATGCTATTTTTCATGTTTATTAACGATTTATCACCAACATAATTTTTTAATTCCATTTTTTAAGTATCATATTTTTAATAATTGTTATATATGTAAATGTACTGCTTCTTCAGTAATTCTGCACATATATTTTTAATTTTTGAAAGCGCCATTCATTCTGAAGGTCATTTATTCTATGGTAAGTAGCATGAAATTGACTATGTATTTATTGTATTAGTTTGTTGCATAGTAGTTAATTTCATGCAATTTGCATACAAAATATATTTCAAACTAGCTTTATGAAAATAAATGTATTTTTGTACTGTATGTCGAATTATATTTATATATGTATAGATGTTTAATAAGACAAAAAATATTATGTGTAAAAGGAAAATTATTTATTATGTTGATTTTTATTTAAACTATTACCGATTATCACATTTAAAGTTTATTTTAAAGACCCAGGTTAAAGTGAGATAAGATATTTAGTAATATATTAAATGAACGTTTATATTTAGTCTAAATATATTTTAAGAAAAATTATATATAATTTATTTACTGCCTTGTACAAAAGTTTTTATTACAAATAAATTTATACAAATTATTTATTCATATTTTATATTTATTGGAAATAAACTGGAAAATTGTTGATGTGTTATCATCATTTCTTTTACCCATTTCTGTATTACTTATGACTTTTGGAAAGCTCAGATCATGTGTCTACAAGTGTGGTAATATTTATTTATTTTGTTTTAACGCCTTATTTATTTTAACGTCCTGGCGAAGTTTAGCTAATGCTACTCTACTACTTAATTTTATTTAATTTATTCAGAACTGTAGGGTCCTTCAGAACAACCTCAGAGTCATAGGAAAGGGTGTATTGCCAGTTCTATATATATTAGTGCTTCGGTCTTAGCAAGACGAGATCGGAACTAGGTTAATCTCATGTTGGTCTTGGGTTCGTATGATAAATAACTGCCTTGGATCCGTATAGTAAATATCGATCTCAGTATTGGGCTCATACTCGAGACTTTTGGGCTTTGGTGCTAATAACATTGAATGTCCAGAATTCATTGATTTGCGCATACACGTCTCACCAGTGTCACTCTATCCAACTATCAAATTGTAGTTAAAGTAAACAATCTGATCGCAAGCGAGTACAAACTGCACCGTTTGTGTAGTTTTTTTTAATGGATAAAATCAAGATCTGAAGACGCAAATGCCTAGAATCTGTGCCTCAAAGTCCACAAGAAGGTGCTAAAACAACTGTACCAGAAATATTAGAAACACTGGAAGTTGGAATTAAGGATTGATATTGTGTAGTGTTGGATGTGAACTCTAAAAAAAATATTAATGAACCAGAAAAATTTTAAGTTTTCTTTACAGTTTTATATGGTACGTTCTGTTGATATCTAAGTATCTACATGTATCTCAGTAAAATTATGTCCATTTCTGATTTACACAATTCCATTGTTGGAAATGTACGATTAACAACCACTAAAAAAAACGCTGCCTAAGGCCTACTTCCACATCCAGATTTCCCATTCAAGTCTAAAGGAAAACATCTTGACTATATTTGCACTCTAGTATATGGAAATAATTAGTAACAAAATATTTTAATAATATATTTGAGTCAGATGTCAGAAAATTTTAGATGTTGACTTCTAGAATATATGCCAAAAATGAAGTTTCTGGACTCTTATTAGCTTGCTTTACTTATTTCGTCTATTTATCCCCCATACACCCCACCCCTTCAAAGAAATCATCTCAATCAGATGTCATTACAATACATACGTGTACCAAATTTCAAGTGAATATTATTAATAATATTAATATTAATAATGGAGGGGGGTTGTGTACAAAATATTTTAAAAAAATCTGAGACCTTTGCTTCTAGTATGTACACCAAATTCCAAGTTTCTGTGATCTTACCAGCTTTTTTTTTTTTTTTTTTTTTTTTTTATGGCATTGGACCTAATCCATTAGCCAGTTGCATATATTTAAAGCTAATCTTACCAGCTTGCTTTACGTTTTTTCCCCTATTTACCTCTACTTAACCCCCAACTCTTCAACGGAATCATCTGAAAATATAATCTAGTTCCAAATGTCCTTATAATATATAATTGTAACAAATTTCAAGTAAATGTCTCAATTCTTTTAAATGAAGCCTTCTATGATGGGTTGGGGAAGGTGAAGGGGTTGAAAAATATTATAAAAAAATATGAGGCCTTGGTTTCTAGTATACTCACCCACTCTCAAGTTTCTGTACTCTTACCAGCTTGCTTTACTTATTTTCCCCTATTTAACCCCCAACCCTCCAACAAAATCATCTTTTGAAATACAATCCAGTTGCCGATGTTCTAATACAAACGAGTACGAAATTTCAAGTGAATATCTAAATTTTATTTTATTATCCTTTCATTATGGAGAGGGGGTGGTGGGGGGGAGGATTTGAAAATATTGTAAAAAATCTGAGGTCTTGACTTGCTTCCCCAACCCTTCACGGGAATTAGCGCAAAATATAATCTACTTCCAGATCTCGTTACGATACATGTGTACCAAATTTCAAGTCAATATCTCAAACCGTTCCTGAGAAAACGTGCGCACAAAAAAAGTAACAGACCGACGACAGACGGACAGAACCATGGCACTGAGAACGAGATTCTCGCGGGCACTGTCTTAATCTCGGTCTCGGACATAGAATTTCAGTCTTGCTCTCGTTCTCAGCCTTGATGATGAGACCGAGAATCTCTCGGTATTATCAGAAGCACTAATATGTATCATAATTAACCCTTAATGAGCACCAAGGAAAATAATAGGGTATTTTTCAAAATAAAAATAAAATGTTTTTTTTCCAGAAACACTAAATTGCATTAAAATAAATCCCTTTTCCTGATGGTCGGTTCCCTAACTGCAGACTATCTTTGAATCGGGACCTACTTCTGTCAAGGAATTTTTTTAAAACTTGAAAAAATTAAACCACTTAAGAAAATGATGACTTAAAATTTTAAAGTAAAAATTCACCGCCCCAAAGTTAATTGAACCTCATTACCTAATGTCGATATTGGAGTTGTTTAGAAATACGTTTGATTTTGTCATTTTTTCATTATTACACCGACCTCAATATCAATAATAAGTAATAAGGCTTAATTAATT
Organism: Stenurella melanura; assembly: GCA_963583905.1. Taxonomy (NCBI): domain Eukaryota; kingdom Metazoa; phylum Arthropoda; class Insecta; order Coleoptera; family Cerambycidae; genus Stenurella; species Stenurella melanura. The sequence continues at coordinate 25,602,004 of OY757318.1, read as the reverse complement.
GGGAGACCCTTCCAATGAACTTCTGTACCAAAAAACCAAAATAGTCCCTATTTGTCAACGACTACTGAAGCTCTCCACCAATTTTACTAGAAAAGATCAGAACCTGGAAATAATGGCACCTTTATTAATCCCAAGAGACAACGTCCGTTCAAGACACAAATTTCCTGAAAGAACTATACAAGAAATTTTAACCTCGATGAGACCAACAAACATATAGTATGCACATATGTGTGCATATAAATATGTGTATATGTATGTATATATAAAATTTTTATATTTCTTTTACATATCTTTAATATTCAAAATGACTTTGTATTTTTTTTTTTTTTTTCTACTCCATGTGTATAATATATATATGTGTATATATATGTATATATATATATGTGTATATATAGTAATTATTAATAATGATTCTACTCCTCTGTTAACTTTGAAATTCAACTTTATATTTTGTAAAACACAGGCTGAAGGACTTCGGTCGATGGCCTTTTGGTTATTTATTTATTTATTTTTTTTAATTGGGAGATGTGTGATGGTGGAGTTTTACTTCATAATTTTTAATGACCGTTTCATTGAAGTCGGTTCAATTTTGTTAAAAAAAATGTTTTCATCTTTAGTGGCTTCTACGAAGTAAAAGAAAGATGCGTTGTTTTGAATTATTAAGCTTAAACATCAGACTCATTAGATAGAATCCTGATATGGGTATGTACCAAACTTCATGAAAATCTTGCAGTTATAGCAACACTACCAAGCGCGGATCCACCGTTGTGGGCACGGTGGGCATGCCCACAACCCTAATTGAGGTCGATAGGCTAATGTTATATGCAATGCCTTAGTAATTTTTTTTAAACGATGAACCGTGCGTGACCAGCGGTAAATAGTAAGTAAGTAAGTAAGTAAATCTTTTATTTCAACAGATTTGAATACAAAATATTTTTATCTGTGAAATACGTCATATTTCACCAAATATGGTTGACACCCATGGAAGTTATATAATATAATAAACACAATTATACAAGCATATCAAAACAAAGACGGAAAAAATATAAAAAGTACAGAAACAACATCAATTAGCAACTAACAATATAAATATATATGTAAATACAATGTAAAGGCCTATGCAGAGAAAAAATCATTAAGTGTGTAACAATTTTTTTCTATTAAGTGTTTTTTGAGAGATTTTTTGAACACATGTTGATTTGCAGATTCCTTAATTTCTGGAGGTAGAAAGTTGAATAGTCTGCAGCCATTGTATATAATGCTCCTTTGATATAAGGAGGTTGAATGAGCATCAGGTTGAAGTTCAAACTTATGACGAGTATCATGGTCATGGGGAGTTATATTTTGAGTGAACATAGCTCTGTTTTTGAAAACAAAGCAGCAGACTTCATAGATGTAGGTACCAATAACTGTCAGTATGCCAAATGAACCACATAATCAAATTTTTGTCGTAGTAGTAAAAATACAATAGAATAAGTATTAAAAACACGTGGTATTACTGTTTAACAGCTTTTATTACTAGGAATTTAATTTAAAAATTTAATTACTATTTCTGGGTATGTTTAATTTTAGTAGGGTGTCTACTATTTGAGTATTATGAAATTTAGTTTGTGTATTAGTGAGGAAATGGTATTAATGCCAAGCTTACTTACAAAATGAGTTGCTAATATGTTTTACAAAATTAATACTATATGCCACTTTTTATTTTCTTTGGGTGCGTTATAAAAATGTTTTTTCAACAGCTCACTTTTGTTTGTCCTTAATTAGCTTGTCTATGAGAGATGTGTGATATCCATTGTTTTTTTGCTATTATTTGCTTCTTCAAAATGACTTCAAATGGCATTGTTTAACTTTAATGATAACAATTAATTAAATTAAATTCCTAGTAGTAGCTATATTAGAAATAAGTAATAAAATGTTATTTAGGTTATCTATACCTTTCAAATCCTGTAAATATCTTGTGATGGTCACTTTTCGGTTAGTTGTTATAGGTCTTTGATAATGATCGAAACGCCGAAACATATGTTAGAGAAATCTGAATAAAAGCTGTGAAACAGTAATACCAAGTGTTTTTAATAATTATTCTATTTAGCATGTTTCACCAAGAACGTACCCCTGACTCGGTTCAATTAAAGTAAAAATACATAAGCGGAGTAGAGACAAATTGCTTGCTCAATTTTTTCTGATGATCGCTGATCAGTGATCATTTTGTTTATCGTAAATTATATTCCTTCATTTAATAACAAAAAGTTAAAAATGAATCGTAATATTCTTAATAGTGAAAAAATGGATTTTAGTGAAATTGTAAATATTAATTATAATAAAAATTGCATTTATGTATGCATTAAAAACATGGAAATATATCATTTATTGTAATAAATTAGAGGTTATACTTATAAGCGTAACATTGGGGTTAATATTTTTTTAAAATAAATGATTGCCAAAGCTTTACAACTTTCGAAAAATTTAAGATCGATCCATTATCTGCACCTTAAATTAAAGCTTAAAATTCTTTGTACAAATTTATGTATTTTCAGATAAAAATAAATAAATTTAAATATTAACTCCGTGGCATTTTTTATAAGTAATTCTAATGTTATTTCTAAACAATTTAAGCATAATATTTTGATTATGAATTATACAACATAAAAGTAAATGTTGATAACAGCAAGAACTACAAATTTTTTCACTAATCTTTGGTTTCCAAAAAATGTTTTAGATATAACCTAAATAGGTTATTTCAAATTATATGACATTGTCGTCTATGATTTTATCCCACTTATTTTGATCACGTGGTTACTGGTCGCTAGTCGCATAGTCGCAGCGACAGGCGACTAATGATGCCCAAGAAACTACATCTTATAACCTTACCAAATTTTGTTATTTAAGTAAGCACCTAAATAAAATTATTCAGTGTAAAATGTATACAATCTTTTAATGAAATCTGACGTGCTTTCAAGCTGTAAAAGTTTCATAAAAATCGGTTCAGTAGTTTAGAGTCTAGATGCGATATTGTGATGTGCAAGCAGACACACATTTACTTTTGTAATTTTCAGAGGCAAACAGACTAACATTCTATAGGTTTATTAATTTACTAGTGTCCGACCCGCATTTTGTAAATGTCTCCGTCTCCTTTGTAAGAACGCAATAATATATCGATCGTAAGAAAGTAAGTCCGTAGTCCGACTCTCACTTGACTGATTTTCGGGTGGCCGTGCCCACAACCTTTTTTGAGGGCTGGATCCGCGCCTGAACACTACTGAATTACTATTCCGATAATACTTAACTAGCAATTTTAAAGCAATCCGAACTTTGAATTTGGTCACGTTCTTTAATGTTTCGATCCACTGTACACTGGTCATAGCTTGATGAATAGACTACAATAGAACCACCACCGAACAGTAATACCCTATATAGTTTATAAAAAAAATAGTACGAATCATTATTCTCCAATGCATTCGCCAAATTTTAGATAAATATAATATTTTTCCCATTCTCGCTCATCCTGTAGTGGTCATACCTTGATAAAGCTATGATGGGCCGTGCTCTACAATTTGCAAAAGATCTTATAGAAATCGCTTAAGCCAATCCTGAGTATGAACGTTTAAAAAATTATATGGATTGAATTGAGGACCTCATTTCAAAAATTCTTATAATAGATTAAAACTTTTTTAGCATATATTTTGGATATCGCAAGAATATTCTATCCATATCTGCAGGATATGCTTTTTATAATCGATAGAACTTTATAAGTTATAACACACTGGAGTCTCATGATGGAGATCACAGGGATATCTATTTGTTCTGATTTAAGGCCTGAGCAGAACAGGACTCGAGGAAATATGATTTTGTAATGAATTATATAATTTTGTTGTTTGAGGTAGAAAAGGAATTCTGAGAAAGAGAAGCTCGATAGCTATTGAGCTTCAGGGGAATTGAAGGAGTACACGTTGGTATTATAAAAATCGAAACTACCAAAAGTACCTACAAACTATGTTCCAAAGAGGTAAAAAGTGCTATATCTATTTGTCATAGTACTTGATGTGGAATTTTATTCGATTTTGGACAGAACTTATTGTGTCTTATTGTAATTTACACTAAACAGAAGTAAGTTATTTAATGAAATGAATTTTGCGTAGACTCATTTAGCCCACCCTTGGTACCCTCCCTGCAAGAATCTTAATAGACGTTTTGTAACCTATTATAGCCAATTAGTCTCCTTTTGCTTTTTGTCTGACAGCATAATCATAATACCATATGTCGCAGTTGCCTGTTAGACGTACGACCTCGTCGATGTTCTTTCCCATCATAGTTCAGTGACATTAACCTAACGTTTTCAAGGACGATCTCTTCGACGCTTGCCACCTGATTTACCCTAAACCTCTGTTGACCATTCTAAATGTAGATTGTTATAATCCAGAAATTAATTGCACTAGCTCAGTGTTACTTTTTACTGAAATATGTGCTAAAGGCTCCTATGCAAATTAGAGCTGTGCAAGTACCCAAAAAAAAAGTACTTAACTACAAGTACAAGAACTTTTAAAAAATGTACTTGACAAAAGTACAATTACTTTAGGAATAGAATGTACTTAAGTACAAGTACATGTAGTGTAAAATGGACTTTCAAGTACTTTTGAAAAGTACAAAGTACAATGAAACAGCATGTAGGTACGTTAATAATTATCGTAATATCGAATAATGGAAAAACTTTCTAGAAAAGTCAGAAACTAAATATTTATTCATGTCATTTTAACGTAATATAAGAACAACAAAATATATTAAATACTCTATAAATATTAGAAACTAAACATTTTTTCATGTAATTATGATCTGACATATAAGAACATCAAAAATATATTAAATAATCTATAAACGTTAAATAAATCATATTTTAAAAGAAAAATTAAAAAAATCTCAAACGACACAGTTTGCTTTCATTACTGCTAAATGTTCAAAGTGGCTATCTGAAAGTGCATACCTCTTCGGCGCATTCACAATAGTGGCAAATGAAAAAAGTCTCTCCACTGGTGCGGATGAGGGCAAAGGCGTATTATATATTTAACAAATAACTGATTCACCAGTGGGTAATTATCTAACATATTTAAGGTTTTTCTTTTATCGTTTAAGTACTGCAAAACCTCAATATTTGTTCATTATGTTGTACTTTTATTTACAGTTAATTGGTCAAAACCTTCATTAAAATCAAAAAATTCTGAAGTGCCATCATCCACATCCGAACGCTCCTCATTTACTTCTGATTCTGAAATTACTTCACATGCTGAAATTATCTTTCTCTGAATTTCGGTCATAGAAACACTGACTTCGCTTTCAGATAATAGGAGGCACCAAATAACAACCTTTTGCAGGTTGGAGCTTGCAAATGTGAGTATTTGTACTTGTAAAAGTACTTGTTCTTATATAAGGAGTTGTACTTATAAAATGACTTGTACTTATAAAAGTACTTGTACTTGTTGAAGAACAAAAGCCGCAAGTACAAAGTACAAGTACCTTCACTAAATTTAGTAAAGTACAAGTACCAAATACTTCAGTAATTATTGTACTTAAGTACAAGTACATGTAAAAGTATTTACCTCTGCTACCAAGTACAATTTGTACTTGTACTTGCACAGCTCTGATGCCAAAATGTTGATGCTGATTAATATAAAAATATATTTTGATTTAAAAAAAATTAAACGAAGTATTTTCTGGATCCATTGCATGCGACAGGGACTTAGAGAACAGTTTTCCTACTTTTACGCGTAAATAGCAGAACATTTTGTTGCGAGTCCCTGTCGGTCGGAGACGGTCCTGTGCTATTAGAATGCCGGCTAGCACCGACTCTGTCGTGCAAGTAAAAGCAAACATTTTCTTGCTTGTGATCATGATCATGAAGAAAAGAGAATAATAAATAGTAAGCACGCTGACTTTTAATTATGTCAAGTAATCTATGACTATGTCCATGTTGTCCATGAAAGTGAAAGACGGAAGGTGGCACTTTTGCCAGAAAGGGGACCATAAATGCGCAAGCGCAGTTATCAGTAAAATATCTCCGCTAGATGTCGCAATTCATACGATCGCCCATTGGCAAAGATTAGGGAATTAACAAGACAGACCGGCCGGCGGAAAATCTTTTATCTTTTAGTAATGGTGCCATATTGACCTCGATATTTAAATCGCGCAGCTGCCACAATGTGTCAATCAGACGGGGAAGGTAACATTAGAAAGAGAGGCCAATAGTGAAAAAGGGACAACACTGCAGTGTTGCCGATTGGCGGATAATTATCCGATTTGCGGATAATTTAGGAAGGTGGAGGATAATTTTCTCACCCTGTTAAAAATGGGATAAAAAACGGATAATTTCTATCCAGTTATTTATTGTATATGTATTGCAGTGTTGCGGATCGGCGGACTTTTTCGGGCCATTTTAACATTAAATGAGGAAACGAAGATTTGTTTCGTGTAATAGTGAATAATCGTCGAAAATTCTCCCCTGCTCTTAAAAAAAATTTGTAGAGAAATCGTCCCCTCCCCGCTCTCCAAAATATTTCGTCCAAGGGGAAAAAAAAATGTGCACCAGCGAAATCTGCCCCCCGTTCTTCAAAATTTGCAAGTAAACATTTTCAATGAAATCTACCTGCCTTAATATCCATCGATATAGCCGGAAAGGCTGCGGCACCACCGAATTGGATATTCTTGGACATTTTCGGATCTTTTCATGTCAGTCGGCGGATAATCACAGCTAATATCATCGGCAACACTGCAACGAGTAGTCTGTGACTGCAGTCTGCAACACTGTCCTGATAGAACGACCGAACTCACCTGACTGTCAGGAGCCAAGGTCACTAAAAAACAGGTTGCTTTGTAATATATGTCACATGAAGTATTTCTTTGTTTATATGTAAGGTATCTATTTGGTTAGGATAGAAGTGTACATTGAAAGAACAATTTTGAAACTTTTTTCTATAAAATGAGGAAAAAACAGCCACACGCAGCTGTCATCGAGGTCTATACGTGTCGTAGAGCACTTGTCGATTTTAATGAGCTATGTTTTAATACTTTTAATGAGCCAACCTATCTTTTAAGCAGTGACAGCAGTATTGCCACGAGGTCAAAACGATATTACTGGCGAAACTTGATCGTATTCCTGGCATTTCCTGGCAAAATTTCGCAATATTGTATTCCCAGGGTCGTCGAGAGAAAATCGGGGTCACGTCACGAGCCCCACTCCCAGCTCTTCGGTATAGAGCGGGGGGTGAAATTCCCCACAATAGAATACATTAGTTGCTTTCGTTTTTCGTTCAGCAGAGTGATTCGTAATCATAAGGTACCTGTTTCAGTGTTTCATGTGTTGTCTCTGTCCCTACCATGTAACTTTGTATCATGTGATATTACTGTTCATTGAAATCCTGTTATGATTATGAATCACTCTGCTGCGCTGAACAAAAGCAGCTTTAATGATTGTAATTTCGAAGAACGGGTGCGGGGGACAAGGATGATCTTGGGCGGGGGATTCCTTATTGCGATACGATTTTTTACATCCATTATAATTTCGAAGAGGGGAGAAGGGGGTTTCATTTCTTGCATTGCAATTTTTTACCTCAGGACGATGGTTCCTTCTAGTAAAATTTTTAACCTAGGTTGCAATTTCGAAAAGCGAAGGAGGTGTATATAGCACTCCTTACAATGCAATTTTCCGCATAAAAAATTTATGTATTACCTACCTCTGGCATTCTTAAAATCCATCAAAGTAATGTTTATGATTCATATATAATGTTAATTAAAAAAAAAATGGAAGTTAGTTCCAAATCGACATCCCTGACAAGTTATTCCTGGCAGTATAGGTCAATCCTGGCAAGTTTACTGGCAAGACTCTTTATTCCTGGCAAAACGGCAACATTGCTTTTAAGTAAGCTTGGTAACCGACAAATCCCGAAACCGTTTCCGCTGGATGTCGTGTCTCTTTAAATTGGACATATGCCTATTATAGTGATGGGTCGAACCAGCTATTTTTGTGTAGCAGCTAATTCTGCTACTGCTAATTTCACTTAGCAGTTAAAAATAGCTGCTATTTTATTAGCAGCTTTTTTTAGCGCTAGTTTTTTTTGGTTAAATGGAGCGTATTAGCAGAAATGAAACTGCCTGCTAGGCGGAAGCCATATATAGCAGAAATAAAAAATAAATGCATTCGCTGTAAGGAGTGGTTAAATATAATTAATTTTAAATGAAATATAAATTATTGTATTGCTACTGTGACGGTGAATACCTATATTCGACGTCGTAAATTAGCTAAATGATATGTGGCTCATATTACAATAATATATTTGATTTGAAGACATATGTCATGTCGGCTGATTTGTAAAGATGGGAAAAGCGGTTCCACTTATGTAGCGTAACAAACGCGATCGCTCCAGAAAAACACCGCGACAAAACAACGCGATTTTGGAACGACAGAAACGAAATGATTCGATTAGCTCCGTCAAACGCAATGCGATTTAAAGAGATCAGGTTTGTCGCGTAGCGTTGTCCGAATTCAGTTATTTCAGATCGTAATGTAACCTATTCAGTCCTTCTGTCCTTCAGTCGCCTAGTCGCGTTGGCAATGCATAGAAAGCTTGTTAGTTTCTATTTAATATGGGTTCTTACATTTTTTTACTATATGGTAGACACTATGTTGGGTGTAGTATACCGAGTGGTTTATCCAATAAAGGACACTCTTGTAACTTTTGAATGGGCCAATGAATTATTTTCAACTGTGGTGTAGTAATATGAAAAAAGAAATCCAATTATGTGACGCAAAAAAACCAAAATTGTCGACTTCCGGTTACGATGTAATTTACATGAAAATCCGGGATAATCTGTGTATATCTTTGTATAAATATTTCGAGACTGCCAGCCAAAATACATATAATCCAATTTTCAGATTTAAAAGTGAATTATTATTTCTTTGTTTATAATTGTAATGAAACATAGGTGTTAGAGTAACCGATTACTTTAGCCCGTTGCAGCGGCAAGGCCAGTTGTACTACGTGCAGTCGTTACTTGCGGTGACAGTGACAAAACAACGTTACAGAAATAACGACCCATCTCTACTGATTTGAATTGACTGAACGATTCTTACGTAAACTATACGTATAGTTTAAAAATTAATATATTTCGCTTCTTGGAAACAAAAGAAAGAAAGTGTTATAGGTTTATTAAAATAAAATAGTTTTACACGAGTTACATAGGTATTTCATTTCTAAGTGCTGTACTGTGGACAGGCTACGCTGCTCGTTCTGTGGACAGGCCACTCTGCCATTGGTAGTGTTGCCACGAGGTCAAAACGAAATTACTGGCGAAAATTGATTGCTTTCTGGCATTTCCTGGCAAACTTTCGCAATATTGTATTCCCAAGGCCATCGAGAAAAAATCATAACATATGCATCAAGTCCTCACTCCCAGCTTTTCGGTATAATTCTGAAGAGCGGGAGGTGAAATTCCCCACAGTAGAATATTTATTGATTCCTTGCGATACAATTTTTTCCCTCAATTACTAAAAAAAATTGAAAGTTACTTCGAAATCGACATCCGTATCAAGTCATTCCTGGCAAATTCCTGGCTGTGGGTCAATCCTAGCAAGTTTACTGGCTGGACTCTATTCCTGGCAAATGCCAGTAATTACTGGCAAAACGGCAACACTGGCTATTGGGCCGACGCTGCCCGCTTGTGTTGCTATGTGGGCATGATGTGGGCGCGTTGGCATATTTAGCTGAGAGGATAAATATATCTTTATCCTCTCAGATATTTAGCAAGTAATTTCAACCTGCTATAAAAATAGCAGCTATTTATCAGAGCTCGTAGCAGTTGCTTCTGCTTCGAACCGACTAGCAGTTAAAAAGTAACAGACTACTATTTAGCAGCCCATCACTAGTTCAGAGAACCAGAGTTCCATGTTCCATACACAAAGTCGGCAAGAGTATCTATATATAACTCTTTAATCTATGGGCAAGGGAATGGCGAATGGTTCCTTGTTTCACCGTTTGCTTGGGCAAATGTACGACTTTAGGCTTTACCGGTATACCCGTTAAAATGATGTGTTGAACATGCCTAAATTCACGTGTACCTAACTGCGCCATCTAGGATCAGTAGCACAAACAAAATGGTGTCATAAATGAGTTCTCTGTAAAAACTTAGGAAAGTGTGTCACAACATTTTTTTATTTTGGTTGAGTAACATTTTTCATAGAATGCGCTGTTGAAAAAGCGACGTCGGGCGTCGAAGTAAGCGACGCTGGTGGAGACATCGACAATGAGCTCCAGAGCAAAGTTCCACAAAAATACAGGCCGATAACATCCTATTGATTTTTCAAAACGTTCGTTGAACCAATCACAGAGATAGGACTATTTTTAAAGGGTGAGGTTGTTGTTGGGTTTTTACAAAGCTAGTGCGGATCTAAACGTAATGTGCGTGTAGTTTTAAAAAAATATAACGAGCGAGAGCTCGTAAAACCTTCGATGCAGGTGGCAACTCTTTTTCGCGAGTCCTCCACATTACTGGGAGCGACAATGGAATCGGGCGGCGGCGGAGGTGGCCAGGACTCAGGTGTCTCCAGCCTCGGCCCTGGACCATTGTCCTACGAGTCCTACAACCACCCGGTGACCTTCTCAAATAAGTACAAGCTGTAAGTAGTTCTCCGCGACCCTGTCCGCTTGGCTTATTTCCCCGCACGCGCCGCATGTAAACATTTTTATTTACTTATTATATCGCGAATGATTATTCCTGCACCTGATCTGTCTAGTCTTTTGCTTATCGCTTATTTCAAAATATTTACTTTTCTTATCATAGTTTCGAAATTTCAAATGACTTCCACTTGACGGAACACATTTTTTTGAGACTGGCATATTTAGGTAACGATTTATTTACGCTCGATATATTTTGTAGCCTTGTAACTATTTTCATTTTACTTTATACTGTAGTTTTAACCGTTTGGTGACCACTGTAATATGTTTACACAACACCAGTTTGCCTTCAGTGTTTACGTGTTGCCTAATTTCTAAAAAAGAGCACATAATAGAACATCCCTTCAGGCCTTGAATCCATCCTGCATGATGTTTTCACAATACATTTGAAACACGCCCTCAAATGTACGTAAGTTTCAAGTGCTACGTGTTTCAGCTATGTCATGTGTATTTTACAACAACTATTTCTTCTCTAGAAATATGAAACTCGAACCCCATGATGACGGTTATGAAACTAGTGCTGATATGCTCTTAAACACTGCCAGTGTTACACATAACCATGAAGTAAAGTGTGAAAAGTTGGAGGACCCTTACAGTTTTATTGACGATGATCCCATTCCTATGCTTCCTGCGGCCCCAGGGCCCCCTCATCTCATGCATCCGATGCCCCCAATCAATAATCAACTTATGCCTGGCCCCAAAAAGCGGGGGAGAAAAAAGAAAATTAAACCTGAACAGTGAGTACAATTTCCTTAAATTAATTAATTAACTTGACACCTGCTAAAGACACCTGTCAATTACATATGTGCAAATATGTACTATAGAACAATGTTTTCTGCATAGTTATTGTCTACTGTTTTGCCCAAAAACTAAAGCTCAAACATATTTTCATTTTTACGTTAAATAACATAAATAGTTATTTTATATAACAAACTTAGAATGTTCTAAGGCCACTTTTTGAAAAAGAAGTAGGTGACACAGAAACCTTTTATTTTTAACTCCTTTCTAATCTTTGAGACCAGAATTGAATAAAAACATTAGCGAATCCTTTATATATCTGTAAAAAATGATTATCTATACAGATATATTTTGTAAATAAAGTGGCCATAGTTGCATTTATTAAATTTAGTAAATTATCATTCGCATAGTTAGTTTAACTTGTGGTTTGAGTATTAGTTTCTAGTTACGGCTTGTTTCTGAGACGGTGTACTAACCTTTACCATACCAAGTTACATTTTATGTGGAAAAGAGGTTTAACATCTATATCTGAGATTTGTTAATAAAGTGCTGGTTTTACTGTCTAATTAATTATGAACAGTTATTAGTGATTTAGTACTAAAATTTAAGAACATGTTGGTTTTAAATTATTTAAAGAGTCTGTCTATCTACGATGCCAATCGTGTCGTTTTGGCTTTTGTTTTGAAAAGATCTGCCATGTGTCCATCACCTGTCGGATTTTTTTTGTAAACATGATAAATTTCAAGAGAGTTCTATTTTTAAGCTTGAGAGAAACATACAGGTTCATACCGAGGAAAGCTTCAATTAAATTACGTAATGCCATTTGTGAAAAGAAGAATGTGTTTTTTTATATAGATAGAGCAGTTTTGTTCTATATAGGTTCAGTGTCGAAAAGTGCATGGGAAATGAATAACTAGTGTTTATTATTTGATTATCGCTTTATAGAAACTTTGTAATATTACTTTTATCATATTATATTGTCTTTAAGAATATAGAGAGAGGAGTAAAAGTTTTAAAAGATCATCCTGTTTCTAAAATATAATTCGTGTTGGAGAGTATTTAGAAAAGGAAGTACTTATAGATAAGTGAGGCGTTGTCGAGGACTTTTAAATTTTGTTAAAAAAACGATTTTAAAAAACATTGCAAAAACAATTTTAAGCTATTGTAGCTAATTATGTTTTTTAAAATTTAGGTATGATTACTAAAAACAGGTTTTGCTGTTATATAATGGACCAGATTTACATGTTTTCAAGTGGTACCATGTGTAGTTTTTGAAATTTATTCGACGTTTGCAAATCTTTCCAATGCTATTTTAACCATTTAGTGGACTGGCAAAAAATGTACATTATCCTTTGATAATGAATTTTTGAAGGATTTGTTTGAATTTTTTTCTTAGTGGTATAAAGTTTCTCAAGATAAATATGACCATTTCATAAAATTAAATAATAACTATATAACAGAATGAAACGTTGATATCTTTATGGAAATGTCATAATGGCAATTTCATATTCATTGACTGAATTGGTTAAAAATATGTAAAATATGAACCAAAATGCCGGGTTATATTTGTGAATTGTTAAATTTAAAATATAAACTAAGTTAAGTAAGTAAAACTGAAGGAGCCTTTTTATAAATTGAGAGACTATAAGTATTCTATATTTAGTTCAATATACAGTGCTTACCAATTTTTTTATTTTTTGTTAACGATTTAGAAAAAAAACATTTTTTCAACTTAAATAGAAAAAGTTTAGTACTTACTGATGCAAACCTTTTGTAAGCATTATATAGTGATATAAAAAAGTGGTCGATTGGTTTTTGAGAATTTTTACAGAATTTTTGTTATAATGTAAAGTTGAGACCTTGTCAATGTCAATATCGTGTCCATCAAGTGTAATGTATCGGAGATAATTTAAAGAATAAAGAAAAATGAAATTTTATTTGGTGATAAAGTTTAGTATTAAAGCTTCCCTACAGTAATCCTACATCAATATACTGCAATGTAGAGAATTAGTCATTAACGTTAAGATTCCTAAGTACCTGAAATGATGATATTCATAAAGGTGACTTTCCCAGCACATCCTGATCTATACTGGTTTCTTGAAACCACCCAGTTCTTCTTAGATCAGGGGAATTAAAAAAATACGTTCACTTTGGAGAAGGGGGGGAAGGTTACGAAAATGTGACAAAGTATACGATTGGGAATGGGTTCGTCAAGAGTGAACATTCTCATAAAAAAAAAATGGATGAATTCTCTCATGGCAAACTGATCAATAGAATACATATTTTTAAGTGTAATTTTTAACTTCAAATGTGAAGTGAGAAGAGAAGAAATTTGCAAAGAAACTTTTGTTTTAACAGAAGGGGGGTGTAGGGGGAGTTAAATGTGGGGCATTTTTGCAAACGTGTTTGTTGAATGGCCTTTAATATGGTTTGTTTATTCTTCTTCCTATTTACGTCTTGGGCCTTGCTTCTGAAACATCTGACATCACACTCCATCCTGATTGTCCAACATTTTCAAGGGCATCGTATTTACCGCTATCTGGTTTTAATATTTTATTGTCTGTCTCTGGTTGATATGGCTAGAAATAGGTTACAGATTATGAATGGAGGATCTGGCTGATGGGCCTTGACAACTGCGACCTCTATGGATCTATTGTGGCATTTCTATTCTAGTATTTTTGAAGCTCCTTATCTAGCTTTGTCCTTTGTTCCAGACTCCACAGTCTTGATAAGGGCTGTTAGTATAGTATCAGCCTTGCCAAGTAATTGGAACCTCAGTCTAGCTAAGCTTTCACAATGACATAGTACATGATTAAGGTTTCCTCTTCCTCTTGACACAATCTGCATGTTTCATCATCGACTAGACCCAGTAGAGTCATATGTCTATTAAGTGTCTGATTAGAAGACCCACTATTAATCTAAGGGCCTATCTATTGTGGCTTAATAGGTCTTCTGTAAAGACTGATCATTCTTTAATGAACTCTTTGGTCTGTCTCTGTTGTGGGAAACTCTTCCACCGTTCCAGAGATTTAGTTTACACCTATTTGTCAATGGATGCTTGTATATATGACTTGGTCACACCTCAAAAGGTTTGGGTCCTATTAGGACCTTACACGCGCCTTCTCTGGCCAGCTCATCAGTCTTTTTATTTCCCTTGTGCCTTGTGCCAAGGTCATTTTATTCTGACTTTCTAGGTCTACAAAAGCATTTATGCAGTCCCATACAAGTTTCGATTCGACTTGCTTGGAACCGATTGCTTTTAGCACAGCTTGACTATCGGAAAAATGGCAATGGACTGGTTAACAGTTGCTTGCCTTATAATTACCCTTGCACACCACTGTATTGCAGGCACTTTGGCCTAGAATACTGTGGAGTATTTTCCTAGACTTATTGAAATTTTCGTCTTTGACTTTATCCCATAAATCCCAGGTCCGACTCCCTGTTCTGTCTTAGACCCATCTGTATACCAGACTGTTTGTGTTGATATTAGGAGACCATTTGTATAGTCTTCCCTGTCATGTTTTAATTTCGAAATTTTTATTGAAGTCATACTTTGGGACTATAATATCCATGGGCATTAGGTGGGCAATAGGTTAGGATGCGGGGAGAACGCAATACATGCTGAAGAGTTATTTTGGAGAGTATACTCCATCAACAGTTGAGCTATTGATGTAATGAGCTGCCTAAGAAATTCATAGTAGTCGTCTCCAAATGGACATCTCGAAAGCATCGATACACCCTCTGCCTGCCTCCCTTATAGGCGATATCTTGGGGCGTTAAAATTTTTTAAGGATGTTAGAGCAGTATCGTCAGTACCGAACCCGATTTTTGTGTGTTTTGGGCTATTTCTGTCATGCCAAATTTTACTCAATAGTAACTTGGGATACAAGGTATACCCACATGTCCTCAAAATGAAAAGCCTACAATGGACATGTTTTTATATTATATCTATAGAATGTTTTAAAAATTAAGCTATTAATATTTATGTGGTGTTGGATACCACATCTTCAATATTTAGGTGTCTCTATTTTCCATCGTATAATAAGACTTCAGACTTCGGATGACAAAGAAAACTGTATATGCCTAAACACAGATGAGTTTATAATTTGTTATCAGTAGTCAAATTTATTTAATGCCATGAATTTTTTAACAGAAAAATTAGCTTAATAGCGGTAAAATGTTCAGAGTTAAACTTCGGCATTAAATTCATTTGTCTCCATTTCATGAAAGAACATATTCCTTCTAAGCTATGTACGGCAGTATTGCTGATCCTACAATCTATATTTCCCATTAAATCTCGTATTCCTAATTATAGTATAGTATCTTGTGATATACTTGAACCATACTTAGAGCTTATTGTTTGAAAATTTTCCAATAGTTGTATGAGCTCATCCTCTTACTGTTTACTCTGAGCGAACCCTTACTATCAATTAAGGATTGCCCTTGTCAAGTTTCATATTCTTTTTTGTCCCAGTTTTTTCATATCTCATGTTAAGAGTATTAAGTAAAGCTATGACAAGGTAAATTTTAAGCACCCATGAATGTTTGAGTTAATTCTCAGATCAGGTAATATGATTTTTTGAGTAACTAATTCTCATGAAAAGAGATAATTTCCTATTTCTTCTTCTAGCCCTACAACTGAGAAATCAGTTATATTTTATTGCGAAGGTGTGTGTTACCTGGTTTAATCGATAGTTACAATTTAGACACATTTATTTAACTCTGTCATACATTATCCTTGTTAGTGATATCTCGCTTTTGATTATATGAAAACTGCTGGAAGAATTTTGAAGGAAACATATCGAAATATGTTGCATATAACATATTTAGCACATGGGCTTCATAGGATTGCTGAAACTTGTGGCAAGTCAAAATTAGCAAGTACCGATAAAATTTAAACATGAAATACTTTCAACAGAAGCACAGTATGTAACCTATCGGCGATAAACAAAGAAGCACTCGTGTCTTGAAATTCTGGACGGTTCACATCGGTGAAGTTGGTTTCGACTACCTGCTTGTTATTTATCAAGACGTTGAATCCTCCAGCGTAACTACTTCTCTATTTATTCGTCCTTATATGGTCTATGTTTATGCTGGTTTCCTTTCGTTAGCCTCCTAAAACAAGTAATAGTATTAAATTAGGATGTTATTATAACTAATCATTAAGTCAAATTTCAAAATTTAGTAAGCTACCTGGTTATTTTTCATAGTCATTCATAGAAATAATTTCGAGAATTGTTTTGGTTTCAAATTGACAGATGTCAAATAAATCTAGGGAATTTTAATAAGCAAATTTGATATTATTGAGAAAGATTAAATTTTTTACGGTGATAGAACAAAAAAGGGACGGCCATCTTTAGAATTTGTGGAGAGAAGAGAAAAGTGGTTCTCCAGGTCTCTTAGTTATTTAATTAAATTAAATAAAACCTCAGAACATCTAAGGTCAGTAATTTTGCTTTTAAATATTTAACATTTAGTATAAATACATACCTGGGCAATAAAATTAAGGTATGGCATTTTTTAGGTTTTTTTTCCTTGTCTTGGTTTTTCTTTTGGAGCCCTATTGCCCTATTTTTGTTGAATACTGCCTAGATACAAATACAGAAAATTGTTGGCCTTTCAAGGATTTATTGGAACCACAGTATTTCCTTATTTTTTAAAAAAAGGAACCGTTACCAGGTACTAGCAACTTTGAAACAGACGTGTTGTCCAGGGTTGTCGTCTGGGCATCGTTCACTGTACATTTTTCCCAGGTAATACGTACGATTCTGAGGATACGTAATATAGACCAAGTAAGTGACACAATTAATTATTTTCATCCCACTGGAGAGATTTATTTGGTTCAACCATAAAATTGTGAGGAGTCTCATCAGCCTCCAGCGCTACTGAATCCAACGTATATATATATTTTTTGTAGTTTGTCGCCACTCATTTTCTTGCCACTGTTTTATACATAACACGTTCTTATTTGTTTAGTGTTTATATGTAATATGTTGTAAGTTCTTTATATGCAATTTGTAAACCATGAGCAGCTGCTTTCGGTGCTAAAAAATGAAAATACAAATGAATATCTTATGGATCTCTTGTTGTAAATTTAATAGTTTATAATTTAAGGGTGTATTTACACTGTTTATACCTACCTTCTTAAAAGGATACTATATTCATATCTGCAAAGTGCAGATAAGCCTATTTTTTACATATATTTAAAATTTATTTACCTTATACATTTTTTAATTAATTATTAAACTTTACCTTTATATACGTTGGCTTTCTACTTTGTTGTTTTGTTCTCTATCCCATTCTCTGTCAAGTTATTTGGCTGGCGCCCCCCAAGCTTATATAATTCGTATATAATTAACTTTCCAAGCATTTGCATAAAGTTATTAAAATATAAAATAGTTTGACACATTGAATTCTAACCTTACCTACGAACCCAGCTCTCACCGCATTTCAAAGTTAACCGGGTTCGTCGAGTTTTCGCTGGTCACTTTGGACTATCGGGACTCGACGGTGACTTTTACGTCACAAAAGTGGCGCAACCAAGCGTGGGACCTTGTTAGAAGTTGTTAAATTATTATTTCTTTCATCTTAGCCGGTGCTATAAGCTTGTTTTCCTTAATTACCTTTCCCTATTCCTTAAGAGACAAAACAAACAAAATTGGTTAACTTAATAGCAGTAAAAGAAGTGTAGAAGCCACTGAAACCGTGTGTAACCGAGTTTTCAGTTTGTCGTCAGATAACGTTGCTTGCTGTGCAGTTTTTAAATATAAAATTCAGTACTTTGCTAAATTATAAGATATACAGGGTGTATATAGGAATATTGGTATATGAGATATCATAAATAATAATTTTTACTATAGGTGTATTACTGAATAGTACTAACTGATCTATATTACCATATTACAGTTTTTGAATTTACAGGGCGGTAAATAATACACAATTGTGTCAAAATTTTCATCATTTATTTGATAGTAAATGTTACAAATTATAGGGCAGTTGATATTATAATACCAAGAAATATTAACAGTTATTTTCTGTTAGTGTGTAGTAACACGTTTATTTGTATTTCTCTCATTGTCAGTGTATTGGTTTATACAGGGTGCGCAGCAGAGGGTGCATTTCTGTGTAGTATTATTTACACACCTTATTTATTGAAATTTATGTGTATGTCACATGTTTGTTGCAATATATTGTTGTAATAGTGTGTTATACAGGGTGTATCTGAGAGAGCTAGTGAACTTGGTACAATCTATTTTAATCTGAAATAGGCACTTTATTTATTGCGTTTAGCGGATTATAAACTGTTGTTATTTTAGATAACATTGTTATAATAGGTGTTTATTATACGGGGTGTTTTTTTACTTGGTAATTTAATTCATTCGGCATTATAAAAAAATTGCATTTTGGGTTACTAATTTTGGCAAATATGGATATCAGTTATGATATGGAACCAAATTACTTGAGGGTGCATGAAGTAAACTACGAGTTGAAGATACGAGGGATAACTACGTCTTCAGCAGATATACCTCAAAAGAGAAAATTTTTGAGAAGGGAACTAAAAAAAGATTTGGCTCAACCAGCGGTGCAACATGAAGTTCAGGATTTCAAATTTGAGGATGAGCGTGAAGAAATCAAGGATAGCATAGATTCCGTAACTGAGTTGGTTGATAACTTCGATGGTACGAATGATGAAATTTACAAAAGGATCCGTACTCGACTAACACATCTGAACGGTAGGCTCAGGCGATTTCCTGACAATATTAGCAAGGAAGCTAGTGGATTTCAAGGAGATAATTTAATTTTGGTTGCATCACTCGAAGGAGATATCGAGGAAATATTAGAGAGACATAATCAGGCACAACAGGGACCTCAATTACCTTCTACTTCGAATAATACTAATAGTAAGTCCTATCCACTTCACAAATGGTCATTGAAATTTGATGGTACAACAGCACAATTCTCTGTTAACTCTTTTCTGGAGCAAGTCGAAGAGTTAAGCTTCTCACGTAATGTTTCAAAGGAGGAACTTTTCAGGTCATCAGTAGAATTATTCACAGGTCAAGCTCTAATATGGTATAGACATGCAAGGAATAAAGTTGATAATTGGGATGGTTTGGTATCACTGTTACGTAAAGATTTTCTGTCTCCAAGACACGACAAAGAACTTATGGAACAGATTAACGCTCGAAATCAGGGTGAGAATGAACCTGTTGTAATTTATATAGCGGCAATGGAAAATCTTTTTTCTCGCTTAGTCAAAGGTGTACCACATGCTGAAAAATTAGAAACGATCAGACAAAATCTTCTACCTGACTATCATATGCATTTGGCTCTGCAAAATATAACCTCAGTTGATCAACTTGGAGAAGTGTGCCGAACTTTAGAAGAAGCTAATAGTTTACGGAAACAAAGAATTAATGGTAATTCTCGGAAACATGTTGCAACAATGGAACCTGATTTGGAGTTCACATCGAGGACACGTAGCACTGGATACTCAACGTTGCCCAGGAGAAACAACAATGGTCCTAACCGTGATAGAGTCAACAGAGTTGATGAAGTAAAATGTTTCACTTGCAAACAGACAGGTCATGTCAAACGTGAATGTCCCCGAGTCAAGAAAACCCCTCATTGTTATAGTTGCGGCAGAGAGGGCGTGATTCGTCCAAATTGTGAGAGGTGTTCAAAAAAACGCCAGACCAAGAGGCACTCAGTAGGCCGATGTCTCTCGAGTTATTCTAATGCTAAGGTCTACAGAAATCGAGCTTCATTTCAAAATGCTTTGCATCCAACTGTGCATACCATAACCACAAAAAGAAATAAAAATAATTATGGCTTTGGAAACAAATTTTCTCACGGTAAAACCACTTTGGTTGAATGGAATGCTTGGAAAGATTTCGTGAAAAGTTTTTATTCCAAGGACTTAGTTTCTCAGGCTACTGGTATTTGTCACGACACTACGGCAACTAAAAAATTTGATGATCTGGATAGTATAATAGCGGTTTGCGATGAAGACAGCAATATTGGTAATATGAACCCCGAGTCGAATTTAGTATTAGTTCAGAAAGACAATGATAATAGACCCTATATTAAGATTAAAGTTTTTAATAGTAGTATAGTAGCTTTGTTGGATACAGGCGCTAATAACTCAGTTTTTGGTGCGAAAGGTTTAAGACTTATAGAAAAATTTGATTTAAAATTGTTTGAGGCACCTGAAGTCAATATTAGTACAGCGGACGGTACCGCGCAGAAAATATCTGGGTATGTAAATTTGCCAGTTCAGGTAGGAAACATTTTGCATGTTATCAGAGTTTTAGTTGTTCCTTCATTATCGCACAGTCTCATATTGGGTAGTGATTTTATTAAGACTTTCGGAGTAGTTTTAAACTGTAAGAAAGCTTCATATTTTATCGATGACGGTGAGTCGAATTTGGATTGCTTATATAACATGTCAGTTTGTGAGATTAATCTTGCGAAAGTAATTCGGTCAAAATCTGAACTGACAGCAGATCAAATTAGTGAGTTGGATACGATTATAGATAAATTTAAAGCTTTGTCGTGGATGTCTGGTACGAAGTTGGGTCGTACAAATGCAATTGTACATAAGATTGACACAGGCACCGAAGCACCAGTAAAGCAAAGGCATCATAATATGTCTCCTTACATGCTTGATCATCTTAACAAGGAGTTAGACAAAATGTTAGCCTTGGGAGTAGTCCGTCCTTCAAACAGTCCGTGGGCCTCTCCAGTTCTTTTGGTGAAAAAGAAAAGTGGTGACATGAGATTCTGCTTTGATGGTAGAAAACTCAATAGTCTTACCAAAAGAGATGCTTATCCACTACCTCATGTGGATCACATTCTGAGTAAATTAACAGGTGCACATTATCTTTCGAGTATCGATTTAAAATCAGCTTTTTGGCAGATACCACTAGAAGAGAGTTCTTGTGAAAAGACAGCATTTGTCGTTCCATCTAGAGGTTTGTTTGAATTTGTAGTAATGCCTTTTGGGTTGAATAATGCGGCTCAAACTCAGCAACGACTTATGGATCAAGTCTTGGGATATTCTTTGGAACCATTTGTCTTCGTCTATTTAGATGATATCATTATTGCTACCCCAACTTTCGAAAAACATATCGATGTTTTAAATGAAGTCTTTCGACGATTGAAACAAGCAAATCTAACTATTAATCTTGAAAAGTGTGAGTTCTGTTTACCATCACTAAGATACTTAGGATTTCTTTTAGATGGCGAAGGTTTGCGTACCGATCCGGAAAAGGTTTCAGCAATGTTAAATTACCCTCGTCCTGGAACAGTGACGGAATTAAAAAGATTCATCGGTTTAGTTGGATGGTATAGAAGATTCATTCCTTTTTATTCGAATTTAACAGCACCCATGACAAATCTGATAAAAGGTAAACGTAAATCACAGAAATTGGAGTGGAATGAAGCTGCGGAAGAAGCTTTCCGAAAAGTTAAGGAAGCATTGGTTTCTGCACCCATATTAGTTAACCCGGATTTTAATAAACAGTTCACAATTCAGTGTGATGCGTCAGAGGTAGGCGTTGGTTGTGTGTTGACGCAGTTGAATGAAGATGGGCAAGAAGTTGTCATTGCTTTCACAAGTCGTACTCTTACAGCTGCTGAAAGGAAGTATACCGTGACAGAGAGAGAACTAATTGCAATTTTGCACGGGACAGAAAAATTCCGGGCATTTATCGAAGGAACTACGTTCAAAGTCATAACGGATCATTATAGCCTCCTATGGTTAAACCGTTTGAAAGATCCTTCTGGCAGACTTGCCAGATGGGCCGTTAAATTGCAGCAGTTCGACATGATTATTGAACACAGGAAGGGCGCATTAAATGTTGTACCCGATGCTCTATCGAGGTCTCCGATAGAAGTCTGCGTAGTCATGGTAAATAATGACGATGCTGAAAATGATAAGTGGTATGTAAAAATGACCCAAAATGTTTTGAAATCCCCAAAAAAATACCCTGACTGGAAGGTAGATGCCGGATCCTTATATAAACATATACCCTCGAATTTTGGTAACTATACAAATTTACCAGACTGGAAATTAGTTGTCCCCAAAGGTCAACGACTTCAAATATTTAAGAGTTGTCATGATGATGCTCAAGCAGCACATCTAGGTACATTCAAGACTGTGCAGCGTGTTAGGGAATTGTATTATTGGCCTAGGATGTTACAAGACACAAAGAAATATGTACGTCACTGCAACGTGTGCAATGCTCAAAAGGTCAGCAATTTTGCTCGTCCTGGTCTCATGGGACAACCCAAAAAAGTAAATTTTCCGTGGCAATATGTGTCAGTGGATCTTCTTGGACCACTGCCGCGTTCTAAAAATGGATATTCATATTTGTTATTAGTGTCAGATTATTTCACTAAGTTTTGTCTACTTCATCCTTTAAAGAAAGCTTCTGCGCCATTGATAGAAAAATTTGTGGAAGAACAAGTATTTCTAGTGTATGGTGTTCCACAAATATTAGCGTGTGACAATGGAACACAATTTGCAAGTAATATTTTCAGAAACCTAGCTGAAAAATATGAGGTGAAAATTTATTACAATGCTCGTTATCATCCTCAAGTAAATGCTGTAGAGCGGGTTAATAGAGTATTAGAGACTGCAATCCGTTCATATTTAAAAGACACTGATCACCGTTGTTGGGATCAAGAGGTACCTAAAATTGGGTATGCTCTGCGAACCGCTGTCCATGAAGCGACAGGTTACTCTCCGACAATGTTAAATTTTGGTCGATATGTTCCGTCACGAGGAAGTTATTATGGCAAGGTTGACATAAAAAATATGGACATGGATAGCATGGACAGAGAAAAGTATAATGAGGATATAAAAAATTTGCCGGATCTGTATAACGATGTAAGACGTCGATTGGCAGAAGCTTACCGCAAGAATTGCAAAAGTTATAATTTACGTAAACGAAAGGCAGATACTTACCATGTAGGAGACAAAGTTTGGAAAAGAAACTATGTTTTATCTTGCGCAGCAGAACATTTCGCAGCAAAATTAGCTCCAAAGTTTGTATTATGCACTGTTAAGAAAGTTATTTCTCCACTCGTTTATAAATTAGAAGATCTAGATGGTAAAGATGTAGGAAACTATCATGTTAAAGATCTAAAACCATACCATGGATCTGAACCAGATGAGTCGTAAAAAAAGAAAAAGATTGTTTGAGCGTGTGAATGTGTTGGCCAGTGAAAGTCGTGTGAATGAAGTCTTATTTGTTTCTTTTCTTTCTACATTTAATGGTATATAGTTTTCACTAATTATGTTTTGGTGTGTAAATTCCATAAAAAGCATATTTAGACGAGCATATTTATTTTCCAGTTATAGTACAAGCTCCTATATGTTCCTTAAAAATTAGTAAATTAATTTAGATAAATTTTCCCGATTATGACATAGTTATCGCGACAACAATAATAATTTTAAAAAAAAATTATGATCTTGTAGTATAGTAACATTAACAATCAAAGATTGATTATGTTAATGACAAAGTAATACCAATCTAGACTCGTGTAAATAGTAAGTTAGGTTAGTTAGGTTAAATATTAAACTTTAGTATCTATAGAATTATTCAGTAGGTGAACTTTATAACTACGGAGTAGTAAATTATCCAAAAATATTATAGCCAAGCTCTAATATTTTTAATCTAGCAAAAGGGGGTGTGTGGCAAGTCAAAATTAGCAAGTACCGATAAAATTTAAACATGAAATACTTTCAACAGAAGCACAGTATGTAACCTATCGGCGATAAACAAAGAAGCACTCGTGTCTTGAAATTCTGGACGGTTCACATCGGTGAAGTTGGTTTCGACTACCTGCTTGTTATTTATCAAGACGTTGAATCCTCCAGCGTAACTACTTCTCTATTTATTCGTCCTTATATGGTCTATGTTTATGCTGGTTTCCTTTCGTTAGCCTCCTAAAACAAGTAATAGTATTAAATTAGGATGTTATTATAACTAATCATTAAGTCAAATTTCAAAATTTAGTAAGCTACCTGGTTATTTTTCATAGTCATTCATAGAAATAATTTCGAGAATTGTTTTGGTTTCAAATTGACAGATGTCAAATAAATCTAGGGAATTTTAATAAGCAAATTTGATATTATTGAGAAAGATTAAATTTTTTACGGTGATAGAACAAAAAAGGGACGGCCATCTTTAGAATTTGTGGAGAGAAGAGAAAAGTGGTTCTCCAGGTCTCTTAGTTATTTAATTAAATTAAATAAAACCTCAGAACATCTAAGGTCAGTAATTTTGCTTTTAAATATTTAACATTTAGTATAAATACATACCTGGGCAATAAAATTAAGGTATGGCATTTTTTAGGTTTTTTTTCCTTGTCTTGGTTTTTCTTTTGGAGCCCTATTGCCCTATTTTTGTTGAATACTGCCTAGATACAAATACAGAAAATTGTTGGCCTTTCAAGGATTTATTGGAACCACAGTATTTCCTTATTTTTTAAAAAAAGGAACCGTTACCAGGTACTAGCAACTTTGAAACAGACGTGTTGTCCAGGGTTGTCGTCTGGGCATCGTTCACTGTACATTTTTCCCAGGTAATACGTACGATTCTGAGGATACGTAATATAGACCAAGTAAGTGACACAATTAATTATTTTCATCCCACTGGAGAGATTTATTTGGTTCAACCATAAAATTGTGAGGAGTCTCATCAGCCTCCAGCGCTACTGAATCCAACGTATATATATATTTTTTGTAGTTTGTCGCCACTCATTTTCTTGCCACTGTTTTATACATAACACGTTCTTATTTGTTTAGTGTTTATATGTAATATGTTGTAAGTTCTTTATATGCAATTTGTAAACCATGAGCAGCTGCTTTCGGTGCTAAAAAATGAAAATACAAATGAATATCTTATGGATCTCTTGTTGTAAATTTAATAGTTTATAATTTAAGGGTGTATTTACACTGTTTATACCTACCTTCTTAAAAGGATACTATATTCATATCTGCAAAGTGCAGATAAGCCTATTTTTTACATATATTTAAAATTTATTTACCTTATACATTTTTTAATTAATTATTAAACTTTACCTTTATATACGTTGGCTTTCTACTTTGTTGTTTTGTTCTCTATCCCATTCTCTGTCAAGTTATTTGGCTGGCGCCCCCCAAGCTTATATAATTCGTATATAATTAACTTTCCAAGCATTTGCATAAAGTTATTAAAATATAAAATAGTTTGACACATTGAATTCTAACCTTACCTACGAACCCAGCTCTCACCGCATTTCAAAGTTAACCGGGTTCGTCGAGTTTTCGCTGGTCACTTTGGACTATCGGGACTCGACGGTGACTTTTACGTCACAAACTATTAGGAGACGCTACCCTAATGTTGATAAATTGAAAGCTAGTAAAGAAAGATTTACTTAAAGTACCAAGTTGTATAGAGTTGTTTCATGACATTCTACAAATACTCTATTACCGTCATTTCGAAAGCGAAATCCAAGATACAACAGTTAAATCCAAATGACGCAGTTGCTATTTCACAGACGCAACAGGCAATTATGAATCCAACTGTTTCAAAAAAATCTGGAGACCATACACAGATGTTTTTCACGAATTCTGCTAGCCATATGGGACCTTCACTATCAGCCAACATTATAATTTACTACAGTGGATGCAATAAACGTTGTGTTCGATCTTCGTCAATATATTTTTCTGTTAAAGGGATATATTACTGAGAAGGTACAAAGACAATTCCAGACTGCTAAAAAAAAAAAATCCCCGATTTTTTACGATGACAGGTGTAATAGACCTTTTAAACGGCAAAGAAGTAGACTTTGCTACACCGGGCATGAATGCGATGACATTGAGAAAGTTTAGATATTTTAAGTATGTCCCGGTTACATCTGTCAACGTCGAGCGGTCCTTCTCGCAATATAAATGGATTTTCACAGAAAGACGCCAAAATAGTTGGAACAGATATTAGTGATATACTTTTATTCTTGTAATCGGCATTGAAAAATACTTGTGCATTTTAAGTCAGTGTTAAGTATGCCTCTCTATACATTGAGTTCTCTTCGACTGAGTGCTTATAATAAATTAACTTTATCAGCTTTGCATAATATGGAATTCTTAAAATAAAATTTCGGTATGTAAGTTTCAGGCGAAATTTGGTACCCGACATTTACAAAAACACTACCTTTTTTTTTTTTTTTGGGGGGGTGGGGTCCACATCCCTAATTTTGAGCATTTCCTCAAATGTAACCATATGTCGACAGTGGATAGTAATAAATTTAATAAAACAATTGAGTAGATAATTTATGATAGATTTTTGTTAGTTTTTAACTAACAAAAATCTCTTAGTTAAGGTGGCCATTTCCTAGAAAGAGAAATCCGATACTGAAATATTTATTATTCTTAGCCATAATTTTGTTTTCTTAGTACGTATATTTAAAAAACTATAAGACTATCTAAGTAGAACCACAACAAGACTATTACTATGAATTTTCACTCAATAATTCCAGTCATTTCCAAAATAGTTAGATTTAAAATTACGAAATAGGGGAAGATTAGCATAATTTTTAAATTGAACTATTTTTTAAACCACAGAAATTACTGAGTGAAAATTCATAGTCATAGACTTGTTATGGTTTTACTTAGGTAGTCTTATAGTTTCTTTAAATACATGTACTAAGAAAAAAAAATTATAGTCAAAAATAATAAATATTTCCCTATCGGATGTGTCTTTCTAGGAAATGGCCACCTTAAAAAAATATGTTGAAGTTGAAATATATTGACAATCAGTGATTTATGGGAAATTGTCTCATAAAAGTTACTTGGAATGTAATATTTCATCACATGCACCTCTCGTTAAGGTTCTTGGAATCGAGAAATTTCTTTGCAGTGCGATGCCATCTATATCTCAATTTGTAGAAAATCTGTTCACTCAAAAATGAAATCATTTAAATGTTCAAGTGAATACCTTTTATAGAATTCAAATATTTCTTTTTGTTATTGAGAAAACAGATCTGAGAGTTTTAAGTCAGACACCTTGTATATCTACAAATTATTTTCCAATATACAGAGTGATTTAGATTTTGTTCTTAAAACTGTAATGAGAAGGAAATTATAATAAAACTAATAGAACATGCATTAAAAATGATCAAAGTTGTGGTATTATTGAATGCCACTCAGTTTGACGACTGTATAATCTGGTTCCCAACTCTACTTCATGGTATATATTAGTCATGGCACATTTCCTCTGTTGTAATAGATGCTTATTAAATAGTGAGCTTGTGTTATTTTACTGGTAACCTAAAACTTTCAGACTATTTGCAAAATGTTACATGTACATTAACGCTGTTCTATTTGGGTACAGTCGATCACATATTAGTCACATCACTATAAATATTTTTAAATGGTATTGAATTTTTTTTGCACCATAGTGTTTGTATAGATCTGTTATACGTACCTTAAAATTTATTTGGATAAAATCTAAATTACCCTGTATACAACAAGCCAAACCTATTATACAGAGTCAAGTGCCTTATTATGTTTTAATGGAACACCATGTATATTAGTACATTTTTTGAGGCCTCTCTTTTAGATATCTTTCACTCCTATTTTATTGAGCCTGTACTGGTCACTTGGATTTAATAATTTTTATTGTTGTTCGGTACCTTGCACTATTTACCCATAATTGATAAATACATATTTTTAAACTGGAACAGCTACGTTTTGATGTATAAATACTGACAATTGACAATTTTGCATGTAAATATGGATTCCAGACAACTAGCGCTCTATGCAGATTTTATCGAAAGCGCTTCGGAATGATCACACTTCGTTATATAGGAAAGGTGGCCTACCACCATATAAATAATGTAGGTATTATTTTTTAATTGTTGTAGATTTTGAAATTAAGGGGTGCAAACAAAAAACTGAATAGTAGAAACTGTTACTTTGTGATAATCAATAATCAACTTTGTTTTTATCGTTGGCTTGTTGTAATTAAACAGTTTTGACACTCACCCTGTCAGTTTGAAATATTTTCTTATGAAACGTTTGATAATGACACATTGAGTGTAACTGTAATATTTAACATTTAGGTATAATAAGCTAGTGGTAAAAAACAAAGTAAAAGTGTTTTATTAGATTATTATAAAAAATATGTATCTTGTTTTTCCACCCACACTACATCCCTTCCAATTTCGTAATTAATGTAATTATAACAAGACTACTAATTTACCTATCTTTACCATGATATTGTTATCACTCTTTTCTGTATTGTTTTATACCTTATTGTTAATTGTATTTATGGGCTAGTCTGTAAATGTATATAAATAAAATAAATAAACTTTAGAGAGAATGAAAATTTCAATTTTTTTAAATATTTTTTTAATTTATCCTTATATATGTCATGTGAACACTTTATTATTTATTACTACTAGTATTATGACTTATGCTAAACATTCGAGAACTGAAGAGGCATATGATTAAATTTTATAACTTCTTTGAAATCGAGATTTTTTTAAATCTGAATGCCTATGTCAGTTATATCTTAAAATTAAAAATGTATAAAGAACCCTCATGAGGGTTATTTCTTCATTGGAAAATAATATTTTTTAGTTATTGTAAATACCAAAAATAATTTTTGTCAACAATATAATAATATATACTTTTAATAATATAATAATACACACACCGACAAACTTAAAGGAATGTAGATTAATTGGCATTTTTTTCTACATAATTTTTTTTTCTCCTAACAAAGAATGTGGGTAAAAATCGGCCCTTTTTCGCCAGCACAATCATGAAAATGAAAAGATTTTATTTGAGCCATTCTTTTATATTTATTTTTAGTTCAAGTGTTCAACATTATGTTTAGATAAAATTGATATAAAATATCCTACAGTAAGTTACATTAAAAATGTCTCAAACATAGCATATTTTCTAATATTTTCGACGTTTTTTCGAGCTTTCAGTGACATATAATTATAAAGCGCACCATGAACCACTACACATTTTTTTCTCATAATAGTAGAGTTTATAAGCTTCTTTCTAAGATTGAATTAATTGTGGTTCATTGAGCGCTTTATAATGAAACAGTCATTGAAAGCTTGGAAAAACGTCGAAAGTGTCAGAAAACTAACAAATATACCAAATATTGTGTCTCCCACGAACCTTTATGAATGCAGTCATACTTCTCACACTTATGATGACTTTACCGATCATTTCTTGAGACCAATTCTTCCATGTTTCCATTAGAGCAACACTTGCTTCTGTGACAAGCCTACCATGTCCCATTTTTTTTATTTTTTTTATTATTTTAGTCTGAAGGAGCTGGCGAATTGGCCTCGCCCACTGCAACCTATGAGATCTATTGTAGGTACTTCTTTGTACATTACGGCTCCTTATACAGACATGGTCCTTCCTAGACTTTGAGTCTATTGGTAAGGGGCCCCTTGGTACAGTTATCAGCCCTTGGTTTCTTTCTCTCGCCAAGTCACCTCAGTGCATGCAGGTCTTTACAGCTCAGCATATGGACTGAGGTTTCCAACGAGAACTTGGGTCGCCCATCCATGTGCCAGACCTGACCGACGTTGATCAAGTGCCGGCACCTAGACTGGTGACCGTACAAGGAGTTGTTACCATGTATCATACCTGTTCAATTTTATTCAAGTCTATGAAACATTTAGGCCAAATCATTGTCGGTGTTTTCACTCGGTTTAAAAAGTCAGTTACACAAGGAGTGATGTGCAGGAGAGCATTGTCTAGAATTAAGAGGAAATTTTCTCCAATATGTGAGGCGAAAGGTACCACATGATCTTGCAGAATTTCCACCGAAAGACACAGTAGAAGTAAAGTTGATTTGTTCATTTTGCTTTCCTAAATCTTGATACAGAGTTTCTCTACCATCAATCGCAGAAACGTCTCTCACCCGTGAACAGAACTTGATCCAACTTATCATCATTCCAATTTTGGTGTTCTCTTACTTATGGAAACACAACGAACTTTAATATGGAGAAAATGCATATTTCAAATGTAATGCAACAAATAACGGGCTTTTACACGTTGACATAGACTAACTTGATAAAAATGTGCAAAATAAACAAAAAAATTGCAGTAAGAAATTCATGGCTGTTTAGACCTTCTAATTTGTTAGGAAAATTAGGTAGGAAAATATGCCAATTTATTTTCGCTCCTCTAAATTGGTCTCTGTGTGTGTTTATTTACAACAAAAATTTACATTTTAAGATACAGTAGATGAATAGGGTTGTCTAAATGTTATTTGTGGCATTATCTTAATTTTTTTCTTTCTTCAATTCTTTGGGACTTCCTGCCACATGTATGTTTTCTTTCTAAGCGGTGCTAGGGGAATCTACAAAATATATCACAATTAACCAGTATATTACTGGTAAAAAACCTCTACGCCTGTGACGTTTACGTCAAAGGATCAGTTAAAGGTTGGTTTTTATAAATAAACAACACAAATAAGTATAAAAACTTGAAATTAAATATTTCGCCGACGTTTCGGAAATCTAATCTGTTTCCTTTTTCAAGGCTTTTTTTGAAAAATCTTTTTTGCTGTGTATGACAAATACACAGCTCTAAGAATGTTTGTTATATTCAATATCCATAGATACTTACTATTTACATAGAACTGTTGATATAGTTACCAGTTTTTTAGTTTCTATACAATGTTAAGTTTGTGAAGTTCTTCTTTTAACATTGGCAGCCAAGTTGTACAGACATCTACGGAACAATTCGACACGCAATTATCCTCATTCAATAAAATTATCGCGGATTCTTTTATTTTTCTTTTTTTGCTATCTGCCTCTTTTGTTAAAATTTTTGCCGAGTCCCAGTTTATTCTATGTCCGTTTTCCCACGCTTGTTCAGAGGTCCAAGATCTGCGAACACGCGTGGGAAAACGGACATAGAATAAACTGGGACTCGGCAAAAATTTTAACAAAAGAGGCAGATAGCAAAAAAAGAAAAATAAAAGAATCCGCGATAATTTTATTGAATGAGGATAATTGCGTGTCGAATTGTTCCATAGATGTCTGTATAACTTGGCTGCCAATGTTAAAAGAAGAACTTCACAAACTTAACATTGTATAGAAACTAAAAAACTGTTAACTATATCAACAGTTCTATGTAAATAGTAAGTATCTATGGATATTGAATATAATAAACATTCTTAGAGCTGTGTATTTGTCATACACAGCAAAAAAGATTTTTCAAAAAAAGCCTTGAAAAAGGAAACAGATTAGATTTCTGAAACGTCGGCGAAATATTTAATTTCAAGTTTTTATACTTATTTGTGTTGTTTATTTATAAAAACCAACCTTTAACTGATCCTTTGACGTAAACGTCACAGGCGTAGAGGTTTTTTTACCAGTAATATACTGGTTAATTGTGATATATTTTGTAGATTCCCCTAGCACCGCTTAGAAAGAAAACATACATGTGGCAGGAAGTCCCAAAGAATTGAAGAAAGAAAAAAATGAATAGGGTTATTTTGCTCTATGCTTTAATTCATAAAATAACGGGCACGCGCAATAGGGTTCCGTAGACGCTTCCGAATTGAAATGTGCACATTTAGTTTGTCATTTGTCGTTTTTTTCACCTTGACAATATTTTGTTTTATACAGGTAATAAAAATGGTTTTTCATTTTTTACATGAAGCGCCTATGCTCCAGTGTTTGTTATAATTTTCGTTAGCAGGGTTGCGACGATTTAAATCAATTTGATTTAAATCGTGATTTAAATCAACTAATTTTTTAAATTTAAATCATTATTTATATCAAGTTGTGTAAAGCCAATAATCTAAGTAAATCAAAGTTCACAAAATTCAAATAAAGAGTACAGTCTATTTAAAAGCTAAATACAGATTACAAAAAATTCAAATAAAAAGAAGAAAAGAACAGTTAGGTTACACATATAAAAGAAAAGTTACCTTCTTAAATGTACATTATAAATTAGGTGCCTACTTAAAAGCAGAAACATAAAGTAAACAAAGTAAACAGAACCAACTCTAAAAGAAAATAAAACATGATTTACTCCAAAACAAAAATTTTAAATTAGGTCAATTATTCTAAAGTTTGTATAAAAAAACTAATTTAACTGCTTTTTCTGTCCCTAAACGATTTAGAATCTTAGAATGAATCAAACCAAATGTTGAAAATATTCTCTCAACCGAGGCTGAACTAGCTGCAGCAGAAAATAATTGCTTGATAATCAGAAATAGTTTGTCAATAATATCAATATTTCTTTGGGATTTCCACCAGTCCAAGGGTTTTGTGTTTTTAAGAATTTCTTCGTGAAACATAATAGCGGCAAATGGCTCAGATTTTGCCAGAAATTTAATAATCAGTGGTAGTAAACCACTTTCGGGATATAATTCATTAGCGGCTTCTAAAGCACGATTCTTTTCGCTTTCTGTTAATTTATGCTTTGTTTTCGTAGGGTCTAGAATGAAGGCTAGCAAATGGTATGAGGTGATACACTGGTTGTATCAGTATCTAAATATTTGCATTTGCATTAAGGTAATTTCAGTATCGTCAAAATTCGACTCAATTATTTTAAATTGTTCTACGATCTCTGATAAAATTGCGTCCTTTCTTTGAAGCCTATCAAGTGCAACAGATATAGGTTTTAGTAGTGATAAGTAATCTTCAGCAGTTCGTTTTAAATAAATGTTTGAAATTTTCTGTCTTACCATGCTGTCAATTTCATTTTTATGTTCCTCGCTAATTTTAAAAAGTGTGAGCCATGATTTAACGAAACCCTCTAAGCAGTCGGCAAGTGAGTTTCATCTTACATCGGAAGGTAAAGTAAGTTTTTTCCTCCTTCTTTTACGTATGACACAGAGGCGAAATTATTGTTTTGGAAGTATTTCACAACGATCATAACGTATTCCTTAATTTCACTAATTGCTAAATCCTTACATGGCAAATTTAAAATGTGTGGCGCACAACCGTAAGTAATAACATTTACTTCTATTGACTCCGTAATTTGGTTTCTAATAGCATTCATATTGGCAGCATTATCCGTCACAAAAGTGCGTACTGTACAGGTATAGTCAGTCTTTAGAGTTTTAATTAAGTTTGTTGCAAGTTCTGTTAAATATACAGATGTATGTGGATTTCCAGATGTGTCTATTGTGTCTACTAAAAAGAAGACCCATTTTTCGTAGTTACGGTTGCACCTATCATTGGTTCATTGTGTAGTTTGGACCATCCATCCAATGACCGACAAACTGAATTTCCTGATAAACCTTTAAAACATTTGCTTTTTTCCTCGTTATACACTTCATCGAGCAGTCTGTTGGACACATCATGTCGAGATGGTGGTACATATCCAGGTCGTAAAAGCGTTATTGTCTTTTTTCAGGTTGTTTAATTCATATGAAACTGCTGTTTGTCGCATAAAGAGCTCTAGCAATTTGTTTATCTATTTCTTTTTTATTAGACTTGGTCGTACGTATAACAAAAGATGATAAAGATCCAGAACTGGAGTTAGGCACTACTTTTTTACTTAATGGCGTAGAAGATAAGGCATCTTGTTGTAACGTGTTCAATTGTACCTGTAATAAAAAACAAGATTGTTATATTGTTCATTTTTAAATCCAGCTACACACAGACAGGCATGGATACTATACTTTATTCTTAAAACTAGAAGTGAATGAAAAAGTCACATTTGTCCTTGGAAAGTTACTAGAAATCTAGAAAATGCACTAGATCATTTTAATAATTTGAATCTGTTTCGTCTTCTGGCATAATTGGCCTTAGTCGCAGAAATAGACTGACGTTAAATATGTAAATAAAAAAAAGAGGTTCCCTTAATATTTTGTCTTACTAAGAAGTTATAAATATAAATAAAATAACACTATACTTACATTGGACACTGTTCCTGAAGTAGAGGGATGCTATAAATATAAACAATCACTCAGACTCGCTTTCTCACTTCTTACAAGGCAGATTAGCAAATAATGGCATTTCGCATCATCCCATCCCCGCATTATAAAGACAGGCGAGTTTTCAAGTTCTGACAGGAATTTTCATGTATATACGCTGTAGCTTATTTTACAATTATAGATACAAGGTACGCAATTTATTCCATTTGTAAGTTTAAACAAAAACTATCTTTGTTAATATAAGTACTAAATACATTGTTAACGTCAAATATTAAGATGTTTATCTAAAAAGTAAATAAAAATAAAAAAAATCATGATTTTTTTATTTTTTTTTTTTAAATCGTAATTTTTGATTATTCTTTAAAAATCATGATTTTTATCAACGCTGTTCGTTAGTGCTTTCGGAAAAAAAATTAGAACATAGGTTTTGATAAATAAATTGGAGGGGGGGGGGGGGAACAATATAAATGACTTTGAAATTAAATATTTCGAAAACGAAACATTGGAATGAAAATCTGTTTAAGAAACGTCAACTTCATTTTCCAAACCCTGTTTAATCACACTGCATTCGGTAGGGTGCGTGAAAAAGGAAGTTTCATCTCCTATGTGCATATAGTGAAGTTTTCCGAGAAAATTTCTTTTTAAAGATTTTATTTTATGCCTGCTTGTGTAGCGGTTATAATAATCCATAACTGTAAAATATTTCAGCCATGTAGGCCCAATACTTTCTGAGAAAAACACATGTGACATGACGAAATTGTAAGGGTTCTATGGAACCCTAAAAACTAAATTTCATTAAATGTGTTCTTGAAAATCATTAGGATATCTTTCACGTGTAAAGGCAAACTATTAGCAGAGCCGTGTTTGGAAATAATCTTCAAGGTTTGTTTATTCTTCAAACACATTTGTGTGTACTGCTTAAATTTTGGTAAATAAATATGAGATCAACAGCGAACTTAATCCATCTCACATGTTTGATTTATGATAATTTAAAGCCCCAGCAAGTGCTTTGTCTTGAGTAGATTTTACAAGGTGGTGGTTTTGTGCAAGTAATTTGATGCATTTTAAGGTTACATGTTTCCGTTTAACCATATCTATATTTGATGTCATCAGATTAGATAACATATGTGGCGTAATCTAACCCACGATAATATCTGGAAAACCGCATCCTCTTAATTAAATCAAAAAATAAATATGCGTTAGGATTAAACTGCCTTGTAGCTTAAAAGTGGTTTATTTGCAGCAACCAGTATAACACATGAGCTGTGTTTAGAATTGTTATAAATTTGCAAGACCTTGGTTTATGGATAATATGTGAAAAGTATAGCCGTTACTAGGTTTTTCCAGTTTGTAGATAAAAATCATTTCAACTGATAAGTCACTTCAATGATTCGTGTTTACAAACTAAGTTTAGACGTATATAATATAGTTTACAAAATTAGATACGAGATAATAAATTTTATGTACAGTTACAGTTTCATGTATCCATGTCATGTTATTTAGATATGTGGTCTTACATGTTGGTACTTTAAATGTTATATAAGTGTGTGTTTGTCTTTAATGGGATTTTTCGCTAAAATTATATGAGGATTTTAAAACTGTAGAGAACTAGACAGGTACTTGATTTATTTAGAAGTAAAAACAATTATATTCTATATTTAGTAATTACCGTTACGACCAATTATCGTAACTGCTCTCCATTAATGAACATGCCTTAGAAGTTACTTACTTATCAAATAAATGATTAAAGAGATTAGTATTAATTTATTGGTTTCAAGAATATAGGTTA
This sequence comes from Stenurella melanura, assembly GCA_963583905.1. Taxonomy (NCBI): domain Eukaryota; kingdom Metazoa; phylum Arthropoda; class Insecta; order Coleoptera; family Cerambycidae; genus Stenurella; species Stenurella melanura. The sequence continues at coordinate 25,565,834 of OY757318.1, read as the reverse complement.
TTTATTTTTTCTTTCAATATTTTACAATGTAATTTTTTTTTAAAACTTAAATTTTTTCATTTCAGCAGTAATGAATCAAGTGTCTGTTTAGAGTAATTAACATTGCTTTTCAGAAATTGAACTAACACATTTACCATATTACTAGTACCTATAAACTCTGTCTAATAATATATGTTGTTATATTTATGTTTACAGCATTTTTTAATTTCTAAAACTTGTCAATTTTGATAGGCCTGAATTTAATCAAGATATGAACGGAGGGATTCCACGGCCTATAAAAGAACGAAAAAAACACGATCGATTTAATGGAATGCCTGAAGAGGAGGTCTCCAAACGAACTTTACCAGATCATCTGACCGAAAATTTAGACATTATTATAGTAAGCCTATTTTTCTCTTAAAAGGGTATAGCGATATAAGCCTTTGCAAATTGCCCCTTACAGGAAGCTCTATTAATAACTATAGCACTGTTGTAGGTAAGACTATACTATGAGTAAAAGATGTACCTAATGTTTATTAGCCATTTTTGAGTTGTCCTGGAGATATTTCAATAAAATTTCAAAAAAGGGGACTTTTTATTTATTTCTCGTAAACTATTTAACTTAGCAAGATGAAACAAAATCTATAGGAAAGGGGACATTTTAGAGAACATACCACATATTTCTATACTCTTCGCAAATACAAAACAAAGAGTATATAGCATTCGATCGGTACATTTCTAAAACGGTAATATTGCTCGTAGGTAGGGAAAAAAATTTTCTATCACTGTATTGGTGATCGAATTTTAAAAAACTTTCAAAATATCCGTCTGTCCGTCCATCCGTCCGTGTCGTTTCTTGTAAGCATGATCACTTAAGAACGAAAAGTCTAGCTAGAGGAAGAACCCTATTGTTTTTTAACAAAATCGATAAATAAATAAAAAAGTTATTAAATATTTGAATTAATAAAAAATAAATGTTTTGTTTTTTTTATTATTGGCATCCAGGCTTCCCACGGCTTCACTAATATCGTCACTGCTCTCGACTCACTTTTATCAAATGTCTCATATATATAAACCATGCTCCATGTAATAGTGAGAATCTCATCAAGATAATAGTAATGATAATAATAATAGTTTATTTATCTTTAGAAAATATACATTTTATAGATACGTCAAGTTGGACAGATATTTACCATTTTAAATAAAATAAAACCCTAAATTTACAGGCTAACACTAGATTAAAACTATACGTCTTACATAATAAAAAGTTAATAAAGCTAATACAGGACAAACGATATATAAAATTACTAGCTGTTTGCTCATTACATAATAAGATGTTATCGATATATATTATAGTACTAGTGAGTCTTGATATTAGCCTTAGCAAACAGACAGATGCTCAGTGGAGACTTTATTGCCCATGTATTGCGTACTCTATTCTTGCTTAGCGTGCCAGTGTTCAGTTTAATTGAAAAGTCATTATTAGTTGATTTTCAATTTTGCAAGAAATTAATTTTAATTATAGCTCTTTGAATAGACAGACAGATAGACGCCCAGCGAAAACTTTATGTTACTATGTAGATATTTAGGCAGATTTATTCATATGCTATAGTATATTCACCGATAAGTGCTAGTGCAGTAAAAGAACCTAAATACTTGACCTGCATATGGACAGTTGGTTCCCGGTTTACTGTTGGCTACGATTATTGGCAGCAGGTTTTTTACCCGGCATATCACTTATCGGTGAATATACTGTAGCATGAATAAATCTACCAAAACCTCTACGTAGTATAAAATAATGTCTCTAGTGGTTGTCTTCTGTTTGTCGGTTCCAAAAGGCGTAATTAAAATCAATTCTTTGCAGAATTAACCAATTAATAATGGAACTGCGCGCGTCCTAATCAAGAATAAAGTACACGCTCAGTAAGGTGCACTAAGAATCCCGCTGAACATCTATCTGTTGGCCTGTGTATTCGTGCTAATCTTGATAACCAGTGGGCGAATTTTAATGATACTGTTATACTGCCCTGGTAAGCAAAACCCCGGTAAATGACAAAATCGCTGAAACAACATAAAGGAGGTTAACTTCCGTGTTACCTGCCAGCTACGTCTGGTAGATACATGTAATAATTTTAGTGCGCTGCTACTGCGCACTACTGAGAATTTCATATTATGCCGCAGTCTAACGTCATACTAAAGAAAAATCCCGCATCCATTAGTAAACTAAGTAAAAACATTGCAGTTTACACAATATGTTTCGTCTGCAGTGTTTTAGTTCAGTGTTTCTCTTTAGTATTACGAAGAATTTTAGGAAATACGGGGTGTTATAATATACAGTTACACACATTTAGATTTATTTTACTGGATTTTTACTTAGTAAGTAAGTAGATCTTGATACCAGCTATAAGAAACTGATTCTAACTCATTTTCAACAAAAAATGATTTTACGGGGGTTTTGCTTAGCAGGGCAGTATATATAACATCTTTCGAGGAAGGTATAGGCGTGTAAAACATTAATATTTGATACAAGTGAACTGAGTATTGACAATTTTAGTGAATAGATAGGAAACCTGGATACTAGTAATAAAATAAACTATATATCGCATAAAATGTTACACATTTATCGACTCACTATTATAATAGTTTAATAATTATGTTAACACTGTTTTACTTATCAAGACAACGTTTTGTCTATATGGAAGATGAGTACCTACTCTGTCTAAATAATATTTTTTTTCAAAAATGTTGTACCTTTCAGATTTTAATGAAACTTTGGGTGGTAATAAAGGACTTTTAGGACCGTCTAGGGTACTTTTAGAAAGTGGTCACTCAATAGGATCCCTACAGAAATAACATTTAAGTAATTTCTGTGCTTATTACGATTACAATTTATTAGTGATGTTTTCTGGAATGTCCACTTTCCTATAATTTTTGTTTGATTTTGCTAAGTTAAATAGTTTAAGATAAATTATTGAATAGCATCCTTTTTTGAAGTTTTATTGAAATATCTCCAGAAGAACTCAAAAATGTAAATTGGATACATTGTTTACTCATATTACATTCACATTAATATAGTTATTAGTAGAGCTTGCTATTGGGGGCAATTTCCCATGCCCATCCGGTTATACCCTTTGTCTCACCATATACAATACATTCGAATTTGCTTGTCAACAAATCAGAAAACTATGAAGGACCTAGAAAATCAAGTCATTTTTTTTATAAGTAGACCCAATAGTACCATTTTGATAACGTGATTAATTTATAGCTAACTATGATTTATAATTGACCAGTTTTAGAGAAACCACAGTGATTTTTTTATTAAACTTTTTATTTCATAACATTATTCAACAGTTTTTTGAAAGATAGCCCCACTAGCATCTGCTAAATCAAATCAACTCCGCCTTGGAATATGTCCAATATGGGCCATCTTATTCTTTCCAGACATTTTATAATGAATACGATATTTTAGTTAGCCTCAATTTGCTGTATAGCGTATTTGACGGCATCATGTCAACTGTCAAAGTGGCCCATTAGATGCATAACTCTTTCCCATCAGCTACTTCGTGACGCCAGCACAGTGTTTTGGAGGGCGTCCTGTTCGCCTCTTGCCATTTGGTTTCCTTTAATTAGCAACTATTTTATATTGCCCTCTTTCTGGTTGACTGTCCAAAAATTAAGAGATTCGATGAGAATCAATAGCAAATGTCTCTAGATTCACATATCAGGCGTAAAGAAAGATGGAGAAAACTAGGCTGTTAGCAAGTCCGATTTTGTGCATTTGATGACACTTCTCTCATGGTAAATTTGCAATGGGCAGTATGGATATAATAAACAAATAGGGGCTGGAGAAATCTTAAATTCAGCTAGTCCAAAAAATGACGATAAGAGTAATCCAAATAGCAAATCTAATAAATCTCACTTTTTCTACTTAAGGTGGCCATTTACTAGAAAGAGACATCCGATAGGGAAATATTTATTATTTTTGGCCATAACTTTTTTTTTTTAGTACGTATATTTAAAAAAACTATAAGAGTACCTAAGTAAAACCATAACAAGACTATTACTATGAATTTCCATTCAATAATTTCAGTGGGTTGCAAAATAGCTAGATTTAAATTTAAAAATTATGTTAATCTTCCTATTTCGTAATTTTAAACCGAGCTATTTGACAAACCACTGAAATTATTGAGTGAAAATTCATGGTAATAGTCTTGTTATGGTTCTACTTAGGTACTCTTATAGTCTTTTTTAATATATGTACTAAGAAAAAAAAGTTATGGGCAAAAATTATAAATATTTCCCTATCTGATGTCTCTTTCTAGATTCTCGACTTTTTGTTCTTAATGCCAAACAAAGCTACTTCGTTGACTGTTGACTTTCCTAGTTTTAAATGGTAAAAGAGTGTTTGCCATGGTAAGTAATTTAAAGCAAAGAACATTCCTCATGAAAGGTGGTAAATAGGCTAAAAATTTGATATGTTATAGTTTATGACTCACTGATAAAACATTTTCAAGGGCACAAGTACCGAAAATTTATAATTTTTTTTCTAGACATTTGAAGTGTTCTAATTTCGCCACTACACGATGTCAGAAAAAATACTTTTCTTCTATTCTATGAACATTCTATTCTATGAACAATAACACTGACCTGCAAGGTTTAACCCAAATAACTAATACCGAAGGTTTTTGACCTGCTGAACACGATGCCGTTGGCCGTTTTGCACCATGACATCACAATTTTGAGAAAACCTATCCTGAAAGTGCTAAAAAGGCCATTTGTGCCTATATTCGTGCCCTAGTAACTGGACAACGATACGAGGTTGAGTAAAACGGACCAAACCATCTTATTCAGCTGTCTAAAATCTTTAAAAACCAACAGTAACAATAGAAAAAACCACTATAGATGGTGCAAACATTATTTTATTTCAGAGTTTAACAAGAAATGTTAGAATTTTTGTCGTGAGTATATATACAAATAAATCGGACTTAAATAGCTAATTCTATAGGATTTTGACACGTTGAACACAATGCCGTTACCTGTTTTGCTTTATGAGGTCAGGTTAGGTAGCTCCATTTTTTTGGTTTTTTATTTAGTTTTTTGTTTTTTCTTTTTGTCATTTTTGTCCCCCTGCGTCCTCGCTATTAGCTCTGGGTGATGCTAAAGGGGATTATATTAAACATTCCTTTCTACTCTTTTAGGGCTAGACCAGTTAGGTTATGATAGGTAAAGTACTTGAACTATATTCCTTTCTGCTTGTTTATGGCTAGCCCCATCAGGTTATGTTAGGTTCCGAATTCTTTGTTTATGTCTTTCTGCTCATTTATGGTTAGACTTGTTAGGTTGTATTAGGTTTGGAGCATATACTGTATTCCTTTCTGCTCGTTTATGACTCCACCTATTACGTTATGTTAGGTTTAGAGCCTCTGGTGTTTGCCTTTTCTCTTGTTTGTGAATGTTATATTAGGTGTGGGTACTTTTAGTACCTCTTAAGGGTATGTTTTTACCGCCCTAGCTGCTAAACTTGCACAGACATTTGATAGCTTTTTCCACGATTTACATCTTATCAGATTTTAAATTTATTAACACCCAAATCTATTATAAACAGCCCGTTTTCATTTTGAGGTTATGTTTTCTCTCTATGGCGATCTAATAAAGTAAAGACGACAACTGCTTCGTGTTCAGCACGTAGAAATCCATCTGAAATAATACCCCATATTCCGCTTAGTGATTGAAACCTGAATATTATAAAAATATTATTTTATCCATTTTGAGGTTATGTGTTCTCAAAATCCTGACCTCATAGAGCAAAACGGGTAACGGCATTGTGTTCAGTGTGTCAAAATCCTATGGAATTAGCTATTTAGGTCCGATTAATTAGTATACATACTCACAACAAAAATTCTAATATTTCTTGCTAAACTCAGAAATAAAATAATGTTTTTGCCATCTATAGTTGTTGTTTTTTTAATATATTGTTACTATTGGTGCTTGTAGATTTTGGGCAGCTGAATAAGATGGTCTGGTCCGTTCTACTCAATCTCGTATCGTTGTCCAGTTATTAGGGCACGAATATAGGCAGAAATGGCCTTTTTGCATTTTTAGGTTAGGTTTTCTCAAATTTTGACATGATGGCGCAAAACGGCCAACATCAAAAACGTCAAAAACCTTCTCAATCACCTATTTGGGTTAACAAAAAGCAAAGAAAGTGTGTTTTTTTTTGCAGGTCTATGCAATACGATATTCCTGAGGATTTTTTTTATGACGAATTGAACTTCTGATACACCCTTATTTAAAGTTTTTTTTTGTTGTTTTCTTAAGTCATCTATGATGGATGAATTTTTTTTTAAATGAAAGAACAAACCTTCTAGTTATTAAAAAAAATAGGGTGCCTCTTCTTATATGCCCGCATCCCCTCATGGCTGCTTCGCTCACGCCAAAATTCTATGATGCGGGCAAATTTTGGCTAAATGAAAAGTGTCTCCCTGTAGCTCTGGTAGTACTTACTCACTCACATAAAGTTTTTCATGTATCTTATTCATTGGAAATCTGTACAGCCAGCTATCTACCTATTGGTGTAATGCCAGGGGATCAGTGAAATTTCCTACCCAAAGAGGAGTGCGAAATTCCATTTACAATAATAATAATAATAATAGTGTAATGACGAAATATAAACGCTTCAAACGGCTGTAAAAAAAACTATTAATTTTTGGACGAGAACTTTTAATCAGTAAGTTGTAAACTATAACAATACATTTTTAGCCAATTTAACCGAGGGTCACTTTCCATAAGGAATGTGTGGGGTCCCTTTGTCCTTATAAAAAAAATGCATATAAAATACAATACATTTAAAAGATGCATTGAAATCAATATATATCCACACCATATCGTAACTAATCCAGCAGCGTCAATTTATCCAATTACTATAACATTTTTAAATTTGTAAACACGGGACTGACAACTGAATGCACGGGAATGACAGAAACTCCACATTAATATTTAGAAAAACATAATTTGTTAGATGATAAGAATCTAACCTCTACATTTTTTCTTAACCTGACTAGGTATATACAGGGTATCTCAATAATCCGTGTATAGAGAGCTACCATAGGTTCTTGTGGTCAAATAATATTAAATTATATTACTATATTTTTCGCGATTTTGTTAATGCAATTATTTCGGTTACAATGTACTAAAGGGACCGTATGGAAATATTAGCAATCCAAATTTCAGTAAAACTAATGTTGTTACTTGCAAATACAAAAAATGTTTGTCAACTTTAATGCTCTCTAGCAGCTAAATGAAGCAACTTAAAGTACAGGTGAATTTAATTAAATCATCTTATTTTAACTGCGAGCACCTATGGTAGATTCATGTATACAAGATATTAAATTACCCTGTATACAGGGTGACCCGCTTTGAATGAAAACATTCCTGTAAGAAATGTGCGCATTACACGATTTTAATGGGATATAAAAAAAAAAGGACTATAACGAAAATTTAGAGATTAATTTAAATTTTCAAGGCCTACTAAGATGTTTTTTTTCAATGTTAAAAATAGACACATTTGGTTAACGATTTTTAAATTTTCAATAAAAAAATCGTTGATCAAATTTGTCCATTTTTGACATTGAAAAAAGTCATAGTAATAGTAGGCCTTGACAATTGAAATTAATTTCTAAATTTTCTTTGCAAAGTAGTTTTGATAGTGTGATCTTTAAAAAAAATCTCATTGGAATCGAATAATAAACATATTTTTTACAGGCGTGTTTCCATTTAAAGTGGATCACACTGAATATACATACAAAAAGCATTGGGGTAACATAAGAGGAATCAGTCAGGAACTTTTTGAAATTTTCGAATACATCAATATTTTTTAATATAATTTTTTTCTATTTTTTAAAACATGACACAGGATTACTCGTTATTGTGGCAATCACTCAGAAGATCCTATCGTTTTAATGATCAAGAGTCATTGAAGTAAATAGTGGTATGATTAAATGAAGCCATTAACATTTTTTATTCTACTTCATTTTGTCCACATCCACATTTTTTTTAAACAATTATTTAATAATAATAATGCTATGGAATTAAATTATGGTTTCTTTAAAAGGGACAATTTAAAAACTATGGTTAGACACAATTCAATCACGTGATCAAAATAGTACAGACATCCTTCCTTAGGCACACCTGTAAAAACATAGAGACCTTGGTGCTCCATCAATTTCCGGAGTATTAACAAGCAAGTCAGGACACACTATAAAAAAAATTTCATTGTCATATACATATTCACTTCATTTTATAAAGACTCAGGGGCATTTATGCATTTACGCCCACGTGACTATATATACAAACCAAACATATAACCATACGAGAGGTTTCCATATAAAAGTTCCAAACCAATATGTTTGCAAAAATGGACGATTTTAGACCCCCTCCCCCCCTTACACAAACGTTAATTTCCAAGCAACTTCCTCTACATTTAACAAACTTAAATTTTTGTGAACCTCATCCCTCCTCATCATTCACTTTGTCACATTTTCGGCGACCTCCTCCCCTAAAAGCGTACATCCTTGTCGAATAGTCACAAGTAGCTAGCTAGGTTATTGGGAGTCCATATATCAGGATATCAAAAAAGGTTGAATATGACGTAAGTACTGCTCGCTACTTTTATTATCAAAACTTTCATCCAGAGGCTTTCGGTTTTGAGACAGTCTAATTATTCTGCCTTCAATGCACACTAACGTACCGATGTTATTGTTCTTTATTCTTTCTAAATTATTTGTTCATGAACATTTGGAGCCTTCATATGTTTGGTTTGTATACATAGGCCTGACCGATTTGACCAACATTTTTTATAAGATATGTAACTTAAATTTCAGATTGGAATTAATCCTGGATTATTTGCGGCCTACAAGGGGCATCATTACGCTGGCCCTGGGAACCATTTTTGGAAATGTTTATATTTATCAGGATTGACACCGCAGCAAATGTCAGCTGACGAAGATTATAAATTACTGCAAGTAGGAATAGGTTTTACAAATATGGTTCAGCGTGCCACAAAAGGCAGTGCTGATTTAACTCGTAAGGAAATTAAGGAAGGTAGTCAAATTTTGTTAGAAAAATTGAGGAAATTTAGACCTAAGATAGCAGTATTTAATGGTAAACTGATTTATGAAGTGTTCTCGGGGAAGAAGGATTTTAAATTTGGAAGACAGCCAGATGTAGTTGAAGGCACGAATACGGTGAGTCATTGTTGAATCGAACTATCACATTTCATATTTTCAACTAAGGGACAGAGTGACAAAGCTCTATTTGACCATTTACGAGGGGCAGACTTGGACACGTTTGTAAGGATATTTTTATTTTGTAGTTATTTTATATGCGAAACTGATACATCTTGTTATTTTGATGATGCTAAAACTTGGTGGAATATATACAATATGTATAACACACTTAAGACACTAAAAGTATTCATTTATGGTAGCACAATAATAAAAGTTAATAATAAGTTAGGGTTGTTGTAAATGTGGAATACACCATTGCATGCCTACATGACATAGTTTATCCTTCTGATTCTGCACGAATTCCCTGTTCAGTTTATTTGTTGAAATATCATCTGATCATCATTTTCACTAAAGTTAAATGTTACCTCTAGCTCACTTTCAGTAACCTTGAGTTACAGATTTATTTAGGTACGTGTAGAGTCCGCTCTCAGCTGTCCTGTCTGTATCGCTACATGGATGATTACTTGCAGGTACTCATCAAATTAGGATATTTGTATACCATAGATACACCAAAACGTAATGTTACTTTGAACGATCACAATGTGAAGTAATAATAATAGTAATAAATTTATTAATCTTCAGAAAATATTACAATTTATAGACAGATCAAAAAATAGAAATACTAAAGTTATATAAAGTTAAAATGGTAAAATACAATAAAATACACAGTAGTAAAGGACAGACAGTATAGATAGTGACAAGCTTACCTGAAATTACTAGCTAGAAAATGTTCCCATTTGGTGCAATCAACTGGTAAAATTTCTGTATATTATATAAGCAATGGGCTTGTTTCATGATATTCTTTTTATATGGTTTTTATACTTTTTCATACAGTACTTGATATTTTCATTATATATACTTAGAATTTCGTATTATTAACTTTTTCCGTTCTCGAGATATAAGGAGTTGAAATTAGTAATAGTTGCAAAAACAGAGCTCTCGTTTGTGACGTCACTATACGCAAGTGACGTAAGAAAAATGGCTTTCTGGGATGTTTCGAATTTAACCTGAAAGGTCGAAAAACATGGAATTTTTAAACGCTGGTAACTAAATAAATACGTCGAGTGGAAGTTCGTTCTATGTGTCTACGGAAAGGAGAAGGTCGGCGATGAATTATAATTGTAAATTACAGGGTCAAAATCGAAAATTCGTTCCGGCAGGAGCGAGAGAAAATTGTAATTTTTTGACATTTCACCAAATTGTACTCCCCTACTGTCAAGTAGTAAGCAAAACAAACAATACTTCGAAAACACTTATAATTATAACAAGTAAGGAGCATCAAGTCTATTGAGATCTCCGAGTCTATGCGTAGAGTGACGTAACGCCTGGCCACGCCCCATTTTCGTGAGATGGAGATTTGTAATAGTTTTTAAGATACTAAACGTGCGAATAAGATTCTGATTTTTTGCAGATCCATTAATTTATACTTGCACTTTCTACTTATGAAATTAAAAAAAAATGCTGAACAAGCCCATTGTCTCTTAAAATTCTCTTAAGTTTATTTTTAAACTGATTTACTGGAAGATTTCGGAAATGACTAGGCAATCTGTTGAATAAACCAATACCTATGGAATTTTTTTTTTTGGAGTCTATGCTGAGGTCTTATGAGGTTATGTTTATTTCTAGTGGCATGTTGATGTGTATCTCTTCATAGGTAATACTACCTATGATAAATATCTGTTTTCCATTATAGTGTATCATCAAATAAACTATAAATAAGTATACACTTATTTATAATTTATTTAATGATACACTATAATGGAAAACAGATACTTATCCTAAGCAATATAAATAGTGGTTTAACTGTCATCCCGTTTGGCACTGACTGTATTTCTTATTGTAGACCTCTGGATGTAAATACTCTTTGTAAATGGGTATGTGCTGCATTCCCCCATGACAGTATACCATACAGTAGTTGCGAGCGGAACTCAGAGAAATAAATAGCGACTGCGACATGTTTAACCGTTCTTTTTATTTTCTTAATAGCAAATACATTTTTAATATGTTCTACCCATGTTAATCTAATGTCAATATGTACCCCCAAAAACTTGACATTGGTTTCAATGTGTTCTAGCTTAGCTGTAGACTTGGTCTCAAATGTTAAGTTTACTGTTTTACTTTCATTTAGCACTAGATGATTGTGGCAATCAAGTTTTAGCATGTTAAAGGATGTTGTGAAGTATCACTTTCCTTGTCTAGACTTGTAATAAAAGTGGTATCATCTGCCTACATAACAGCTGTAGTGTTAAAATTCTTCATGCTTTGTGGCCGATCATTAATGTAAACAAGAAAAAGTAGTGGCTCTAGAACCGAGCCTTGAGGAACTCCTCTTTTATACAATAAATCATTCTATTATTATAATAAAATACTAGATTATTTTGAACTGAGTATAGAAAAATTCAGTTCAGTGGGTAAAATCTTGAAAGTCGTGAGCATGTGTGAGTCTACTTCAACATATATGTTTCGTGAGGGAGTGTGCGTGAACAAAATCTTAAAAGCTGTGGGTGTGCATGAGCATGAGTCAATATTGAGTCACGTGCCCATTTCGACTTACTACTACCGCCTACAGCGATTAATTTATTTCTCCTGTAAAGGGTTGCGGTTTCAAAAAACAAAATACTGTATACATTTTTAACAATTCTTAAATCTGTTCAACAACAGTAAAATATTTTGCAACGAATATGAAGCTGAACCTTCAATGAAAGTTTAAATAGTGTTAAACAAATAAGTCTCTACAAACTAGAGCTAGATCCACAGTGGATATAGAAGAATACGTAAGGAAAAATGGCCCCAGAAGTGTTTTTCTTGAGTTTTAGCCCCATGGTAACCCCTGTACCCTAATATAATTTTTCATTTTCATTTTTTATCTTGAATAAATACATATTTGATTTCTTCAATATTTTTTTTTATATGAGAGGGGCAGCAAAATCAGCACAATTTTTTTCCTAAGTTGTACGTAAATAATAATAATAATAATAATAACTTTTATTGTAGTCCATAAAAATTGTGTACAATATATTGTTAACAGATAATATTTACATCTAACTATGGCTACAAGGGGACTGAAAAACAATACAATATTGATCAAAGTTTCAGCCCCGTGAAAAATTATTTTGACACGTGGTCGTAAAAGGAAACATTCATAATAAAAAGTAATTACATAAGGAAATAAGAATAAAAGAACTTGCAATAATAAATTAAAATAAATTAGGATATGCTTTAACTAAAATAACTAGATGTAAGGCACGTGGAGTATTATTATTTTATTTATTGTATTTACAGAGATAAAAAAAATTGTTTGTATAATATCTTGAATTTAAGTGACCCAGAATTTTTATAAGTAAGAGGTACATTATTATATAACTGAAATATATTATATGAGAAACTTCTACGGTATAAAGCAGTTCTATGAGGTGGAGGTGATATTCCTCTGAATCTCAAGTTTAAGGTATGAACATCACTGCGGTATTTAATTTTATCATTTAAGTATGGGGGACATTTATTTAAGACTATATTATGATATAATGTTGCACAATGAAATTTTCTTCTAGATTCCATATTTAACCATTTTGCATCTTTCAATTTATGCGAAACATACTCATATTTCTTAATGCCATAGATATATCTTAAACATGCCTTTTGGATTTTCTCTATTTTGTTACTATCCATTTTATCGAGGCAGGGACCATATACAACATCACAGTAGTTGAAATGACTTAGCACTAGCGTATCAGTAAGTTTGACTTTAAGAGATGGCGAGAGTAAATGACGATGAGGGTATAAACATTTTAAATTGGCGTAAGCTTTTTGCATACATTTATTTATATGTTTCTTAAACCGCAAGTCTGTGTCCATCTCGACACCAAGATTTCTTGCCACTTTAGTACATAATAAATCAGTATCGCCTACTGTAATTTTTATATTTGCTTCCAACTGAGCTCTACGTTTACCAAATATGAGAACAGAAGACTTCATTGGATTTATAGATAATTTATGACGTGTTGATATTTCGACTAGTCTTTGCAAATCATTATTAATAATATCATTTGCTCGATTCAGGTCGTCATGAGAAAATGAATAATATATTTGAGTGTCGTCCGCGTATAAATGTACTTTACAATGATTTAAACAGCTTATTATATTACAAGTGTATATACAAAACAACATCGGGCCAAGGATTGATCCTTGGCCCGAATCACATCTACATTCTCTATTTTTTCGTAATAATTAACGCACAACTTACAAAGATAAAAAATGAAAACGGAAAATGATTTATTTTCTATTGTCGATCTACTAACGCCGAATTAGCTCCAACCGCTTCTAGGGCCATTTTACCTTACTTGTTCTGCTACATCCTTTCTATAAATTTTAAAAAATCTCGTCACTAGCAAACTTAGGGATTTGCGGTTTGCTACCTTTAAAATAAACCACCCTCATCTTAAAATACGTCAAACTACGAAAATTCAACTAAGTCTGTCGAAAAATAAGTGAAATATAACCGATTTTTGCATACAAGTTATCAGGAGAGCAGGATGTAAAATTCTAAAAAAAATTGCAAAATGACCCAAAAATCAAGCCTAAACCAATGCCATGTTATTGTTCTACCTAACTAATTAACTAAATACCTTGACAAAATAAAATCATGAAAATAATGACCCATCTCTACAGTAACACGTAAATGAACAGATTATTTACAATTGCGAAGCTTGGGTAATGTTTATCAAAGTGGGAACGTTCTTAGAAAGACGTCTAAGACTTCCCCTCGTAAATTTCGTAAATCGTGAAATAGAGCTGTCTCATCTGAATCCTGTAAATAAAACAAACTCAAAAACTATAAAGAAATCTGTCAATCAGGTGTCCAGAGTAGAAGGGTTAAGGAGGCAATAATATTACTACAAGAGATTATTGTAGTACTGTATTAGGAATTAAAAAATAAGTTATAACTAGATTTATTGGTTATAAAATGCACTGGGGTGCTTTGACACGTTAAATAGTACATTAAATACAACAAAAAATAATTTGTAAAAATATACAATCTTACAGATAGGTGTATATAACAAACACTAAACATAGATAACAAATAAAGGTGAAGGTTGCAAAAATTTGTGTACATTATTAGTGGTGTCTTCACAAAGATGAGTATGAAAAATAAACAAAAATATGAAACAATGTATGCAAGCAAGGTTGAAAGTAGGAATGTCATGATTGAAATTTGATGGCGTATTATGATTTAATTTTATTTTCAGCATATGTGGGTTATGCCTTCTTCAAGCGCAAGATGTGCCCAACTCCCAAGGGCAGCAGATAAGGTACCATTTTATGCGGCTCTGAAGAAGTTCCGTGATTATTTGAATGGTCTAATAACAGAAATAGATGAGAATGAAATGGTGTTTTCTGAACCGAGGGTAAAATCTTGCTATGAAGCAGAACCAAAACCAGATCCGTTTTCTCCAGAACTCACCGACATTAGTAATGCTGTGATTCAAAATGAGGATGGTACTATTATACCTTGTAAAAAGAAGCGAGGTCGACCGAAGAAGATAAAAATTGAAGGTGAAGAACCACCACCAAAGCCAGTGGTTCGGAAACCTCCATCAACCCAGAATAATAACTGTGATTTTCCAAAGAAAAAGCGAGGCCGGCCTAAGAAGGTTAAAGTTGAAAATATGGATTTAAATCAACCAGACAACAATACATCGACCAACATGTCTCAGTGTTATTCTAATCCGTCACCTATTCAGTCACCGAATAACTTCTATCAAATGGGTCCTGCTATGACACCACCTAACAGTTCAAGTAATTTATATGCTCCACAACCACAGTCATACAACCAGTCTCCGAGACCACAGTACAGTCAGTCGCCCAGGCCAACATATAGTAATTCACCTAGACCACAATATAGTCAGTCTCCAAGACCACCATATAGCCAGTCTCCTAGACCCCCGTACAGTCAGTCACCAAGACCTCATTCCCAGCCCTTTACTCATTCAGATCTAAGTTCAGAAATTAGTGCAGCTATAAGTTCTGAACAATTGGGGTCACCTGCATCTCCAATAGGTCCACCAGATTTTGATCCACCAACAAGTATGGCAGAAGAAGCAGAATGTCGTTTAGGCAGCCCTGCTCCTTCTACTAACAGTGAACAGGCCCACTATCACTATCAATCCTATAATATGGATCCTCCTCACCCACAACCAGAACCTCAATATCCTTCACCAAGACAAACACAAGATATCGCCTCTAAAAGTTTATCTGGACTTGAATCTTTAGTGGATCAAATCCCCAGTATAACTGAAGGAGAAGCTCCAATCGGTGAAGGACCTGATCAGTATGCTGGTCAGTTTAACAACTACAATGCGTCATCTTCGTCAAGAGCTAGTCCTGTCCCATACAGTTACCCCCCGAGTTCAGGGTATCCTATATATCCCACCCCTACCTGGACCGGTCATTACGAACCCATGCCCCTTGGATATTCCCAGCTACCATATGCTCAAAGTTATGGGCCTGGTCTGCATGTTCCCAGTCCAAACTATCCATACTACAGTTACCCTCAACCCACGCCTACACATCCGCCTGGCTATCCTCCATATTTAGGAGGGTTCTGATTGGTTTCCGTCGCTGTGTTTTCATGTTGTGTACCTGTACCATATGTTCAGCTAGTACCTAGCAAGTCTGTCCGCTTGAGTACAGTTGGTCACTTGCATTTTGACAACAACAGAGACTTGCACAGGGTAAATGGTGATATTTTTTTGTCATAAGTATTTTTCTCTAAACTTTGAATGTTAGATAGGCCAAGGGTTTTGTGCATTATTCTACATTCAGATCTCAGTCGAGTGTGTGTGTTAATCTGAGTGTGTGGTTCATCGTTATAGTTGTAGCCCATGTCATTCATTTAAAATAAACATTTGTTATAGCTCTTCAGGTCGTCTTTTCTTGTCCCTTGTCCTTATTCCCACATATCACTGCATTCGAGATGGGTCTACCACAAAATACTTTGTAAGTGGTACTCAAAAGAAAAAAAAATTGAAAAATACTTTTATAGTAACAGAACTGATATTATTTATTATAACCTATTCAATGTGTTATTAAAAAAAATGTGACTTTTTTTATATCTAATGTTATATTTAATACTCGTACTAGTTTCACATTTTTAAGAAACTTCTATCTTCAATTTTTGTACTTTAAACAGTATTAGTATTTACGAAAAAATTGATCAAATAAATTTTGTTTAGTTCAAACGTATTTTTATTTTAATAAGAAAATATTGTTCTTGGCATTTTCACCTACCCAAAAATTGTAACAAATTGAATTTAACAGTCTAAAAAACATTAATTGATGCAATGAAGTTTAAATGTATTATAAGTACTGAGGATTGAAAGGTCAAATGTTTTGTTTATTATTAATGGTTCAGTTAACATGTAGATAATGATATACCCATGGAAATTTAGAATCAAATTTTTCATAACATAAATGTAGAATGCAGATGGATAAATAATAATTTCATGTTAGAGTGGACATTGGATTTAATCAAATGTCTCCAAGTGTATGTACAGTGGCTCAAAAATTAAATAATGTCTCTCTCTTGCTTAAAAAAAATGGTGAAAGGAGGAGGATCAATAAATCCTGATTGCAGCCTCCTTCTGATATAAAAAAGGTATTGGAAACTTAATTGTGAACATAAGTATACCTTTTTAATAAGATTTCCGCCTAAACGGAGATGTCCCATCGTCTCCAAGTCATTTTCACCCCTCCCACCCATTTTCATGTTTCTACTCTTCTATATTGGATCGTACTTTATCTATCACCTGAAGTATACTTCCGAGTCCTTCTTATGGCTCGAAATACATTTGCTGCTTGTTACTGGCCCACCACAAGCATCACTCACTCTGCTTACCTCACACTTAACAGCACTCCCTACGAGTGAATTCGTCTTATTAGGATTATAGGGTTCAATCTGGATTTTATATTTAAATGTATGTTCTGAACACATCTATACACTTGTCACTACCCAGGAACAGTGATGTGGACCCGGTTGTGGTGATGGATAAGGTACGATCTAATATAGAAGCGTAGAAACATGGAAATCGGTGGGAGGGGTGAAAATGACTTGGAGAGGGTGGGATGTCTCTGCTTAGGCTAGATACTTTTTAAAAAGGTATATTTATGTTCATAATTAAGTTTCCACTGATTTTTTTCAAATCAGAAGGATGCTGAAATCAGGCCTCATTGACCCTCCTCCTTTGACCAAAATAGAGTAATATTAACACATGTATCCGTATCCGAGGCCATAAAGTTTCCTATGTATTTCTTGTGGGAGAGACATTTTTTTCTAGAGGATTTCGCACAAAACTGATAGAAAATGGATCTGTCAATTTGGCTGAGAATGTTAAATACTGAAAAACTGGGTTTATTGACTAATAACTGTTTTATTGTATTAGATCACAATAGTGAGTGATTCTATTAAAAATTGATATCTGGAGATTATAAATATGTGATCAGAAAATCAATATTGTGGCGTCAATATAGCAGAAAAGATTTATTATTTATTGTCTAATTCGACTGAAAATAGATATCTGAGGTTATTGAGGTTGCAGTGTTACAGATTATAAATAATTGGGTGAAATACAGTTCAAAATGGCGGCGTGAATATGGTGGATACAGGGCCGTGCCTGCCCCAATGTGTGCACTGGTGTAAGTTAGGATTTGCCGCCCTTTCTGAAGCAAATGCTAGGAAATAACAATTGGATTCGGTCTGGTCCACTCAACCAATAATATCAGATTCGATCAAATTTATGCCCCCTTTGGAATATTCTAGACATTGAATTTAAAGCATTTTTCTGGATTTCATTTTCTTCTTGTTGTCAGGAAAAAAAAATCGAATTGTATGCAACCAGTAGCGTTTAACGTTTAATTCAAACTGCTTGTGGCAATTTCTAAAACAAATGTATATCGTTTCAAAGTATCACTAATATTGACGTCTCTGAAGTCTAATATGAATACAGACGCCAGCATTTATTTTTGCTTTGATGCCTTTGTTATGACTTTTGAATGCCGTTTTTTGGGTTTCTGACTGGGACTTAACCTACATTAGGTACTTAGGTTTTTGTTCCTAAATACCATTTTATTCTTGTGCCACCTGCACCATCCGGTGGGCACAGTCCTGGGTGCAAAAGTTATGTAACTTATGGCCTGATTCGTCTGAAAATCAGTATCTGGAGATTTTTGAGGTCGCAGCATATACATTTTTGTCGAAATTCCAAAATTCAAAATGGCTTCAAGGTAAGGAATTAAGTTTTGTCATTTATGGGTAGGGAATTTTATTAAGTGACAAGTCTGATTTATGTATTTGATCTGTAATATTTCTTCCGAATCGAACAAACACACTTGTCTAATTAGGACCAAACTAAAAAGAAGAAAATAAATAATTTAGCAAAATTTTAAAAATGCTTTAAAAAATCGCACACAAGTTTCCTTTTCAGAATTGTTCAATGAATACGAATTAGTATATCCTTTTGAAATTAAACCTCAAATAAATAATTAGTCACATTGTAGTTCATGCTAATATTTTAATGCTTTTTAAATAGTTTAAACAGTTATAATTCATTTAAACAGTTATGTTTTACTATAAACTAAATTTTCAAGTAGGTGTTTAATTTTGTTGATTAAGCTAATGGAGCCTGCACATTACTTAAACAATTGCGTTGCAGTTTTAAAAAAAAACTTCAATTTTTTTCGACTCATTTAAAATACAAAACATATTTTAAACAATCAATAATTGTTTAAACAATTAAAAAGTGAAAATAATAATAATAAATTTATTCCATAGTACCAAAAACAGGTGTAGAACAAGTCAAGTTACAAAAACAGTGCATAATGCAAGTATAAATAAAAGAGTAGTTTTACACATTAAGCTCGTCTCGCTAAGATGCGACAATACAAAAAGATATTAAAACAACATTTATAAATTAAAAGTTTTGAAGTATAAAGTACATGACAGGATACATTATTTATATAATTTCACACACAACTTTAAAGGGTAGATTGGAAAAATTCTGATTTATTGTAGAGGTTTTGATGTATTAGATATTGTTTTAATTTTGATTTAAAACTTCTCTTCAGTTGGTTTTTGAGTTGTTGGGGTAGATGTTTGTGAAGAATTGACCTCCATGACTGGCATGCCTCGAGGCAGTACTCAGAGCAATGAAAGACCAGCATTCAGATTCGCTACTCATAATCTAAATCAAAACAGGTATTATTTTAAAGATAGTCAAAAGATTAGGTAAAGGTGAAACACAAAAGAGGAAAGTTCAGTAATGCCTACTTGAAAAAACACGAGGCCTATCTTAAATACTAAATGAAACCATAACTGTACAGGTTGTTTCAGATACTTCAGGACTGGATAACTTGACTCAAAATATCACAAAGTATCTTTATTTGTTAGAATGCCTCACCTTTGGAGCTATTTGTCCTTAAAGTTAAATTTAAAGAAAATGTGAAAGAGGAACTGGAAGCCAGGAAAGCAGTAAATAGGCTGATTAAAAGTGGAATATGAAATGCGAAGGACCAGGGGCTGGGACACACCAAGGTCCCTGGCTCTGCCAGAAAAGGGCCAGGTCATCACTCAGTCAATGAATGACCGGTGTTTTCCTGTCTATAGACTCACTATTCCGTATTAGGTCGTATTTCCTATAGTCTCGATAACTGGGAATATGGTAAAAAAATACCTACTGAGTTCCAGAAGTCTGGGATGGTATACAAACGGACCGATTGCTCAGAAGGGAACTGTCTGTCATACACGGATGCAAACCAAGGGCTCGTATATCGGTGCCACTTGGAAAGCATCCTAGTGTATTCCGAGCAGAGGTATGCCACCTTACTGTACTCAAGCAAAAATCTCAGAACAGGTTTCGCCAACAAGCATATTTACTAGGGTGGTCCAAAAAAAGAGAGGTCCTCCGATCATCTTCATTTACCAAGATCTTTAAAATGTCTAAAAAATATCTCATGTACATTTTTGGCCATTTTTATGCAGATTTAGAGGTTGCCTTTTTTGCATTTTTACTGCAGTGTACTCCATCTGACCCCTCGTAATGACATAAAAAACAAAAAGTCAACCCCTCAAAATCATTTCCGATGTTTATTTTCCCATAGAACACGATCCCGTTACTAGTTTTTATAAATATCTCTTACCCGTTAAGAGAAATTGAAAAAATCGAAAAATCGGACACAATTTTAATTTTTTATCATCCCTTTCAAGTACGTGGAGAAATAAGGATTGAAGTAAAAAATTTTTCTGTATTTTTTCCCGAGGTATATGTCACCAGTTTTAAAGTGGAAAAATAAAAAAATAAATTGATTTTCATTATGGAATATTGATTTAATGAAGGAAAAAACTTCAGGTGTTTCTCGTGAAAAATACAGAAATAAAAATATATTTCAATTCTCGTTTCTTCACGTATCGCTTACTTGAAAATAATAGAAAATCAAAATGGGATCAGTTTTTCTGGTTTTTCTATTTCTCTCGGAGGGGAAGCAATATTTATAAAAACTAGTAACAGGATCGTGTTCTACGGGGAAAGAACTTCGGAAATGATTTTGAGCGGATGCTTTTGTTTTTTTTTATATCATCACGAGGGGTCAGATGACGGAAACTGCAGTAAAAGTGTAAAAGAAAGTTGGGCGACCTCTAAACCTGCATAAAAATGGCTGGAAATTTATGTGAGATGTTTTCTCGACGTTTACATTCTGGTTAAAGAAGATGATTGGGGATTTGTTTTTATTGAACCACCCTAATATTTAAATATGCTTGCGTTGCACAAATAAAACATACACTTGTTTTATGATTTTCACAAAAATTTTTTATTTATATATTTTTTCAAATATATAAACACATAACAATTGTTTCACCAGCACAGTGGCTTCTTCAGATGTGAGTATAAAACTAAATTTACAATGCAAATTAAGGTATATATATATGGGTAATAAAATATGATAGCTTAATTAGGGTGAAACCAGGTATAAAGTATGAATAAGGCAAACTATTTCTGATGAAATATGAACTAATAATAGAGATTTTTTAAAAAAGGAATTTTTTAACTAACTCCAACAATACTAAAAACTAGTAAAAGTTGATTGTTAAGAAGGAAATGATAGAATTTAAAACAAGTTTAGTAACGGTGAATTGTTAGTTTCTAGTTGATCATTTAAAATTATGCCAGAGTTTTTTAATTTATTGATTTCTAATGATTCTAATAATGTTAACTTTATTCCCTTCTTCTCTAAATGTAAAATTTCAAATTTTTCATTAATTTTATGTTTTTCATCAAGAAGATGATTAGCATAAGTTGAATCTGTTTTTTTATTTTTAAAACTCTGTTGGTGTTCCTTAATTCTTTTTTCAAAACTTCTACCAGTTTGCCCTACATATACTTTGGGGCAAGTCCCACAAGTTAGCTTATAAACTCCTGACTGATGTTCTTTTTTAGTTTTATCTTTGTTATTTTTTATTAGTTTACTAAGAGAATTAGATGTTTTAAAGGCTATATTGATATTCAGAATATCAAAATAGCCTTTAAAACATCTAATTCTCTTAGTAAACTAATAAAAAATAACAAAGATAAAACTAAAAAAGAACATCAGTCAGGAGTTTATAAGCTAACTTGTGGGACTTGCCCCAAAGTATATGTAGGGCAAACTGGTAGAAGTTTTGAAAAAAGAATTAAGGAACACCAACAGAGTTTTAAAAATAAAAAAACAGATTCAACTTATGCTAATCATCTTCTTGATGAAAAACATAAAATTAATGAAAAATTTGAAATTTTACATTTAGAGAAGAAGGGAATAAAGTTAACATTATTAGAATCATTAGAAATCAATAAATTAAAAAACTCTGGCATAATTTTAAATGATCAACTAGAAACTAACAATTCACCGTTACTAAACTTGTTTTAAATTCTATCATTTTCTTCTTAACAATCAACTTTTATTAGTTTTTAGTATTGTTGGAGTTAGTTAAAAAATTCCTTTTTTTAAAAATCTCTATTATTAGTTCATATTTCATCAGAAATAGTTTGCCTTATTCATACTTTATACCTGGTTTCACCCTAATTAAGCTATCATATTTTATTACCCATATATATATATACCTTAATTTGCATTGTAAATTTAGTTTTATACTCACATCTGAAGAAGCCACTGTGCTGGCGAAACAATTGTTATGTGTTTATATATTTGAAAAAATATATAAATAAAAATTTTTTGTGAAAATCATAAAACAAGTGTATGTTTTATTTGTGCAACGTTAACATGGATTTTCATCAAGTAAAGGTCGAATCAATCAATTATTTAAATATGCAGCGACAGGTGGCTTTCAGCGAGGGCTCCTGCTCTAGAGAAGAAATGAGATGGATAGTAGGTTTGATAACAGGACACTGTCCTCTGCACTAGCACCTACATACGATGAAGTTCAAAGACAATCCAAACCATCACACATCCTATGTAACTGTGCACCATTAGAAGCGTTGAGGCATAGGTATCTCAAAAGGCAATTTTTACAGTAAGAGGAACTATGGGATCAACCCTGCAATAGACTGTTATTCTTTGTGGAGAGCACTGTATGACGTGAATGTATAATGAGCTGAGAAGCCTAAGTAATACATACAGATCTGCTCACATAGTTAATAAAGATAATAATAATATTGCTTATGACTTCCATACTGCTGTATCGACTAATAAAATTTGGACAGTAACTTTCTACGTGAGATATGAATGAGGCTCTATTTCTCACTCCCAAATTTTTACTTGGTCCAAATTTTTACAATCAGCGCACTAGCTTCGAGGTTATAGCAAATACCATCTTTAAGAATTACCTGTAAGGGTGGAATAGCTTCGATATGGAGAGTTCTAGAAAAAAAAATAGATACTTTATGTAGTACTGAAGTATGGGATCCAAACCTTAATTTAGGTATGACTGCAAAGGATAAATTGCAAAAGAAAAAGTGCAACGAAAATATGCAAACAGTAATATTTATGGAACATTTTTTTCAGAATCAAGATTTATTGACATGTTTCAGATTTTATTAAGGAATTTAACATTTTTGATTAGGTTTACTATTTGAAATTTTATAGATGGTTCAAAAATCAATCTAAAATAAAGCATAGCAGGATAAACAGTATCAGTCCGTTACATTCTTTTGTGGATGCTGCTTTTTATACAAGTGTTTTTGTTCTTAATTATTACCATTACTTAGAAGTGGGCAAGTTTCTAAAAACATTACCCGGGATTAGTTTCTCACTTTTACGCGGTATATATACCTCAAGCCTATAACCAGGCTAGGTGCCATGCAAGAGTACCCGACACCTCCTAGGAACATCCAGAAAAATGATAACATTACCTGAGTGGAATTTTCTGCAGATTTAGTAAATTATAAAGGTCGAAATTGATACTCCCTCAAAATCCAATGATCAATTTGTTTCTGGGTACTGGCCCAGCACAGCTGCTAAAGCAGAATTTCTCATTTTTGTTTGAATAATCATAATCGTTACCTTACAACAAATGTATATATCTTCAATTTAAAGAATAGATAAATATTTAATTTACGAATGAGTTAATAGCACTCCTTGTTATAAGTACCTACATTGTGTTTCAACAGATAAGTTAAATGTTTTAATTATTTATTTATTATAATAGTTTGATTATTTTTATTGACTTTACAGATAATCCTGTTTGTTTTACAAATAATTTTTTTGAATAAATTTTGTTATATATTACTGAATGTTTTTTAAATATGTCGGTCTCCGAGTACAATCATTAAATAGGTTCAACCGCACGCCTGTAGCCAGGGGGCCCAGCACCCACTGGGAAAATTTCAGCACCCCATCACTGGCAATACAGAGGGAAAAAATTAATTCGTATTGATTTAAAAAATGTGTTGGCATCACTTCAAACCCCATTAGCACCCCCTACAATTTCTTTCTGGCTACAGGACTAGTTTCAACCCTTATTTACATTAGTAAATAGTACTAAATAATTTAGCAAGATTAAATAGCACTAAACATCCATACCCTGGCCAGGATTCGAACCTGGGTCTCCGTGGCCGCAAGCGCCAAACACTTTACCATTGCACTGCGCCACTGAGCCTTGCCATTGACCTCGCAGTTGCCACAATGTGTCAACTAGACGGAGAAGGTTAAGTTAAATAGAGAGGCCAACTGTGAAAAATCGACAACACTTTCCTAATAAAACGACCCATCCTTAGATGATTGACAAAACCCAAGATTACTAAAGAAACGGTAACGTACGTCACATGAAGCCACAAGAATTTTTACGTTCATGTAATATGTATCTATCTAATTAGTATAGAATTAATTATTTATTAATAGAATGTAAATCAATAATTTTGAAACTTTTTTCTATAATTCATTCTATAAAATGAAGAAGAAAATGTTACACGCAGCTATCATCGACCGCTACATGTTTCGTAGCACTTGCTGTCGAATATTACCAGACAACCTATCTTTTAATAGACCGAGCTCCCATGACAAAAAAGGTACCCCATCGAACACCTCCAATTTAAAAGGTGAAAATTGTTGCAAAACATGCAAATATTATGTTACGCCCGCCAGACCATTAAAAATTTGTTAATTGTTATTTTTTATGAATTTTTGAAAAAAAAGATTTTACATTTCAAAACACCATCTACTACTGGGCAATTTAGCCCCCCCCCAAGTGGTAATAATTCTAGAGGGGCATGACCCCAATCACCCCTACCCCTCGATTCAATCCCTATAGGGCATTGAATTAATTTTTTTAATTTTTTTTTGTAAAAAATTTTTACAATTTTTAAGAAGAGGGTTTATTGGAATGAAGATGAAGGTGACCAGGGTTATAGAGAGAGAAGGTTTGATGGAGGGAAGGTGAATGGCGACCAGGGTTGTAACAACACTCAGGAGTGGAAATCCATCCCCTGGAGGGGTTGTAATCACCCCTAGTTATAACCCTCGTCACCTTCATCTTCCCTCCATCAAACCCGTTTTTTTTAAAATTGTAAATTACAAAAAAAATTAATTCGTGGGGTAGGGGTGATTGAGGTCATACCCCTCTAGACTTACCACCTTAAGTTATAAGGAGGGCCAATTCACCAAAATACAGGATTAGATTGATGTCTGCGCCAGGAAAGAGACTTTAAGGGTGGTTTTGGGGCAATTTCAGGGGGTAGCCGGGGTCAAACAGTTCTTTGAACCCTAGAATCTTACTCTCACTATAAGTACAACCGGTATGACAATTTTTAGAATCACCGTTTAATGATTGTAATGAATTGAATATTGTTCTACTACTTTATATTAATTGATAGGCATGATGTAAATTATTTATTTGTAATAAATAATGTTAGTTTAATGAACAACTCCATAAATGATTCAATAAAAATAAGTAGGTATATATCATTTAACCTACGGCTATGCCACCGGCAATATTAAGAATGAACCAAGAGCAGGTAACGGACTTGTAATGGTGAGCCGGCAGTTTTTGGGCTGTCATGCCATGATATTCTGAAAGAGCACACAAAAACGAACAAAATTAAAAAAATGTTTCTACGTCATAAAGGTAAAACTTTGTTACCCATACATTGAAAGAATAATTTTGAAACTTTTTTCTATTAAATGAAGAAAAAACAGCCACACGCAGCTGTCATCGAGGTTTATACGTGACGTAGCACTTGTCGATTCTAATGAGCTAACCTATCTTTTAGTAAGCTTGGTCAAATTCATTTAATGCGTACCCGGCAAATCCCGAAACCGTTTCCGCTGGATGTCGTGTCCCTTTAAATTGGAGTTCACAACTGTCTTCGTCTTCTCCGTCTGACTGTCCTATCTTGTTAATTCTCTAATTGTTGCTGCAACTCCTTTTGTATTAGTTTTAGCACCCACTGCGGGTCAGATGCGTAAATAAATTCCCCCCATATTTGATTTAAAATCGTTTTTAGTAATTTATTGTACATCCCATCTGCAAGCCTATATACTTAGTCAGGGGTTGCCCGGCATCTCCTGGGAATATTTGTTCACCCCCTGACGAAATTTGAGCATCACCTGTGTCGAACTATTTTGCATATTTTCTTAAATTATTAAGGGATTGGCACCTCCTGAAATCTGATAAAATTTTTAATGTCCCAAGTTTAATTCTCACGATAGCATAGTACAAGGCTTAAATTTAGACCTGTACCGTGGGCATGTAAGCATTTCGTATATATGTTTGACACCATATATATAGCCTTTTGTATTGGTCGCAATATTTTCAGCCAATTAGTAACCTAGTGCAAGATGCGCGTGCGGAAAATAACTCGGTACCAAAATCTAAGTATGCGAATGCCTGCAAGAGGAAACTTTAATAGTCACGAAAAATTTAACAGCACTTTATATATTGCTATGTAATTACAGCACACTAAACCATAACTAATTGGTCTTTCATGCTGGTGCCCAAATTATACGCAAGCTTCACTGATGTTAGGAGCCATTAAACAAATACGTTCACAAATATGGGCTATGTTAGACCCCCCCTGTAACATTCGAGACCCACCCTCCATCCTCATATGCGAACTCCCTTACTCCCCACTGCATTTTAGGATGTCACTTTTAAAAATATATATTATGTTGATTAGTTTGCCATTAAGATGTTCACTTTTTATGGACACCCGCCCCATTGAATAGCCTCTTAATTGTTTTGGCCTGATTTCATAGGACTATTTTTACAAGCGTTGAGTGAATTCACATTCACGAAATGGCCGACTGCAATATGACGTCATCACGGTCGTCCAAGTATTCCCAAACAACGACCGCTTGGCTGTAATTTGATACTTGCGAAAATAGGTTGATAAATTCATGGTTCGTTAATTTTCTAATAGATGTCACATGTGTACGGATTTTGACAGCAATCCAAAATTAGAAAAAGGGAAGAATGGTAATTATTGTGAACTCCATTGTTAACATTTATGTGTCAATATTTTTGCCATTATTGTGATTTTGTTTTTTGATGTTGTGTCACAACGATAAATCTTGCAATAATTAGTAATATAACATTTTTACACATGTGTACGAGATGGTCTCGTAGATATTTTATTAAATATGATATTAGTGGTTATAATAAATACGTTTTAAATGCATGACAAGCGCAAACATGGGTAATTGCTTGAAAAGGTCGACTACAGATGATATTTCATTGTTAAGAGGCGGTGATAGTGTAAGGGAATCATCATCTGACCAGTTAGGACCACCAGCTTATCAAGTAAGTACCAATCAGCTGTTTACTAATGATGTAAATAACATTTGTTTTCCTGTCAAAATAGGAAACACTCCCAATACAAGCTGCCTCTCCTGTTTATCACCCATCACCCAGTGTAACACGTTCTGTTACACAGCTTACAGAAGAGGAACAAGTAAAAATAGCTAAAAGGATTGGGTTAATACAGCATCTTCCAACAGGAATATATGATGGATGCAAGAAAGCTAGAGAGTGTGTGATTTGTATGGGGGAATTCTTAGTAGGTGATGCCTTGCGCTACCTCCCATGCATGCACACTTATCATATGACTTGCATTGACGACTGGTTAATGAGAAGTCTTACTTGTCCTAGTTGCTTGGAGCCTGTTGATGCCGCGTTGCTCACCAGCTACGAGACCAATTGATGGCCAGTGCCTTTGCATCTGATAGTAAAACACTGTGATCTGAACTGTTTGTTTTTGTGGGCGTGAATGAAGTGTGAAAGAGGCTGTGATACTCAATGCGCATGGGAATAACTATGGGATGCTCCATTTACTTTTTATGGTTATTTAAATTTCTAGTTGTTGATCGACCATACCTTTTACCACAATGGATGAATTTGACTGTTTTTATATTGTATTAGAATTTCCTGGTAGTATGTTTATTCGGAATGATTTTGATAATGAATTTTTTGAATGCAAAACCACCTTTGAGTGTGGTTGAGTCACTGTTAATACACTAACTGAATCATAGCAGCACCTAATTAAGATAATCAGTGATTTCGATTTAAGGATAATATATACTCTAGATATTTTAGAATATTTGCGAGTAGATAAAAATACTTAAAGATGTTTGCACTTTTAAAACCGTATTGGTTTTAACTGAGGGATTAATCCTGTGACAAACAATATGGAAATATTTTAAATATGAATTTTGGTGTAAAAATTTTTCCCGGCGGTTGATCCCTCGGTTTCAACAAAACCCTTTTAATTTGCAACAGTGAAGAAAGAGTTAATGATTTTTGTAAAATAGAATTAATTATAAAAACAGTTTTTGCAATTGGCAAGCCACCATTACATATCACAAATATTGGTGGATATAAATTAACAAAATTACTTACATTTAGCATACGAATGTAGAAATTTTGCTAGAATTGTAACATTTTTATCACATAATTTATTATATTATAATACACAGGATGTTACCATTTAAAATAGCAGTGCTTGTACAGCTTGTAGAAAAACTTATTCTAAGCAAGAATTTCTCATAATAGGTCGTAATGTGCTTTTTCTCGAAGGTAGATAAAGATATTAAAACAAAGAACCCTTCACATTCTTTATAGAGGTTAAAAATTTACTATGTTGTTTACTCACTAATGAAGAATTCTCATGGCCACAAGGCCTGAAAATAGATCATTTTTTTTCTACAGCTGTTTGAAGCGGTCACATCATGTTCAATTTTTCAGATATTGAGTCTCAAACATAGTAAAAATACTGTTTTTGACAAATTTTGATGTAACAACTTTTGAATCGAATCTCTTACGAAACCGTTATCTCGCGTTAAATGATTATTCAATGTAGAAAATGACGGTATTAACTTATTTTAGGGGACATTTCCTTACGATCAGTAAATTGCGATGAAATTGTACGTGGAACAAAAATCTATTGTGACAAAATGTAACTTCTGGCATACTTCAATTTATTCAGTTGTTTTCTTATAAATTGTATACAATTGTATTTCGCATTCCCTGGTCCCTTATCAGTCAAATAAATTTTTCTCGAAAATGGGTCACTTTGTAGATGCCAAACAAGAATATCTTTCTTTGAGAAAATCGTTTAAGGAATTTAAAAAGTTTCAGGTTTCAAACATTAATTTGTCAAAATTTAGAGGGTGTTGCACCCCTGGCTCCCTAGACGAGGTATGATAGATGCTATGCTTCTAAATCAAAGATACTTGCTTATATCTATACTGTCCAAATTTCAAGGAGGTTATCAGCAAAAAGTCTTTAAAATTTAACCATTAAGGGTATTTTTTCTGACATCATGTAATTGCGAAATGCGAACACTTCAAACGGCTGTAGAAAAGAAACTATCAATTTTCGGGCTTTATGGCCTTACGGAAATGTTGATTAGTGAGTCATAAATTATTAACAGTAAATATTTGGCTAATTTAACCGAGGGCCAGTTCATAAGGAATGTGGAGGTGTGTCCTTAAATCATCAGTTATGTTCAGTTAAAGGTATCAAATTTTTTGGTTCATTCTACTAGCTCCCTAAGAATTGAGGGGGTTAATTGCTGTGCAATAGTGTGGATATATGAAATCAAGTACTTAGAAAAAAAAATACACTTAATGCATCGGACAATAAAGAACTACAGTAAAATAATTCAAACATGAAATTTTGTTTATCAGTTAGTCCCTCGTGAAGTCATTGAAAAGGCTGGGTATTTTTGGTGCATGATGCTTACTATTTTAATTTTTTTATTTCCTCTATATATCTTATGGACCTGATGCCTTTAGAGTTCTGCTCACAGGACTAATTAAACTTTACTGGCGCATAAAGAGTATAAAGACCAAACTTGCTGTAAGAAATATGTACAGAATTATTCATTTTATTTTGACCTCTTCGGCCTTAAGTCTTTTGTTTTTAGTCTTCTAAAATAAATTTAAATACAAAAGTTGCAAGGTTACATCTGTATTTTTTTTTAAATAATAATTTTATTTTTTATTTGATATTGGCTATTATAAATTAGTTTCTTACAACAAGCATAGTTATGGTTGGAAAAAAAAAGAAATTCAAGTAGACCTTCTTAGCCAATTGAAGAGTGTGTAGATCGACATTTGCTCTTCTGTTAGGGGGCATCCAATACGTAAGCATAAAAATTACATTTTTCTCCACTTGAAAGTGATAAATTGATTAGTTTTGACATTTAAAAATTCAAAGTGAATCAAAATCTATCAGTCTAATAAAGGAAATTAAAGGTATATTTATTTTAGAAAATATATTGAGGAAGTAAATAATTTTCATTATTTTTGGATATTAAAGATTGTTTAACTAGATAATAACTAGGGAAGCACCAGGTACCCATTTGAAAGCAAATCCGGTTTCGCCGGATAACAAACTAGTACCTGATCGGGTACCGGGTGGTAAAGATAAGGTACATAGTAATTTTTGTAAAGATTTTATTCATAAATGTAAAAGAAAAGGGAAATGCATATCCAACTAGATTTTCTCAATATTGTTATTCTTAGTGGCATATTTTAAATTTACAGGATGTTTCTCATAGTGGTGGTAAGCTAATACTTGAATTCTTTAAATGGAACATCCAACAGTTTTTTATATATTTATATTTGACTGTTAATTCTCCACCCAGGAATATTAATTTTATACTTATACTGCAGCGTTGCCACGTTATTTCACATTTCTCGATAAAAAAATGCATTTGCATTTAGTAAAATCTGCAAAAAACGTATTTTCGTAAATCTGACTGGTTTCACTTTCAATATTTGTCAAGGCCATGTGCTAATTTCCAGACCTCTCAAAGTCGAACACAGTTCTACAGGCCATAAGGTATTCTCCAGGATGATTCAAGTTTTTACATTTTTAAAATATCATAACTTAATTTGATCAAATGGACCTCCGTACATATTTTTACTTAAAATATTTTAGGAATCAATTAGCTACATGCTGATACCTCATAGTAACCATCATCTTTCAATGGTTTTTTAAAAACTCGAGTCATAAAAAGTAAGCTCCTATGGATATCAGCGTGTAAGTACTTGATTGCTGAAACATTTTGAGTAAAAACATACAGGGTGTTCCGTTTCAAAAAATTGAGTTGATGGTTTAAAAATGTAAGAATTTGAATTATGGTGGAAAACTCCCTGTAAAATTAGGTTTGAATTTGAAAGTCTTCGAATTGGTACATGGTCTCATCTAACGTTCAAAGTGAAAGGACTGTCAAATTTGTGAAAATACCGTTTTTGCAAATTTAAGTCTTGACCTCTGCACATGCATTTTTTATTGGTAATAATTCTCGGTATGTAACTTTCAGATAAAATCCAGTACACGACATTTACAAAAACAACTACCCGATGTATCCCTAATAATAACTAATAACTGTTATTACAAGGAATTTAATTTAAAATTTATCATCGACTGGTCATGATTTAGATTCTTTTTATACAAACATTTTTTTTGTCACCTTCGAAACGAGGCTTTTAGGAAGTTGTGTTCTTAAAATAACTTTTTGTACAAGTTGTGTTCTTTCTGGAAACACCCTGTATATAAGTAATGATTTTTGGAGTATAGAATTTCTATCTAAGAGTAGAATAGATGAGGGAGTGAATTTTTATTTTCATAGTTGACCGAGTAAAAGGAGAAATTTATAGCTAGCGTTCACGTTGATGGTGCCTACTGTTAACAATTACATAAAATAGTATTCAGCAATGTGAATCTACAATCTGCACTGTTTCCTTCGAAGAAAGCCTGCAAATTCAAAGTTGTTTTTAATGCAAAGTTTGCGTTATTTAAAAATAGTAATTTAGAAAGGAAATAGTACAAATTTTGTAAGTTCGTCTTGCGTTAATTGCTTTATTCCGTGCATTAGTAGAAATAAAAGCAATCTATAATTCTATTTGATTTTATTCGTTTAATTGGTGATGTTCTAATAGTTATTTCTCAGCTATTTGAGAGGGCTGTTATGTAAATAGATAGGTAGTTTGTTTTATGTCTACAATAACCTTAATAATAATTTTCTTTTGTATTTTCAACTGGTGATAGTCTTTAGCATAATAGCGATAACTGAAAAAAATCAAAAGAATCCATCACATTCCTTCCCGATGTATCAGGTTCTCGTTGGGGATTGATCACAATCACAAGACATGTTTAAACACAAAATCTCAGCCCTAGCTTAATCAAAAATATGAAGCTGATTGTATATTTTTGTATTTTCTTTTATATATATGTAGTGCTTTTATTGTGTGCTTGGTTAAAAAGTTAAAAGTAGGTGTTAATTTCGAGATGTAGATTTTGATAAATTGTGATTTAAATGTAGATTTTTATAATAGGCCTTAGGGAAGTTTCATGGGTTCAACATTACCCTGTTTTATTTAGTGATCGTCCCCTATGGATTTCTTTACTTAAAAATTTATTCTAGATACGTCCAGTTTATAGTTTATATTGTTTTTTAAATCAGTGATATATTATTAGCTTTTTAATGTGCAACCTATTTTATATATACTACATGCATTATAGGCGTTAGTGTGTTTGTTTGATAAGAATTTCTGAAGTAGTACATAGCCTGATAAATTTACTTATTTTAAACATTTATCACTAAAATTTATGACAAAAACCGTTTTATTTTTTCTGTCCAAATCATACCTATTTGTATGAGTATAGTAAGTAATAGAAATTTTATATACTTTAATAAAAGTTTCTTCAGAACTATTTGGAAATTTTTTTTTTACCAAAAGTGATGGGGCTGTGGCATAGCATATTTGTGCAACGCACAAGGGCCCAAACCTGCAGAGGACACTTATTTTATCTAAACTTGGCTCTTGATTTACAAAGTAAAAGTTCAGAATGCAAAATTAAACTTTTTTTTACCTATTAATAATTTGTATAATTTATTTCTATTTTTCTTTATATACAGGATGAATCACTAGTTTGGTGACTTTCAATATCTCTCAACTGTTTGAAATTTGAAAAAGTGAGATAGAAATTGTAGGATATTAAGAGCGCCATATGTTTAAATCTACAAGGTGTTTCACATAGCGCTGGTAAGCTAATACTTGATTTTTCTGAATATGACTCCCAAACTTTTTTAATATATTTATATTTGATTCTTAATTGTTTGTCCAGACATATATAATTTTTCAACTTGCACTGCGATGTTGCCACGGTGTTTCACTTGGTTAAACTCACTAAATGTTAGTCGTTACATTGTACTAATTTCCAGACCTCTCGTAGTGGAACCGTATTCTACAGGATATTCTCTACGATGATTCAAATTTTCACATTTCATACGTTTTTTGCAGATTTTACTCTTGACTGCTGCAGATTCATTTTTCATTGGAAAAAGTGGAATAACGTGACAATACCGCAGTGTAAGTTTAAAAATGATATATGCCTGGATAGAGAATTAAAAGTTAAATTAATATAAATATATAAACAAAATTTGTATGTTCTATTTAAACAAATCATGCCTTAGTTTCATACCCTGTAGGTTTAAAAATAATTCCTACAATTTTTATTTGCGACATTTTTTCAAATTTCAAAAGGTTGTGGAGATATTGACGGTCCACGCACGAGTGACTTGCCCTGTATATCAGACTGTCTCTTTTTTATCATGTTTTGACATAAACTAGTAACTCACTTTGTATGGATATGTCAAAAGATTTGATTTGCTAAAAATTCTCTCTGATTATTTTTCACTATTGATGATATTTATTTCTTTCTACCATCCGTAAAGAAAATCTCATGAAACTCTGCATTTATATTGCAGTTTTATATAATGGGGGGTGAAAACAAATTAAAAAAATTAAAATATTAAACATCGTCTTTTAAGAGATGAGCTGCTTTCCTTAATATAAGTATTTTGGTATTCTTTATTAGTACAGGAGCTAGCATGCAATTACTTGACACATTTCTATCAGTTAGAAACATGATTAATCCTCTGTCTTATAGAGCATGGCAGACAACAAAAATGATATAAGAATTTTTCTTAGTGGTCGAAACTTAACTCATAAATTAAATTGTAATCAAAAAAATTAACTTGATATTTACTAGTCATGGCTTGAAAGTAGACACTTGGAAGGTGTCAAAATGTCTGAACAAGGAACTCAGTTTGACACTTGTTTGTCATGACCAGTGACAGTTTGCAGGTTTAGAATGTCTGCATCTGGACCTGCACTAACCGAACTATTTAAGTTGTTAGGGGCTATTCAAATATTACATAAACATAAAAATGACATTCAATGTCAATATGTCAATGATGTACTTTTGGTTAGAATTCAAACTTCAACGTCCTTTGACATTTCACCTTAAATCTGAAATTACCGAACACGCATTCGATAATTTCATGTATACAGGGTGTCCCAATAAAAACTCCCAGACTGGATATATTCTAAACGAATAAAGATATTTTAATTCTGTAAAAGCTAATTTATAGAGCATAAAGAGAGCTTCGTTTTTGAATATAATTGTTTTTCTGATATATCAGTATATACAGGGTGTTGCATCATGAGAGGGACATAGCTTAATAGGAGGTAGAGAACATCAGTGGTAACCGGAACCTCCCATAGAAATGTCTCATTGGGCCTTCACTACGAAATTACAGGGTGTTAAATAATTTTTGGCCAAACCTGTTTTTTGTCATAACTTTGACAGGAAATGAAATAACGGATTCATATTTGGTACGGCTAATGTACAAACGAGCCCCAAGAGGTACATGTATAAAAAAAAATATATCCAGGTCCGGACTCACTATAATTTATGTTTCTTCTTTGCATCAATAAAACATCACCCTGTATATATTTTTTTGAAATTTCGATACGATATTCGAAAAGAGCAAGAAAAAACAAACAAAATGGCCTATTTCATTTTTTTGTTCTTCGTGGTTATTTAAATACGTTGTTAAATGTGCAAGAAAATGGATTACAGAACCCTATTAAATGAGAGGCACGTGAAATAAATAGTTTTGTAACTAAAATTTGCAAAAATTCTATTGAGCCTAGGTGGTCTGGGTGAATCCTAATTCCGGCACGTTTTAAAGGTCCATTTTGGTAAAAAACTGTGGTCCTAATAAGTAATCGGGTATGAAATAACAAAATTTTTAATCACAGTAGGCTTGTTCAAAGAATAAAAGTGACAGATAATTTAAACCATTTAGGCCTAAGCAACCAGTTACTTTGATCAAGAAAATCATCAACATTTTATACTTAATAAAAATTGGAAGAGAACAAACTAAAATCTAAATAAATAAAATATTTTCCATTCAGTTAACAATAAATAACAAAACAATAACTAAATGTGTTTAAAAATAAAACGTAATTGACACTAAAGTAAATTTTCAAAATGTCCTCCCCCAAATTCTGTGCATTTTCTTGCGCGTTTAGAAAGGTCACCAATTGCTCGACGTATCATTTCTGGATTATTCCGTATTTCGTCGCAGGTTGTAACGATGCGCTGGGTTAAATGTTGTCTACTTTCAATTTCAATGCTATAAACCTCGTTTTTTAAGTGGCCCCATAAAAAGTAATCACAAGGGTTACAATCAGGAGATCTTGGTGGCCATTCATGTGGACCCCCGCGCCCAATCCATCTATTAGGATACACATTGTTTAAGTGTTCTCTTACTTGAAGGTTAAAATGTGGTGGGGCCCCATCATGCTGAAACAACATGCCTCTTATACCGATATTTTCTAACATATTCGGTAAAATGTTTTGAAGAAAGTCAAAGTAAATTTCACCATTCAATCTTTCTTCAAAAAAATGTGGCCCTATCAAATGTCTATTCACAAGTCCAACCCAAACATTTACAGAAAACCTGTGTTGCGAACGGCGTTGGCGTACCGCATGTGGGTTTTCCTGTGCCCATTTATGATTATTTCGTGAATTGTTTACTCCATCCCTTGTAAATTGTGCCTCATCCGTAAATAAGGTTCTGTAAATGACTGGGCGATGATTAGACAACCAACGACAAAATGCCAGGCGGGGGATATCGTCGCCTTGTTGAAGACGCTGTACCTGCTGGATATGATATGGATGGTAACGTTCTCTTTTTAGGGTTCTCCATACTCGCCAATGAGGAATACCAGTTGCCAAACTGATTCGTCTAGTGCTCATATTTGGGTTTTCTTGAACTACGTTTATAATATTGTTTTGTTCCTGCACACCTTGTTGTAAAACACGCTCCACAACTGCAGAAGTAGGAAACTTTCCGTGTTGTCTTGCATACTGGAACACCGTACTAAAGGTTTTATGATTAGGGCATCGACGACCAGGAAAACGCAGCCGATATTCTCTTTCCGCCGACCTACCATTTCCATTACAGAAACCATAGATGAATATTATGTCAGCATATTCCCCGTTTGTAAATTTTACTGGCATAGTTAAAATATTTTCACAAGTTTTCACTAACTAAATGCGGATTATTGACACATTAAATTACTAACAAACAATTATTCAACTGTTTAGGAGATTTCTTTTTATTATCTGTCACTTTGAACAAGCCTACTGTGATTGATTAAAAATTTTGTTATTTCATGCCCGATTACTTATTAGGACCACAGTTTTTTACCAAAATGGACCTTTAAAACGTGCCGGAATTAGGATTCACCCAGACCACCTAGGCTCAATAGAATTTTTGCAAATTTTAGTTATAAAACTATTTATTTCACGTGCCTCTCATTTAATAGGGTTCTGTAATCCATTTTCTTGCACATTTAACAACGTATTTAAATAACCACGAAGGTGTAACAAAAAAATGAAATAGGCCATTTTGTTTGTTTTTTCTTGCTCTTTTCGAATATCGTATCGAAATTTCAAAAAAATATATACAGGGTGATGTTTTATTGATGCAAAGAAGAAACATAAATTATAGTGAGTCCGGACCTGGATATATTTTTTTTATACATGTACCTCTTGGGGCTCGTTTGTACATTAGCCGTACCAAATATGAATTCGTTATTTCATTTCCTGTCAAAGTTATGACAAAAAACAGGTTTGGCCAAAAATTATTTAACACCCTGTAATTTCGTAGTGAAGGCCCAATGAGACATTTCTATGGGAGGTTCCGGTTACCACTGATGTTCTCTACCTCCTATTAAGCTATGTCCCTCTCATGATGCAACACCCTGTATAGATGGCGCCGTGCTCTAAAGAAATATTTCGATGGGAGAAACTTTGAAATTTGGTTTATGTGAAAGAAAATGCGTTTCTAAGCAGATTACGTTCTAAAAAAAAAAAAATACCACAAAACTAACTGTTTTCGAGATATTGGAGTCCAAATGTTGGCGTTTGCCAATATTGAATAATTGTAATCTCTTCAACATTTCAGTCCTTTAAGTGGGACAATATTTATTTATTTACAAATTTTAGAAGAAAATATTTAAAAATGTTTTCATATAATTGCTTTGTTATTAGGTTAGATTATAATTAAAAATATTTGATATCTAGTGAGTATAATAACCCGTATACCTTATAAATTAAATACAATTAAAGTTACCTTTGGAATAACAGTTTTGACATTTCTCAATTTCAATCACATTTTGTTTATTGGTGTGTCAATAGAACTGTATTATTGTACCTAATTATTGTTTTCTTTGTGAATATTTATTATTAAATATGGTTTCTCATACAAATGAAGATAAATTAAACATGATTTTAATTTATGGGGAATGTCGTAAAAATGCTTCAAGAGCTATAAGTTTATATGAAATACGTTTTCCTGACAGACCTTTACCAGATCGGAAAACTTTTGTAAGTTTGTGCTCTAATTTGAAAAATTATGGAGGTTTTAAGAAACCAAAACAACAAGAAGAAAAAGAACTGCAACTGATGAAAATATTGCATTGGTGTTATATCAAGTAGAAAATAACCCAACCCAATAACATGTCAGTACGCAAGTTGACGGAAGAAACAAATATTGCACGTTCCACCTGCCACAGAATTCTTAAAACAAACAAATTTTTTCCTCATAAAGTACATTTAGTTCATCATTTGATTCCAGGGGACAATGAGCGGAGATTAGATTTTTTGGCGCAATTTTCAATTCTCTTAGAAGAAAATCCAAATCTTTTAGATACAATTATGTGGTGTAATGAAAGTCGATTCCACAACAATGGAGTAATAACAACATATAATTGTCATTACTGGTCTCAAGAGAATCCTAGGTGGATGAGATATACCAGATCCCAGAATCGTTTTGGAGTAAATGTTTGGTATTTGGTGTTTGTGATATTTAAAATTTTTGCAAAATGATTTACAAGTACTATTAAGGAATTTGCCCCCTCAGTTGGCTAATATGTGGTTTCATCAGGATGGAGCATCATAACGTTGTTAATTATTGAAATCAAACATACCCAGGAAGATGGATTGGTACCAATGGAGTACTTAGATGACCCGCTCGATCTCCTGACATTACTCCATGAGACTTTTATTTACGGTGATTTTTAAAAAGCGAAGTGTACAGAGAACCAATACAAGACATGGCAGATCTTTATAATAAAATTTGTGCTAGTGTTGCCGCCATTAATCGGCATACATTATTAAAAGTTTGTAGATCTGAACTAATTAATAGGTTTACGATGTGTGATAATGAAAATGGCAATAATTTTGAACACCTATTAAAATGGTTATTTTAATATCATTAGTTCGTAAAAATTGTTTTATGTTCGTAATTGTTATTTTATTGCTTAAATGTTTGAATTATATGATAAATGATATTTTTAGTTTTTTTTTTCCAAGGGTTGCTTCAAATATATTTAATTCATAAGATATGAAAAATTATTTAAATATTATCTTCTGAAATTTGTAAATTAAATACAGATTGTCCCACTTAAAGGACTAAAATGTTGAAGAGATTACAATCATTCAATATTGGCAAATGCCAACATTTGGACTCAAATATCTCGAAAACGGTTAGTTTTATGGTATTTTTTTTTTAGAATATACTCTGCTCAGAAATGCATTTTCTTTCACATAAACCCCATTTCAAAGTTTCTCCTATCGAAATATTTCTTTAGAGCAACAATTATATTCAAAAATGAAGCTCTCTTTATGCTTTACAAATTAGCTTTTACAGAATTAAAATATCTATATTCGTTTAGAATATATCCGGCCTGGTAGTTTTGATTGGGACACCCTGTATACTGGGTGTTTCAGGTATGCGGTCATTAATTTCTAGGGGTGAGTCTAGATAACAAAATATGAAAAAAAAATTGTATAATCATGGATCCAATCCTTCCTAAGACCGCTGCAGGCCTCATAAGGGGCACCCAAAATGAGGGAAATTGCATATATCATTCTCTTGAATAAACTATGGAAAATTAACAAATTGTTACTAAATTAAAGGACCCAACAGCTTTTAAAGATTACCTAACAGATTAAATTAAATGTTCAAAATTCATTAAAAAATTTCTGTTTTCCTAAGCCTGGAAAAATTCCTTTAGGTTCGAATTCCTGAAAACTGGTTGGTCCTACGACGTTACAACATAGCCTTTTTTGTGTATTTATAGCCAAGGAATCGTATTACGATGAGACAATCACAGAAAATTCACATTAAGAAATTTGGGGAAAGAAGTAAGCTCTCCCTTTCCAATTTTGTGCACTTCTGATTGAATTTACCCTTGGTGGTTAACATCAGATAATGATCTTTATTGATATAGAATCACGTGCAAAAACTAGTCACTGTTCAAAGGGTTCCTGAGATATTAAATAAAATCTCGAATCTGACGCCCTTTTTCAGACAGAAACCTAAGTGGGTATTTAAACGTGTATGTGCAGGGTCCGTCGAGAGAAAATCAGGGTCCAGAGGTTGAAACATCCAACACAAACCAATATTCAATATAAATTTCGGGGGTGACATTGATAATAATAAAGTTTTATCTCTATAAAAATTTTGAAGAGCGGGAGGGGAGTATTCCATAGGGTTGAATGTTTCTCAAAATTTTGAAGAGCAGGCGGTAACATTCTTTAACATTGAATATTTATCTACGTTTTGGGAAGCGGAGAGATGATATTCCTTAAAATTTTCAAGGCTTCTACTTTCTAGATTACAATATTTATCTCAATCGAAATTTTAAGGAGCGGGGGGTAATATTCCCTAAAACTAAATATTTATCACGGTACAAATTTTAAACAGCAACAACGAGAATATTCCTTTACCTAACTATTCATATTTATCTCATTATAAACAATACAAGTCATTCGAAACTCGTTATTATTTGCATCGCACTAATCATTTACAAGTATACCTCTCTCGTTTTACGTAATGCAAATACTAACCTCCAACCGGGGGGAAACACCCTCGACCCCTCCCCCCACCCCTCTCATCGGGCCTGTGTATGTGTGTATTTTTCATTATAAATCATAAAATGGATACTAAAAATTATTTTGTCAGTATTCTTTAAGTCATAAAATCTTTTGGCGGCATGCCGCCCTAAAGAATTTGCCGCTCTAGGCAGCTGCCTACATTGCCTATTGGGAAATCCGGCACTGCACCCGGTATAATCAGTGGCGGATCTAAGGTAAAAGGCCCAGGTGGCAAACGCTTGGAAGGGCCCATTTTTTCGGATGATAACTTGTAATCTACAGTATAAAATACCCCATGTTTGGTATATAATTAAATAAATAAATTATATTCGTAAATATGCAAATATAGATATGTGTGAATAGTTTAGTAATATTTATTGTTAAAGATTTTTTATTACACAGTATTTAAAATAATACAAGCGCTAAATATAAGATAATAAATGGAAGAGGGTAAAGAGAAAACACAATGTTCGCTTATTCGATTGCAAATCTTCTTCTGGCTTTTTGTTCCGCAAATACTTCAATAGTATCATCTAAATTTATTCTATTCTCGACAGGTTTAAATTTAAATCTAACTATTTTGCAAACCACTGAAATTATTGAGTAAAAATTCATAGTGATAGACTTTGTTATGGTGTTACTTATAGTCTTGTAGTTTTTTAAAATATACGTACTAAGACGAGTTAAAGTTATCCCCAAAAATAATAAATATTTCCTGATCGGATATCTCTTTGTAGAAAATGGCCACCTTAAGTACCTAATCAAATTTAATATTAAAACAATTTTTAAGAAAAATATTAATTTAAACATAAATCTTATGTAAAATTTAAAATCAATGCTAATGCACTAACAAGAACACTGAAATTTATTTATTCAGATAACAATTACATGCGGTCGAGCGTGGAACGGTTTGGCATTGATACCCATAGAGCACAAGGTTGCAAGTTATGATGAAATTATTTGCTTCTTTGCGGAAAAGAGCTTTTTTTTTTCTTATTAGATTCTGTCTTAATTTCTAATTGGTGGATCACAGCTTAGTTAATTTAAATAAATTTTTACATTTATTCCATACCCAACACGTAGTAGTCTTATAGTTCCATCTATCTGATAGATTATATCCCTTTGGCATCAGTATTTCAGGTAGTTAACGACTGATTTAAATTAAATGTTCATTATAATATACAACGAACTTTTTATTATTTTGTCATTAATTTGTATTAACACTATTGTCAATTTGCCTAACTTGTTTAATAATAGGGTCTAGGCATATTCTTTATTTCTCCCTCTTTCTCTTTTCGAGCAGTTAACCAGAAATATATAACTTAATTATTATTAACGTAATTTAGGCCAAATGTGCTCTACGCGCATTTAATTGTGAACTTCGCCTTTTTTTTTTCGGTAATGTGATTTTTATTTTTCACTGTTTTGTTAACTACTGTGGACTACTATTGAAAATAAAGACATTATTATTTTATCTCTGATTTGAAGTTTGAGTAGAATGGAACAATAGTGATTTTCTTATTTTTTTTTTATGCATTGAAATAATATGTTATTACATACATACATATGTATATATTTATTTCGTTTCTTTTTCGTTCAAATAATAATTGACAATAAGTTTTCCGCAACACACTGTATAAGTACCATCGTATTGTTTGCTTTTTCTAAGTAACTTAAATTAAAACTAAATCGATGTTTAAATCCATTCTAAATTTTCAAAGTTTACCCAATTTCATTATCTGTATGGAAGTGATACCACAATGAAGTTAGGTATCTCAGTACTGTTTATAATATAACGATTACCTAAATTAAGGTCTCATCTGTTGGTATCCTCGTATTTTGTGTACATTTGGGTATGTTTTTATAATCATAACTGAAGAGTGTTAGGTAAAAGTACGTCAGACTAATAAAATTCTATCGAGTATTTATAATACATAAACTTTGGTTTGAGTTGGGACCCTCCTATTAAGAGATATGTTTACAGTACATAGTCAATTTCAGTAATACATAACAAACTATTAATCCAATGAATTCTCAACTACCTGAAAGATAGTTGTTTTAATTTTATTTTATCGGCTACGACTTTACTTACAAAGCCTATCACTGCCTAAATCAACAAAACACAAAAACACGTATTTATTTATTTTACCCGGTTTATAATTGATTAAAAATACTAAATGGCTTACTTCATAGTTTCATAATTAATAACACCTAATTGTTAAGGTGGCCATTCCCTAGAAAGAGACATCCGATATGGAAATATTTATTATTTTTGGCTATAACTTTCTTTTCTTAGTACGTATATTTAAAAAAACTATAAGAGTACCTAAGTAGAACCATAACAAGACTATTACTATGAATTTTCACTCAATAATTTTAGTGGTTTGCAAAATAGCTCGATTTAAATTTAAAAATTGTGTTAATCTTCCTATTTCGTAGTTTTAAATCGAGCTATTTTGCAAACCACTGAAATTATTGAGTGAAAATTCATAGTAATAGTCTTGTTACAGTTCTACTTAGGTACTCTTATATTTTTTTTAAATATACCTACTAAGAAAAAGAAGTTATGGGCAAAAATAATAAATATTTCCCTATCGGATGTCTCTTTCTAGGGAATGGCCACCTTAAACTTGAATTTTTTTCAAGAACGTCTTCTATGGTTAAAATTATGGAATTTCTCGGCTACCATAGAAATTTTGTTCTTATACGTACACAATTAACCTCTTCACAAGTAACATGTAGAAATAAGTACGAAATCAAATAAACAAACACAATCACAATAAAAGGTAATAAAGATTAAATAATTTTTCGTATTAGGTATAACTTAATTAAACAGAGGCTAGATATTTCATACATTAATCCCATCAGTACCAAAATAATGTATTTGATACATATGTTTTGTTTTTGTGTTTCTTTTTTCAGCATGCCTCAATTTTAAACATTGGCTATATTTATTGGCTGCTCTCGTTGAGGCACATGAGGTATGGAGGTAAAGAGTAGAGCACTGCCTTTGGCGGTTTCGTATCTCTATAACAACATTCTCTAAGCTACGCAACGCTGATGAGGAGCAATAACCCCGAAACACGCATCCGTAAATATACTGTTGTTTCTTACTGGGGAGTGTAACAGTCATTCTTGGCTTAAATTTTATCGAACTCCGTCAATTAGGTGTTTTCACTATGTGCAAATTTGCTTTTTTGATGTTATTAAAATGAAGTACTTGTTATACTAAAGCACTTATTGATATTTAAACAGCATTCTATCGTCCATCAAATTAAAATTTCAACAAATAATTGACATAAAGTTTTAGCAATTGAACGAGTACGCAAACACGCGGTGACGTCATAGGTTATATTAGTTTCTTAAATCCCGTTTAAAAAATGTTAAACACAACATTTTATTTACTTTATTTACGTTTTACATGTAATTAAATAAGTAACGCCTATCTAATATGGGATTTGTAAAAGCTACTTTAGGAAATTTATCTGCAAAATAACGTGTTTATAACACAAAATGACATTGACAATATAACTGATGACACCATGAGTGCGTAGTGAATTGATGTAGTGTTTTGGCGAAAAAATTTCAAAACAAAATTGAAATGGCTTATTTTAAGGTATTATATTCGACTGTTTCTCAAAATCCAAGTGTTTTTAACTGTAATAAAGCATTATCTTCACAGTGAAAGTGAATTTAAAATTTGTGAAAACACATAATTCTTTCACTCTTTTGTAAACATTATCTGAATGAAATCATAATCCCAAAATAAATTAAATGTCATTTTTACGCAACACCAAATATGTACTATTTGATATTATTTAGAACATATATATAATATATAGGTATACATATATAGGTATTTTCATATACATAGACACATATACTGAATATTCCCAAAACGACATGTTGGAAAGATTTGACGTGTCAGGTTTACCAACTAGAAGAATATACATTCAATAATTAATTTTCCTCTATAAAATTACGTATAACATTTTTGATTGTCCTGATATTTTGGAGTAAATGAATTTTTACACATACTTCGTATAAAAAGAAGAAATTGTGAAATATTTCGTCTTTCTACTCCCTAAACTAATTTATTAAATTTTCCCCGTTATATTTTATATATAGAAATTTTAACGAAACCACTGCAAGATAAACTTGATATGTTCAACTATAGTACTCAATCAATTAAACAGCCCGATTTATAATATGTACAATATAAATTTACTTATTGGGCTGTTCCACTGTAGTTCTATTCGATTTTAATATGTCTGTTTTATATAACTTCGCTGTAATATTTCCCACCCTGTAATTGGT
The DNA here is from genome assembly GCA_963583905.1 of Stenurella melanura. Taxonomy (NCBI): domain Eukaryota; kingdom Metazoa; phylum Arthropoda; class Insecta; order Coleoptera; family Cerambycidae; genus Stenurella; species Stenurella melanura. The sequence goes on along the minus strand of OY757318.1, from coordinate 25,520,969 downwards.
TACTTGTTCGGTGGTTGCATCTAAACAATAAATAAATAGACATCTACACAATTTAAATTGTCGCATTGCACTGTACTGTACAATCTATCTCCTCTATAGTGTTCTGTTTGCAGTTTATATGCTCGTTAATATATGTATATTTAAATCATTGTAAAAATTATATTTGTATATTATTTATTCTCTACTTCATAAATAAACCTATTTTATTATTAAGGGTACCTATTGTGAGGTACATCGTTAACAGTTTCTAAAATTTAACACATTTTGAGTCAGCTTTTCTATTCGTCCCAAAGATAAAAGCGAGCAAAACAATAATTTTTTTCATAACCAGTCATCCATCTACTGACAGATCATATTCAAATGAGAGCTTATCATCTTTAAATAACTTGTTATACGTGCTGTTTTCTCAACCTTCTATATTTATTTATAATAGTTATTGAACCTGTACTTACAGCACAATGTAACACCTGTAATTCTCGAGCCATGTTCTCCACAATTTGGGGCGTTGTCGGAGAATTTTTTATCTTTTCAAATAATTAACATAATCACTATATTAATCACAAGGTCACATTCCCACTTTTGAAATACAAGGTTAGGGGTGAAACACCCCCAAACTGATAAACAAAACTAATTATATTGCGTATGATTAAACTATATTGAAAATATCTACAATACTTGTGTGTGTGTATATGACAGTATAACAGCGAATGCCCCGTATGTCCTCTCATGAGTTCCCAACAGTCCATATTTCTTGGGCACCTCTCACAAATCCATAACCCAAACAAAATATGCGTCCAACGACTATTTATATTTTAAATGTAAACAACCTATAACAATAGTTAAAATGCAGTTGTGTAGAAAAAGAGAGGTTTTATTATTATTACAAATTAAGCAGTTAAGTAAACAAAAACGATATCAACGGAAATGTCAAATTAAACCACAAAATAATTGCTACAATTTATTTTCAAATTGTCTTCCATTTAACTCAATACTCTTTCGGCATCTGCTTTTAAGAAAATTTTGCCTAATGCAAAAAAAGGATGGAAGCAAATTACGAATATGGTTTGCAGCTGTTACTATTTTCTGCCAGAGTTCTTGTCTTGCGTTACTTGTTTGAGAGTATACAAGGCTTTTCATGGTACCCCATAGAAAAAAGTCTATTGCTGTTAGGTCTGGACTCCGTGGTGGCTATGGATGTTCACTTCCGCGTCCAATCCAACGCCATTATCTAAATGATTTCTTACAATCAGAGGATAGTGAACAGGTGTTCTGTCAAGTAAAAACCACATATTTTCTCGGATGTCTAAAGGCACTTCATCCAACATATTTTGTAAATCATTTTGAACGAACTTTAGATAGTTTTCTCCATTTACTAGTGGGGGAAGTTCAAAAGGACTCACAAGATAATCTCCAATTATTCCACGCAAAATATTAACTTTAAATTCATATTGAAAATGTCTCATTCTTGCGACCCTTGGATTCTCTTCAGCCCACAAATGACTGTTTTTTGTGTTAAAAATTCCCATTCGAGTAAACGTTGCCTCATCCGTGAAAAGAACCTTATTTAAAAAAATTAGATCTCTTCTTTACACTCTTAACATAAATTCGTATGCGACGAGGAAAATCACCTGGCAACAAATTTTGTACTGGTGTGAAATGGTATCGGTATAATTGTTGCTCATGTAGAATGTTTGATACTGTGCCACGGGTTAGTTCAGTATTTGCAGAGATTCGGCGAATACTTATTTCAGGATCGTCTTCAATAAGATTTAATACCGCTTCCTCTTGTTGGACACTACGAACTACAGGGCGTCCATGGGAACGTCTAGGACGACAAGAACCCGTTCCTTTTAATCTTGCAAAAAGTCTTGAGAATAATCTTCGATCAGGCTGCCTTCGATTTGGATAAGTATTTGCATATATTCTTGCTGCAGCACGTCCATTATAATTCATCATTTCGCTATTTGAAAAAAAAATTGTGCCTCGGCATTGTGCAAAAAATATAGGTAATGTTTTCGTAATAAATTACAACACAGTAACTGACAGATTTAGCCGTGTTTAATTACGCGGCTGAGTGTTACAATGCAATTATCTCGAAAACGGTCAATTTCTGAGGTTAATGACAAGTATACTTGTTCTCCGTCAAAATGATGTAAGTTCGGGATTTTTTAATAAAAAAGGCTATAACATTAGGGGTGAAAAAGTTAGGAGTACATTTACACCCTAAATATTGCTTATGTGACGTCCTCTAGGATTTACACCAAAAATATGAGATTTGAATTTCTCATATCAAAAAACCCATATCCACCAATTTTCATACAAATATTTGAAAAACTTAAAAAGTTATGTAGGAAAATTATAATATAATATTGACTAACATCCTGTATCTCTGTTAATATCAACTTTTGGACTAAGGTAAGTTTGGTTAAATGGTAATATTTTAATGTCAAGAATCCACGGTTCCTCTATGGCCTATTCTTTAATGGACACCCTGTAAAACAGTACCTAATTAAACACCACTAGAAACATGTAACGAAACAATTTTCTATATACTTACGAGTATGCATTCATATTATCTGAGCACACAGAGCTTCACGAACCCAAGAGACGATGAGCGCCGTGCGATAGATTTTTTCAGTATGATGCGAGTCTTCAAAATATCGCCCTTTATGTGAAAAGTAAAAAAACTAATCTCTAATTGTGATTTAAAAAAGCTACGATACAACATGCTTTTATTTTCGAAAATAATTACCTGCAATTGAAAATTAATTAACATCAGCAACCTACAGTTCATTTTGAATAAAGTTTTACTATTTTAAGTTTATCAAATTCGTCAATTAAGGATGTGGCAGCTAATTTGGATTTAGTTGATATCAATGATAAATCTTTAAATTTTGTTTCACTGAATGAATTCCTATTTTTATTAACTTTAATTTAGAAAAGCCTTTTTTCCCGCTCGCTACACAGACAGTGGGTGTTAATAAAATCCTCTGCGATATAATTGTATTCGGACGGAAAAGTAGTTAAGTCATATTTGCACAAATAATTTAAAACATCAAAAAATGTCATAGGAGGTGGTAGCATTTGGGATACATGATACAATTCTTCTTCAAGATCAGTTGCATTTAAATCTGAATCATCTTCGACAGAAAGTATTGAGTGAAGATTCCTACAATAATTTGCTAACATTTTGTCATCAATATTTTTTAGTTTTGAAATGTTATGTAAGAACTGAAATTTGTTACTATGGATTCCCAAAAGCGAGAATTAACGGTAATGTCAAGAACACAATTAAAAAAGATTGTTTTAAATTTATTCCCCTCTGTTAAGGGTTTATCGACAGCTTCGTAATCAAATTAAGGCTTTTTCGTTCTAGCTCTAACTTCAGTTTCGGTCGGAAATTGTAGTTCTCAGTGTGTTTGTGGATTTGAAGCGAGCTTTTGAGACTATAGATAGACGGTTGTTAATGAAAACATTATATAGATATGGCATTCAAAGTACCTACTCTTTTAAAATGGTTAGAAGACTATTTGTGTGATAGGTATCACAGGACGAAAATTAGGAACAAAATGTCAAGTACGATTGAGAGTCCATACGGTGTTCCTCAAGGAATTGTCCTGGGGCCTCTTCTATTTATTATCTGTGTCCATGATATACATTGTGTTTTGTGCATGCATAAATTTGTTTGCTGATGATACTGTAATCACTGTGACCGGTAAAGATTTCGCTAATATAACAAACAAACACAACTCTCAAACACTCTTAATAACGAACTTGATATTTTGTACGACTGGCTCTGTGGTAATAAGTCAAAACTAAATTCTGATAAAACCAAACTTATGGTTACAGTCTCAAAATCTCTATGTAATAAATTCCTGGGTAGCAACTATACAGGGTGTAATTAGTTTCATGTCATTAAAAAAACTGGTGGTAGGGAACGACAAGACAAATAAAAAAACCTTATATAACATGAGGTCTAAAGCTTATAGTTTTGGAAAAAAAAACAAAAATTTCGCAAATTTTCAATAAAATCTTTTGAAAACTGCTGGAATATTGAGGTAGGTTTAGATCGTCGCGCATGTATTTGCCTTATACTCTGACTCTCCCTTGTGCAATATTTTAGTTACTATGGGTGTTTCGTTATGTACATACGTCCAACCCACCCCGCCGTTCATTGTTTTTGTTATTTTTGAATTTCGGGTCACTGTGTATTTATCGTTAAGATTTATTTTATTGACTTTACCGTTCAAGTCGTTAAATTCTTGATTACGTACAGACACAACTTACTTGTTCGTTCTTTTTGTATTTCGTTTTGGATTTTGGACCAAGTTTTTCTTTTATTTTTCTTTATTGACAACGTTAGTTGATAGTTTATTGTTTAGTGTTGAACGGAGTACGTATGTCCTTAATTCGACGTACCGAACTGTGTATTGATGCAGATTTCGAATGATTTACTTAGGTAAGCTTTTAATCCAGGACACTCATTTATGTTACAAACGTTAATAAATCGCATTTAAATATTCTAAATTATAAACATTAATCCAATATTTTGTTCTAAATTAAAAGACACACATGTAAAGAAATGCTCTGTTTAAACTTCTATGGCCATTATTTGCTTGCAGTTGTGCAGGAAAAGATAACGAATTATTTACCTCTTTATAATTGCCTTTGGTTGAGGCGGTCCATCAAAGGCGGTCGATGATCCAAACAAAGCCTTTGCTTTGACACCGCGTGTGACGCCGAGGACTGCACTTTTTTATGACAATTTAAAAGTTGTATAATTGGGAACTACAAGTCTTTCGACCAAGAAAAGCAGTGGTTCTCAATTATTTTCTACATTAATATTAAAAAAAATATTTAATTTGTTAACCCAGGTCAGTTTTTTCAAAGTGCCCATAGAGGGAAAAGTCATAAAGGTTTTTTGTTTGTCTAGTCGGTCCCCATTACCAGTTTTTTTAATGACATGAAACTGATTACACCCTGTATAATTAAAATATAAATGAGTGTGTTATAGAAATAGTGGACCAAATTAAGTATTTAGGTGTTACGTTGAACCCACAACTTATACTTTGTAATCAAGTTAATTACATGTGTAGGAAAATTGGGAAATAGAATTGCTACTAATTTGTCGCAGTGGAGCAAATTATTTATATACAACACCATAATATATCCTCATTTTACAAATTGCGCGTTCCTTTTAATAGCAAGAAATCGGCAGGTTGCAACTATTGCAAAATAAAGCAATGAGAATTGTACTAAATTGTGGTATTTGTACTTCCGTAAAGCTTATGTTAAGCGTTCTTAATTGGTTGTCTGTGGAGCAGAGTATAAAAAAGGCGAATTTAGTTCTAATGTATAAAATAATTGATGGCAAGTTCCCACTTATTTACAAATATTAAAGAAACGCCTAGATGTACATGGTGATAATATAAGATCAAAAATAATTACGATGTTGAATTAGTTAAAAAATCATTTCTGCAAGGTTCTATATATCAGGAAGGACTTCGTCTTTTCAATGCTCTGCCCAATGATATAAAAGAGGCTCCCAATGGGTATGTTTTTATTGGAATGAATTTGCGAAAATAGCAAAATAAATATTTGCATAATAAGAAAGCTACGTAAGTTTTTAGAAAATATTGTTGCATTTCTCGTGGCTATAAATAGCCATAACTTTGTTATTATACATTATTTATCAAAATTTAAAAATCTGCTAGAAAGATGAGCCTATTTAATTTTTGGTATTTTTTTGTTTTATACCCCACCAAACGCATTTCTAAACTTTTTCATATTCTGAACCTCTACTATAGTTAAAAATGTCTAATGAGGCTAATAACAAGATAAAACACCCCTCACCCAATATTTTTCTCTGAAATATCGTATATGGGTAGCGGGTAGGAGATCTCTTCAGAACTATAACTTTAGAGAGTTCCTACTACAGGGAAATGAGCGTCCCTGCCCACGCGAGCTCGAAGTGCCCCGACTGCCCCGGAGACCCGAGGGGTAGCATATAAGGTTTGCTTTACCAGAATCACGACATAGTTCACTACATATATTTAAGGCACATAAAAAAGCAATAAAAACCGACTATAAATAACTGTTTCCTTAGCATAAGGGATATCCCACAGAGCAGCACTTACCATTTTTGTACGCAATAACAATAGAAATTTAGGATTATTGTCTTTGGTAAATAAATAGTTATTTGGTACACTGATGAATTAAACATTTTTATTCTGTTTTGCTTGTGTCAAGATAGGAATAATAACTTAAATATTTGTGGAGTATTGACGAATTAGATATTCCTTGATACCCTGACAATTTTTGGATTTGATTTATTATGAAACTCAGTATTTAATTCTCTAAGAAAAGTGTACCAAAAAAATTAATTGCATGGTTTAAATACGTTATTAGTGTATTATTAAATTCGGTATTGAAAATAGCCAGAATCCATACACAGGGTAATAGTTTTAGGTAAATGCCAAAAGAAAACAATCTGAGGCCATTCCTGCTATGTTTTTCGTTTGCGGCACTAAATTGTGAAGATGTTTATTAGTGAAACATGCTTACTAAATTTTGATCGATTTGACGAAGGCAATCAAATCGAAATTTTGGCAAAAAATAGAAAACACGCTGCATCAGAAGCGAAGGGCACTAGGGTTATAATAAAGACCATTTTGAAATCGTCTGAGGATACTGTACTCCTTACTAGCGTATGGGCTGTCACTCACGAAACACCCTGCACTTAATGTTATAAAGAAAAAACCGCTGCCTAAGGAATCACTACTTCCACATGCAGATTTCCTATCCAAGTCTCTTTAAAGGAAAACATCTCGACTATATTTGCACTACAAACAGTATGTGGAAATAATTGGTCATAGAATTTTAATGATATAATGCTTGAAGCAGATGTCATAAAAAAATCCAGACGTTGCCTTCTAACATGTACACCAATAAAGTTTCTGGACTCTTATTAGCTTGCGTTAGTAATTTTCCCCTATTTACTTAATCAGATGTCATTACATACATAGAGTGGAGGTGGTGTGGGTTTAAAAAATATTATAAAGAAATCTGAGGCCTTGGCTTCTAGTGTGTACTCCAAATCCCAAGTTTCTGTAATTTTGCCAGCTTGTTTTACTTATTTTCTCTTATTTACCCCTACTTACTCCCCACCCCTTCAACGGAATCATCTTAAAATATAATCTTGTTACAGATGTCGTTATAATACATACGTGTACCAAATCTCAAGAGATTTAATAATGGAGTGGGAGTGGTGGAGGGGTTGAAAAATGTTATAAAAAACCTGACGTCTTGGATGCTAGTATAAACACCAAATTTCAAGTTTCTGTACTATTATCAACTTGCTTTACTTATTTTACTTTATTTCCCCTATTTAACCTCCAACCCTTCAACGGAATAATCTCAAAATATATCTAATTCCAGATCTCGTTATAATACAAACATGTACCAAATTTCAAGTGAATATCTCAATTCTATTGTATCAACTGTTAATAATGGAATGAGGGTGGTGGAGGGTTAAAAAATATTAAAAAATCTAAGGCCTTGGCTTCTATGGTATATACACCAAATCCAAAGTTTTTGTACTCTTACCAGCTTGCTTTACTTATTTTCCCCTATTTACTTCTATGTAACCCCAACGCTTCAACGGAATCATCTCAAAATATAATCTAGTTGATAATATATACATGTACCAAATTTTCAGTAAATATCTCAAGTTTATTTGATTATTTTCAAAATTAAATATACTTCAGGTTTTGGAAAAAAATATTTTTTACACAAAACACTCCGTTTTCCATGCAAATTGAGCCTAATGCTCGGGTAAGTTTGAGAGGAGTTGAGGTTTATCTCGCTTGAAAGTGAGCTCAAATTACTGTTGAAATTTTGAGTAAAACGAAAAAAAAAAACAGAACAAACAAGCGTTTTTAAGATAAGTATAATTGTATCCTTCTATGATTTTTTAATCGATATCTAGAAGGCTATTTTCGGTTAGTTTTGGGGAAAATATATCGTTTTAATAAATTATTCCAAAATAAGTGTTTTTCAAGCACGTGTAGCAAAAGAATAAACGGTAGAGTAAATCTTTCTATGATCGTTGAGCTGTAATGGAATACTTAAAGAAATATATTGGGTTTTTGTAAGCTTTAAAATTGTTTTTGGACAATAATTATAAAATTTGGATTTTTCCATAATCAAGTACAGCGGAGACGCTGTAATTAAGATAAGTGAATACGACTTCTATTTGGAAGCCAATTTCATAAATGAAATTTGTAATATCTTGTTCTTAAATATGATTATTTATAACAATTTCAGATAAAAACACGTTATTATTTAATTTTGATTCTTTAGTTAAGTTATCTTTAAGGAAAATAATAAGATGCTATTTAATTTATTATTTCAAGTGCTAAATAAAAGTTAAATGTGAAAACTGAACTACTTTTCAATTTAGCCATGGTTATTTTTGGCTGATCGTTAGTTCTTTAATTATTACGAAAAAACACTAAATCGCATGTCGGTAAATTTCTGATTAAATTAAACGGAACTAGTCTCAAATTCAGGATAATTTCATAAACTTTGAGTTTATTAATTGACACTATTTTGAGAAAATTCGTAACTTTCAGAATATTTGCAAAAAATGTTTTTTGAGTCCTTCCTCAAGTACCAAAAAGTTTAGGTAGCAACCGATAGGTATTGGTTGACTTTTTTTTACATATTTATGAGACCCCATACAATAGTTTCCTGTAATAAGATTTCAGACCGCATCGATTTCCAAATCAAAATCTGAGTGCACTCCACCGAATGGTTCCTATACCCAGTTATTAATATTTCTTATTATATATTTTAAAAACATGATTTTTACATGTTTTGCAATCATTTTCACATTTTCATTTTTAGGTGTTCGATAGGGTACCATTTTTGCAGTGGGAGCTTGGTCTACGTCCTCTCAACAATTATTTCCATTCACCGAACTGTGGTTTGGGTGTACTGTGATTTAAATTATTTTCTGCAGTCGCCGCAGGATGGGCATAGATTATTCCAGATTATTCCAGGACCTGGCCCATTCCCAACTACAGGCCTGGCCTAGGCTAAGACAATTTTGGTGAGGCCGTGCGTCTAATAGGCGACCACGATTTACTTGCCATACAGCTAAGGGACGCCAACTAGAGTCATGTATGGAATGACAAAACGTCTGCCAAACATTGTGAATAACAAGAAAACGGAGTTAAAAATTAGAAACTAGATCCCAATTTTGATTTGGTCATGTTTTAAATTTTTAAGCGTCTGAACATTTTCAAAATAAATTTGGCCATTTTTGTGATACATACCCCTATTGCAAAATCTAAGAATGCATACTCTAGCTAATTAATATCGTCTGTCATTGGTAGTATTTTGGAAAAATATTTTATACAAAGTTATTAGGACTACATTTACACAAGTTACATTTTGGATTATTTTGATTTATGGTTGTTAAATGACTAATGTATAAACATAATTTACTCGAGAAATTAGAGAAACTGATATTAATAAACCAAAATAATAAACAATAATTTAGAGATTTATTACTCTGTTCGTTGGGGATTATCATCACACGAATTATAATTTTAAAAAACAATAATAAAGTATTCAAAATATACAGTTATTTATGCAACATTTTATTAACAAGACAAAATGATTTGATATTTTCCTTAACTTACTTATTAAACACAATTAATCGAATCTAGGTACTCTAGAAACATGTTAAAGAACTGGAAATAGGTAGGAGCTAATAGGACAGCTTTCCACAAAAAATGGAAAATTATTGAGTTGGTTCAAAAGTGTTATTTTGGGTATTTAGTAGATAACTTGCATATACACAGTATCTAATGTTTAATATAAAAAACTACTTTCATAGCGTAGAATGAATTGAACATTTTTTCTCAGGCAAATCCCTCTGCAATAGTTACTCATGGTTTATCTAAATAGGGATAATAAAAACTGGATTTCAGATAATTATTATCAATACAGGTAAGTGTAATTATAAAATATAATTAAATGCAAATGCAATTCCCTACAATGTGAAACGTCTCTCAAACAGAATAGAAACAAAGTGATGAATATTTATTGTATTAGTGTATTTGCCTGAGAAAAAAAATCAATTCTTTGTAAGCCTTGAAAGTAGTCACACTGATGAGATGTAAACATCGAAACAGTGTTTTAAAGTTTGATATATCTGTTACTTTTGGTAAATATTTTTCATTTTGTTGTTGATGGTTTTAAAATAACAATGTTCTGACAGTCATGCTGTACGTAATGTTCATATTTTCTCTCTTGTAATCCCGTGTTGATCGAGGTATGTAGCCGGCAAAGCAGTTGTTGCGAAAGATGTATGTTTTCTATACTTATCTATGATAAGTTTTTTGTAAGAGTTTAAATAATTACTAGTATTTTTGTTAGTTGTATAATTATTTCCTTTGAAAATAATTACAACAATATTTAATAGTTTCATTCTACTAGGAAGTATAGGAGTGGCTTTCTAATATTTTTTTTAATAGTGCCCAAACGATGGATTAATTTAAGATTACAATTGTAATAACATATCCATAGAGAGATGACCTAGTCATATTTTCATTTTGTAGTGTCGTTTCTAAGTTAATTACGCCGATATTTCATAATTATGTTCTGAATCCCATTGATAAAAATCACTATATATATCATTATATTGATTTATGTTACCTTCGTTGTATATTAAGTCACAACCTTTTATCTGGAATATGCCTAAATTATAGTTTCCTGCACTCATTTAAAATAGGTCACCATAGGCTTCTATAGTGAAAAGGACCTCGCACCATTAGCATTGAAAGAATCATTTCGGTGGTACTTTCTTCTTGGAAATAGGTAGTTCAAAGGCTTCCGAACAAAAAAATGTCATATGAAAAAAATGGTTTAATGCCTTCCCTGTATGATTACAGTGACTGAAAGTTAAAAATCCTTGAAAATTCATTTGTTTAGAATTGAATTTTTGCATAGAATTTTTAAGGAGCACTTTTATTCATATGAAATATTTTCTTTACATAAAGTATTGTCTTACGTTAATTTTATTTATTTAAATCATGTTCCGCATTAAATGGGCTGCAAATTGCTCTGAAGCTATATATTGATGTAATTAAAACAACAATAAATTTGCAACACTTTCCGGATTTCCTTGATGCGAATAAAGATTTTAAGAAATTGCAAAATGTTCCAGAAGGAAAGCGAAAACAGATAAAATACATTCCGGATCTTGTGTGAGGTTCCACATTCATAGGAATATTCGAACAGAATACATTATTTGAATATTATATGAAATTTGCACCTATTCTTTAAATATTTTTAGTCTTAATTATTTAAATAATAAGCAGTGATTGGAATTTGGGTTTAATTCCAGTGACGTACATATATGAAATTTTACATCAAAATATTAAATGTAAGTTTGTTCTCTCTTACAAAATTGAAATGTAATACGAACCTACCTTATGGGTTTATGATGTATTTTGGCATAATAAATAATTTGGCATAATAAATAATAAATGCATGTGCACATATTTCACACATTCACTGTTATAAATCCGCACAGCACTTTCAAGTTTTAAATTTTTACTTTTACTGAGTGTCCATAGTTTCAAAGTATACGGTAAGTATTTTTTTCTAATTTTTCATGTGATAGACGATTTCTTTTAACAGTAAAATCCACTGTAAGGTCGAAAATGGTCTTTCGCATTCTACAGAAGTGAGGGATGCATATCTAAAGATATTCATAGGCACTTGATCAAGGAAGGCATCTGGTTCTGTTACAATTTTTTTTGCTAATGGCAAATACGACCGCCATGTCTGGATTCCTTTGTAAAACTGCAACCCACTTTTTTTATATAACCTCACCAGTTGCACTCGGAATTTCATTAATTGTTTTTTGAACAGTATCTAGTTTGTTAAATGTGTCTTCCAAGGACAAATTTGGACATTAGCATCTTCATTTAAGGTTTCTACAACTACCTTCTTTACTGAGTTGGAGTTGAAAAAAAAAAGTTGCTTTCATATTTCTAAGTCACATAAAAAATTCCCGTCGAACGAGTCCGCGCGGCGGTATCATTGAATAGGTAAAGATGCCGCCTGCCCGCTTTGTACTTACCGCATTTTTTACATGCCTTAGAATTATGAAGACTACTATAATATAGTAGTAACATGCCGCGTTTATCCATGTTAAGACTTTCGCAATTATTTAGACCATCACGTATTGCTTAAACGTCAAAATCTTGTCCGTGCCAGATAAAAGAATTGTGAAAAAAATCTTTCGAGGTAAAGAAAATTATACAAAATTACAAGCGGGTTTGTGACCCTATTCAGTTGCATAAACAATAATTGGCATAGCTTTTGTATTTTTTTCCCCACAAAATATATCATAATAAAGTTGTTAAACAACCATTTCCAATGTTCCAGTCATCGTAGCAGGGTTCAAACTTGACAGAATATGTCCAATAATTATTAAAATATTCTTCAAGCTTTGCATAAATTTCGTATTAAAAAAAAGTTATTGCAAATTTACTTTTTTTGTAAATTTAACTATGTTGGGGGGGGGGGGGGGTGTAAAACCGGATTCATTATTTTTTTACCTCCTCCAATATTGTCTCAAAGGTTAAGAACTTTCGCAATTTTTCATACCTTTTTACTTCCCTCGTATACCGAAGGGAAGTATTGTATTCGAGAAAAATTACCCTCCGAGATTTTTTCGGATTTTGACGTTTCAGATCACGTAGATTACGAAAATATAGGGTTTTCAATTCCGTCAGTCTGTCTGTCTGTTGGTGCATTAATTAAAAAACTACTTGACGGAGAGCAGTCAAATTTGGTAGGTAGTTGACGCTACTGTCAGCGAAGAAATGGTTAAACTTTCACTGGAAGATATACATGGTGGACCGTCTAAAGGGAATAAATAATGAAAAAAAATGTTTTTGCTCAAATTTAAAATTTCCACGTTTCATGACACGCTAAAACTACTTCAGAAAAAAAAAATCTGAAAATTATTTTCACCAACATTTTTTAAACATTTTTTTCCACTGATTTTTTTTTCTTTGTTCAAATTTAAAATTTCCACGTTTCATGGCATTCTAAAGCTATTTCAAAAAATTTTTTTTTTACTAAAATTTTTTACCACTAAAATAGATGAAAACATTTTTTTTCTTTTTTCAAATTTAAAATTTCCTCCTTTCATAGCGTTCTAAACCTATTTAAAAAAAAATTTAGAAAATTTTTTTAACATTTTAGAAAAAATTTTATTAAAATAGATGGAAATTTTTTTTCTTTGCTCAAATTTAAAATTTTTACGTTTTCATGGCATTCTAAACCTGTTCAAACAAATCTAAAATTTTTTTTGAAAAATTTGAAAAAATTCTTTATTTATCACTACTTACTATTGAATAGATGAAACATTTTTTTTTGCTCAAATTTAAAATTTCTACGTTTCATGACATTCCAAACCCATTTCGGAAAAAAAATTGCAACATTTTTTTACCATTTTGGAAAAAAAGTTTCATGGCATTCTAAACCTACTTAGAAATAAAAAATTTTGAAATTTTTTCCACCAATATTTTTGAAAAATTTATTACCACTAAAATAGATGGAAATTTTTTTCTCTTTTCTCAAATTTAAACTGTTCACGTTTCATAGCATTCTAAACCTATTAAAAAAAAATTACCACTACTATAGAATAGAAGGAAACTTTTCTTTTTGCTCCATGTACAAATCCCTCTTTATTTGAGGGAAGTTCTGTGTACATACCTTTACCGATACTGACCTAAAACTGAAATATCGATCATTGCTAGTGCGTTAATATAAAGAAGGCGCCTTTAAAAAAGCTTGTCGTTATACTTATTTATGCTTGTTATACAAATATGAGAAAATATCTGTGTAAGGTTCCATTGTTAAATTCATTATTGTTGAAAATCAATTTGGTTTCCATATTTTTGTTATGATAGAGCATATATAAGCATCCATAACGATTGCTTATATACAGGGTGTCCCAAGATACCCGCATTCCCCTTTAGATGCTTATTCTACGGGCAAAAATAGTAAGAAAATTTTGTATAAACGTGTGTCCAGAAATGCTTCCTAAGGGAACTATGGCATTCTGAAGATGGCTCCTAAATGGAGGTTTTAACTGATTATCTCAGAAATGATTTGACACGGCTCTGTGAATCTTGGATCACAGTTATGTATTGTTAAAGCTTATTTTCTTACGGTACTAACTAAAACTAATGTTATCCATAGGCGGAAGAACGAGAAATAGTAACTCATTTTTTCTACATTTTCTTCTAGTTTATATTTTTATAAGTCTTAATATTACTTAGAAAACCACTTGATATTTAACAGTACGACAAACTGTGTTCAACAGAAAGCATTTTAAACATTTTGTTTGGTGTATTGCACGCAATAAAAAAATTATAGCTGATTCAATTCAAAACTATCAAGAGTTTTTGTAGTTAAATAATTTATTCAAGTATAGATTCTATATTGCCCCACCTCCTAGAAGAATTTGAACACCCCGTGAAGAAATGTCAACATTACGTGAGTAAAATTATTTTGTAAATTACAAATGTCGAAATTGACATCTCCTGAAATCCGATTAGCACCTCCTATAATTTATTTTTTATTACAGACCCGATTGCCATATGTCTCTGTCATTTAGTTTGCATGTATGGAAACACTACTGACTCTACAGGTTAAAATCCATAATTAAACCACTTGATTTTTTTTGTATCCCCTATTAACTCGCTTTATCACTACAAAAATATATTAATACGTGGTTATAATTTACAGGGGTAAATACAGTAAACGGACAACTTCTTTGTTTCGAAATAAATACTAAGTGAATAGGGATGAAATAAAGATAAAGGATGACGGCAACTTATTTTTAAGTTTAGCAATTTTTGCAAAAAAAATTGCATTGAAAAAATTATGAGAAGCGAAGTAATATTATACGCATAGAAGTTATTGGATAAAACAACTTGTCATCTAGTCATAGGGTATTTATTTATTATTTCTCAGAATATTTTTATATTTATTAAATACGATTTCAGAATCATGCGACATTAATTAATGTATTTATACTTGATAAAATAAATATCCGTATAATTTTCTGTGATTCCTCCAGTGGCGTATCACTAGAGGCCCTATGATCATTTGTTAATTATCTACAAAATGAAGTAAGAGATTACACAAATCTAGCAGCACGTGCTGTCTTTGCAATTAAATTGGAATTTTTTTAGGGCACTTTTTTGCACATTATGAAAATTCATTGCAATGATCGAAATATTATATTCAAATTAATATTGATATTAACATAATATGGTATTAACATAAAAATAAATTATTATATAAAACTTTACATCGTTCTCTACGCCGATTCATCCTCGAGGGCGCTACGTATTTCTCATGCGTTTTTCTAACTATGGAAGAAGTTTCAAATAAAAACGTTTACTTGGTATCTATTTCAAAAATAAAAGAGGTTTCCAAATTGCTACATTTACCTTTACAAATTATCACATTTTATCGACATAATAACAAATTCTGTTGACAAATATGTGTGATAAAGCAATATAAAAGAATTCAAGTGGACCCGTTAAGGATGACGACTTGTAGAATGTTTCCGTACGTACAGACCAAATAAATCTTATGACAATTTTCAATAGCAATTTTAGAACTAAATAAAAGTTCAAATCAATCCGAGTAGAATCTTCCCTCTCTTGTAATTAAAATCGATTGACACATCCAGAGAGGTGAAACGCTGAAATCGTTTGAACTAACCAGTATGGATTAAAAGATTTCAAGTACGTCTTAAGTCAAGAAGATACGAATTCATCAAATATCATAAACGTCTCTCCGTAATGTTGAACAAATTTCGGTACAATGCCAGTTTCTTCTGTAAGCTATAATAATAATAATAATTGGCCAGGCTTGCAATTTGTAATCCAGCTCTCGGGAAGGGGCATATAGTCCGGAGAACAGCTGTTGATTTGCAGCCTGGTTATTATCCTTATGAAACATAAAAATTCATAGAGGTAATTGACAGAAATATTTAGTTTAAATATTCTGCCCTCTAGAAGCATACTCTTGAAATAAAAATATATATAATAGTTTTTTTGCATAAGAAAAATTTGCAATAATTCGGTAAAGTTATGCTGTAACACTCCACAATATTTCTAAAACAGCAATGAAAATAAATTACATAATTATTTCCAAAGTAACCGCAAATAATTTGAATAACCCACAAAGTCTAGGATTGGCTATGGGATAGTTCATTTGCACGTACTTCGAATAATTAATTTAATGGGTGCAATAAGTACATATTAGAGAACATTCATTAAAAAAATTAGTTAATAATTATTTTGATAGAAACAAATGAAAATATATTACCAGAAAATACTAGTAATTATTCAAACTTTTACAAAATACTTATCACAGATAAGTTTAAAACATATATCCTTCTTATAACAATTATAAGAAAGAAAATATGCCCAATATGAACAGTACAACTGTTATCATAATGTTATTTTTAATTTAAATTATCCTGCTCAATGAAACCTAAAGATAATCAAAACAAAAGCCCTTACCGATATAACAGTAACACAAAACTTTAGAACATCCACAGACACGTGTTTCGACATCTATGTCTCTTCGGTGCAGCTTTTTCCAAAGTTCACAATCAACTGAGTGTTTTGTAAAAGTTTGAATAATTACTAGTATTTTCTGGTAATATATTTTCATTTGTTTCTATTGTTATAGAGCTTTTACAGTTCCAGGAAGTTGCATTTGCATATAATTATATTGATAATTATTTTAACACTACAATAAAAAGTAAATGACAAACACACATATGTACAGTTATTATTGTTATTTTTTTTTAATATAAAGTTGTAACAAAATTATAAGATTATGGAGTTATTTCATTTCGATTAGGTTTTCTAACTCTGACTTATTACAATTTAATTAAAAATAAATAATTTTAGTTTTGAATACATTCATGGAGCAAGATAATGGTGTTACCTTGATTTTTTTTTCTCCTGCCGACATTGTATAATTTTTCTTTTTATACCTTTTCTTTTATATCATGCATATGATCACCTGTTTGTGAAGTATTTTTTTTTATACAGGAAAATTATTTAGATTAGCTTTAGTGTTTCATCAAATGGGTAAGTGCTACTTCGATGAAGCAGAATCTTTATTTTCTTTTGTAATATTTCCAACTTTTCTAGGTGGAAATAAGAAACATTACCTCACGCAATGATTCCATATGACGACCTGGATTTCAATAGGGCATAATATATCGTTTTTAAGTAAGCAATATCATCTAAAATAGCATTTATACTTCTGAATCTAAATAACAAATGTCGAACTGTTTGTGCAACAGAATGTTCCCATATTAAATTTCAATTATGATGCCCAGGTACTTTATTGTATCGTTTGTATTAATTTCTGAAGTCGGATTGTTACTATTTATTTTAAGTTTTGTGAAATTTGGTAAGCACCTCTTATCACAAGCGAAATGCACATATTTGCTTTTATTAAAATTTATTGTGAAAAGTTTATACTCGAACCACTTTTTAATGATACTGAGGTTTCTTTCAGATGGCGGTATCATCCAAAAAACCTATTACAGTCCCCTCGATTTTAAGATTGAAATGAGTACCTATTGATGGTAAAGGGCCCAAGATTGTGCCTGGAGGCACCTCATATTTAATAGTTCGCGCCTTGCTTCTAGTAAAGTTAACTTCAATAAATTGTGCTTTATCAGTGAAGAAATGTTTAATTAAATCCAAGTTACTCCCCCTGATACCTAGATCTACTAGTAAATCTAATAAATTTGGATATCTAATTGAATCAAATGCCTTGGTAAAATCTAAAAATATGCACAATGCTGGTTTACTTGCATCTAGGCCTTCATAAATATTAGTTGATAATCATGATATGGCATATTGATTTAAACCAATTTATTAAGATCTCCAACGAGTCGCCTTTGTACTGTTGGTTGATTACTTTTTATTTTTGTTTTGCTAATTTTGCCACGCGTACGTTTTTATCTGTTTAATTTAAATATGTTAGATAATACATATATAATGTAATAAATTCTTCACTGGGACTTTTTCTTATATTATTTCATCATGTAATTCAATTTCTAGTAAAACACTAGCATGACAGCATGTATGTTAACTAGAGAATATGCGTAAAACATGCTATTAGAACGTGAAATTTCAACAATGCCTAATATATTATTTATTTCTATTAAGTACTAGCCACAACCTTCATACAATTATCTGATGACAGATTCCATTCGAAGCAAACTGCCACCAAAAATATACATATCTGTCTCTTTAAAATTAGCGAACCTAATATTGAACTTCTTTAAATTCAGTGGTACTGGGACCACCGGGTTGTGGTCTATTACACAGCCACACAAAAAACGTTCATTTAATCACGTTAGGTTTTTGACATAACTTCTAAGAACCCTATAATCCAAGCCCGTTATACCTAATATATTGAACCCATTATCCCATAGCCCCATAAGGTCATAACCCCTTAACCTCAAATTCCAATAACCACATAACTCTCACGGCGCAATATATCATGGCCCAGCATTTCTAGAAACCCAAGCCACACGGCCCCACAAAAAGAACTTGTATGTATTTTTTGACGCTCAATCCGGATCCGAGGTCAAAAAAAATCGTATACCCCTTAAATTTTCGTGTAGAAGCAAAAACATCCATTCAATAAGGTAAAATAGATATAAGTATCAGCTTCAGCGAAGGTAATAATTCTCTCGAAGGGGTTGTTACAGCCTCTGCACCCCTTCTATACCCTTCTGGACATAGAACTGCGCCGTGAAAGCTTCCAGTTTACAATCTCTTGAGAATGCAAAGGAAATATGGTAGAGGGTGAATGCCGCTCCGGAGCCAAGCCTCCAGAAGGGTATAAACTACCCCCTGCTGGACGAGGAACACAGAAGTGAAGGGTGATCTGAGAGAGCAAGTGTTTCTTGTTTTTACTGCAGAATAGTCTTTTTAATTCTAAACCCCATTTTATCTTCAATCATACTGGCTTCTCTAAAATTGTACTCAATATATATATATATATATAGGTACCGGGTGGCCGAATGTACGCCCCCAATATTTTGGTTGTTTTTGTATTTAAAAATTTGGTTTTTGGTACAAATAAATTAGACAATAATAGGCTACTTTTAGACTAACAGGAATGAAAATATCACTTCGGGTTAAACCGGAAGTGACATCAACTTTTTTTTCTTAAATGGAATGACTATATCTTTTTGATGGTTTCTCATTAAGCATACATTTTTAAGTGCAGCAGTTTTTTCAGATGTAAAAATTCCAAAAAATAAGTGAGATACGAACAATTTTTTAATTTTTTCAAAATGGCCGCGTCAGATGAATGCGATGTAAGAAAATTACTAAGTAGGCTATGGAAATTATTAGTAAGGTTGTAGACTTGCCTGTAAAGAAGAAACTAGTTGTTTGAATTACTGATAGGTACCAGTATGTTTAGTTTTTTTTCAAAAAAACGGAATTTCATTTTCATTTTAATTTCCGTAGGGGTCCTATGGAATTTGTTTTTAATGGAACTGTGCTATTTCTTTTATTAATCAGATGTAATGATTCATAAACTATAATTTTTCGCCATTAATCATTTCTTTGCGATATCCTTCGTAATAATAGAAGTATTTTTAAAAAGTAAACACAAATTAAACAAGAAATAATTTTAATAGGTATAACGTCACAACCATGAATAAATTACCCAAGAATAACAAAACTATTTAAAACCTAAATTATAATAAACCATTATAAAAATTGTTCAAACTGTTCACCGTTATGATTAATACACAGAGTAGCGCGACTTATCGTTGCACGTCTAACATTCTGTAATTGTTGAGGTGTTATTTGTGCAATTTCGTGTCGAACTCTTTCTTCCAGATCTTGCCTTGTGGTTGGAGCAGTCATGTAGACTCTATTTTTCAAATGCGCCCAAATAAAAAAAGTCGAGTGGGGTTAAGTCAGGCGACCTTGCAGGCCATCTGACTGGACCATGGGTCCCAATCCAACGATCTGGAAATAATTGATTTAAGTAATCCCTAACGATAATAGCATTGTGTGGTCCAGCCCCGTCTTGTTGGAAGTAAACCTCGTCAATATTGGTATTGGGAATTTGATTAATCTGTGGAACTATTATATTTTGGAGAAATTCTAGATATCTTGATCCAGTTAGAGTTTCGTTTAAAATTATTGGACCTATGATATGGTCGCCCAGTACGCCTAACCAAACATTGAAGCCAAACCGCTCCTGAAACCGCCCCTGTCTCGTAATGTGAGGACTATCAATTGCCCAATATCGAGTGTTGTTTCGATTAAATAATCCAAGGTTTGTAAATCTCGATTCATCAGTGACCAAAATGTTTTTGGATAAAATTCTCATTTCTTAATTGGCGTAACTGTAATCAATTACAAAAGGTTATTTCTTCGTTGATAATCATTCTCATACAAAAATTAATGCAATTGATATTTATAAGAACGATAGCCGTGTTTCTTTAAACATTTTCTGGCTGATTCTTTGGAAACTGGTAATTTATGTTCAATTTGTCTTATCGAAATGGTTGGGTCAACATGCACTAAAGCTAATACATTAATTTCCGTTTCTTCATCCACAATAAATCTTTCTTCAATTTCTACATTAGGTTCAGTTCTAAATTGTTGCTCCAACCGGGCGAAATAGTTTCTCGGAGGTTGTCTTCTTTCTGGATATCTCCGTCCATACAGACTTTGTGCTCTAGTTGCATTACGTCGAGTCTCTCCATAAATAATGATCATGTCAACTTTTTTATCTCTTGAATAGTTTTCAGCCATTTTGTATTAATTTTCTTGTTTATAACAACTTCATTACACTTGCTTCAGAAAATTAGTGAGTAAGTCAAGACTAATTCAATTGTAGCGAATGTGTTATTTTCATGGCTATCTGCAATTTTGGATTTAAATGTAGATAGGTACCTTATTAAAATGATTTGTTGGCGCTTATTTTTTTAAAATACTTCTATTATTACGAAGGATATCATTAAGAAATGATGGATGGCGAAAAAATTATAGTTTATGAATCATTATTTCTGATTAATAAAAGAAATAGCACAGTTCCATTTAAAAAAATTCCATAGGACCCCTACGGAAATGAAAATGAAAATGAAATTCAGTTTTTTTGAAAAAATAAACTAAACATACTGGCACCTATCAGTAATTCAAACAACTGTTTTCTTCTTTACAGACAAGTATACAACCTTACTAATAATTTCCATAGCCTACTTAGTAATTTTCTTAAATCGCATTCACTTATTTTTTGGAATTTTTTACATCTGAAAAAACTGTTGCACTTAGAAATGTATGCTTAATGAGACACCATTAAAAAAATATAGTTATTCCATTTAAGAAAAAAAAGTTGATGTCACTTCCGGTTCAACCGGAAGTGATATTTTCATTCCTGTTAGTCTAAAAGTAGCCTATTATTGTCTAATTTATTTGTACTAAAAATCAAATTTTTAAATACAAAAACAACCAAAATATTGGTGGCGTACATTGACTCGTGGCCACCCGGTATATTGTGACATGAAATACAGATGATGCCATGAGGGTATAGAAATGCATTGAATGCTGGAGTGAAAAAATCTACAGATATGGATTCCAGTTTGTCTTCCCTCTCAGAATTAGAAACCCAAACTGCATCTTTCCAGTCCTAAAAGTTTCTCGAACCATTTTTGGGGATTTGGGGGGGTAGCTTTTGCCCCTTGCAGGTTGCGGTCAAGGCAACTGAAGGAGATTTTCGCACTGCGACCATTCTGCAGTAAAAACGGGGAACATTTGCTCTCCCTCCACCCCTGTGTTCTTCATCTAGCAGGCGGTAGTGTACACCCTTCTGAAAGCGTGGTTCCGTAGCGGCATTCACCCTCTACCATATTTACTTTCAAGAGCTTGTAAACTAGAAGCTTTTATGACGCAGTTCTATGTTCAGAAGGGTATAGAAGGGGTGCAGACCATTTCGAGGGAAGCTCCCCTCCTCGCCGAAGCCGTTGGTATTAAAAACAAGAGTATCAGAGATAAAAAATCTCCACTCAAACTTGTTTCCTTAATAATACTTATATTCATTTTACCGTATTGATGGGATGTATTTGCCTCTACACCAAAATTTAAGGGGAAAATACCATGGTCAGTGGTCGGGATCAAAAACTTTTTCTTTTGTTGGGCTGTGTAGCCTGGGTTTTAGAAATGCTGGACCATGATAGATTGCGCTATGAGAGTTATGTTGTTATTGGATTTTGAGGTTACGGGATTATGGCGTTATGGGGTTATGGGATTAATGCGTTCAATAATTAGGTATAACGGACTAATTGGGCTTCAATTGTAGGGTTTTTTGGGGTTATGTCAAAAACCGGACGTGATGGGGTTAAATGGATTCGATTTCAGCGACCCCAAAAACATATAGTAAACATGGTCTGACCCCCAAGCCAGAACATTTTTTTTGTGTAGGTGTGTTATTAATCATTTATCTGTCAACGCTCCAGCACTCAGTTTCGATGATAAAAGTAATTTTTAATTCGTTAAATCTGCAATGAATTGATCCTGATTATAGCTTTTTGGAAAGAGATGAGATAACTCTACTCAAAAAGATGATACCATTTTTAAATTGGTTTGAAAAAATTATTACTGAAAATTAAGAATACTTCTCCATTAATTGGTTTTTACATGGATAACACTCTAC
Source organism: Stenurella melanura (assembly GCA_963583905.1). NCBI lineage: Eukaryota > Metazoa > Arthropoda > Insecta > Coleoptera > Cerambycidae > Stenurella > Stenurella melanura. Next base: position 25,498,142 of record OY757318.1, on the reverse strand, counting down.
GGGTTACAATGTTTAACGGATCCACTTGATTTCTTAATCGCCTTATCTGCTATCAGAATAGAACACTATCGAATTTCATAATGGTCCGTCAAATATTTTATTTATCATAAATAATTATTTAACCTCGTTTTCGTGAACTATGCCTCCTATTCTCGGCGTTTACTGAATAATAGCAATATTATTTAATTTAACTCACTCTAGCTAACAATGGAGCAATCAATTGGATTCTACTACTGTGTTATCACTATACATTTGTTAACAAATCAAATCAAATTTAAATAAATGCAGGAAGTATATTTTTTTTTCTAAGGCTATATTCATAAAATGTTAAAATTTTCAGGGGCAAATACAGCAAGCGGGAAACTTTTGTATGAATGCCAGGTATAGCGAGAAGAAATAAAGGTAGAAGGATGGAGGCAACTTTTCAATTTGAAACTTTTCCTAGGATTAATAGTTTTCGAAAAAAATCGCATGTGAAAAAATTCGGAACGGTGTCGCGAAGATTTGACGACTCACGAATATTTCACAACAATATATTAATACCCACTGAACTTAAACTGATATTTGTTTTGATATCAATACGCGAAAGTAACAGCAATGTATTATACATTGCTGTTACTTTCGATTTAATGTTTAATTATTGTTTAAATTTGTTTTACATATTAGTCTAATAGCAGATCGTTCGTGTTCAAATTTATTTTAGAGAATATTTTTTTTTTTTTTATGATAGGTATATCAATATTGATATTAATTTGTTAAGTGATTTTTGCTAAGTCTTTTAAATATCATATAATTTTTTAATAACTTCGATGTGGGTTTTGATTTATTTACTTTAATTATTTTATTAAAGAAATAACAAAAACCCAGGATATAGTCCAGTGGGTTATTACGGATATCCTTTGAACCAAACTTTTTGCAATATACCAGTTTAAAATGTGTGCAAATTTTGAAAAAAACTCAAAAAAATCAATAATTTATTTTAAAAAGTTTTGAAACTGTAATGAAAACAATTCAAGTATGGCTGTATGATAGAATGACTGCTCTAAATTTGTGCACATGGAATCATGTGCACACCCCTCTCTGCAGGTTGAAAACTATAACGGATACATTTGAATTTGTTTTCAGTCCCATATTCAATTTCACAGGGTTATTGTGAGTAGAAGTGCTGGCGGTTATTTACTAATGAGGTCATTTAGGGGTCATTAAGTCGTTATGCTTAATGTTGTGATTACCACGCGCCGTCTTATCACCTCATTATCAGGCTTTTTTCCCTAAGGAAATGGCTTTGGGAACGTAGCCCGTATAGCCACGACAAATTGTAGGTATTACGAAAGTCATTGTGTCTATTCTAACCTATTCGAAAACAGAAAAAAAAGAAAAGCAACACGAGGGACACACTCTTCAATTATCAGGTTAATTTACTGCATATTTTAACTAAAACAATATTGCGCAGTGACTGATTTTATTAGATAGATTTTCTACATATTTGAACTTATATATAAAAACAACACAATTTTTTATTTTCTGTAATTACTGTTTGCGTAATGTATTTTTATAATATTTCTGTTTCCACTACTATAATATTGGTTACATTTTTAAAAAATAATATTTTTCTGGGTTCTCGGTGGATTTGCGTCATGGTTTTGTTGACGGTGATTTCAATATTCAGAACTTTTGTGAATAAATGATTACTGCTGATATAAATGCTCAAAAATTATATAGAAAATTTAAGTTCCGAGTTAAAAATTTCATTAAATGAACTAGAAAATCTGCATTTTGCAGCAGCTGAAGAAAACAAAACGATTTGTTTTAATATGGAGGAAATAGAACATTAAAGAAATTATCAGCTACAAACACTGAATGTGTTCACTTACAATTTGGAATCTAATTCGCAACGGAAGTTTTAAGAATGGAAGTACAAATCCCCTATGAATATAAAGGGGTAGTCATTATATGTTGATGGCTCTTCTCTGAAGGTATGTATTCAATTCTTAAATACGTTTCAATACCACACCGGCATTTTCTCCTTGCAGTCATGTGCATTTTATTTGAGACGCTGAAAACACAGAAAAAAAATTATTATTATTATTAGTTAAAATATATAGAAAATCAATCTGATAAAATCAGTCGCTGCGCAATATTATTATTTTAGTTAAAATATACAGTAAATTAATAAGGTGATAATGCATAGCTCCGCATAATCACAACATTAGGTATAGATAATATAATTAACGACATAATGACTTATTGACCCCTAAATGACCTTATTAGTAAATAACCGCCATCACTTCTACTGACGTATCTAGGTATCTTTGGGTAATTGCTGAAATTCTAATTGAAGTCCAAGCTAGGAAAGACCTGAAGGCTTAAGTTGTCCACGTAGCTTTGGGCTCCGAAGAATATAATAAACTGATTCTTTGTGGAAAAGTTATGAATTTTATTTACAAGACGGCTGTAAAACTGGAGTTACATGTTGACTTCAATAATAGCAAGTACCTTTTCGAACAGTAAGAATGATTAATATGAGTGATAATAATTTCAATTTGTATAATTGTAAAATAAAATCTAAATTAATAAATACATAAAATAAATAAGATCTGTATAACACCCATGGTAAGCTTGGAACACATGAGTTAGGGTAACAATCAACTAACACAAGAAGATTAAAATTCCTTAAAAGATATGCTTGGGTACTTTACTTTCAGCTTGAAAGGTTTGGGATTGACAGTATTGGTAATTAATAAAATATTGGTTCACTTGAGCTTAGCTTTATAATCCCTATTGGCGATGTGGTTCGAATAGCTAAGTATACAACTGGCTTCTACAAAGGGTGTATTTTTGTAGAAGCTACTTCTGGAAATTTACCAATTGTGGACGTGTTTGTGATTGCCTAATTTATGAAAAAAGATAAACGTTGAAGTGAGGGGCTCTAAAGCTGCTTTACCACGTATTTCCCATTATAAAACGTTAGGGGTTTGCGAAACAAAAGATGTATTTATAACCCTAAAGCACGTTTGTTTACCAACACTGCAACTAATGACGTCATCAGACTGCGTTGCCTTAAGGTAATGTTTTTGGCGGTAAAATTTCAACTCAAATTTTAAAAGGCTTATTTTAAGGTATGGATCGACTGGTTGTGAAAATGTAAGCGTTTTTGGCCATAAAGTACTATATTCACAGTGAAAGAAATTTGTAAAAATATCAAATTACAGCGAGACAAGGGCAATATAATGCTTATAAACGTCGACGTCAATTAAGATGAAATTTAATTTTAACGAGGAAGAAGTAAACACGTAATGTACATTTTAATAATAAAATAATAAATTTGTATCAGGGGTAGCGTTACTAAATTTTATATTAAATTAAATACCTAGCAAGGAATGAAATCAATATGCACTGTGTAATTCAACGTTGTCTTGAAATTAATATTGCACTAATTTCGAACATGATAAATGCCGTCTCAGAATATAATTACACTTTAAATTATATATTAATAATATTTCATTTAATTGAAACTTCCCAATCGTTTTAATGTGGAAATTCATTAAAACGTTTTAAATATGGTACGTAGTAAATGTGATACGTATTTAAAATATTTTGATTACCGATAAGGCTCATTAAACTTAAAATAAGCTTTAAAAAGATAAACTTTCTATATAGATATGCGGAATGGAGATTTGCGCGCATTTTTCGTTTTAATTGTCATGCCAGGAATAATTGTGTGTTTATGAATGTTTTTTATCTTATACTGTTATACTTACCACAATTCCAATGTGTTGACCCTTCCACGTATCAAACTCATTATCTATTAGTAATTAAAAATGTTTGATAAAACTGTGTAACGGTTAGTTAAAAAATTCGAAACTTTGTCAATTATAAAACTGCAGATTGTACAAAATTTACAGAAGTTTATTAAACATTTTTTGTAAAAGATCGAACTGCCCTAATTAAAATCAATTAAAATTATGAAATAAAATTTCACCCAGCCCTTCCTTTTAGTTGGGCCCTGTTACATCTGATTTGTTCATTTATCCACCGACTTCAATATCTATCACAATTTTTGGTCACCTTAGTATTAAACTATTTTTCACATGTCAAATTAAACACGTACTTTCGTTTACTTCAAAAATGGAATATAAACTTTTTAACTCAATACCCCATTTAATGTGGTTTTTTCCACAAGTAGTACATTCCTGAAATATTGCTACCATTACGTTTGACGGTTACTTTCCACTGTCAGGGTAATTTGTTACAACTCTCAAAACATGATAATTATGAGAAAGAAAAATTTCTATTTATTTTCGATTGCTATTTTGCTGCTTCTCATGGTGTATTGATTACCATCGCACTTCTCTGCAGTGGCGGCTGGTCAGGGGAGGCAGGGGAGGCTGAGCCTCCCCTTGGAAGAACCACCATATCTCAAAAGTAATATCTTAAGAAATTTCTATTAGGTATATCTCAATTTTCAATATTTTTTATTGTTTATTATTCGTTAATTAATTTTCAGTTTATATATAACATTTTTGCATTTCCTTTCCACAAACATACCTATAACGTTACAGTCCGGATAGTCTTTGTATGCATATTTCCCGGTCGGCCGGTCTTTTACTGAATGAACACTGCGGTTCGCTGGAGGCTAATACGAAATAGCTTCCAACTTTACCGCATTTACTTATAACATGAATGACCTTGAATTTCTTTGCGCTGTGTAAAATAGCAACACTTGGAATAGCCAAGTATGAGGCTAGCCTCAGAGCTCAGTTATTTATAGCGCATGTGCACAGGTCATTCAAGAGTCAGGTGATTCACAAAGAAAACGAACTGACGTCTGACAGTTGCGTTTAGCCGGTTAAGAACAACTTGACGTATAAATACATAAAACATTTGATAGGCGGGCTAGAAATAAGTGCTCTAGGTGAAAATATTCCCAACAACATGTCTTGTTGTCCAGACGTGGTGGATTATTTGTTATTAAATGGATTTACTACTCTTATTTATGACGAAAAGGTAAGAATTAAAAGAAATGCCAGGCCTACACCAGCAATGTTTTCGTTAGTTTTTAAAAGTGGTAAACAAAACAGAGGGTTTTGTGATAACAATTATAAAAAAGTCGAGTGGTTAACGGCATCAACAGTTAGAAACAAATTATATTGTTGGAGATGTTTATTATTTACTAATGATCAATCCTCAATTTGGGACAGGGCCGGGTTTAATAATTTGCAAAATTTGTCGCGAGGTTTAGAAAGGCACGAAAAATCCCAGGAGCACATTTCATCTTGCATTAAATTCGAAATGTTTGGTAAACAAAATATTGTAAATTTCTTGGATTCTGCACATAAGAGAGAAATAGAAAATGTTAACGAAAAGGTCCGTGAGAATAGGGAAATATTAAAGACGTTAATAGATGCCGTTATATAGTTATCTTCACAAGAAAATTCTTTCCGAGGACATGACGAAAAACGAGAATCGTGCAATAAAGGAAATTTCAAAGAGCTGGTAGATTTTTTAAAAACATCACCCAAAATTAGAGAACTTTTTGAATAACGCCACTATTTTTTGAGACAATTCCGGTAAGCTTCTGTAGAATGATCATTTTCAGCACTTAAACGCATAAAAACATTTTTACTAGAAACAAAATGAGTCAAGACCGCCTTTCAAATGTATCGCTTATTTCAATAGAAAAACGTTTTTTGTCAGAATTGAGGAAACGCGATTCATTTTATGATGAAATAATCAACCATTTTGCTAGTTCCAAAAATCGCAGGTTACCGCTCATTTATAAAAATATTCAGGCTTTAAAGCAGAGATTAATTAATATAGGTAGTTGTTATTTTAGAAAAAATATTTATTTGTGTTATTTATTTTTTAGGAAATATTTTTTATAATTCTCCATAATATAGAGTTCCGCGGTTATATTTTTTTTATATAACTTCTTTCTCAAAACTATTTTAATTTAAAAATTATAATTTTACACGCCTGGCAGTGATAATGAATACAATTTTTTGTTTGTAGAAAAACACTTTAATTTTTTTACCAAAACTATTTTTATTTTTATTAAAAGTTATATAATTAAATTACAAGTGGGATAGTAGGACTCCTTTGGATACCGATACTCGAGTCGTAGGAACGAGAATTTCATAAGAATGATTTTTTCATCTCATCATATTTTCTATTTCCTTTTCATTCTATTCGTTTATTATTTCTATTCTCTCAAGTCGTGAATCGGTATCCTGGCGAACAACCCACGGCAAAAAAATGTAACGCGCCGTTGTAATACCTCAGGGGTGGTGGGGAAATGTACAAATTGTAGTCATATTGCACATCAGTTGTCTTTCAGAACATCAAACCTCCTCTGCAGACAATATCACGAGCCGCCACTGCTTCTCTGATATTTGTCTTATAATTAACATTCATAGACACTCTTAAATATGTTAACCTCAAACAGTCAAAGTTCATCTAGTATTGTATATAAAACATATCAGATTAGCATAGCACCCATGGAGGATATATGATCCTTCTCACATCTGGAGGATATATGATCTCGGCCTTAGTTGAAATTATGTTTAACAAGAGGTAGATGGATAAATTAATGTTTTAGCCCAATAATCACGCATGATAACGTAGTTTTAAGTAACTATCTTTAAAATGATCGTCGTAACAGTAAGATACTGTTGTAGGTCGATCACACCTGGCAATTTAAACGATGTATTCATAATTCACAATGGTGTTGGCTTACCATCAATAGCTCCGATGACGTCATCAGCAGGCACATCAAGCCACATTAGTGACGTAGTATTTTGGCGGTAAATTTCAATTCAAATTTAGAAACTCTTGTTTTAAGGCAATGATCGACTAGCTGTGGGAATCAAATGTTTTTTAGTATAATTCAGTGTTATCTTCACGGCCAAAGAGATCTTAAAATTTGTAGAAATATTGAATTATTTATATATATAGTAGGACCAGTTTTAATAAGTATTATTAAGGGGCAAGGAAACGACTGTTTTACACCCCCTTCTAAGGATGGTATCCATTATGCTATTATCGCCTAATATTGTATACCATCACCATATTTCCCTGTAGGTCACCTTCTGAAGTACTAACCTCGAAATAAAAGTTACATAAAATTATGCGTTATTTTCAAATTGTCGTAACTTCCAAAGGAAACATCTGACACCTGTTGTTGGAACTCGTATTCTTATTTTTTAATGTGGAATCTACCCTCCAAATTATTAATTAACAAGAATATATTTTTTAAGCTTCTAGGTTTATTCACTCCCTGCCTGGTTGTAAATAGTGACACGCGAATTATAGGAATTATTCTTATCTGGCCAAGAATATTATTTTGAAGACGTTTACTAAACAATAATTGTTTTGATACATTGTTGTAAGTAGATAGATATGCATCATAAAATTTTATTATATTTAGATTGGGTCAAATACCTTTTAAATTGAATATTCTCTGAACCGGCCCTGATATGAAGTACATTGAAAATTTTATTGCACATATGTATCTTAAGGGATTCATATATTGTTATTGTTTACAACATTATAATCTAAAATATGTATTAATTAATATAAGTTTGAGGCAGGTCAATGATTAATTGTTTTGAAAACAATTACACTTTATAAATAACAATACCATAAAAATGATATAATTATTTTAAATTGTGAGCTGATAAATTGGACAACTAACCGTACAAACTAGCGTGGATTTTTAAAACAAAAATTAAATTTTGTATACAATAATATGATACGGTCTAGGTCGTTATTCGGTCGTTGACAATAACAATAATAACAAGTAGAAGTTGCAATCGGGTGTGGTCAATTGCGAATGCATATTTTATTAACATTTTGTTCGAACACAGCACAATATATTTTTAGCTTAGTGCCACTGAAATTAAGTACAGAGTCAATATTTGAATTTGAGCTAGTATCAGCGTCATAATTTACTAAACATGGTCTCTTACAATTCAACAGGCAACCAGATCACGATTAGTGACAAAATGTACATTTCTTATTGACCTATACTTTGAAATCGCTGGCTCAGTTCATACAACACAAAGTCACCAATTCAGTCCTAGCCGTTTGGATGGCCAGCGTATGCAGTCCTAATATCGTCAAAAGTAAACACCCCAAATAAATTTCATGACCTCACCGAAGAACTTGAATCGAAAACAAGCAATATGCTATTGGCGCAAATTCAGTGCCAGAATTTCCTGAATTATCTCTGCAGGATTTAATAACGATTGCTTTTATTTAGGAAACTATGAGAGACAAGCTAGGTTGTACTCAAGCGTCTATAGTAAACATTTGCTACTTGAAAAGTATGACTTGCTAATAGGAAAAAACACTCTCATTCGAATCCTAATTGTCATGTCATTCTGGAAGTACCAAGTAATTAGTTTATATTTTAAACGACAATAACCAAGAAGCCTTACATAGCACAATAGGATACTGCTGTCAGTGTAAAAATGGTCTTCAAACAGTAGGTTGTTGCGCTCACGTAAGGGTGTTGGTATGTTCCTACAAACCAACCTTCACCCGACCCTGTTATTGTTGACAGGTATTGCATGTTCTGCAAGCTTCCTGAATGACGTGATTGCAACCGTGGAAAGTAGCAATTCGAGTGATGTGAACGAAAGCTAGCGTTCTGTCTTAAATAAAAAATGCCCTACTTGTTTCATGCATAGCCACCAATTTAACATATTGGCTATCCCATTCTATGAACACAAACTTTTGAGTACACTACATTTAGATTATATAGAAATGGGTCCAGAATAGTCACCCTTAGAATACTCCGTATTGAGATTGAGTTATATCCGTACGTCATTATAATTTAGAGCAAAATTTTACCAAAGTACTTGATATAAAGCACATAAAGATACGACGATGTACAATATGTCAAAACTGAAATATGCAGTGTGCCTCCTAGGTTGGATTAAGATCTTTTTAATAAAACTACTATAGAACGAGATAATGCTTTACAAATGTTTTGTAAATCACCGACAGATTATTTATTAATGCAATATGATGAAAAAGTGACATTATGCTGTTGTAAATATTCAAAGACACCAGACTCGGAACACAACAATTTTCAATGCATTGGTTAACTTAATAATACACTTCACGTATGGGTTAAGTTTATGATGAGAAGAATGGAGGGTATTAACCAGACCCAGAAGAATATGAAGTAAATTTAATTATATTGATAATTATCCCTTTACGGGGAATTTCCTATAATCTAATTTTAATTTTTAATATCCTGTTCTGGTAATCCATTGATAGTTGTAACACAAGTATTTGCTTATATATTTCAGTTGATTGTGAACTTTGGAAAAAACCGCACCGAAGAGACATATATGTCGAAACACGTGTCTGTGGATGTTCTAAAGTTTTGTGTTACTGCTATATCGGTAAGTGCTTTTGTTTTGATTATCTTTGGGTTTCATTGAGCAGGATAATTTCAATTAAAAATAACATTATGATAACAGTTGTACTGTTCATAATGGGCATATTTTCTTTCTTATAATTGTTATAAGGAGGACATATGTTTTAAACTTATCTGTGATAAGTATTTTGTAAAAGTTTGAATAATTACTAGTATTTTCTGGTAATATATTTTCATTTGTTTCTATCTGAAGTAAACTTTTGTTTTATTTTCTTACACAATTTAAAAGAAAATTGCCATGACATTATAGAGAAGGTTAGCAGGTATAGTATAGTTAAAGTTCTACAGCAAAAACAAATGATGATGCGCTGCATCATCTGTCGATGGTGCAAATGGTCAGCAATCAAGAAATGACCAGAAGGCAGAGCAAAACAGGGAGCGGTGCAATAAAAGTCTGCGATGGTTATAGAGCCTCTTGAACGTGGCACGGCAGCCTGCTTTGAAAGAAACACGTTATGGCTATCAAGTGTAAGGCAATACTTGAAAATAACAATAATTGAAAATAACGGAGAATACAGATATCAAGACGGGCAACATGACAGTTCGGCAGAATTTGAAGTAGGTAACAAAAATATCATAAAATGCATAAAAACTAGACTTGTTAATGCCCTAGTTTTCCCTTCTGTCCGCTTCTGAAATTGGGTATTAGGGTGGCAGACCAGCCTCGTAATGATGCTTTCAAGGTATGGGTCTGTGGCCAATGCTATGGATAGCCCATCGCACCAAAATCGAATCTCGAAGATATACGACCCCTGATACTACTTTTCATCCCCGCATTTCACATAGTATGGTTAAAAGCTCAGAAAAGAAACCAGGTGATAACGAGTTAAGAGGATGCTCACCAAAACGTTGGGCTCACGGCACCAAGGAGCTTATGGACAAGAAATTTGACGGAGCTGTACGCCTAACAGGCAACCGAGACATTTACTATCATGTTGTCATACGTTTCATTCAATAAAGAGAGGTCAACCAGGATAATGCATCAGTCACAAAACATACATCAAGACGTTATGAATGAAAAGAGAAGAAAGTGGACTTAAGACAAGCAATCCAATACAATGGAGAGTCCCATCTGTCGTTACATGCTTGACGACGGAGCACAGATATCCTGGAATAGAACTATTGGAGACACGACTGACTGAAGTTGTTGGGTCACTTGTACTTGTAACTGAGTGCTCTCTCGACTTCGGGCCTTCGTGCTCTTCTAAATTCGAAAAAAAGTGCGAAAATAACACAGGCATACAAGAAAAAGGTCATGTACTTTTGAGCGGAATATGATACCTCCCTGTGTTTTGAGTAGCTTGAGTAGCATCACGTCACAATTTCCTCTATCCCCTTCCTAATTAAGATTTCCACCGATTTTAGCTATTTTTTGGGATAAATAATCGAGACATGGGCCAAAAATTTTTTCGACAATTTTTCAGTGTGAAAAAAAGTTATTTTTTCACTTTTGTCTTTGACCGCAGATTCAGATTCTACGCAACAAGTTGGGCGTAATAGGGGTTTCCAGCCCTCTACATCCACAAATAACCAAAATATAGTTAAAAATGTTTTGGTCATTTTTCAGTTTGGAGGAATATATTTTTTTCCACTTACGTTTTTGACCGCAGATTTGGACTATACGCACCGAGTTGGGCGTAATAGGGGTCCAGATCTCTGCGGCCACAAATAACCGAGATATGGTCAAAAATATTTTCGACAATTTTTCAGTTCGCAAAAATATATTTTTTTCACTTTCGATTTTGAAATTCGGATTCTACTCATCAAGTTGGGCGTAATAGGCGTCGTTTCTGCTGTAATAGTGTTTTCCAGTCCCCTACAGCCACAAATAACCGAAATATGGATCAAAAATATTTTCGACAATTTTTCGGCTTAAAAAAATTCTCTTTTACTTTCGTCTTTGACCGCAGATTCGAATTCTACGCATCGAGTTGGGCGTAATAGGGGTTTCCTGACCTCTAGGGCCACAAATAACCGAAATATGGTCAAAAACATTATTGGTCATTTTTGATCTTGAAGAAATATGTTTTTTCCACTTACGTTTTTGACCTCAGATTTGAACTATATGCATCGAGTTGAGTGTAATAGGGGTTTCCAGACCTCTACGACCGCAAATAATCGAGATATGGTCAAATATATTTTCGACAATTTTTCAGTTCGAAAAAATATTTTTTTTTCACTTCTACGCATGAAGTTGGGCGTTACATACTTGAAGACAGAGCACAGACATGCTGGAGTAGAAGTATTGAAGACATGACTGACTGAAGTTGTTGAACCACTCGTACTTGTAACTGAGTGGTTCTTAGACTTCGGATCTTCGTGCTCTTTTAAATTCGTCTCTCCATAATGCGTATTCTACGTATTGAAATGGACGATCGATCTGTCGATCGAGCTGTGCATACTAGGAGTTTCCAATCTTTTACGGCCATAAATAACCAAGACATGGGTCAAAAATCTTTTCGATAATTTTTCAGTGAAAAAAAAGTTATTTTTTCACCTTCGTTTTTGACCGCAGATTCGGATTCTATGCATCGAGTTGGGCGTAATATGGGTTTTCAGCCCGCTACGGCCACAAATAAGCGAAATATGGTTAAAAACATTATTTGTCATTTTTCAGTTTGAAAAATTTTTTTTTTCCACTTTCGTTTTTGACCACAAACTTGGATTATACGCATCGAGTAGGGCGTAATAGGGGTTCCCAGACTTCTACGACCGTTAATAACCAAGATATGGTCTAGAATACTTTCTACAATTTTTCAGTTCGAATTTTTTTTTTTTTGCACTTTCGATTTTGAGAGCAGATTCGGATTCTACGCATCAAGTTGGGCGTCACATACTTGAAGACAAAGCACAGACATGCTGGAGTAGAACTATTGAAGACATGACTGACTGAAGTTGTTGAACCACTCGTACTTGTAACTGAGTGGTTCTTAGACTTCGGACCTTCGTGCTCTTTTAAATTCGTCTCTACATAATGCGTATTCTACATATTGAAATGGACGTAAGTGGGATCGAGTTGTGCATACTAGGAGTTTACAGCCGTTTAAGGCCACAAATAACCGAGACATGGGTCAAGAATTATTTCGACAATTTTTCAGTGTGAAAGGAAAGTTATTTTTTCACTTTCGTCTTTAACCGCAGATTCGGATTCTGCGCATCGAGTTGAGCGTAATAGGGGTTCCCAGCCCTCTACGGCCACAAATAGTCGAGATATGGTCAAAAATATTTTCGACAATTTTTCAATTTGAAAAAAAAAGTTGTTCTTTAGTTTCGCTTTTGACCGCAGATTTGGATTCTACGCATCGAGTTGGCTTTAATAGGGGTTTCCACCCCCTACAGCCACAAATAGCCGAGATTTGTGCCCAAAATGTTTACGACAATTTCTCACTGTGAAAAAAGTCATTTTTTGACTTTCGTCTTTGACCGCAGATTCGGATTCTACGCATCGAGTTGGGCGTAATAGGGGTTCCCAGCCCTCTACGGCCACAAATAACCGAGATATGGTCAAACACATTTTCAACAATTTTCCTGTTTGAAAAAATTTTTTTTTTTCACTTTCGCTTTTGACCGTAGATTCGGATTCTACGCATCGAGTTAGCCGTAATAGGGGTCTCCAGTCCCCCACAGCCACAAATAACTGAGATATGGGTCATAAATATTTTCGACAATTTTTCGGCTTGAAAAAAATTTCACTTTCATGTTCGTTTTTGACCGCAGATTCGGATTCTACGCATCGAAGTTTCCAGCCCTCTACGGCCACAAATAACCGAAACATGGTTAAAAATATTTTCGACAATTTTTTAGTTCGCAAAATATATTTTTTTCACTTTCGATTTTGACAGCAGATTCGGATTCTACGCATCAAGTTGGGCGTAATAGGCGTCGTTTCTACTGCCATAAATAGTCGAGATATGGTCAAAAATATTTTCGACAATTTTTCAGTTTGAAAAAAAAGTTGTTTCTTCAGTTTCGCTTTTGACCGCAAATTCGTTGGACGTAATCGGGGTTTCCATCCCTCTACGGCCACATATATCCGAGATATAGTCAAAAATATTAATGGCAGATTCGGATTCTGGGCGCAGACTTGGGCGTAATAGGGGTTTCCAGCCCTCTACGGCCACAAATAACCGAGATATGGGCAAAAATATTTTCGACAATTTTTCAGTTCGCAAAAAAATTTTTTTTTCACTTTCGATTTGAACCCCAAATTCAGATTCTACGTATCAAGTTGGGCGTAATAGGGGTATCCAGCCATCTACTGTCACAAATAACCGAGATATGGTCAAACATATTTTCAACAATTTTTCAGTTTGAAAAAAATATTTTTTTCACTTTCGCTTTTGACCGCAGATTCGGATTCTACGCATCGAGTTGGGCGTAATAGGGATTTCCAGCCCTCTGAGGCCACAAATAATCGAGATATGGGTCAACAATATTTTCAACAATTCTTCAGTTAAAAAATGTTTTATTTATCATTTTTCCTTTTGAACACAGACATTTTTTAGTGACATATGTAAGTCTACTTACCTTTACTATAATTTTCCGTTGGATTTGTGCAAGTTGCAGACGTTGTTCCTATATTATTCACTACAATTATCTCAACCATAAAATGGGAAATTTCGAAGAGCACAAAGGTCCGAAGTTGAAGGACAACTAATTTATGCATACAAGTAGCCCAACAACTTCAGTCAGTTGTACTTTCAGTTCCTCAATCTTATTCTAGAAAAAAGTCGCATGCTATACTATCCGTTGCTGTCACCAAGGTTTTTTCTAGTGGTATGTAAAACTTACGTACCTTCACAATTGTGTTAGATTTCTGCTGACGAGTTGCAACAGTTTGTCAAGTGCCATCTATTGATAAATATTTGTACTGATACTTGTACTTACTGCTATATACGTACTATACCATTATAGCAAAAAAGAACCATGGAGGTTCGAAGTCTGAGGACAAATCAAAATATAACGCGTATGCAACACTTAAGAGCTCGACCTCGAAAACAGCCGATGTTTGCAGCTGTAGAGGTTTGAAGGGTGTACAGACCTCTACAGACCTTTGGGGAAAGAGATAATAGATGTAATGGGGTTATTACAGCTACTATCTCTTTCCCTATAGCATTTATACCTCTAAAAATAAATCTAATGGTGCCAGCGAAATCATTATTTTCTAGTTGCATTTTTCCTCAACTTCTCGTTCTATTCTTGGATATAAATTATTGTCTTCATTCTCACTCAATCTCGTCTTCAGTCTCGCCTAAATTAATTATTAATTTCCTCCAAGTCAGAAACTCTTAGAATGCCACATTACACAATATCTTGACTAAACCCCCTCTATCTGAATCCGCCTACATTTTTGCCGGAACTAAGTAAAGAACAGTTTAAATAAAACATAACAATTTATATGCCTGTAGTGATCACCTTGTATGAAGCAAATAGCTTAATTTAAATACAAAGAATTTTACTTTATTTTATATATGTACTAAATTTGTATGCAAATTTTAAATCTAACAGAATAAACGATTTACACACATACACATTTATATACAGTGTGTTTCACCCCTTGCCTACATATCCTCGTATCTTCCTCAGCTTTTTTTCAGATCCTCTTAAAATATTCATCAGTTATGCAATCAACAGAATTGATTATTTTTTTGCCTAAAAAAATTACTTCGTCGATGAAGGCCTACTGAAAACGGTTAAGACATGAAAATTTAAACACCATAATAGATTTTTTTTATTCCAAAAATTTCATGTCCAGAAATGTAACTTTAATGTTTATATAAAATTTTTGGGGAAAAGAATTTCTCAAGCATACCAAGATCTGAGAGAAGTTGTTAAACATGTAAAAAGCAGCTCGATAAATGTATGATGTTGGATGGAAATTTTGTTAATTTCTTGATACTGGTGAAATTGTGCATTTGAAAAAAATTGCGAAAAGCCTATGTTTTTAACCTTTCATATTATTTAATTGTTCGCATGATCGACGAAGTACTTTTTTTAAGCAAAAAAATTATCAATTTGGTTGATTGCATAACTGACACAAAAAAGTTGATCTAAACAAATTGAGGAAGACACGGGTGAGACACACTGTATAATTGTACATATGTAGCTCGACCTGTAACATTGTAATGGAATTTTACAACTAACTTTTCACCTACTTCCAGATGCCGTATTGACTTGAAATTTGGCAGGTGTATATGGTTCACATCACGATACAATACTACACATAAATGTAGTACTAAAAATCCCGAAATAGTGTAATCCGATTTTTGTTTGTTTTCGAATTACAACATCTCAAGTTATTAATAACAAAAATCAGAAGAGATAATTTATATTAAAGTTTATTCAATCAATTTTCAAATATGTGTCCATGGACCAGCAGAGATTTTATGGCTCATTTACGAAGAGAAACTGTTCATCTTGATGTTTCTTTATTTGAGGTACAGCAATCAAAATGCCATGAATTAATGCATCGGGATTGTCCACTTTTGATTTATACACTTCACTATTCATCCCCCACAAACAGAAGTTTAAGGATCTGCTATCCTGCAGACAATGCATAGCCATTTATTATGTATAAAATAATTATCTAATAATGCTTGTAAATCATTTTCCAAAAATAACAGTCAATTTTTTACTAATAGACCAATAATGTAATTATACTATGTATCAACAATACTATCATGCGTCCAGAATTGTCCCCCGATTGTAGATGCTATATCCGCTGTAAGTGGTATATGTATGGGTATGTCTTGCTCATATAGTGTACGGTAATCCTTCGTGAGCTAGCACCAGGTCTCGCTTTTACTAAATCGAGAATTGTTCCACTTCATCTATATCTTATCCACAAGCACGTTCAGATGTTCTGTTGGCACTGGGATGTTTACCACTATTAATGTGTTGAAGTCCGTGACAAAAACTTTTCTTCTCGAATTCTATGGTGTGGAAACTGTTGTCAATATTGTAGATGCCTGGCATCGTTTACCATTTTTATAAAATCGTAAGCAATTAGTCAAAAACGGCAAGTTATAATAAACGTTTAAGACGCCGCATATCGAAAACATGACAATCGGATTACAATTATATGATTTCTAGGCTAGGTTTAGTGTAGTACTCTCATACTTTTATTTGTAGCATACGCTTCCGAAGCTTGGCACTTTCCTCCTAACTCACTGTATTTTAAGTACAAGCTGAGTTATAATGCATTTAACTTCGTCTTTACATTTTACTTTCAAAGAAAACCAAAATAATTCACTTTCAGGAAGTATTTCCGACCATTACTATACTATTATTACTATTACACCATTAACTACTATTATTATTTTCTTGCGAGTTGAATCAGCTCCTAAGCGGCTGAGAGTTATTTACCTACAAATTGTATATTTATGTACATTCATTTATAGAATGTCGGAAGTGATGACCGCGTGTTTTCTGTTTATGTAAAGTAAATCTGTTTTTTTATCCATACAAGATTAGGTTTCTCCAAGTGTTTGTTTTACCTCAGACCTTACAAAACTATATAAAAAGAAAATATTTTTCTCATCAATCTACTATTTATTTATAGAATTGTGACAAGAAATAATATGTTTTAATGTTGTTCATGTTATTCCTCATGAGCAATATAATTATTCTACACCTTTATCTCTTTAGAAAATATTCGTTTCTGTTTATATATAGTACAAACGCTGTAAATGTGTAAACAAAGATAATGTTATAAACAGAAATTAATTTTAAGATGATGGACAATAACTGAATTCTACAAAATATGTTCTGCTTCTCAAAAATATACAGAAAACATTTCTTATAAGCTATAAATACGCAGTTTTCTTGCTCGTTATTTAAATAACAGACTGGCGATACTTCGGGACCGGATAGATTAGGCCAAAATAACAGTAAAAGTGTCAATACTAGTAATGACAATTTTTTACAACCAATAGGGTATTATCATTCGGCGTCGGTTCCATTTTAATTTTTCCATCAAGTTACGTCCAGTGCAGTGAGCCAAATTCTCAAAAACTACGCAAACTTCATATTTTGGCGGAATTGCGTTCAAATTTGTAGTTAGGTATTTTCAGAATGGCTATCATCGAACGGAATCGAATAAAATATGGTCAGAGATATGTATGTAGAGGTACGTCATTATGATGAAAACTTTTCCATAGTATTATCCCATAATATTTTCCTCCACTATGTAATACTCCACGAAAAATTGTAAACGAACCGCTTTCTAAGTAAATTATCCTTCTTGGAAGGCGGCCCTCATTCATAGTCATCTTCAATTGGCTAATTCTGCAAGAAATCGATTTTAACAATGGCTTTTTGAAAGGACAAGATTATACTCAAAGAATTTGGCACCATTCTTAGATTGATCTGAACTTTTATTGTTCTAAAATTGTTATTGAGAATTGCCAAATGTGTTCGTCAGACATGTTGTAAATGAATAGTTGGAATAGAACCCTATAAATATTGTCTAAATGTTGGTAGTGGCAATCTTTTAAATCTTCTTTTCTTTTTGGGACTTGCTACATGTATTTTCACATCTAAATAAACTACAAAATATTGCAAGTATCCAGTATATTACTGGAAAAAATCATCTACGCCTGTGGTCTGTGGTTACGTCAAAGGATCAGTTAGAGGTTGTTATGTTGACATGTGACACGAATGAGAATAAAAATAAAGTATTTTGTCGACGTCTCGGAAACATATTCTCTTTCCTTTCTCAAAGCACTTTTTTGGAAAATATTTTGTGCTGCGTATGTTAAATACACAACCCGGTTGCCAGTGCTAAAAGAAGAACTTCATAAATTTAACATTTTATCAAATAAAACTGTTAAGTATATCAACAGTTATGTGTAAGTACTATCTATGTATTAAAGCACATATGACGGTTCCACAGCACTATGTAAAGCTTTATAGTATTCTAATATGGCTATCTATCCAAACAAATCTTTACCTTTTGAAAAAAAAAAAGATTGAATAAATAAAATTTCACCGTCACGTGGTAGGTCAGATTTGCATGCCTTGGTTTTTGAGATATGGCCGCTCGAAGTCACCGAGAAGCGGTACAAAAATTCGATTTTCACCTTTCCGTAATTTCGAGCGGCCATATCTTGAAAACGTTTGTGCCATTCGATTTCTCACGTCTCTCTACGCAACTCTGATTTCTTCCAGGTTTTTGCTAGCTTTAGTTTGGCAGAAACGGCCCTCGAAGCTGGACGGTGTCGCTCGAGAAGCGAAATCCTCGAACTTCTCATTTTGGCGGCCGACACTTAAAAAGCGCCGAAATAATATCGTGTCCCACATCATCGGATTGGAAATTTAATTTACAATCGATCTAGCATAATAAAAGGATGTCATTTTTGTCTAGAAAAAGTTACAGCGTCTTATGTGAAGAGATGTCGAAATATGAGATTGAATTGACTGACTGAGTCACTTACGTCGCAGGAACAGTTAGAGGGTGTTTTTCGACAAATGATATTAATAAGGATACAAATATAAAAACAATGCATTTTGCTGACATTTCAGAAATATTCTTTATTTTCTTGCTTAAAGCTATTTTAGATAACCTTTTGTGTGGCACAAGATTTTCTCCGAATTTCCGCAATTGCCTACAACACGTGACCAAAATTATTATATTGGGCAAATAAAATGTACAATAATTATACACAATTAAAATGTTTAAACTGTGAAATGTTTTGCTTTGATATTTCACAATTGTTTTAAAAATCCAAGAAGACCTTATTCAAAATTTGCCATCGCTTTCTGTGTAATAAGGTCTTTAATTCTATGCACGCCAGGAGACTACCCCCAACCTGGAAATTTTGCTAATATTTAATAGGCGGTATATAAAAATATCCAGATTGGATACCCGCAAGTAGCAGCAGTGGCTACCGTTCGCTAAGGAGGGTATCTCTACTACACAATCCTCGCCTAAAACTATATAGCTTCCAAGTATGCATTGATATACAAACCACTAGAATGTGAGACGAGATCGCTGTATTTCCCTGGAGTTTCACTCGACCAACTTACTAACTGCAATTGACGTTGCTTAACTTTTCGTTTCATTTTGAACATTTTGATAAAAAAATACAAAGATGCTGAATAACAAAATTTTCTTATTTTGATACGTCATTTCAATATTTTACCCTTATTATCTTGTATATAGATAAATGTTCTGTTCAGTGAAATTATGTTAATTCGTATAGTGTAAGAAAGATTGACAGCTTAGTAGAAACTTGACGCCGATTTCTTTCTTTAAGAATTTAATAGCAGTATATACCCTTTAGAACTAGAAATATACCATTTTCCATTTTAACATTTTTTATTTTGTTTAACTATTACATTACATTTTAACTAATTAGGTATGTTGTGTTGTACATTTATTCCTATCAACATATTTAAATTATACGTATATAAATAAAATATATTGACCGCCGTTGGTATGGCTGGAGACCTAATTAAATGTTGAATTTTGATTTATTCTATACAATAAAACATTTCTACAAATTTATGTTTGATTTTTTTTTAATAATTTTTCTGAAAGAAAATTTAAATAAATAATAAATGAGTTTTAATTGGTTATGTAAATAATATATTATACAGGGAAAATAACTAAAACCCTGTTTAAAAAAATGGTGACTGATTTTCTAGGGCATTTAACTGCCTTTTTGTGGTATTTGTCTCTTGTCAGAGGGCTTTGTATTTAGAAGTGTATGCATAGGGGTTTTGTGTGGTAGAAATATACCAGCGCCAATGAGTATGGATATGAAGTTTTTATATTTATTTTATTTTGTACTATATTTCATAGATCAATATAGTTATGGATTTTGGCCACACTTATAGCACGTGACTTTATAAAAATAAATTGTCTAACTAATTGACGATGTGACAGTTATTAATTACTGCATGGGGTCAACAACAATTTAATACGTTGGGATGCGATTAAACAGACAAATTATATTAATTTCTGTTTGCATTATCATGAGCTCCATAAATTCAACGACTTAAGATCGATGGTTAATTTTATCGGCATTTTATCGTCTATTGTTTTTCTTTAAATTAAAAACAATTCAAAAAAATCTACCTTTATAGTTTTGCGATTCGGAATGTGTAATGCTGTCAAAACATATAGTACAAAGTAATGCCATCTTAACAAAAGTATACAAGGGCGTATATTTCGATAAAATATAAAATTACGGCTCTTCTGGTTGGTCGAGGCAAAAGATGGAAGTAAAAATATGAAATTATAGAACAATTAAAACAATTATTTTTTCGTAATTCTCTTTAACTCAAAAACAGAAGAAAGAGTTACTACCAATGTCCATAAAACGTGATAATTAGGGATAAGCATAGTTAGTGGGATATGTTTGTAATGTTTGAAATACATATCAAGTTTATCAATAAGAAGTAAAGATATTGTCTAAAGGTTATTTGTGGCACTATTTTATTTTTTTCTAATTCTTTGGAACTTCCTGTCATACGTACTTTTTCTTTTTAACCGGTGCTCGAGGAATCTACAAAATATCACAATTAACCAGTATGTTACTGCGGGAAATAACCTCTACGCTTGTGACTTTTACGTCAAAGGATGAATTAGATGTTCCTTTTTTTAACAAATAACACAAACAAGTATAAGAACTTGAAATTAAATATTTCGCCGACGTTTCGGAAATCTAATCTGTTTCCCTTTTCCAGGCTTTTTTGAAAAATCTTTTTTGTTGTGTGTGATAAATACACAGGTCTAAGAATGTTTGTTATATTCAATATACATAAATACTTACTATTTACATAGAATTGTTGATACAGTTAAAAGTTTTTAAAAATTTTATACAATGTTAAATTTGTGAAGTTCTTCCTTTAACATTTGGAAACCAAGTTTTACAGACATATACGGAACAATTCTACACGCAGATATCCTCATTCAATATTGTCGCTGATTCTTTAATTTTCCTTTTTTTGCTATCCGCCTCTGTTAAAATTTTTGCCGATTCCTAGTTTATTCTATGTCCTTTCTGCCAAGCGTGTTCGCAGATCTTGGACTTCGGAATTTCATTTTTTCTGATATAATTTTTGTGTTCACCCAATCTTACACTAAACGGTCTGGATAACTCGCCCAACGTAATGTTTGTTGCACTCATACGAAATACTATAAACGCAGTTTTTTGAATTTTGCTTGTGGTTCTTCGGTTTCGTCTTTGTCAGAATAGATCTTCAAGTGTTGTTTGTTTGAAATACCGTCTTAAAAGGGAACGTAAGGCTAGTGGGGAAGGGGATAAAGCACCCTCATAATCAAATTTTATCCAAAAATAGTCTTCAGCAGTCCTGTAGTCCTATTTATGTACAAGTTACAGATATTTTCAGTTAAATAACATCACCCAATTTGCAGAAAACAATTTATTGTTAATCATAATTTTAATGATTAACAATAAGCTGTTTTTTGCAAATTGGGTAATGTTATTTAACTGAAAATAAGTGGAAGTTGTACATAAATAAATATTACAGGATTGTTGAAGACTGTTTTTGGCTAAAATTTGATTATTAGGGGGATATCTCCTCATTTGGCGCTTTGTCCCCCTCCCCACTAACCTTACGTAGTGTTCACTCTTAATATCTATCTATCACCGACACGGCGCAACTTTTCGGATAATCCACATGTATAAGGAATTAACCCTGTGTAACGTTTTTCAGGTTTTTGTCGTACCTGATTGCTATTTTCAATATTTAATTTAATAACAATCACGTACGACAAAAACCTGAAAAACGTTACACGGCGTCAATTCCTTATGTATGCGGATAATCCGAAAAGTTGCGCCGTTCGGTGATAGATTTGATATAAGGACGGTATTTCAAACAAACAACACTTTAAGATCTATTCTGACAAAGACGAAACCGAAGAATCACGAGCAAAATTAAAAAAACTGCATTTATAGTATTTCTTGTGGGTGCCACAAACATTACGTGGGTGAGTCATCCAGACCGTTTAGTGTAAGATTGAGTGAACACAAAAATTATATCTTATATCAGAAAAATGAAATTCAAAGATCTAAGATCTGCCAACACGCTTGGGAGACAGGGGCGCGTTCAGATAAATTGGGCCCCTAGGCGCTGTGAGATTTGAGGGCCCCTCGATTAAAAAAATATTAGATCTAAAGATTTGAAGGCAAGTATATTTTTGCAAATACCTATTATCATATAATTTTTTTCCGGCTTTATATGTTAGCAAACTTGTCAATTTGAACGTCTGATATCACAGTTTTGTGTTTCCTCTGATACAGTATACAGAAGAGACAAATTTTGAAGTCGCTGTTGCCCCGAAGTACTTCGTAGGTAGTTATTAATTCTTTTGCGCGCCGAAAAAGTGCGGTTACATGAGGGATTACTGACCGGAATGGTCAAGTAAATACACAAAAGGGTTTCAACATTAAAGAATGTCGCCTGCAGCACATTGAGAATAAAGGACTCCGCAGTTTTTTATAGTAAGAATAGGTTTCAGTCGATTGTTCTGAAACTTGGGAAAAATATTCTCCTGAACCCCCTGATTAAAATTCTCTCTGGCCACCAGTCCGACCGAATTCGATTTTTTGATCTAGAGGCGACTGAAACTGTGAACATCTTCGAAGGTCTGCGTAAATGTTCCATAAAAATTCTGAAAATATTCATGCTCATTTCTTGAAGAAAAGGAAGCACTTTGAAAATAAACACCAGGAGACAAAAGATGCTTATTTTTGTTCAAAGAACACGCCTACCGGTTTTTAGAATTTCTTAGACCAAGAATTTCCCTAAAATTTTATTTTTTCTATTTCAGAAAGATCCCAAAGGCACGTTCTTTAGGTAAAAATAATCAGCTTATGCCCCTTCAACCTTTTCTTCAAAGTGTTTCCTTTTCCCGTAAAAAAAAATTGCAAAAAAATTATTTTTTCTCTTTGTTATTTTTTCCGGGAGAAGGAAGCATTTTGAAAAAAAAACACCAAGAAGCAAAGGATGTTTATCTTTCTCCAAAAAATGAGTGAATATTTTCAGAATTTGATGGAACATTTAAACAGACCTTCGCAGATGTTCACAGTTTCAATCGTCTCTAAATCAAAAAATCGAATTCGGTCGAACTGGTGGTCAAAATGAATTTTTATCAGGGGGCCCAGGACAACATTTTCCCCAAGTTTCAGAACTATCGACTGAAACACATTTTTACTATAAAAAACTGCGGGGTCCTTTATACATTTCAGCAGGCGACTTAAGCCGGCATATATCAAAAATTGATGCAATTTGTCTGGAGATAGCTCGGAATCTATGTCGCCTCTATAGGTTGATACTAATGCATTGATTATTATTGTAGTGCACTGATTATTAGCTTGTTTTGCATCGTCATATTCTTTTTCCAAATTTTCTTTATTTTCAGATTTTTTTTCTATTTGTTCATCATTGCCTGATTCACTAGAATCGTTTCCTAATGGTTCATCCTTTTCGCAGTCCTCATCACTGGTTTCAAAATCAACATTTTCTCAGTTATTTTCTCGGGTTTTCTAGATTGTTCTGTCTCAGGTTCTTGAAATTTCGCATTATCATTATCAGTAGATTTATTTTCATTAATGTGAAATATACCGAAAAGCTGATTCGTCATCTGGCACGTACCGACTGCCGAAACTTAAATAGTAACGTCTGAGGAATTGCCAAATTGGTCTGTTAATTGATTGCATCTTTTTTTAATACACTGAAAAAAATATGTTGGAGAAATCAATGAATGAAAGTTCATTGAGAATTTATGAATCTGTTTATTGATATAATGTATATGTTCATTAAGACAATGTACACATTTATTGTTACTATGTAAACGTACATTATATTAATAAACGGATTCATCACTTTTCAGGCAATGAACCGATTCATTAATATTACGAACATATTTTTTCAGTGTGATACAGTGAATAAAGATTAAAAAATGAATATTCAAGAATATTCAAACACGATAAACACAAAGAATAAATTCCTATAGACTTCTACATTGAAATATGAAAAAAATTGAAATAGAAAGGAAGAACTATAAAATGATTTCAAATTCAAATGATATAAAATGTAAATAAACGACAAATGTTCGTGAACACATACTCGCATGAACCATTCTTATTTTGTTATTTTTGTTGCAATTGAGATCTGATGACGATGATATGGAAAAGGGAAGAAATGTATTTCATGATAGTTGTAATTATCATTATTGCTATTGGAAAAGCGAAAATAAATAATGACATAACAAAGAAATAACATTTTTACGTCGCTATTTTACCTCAATAAATCGGGAAATGGGGGCCCCTGCAAAAGTGGGGCTCTAGGCGCGCGCCTAGTGCGCCTAGGCCTAAACGCGCCTCTGTTGGGAGAACAGACATAGAATAATCTGGGACTCGGCAAACATTTTAACAAAAGAGGCGGATAGCAAAAAAAAGAAAAATTAAAGAATCAGCGATAATATTATTGAATGAGGATAGGTGCGTGTCGAATTGTTCCGTAGATGTCTGTAGTTCTATGTAAATAGTAAGTATCTATCGATATTGAATATAACAAACATTCTTAGAGCTGTGTATTTATCATACACAGCAAAACAGATTTTTTTTAAAAAACCTTGAAAAAGGAAACAGATTAGATTTCCGAAACATCGGCGAAATATTTAATTTCAAATTTTGGTACTTATTTGTGTTATTTGTTTAAAACAACAGCAACCTCTAACTGATCCTTTGACGTAAAAGTCACAGGCGTAGAGGTTATTTCCCAGTGACATACTGGTTAATTGTGATATTTTGTAGATTCCCCGAGCACCGGTTAAAAAGAAAAATACATGTGGCAGGAAGTCCCAAAGACTTAGGAAAAAAAAAGAAATAAAGACAATGAATGAAGGCATGTGCATATGTGTTTTTTTTTAGGTATAACAGTTTTCGAGAAAAACGTAGATACAAAACGCGCTCACAGACGAAACAGTGCGAAAGTTGAACACTTAATAATACCTTTTTGTACTCGCGACGTATATTCATTGTTAAATCGCTTTGTTTTAGGGTAGTTTACAGGGAACAAAAATAGCATTAGCTTTGTTTGCATTATAGACTGCTCGACTTAGTTGTATGTAACACTAATTGCATTGTTGATAAATCCTTAGAAGTATTACTAAAAGAAGATAATCATCATCCCGGACTTGTGATTTCAGTAAAATGTAGTGGTAAAAATTCTAATCAGAAATTTCCAGCTAATTACACCAGTTTAATTTTCGTAAAGCCAACTTTACCCTATTATATCAGCAACTGCTCGAGGTAGACTGGTCTTTTCTAAATGAATATAAAGAAATTAATACTGCCTGCCAACATTTTTATGATAGGCTAACTAAATTTTTCAATTTGTGTACCTACCAAAATTTACACTCTCTAAAAATAAAAGAAAATTTCCGCCGTGGTTTAACTCTGAAATTATTAAGAACATAAGCTCCAAAGAAAAATATCAAAATATCTATAAACGAACGGCAGATGTTAATGCGCTAAATGAATTTACAAGGCTTAGATCAAAAATTAAATTGTATATCAAAACTGCCTATAAAAACTACACAGAGCGAGCTAAAAACAATATTAATCAGGATCCTAATAAATTCTGGTCATACATCAACAATAAGAAAGGAATGACAAATATCTCTAAAGATATGTATTACAATGACGAACATCTTGACAACCCAGAGGATATTGTTAACGCTTACGCTAAATTTTTTGAAAAATCGTTTTTACCAAGTGCACCGGACAACACAAATTCAGACGATAGTAGCTTAAATAACAATAGCATTAATTTAGTTTCCTTTTCTGAAGAAGGCGTCCTAAAAGCATTTAAAAAAATGAAACCGAAACTCATCATGGGGCCGGATGGTACCTATTCCTGCATTTTTACTGAAAATTTTTATTTAATTTGGCTTTTCCTGATGTCTGGAAGTATTGTAAAGTATGTCCAGTTTATAAAAAGGGCAACAAAAATAATAACAAATTTCCGACCAATCACTATCATTTGTAACTTTGGCAAAGCTTTTGAAATTTTGCTACATAATTGTATATATCCGCATGTCAAAAACAGTATATCCTCTCAGCAGCATGGATTTATGAAAGGTCGATCTACAACCACCAATTTAATATGCGCTACTCAATATATATCTGAGTCCATTGAGATGCTACATAGAATCTCTAACATAAATGACTGCAGTAAATTACAAAATAATATATCTAAACTCAGCGTTTGGTGTGTCGAGAACAGTCTCACATTAAATGTGCAAAAATGTAACGTAATGACATTTTCCACGAAGGATGTTAATTTTACATTTAACTAAAACGAACCATTAACTCGACTGTCCTCGTTTAAAGACAGAGTAATTTTTGACAAAAAACTCAGCTTTGTCAATCACATAGACACGTTAATTTGCGACGTAAATAGAACACTTATTATACGCAATGGGTGTGATTTCTCAAATATCTTAACGTTAAAACTATTATATTTTTCTTTTTTGCGATCTAAACTGGAGTATGCGTCTCTTGTTTGGCAGCCCTGCTATAACACTCATAGTCTTAAATTAGAAAACGTGCAACGCCAATTTCTTAAATTTCTACATCTAAAATCTTATGATATATATCCACCAATTGGTTTTCCACAAAGCGACTTACTTCAGATGTTTTCAGTGCGTAGCCTATCTGAAAGACGCAACGACTTTGCCACAAACTTCTTAAAAAAGGTGATTCATTATAATATTGACTGTAGTGAGATAGTCCAGAGACTTAATTTCCATATTCCGCGAATAAATTCAAGACAAAACCAAACTTTGTACCTTGCTATAGCCCGGACTAATACTTTAAAGTTTTCACCAATCTACAGCACGTGCTCTAGCTATAACCACAGCCAGCGTGATACCGACATCTTTAATAAATAGGAGATTCTGTCTAAATCATGTATGTATTTTTTGTTCTCTCTTTTTATTGTAAATAAATTCAACTCTTTATTCTCTCTAATATTTATATTTTCTTTTGTTGTATAACTTTACTGAAATGTACGCTAGTAAATTTAAGTAATTTTTGTATGATGTATGTGTTGTTTCCCATCTTGTAAATGGTCTTGTACTGTTAGATGGTGTATGAATAAAAAAATAAAAATAAAATAAAAATGTGCCCGTATTTCACTATCCAAAGCTAAGGGGGAAAATACTCGCTTTTGACTTCGTAACAAGTTGATGACAATTTTTTTATATGAATACATATTTACCAATGGCAAGTAGAAATATAAAGAAACCTCCACAGAACATATGGAAAAGTGGTTCTGGTCGAATTCGCTAAAAATTTAGTATGTTGTAGATTGAACGGTCTTGATTAAAAGTCTCAATAACAACTCCTGACAACCCGCAGGTTCCGGGATATTTGAACACATAGCCTTATTTGAGGATAGTGAGTTTACGGTCTCCGGTATATTTCATAATTAGATCTGGGGCTAGATTATATTTTGAGATTACTCCGTTGAAAGCTAGTAAGAGTTCAGAAACTTGAGATTTGGTAAATGAATCGAAATGCTGAAGGACATAATTTCAAACTGATGTGTAGAGAAAGAAAATTTTAGGTAATAATGATTCTTTTAGTTGAAAAATAAATTTCATTATTATGAATTTATAAAAACTATTTAATGTATATCTTTTATACATTAAATGCACATTTTTGTAACACTTGTAGAATATGTAATATCTAATATCTATATATTTCAAAAAATTATTTTGTCTTATTATTATTTGTAAATGTCCCGCATGTTGCTTCCTAGGATCTGCTAACCTTACGAAGCCTATACATAAATTAATAGACTATTTATAATTAGAATCTAATGCATAAATTAATAATACTATTAAGCGTGTCCTGATATATCCGCTATACTTGGGCTATAAAACAGTCCCGGTTTAATAGAAATTTAGTGTATTTTGTCGACGATAACAATGCAAAAAAATAACCGCAGTTAATTGATCCATAACCTCCTGAGTATATGCACTTTAGTACTTCGACAAGTGATGCATGCATGTTACGATACTGTCGTCTCGCTTACAAAAGATAAAATAAATTCCATTCTAATTAAAAAAAAGGCGATAATTTTATTTGAAACGCCATTTAATTAGGTTAATTAATAGTTAGGTATAAAAAATAAAACATATATACTGTTCTTACTTACAAAACCGATAAGTATTGAAATACATCTCCAATTTAAATTGAAAAATAGAACAATAATGTGTTCTCTCGGTACGTTTTCTGATCTATGTGGAAATCTGCAAGGTCATTCATATAAAATTGACGTCATTAAAGGACGAAGAGGACTATCTAGTTCAATATCAGAAAGTTAAATTGTACTATAGTTATATTTGATTCTGTTTTGATGCTCTATCATTAGTTTAAGTAAAACCGCTACCTAAGGAAACACTACTTCCGTATCCAGATAACCCATCAAAGTGTCTTTAAACCGCAACATCTTGATTGTATTTGCAGTCCAGTATTTTAAATCTCGGAGTTTCATAACATTCTAAACCTATTTCGACAAAAAAAGACTTTTTTACATTTACTATCTGAATGTGGAAGTAAAGAGACGTGGAATGTTCATTTTGTGTTTTAAATTATGAATTTGAATGCAGTAAAATAATTCCAACTCCAACTATTTAGCACTGACCAAGACGGGTGTAGACACTTTGCACGCTGTTCTGAATCATCTCATGGGCAATTCGTCTCATCTCCAAGCCAATTCTGTCTTTCAATTCTTCTATGGTATCCGGTCTGTTAAAGTACACCCTTGACTTTAAGTAACCCCAAAGAAAAGAGTCTAAAGGGGTTAAATCCGGTGAACACGGGGGCCACCCAATCGGACCTCGACGACCTACCCACCTTCTAGTAAAAGTGTCATCTAAAAACTGACGCACTGTTATCCTAAAATGAGGTGGGGCCTCGTCTTGCTAAAACCAGACGTTTTCAGCAGGAATATCTTCATCTTCATTGTTCGGAAACATAACTACTAAGGCTGGCACTAACTCAACTCTTTAAAAAAAGGTCCCAATAAACGATGACCAATCATACCTGTCCACACGTTTACTTTGCCTCGTTGCTGTGTATGGGCTTCTTGAGTCCAATGAGGATTTTCGCGTGACCAATACCTACAGTTATGCCGATGTACAGTCCCCATTAAAGAAAGCTTCATCAGAAAAAACAATGTTCTTTAAAAAATTTGGGTTTTCATCTCACAAAACTGTAAGCGTCGATCTGAATCGTCCTCATTCAATTTGTGGATTAATTGCACTTTGCATGGATGGTATTTTTCTTTTTTCAATAGACGTACAACAGAAGTTTGACTCACGCTATGATTTAAAGCCTGCCTTGTCGAAAGATGGTGGTTTTCCTCACTTTCCAGAAGAATATTTAATTTGGTTTCATTGCTTGTGCTAGGGCGACCAGATCGAGGCAGATCAGCTACACTGCCAGATTCATCACATCTAGCCACCAGCCTACTTACAGTGGATCTAGAAATTTGATTTTCGGGATACTTGGCATTGAAAACATCACATGCTTCCTGATGAGTTCTTAGCATATCACCATATCCAACCATCATCAAAAGTTCTACGCGTTCTCTTTCACTTAAACGTGGCATTGCATTCACTAGTTTTACACTGTCTCAGAAGTGTCACAAAACTGACTTCCACACGTGCCAGGAATAAAAAAGTTATCGATACTTTACACAAAAAGGCCTGTATCTCTCTGTTGTTTTAAGGTGACTGTTTTTTTTATTATTTTCTTTGTTTTGTTTTTATGTCAAATGTTTTCATGCATCAAGATTTATCAGTCCATAAGAAAGTGGAACATTACTCGTGAATTTGCGAAAGGTAAGCTATTTTTACATAAAATGTCATTTTCCAAAAGAATAGCTCAGGTAAAATCATTTTTCTTTATATCACCAGAAAGCTAAAGGAATATACCACCAAAAACAGCAAACAAAAATGTCTGTTTCCATTAAAAAAAATGTATGATGGCGTCATAACTCAAAAC
Source organism: Stenurella melanura (assembly GCA_963583905.1). Taxonomy (NCBI): domain Eukaryota; kingdom Metazoa; phylum Arthropoda; class Insecta; order Coleoptera; family Cerambycidae; genus Stenurella; species Stenurella melanura. The sequence goes on along the minus strand of OY757318.1, from coordinate 25,467,641 downwards.
CCAATGACGTCATAAATTTTGGTATAGTGACAAAATGTAGCATTTACAAAACCAAAATCGAGGATTTTTTCGACAAATGACACATATCAAAGATATGAATTTTGTGCGTTTCTTTAGGTTCACACTGTATATTGGTAGATATATCGTGATATCAAACATTATCTTGGTCAACGATGTCTTAGCTTATGTTATGGCATAAACAAACCATAAGCTCTTGTATTAAGTTTTTCCAGTTATGTCCACACTAACGTCATCTGCAGTAATGTGCACATATGTTTTTGATTCTAGAGGTAAAAGTACCTAATAGAGAAACTACTAAAATTTTACCTGTCATGTTCAATGCACAAGGGTATGAGCCACTTATGCTACGAAAAGCATTCTGTAGCATTAACGGATTTATGGCTGCACATTCTTCAACAATTATTTTTTCCAATTATACACTCTGAGAATCCTGTTTTTAAGTAAGGAATAACCATATAGTCCACAATGGTCAAACAAGGTGACCTTGGCGGAAACTCAATTTGTGTATATAAATTTAAAAGCCGGTTATAAAAAAAATTCGCAAAGAAAGTTTATATTTTCTCTCACCGTATGTGGTGCGGCTCCGTCCTGCTGAAAATATCCATGCTATCGTCTATTGTTGTGCAGTGGTTGAACAAATACAAACAAAATGTTGTTTCTATTCCTCCCAGCATTGACTGTGAAATTGAAAAAACGGGCCCAATTATTCTCCTGTCGAGAAACTGCCATGCAAACACGAACTTCTTGAAGGTGTAGTGGAGATTCAACATAACTATGCGGATTATCAGTGCTCCGCATTCGTATATTTTGAGAATTGACGTATCCCGAAAAATAACGTTTCATGGCTTCATCACAAAAAAAATGTCAGGTTTAGCAAGTCATCATTCCTTAAATTATTATACACAAGAAGGGTGGTCTATCGGCAAAACAGATTGGACATTGTTGCATCTCATATGGATGCATGCCCAAGTCCTACCTTCGTTCGGCACATTACATACGTGGTCGAACACCATTAACAACTTGTTCTATATGAACGGTTCACTTATCATCACCTTGTTTATGAGTCACACAGCTAGTTCTGTGAAAAGCACTAACACAATTAGTAACACGTGCATAAAAATCCTTTGGTATTACTGCTAAGTCTGGAAAATGCTCCTGTGAATAGTCCAAAGATAAATGCTGAATATTCTCAGATTTCATTAACTAGCAGAACAGTTCGAAAATAGGCTTCAATTAATTTTTGTGCTCTGTGGTGAAAATAATTAAATTGATTTTAAGATTAGAAAAGAAGGAAAATTTTTACTGAACTGCCTGTCATATTTTGACAATTAAAAAATAATTGATATAATCATTACAAAAGGATGACATAAGAGAGCAGTTCTTTATTCCATGGCTATCATATGTCTAAATTTATTTAGTTCAAAATATACAATCAACCATACTTAAGAATAGATAGAACTAAAGTTTTGCACAGCCTTTTCATTATTTCATAATTTATTATGTGTAATTTGACATAAGAAAGTTTGAGTAAAACATTTGTTTTTGTAGTAGGTTGTTAACGTGTGTTATAAATCTAAGTTTGAGTTCAAGAATACTATCCGAATATTTTGAATTTTCTGGTATTGGGGCCCTATTATCTAATAATATATTTATATTTTCACAAAGCTATTTTGACTAAAAATCATTACTGTCGAGTCATTTGAGCTTATTTTTAAATTATGTTTAGCAGCAAAACTGTACCTACTTAAATCTCTTGCATCAATATTTATTAAGTTTGTAGCTGTCGCGCAATTCCTAGGATCGAATGAGAAATAAAGTTGTGTATGCTTACACAGAACAGTTTTGTATGTTTGCAAACACATCTGCTGTATAAATGAGATCAAGAGTTGGCCCTAACACTACGCCTTGAGGCACACCTGATGGTATTAACTGTTTACGAGAATAATTATTTCCAATACAATTCTCTGACTGCGACCAGTACGATAAGATTTGACAAACTTTACAGCTATGTCTGAAAAACTAAAATAGAGTAACTTTGGACATTAAAGTTGATGATTTAATTTGTCGAAATCAAGGAAAACTAAAGCTGTAGTTCGCTTACTTTTCGGGGCTCTAAATATATTATCTGTTACCTTTACCAAAGCAAATGTTGCGGTACGACCTTTTCGGAAACCTGATTGAAGTTGTGTTGTTTGTTTTTGTGTCATTTAATTGCTGGCGCACAATTTTTTGATGAATCTTTTATAATATAGTTATAATCCTTACAGGACACAAGTCAGAAATATTTTGAGGATTACTAACCTTTGGAAACGGACTACCTAGTGCCTCTTTACTTTGTTGAGGGAAATATTTTGTTCCAAGCAATAGTTCATGATGTGGGTCAGATAGAAAACTGTATTTTAACATTACTAGGGAAATTTTGCCAGAACTACTCAGTGTGTCAGAAGTATTTGATTTTAGATTAAAAACAATGTCTCTCTTTCTTTAATAACTCACATTCCGCACATGGATTCGTAATTTCAAAACCCGAAACAAGTAATAGTTAATAGCATCCAGGTTTTCATATTGCTCGGTAAATCAATGACCAAATTCTGTTGTATATTTAGAGATTTTAGGGCTTTCCACAAGTATTTTTGATTTTGTAAACCTTGTAAATAATTTAGATATGCAGTTTTCATTTTTCGTTTATTGTCTGTAATTGTTTATTTGTGGCATATTCAGATTTTCTTACTTTTTACTGGGTATTTTGCCACTGAAAAATATTTAAAAATTTTAATGAAAACACCTCTGCGCCAAACGGATCAGACAGAGGTTGGTTCTTGAGTACTTGACTGTTTCAAAAAGTCTCACACCTAAAAATATATAAACTAGAACAATGTGATGAACTAAAAACTGAAAATCAAAGCTATAGGTAGTTAACGTTTCGGAAGAGAATCTACTTCCGTTCTCAAAACTTTTTTGGCCGTCAACCATGACAGTTCGTTGTTTATGTATTTCCATAGTCACGTGAGACATTAAATTACATTTATCTTATTTTTACTTACTTCGTCTCTAAGGATGGGCAACCAACTAGTACAAAAATCTATTGAATAATTAGAAACGCATCTATCCTCGTTTAATAAAATAATCGCGGATTCTTTAAGTTTTCTTTTAGTTCCGTTGCTCTCTTTTTCCAAAATCTTCGCCGAGTCCCATTTAATTCTATGATTATTATCCCACGCGTGTTCACAAATTTTGGATTTTTCAAATTCTCCTCTTCTAGCGTAATTTCTATGTTCACCAAGCCTTACGTTGAAAGGTCTAGATGATTCACCTACGTAATGTTTTCCGCACTCACACGGAACACTATAAATACAATTTTTTGAACTTTGAATAATATTTGGAGGTTTGGTTCTTGATAAAACCGATCTTAGCGTGGAGCCCGTTTGAAAAACCGTTCGTACGGAAAACCTGTTCCCAATTTTTCGTAATTTATCCGATAAACCATGTATATATGGAATTACTGCCATTGACCTAAATACCTCAGGTTGTGATAGTATATTCTCTCTACTACCAATGTTCAATAACTGACTATCAACAAAACTCTCAGGATATTGATTATTTAATAAGACAGTTTTTATAAATTGTTTTTCGTTCCTTAATATTACATCATTTGAAGAAATAATTTTGGCCCTGTCGTACAAACACTTAACAACACCTTTCTTAACACTAATATGTTGATTTGACTTGAAATTTAAGTATCTGTTTGTGTGTGTTTGTTTTCTATATACACTGGTTTGGTATGTGTTATCTAATTTTTTAATTAAAATATCTAAGAAAGGTAATTCATTATTATTCTCTATTTCTATTGTAAATTTAATTGAAGGTTCTTTTTCGTTAATCTGATTCAAAAAATTACTTAAACATTCTTTACTATAAGGCCATATAGCAAAAATGTCATCTACATATCTCCACCATACAATGGGTTTATAAGCTAGATTATTAATATTACTTTCCTCGAAATTTTCCATGAAAATGTTACTTAATATTGGAGATAATGAAGAACCCATGGCCATCCCAAAGTCTTGTTGATAGAAGTCATTATTTAATTGAAAGTATGTTGTTTTAATGCAAAGTGTAAGTAATTCCATTATAGTTTCAATGCTTAACTTGGTTCTATTCGCCAAATTCCCATCTTGTTGCAATTTGTTTTTAATTATTATTAATGTTTTATCTACAGGAACATTTGTAAATAGGCTTACTACATCAAAACTGACCATTAGATGATTATTGTTAAAATGATTTTCTGACAGCTTTTCCAAAAAATGTTTGCTATTTTTAATATAAGACTCGGTTTTTCAAACGGGCTCCACGCTAAGATCGGTTTTATCAAGAACCAAACCTCCAAATATTATTCAAAGTTCAAAAAATTGTATTTATAGTGTTCCGTGTGAGTGCGGAAAACATTACGTAGGTGAATCATCTAGACCTTTCAACGTAAGGCTTGGTGAACATAGAAATTACGCTAGAAGGGGAGAATTTGAAAAATCCAAAATTTGTGAACACGCGTGGGATAATAATCATAGAATTAAATGGGACTCGGCGAAGATTTTGGAAAAAGAGAGGAACGGAACTAAAAGAAAACTTAAAGAATCCGCGATTATTTTATTAAACGAGGATAGATGCGTTTCTAATTATTCAATAGATTTTTGTACTAGTTGGTTGCCCATCCTTAGAGACGAAGTAAGTAAAAATAAGATAAATGTAATTTAATGTCTCACGTGACTATGGAAATACATAAACAAAGAACTGTCATGGTTGACGGCCAAAAAAGTTTTGAGAACGGAAGTAGATTCTCTTCCGAAACGTTAACTACCTATAGCTTTGATTTTCAGTTTTTAGTTCATAACATTGTTCTAGTTTATATATTTTTAGGTGTGAGACTTTTTGAAACAGTCAAGTACTCAAGAACCAACCTCTGTCTGATCCGTTTGGCGCAGAGGTTTTTTCATTAAAATTTTTAAATATTTTTCAGTGGCAAAATACCCAACAAAAAGTAAGAAAATTTCATTTTTTGTATTGCAGCTAATGTGTAATTAAGCAATTTATTATTACAGTTCCCATCGTCATATTTTCATATTAAATGTGAACACTATCTCGCTCTCTGAATATATATTTTTTTTAGTATTAGTGATCTATAGGGTCAATACATTTTAGTAGTGTGAATTGTCCTTTAGAGGTGCATATACGTCGAAGGTAGAAAGTAAATATTCCGACAATAAACTTATTTTCATGTCAATGTCAATAGTGTATAAAATACGAGTTTTATATTGTACTTCTGACGATCAAGCTATTCAAGAAACCGGTTCCCATCGACTGCACCATCTGTTTGAATACTGAGTATTCAGGTGTCTTCTGTAGTTTCGTCATGGAGGGAATTTATTTTCTGATGTTAACCTCTTCCGAAGAGAACCACCTCTAAAACAAATGACGTGACACTGTCAGAAGAGGACAACTAGAAAATGCATGAATCACAAAAGCCAAGATGTTGTCAATAATAGTTTTCTTTAAACTGTATTTTCGGATTTACCTTCAATGCTCGAATTTGAGCTTCTAGGTTCCTAACTATACAGGGTGTTTAGTACATGATAGATAGTTTCCACTAAGTGATAGTTGGGGTTGTTTGGAACCTATATGATCATATTTACCCTAATGCAAAGGATCACCGTTTTTCAGACATCAGTCTTTTTAGATATTTTTGCGAAATGGAGTTGTTACTAATACATGTTACTTCTTATGGTAATAAATACTTTCAAATTTCTTAAATATGCACTTGTGGAAACGGTACAAAAAGAAATGCCGAAGTATTAGTATGAAAAATATGTAGGACAATTTGTGTTAAAATACTTAGGTTCTAATTTACTTTTCTATTTTAAGTAAAATTTTCTCAAAAATGGAACCACCTCAAGATAATCAAATAGTTTTAAAAACTTCTCTATTTGGTATGGTAGGTATACCATGTTATAACTGAATTATAGTTAATTAAAGGAAACATATTTGTAGACATTACATTTTTATAAGGAAAGAATTATACAAAATCATAATAAATTCTTTCAGCCACAAATTGGTCATTGTATTTACTACTATTTAAAACCAGTTTTCTGTTCGTGATCTACTAAAATAAAATCAGACGTACTTACACGATCAGTGATTTGTCCATATACATAAATAGTTTGGACAGCTCTTAGGGTTGAAGGAAAACATCAATTACATTACACGCCTGTTTAGGAACTCGAGAAAGGTGAGTTTGATGAAAACCCGCACACGAAAAAACAAACTTTTTTCAATACAAATTTAGTGAGAATGTATGAGCAGCGGTAATTGGCAAAACTTTCATTGGTCCGTACTATCTTCCCGACAATTTAAACGGAGAGTTTTTATAGAATAATTTACCAGATATCTTAAGACTACATACCTCTAAGTATAAGAGACAGCCTGATACTTCAAGACGACGGACGTTCTGTCCATTGCCAACTTACTGTGAGGCCATTTTTAGACGAAATATTTCCGAATTGTTGGATTGGGAAAACTGGGTCAGTATTGTAACCAGCGAGGTCCTCAGACTTGACGCCCCTTGATTTTCATGTCTGGGGTCGAATGACAAAACTAGTTTTTAAGGTTAAGATAGCCGACCGTGACCTCATTGTAAAGATTAACGAAACAGGTGCCAGAGTAAGGGAAGAATTGAGGTTAGGCGTCACCTCTACCCAAATACGAAAGAAATGCATTAGAAAGGGAGGTTCCCTGTTTGAAAATAAAACGAATTAATTATTAGTTTCAGTTACATTTGTTTTACTTAGAACTGGAAACAAAAGTAATAAAATGATTAATACTTATTTCATTTTGTTTCTTTATTAAAAATGTAATGCATACAAATAGCTTCCATTTTCGGTTTAATGAAGTATAATTCTGTCATAATGTGGTATACTATTGGAAAGAGTATGCAATAGAGAAGTTTTTAAAAATATTTGAATATCTTGAGGTACTGCCGGTTTTGAGAAAATTTTGCTTAAAATAGAAAAATAAATTCGAACCCTACGTATTTTAACATATAAATTGTCCTACATATTTTCTACATTAATACTTCGGTATTTCTTTTTGTACTGTTTGGACAAAGTGCATATTGAGGTTATTTAAAAAATATATATATTTAAGAAAGCTGAAAGTATTTATTGCGATTAAAATATTATGCATTAGTTGCAACTCAACTATTTGGTTAACATATTTAAAAAGGCCGATATCTCAAAAATGGCGAAAAATTGCATAAGGGTAAATATGGTCATATAGGTTCCAAATTACCCCAACTATCACTCAGTGAAAACTTTCTATCGATGTAGCAAACACCCTGTATACCGGTCGTCTATAACCAAAATTTCATCTATCACCCCTAAAATATATAAACTCGCCATAAAACAAACTGTATTTTTTAAAATTGGGCTGAAACTCAAAAGCATTTATTTTGAACGATAATGCGATAATTTTCTAATTCATATAATGAGTGAGAAAAATAGATAAGACGGTCCTGTTGTCAATTGTTTCTCTACAAACACAAATAAATTATACATTGTATGGATTTTCGTGTTATTATTATTATATTGTAAAAGAAATAACAACAATAAATAATGGTTATATTGTTTTTAAAGCAAATTCAATTTTCTGATAAGAATAGTGTATTGACTCATAAAGTCGGTACGATAGGCCATAGTACAAGTCCGGGATCAGGTCACACAGCCTTTTGAGATCATGCAAAGTTGAAATCACAAACCACCCACTCAATAAATGATAAAAGCTTTTTTATTTATTTTTTTTTAACAAGGTTACCAAGGACTACACCAGATTACATTTCACATCTGTAATTGTCCATAATTTTTTAATTATCAAGCTCATTAAATACACGCTTAGAGATTCTGAGGCACTTTCATTTGGAATGTGTAATTTAATTTTTCTATAATCAATTTAGATGCCCTTAGAACGTACTTAAAAATTCAATTATGTTTTTAGATAAAATTTATAAATAAATTATTGTTAAAGCTCTTTCCAAATATATACGTACACATTTTTGCCGGAAGATGATGCAATTAAAGAGAACGCTTACATGTAAAATACAGTAATCACAGTTATAGCGCAATTTGGGAAAAAATGTTTATTAACTTATTTACTTATATTTAAACCAAGGGGTTAATAAGATAACATTTATACAGTTTAACATAAATCAAATATTTGTTTTATGCACCCGATTTAGTTGTATTAAAATCGAATTATTTTAAATATGTAGAAGCGTGCTGTACGACCAACGGAATATGTGGAGGATTTTATAAATAATATCTTTATTTACATAACCTTAACATTTCAATTAACATTACATTTTTATAATGTTTGTTGACTTTTAACATTGACCATTTAAACTCGTAATTGTAATGTGTTTCCTAAATTCCTAAAACAGTATAAGTAGCTATTTTAATTTAACTTATTTGCGACAAGTAAAAGTTGCACACGGATCCTGCCGATTGGTAGTATATGTTTTACGATGACATAACGTAATTTTATTAAAATGTAAACACTGTGTATTACGGTATAGCATGTTTTTTTATGTGGTGGTCGAAAAACTTTGTTATAGAAAAAATTGCAATAAGCAGTAGTGGGAATTACTGCTATATAACTTGTTATAGAAGGGTCTAGTAGGATAAAAGCTAGCCGAAATGACTCCATTAACATAATCGGCTTCTCATATTCTTTGCTCCTTTTGTTTAAATCTTATTTAATGAATAGGAGTCAGTACGTTGCATTAAATGGGTTCAAATCGATCGAATTTGCTGCCACATCTGGAGTTCCCCAGAGATCTATTCTGGGGCCCTTGTTTTTTAACATATTTATTGACGACATAGTGAACGAAATTAATTTGCCTTACCTTTTATATGCCGACGATCTAAAAATTTTCGCAGTAATTGATGAAATCGATGACTGTTTTCAACTTCAAACTTGCCTTGACAAAATAAACACCTGGTGTATAGTAAATAAATTATTCGTGAATCCTAGTAAATGTAACGTAATGTCCTTTTCTTTAAAAACATCACTTTTTAGATAATGTCATACTTCAGAGACCTATAACATTTCGCGACCTCGGCGTAACTTTTGGTGGTAAATTATCCTTCACTGATCATATCGATACCATTGTGTCTGAAGCGTCCAAAGCTCTTGGATTCATCGTTCGTACTAGTCGAGAGTTCACTAATACTGATACTCTGAAAATTCTTTATCAATCCTTCGTCAGATCGAAACTTGAGTACGCATCGCTAATTTGGAGTTCCAGTTATGATGTTCACAAGAATAACTTGGAGGCAGTTCAACGTAGATTTCTTAAATTACTGTGGTTCAAATCCGACGGTACCTATCCAGTGATTGGTTTTCCGCAAAGTAACTTGCTTGAAAGATATTTTATGACTACTCTTGAGGATAGGCGTACGTACTTTTCTGAAGTATTTTTGTTTAAATTACTACACAATGATTTTGACGCACTCGAAATAATTAGCACGCTTAATTTTCACGTTCCCAGATTAACCTCTCGTAATCACCAAGTTTTCTATTTACCTACGCCGCTTACCAACGCAACGTACTAAATAATTCACCTTTATATACGATTTGCGGTACTTCTAACAAATTATGTAGCGACTTCGATATTTTTAATTGCAGCCTTAGTGACATAAAACAAAATGTTCTAAATTAAATAACCAATGATTGTCTTTGTTTTTGTTAATTTACGTTGAATCACATATGTCTATATATGTATATATGTATAAAAAATTTAATTGTATCACCATAAAACATCACAACTTGAATTTACAATAAAGTCTGCAACAACCATAAAGTACCTGGGTATTACTATTGACTCCCATCTAAAATGGGATACACATATAAATAATTTAGTTAGAAAATTGAGGAGTCTATTACCAAAATTTAAATATTTCAAAAATATTTTTGAAGAAAAACACCTTAAAATCATGTATTATGCCTTGGCTCAATCACATATTACATATGGAATTATTGGATGGGGTGGTGCAACCAATCGCTATTTAAAACATGTAGAAACTGCACAAAAATGGATCCTAAAAATAATATATAGCAAGAGATGTACATACCCATCTGATAATATTTATTTGGAAAGCAAATTATTTGACCCAACTTTATTGTCAAAATGTATTATTGCAAATGTACAAGAACAGAAATAACATAGGGAAAGTTAAACACGTATACAGCACCAGACAAAACGAAAAATCATTGCTAGTACCAAAAATGAGTAAAACTATAGGACAAAGGTGCTATTCGT